>CM040747.1:13680687-15125687 GCA_022829145.1 Albula goreensis | reverse complement strand
CTTCTGATCACTGCTTTAGAAACATGCCTTAGATTCACATGCAGTTGCAAGATACCAGAGCCCCTTACAGGATGTGGTTGTACGTTTGGTCTCATTGAGTATACATTATAGTTCAGGATATTTTTCAGTTGGGTATGAGCACATAAAGAGGAGATTGTTGTCAATGGCACAGCAGCTGTATCTAATGCTCACCTGCGTCCCTGCAGCGCCGGAGCAGGGCGCACAGGCTGCTACATTGTGATTGACATCATGCTGGACATGGCAGAGCGAGAGGGAGTGGTAGACATCTACAACTGTGTGAAGGCCCTGCGCTCACGACGCATCAACATGGTCCAGACTGAGGTAGAATTCTGTTCAAGCTTTCTTTACCACACATTTTTATTTGTGTTATATCTTCTGCTATCTTGTGGGTCTTTGTCTCACCTTAGCTTTATTTGTCCTTTCTGCCTTTAGGAGCAATATATATTTATCCATGATGCCATTTTGGAGGCCTGTCTTTGTGGAGAAACTGTCATTCCAGTCTGCGAGTTCAAAGCTGCCTACTACGACATGATCAGAATAGATTCTCAGAGCAACTCCTCTCACCTCAAAGATGAATTCCAGGTGAGAAATGAACAGGAATCAGTTCCTTTTTGTTTTAACATTGCTTTGGCAGGTCATGGGCAATTTAATATTGAGAAACACTGTCCAAACCTGATGAAATTCAAACCAGTTCTATTTGTTTTTCTCTGTTCTGTTAGTTTCAGATGTTCAGAGCAGCTGAGTGTAAACTTAAATAGTTATTTACCTTTCTAAATGTATTTATCTATTCCATTCATGCTTCATCTGTTTTATTGTAAAGTTAATTACTGCCAAGAAAATTGTATCAAGTGTTGGTGTACTTGTAAATTTTATTTTTAAAATCAAACTTTATTTTTACCTTTGCTGCAGCTTAGTTTTAGTTGCTTTGAATTTCCTTTGTATTTAAGTGTCTGCTAAATTAATAACATGTACTTCATAGCACTTTCATGGTCCCTGGCTTAGGAAAGCAATATTTGATAAAATAGTGGGATCTCTCTGATGTGTCTGTGTGTCCTCCAGACCCTAAACTCAGTGACACCCCAGCCCCAGCCAGAAGACTGCAGCATCGCCCTTCTACCCAGGAACCATGAGAAGAACCGGTTCATGGACATGCTGCCCCCTGACCGGTGCCTGCCATTCCTCATCACTATTGATGGTGAGAGCAGCAACTACATCAACGCTGCCCTTGTGGATGTAAGTGTCCGCTCAACACACACAAACACACACACACACATTTAACTAAACTGTATTAATGTGTAGAAATGGAAAGCTAGAGACAAATCCAGGTGTATTTTTTATTCTTTTTGAGTCATTAGTAGGACAAACATTTGTTAGTGTTTTCTGGATATTCTTTCCAATTATATTTTGGCAATCATTGAAACATATGATAAGTATCAGCTTAGCAGTGTAAGATGTAGGTTGTGAGTAAATATTATTCCAATAAAATACTTTGTCTATTTTATTTTTTAAGATAAATCAGTTCCATTTATCTTTCATTTTCAATCATTGCTATTAAATGACATTATAATTCTTCAAGATGGCTGCCTATATAGTCCTAAATTAACTGCAAACAAGCAATTTGCAAAATTGTGATTTGTTTCTTAAACTCTGAAAGTCCAAAGAAAATAGATTCAGTAGAGGGCCAAGGTAAGTGTAACATTATGTGCATCAATTCATATTCAGTACCTGGTTTTAAAATAAAATAAAACACCAGATTAAAATGTATTATTATTATTATTATTATTATTATTATTATTAGGTTGAAGTCCAGAAAACCCAGTAATTCTCCACAGTCCTTAGCTGGTTTTATAATGGCGGGAGTCATTCTTCTATGGCTTGGCTCAGCAGACTCAGCAGTCTACAACTATTGCAGAGTCACACATGCATACACAGTGGATACAAGAACATGCCCCCAAAGTAAAGTAGTTTTTACATATGTTCTGTTTTGGTCTGGTGTGCAGCTGTCAGCCAGTGTCAGAAGCAGAGAAAGTGCCCAAAGTATGCTAGTTCTAAGCTAGTTTTTGAGGGAAATGTTAAATCACTTCATCGTACACTTTAAAAACTTTTGGACTTTTTCTAACCAAGCCGTCAGAAGAATACCAGGTAATTTCTGATTTTTTTATTTCTCAATTAATTGCAAACTATGCTTTTTTTTATTAAACTGGATTTGTTTCATGGCTTAAGTGCTATGTCAGCAGAATTAATTTTAATTTGTTAAAGATTACTACAGCATGCAATAACTAAAAAAGGGATGCCCAGGTTTAAAATGACACTTGTAATGTTTGATGGGAGAGCTTTTGCTTTTCTAAGAGGTTTTGCAAAAAGAGTTTACTGCATGATCATTTAGTCACACTTCACCCATCACATGAGATGTTCCATGGCTTGTCATTCATGTCCACACATGAACATTTTCTGGAAATACACAGTGGCCTGTTGATGCTGATGCCTTACAACTCTGCTCTCTTTTTCTCCCTACACTATAGAGCTACAGACAGCCAGCAGCCTTCATTGTCACTCAGCATCCTTTGCCCAACACAGTGAAGGACTTCTGGAGGCTGGTGTATGACTATGGCTGCACGTCCCTTGTTATGCTCAATGAGATTGACCTGGCACAGGTTGGTGGGGCCCTCTCATCCACATCCTACTTTCTTGTATTAGATTTACTTTTTTGTGTTTGCTTCAGTTAATTTTTTCAGGACTTCACTGTTTGCATAAATAGTAAAGTATTTTAATAATAGAACTGTTCTTAAGCTCATTTCTGTCCTTCCCCTGTTAGGGCTGCCCTCAGTATTGGCCAGAAGAAGGAATGCTCCGTTACGGTCCAGTCCAAGTTGAATGTATGTCTTGCTCCATGGATTGTGATGTCATTAGTCGTCTCTTCAGGATATGCAATCTAACCAGAGTGAGTTTTGTCACATATTCAACTCAGCTGTAGAACTTAGTTTAATTAAGCTAACAGTCAACTACCAATAGTGGAATTTCCTCATGGTGCTCATTTTTTCTGCTTCCTGAATGCTCTCCCCTTATTGTGACCCATTGTTACATTATCAGTGAAGTGAAGTTAGCCAGCTAAATAAAACCAGCTAAAAGCCAGTCATTAACATTGCTAGCTACTTCTGTTGGTCTTATACTCCATCGTATTTTGATTTAATGATTCAACAGAAAAGTCTCCTCCACAGAAAAGCCCAATTAGAAGCCCAAAAAGAAAACTTTGGCACCTCCCTGCACCTGCATTGTGCTCTTTTGCCAGGAGTTTTGGTTTAAATTACCACTGTAATGATAAAAATGTATTTGGACACACTCTAAATGCACTTGCATTAAAGCACCATAGGCCATGCACTAAGATCTTCAAAATATAGCTCCTAGTGTCTTTTTTTTTGTACATCAAGAGCCATTTGTATTTCAGTGTCAAAGGCCATGGGTCATCCGTTCTCTGGAGGAGTATCAACAAAGTATCAATAAAGTCTGGAAAGTAAATGTTTTTAAAATCAGGTTTAAGGTAGCGGTTTATGTGACACAGTGCCTCATGGTGATGCTCTATTGTCCCTCTCACAGCCCCAGGAGGGGTACCTGAATGGTGAGGCAGTTCCAGTACCTCGGCTGGGCAGCCCATAGAGAAGTGCCAGCATCCAAGCGCTCCTTCCTGAAGCTCATTCTGCAGGTGGACAAGTGGCAAGAGGAATGTGAAGAAGGAGAGGGACGTACAATTATCCACTGCCTGTGAGTATACACATATACACATACACGCGCGCACACACAGATATCCACTGCCTGTGAGTATACACTTATACACATACACACACGCACACACACAGATATCCACTGCCTGTGAGTATACACATATACACATACACGCGCACACACACAGATATCCACTGCCTGTGAGTATATACACATTCACACACACCCAGATATCCACTGCCTGTGAGTACTCATGCATGCACATAAACACACAGTTATCCACTGCCCGTGAGTACACACACACACACACACACACACACCATTATCCATTGCCTGTGAATGTAGCCTTTGTAGCTTCTAAAATCTAAAATTTCAATATCATAACCACACACATGTCCACACATCCTCACCTGCCTATCACTCATCTTTTTTATCTGTCCATCTTTGTAGGAATGGAGGAGGGCGCAGTGGAATGTTCTGTGCCATCAGCATTGTGTGTGAAATGATCAAGCGTCAGAATGTGGTCGACGTTTTCCATGCGGTGAAGAGCCTTCGTAACAGCAAGCCCAACATGGTGGAGAGTCCGGTAAGGAGTAGGCATTTGCTCTTATCTAAACCAACATTGATATTTAGCAGCATGAATTTGTGCTTCAGAATTTTGTTAAACCTTATTGTGTTTAATTAAGCACTAGCAGTAGGTCCTGACAGTAAATTAAGCCTTGTAAGATATTATCAAAATGTAACACATACGTAATGATTTATATGAATGTTTGTCTTTTGTGTGAGAATTGACATCGTCTAAAATTATAATCTTCTGAAAGGAAAAATAACAGATTTTTGCATACGATAGACCACCTGTTTATTGAAATAAGAAATAGACAAACACTGAAGGCATTTTGAGGTACTTCAGGAAATAAAAGTGAAGTTAAATTTTCAAACCAAACCACCAAAATGCATGCAGAAAAAACACCTCTTACCACATCCTTTCTGTACAATATGCTTAAAAATGCACCTCACTCATGCATTGTCTTGACATCCAGACAGCTTTTTCTAAGTACAGTGCAAGCATATTTGAATACAGGCACATACATACGCTTGCTCTGTACAGAGGGAAACTTGCTGGATAGCATTCTTAATTCACTTTAAAAAGAGGAAGAAAATGGAAGCCCCACAGTCACTGTTGCTTTTTGTATTTTTAGAAAGTTGCCATTTCTTATTTGTCCTTCTCCTCCATGTGTGTTTCATTTCAGGAACAGTATCGCTTCTGCTATGACCTTGCTTTGGAATATATTGAGACAACAACCTAACTACATGTTAGGTGTGTGTATATATGTATGGCATTTGGGATGTGTGATAGGTTTGGAGTGTGTGTGTTTGGGATGGTGGGGAGGGAGGGGGTGGGTGGGGATGGGGGCAGGGGGGTGGATGTGAGGCATTCCAGAACCTGTCAACATTCCTCTACTGCTTGGAACTCGGACCTGGCCTGTGGCTCAGTTGTCAAGACTGCCATTTGAATTGTTTCTTTTTTCAACATTCTTGTTCTTAATGTCCTGGTATGATGTGAGTAGTTTGTAAATGTCTCCATTGTACTACGCCATGCTCAGTGCCACGGGATCACTTGTTGGTCCTAGGCCAACACATTTGCCACATTTGCTTTAATGTAATTTTGTTCATTTTGTTTCAATGTGCAGCCATTGTAAAGGGTAACACTAACGCCAAATTGTTGCATGCTAAAAATGTTTTCTTTATTAGCATTGTCATGGAACAATATCTATATATACACATATACATACAAGTAAATTACAAATGTGAAAGAAAAAATGATGCACTCTTTATATATGAATATAAGTGCTGCCTTGTGACATTGGCTTAGTAATGTTTGTATTGTGCACTGATGGCTGGCATATATTTTTGTTTTGTTTTGTAGTAAATCTAAATCATAAGCCAAAGACCTTTGTGTAAATATGTCTATATGGATAAAGCACATTGTTTGTATTTATTGTTTACTTGCATTCCTTTTTGAAGGCTAAAGAAACAATCATTTTGATTTCCCGTTTACTCTCTGAATTCAAAATGTAAACATTTTATGTAGTTATTTTTTTTTAACTATTAGTAAGATTTCAGTCGTAGATTGTTTTAAAAGTTTTAACCTCTATATGTTGTTACAGTGGCTTGTGTAAATGCTTGTGAGTTTTACCTATGCTGATAGGATTTCATAAGGTCAAAGGCGACCAAAAAAATAATTTTTTTTCATATCAAGGTGACATTTTCACGTTTGTGCTGGTATTTGGAAAAAAGAAAGGAAGTGGAAAAATAATATACACAGTATTAGTTACAGCCCATTAGGTTTTAAGCCAATTCAAGGGTGACAATGCACAGCCAAACAAACTTAACTAATGAGGGACATGAGTAGACACCCTTAAAAATAAATTTAATTATATGTGGAATTTAGTCATGTTCATTTTTGTCTGTAATTGTTGGCTTTTTGGCTGTAAAAAAACTTTGAATAAAAAAAAAAATCCATTTGTATTTGTTATTGTTTATTCCTGGTTATTAAAGTGCTTAAGATGCTTAAGATATGCTTACTCTGTGGTAGTGGCATATTGAATGCTATATGTTACCAAAAGTATCAGTATACATCTTATAAAATGTACACGTGCTTACAAACTTTTTGTGATTATAATGAGCACTTAGAGAGATTAACACAACTTCTGTCATCCTAATTCATATCATGTCTTTTGAGAGTTAATGATATTCCTCAATGTTGGATGAGAAAATCAAAAAGTAAAAACTATTTTGCATGTGATAATGAAGTTAAAAAAAGTTCAGCGAGGTAGCCTACTTTTTGAGCTGTGGTCGGTGAGCCATCTCTGGTTTCCGGAGTCAAACACAGAGAGATAGAGAGAAATAGAGAGAGAGAGAGAGAGAGAGAGAGAGACGGGGGACAAGGGGGGGCGCTGCACACCACGGCTGGTGCAAGCTGTTTCCCTTTGTTTCACAGAGTTTAGTATCATGCACAGACTTCACATATTACAATAGGTGATCTATGCCACAAATTAACCTATAACACAGGATGCCTTCAACTGCCTGTTGGATGTTTTCCTTTTAAACCCAATTATTCATTTATGGAGCAATCAGCTTTTGAAGAGTAGCGTTTCCTCACTGTGGAGGAAGACCGGTTTATCTGGAGACAAAAAAGAAGAAATAGACAATTATGGCAATGACTTTGGATGAGTTCACTCGCTCTGTCGACCCAAGGTCTCTCCCCAGAGTGTTGCAGATTCAGTCAGGAATTTATTTCCAAGGTGAGTATTTCGTTATTGCAAAATAATGTTTGTCAAGCAACTGTAAGACAGCTGGTGATTTATATAAAAAAAACATAATCAGTATAATAGGCACTCAGATCCCATAGACATATGTGTAATGTCTTGTTTTATTCACTCTAAAAAGCTAAACATTTTTTCATGAAATCAGTGGTTTTGGTGGATATACTAACAGAGATGACAAATATACCTGAGCTTTTCCTTACTGCAGCATCAGTTTAGGCAACAAAGGATCTTGTAACTCGAGATCGAAGAACTGTCCATGCACCCTACTTTTATATGTGCTAGCATAGCTTGATTTTAATGTATCTGTTTAAGTATTGGGAAGTTCTACAGTTCCATTGTCAAACATTTTGGTAAATTCAACATTAAGTAAGTTTAAAAATAAATAAAGTATCCTGAAAAAAATTCTATGACATGAATATGAATACTGATTGTGAAGTATTTAAAGCCAGATGTACAATATAGAATCATAGTGTATAATAGTCAATGTCTATTCTATCACTGACCCCTGAATTGGAGCCATGTAGGACATTTTCTCAGATTTGTTGAGGGACACAAACATTTTCAGAAGAAATATCATTGCAAGTATTTTGTGCCCCGGTCAGTGAAGTATTTCTGTACTACAGAATTGGTTTGCAGAATACAGAAGCAAGAAGATAAGCCCTAGCCTACTGAAATATATACTTCAGACCAGTAATTCTAGGTATTTTGTAGTCCAATAAAAATATGAAACGCAAGATGGTTTCCATTTATAAAGAATGCAAATGGATGGAGTTTTCCCCCTGCACACCAGGGACTTGTACTAATAGTGGGCATTTTCTTTGACATTAATGCTGCAATGCCCCATTTTCCCATACTCCTTTGCATTTTCGTAATAGAAAATACTTTCAGGTCCAATTATTCTTTCAATAAATCTCAAATATCTTAACTTACATCTAAACCTTGCACTGTTGGATACCTTTCTGCTCTTTTAATAGTAAGATTATTGCATTTTATAATTGGTATTTTAATAGTCATACACTATGATCAGTTAGGCAATACAGGTAAAGTATATTTAAAAAGAACTGCTATTTCTTGTGTATGATTACACTAGCTGCCAAATGTTATAAATTAAGAAGATAAGAATTTTGGTATCATCACGTTTAAAATTTTAAAATATTTATTGATTCAAAGCCATGAAATAAGAATTATGGCTGTGTATCACTACTTTGAGAAGAGAATATGTCAAAACAAAAGTTAAAATGTAATACATGTACACAAATTCACAGCTGGAGAATCACCCAAATTACCCGATTCACTATGGTGGCTTCGATCGTACGCTCTTGAAATGCGACTTCAAGCATGTAGTGTGTTAAGTTAGATGACTGCAGTACTTTTTACCATTTGGCTGCACATTTTTTGCATTTTTATTATTATTGGGTTTTTTTTTTTTTTCTAGATTAGACTTTTTTGCCATTGCTTCCCTACAGTTCTGACAAACCAAACAGCGTAAAGGAAAAAAACAAAATGGACTCCACAGTTCTGCGAACTGTGAACCTGGGCGTTTCAAATAACACCATGTGATGAAAAACAGTGAGGGAGAAAAGGAGGCTTCACTATATGTTAAACACTATGGGAAGTATTGTGCAGTTTAAGATTCTATATTAATATGTAGGACAGGGGCTTGGTCTTTGAAAGGTATTTAAAACGAATCAATGAAGACAGAACAATACATAGATGTCACATGATTCATTCTACACTGATAATATCTTCAGGACCCCACAAACACTTATTTTTTTGAAGGTCTAATCAATGTAGAAGGAACCAGAACTAAATGCTGTAATGGGTATTTAGACTTGGAGAAAAAAAAAAAAATAAGATCTTTCATTTTAAATACCGTCTGAAGGCTTAACCCCTATCCAACATGTTGATGTGGCACATTTAACAGGACACCATTGAACTTCCCAGAGGGTTTTCATTGCATGTACATATTTGGTGGGCCTCTCATTGCAGAATGAATTATGGTCAGATATTATGTGTGATGCCATTGGTTAGTGAAAACACCATCTTTCATATTTAATGACACCAAACCATCCATTCCATTTACAAATATGAACCTCCAAATAGCAGGAAAAATCTATTTTGATACCTTTCATTAATATACATACATTAGGCAAAAGGAAGACTTTTATTTGATATGCTTTCAATAAGTAAATTTTTTCCCTGATCTCAGATGTAAATTGTGCAAGAAAAATGTGCATAAATCTGTTTATAATGTGTGTGTGTGTGTGTGTGTGTGTGTGTGTGTGTGTGTGTGTGTGTGTGTGTGTGTGTGTGTGTGTGTGTGTGTGTGTGTGTGTGTGTGTGTGTGTGTGTGTGTGTGTGTGTGTGTATAGTTTCAAGATATCTCAGTTTGGTCATATATGTAAAATATAAAATATGTGTAAAGTGATGTGCACTCCAGCTTTACTGTATTTTCTATGCCAGAAATGCCCATATTTTTTATATTTTTATGAATTTTTGCATTTTGTTAATTTCCAAGGCTCTGTTTATGAGATGTTTGGGAGAGAATGCTCCCTTCCAACTGGAGAGATCATGAAGGTCATAGGAATTACCATCTCTAAACTGACAGCGGAAATTTATCCAGAGGGAGCCAACAGCATGACTATCAATCTCCCACTTGATTATCCAGGTAGGCCCTGAAACGTCAACATCATTGTTAATAAATAATTAAGCTGTTCATACCTGATGTGAGCCTTCAGAATTGCATTTATGTAACATCAGTAATTACAGTTCAATAGTCATGTAATGAAATTAAAATACGTTTACTGGTTTACAGAAACATATATTTCTTATACTGTATTCCAGCAGTAGTAAAAACATACATTTGAACCAATAATTGCTCTCAACCTGTTGCTTTTATTTCATTCAATCAAGTATCAAGCAATAAATTAATTGAATTATCAATACACATTTCTAGGTATAACTTCTGAATTGAATTTTCATAAATTCCATTGAAAATTAATTCAATACTTCAATTTTAAATTTCATTGAAAGAATTCTAATCGTATTCCTTGATTTATTCCTTGAAAAGAAACTGAAATATCCAGATGTGATATCATAATTCCAATTCCAATTCCAATTCTAATTCTAATAATAATAATACATGGTTCTCTGAAAGATAAAGTGCTATGGGAAGATTTAAGTCAAAAGTGTCACTCATTAGAATTATTTTTTCCTCACTTAAATTTAGTGTTAAGCATCTTAGTGATATGATATGTTTGTTAAATACTTCCTGTCAAACTCTGTTCTATTTTAAATAGAATATATAAAATTCATTCATCTCTTGGATTTATTTTCTACTTTTTCTATGGATGATAACTTATGTTCGCTAACTTTCTAATTTCAATTCAAGACTGATATTCAGCCATGAAAAAATATTGCAGAAATGCCCCTGACATAAGCCTGGACAGATCTATGTAGAATGTATGTTTTTTAAACCATGGCTTGCTTGACTATAATTTCTTGTGTTTCTCAGGTCTTTTCAGGATTGTAGCAGATGAAAAACCTTACCTCACTATGGGGGAAATAGTGGAATCACTGCCCATTAGCTCTGACAGGTTGGGTCAGCCCATGTTCCGCTGTACCTGTGACCTACAACTAGCCAATGAGACAGTGAGAAAGGAGGAGAGTTTCACCCTGAAGTCTCTGAGAGCTGAGGATGAGGAGGGATCTGTGGAATGTGAGCTCACACAAAGAGATCCCAAGCATTGCTTTACTCTGAAGCTCTCACAACAGGGGGAGTTCTATGAGTGTGAAGATGACCAGTTCTACACATTAAAGGAGCTAGTGGAATGGAAAATGCCCAAAGGCAGAAAAAGGACAGTGACTGTGGCAAAGTCTTCACCAATGATGGAGATGTGCTACTGTGAACTCCCAGACAACTACAGTGGAGAGTTGATTCTCACACCTGTTTATGAACTACACGCTGTGATGAAATGTAAGACATTTAATCCCATTTAAAAATATTAATTCAAACTGCAACTGATGCCTGATGGCAATAGCTGTATTTTCACAATTAAGAATTTAGATGAACTTTGTTTTCAAACACAAAGCATTTTTATACATATCAATACCTTTTTGAGTCTCAACTTTGTGACAAACAAATTAGGGATACAAATGGTCAGTGTAAGTCATTGATGGCAAATGTGTCTGAAGAAAAGTGTCTTAAGAAACTAGTGGCATAGCTCTTCACACTGCTGAACACTGTTTGGAGTTCTGGAAGTTTTTGCATCATGGTATAGTTTATCATTTTTTAAAAAAATGAGAAAATATTTAATTTTAGTTTAATGAATATGGCTTGGGTTTTTGTAGTATGTAATTAATTTTGCTTCTCCAACCTTTATGCAATGTTTTAACATACTTCCACAAACTTTTGCCCGCATTGCTATGCCTGCATATTCTTCTGTAAATATATTTGTGTACGCTTTATGAAATTGATTGCATCTATTTGGATCCCCATGAAAGAAACTCAAACTTGTATACTTTATGTGCATAGACCAGATGAGATTTTGAATGCTTGTAGCAAGGGGTTCGCATTGAATGACTGTGTTATATTAACTACATCAATGTATTTTCATTTTCTTTGCAGTTAGAAATGATCTTGTGCACATCCCCTCCAACCTGGATGTAGAGGTCATAGATGTGACTTCACAGTGTGACAGTGACAGCTTTGTGCAGCCATTGTCTTTGAGTGATGTCTTTAAGAAGCCGAGTGATGAATTTCCCATTGTTGCAGAGGTGATAGAGGAACCATGGCATATTCAAGAGGAGTTCAAGTTCCTTTTGAACTGCAAGCAGATCATCATCCACAGTGCCCACCAGGCCAAGAGAATTCTAGCATCTGAAATCCGGAGTGATGGGCAGAGACGTTACTTGGTTCCCACTTCTTACAAAGGGAGGTTCAAGCGAAGGCCACGAGAGTTCCCCACCGCTTATGACTTAGAGGTCGCCAAAAGAGATAAAGAGCAGCTTCATGTGGTAGCAACAAGGAGCTTTGAGTCTCGCTATGAAGGGCTGTCTACTGTCTGTGTGGGAGACCAATTTCTGGTCCAGAAAAGGGAGACTAGTGAGGTGATCTATGGTGGCACACGCAAGATGGTGGAAGCCTTGGCCTGTGAGAAGATTGAAGGTAGGAACTATGAGTCAGTCCTCATCCCTATGTGTCTCGACGGTGGATTTGTGGAGGTCATCCATGACAAGAAGCAGTACAGCATCTCAGAGATCTGCCAGCGCTTCCATCTGCCCTTCAATGTGAAAGTGGCGGTGCGGGACCTCTCAGTAGAGGCCGATGTGCTGGCCATTGTGCCTGGGCTGCACCTGGAAGAGGAGATCACCGACTCCTACCTCGTTATCTCTAACCTGGACCTGTCTGAGAGCTGGGAGGTCCCAGTCAACCGCACTTGCATGACCCTGAAGGTTCTCCACAGACAGCCAAGACCCGCTACATGCCCAGCCACAAGGTCTGCTGTGGAGAGGATCGGTGAAGACTGCTACTATGCCCTCAGGAGATACGCATCAGCCACCATTCTCCCCCCACCTCGTCCACCCAAGAAGCCCAAGCAGCCTCCGTCAGAATCACTGAAGCCCCCACAGCCACCAAAGCTCGATCCTTCCCGCTCGCCAAAGGTAATGTCCATTAATGAATCTGCGTTCCTTGCACTTTACTAGTGAAAGGTCTGCAAGGTAATCCCAATTTATTTCTCATTAGCAACTCTTTTGCTTTATAGGTAAGGTATGATTTGTCTGTGACATCACTCCATCTTTAAGGTTCTCCAGTGGAGCAGTTACATTTCACATAGCTACTTTTACTAATTTAGGAAATATGTTTTGTTTTTTGAAAGGATATTCTTAAATGTGCCTGGATCAATTTAGATGGGTAAAATCTTGCTAATGCTGTTGTGAGGTGGGCTCATAGGTTTATAGTATTATAGCAGAGATTCAAAGCTACAGCCATCTGGCAAAATTTGATAACCAAGCTGTAATGTACTCTCTATAAATTATATCAGGAAAGATGATATATAATTTTGTATTTTAAGGGGATTTACTTTTTCTTAGCTGTATCATCATCATGCATGTTGTTTGTTTTATTTTTCAGAGTCCACATGTTAACAAACCAGATCCTGTTATATCAGTATTTCCTGGCTCTGTAAAAATGTGCAGCACTGCTCCAAGAAGCGAAAAGAAGATGACAAGTCCCATCACTGTTAATAATCCAGTCCCACAAAACGGTTAGAAACTGAGTCTACTGATCCTCTTGGCACAAAACATTTGTTTAACTTTGTTTGACCACAAATATCTTATATAATCTAATCATGGCAGTTGTTTGTTTCCAAGTAAGTGTGGCATGTTTTGTGAAATTACCGATGAACATACTAGCAAAATGTGATTGTTTTTTTTCTACAGCTGACTGTTCAGACAATTGCCTTGAAGGAACAAACGACAAGGAAGATGACGATGCACATGATTATGAATACATTGATGAAGATGAACTTGATGGCATCAGAAAGAAATTCCAAGAACAAAATATTAACACTGTGAAGGGGAAACCAACTAATGCATATGAGCAATCAACAAAAACAGCAAGGTAAAATGAAGACAAATAATATGAACTTGAGTTATTTAAAAACCTCTCAAAGGATGTGAATTTCTTGACAAACAAGTATTTTAGCTCTCTGTTTAGATGCTGGAAGGGTTAAAAAATAAATTGTTTACCTAATAAGTTACATCACGTAATGACAGTTCCCCAATTTCTCTAGTCATCTTGGATACAATAACATATACATTTACTTCCACATATCCTGAGAATAATGTATTTTTTATTTTTCAAGTATACTATATCAAGTATATTATTCAAGTATTTTCAAGTATACTGATGTGTATTTTAATTTTTGTATAAGTACAATGTAGTTAGAATCTGTGGAATGCAATACATTTTTGATTTGATTCTTTCTGAATAGTTAAATATTTGTAAAGTGCAATAAAACAACAATGATGTTTTTGAGTGTGTAATTATTTTAAATTATTCCTTTATTGTACATGAACAGGCCCATGACTCTCAAAATGTATATTCAATGCTATAGAAATTATTGAGCTAATTACAATTGCTGCCAAGATTGTCAGGGTTCATGTTGTATCATGTTATTGTAATCCGCTCAAAGCCTAGAGGGCTGGCTCATTAGCTATTTTTCTACTCCCACACATTTTTTCTGACACAAAATTACATTTGTTTGCTTGCCTTGACTGTCTTTGTACATCCAGCATGTGTGATACTGTGAAATACTGCAGCCTGGCAGGTCTTGCCATGCTGAAAAGAGTAACTTCAGGTCCAGTGAGTGTTGTTTGTTGCAGAACCAGGTGACTGAATTTATGTTTTCTGTTTTACAAACCAAGTTGAAGTGAAATCACAATCCTGTTTAAACAGGATTCATCTCTTTGGAAATGTCTTCAACAACTTGTAACTTGAGTGTTAATGGGTAAAAAGTATTTCTTAGTGAAGAAAATATCCGAAAATCTGATTTCCTCTTATTCCTATCAGTAATTATTTGGTTGTGATGTGTCAGTATTCCCTCCTCTCCTAACTGAATTTGCCAGGTTAATTAAAAGAAGAATTAAAAATAATGTAATCAACTTCCATCACAATTGCTGACATGAAAGTAGTCGTCGGCCTCATCTTATGAAAAAATCTCTGATTTCAGATCATGAAATGTTTGGGTTAATTAAAATAAAAAGAGCACATGTTGCTTTGGAATCCTGAAACAGACATGGCCTTCCTTGCACAGCCCAATCAAAAGTATTATAGCCCTGCAGAAATAATTTGCTTGGATTGCATTGACCTGAGCAGGGCCAGCGCTGGATATTGGTTTAAGATCACCATTTAAATCAGTTCAAACCATACTATTGCATTCAATAGCACCAATCAATATGCCATTTTCAAGTGGAGAACAACAATTATGTGCATCCACTCAAGTCTCACAATTTGAAAAAACACACAGACACACATACTCACACTTAGCTTCAGTACCAGTTGAAAACAACACTTTAATGCAGAAATGCTACTTGGAAATGATTGCCTCTGTTCCTTCACATATGGTGAAACTGAACTGTGCTGGAGTGTGACAACCGATGTTGTCAATGATTAGCAGGTCTTGGCCATCTCATGTAGGATGCCTAGGATTCCTGATATAGCAAATGTGGGGTCGAGGACCAGGCCTTGTAGAACTGCTTGTCCCTTCACACGGCTGCTCTCAGAGCACATAGCACTCCGCCACATCTGCACCAAGCTGCCCCCTGACACAAGAAAGACATGAAGGTTAGGGAAGAAAAGCTTACTTGATTTTAAAGTGTAGTAAAAAATCTCTTCAAGGTACAAGCTATCACCTCAGTGATGTAGATTCCAATTTTATGGAACGGATGCTTAAATATAATCATCCACTATGGGCCAAATATTGCACCTGCCATTAAATTACATTACAAATTCGTGGAAGGGGAGGCTAAAAGGCCCCCCAGAAATTACTTCAAAAATATTTGCAGTTGTGCCTGCTGCAGACAGAAGGGACACTCAACTAAGGACTCAGGGTAATGGGCCATCAGAGAATTGCATTAATATTTAATACTTAATATTTATTTTTATATTTTTTAAATTATTATTAATCACATGTGAATCATGTGCTTATTTACCAAATGAGAGATGTTTTTGAATGTCTCAGGAAATGGAGTGAGACAATTGGGTAGATAGGGGTCAGGTTATCAATAAAATCTGAAATAGTAACAGAGTGTGTCTCACAGTGGTTCATATATTACTCATGTTAACTTGTCCTCGCAATTGGACAATAGTGTCTATTCAAAATACTGAAACTGTAATTCAGTATCCCTATAGGGTGAAATTGTGACACCTTGTGGCAATGGCTGGACCAAGGGAGGACAGATTATTCGAATGTATGTTACCCACTGATTTGTGGCACATGTACTGTTGTTCATTCAGACTTGTAATCATCAAAACACAGTAAATGGCAGTTCAAGCATTGTGTATCCCACATTTAAGTAGGTAAAACATTAAATGAGGAATTAATTTTTTATTTTTAAATAATATCTCAAATGGGCAGCTGTGAATGATTTATTGGTTGCAGCCCTGCTTTTCACACTGTTTTAATTATCATAAAACATGTCACACTGTTATAATGTGGAACCATGTGACATAGATTGACCTGATGGTGAAAAGACACGCTCATGTACATATTATGCCCAATTGACTGGCATTTTGTGGCTACGATGATTCACTTAACAGCGGTTCCCAGCAAATGATGTGTGTTACAGATCTATCTATGAACACCTCTGTGACATGTGAATGGTTTTAAATTGTAGAATGCACAACCTTTACCTAGTAAGTCCCATACTAACAGCTTGATATCTATCTCCCAGCTGCCTGCCACATTTCTGGACTGTTAATAGGCCATGTACATTATTTATTCTAAAAGCTAACAGGATCACTATTAATAATAAGAGAAAAATACCCGTGATCCATTGACTGAGCTAGACAGCATATGCACTGTAGGTTCATAATCCCTGAGAAAAATTAAATATCATTATGCAATAGCCATGATTTACCACAAGAGGGCGACTATTGCTTGTGTATTATTCAGTATTGGTTGGGGGAGTACATAGAAAGTACTTCACTGTAGAGCTGATTGATCACATAATTCGTCAAAACTGTAGAGATAGCTCCCTAAAGGTAAGCATTATAAATGATCACATTTATTTTCAAACACAACATCATTCTAAATATAAAGGTCAACGCAAAATGCATAACAAGCAAAATTTTTGTTCACCTCTGACTCCTAGTTCAGCAGGACAACTGTGAAAGTCCTTCATTTTCCCTGATTGTACATTTCAGGCATATGCTAGTCTTACCCAGAAGAGTGTTCATGTTGCGCATCCAGCCGAAAACCTGGAGAGTGTGATTCTCCTCTGCGCTGAGGTCAGGGATGTGAGGTGGGCTGTCCCCCTCACGAAGGACCCTGCTTGGGAGTGGGCTCATAAACAGCTTTGATTTCTCGATGTTGGACTGGAAGTGTGTAGCTGCCACATAGTCTGCAGAATTAATCCAGCTCTGGCTGAAGCTCACTTCTGGGGCAGAGTAGTGAGCCTGGCTGCAATACCATTTGCAAAGGTCAGAGGTCAATGAGCAGAGTTCACACAGCTCAGAATACAAGATCCAATTGTCTTATAGCAATAGCAGCAATAAGGTCATGGTATTTACTAAGATTCATTTTTCTGAGGCAATACCAAATGTAAAGAACATACAGAGGAAAACGCTGATGAAATTATTTACCGAGTATTGCAGCTGGCTGACGCAGATAGAGAGCTTTGTTGAGCACTCCACATTAGTCCTAGTATCTGGTCCTTTTTCTCAGAGTCAGGAATATCAAATGTGCTTAAGTTTGTCAGGCTCTGAATTAAAAAATAAATATTACAGTATGCAAACACATTGTACAGGCCAAATTAAATAATATTCATTTGTTCTAAAGATAAATTGCACATAAAAATGTTTGAAAAATTATCTGTTAATCTTTAATTTCAATTAATTAATAGGTAGTTGATAAGGTGTACTTGCCCAGTCTAGTCTTCATATCTCCTTACATTTCATATCCCATTCAAATGACCAGTCATCCTGTGACTTACATTTATATACCTCTGTGGTTCTATAGTTTTCCTAAAAACCATATTTTCAAATTAGTGAAATTTTTGCACACAAAGTAAACCATTCTACCATACCTGAAAAAAGGCAACCCATTTGGTCATCAGGTCTGAGTGCTTAGCAAAACAGTCTGAGTAAGTCAAACAGTAGTCCTGGGCCGTTTCACTTGGTGCTTGAATCTGGATCTGGAGGCCTTGTCCAACAATGCCAGTCTCCACAGCAGCCAAGAATGGGATTACAGACAAATAATAATTAACACCTGTACAGGGCAAAGTAAGACAATCATGCCATCAATACAAAACAGGATAGACATGTATGTTAATCTGTAAGTGTTGCATTGCATTTTACTGGAATACATGAGTTTCAGCAGAACATCACGGATACAAACACTTCAGGAAGGGGTGGTTCATAAATTTCAGAAGTTTGTAACTCTGAAGGTGATGCCAAAATAAAAGTTTATAGATTTGAATCCTTTATTGATAGAGTGCTCATATGTCCCATTTTTTCAAAGACAGTTCCAAATGTCAGCTCTTTCAGATGTCCCAAAAAAGGGCCAATATGCCCTCCATTTTCAGCAATCTATAATTTGATGAAGTACAGTTTAGGCCAGGTTTCCCTTAAACATTAATTCCAGATCAAGAAACATTAGCAGGCTTGCTAAATTCCATTTAAGGAAAAAAATATTCTCAACACCAACTCCATACCTAAAGGTGATTAGAGTTCCCAGTGTAGTTTTATGTGACAGCATTTCATTATCCACAGTCTTAGCACAAACTAATAACTATTTTACCAAATGAGAAAAGAAATGCCATCAAGCACTTCATACAAACATTCCAGGCCCCACACTCAACCACCATTTGAACAGGAAATGGTTTAAATATTTAGTCAACTATATTAATAGGTAACTAGTACTTACATGCCCACCAGCTCTGGGGTGAAATGCACATAGCATCTCCTGATTCTTGCCCACATAAAGAAGCACCTGTAGGGTCAACTAATCTGCCTAGAGAAAATAAGTGGATTCAGTTAAAAGTCTCTTCAGTGTACGATTGTTTCTACTTGTCCAGTGGATTCACCATAAAGGAGCTGTAAGTGATGATTAGCTTAAACAGGATGGACTGTCAGACAGTAAAAGATAAACTAATAATGGACAGTCTTTACTATTTTATACAAATTAAGCACACATTCTAAGCATGGTTGTGATTTTCATATATTTTTTTTTTTTTTGTTTCACATGGCTACACATGCTGTCCCAACATAGAGGTGGGACATAATTAATAATGTACAGAAGGGCTGCTTCACATTATGTTACATACAGGTACAGCAGGTCAGTCTGTATGCTGAATGTACCATTTTGAATGTGAAAGCGTTTATCACTGTTCTTAGTGATATAAACTGTCAAAAGCATTACCTGATTTCAGTTTCCATCCCAGCTGTAGAGGAAAGCCCCACAAGGGGCTTTCAGTATTTCCTGGTCCCATGGATTTCATATACACATCAGTGGCATTTATAAGTATCTTGTACATGGTCATTCTTTGTAGATAGTTCCAAGGGTTGATGATAAATGTACCATCAACATTTGGCAGTTCAGTAAAGAGCCCTGGCACTTTGTCCCAGAAAATGGGGTAGCCATTTTCAGTGACCTCTATTGCATTACCATGCAGAGAGTGTAGAAGTAGAACTGTTGCTGTCACCAAGGTAATCATGGTGGCCAGTTTGCCAGAGAAAACAGTCTATTTTTCATGACATGCTGCTTTTATAGCAGCTAAATCCTCTGCCCTCAGTAACCTGCAATTTGCAGTTTTACCATTCAGCAGTTTCAACACTTGAAAGTAAATATTACCCCATAGTATACCACTGCCAGTTTAATATTGGCTGTCTCTGGGCAGAAAATGTTTGATACCCACCCACAAACATGATAAGAACAGTCAAGGCCCAGAGAAATACCCTTGTCTCAGTTGTTTTGTAATCAGTACATATGGATCGATTCCACTTGCTTTACTCTGACAATCTCTGACACCATTTGAACAGACTACTGTGAAACACACAGGAAAAAAAGTACATTTCTTAGGATACACCAGTGCATTGCTTTTTATGACCTTTGGAGAGGTTTATAGCAAAAGTAGTCAAGCAGGTTGCCACCAGCTTAAAAACATCTCCAGTGTGTTTGATGGTCCCATTCACGTACCTACTTATACCACCACGCTACAGCTATATCCCCAGAATTACTTTGGTCATAACTATGAAAATCAAACCTTTATGAGAATCTGTCACCTTTTATGGTTTAAATTCAGGTACAGCTATACACATACAGCATGATACTAACACACCTGAAAAGAAACTCAGAAGCCACTTCAGGCCTTTCAAGTGATTCATCAATGGGTAAACGTTGCAAACTACCTACTGGGTATTTTTCATAGGTTTTCAAAGTTAATTTTTTTACTTATACTGTAAGAACAAACAATTCAGCTCAGGTAGGCTTATCACTAATGACTGCATTTCCATTAATGCTATTTTTCTGCAAATCAAACAATGTTAATTCAATTCAAACTCTCCAATTCAATTAAAGAGGCATTATGTACGTTTTGAGTTCCAGTGGCAAGAAATACATATTTTAATAACACTAAACCCAAGTTCCAATAACAATTAAAGATTTATTCACCATTAGGTCTGGCAAGTGATAACTTTATATGCTTATCAACATCTAGGATTAGAAATAAAATTATTATGAATAATTTAATCGTCAATCCGTGGTCATCATTCAAATGCCCTTTACTGAGTGTCTAGTATGAAAATAAAGCTGAATAGTCAGACCACAACATTCTACTAAAATGTATTCCTCTGTTTTCCCATTTACCACATGGTGAGAAAAATATTAAAATACTGTGTACAACAAAGAAACCTAGACAATAGATGCAGTGTAAACTATATTAAATTCATAGCCAAAACATTTCCCTGCCATTCCCAAAATGATGCAATGGGCACATTAGGTGAGGAAGAAAATAACTGGATATAAAGAGCCTGAGGGGATAAATTATGTTTTTTCTTCAGCTTATGCAATACACGTGTGGTCATGCGAGAGATCAAAGTTTGTACATCATAGGGTGTTAGAAGTTAATGAGTCCCAAGCTGAAAGTAGTGAAATAATGACCAGGACTGAGATCACTACTGACTTGCACTCAGGGACAATGAAACTCTGCATGAAGTGCAGAGGTGTCTTTTAAGTGTCATTTCCTTTTGTATGATACACTTGTAATGATTTTTCAAAGGTTTTAAAGCTTTTTCAAAATTCAAAGTATGTACATGTATATTGCAAGAGCATGCACAATACGTGTTCTCAAAAATAAATGCCTGTTGTTGATAGGGAAAGATATGGTACATGATGCAACAAAACAGTTTTAAATGAAAAATGGCAAGTCATATATGTTAAGCATGGAGTGTATTATCAATAAAGGTGTGTCAAATATGCTCCTGTACAAAATTATTAATATCACGTTTGAGCAACACAGATTTTTTTTCACAGAAACCATTTCACAGTCCCAGCATAATAGGTCATAAAAAGTCTCTTATGACTCTTTTACTTTTTTCTGGGCCTATTGGAGTTTGCTCCAATCAGGAATGGAATTGAGGTGCTGAGAAGGAACCTCCTGCTGTGCTGTGTGTGAAGGGAATCTATATCTATGTCAGCACTGACAGGCTGATTGATGGACAGAAAGCCCATGCAAAGCAGTTGGTCAGCTCTGGGGTCACTCAGCTCCATCTTGTTTCATTAGAATTTTCCTTCTTCTTCTCCTTCTTTCCAAAAGTCACTGTAATTGAAAATTGAAAATTGCCAGTCTAAAAATTATATCAATTTATAACAATTCAATGGGAAATTACTGAGTATAGTGGGCCATCACTTTAAGAACATCATCTACAGCACAGCAATCTGCAGTTATTGTTCAACTTGGTAGACTCTGTACCCAGCATTTATGTGTCATTGGGGATCATTGGTCAGTGTGGTAGATGAAGTCTTTCCAGGGATTGATGGGTCCTTTCATTCTCAGCTGCAGCAAGCATGCTATGTTATTTAGACAAATGAAATGGGTTGATACAGTGGCCTGAAGGAGGAGGCCCTTCAAAGACTCACAAAGTTTTTTTTTTTTTTCACATCTGTCTAGTGCAAGCCATATGAAGGATATTAATTGTAGCACCAAGGTTCTGGTGACATTATGACATTATCCAGTCAACATTATGACTAGCTATTATTATGTATTTCTATCTTAATGTTCAATCTTAATGTTATCTTAATATTGTACCCTTAAAATAACAACACGAGCAATGAGACATGATTTTTGCTGGTCTAAGCACAATCGCTTCAGTCTCATTTAAAACAGCAATGCACCTGAGCACACCTCATCTTAAGACTAACACACCCAGATGGGCACAAGTTCATTTGTCATTTACAGCAGCTCAGCTGCAGCTTTGTAGGGCAGCAGCCAGGGCATTTTATTTATACTTAAATCCTGATTAATTAGTAAACTCTCTTCTTGATAATGGTGATGGACAGGCCTTTATAAAAACGATTAAAAAAAAAAACTGGTGACATAAAAACATGGTGGTACCATGACAAAAGATGTACACTGTATATCAAGTCAGACAAAACTGTGATCAGATACATTATAATAACAATGTACATGCTGGCATTTTGTAATTCTGTGAGCAGTTTAATGTTGCACAAGCAGACAAATACAGATAAGGATTGTTTGTAGCACAATCAATAGAGGGGTATCAACCTCTAGATCATTTGATATGGGTTACGTTTAGCATGCTGCAGATCACCTTGTTTACTATTTTTCTACACATGAGACCAGACAGTTATCCACAGGTGTCTGACCCTTAGTACGACTCTGGTACCAAGGTTCTGCAAAGTCAGGTGAGAGTCATGTCTTTGAGGTTATTGGGCCCTGGAACACACAGACTGAAAGAAACAAACTAGCCAGATGATAGGCATTAGAGGTCCCCATCTGTAAACCTTGTGTAAAACATCATAAAATGCCCAGAATCATGCCTTCATACAACATTGAAAAGGTTTGCTATCCACATAGGTAATTTACCACTTTGGGCAAAGTCCAGAAGGGCCGATGCACTTTTGGGCTGCCAGTTGCTTTAAAAATGAAGGCTAAAATTAAAGCAGACAACCCACTAGTAAATCAAATTGGCCCTCTAAGTGAACTGGGCAGGCTCACTTTTCGGTGGAGGAATGGGAGATTGTTTGGCCAGTTATATGGGATTATTTACATCTGAGTAGTGCAGTAAACTTATGAGATCCAAAATGGAGAAAAAAGCTAAAAAGAAAAGGAAAGGAGGTGCAGAAAAACTGAGAAAAGAAACAGAACAAAAAAGTGCGGCCCCCACAGTGATCAATCATAAAATCTTGTGTCCAGAACATGGTCTATGTCCTGCCCCCCACTTCCAGCGCCACCCCCACTGCCCCACTGGGGCACGTAAGGCGCCAAGGCCGAACTTTGTCCCAGTCAGCCCCTGCAAATACTTTAATACAATCTGCCATTAAAAATATGCAGCAGTCAAGAGTATGGAGAATCTCTGAGGACAAGACCAATGTTTTAATTTGTTTTCCATTAAACTTAATGTTATAAATTGCTTTAACTGGCTGCATGTTACATACAGAAATGTCATTTGGGCCAGCATACCATTGTCAGTGTTAGATAGTATTCTGCCTTAAGACAAAGAGGGAGTAGTGAAATTGAATAATGGCCCTTTCATCTGTATCAGGAGGCAATATTTTCTCCCAAGATGATTTTATCAGAAAGTACCTGACACTGGCTGTTGCTACTTAATTTTCATTATAAACTATTTGTACTTTTACAACTGTTATAATAAATATATATGTATGTAGCAATATATCTGTCTTGACGCAGAAAAAGTGTGGCTTCATTAGTTAAATGATCATATGTTGTCTTGTCTCTCTCATTGGAGATTTGTGCATAACTGCCCCAGAACTGATTCTTATCAAAACACTGCATTCATCCATGGCACAGGAATACCTAACTGGACTTGCTGTCATCAGCATTAACTCACAGACAGCACAGCAGGCCTCATATGGAGATGACCTTGGATCAAAAAAAGTCAGAGGGTACAGGTCTTACACATGCAAGCAATGAGGACATCCACAGCCAAGTATGCCCTCTGCTGAATAGCTTAGTGACTTGACTGAGCAATTTGTCTGAGTGAAACTAGCAGTCCCTTCTTCCTTGAAGGACTAATGACCAGGGGCACTGACCACTGGCGTGAGTAATTAGTCTTGATGAGCCCAGGTGCAAGAATCACCATTGGGTCCCCTACAATTCCCCCCAATTCACCCACATCAGCTGCATCCTCACCAGATCACTGGATCAATGGGCATAAAATTGATTACTCCAAACAGCCTCAGTCTCAGAAACAGCAAGGAAATACTGGGTCTGTCATAAGAAATGTACATTCTTAATTTACATTATTGGACTAATACATTCTATTTGGCTATTTAGTATATTTCTACAGGCACATACACTGTATTTTTATTGGACAGTCTTTGACAGCAATCTTCAATTTGCAGTCATTGTTTTTATTAAGTTAAAATAATGTATATAACTGCTTGCATTTGAGAAAAGGGACTACAGAAGGAAAGGTAAAAGAAATGGCACAAAATTATAGCAGATACTAAAAACATAAAAATTGATTTAATTTGGTCTAAATAATTCCCTCTGCCCACCACCTCCTCCTCACCCCACTGGGCCTGGGTACCACTGCCTCCATGGGGATTCCAGAAATGACACTGACCAATGGGAATGGCCAGAGGTTACCAAGCAGATGATTACTCTCTGAAGCAGTGTGATTACTAACAGGTCGTATAATCGACTATGAGCATATATCAGGAGCGTGTTCCCCCCTTGCTGGACATATGTCACAAGCCATCTAACAAAGGTGAGTTTTTATACTGATAGATTGTTATTCATTCTGAGATTTAAATTGGGTATTTATTATTTGAACTGTGCATGTTCAATGTTTAACGTTTTGTATGTATATGATGTTTGAATTGAGATGTAAATATGAACATTGATGAATACATCCAAGAAATAAGAAATTAACTGTACAAAGACTAATATTTACTGTTAAAGGGTTATTGATCTACAATACAGTTTTTGTTCCAATGAAGTCATTTTCATAGAAAGAACAAACATTGCATTCTTCAGTTTGCAAACAGTCATTACAATGGATTATATCCATTTACAAACCATTTATTTGCATTTTTAACAAATTACTAGACTATTTTTCAAAATGTAGATTTTTTTGTATGATTGTGAATCATGAAAATGTTTTATTTCTTTATTGGTTTCTCCTGTTTTAGGTAAAGAAATCATTGACTCAAAGCTTTAACAAGGAGAATTCAAACATGAACTTCAGCCAAACTGAGAAAGCTGAAAATGCGCATCTCTGCTATGAGTCTGTGAATAGGTCTTGCCCCAAGCATACCTATCCAGAGGCAATACGGACACCACTGTATGTCTTCTTTGTGGCTGTCATTTTTCTTACTGTAAGTGGAAACCTTCTTGTCATCATCTCCATCGCTCACTTCAAGCAGCTGCACACTCCAACCAACTACCTCATCCTCTCTCTGGCCATGGCTGACCTCCTGCTGGGGAGCTTCATCATGCCCCCTAGCATGGTGCGCACGCTTGAGACCTGCTGGTATTTTGGAGACTTGTTCTGTAAAATCCATTCAAGTACAGATGTCATGTTATGCACTGCATCCATTTTAAATCTTTCTTTCATTTCCATTGATCGATACTATGCAGTTTGCCAGCCCCTCCACTATCAGACTAAGATCACCACCACCACCACACTGGTCATGATCTTGGTTAGCTGGAGTGTATCTGCATTTGTTGGATTTGGGATGGTATTTCTGGGGCTGAACATTTTGGGTATTGAAGATATTTATTATGAAAATGTTGCT
The DNA here is from genome assembly GCA_022829145.1 of Albula goreensis. NCBI lineage: Eukaryota > Metazoa > Chordata > Actinopteri > Albuliformes > Albulidae > Albula > Albula goreensis. The sequence continues at coordinate 15,099,892 of CM040747.1, read as the reverse complement.
TGTGTAGGAGCCTGTATTCTGTTCCAGACTGAGGCATCAAGTTCAGTATCTTCCATTCTCTCCTTTTATGTCCCAGGGTTCATTATGTTAGTCATCTATCAGAAAATCTTCCTCATTGCACAGAAGCAAGTCCGTTCTGTTCATAGCATTGCCTGTAACAATATACACTCTGAAAACAGAACATCATTGAGCAACATGGAGCGAAAAGCTACAAAGACCCTTGCGATCATTATGGGGGTATTTCTGTCATGTTGGGCACCCTTTTTTGTGTGTAACATAATTGATCCAATCATTAATTATTCTACTCCACCTGTTCTGTTTGACACGCTTGTCTGGATTGGCTATTTAAATTCAACATTTAATCCTATTGTCTATGCTTTCTTTTACAGTTGGTTCAGAAAAGCATTCAAAATGGTAATTTTTGGGAAAATATTCCAAGCTCATTCTTCAAGAACAAAACTGTCCACTGATTAAAAAGATTTAGTATATATATACTGATTATTTGTACTATTTGATAGACTTTTTTTTGTGCTTGTTTCTCACATTATCAAGTTGATTTTTTTTCAGCTTTTCTCTAAAATGTTCTACAACTTTTTCTTTAAATGGCACTCATACCTACAGAAGTCCCAAAGAGCAAGGTGGGGAAAAAATGAGGTTAAAAAAAGTTTGGGGGCATAATTCATTTTAATGACTAACTCACTCTAATGACTTAGTAAGCTAGTCTGGTTGCTCAGGTACAAGACTGGGATCCCTAGGTTGGTGGTTCAAGCCCCAGTCTAGCCACAGCAAGAACACCATGGATGTCTTAAGCATTGGTTATTTATTGTACCATTTCCATGTATTTTCATCCAGCCTAATTAAACACGTTGCACATAATTAGGATTTTGCTTTTGCCTTGTTCCATTGTGAACATGAAGTGTGCTCAAAAACTAACAGAGCTCATTGTTATCTCCACGTCTGCACACCTTGCGTGGATACTGAGGTTCTATGGATCACAGGCATTCTTGCATGTTTTGGGTGGGAATTTTACCGGCATGTCTAAACCTTACTCTCCTATTACGTTCTAGAAAAGCGTTCTATACCGAAAATTTCTCTCAAAACAAGGCACGATTTGGCCACAATCGGTCATTAATTGTATTGCAAAGCCTTTTCAAATAATGTCAATGTCTATTCTGGAAATATGTGTGAGAAGTTAAAGTACATGACCCTCTACCTGAATGGTTGTATGAATGGTTATTTTTTTGCCCTTCCGGGCATCCGTAAATAGCAATGCAGTTACACTGTAATATAATTAAACTGTAAGAATGCAGTTACACTGCAGATTGTCAAAGTTTTGTTGGTGTCCAAAAAAGGTGCAACCCAACAGTTCAACAAGACATCTAACTAAGATAAGGTCTGAATCTGAGGGTCTGAATAGTTCATTTTCAATGACATTTATCTCTGAAAACCTTTGAATCTGCTCATCACTGATTTTAAGATAGTTAAATATGCAGGTTAATTATCTGACAGAAAATATATGCTTTGATTTCCAGAAATAAATATTCCTTTCTATGTACTCTGCATACATATATACATACATAGATACATACTTATGTAAGCTGCCATCTTCATCATATGAAATCAAGTTTATTTATTTTAGTGTAAATGTAGACAAGAATACAGACTTTTTATTATGAAATGTCTATGACCATAACTGCACTGAAGAGTAAAGTCAAAGGCATTAATTAACAGATTCCTTAGTATTCAGTAAATTTGATTTCAGTAAGTACAATCTGCAATCAAATCTGTTCATACACATGTAATGTGAATATAGCCCATTTACTTTTGCTCTCCTGATGTACACTTTGCTGTAGAAAGCAGTTATTCAATCTCCTGGGGGTGCAACACTCCTTGTGTGGGTTCAGATGGTGTAGTTTTGTCAGTCATTAAATGTTACCCCACCCTTCTGCGTTATCTACTGAAGAGGTGGGGTCAAAGCCTCTCTTTCTCTTTCATAGTTTCTTATTACAAGAGCAATGACCCTTTAAAGTATAGCTTCCCTCATTCACTCTATAACAAATGTTATCAATAAATAAAAAGGGAAGAAGCTAGCTGATGAATTATGTCATTTTGAATTATTTTTATGCAATAGTTTTCATGGAAGTCTGAAAAGTGCATTTGTATGCAATACTAGATTACATAAAATTTTGGAAGATGTCTGTAAAATAACCACATATTATAGAGTAAAATTCGTTGGAGGCGTCTACTTTGACAGATATTGTTGGCTTCATGCAGGGGTCCTGGCTTAATTATCTGACATTGTGCTGGATAATTTTTTAAAAATTAAAAATATCTAATGTTCTGTTTGTTTACAAAAATACAGTTAAAATAAAGACGAAATTTTACTACAAGCCATTTTAAATAATTTAAAAAAAAAAACGATCAATGAGTTTAAGCTGCCTTTACCATGCTTGAATATGACAAACCGGAAAAATGTGAGAATAACAAACTGAGAGTGAAAGACAAAATATGTGTCAAACACAAGAAAAGTACATGAGCATATCAGACCAAGTATAAATCAAACCAGTGGGTGTGTATATAGTCAACACTTTTTAGTGACTTTCTAAAATCTCAAAATGGAAAATGTATAGATGTACACAAAATAACCCATTCAGGGCTATAGTAAGTAATTAATAGCCTATTTCAGGCATAAACAGCAGTAGCTGACTTCTGCTATATCCTTTGTTTGCAGAATTAGTCAAAGTATCGCAAGCTTGTTAACTTGTTCCTCAAGACACCCTCTGAACCAAAGTCTTTGATTTGGAATTTGAAATTTCAAACACAGCATTGCCATTGCTCTCATTGGTGGAAAAGAAGCCGACCAGCTGCTGTTTCTGAGTCGCCCCATTGTGATCCCATGCAGAGCCAGCATGAGTGTCGCGCTGAGGAGGACACAGGTGTCATTTTCCCCTGGGCATGGCCGAGGACTCTTGCAGTACAACATGTGTGTGGGGTGGCTGTGTTTGGTGCATAGTGTGTGGTGACAGGCATGATTTGTTTTGCTTACCTGAGTCCCTGAGTCCAGGAAGGGGGGACGACAGGAGGCAGACAGAGGGAGGGGGAGGAAAGACCTGCTGGGGCGGAATTGAGTCAGCATCTTTGTGTTGCATTTTGATGAAATTGATTTGTTGTGATAATTGAAATTATAATTCGAGTTTGTAAAAAAAAAGTTTGGTAGAGGTATTTTCAGACATCCCCTCACTCAAATACCTCTATCTATCGAAATTGGTTTTCTGCACAGGTATTAAATGGCCACTTGCCTTATCTGCCATTACGCTCACTGCTTCCGGTATAGTTCTCCGTTTGCAACATCGTCTCCCATTAGCACTTGTCACTCCATTGACATGCGGCTCTACCCTTCTGAAACTGGATTTCAACCCATACAGGACAACTTCCATATAAAGGACCAAGTTCTCGACTTTCCTTTTACTCCTGAACCACAGAATTCCATGTTAAGTGAACTGTACCCGTCTAGTAAATTGATGCGAGCTCCCTGGTTTGTTGTATGCAACTAGCGCTGCACAAAGGTTTTATTGTTTTTTCTTTTCCTAAATCTTGGAAACATTTCCCTAATGTAGCTCCATGCAGCTCCATGTAGTTGTGCTATCAGTGGTCCAGCCACTCCAAACCTCATGCTCCTGGTCTACCAGCTGCCCATTCTTTTTCAAACCGCCTACTCATTGCCTCCTCTTTTATATCTAGATTCCTCTTGTTGCATGTAGGCACACACATATGTGCAAACACACATGCACTCACACAGGCACTCCCAGACACTATTTGTACCTCTCTTCCACAGGCTGCCCTCTCCCACCTGTGCTGTCGGCTGCCCCACCACCCAGCATTCTGTTGGTCCCAACCCCTGGTTCCCCCCTTTTTCTACAGCCCGAGCCAAGCTTTGGCTTTCTCGCTACTTTACATTATCTCTCACGTCTATCTCAATATTCACTGCTACAACCCAGCGGTATAAACAACAAAGGTTAAATTCACACCTACACCATTGTACCACTCCTGTCATTCACATACGTCTCAACCTATTTCTATTTCATGCAGCATGACGGCTGCAAAGAATAGACCACCTAACCACTTCAGCCAAATACCCTGGTTGTTTTTTGACATTTGTCAAAAAAACTGAATTTCTACATGGTTTTACGCTCTTCACATTTGTAATGAGCTGACTTTTAGGTCATTAGTGGCTTCAGTTGCAAATAATAGGGAGTAACACTCACTTGGGATACCTACGCAATTGGTTAGTACTGGTTTAACTTTGTTGTACGTAAGAAAGCTTATAAAAGAAAAATCAGCAATGACGCTGGCCATTACGACTAGGCGCACGACAGAGGGACATCTTGGAAATCCTTATATTTCAGACCAGTGATTTGCTTTCAACCAAAATTATTTTAATTCACAATGAAGAAAAATAATACAAACCAGTAAGACTTGTAATGGAGGCATTGTTAACACAACTGACTTGAGAGGTACGTTGAAACATTTTAACTGTAAATTCCACATTTCTAAGGAGTAATGCAGTTGATGACATGTGCACATAATTATGAATGCTTTTCTGATCAATTACAGTTTTCATTTTGCTTCTTCTTTCTTCTAATAGGTGTATCAATTATAAACTCTAATATCACACCTGAAAATATAAAATGATGAATATCACTCAGTCTGAGGGAATTGGACATTCAGAGCTGTGTTATGAATCTGTGAATAAGTCTTGTCTGAAGATCATATATCCAGCTCTGATACGGGTTCCACTATATATGATTTGCCTGACCATAATCGTTCTAACCGTGGGTGGAAACCTTCTTGTCATCATCTCTATCGCTCACTTCAAGCAGCTGCACACTCCAACCAACTACCTCATCCTCTCTCTGGCCATGGCTGACCTCCTGCTGGGGAGCTTCATCATGCCCCCTAGCATGGTGCGCACGCTTGAGACCTGCTGGTATTTTGGAGACTTGTTCTGTAAAATCCATTCAAGTACAGATGTCATGTTAAGCAATGTGTCCATTTTAAATCTTTCTTTCATTTCCATTGATCGATACTATGCAGTTTGCCAGCCCCTCCACTATCAGACAAAGATCACCACCAGTACTGCAGTGCTCATGATTCTGATCAGCTGGAACCTGTCATTCATCATTGGGTTTGGAATGATATTTTTGAACCTGAACATTTTGGGCATTGAAAACTTTTATTATGGTAATGTTGCTTGTGTGGGAGGATGTTTTATTTTCCAAGGCAAGGTATCAGCTACTGTAGCTTCTGTTCTATCTTTTTACATCCCAGGTCTCATTATGGTTATCATCTATCAGAAAGTCTTCCACATTGCACTGAAGCAAGCTCGCGCTGTTCAAAGCATTGCCTGTAACAAAATGCACTCTGAAAACACCACATCTTCAAACAACACTGAGCGAAAAGCCACAAAGACCCTTGCAATTGTCATGGGGGTATTTATGTCATGCTGGACACCCTTTTTTACATGTAATATAATTGACCCAGCCATTAATTATTCTATTCCACCTGTTTTGTTTGACACATTTGTTTGGATTGGCTATTTAAATTCAATGTGTAATCCTATTGTTTATGCTTTCTTTTACAAATGGTTTAGAAAAGCTTTCAAAATTATCATTTTTGGCAAAATATTTCAGGCTCATTCTTCAAAAACAAAATTGTCCACAGACTGAAAAGCACCTAGTTACCAATACTCTGTAACTCTTGTATGGAATCTCTTAAAAACTGCCTGCACTATTTTGAATAAAAGTAATAATACATTAGTTGAAATTACTAAGTGTCATAACTCTATTGTGAGGCATTTAAATTAATTAACCAAATGACTTTGTAACATAAATTGTTACTTCACCTCTCTATCCTTATTGACTTCAGTACAGTGTAATACAAATGGGCCAGACCCTGGATAGAAATGTACTTTTACCAGATATATTAATTATACACAAAACCAAAAAAACACTTCTGTTCATTCTACAGTCCACAATGCTACCTTGCGCAGACATGATCTGGTGGAAAATCCTTCATGCGCAGCTTTGAGCTGCCAGACTGTCAGTGCCTTACCGAGTGAACAATCCCACAGCCCCCAGCTGGGATTTTATCTTCTTACAGGCTGTCTTGTTATGACAAATGCACATTAATCTTCATTAATCTTTTGCTTTTTTAACTAACATGTTTATATTAGTCTTGTAATGTACCTATCGTATGTCAAATGGCACACAATTTCAAGTTCTTTTAAAATGGTTAATATAAAATCAATCAAAAAATGTGTCAGATTACATATTTACAGTAGCAAATATCTACATGAATGCATAATGGCAAAAGTTGTTTGTCTTATCTCCTTTAAAAACAAATTCTAAGTTTGACTGAATAAGAGATGAGTGCTACAATTACAGCATTTTGTGATTCTTTGAAATAATGAACAATCACTCAGCATTTCTTACAATTAACTTGAGGAAATGTCATTGTTGCTTTCCTAACAAGTATATGGCACATACAGAAATAAAACCTTTTACTAAAATATATAATTTAACAATAGATTGTAGTTATAGTACACAAAAACTCATCACCAAGGTGTGGAAACACCTATGCAAATAACTTTTGGATACAAAATCAGCCTCACCTCCCACAAAACTATGATCTCATAAACAAAACAACATTGCTTGGTTGGTAAGTCAGCTAAATGTTATATTAAGAACATTATCTAAGCAAGCAAATGTTTGTTGTCTTTTTCCACATTTTATCCTTAGCATTATAGATAAGGTTTTTGCTTTAAATATATTTATATAATATTAGGCCTCATTTATCAATATTTTCTGTGTAAATATACGCGACAAGGGATACAAACTAACAAATTCCGCCGGATTTATCAAATACTCTTTAAAACAGCATTTGTTCGTATTTCGTGCGTATGTTTATAAATACTGATCAATCGTAAATGAGAAAAGCTCGCAAAATTTTCAATTACCATAAATCTACGCCACTGAAATACCATATAAGGAGCTTGGATTCCCTTTGTTGGCAATGTGAAGAGACGGCAAAGAAAAGGCAAAAGGAAAAAAAAATGTTTATGAAGTGGCAACTAAGTTTTTTTTAATGGAATTAGAATTTAAAAAATACTTTTTTTCTGTAGTGTTAGTTGTCGGGACCAAGGCCTGGCAACAAATATCTGTTGCAGTAAATCTCGTGTCAAAAGTTCCGCATACGCTGTGACAGGTTAAAAGAAAATGCTTCGACATGAAACTGTAAGGCGAGTTATTGGAGTGACGTCGTTGCATGGAATTACCGTGGAGGGTGACAGTGATCGGTTTTCCCTCGTCTTGGATCAATCCTGCTCCAGCTCTGAAGGTATGTTTTTTTTATACCAGCCTTATCGTTGCCATAAATCCTGGGGGGCAGCTGCAGGACGGCCATGGTTGGCCAAAGTGGTAATGACACATGCCACACATCGTTTGGACTGTCACCTTTTTCCAAAATCAATTTTGAACAAATTAACAAAATAAAAAACAAAATAATTTGCTGAAATTAGAACTATTAGGTATTTAGGATCCTTTATAATTGTGTGCCCTCCCTTGCAAATGCAAACTCTAACGTCATTTTACCTTGTGTTAAAATAAGGACAACAATTGTAATACAGGTTGAGCATCCCTAATCCGAAATGCTCCAAAATCCGGAAAATTCCACACATGACCTCACTTGCATTTAGCACCCTGTGCCGTCTATTACATACATTAAACACATAAATAAATTTAAAAAATGGTCTACGTGTGACCTTAAAAATACTTTTTTATTTGCTTTAAATATTTTGCATATATTACACAACACAGCTAGGCTACCTACCTAAGCTAAAGTTAAGTCTGTCTAACTGTGCCTGAAGAGAAAACAAATTCTGAGTAGCCGTGACAATTTTGCGTGTTACTATTGGTAACGTTAAGATTCAGCTGCATCTACTCTTGTAGCAACTGTTGTATTTCATAAAATTTGAAGCTACTACCAAAGGTAGGGGATAATTAAACAATAAGCAGAAAAGAGATTAATAAAACCTTACTTAGTTACTTATTACTTACTAATGACTACCCAGATGTTGAAGTAAAAAACATGGAATTTTCAGCACTGAAAACATGCTTCACATAGTTTTACACAATGTAAAAAATAAACTATATATGTATTCATCTTCTTGAAATGTGATGCAAAATCAAGAATCTTAACATTACAGAGAGAGGAATCCATCTTTCAATCAGTGCAATGGGAATTACGCATTAATGCAAGCATCTATGCTAGTTTCCACCCTGCGCACTTGCCATTTTAGCATGATGCACCTACGTCTGTAAATAGCAAACAATGTTGCACCCAGCTCTGTGTGTCAGTGTTAATATGAGGTTTGGTCAGGCACATTAGAGGCATATTCCTATCTTGCATGCAACTGAAAGCGATAGTGATAAGACCAACAAAAGCCATGATCTAAGATATAATACAGTTATTGCTATATATATTATGTCAACAGGTAGTGATTTGTGTCTACATAGGCCGGTACGTGACATGCACACACCCTGCCTGTTAAAGACAGGAGCACATACAAACATGAATAAAAACAGAAAGATCAGTGTGTGAAAGATTATTATTATTTGACACATATGTTTTATATATCATATCAAGACATATAAAACATATGTGTCAAAATAGTCAGTCATCTTAATCAGAATTAGATATCCTGGGTTTCCTTTTACAAATACAGCATTTACTTTAGCATATTTCTGTCATTGCCATCAAACTAATGATTGTTACTTTTCAAAGGCTTCTTCATCATCATCAGCTTTGCAATGAGCTACTGTGACACAGGACCAGGTGCAGCCACAGAAAAGCCAACCTCACGGCCAAGAATTCGGCAAACGACCAGCTGGCTTTAGCATCACGGCGACCCGGACAGCAGCGCCTGCAAAGTTTCAGGACCTCGGGGAGCGGACACCACTCCCAATCAAGCTTCGAGGACTTTAAAACCTGTCACCTGGCAGGCCACACTTTCTTGCCACACTAACACTAATTCTTCTCTGTTTGCCCCCAGTAGATTCCGTGAAGGAAAGGAGACACACCAATGTGGGGTTCAACGGCCTGACAGCTCCTTTGCCACCTGCCACAGCTCATGCCTGATTAATCTTCTTTACCCAACTTATGTTGCTTCTAACTTTTGTGTGATCTATAAATATATTTTACATTCAAATAAACTGGCTACGGCCAATTATTGTGGCATCTGAATTCTGGTCTGGTACCATCTGGTGGGGTTCAGATGGTTTGCAGACTATCCAAACTTAGTTCAGTAGGGGAAAAAAAACCCTGATTTAATGTAACTTCTGGTATAAACCACGCCCACTTCCAGTCTTCTATTCGAATACAGATACAGATAATTTTGTTGGTTGAACAGATACAGATAATGACGTTTCTGTACACCTCTATAACAGGCCTGCGCAGCCCTGGGAATTCCAGACAGGTGTGCATGTTCTTGTACTTGTGCAAACCCCTGAAAACAAGTTTCTCACCACCCCAAGTTTTCTCATTCCTCAGGAACAAAAATTGAACACCACCTACTTACCAATATTTAATTATTTTTTCATGAGATCACCTACAATCTCACTATTTAACATAAAATTAAAAAGAAATTAGTTTCAGTTAGTTTGGGTCATAATCTTATTGTGAGTCATTTAAATATTCCTAATGACTGTATAAAATAAATGGTCTTTCATAAATTGTTAAACAAAATATATTCTTTCATGTTTTAAACAAAGCTTGTATTACTTATGATAAGTTATGTAAAGGTTGATACAGAAAGGCAAAGGGAGTCTCTATCATTTTATGAACATTTAGGTCCCTACTTTGAAATCATGGTTGTCATTTTGTACATTTTTGATCTGATTTTTTTATCACATTTTTTCTTTTTTTATCATTATTGATATCTCTGCCTTTTCAAAGTCATAAAGCTTGATGGTGCAGGATCTATTGGAGGTTGCATCAGTGATGTTAATTTCCTTCCCCCTGTTGGAGGTTAGCAAAAAAGTACAATTGAACTTTTGTCCAGACAAGGGTGATATGTAGACTGTGTTTGATCTTTTAGTAGTAACTACAATACAAAGTACACAAGGTAGGACAGACATTTCAGTGACCTCTTGTTACTGTCTGGGTTCATTTTATAAATAATGAAAGAAATCCCTAAATAGATACCCATACATTAAAATAAAACATGATTTAATATGGCCGTTTTCACATATGAACTGCGTAAAATGTCCAGAGAATCAGTTTGGTTTATTTCACATGAGAACCTAACCATGCTCTTTCCGTCTTGACCAATTTTAATGATGGTCAGGAGTGTTACGCTGACATTCATGTTTTACCTCATCCATGTTGCCCACTGCCACGCTCTGATTTACCAAGCAAAATCACCCAGGTGGTCTCAGCAGGACAGAGTGCATACACAAAATGAATGAACATAATCTTTCAGCATGACTAACTGTTTGTTTATTGGATAGATTGACTGAACGGACTGAGAGGCTGATAACAGCTAAATATGAGAAGCCAGTACTGTGTTGAACTTTACATTAGATATCCAGCATTGCAATTCATGATAAGTCATGTTCATTGGTGCTACTGCTACTTCATAGAAGGGCATATTAAAATTTTAGGTGTATTGCCCATTATAAGTACAACTAGTTTCTGGCCTTGACAAGTCATTTATAAGTATAATCATATCAATGAAACAATGACAACAATGAAATCTAATTGATTAAAATGTATATAAAAAAACAAATAACTACATATAACTACTCAGCTCTTATATTTGATTGCACTGCACGATTTTTAGAATATAATTACAACATTTGATAGCATACCTTAAAGCCATTTATTTTCATCAGACACCATCGAAGTTCGAGAATTAGTAGAGTTTTCGCATGGCTATGTCACGCGTTTGTCTGATCAACTTCCAAAATGTATGTTTTCTGTGCTACGCTGCAGACTCTTAGTCTTAGGTAACGGGCCTCCTAGAAAAACATTAGTGGGTCATCAATTTGTCGTGGGGGGCGTGTCATTTTCCAGGCTAAACTAGCATTATTCAACATCCTATATGGGTCCTCCTACTTTTCTGCCCTGTGCGCGCCGGGCATGCCAGGTTGGAATTTTCCACATAACTATTTCCGCAGAAAAAACGTTGAGTGCCCTCAAGTCAGAATTCCCCCCTGTATGAATAAATGAGTGGAAAACAATATATAGGCGAGTAGAACAGAATATGAACCAGCTACCAGCTTGTAATCTTCCATTTTCACTCCAGTGACATAATAGAAACGTCATCAACATGTCCACTCGCTCACTGTGAATTCTCCAGAAAATTATCTACATGGGCTCCTCTGGGTAATGTCCAGAGAAGTTCAGGTTTGCAGTACATGTGTGAAAGGGGCTATGACCCTCTGTACCCATGTGAGGTACCCTCAGTTTTGGCCCTTTTTTAGGCAATTAATTTTACACCCAAGTTCGAAACACCCTAGTTACTCCATCACTGAAATGTTCAGCACTGAATCCATGGTTCACTTAGTATTACGTAATGTAAATATATAAATATGAAAAAATCTTATTGATATTTGAAGCAAAAGTCATGAATCTTATCAGTGCACAGGGACGGTTGCCAAGGCTATTTGATTAGAAAGCAGTCCAGTACAAAAAAAAGGATTGGATTTGAGAGCAGCTGTTGCTATTCCTCATATCTTCAAAAGTGTAATTTTATCACATCTTTATAAAGCCACAACATGTAATAATTAAATACTGTATGTACAATAGAACAATAAGTTTCTTTACTAACAATGTGTTACCTGCCTCAACTCACCGTTACGCCAGGATGTATGGGGGAAAAACTAAATTCAACACAACTTTAGAGTAATACAACTTTTTCTTAAAGAACCTTTTATCATTATTGTCATTTTTATGTAGCATTAAACCAAATCCTGTTGGTAATGCCAAGCATAAACCATGTAGTAATTATTTCTTAACACTCAGCATTTAATTATTTACTTTAGTAGTAAGATGGTTTTGCCTTTCATACATGTAGTGCTCAGATTTATTAAAGTAAATGCCGGATTTTTTTGTTTTTGTTTTAATTGATTTATATAATTATGCATTTGCAGTTTCCACCCCTTTCAAGGTAAGGTAAACCGATGGGGTAAAGTACAATAGGTGAATACAACCAGAATGGATATTCTTTTTCTCACAGATGTACAAGTCAAGAAAACAAAGGATTTTGTGTATTTAATCAACTTACATCAGCACAGTGTTGTTGTCTTTAAATATCTACCTTTTGCCAACATCATTATTTTTGCTTCTCCACTGGTCCTCCCTTTCAAAGCCATAAAAGATTATATTACTGTTTGAACAGCAAATACAGATTTAGACAGGTGATAATATTGTGCATTGCTGTTCACCATGGAGAGATAGAAATGAACTGGCTGCTAAAAACATGTTTTTCTAAGATAGGTATTAGCAAGGTGACTGCTCATAAAGGTAACAGGATTAAGTCACCGTTTTCATTTCATGATTTCTGCACTATGTAATTTGGCTACATAAAACACAAAAATAGTGCCAGCAAAAGAGGTGAGTAGAGGACATTTCTTGTCACTTGTATTATATTATGATCCTAGGGACAACCAGTGCATAATTAGGCAGTATTTTAATATGTATCTGTCTTTCAGATGGAACATGGTTATGGTTTTTTTCAGTAGCATAGGCCAGGATTCAGTCAAAATTTGTCCATAACTTAAGCTCATAATTAAATGCAAGTGTTTATTTTTATCACCACTGCAAATTTGATGAGTTCGGCAATCATGACAGTTAAGTTGCCAACCTATTCTTGAAGACAAAAGAATAACCCTTACCAACTGTAAGACGTTAAAGACAAATGTTGACTGAATCAGGACCATGGTCTTCTGCTAAGTGGCTATTGCATTCTGTAATTTTATTTTACCCAGTTAAATATGAAGCTGAAATCAGAAAGGTTATTTTTACTTCTCGAAAGAGTGTGTACATAAATTAATATTTTACATTTGCTGAAAGCTATGGGATTTTGATCTACTTGATTTTGATCTACTGGAGATCATTGAAGACTGAAATGTAAAAAAAAAAAGTTAAAAACACTAGACTGTATGAACTTTTGAAATTTATCTACATAAGCAACATACTGGGTGCAACATTCACAAGATTATGCAGTGTGCACATTGTAACGATTATTTATATTTGTGGTTTTGTTGATATGCTGCTCAATTTAAAGTTTTAACAACAAATATAAGGGCAGGTACAGCAAAGAAGACTGTTAAGAGTGGCCAGGTTTTATTAAGGAAAAGCCTATCACTCAAACCTTTTCAAATATGTCTTACAGTGTAAATGTGAATTTATGACATGCTGATCAGGGCTTAGCTTATGAGCACATTATATGCAACTCCATAGCAGCCAAGCAGTCGTGTTTTGCTGCAATTTGGATTTAATTGTCTTGGGCTGGAATTCAATCAACATTTGTCCTTCACTTTCCCTTGCACTTGGGAAAGTGGGATTCTGACATGGGAGCTTTTAGCACTTTTCCCCTTAAATATTTATGCCCCTCTGATTTTGAATTGTTCATATTTAACCCCCATCATCCTCTTAATCACCAAGAAACCCATTGCATGGATACTTCCTCATGTTTCACATTATAACCTCAGGAATTAAAAAAGGAATTTAATGAAGTGCTTGGTCAGGAACACAGGTCCACCACAACTCAAAATACTCTCCTAAATAGCCCCATGACCAAGATGGAGAATGCATTGATTACTTTTTCAAATCAAAGTAATTGCTTATCATGTGATTCCAAATCAGCATGATAAATGATATATCATGCATATGAGTGTGAGTAAAAAAGTGAAAAAAGAAGTGAAAGAGTTTTGTTCAGTGTGAGCAAACTATTTTTCAACTTAATCTATTACATACCAACATACCTTACCATCATATGTAGGTGAGCTACTGTAGTTATGTTGGAATGCTAGCTTGTTTGCTTTTATTTCCCCAAGCTGTCTTCTTTTGCAAAAAAAAAGTAGTGTAATTGTCTGAGCAGCAGAAAGTGTCACAGCATTTCACTTTACTGCTTGCCATCTTTCATCAATGTTTAAAATTGTAGGGGCATGATTTGAATGCAATTTCTGGTTTCACACTACAGCCAGTTGACTGGTGTTTGTCTAATTCTCAGGTTCATATTTCTATTTCTGAGATTGTACTGTGCTGCCAAATCATCATTAAAATCAAGCATCCAAATCAAGCCATCTTGTTATTTGGATTGGTCACTCTTAGATGTACCATCCTGTTTTGTCAAGCCAAGGAAGGGAAATGATTCTGAAGATAATTACCTGCAAGTAGTCGACATTTTGACTCAAAAACACCCTGCATATTGCCAACATGTGAAGACAAGTGTCACTGTACTAGAAAGCCAAGACAATTGTGGATGTTAAGACCAACAAAAAGTTTACTGGACATTTGCAATTGGTATGGAGGGCGTTGGTCTTTTTAATTCAAATATCACAACAGATTGGTTGAGCTACCATACATTGAAGAGGGTATGTTTCATGCTGATTGTGGTGTTGCTTCACAGTAAAAACAAAGGTATTTCAGAATATTTCCATTGTATAATTTTGTAAATTGTTTAGGAGGTTGATTTATATATTTATATTTACACATATATGTCATAATAATGTATGAATTTGTATGACATTTCTTTATTTTTTCCCCAAGGCTCAGAGAATGACATTCTCAAATGACTCAAACTACAACAACATTGTGTTCACAGAAACACTCTTTTGCTACAAGAATGTCAGTGGATCTTGTGAGAAATTAGATCGGCCCCTGAGTCTGCAGTTCTTCATGTTTCTGTTCATGGGCCTGACCGTACTGACAACAATGAGCGGGAACCTCCTGGTAATCACCTCCATAGCACACTTTAAACAGCTGCACACTTCCACAAACTATCTCATCCTCTCACTGGCAGTGTGTGATTTCCTGTTGGGGTTCTTTGTGATGCCCTGCAGTGCGGTGCGTTCTGTCCTGGGCTGTTGGTACCTGGGTGACTTTCTGTGCAAAATCCACACTAGCACCGACATCATGCTTAGCACTGCCTCAATTTTCCATCTCTCATTCATCTCAGTTGACCGATATTTTGCTGTCTGTAACCCACTGAAGTACAGGTCTCTCATCAACTCTGTAGCAGTGCTCATTATGCTGACCATCAGTTGGCTGGTCCCAGCTATTTTCGCCTATGGTATGATCTTCTCTGAGCTCAATGTCAAAGGCAGTGAGGATTTCTTTGAAGCGCATGTGAAATGTGTCGGAGGCTGCCCAGTGTTTTTCAGCCCTTCTTCTGCAGCAGTGGCCTCAACTTTCTCATTTTTCATTCCTTCCCTGATAATAATTGGTATTTACCTAAAAATTTATGTGGTTGCCAGACATCAGGCAAGGTCTATTAAAGATTTGACACAACAGTTTCAAACATCCAGAGAAAAAAAGTCTGGGGTATCAAAGCAACAAGAAAGAAGAGGAGCACATACATTGGCCATAGTGGTTGGAATTTTCTTTGTATGCTGGGCCCCCTTTTTCCTTTGTAATATAATCGACCCTTTCATTGGCTATTCGGTTCCTCTCATGTTGGTTGATGCCCTAGTTTGGTTTGGATATATGAATTCAGCTTTTAACCCAGTGGTTTATGCTTTCTTTTACAGCTGGTTCAGGAAAGCTCTGAAAATAATTGTTTGTGGTGAAATATTTCACAGGAATTCTTGTCGAAGGCAGCTTAAATAAGTTTTTCAATATTGTTTATGTGATTAGCAGATTCCCTCATTCAATGTAATTTTCATCATTTATAAATCACAGCTTTATATTTTACTAAATACTGTACATTAATCTTTCACAGAAGTGCTGGTGCCTGAAAATATGTGTATCAATAACAAGGTTGCATGTACTTTAGTGCTTACACCTTACTAAAGTATCCATATACTAGTTATTTCATATGTATCTGATCTTGATGTGTTTAACCTTATACAATTATGTATTACATATTTTTTTTGTAAATTAGAATAATAATAAGAGCATGAGATGTAAGCTGTTATGTCAATATGTGCCAAATATTGATTCATGCATTCTGACTGTGTTATGAATTTGTAATAAATTGTAAGACACTGTCATGACATATGAAAGTGTTATGTAGGCTTTATGATGCATAGCTCAAGTAAATTGTTACTTATGTACTTGTAAAAGAACAAAAGAAAGTCAGACCGGGGTTTCAGATACTAACATAGATTAGATACTAAGGTTTTTTTCTGTGCCACAGACTGGATATTGACATAGCTCAGTAATTGATATAGAAGCGATTGATAACAACTTCATAAACCTGCCCAGGCCTCCTCCGTGTGCAGTAATTTATGTTCCAGTTACATAGTATCTCAAGAATTACAATTGCATCAGTTGACTGACATATTTAATTATAGTCTATATATTTTACTCCAAAACTACAAAAAGTTAACTACGGGATATGAAAGCATGACCTCTCCGATAACTCAGAACCAATGATCTCTCAGAATAGTAAGTTCTACAAATTTCAATCAGTGAATTTCCTCACTTTGTTTTAAAAAAAAGACCATCTTATTCTGGAATCCTGAAATATTAATTCACCATTGTGGTTGTACTGTAATTAAAATAAATTAAGTAAAAACTATTGGTATAAAATATTCATAGTGTATATACCTATACAGTGTGATTCAAATCAATATGAATTCAAAGAAAAGCCTTAACATGGTGCACTAACATACCACAAATGTAGTTATTCCAATGGCTGTCCTATAAAAAATGAATCAAAGACAGACAGTGCTTTTGGAAAACCTCTTATTTTTGGTACATTTGACCAAGCATATGGGCTGCATGTCTGACCTGATGTATGACTTTCACATCCCCAGCTCTTAACCATTTCCCCAAAGGAAAGTTAGCTTGAGGCGGGAGGCTATTACATCATTAAGCATAATTATGTGTACTGGCACCTTTGATTACCAGGATACCTGTGAGATCTATTTCATCATTAAACGCAAGACTCACATGAAGGTGCTAACAAGGCCAACTGGTTCTTTATTTGTGTGCACACTATATTGACATAGCACCTTTACCTGGGGGCCTGTGTAGTTCTCTCAGCAGATTAATCAAATACATTCTGTTGACAATAGTGGATAAAGTTGTATTTAAAA
Source organism: Albula goreensis (assembly GCA_022829145.1). Taxonomy (NCBI): domain Eukaryota; kingdom Metazoa; phylum Chordata; class Actinopteri; order Albuliformes; family Albulidae; genus Albula; species Albula goreensis. The sequence continues at coordinate 15,082,568 of CM040747.1, read as the reverse complement.
ACAAAATGTGTAAGTGTGTAATGAGGTACAATGGGAATCACTGTGCGTCACATGTGAATCATACTCTGTGTATCACAGCCTCTGAACAGTGGCAAGGTCATGGAGGAATGACAAGGCAAAAGGCAAACAAAAGCAGCAGTAATAAGAATGACAGGGATATTCATGAAATTAAAGTGTATGCTATACATAAATAAATGTCATGACCAATATAATAGACCATGGTATCTTTGTGGTGCTCAAATATAATAAATGAAACACAGACAACATATAGATAATTAAAATGTCTCTATGGAGGACAGTGATTCAGTATAATTCTTCTTTCTAGTGATTAATTTGGCTTTAGCATTAGGTACCAGCATTGTCAAAATATAAACTATCATGCAGCTCTATTTTTCCACAACTGCTTTCAAAGTAGCAACAATGTATGTGCTAAAGCATATTCATTTGAATCATGATGTCATTTGCAAAGAGTTCTTTTTGAGAATTTACAGCTAGGTCCTCTGTGGTGTTGAAGCAAGGCGACTGGACATCAATTTTTGAATATTTGTTCCTTTAAAAGTAAGAAAAAAAACCACAACAACAACAATAAGCTATATTTATTCCCACTTGATGATTAGCCAGAATAATTTCAGGCTTATTGTGTCAATGTTATGTCAACACTCAAGGCAATGAATCTCTTAAACTACCCGAGTGGTCCCTTCTGCACAAGACTAAGCAGGAGCCTGCACCCTGATTCTCATACGGTGTTTTTGACCACTAGATAAAAATTTTGGCAAAATTTTATTCAGTAATCATGTCCACTTGGTGCTGTATTTTAACATGAGCATGGCAAGGCTGATCACTGCAATTTCACATTCAGCCAGCAGATGATCCCACTGCACCAATCACAAATGGTATTCAGGTTTTTCCTTTTGACCACTAATATTACCTCATGAATACTGTCACCAGCACTCCATGAGCAGGCCACCACATCATATAATATGAGCTAGTGTACTGAGATAATGAGCAGGCCACCACATCCATATCATATAATATGAGCTAGTGTACTGAGATAATGAGCAGGCCACCACATCATATAATATGAGCTAGTGTACTGAGATAATGAGCAGGCCACCACATCATATAATATGAGCTAGTGTACTGAGATAATGAGCAGGCCACCACATCATATAATATGAGCTAGTGTACTGAGATAATGAGCAGGCCACCACATCCACATCATATAATATGAGCTAGTGTACTGAGATAATGAGCAGGCCACCACATCCACATCATATAATATGAGCTAGTGTACTGAGATAATGAGCAGGCCACCACATCCACATCATATAATATGAGCTAGTGTACTGAGATAATGAGCAGGCCACCACATCATATAATATGAGCTAGTGTACTGAGATAATGAGCAGGCCACCACATCCACATCATATAATATGAGCTAGTGTACTGAGATAATGAGCAGGCCACCACATCCACATCATATAATATGAGCTAGTGTACTGAGATAATGAGCAGGCCACCACATCCACATCATATAATATGAGCTTGTGTACTGAGATAATGAGCAGGCCACCACATCCACATCATATAATATGAGCTAGTGTACTGAGATAATGAGCAGGCCACCACATCCACATCATATAATATGAGCTAGTGTACTGAGATAATGAGCAGGCCACCACATCCACATCATATAATATGAGCTAGTGTACTGAGATAATGAGCAGGCCACCACATCCACATCATATAATATGAGCTAGTGTACTGAGATAATGAGCAGGCCACCACATCCACATCATATAATATGAGCTAGTGTACTGAAATAATGAGCAGGCCACCACATCATATAACATGAGCTAGTGTACTGAGATAAGTATACACTGACACCTTGAGGTGATACAGTAACATACATTGCAACATCTAAGTGGCTCAGAATAGTGCTTGTTATGTTATATTGTAGTGGTAATTCAGCAACGTTTGATATCATTACACTGTGATTCAGACAGATTTTTCAGAATTATGTTTTTATAGAGATTATCATTGTGAATATGAGGAACTGGACATTTTTACACTTAAGACATAGGTAGTTGAATTACCATGTCTTTCTATCAATATAAATATGTGTGATATGTGCAGAAATGTCAGATATTTAAGTTAGACATTGTGTATGGTCCATCAACATATAAAAGCTACTTTGTGACATGGAGATATCAGGACATAACAAAAGAAAACTAAGGTTTTGTCTTTGTCTGTGATTAGTGTTCCCAGTATCCCTTGGCCAAACACTTTCTGCTAGCCACCAAATGATGCAGATCTGCAAGTACAGGAGACCTCAGATGAGATCTACTCTGTTCTTTTTCACAGGAGCATTTAGAAACAAAAGGCCTGGAACGGTATGTTGACAAGGGCAAATAACTCTTGCCCAGCTTACTACTTAAACCACGAATTAGTCATTATGCATCTTACATACATCATGCATCGTGTACACGGGGTTTTGTTTTACGTAATAAAACAAATCTTATTATTCCAAGTGCCATATCAAGTTCTGATAAAGTAATATAGGAAATTAATGATTGCGCTGAATATGTTTTAGATGGCCTCTGCTTCTGTGGTGTCACTATCCCAAATTCCCAAGCATTACAGTCTCCATGGTTATTTATTAAATTATGTCAAGGGTGGGCAATCCTGGTCCTTGAGTGCCAGAGACATTTCTGGTTTTCACTCCAGCCAAATCCCTGACAGTGTAATCAGACAGGGGTTAATTAACAGACAGAGTTAATTATCAGGCTTTAACGACTGCAGTTGACCATGTGCTGGAGCTGGAAGAGGAGCTTCACCATTCAGGATTAGGCACTTCATAAACACTCAAACTGTACTCGAGAACTCGGGCAGAACTAAATCCCAACACGGCTCTGGCACTCAAGGACCAGGGTTGCCCACCCTTGAATTATGTCCTCATTATATGTAGGTAGTTAAAAAAAATGACAGAGAACATTACTCCTCCAACATGTTACTCCTGTCAATGTACCTTTGAATCATTAATCATCGGTTCACAAACCATCAATAAATCTGTATAAATGAACCTTTTATAAGAAATTATACCAAGAAGAACAGGATAGATGCATGACTAATATAAAAATATTTGCTTTTTGGGTTTACAGCAATAATTGAGAATAGAACCTAATACATTCACATATTCACTAGTTTTTCAGGTAACTATTAAATCATGAGCAGACTGTGTTGTTAATATTATTATGTCTTTATTGAACATAATTACTTATGTCATGGTTTATTAATGATTCATAAAATAAATGCACATCTGTAATGAATGCATAAATTTGCATTTCTAATCACTTTCATATTTGTAAATATGGTGGAAAAAAAGACCATTGTTCTCTTACAGGTACAAATTTGAAGTGTGTCTGAAACATAAATCATACAAATCATGCATACCTGCAATTAGTAGGAACTGTTATGAGACAAAATGTAGGATGTACTATGAATAATGATTTGAATTATATGAATTATGATTTGTAATTGTTTTTCTGTGAATAAGAAGGTGTTTTTGTAACAGATATGTGTATGGTACTCATATAATATGATATGGGTATGTTTTAGGACATTGGGATAGGTTGCAGGACACCTTGGACATCTAACTGATTTTTCTACTCATTTGATTGTAACTGATGCCCTTGTGTGGTTGTCATATTTAAACTCTTCATGCAATCCTCTTATTTATGGATTTTTCTATCCCTGGTTCCGGAGGGTATTTAAAATAATAATTTCAGGACAAGTTTTTCGTAAAGGCTCTTCATTGTTAAACATTTACACTGACAACAATTTAAAACCCCCCATTCATTAGCTTCAAATTCAAATTAACATCAAAGTGTTTCACTTTGTTGAAATTAAGTAACATCAAAGTGTTACTAATGTTTAATTTAATCTAGTCATCAACACATTATTAGCTTTTATGTTTTTTTATATCTAAAAGCACGATGAGTTGGATTTTTTTATTGAAGTATCACTATATGAAGAGCAATAGAGCATTATGATTACAGTAAAATATGAGACCACGTCTGCAGTGTTCCACTACAACCATCTCAAAAATGCATGCTTCAACAGGGAATCGGAGTTTGATTTGGTGCAAAATCACACACAATAAAGGAAAATACTGCTCCATTTCAGGTCCAGTCCGTAATCGTAGCTGACTACCAAGCTAAAACAAGATGGCAAATGCAACAAGCAAACGTCCAGTTTAAAACAATGGAGTCCAGGCCAAAAGAACAGTGACAATGGGGAGGACTGTGTGAAGTGAAAGGCCTCAAATGGAGTTGGCTACATGTCAACTGTGTACATTAAAAAAAAAAAACATTTTGAGAGACATTTTAACTTTGCTTAGAACTTTTTGATGGCATTAGCTTGTTATCTCAGTGATTTCTTTCTATATTTGTATTCTGCTTTTTTACTTGCTACCCAGTAAACATGCATTGGTTGGGCCAATGTTGGCTAAAGCTCATTATGGTTGCCAATGGTCAACATCTGCTGCCAACGTTGGCATGTTTTTTTAGCCCAAAAAAATAACATTGTAACATTGTAACTAGATACAACATAAAAAGTCATATTTGGTTAAGTATTCTGTACTTTTTTAAAATCACTAACTAGTCAGCTAGCTTCTTTGTTGAAGGGACAATTACTTGGTTCAACTTGACCTAGACTGAGTTTTCATCCTCTCAAGAAGTGATAAACTACGTAGGTACTCACTATTTACAGCTAACAAGGGACTTCAATCATAAAAACATGGATATAATTGTATTACCATTTCAAAATTAAATTAACAGTGTCAACTTATTTTATCCATATGCATTATCAGCCTCTGGAATACCACTGATGTGCCTCTTGTCTCACAGTCAGCAAAAAACCAAACTGATGTAACTCTTGTAATAGAAGAAAACTGAATGGAGGAAATTTGAAGGTTGAAATTTTTCACTGAATGGTCACTAAGCTACCCTAGAATACAAAACAATACACTGCCACTGGAAATACTAAAAACCTGGGGCATATGATATAACAGTCTTAATTTACACAACTACAATAGCTATTTTAAATATGCAAAATGTCATATTGTCTTTTTTCATTGCTTAGTGGGTTTGAGAGTGCCATGCATCTGATGATACTTTCTTGTCAAGAAACTTTTTTTTTTTTTCCAAAATGTCTCCATTGTGTCATGGAGACTCTTCCTACATCCTACCAATTCTTAGGCCTTGTACTGTATAATTAATGCCCAGTCTGCACAGAAGAAAATATATATTTAATGTTTAGACACCAGGTCCATAAGTCACAAAATACATGTACAGATTATTAGCACATGATAATGCCAATAACCTAGTCATCATGCTTGAAAATGCCTTCATCACTGAGTCTATACAACTACTTTATTTTACTGATTTTCCACCATTTTATTTTCCCCAATCTAGAATCATCACCTGGGCCTCTCAAGACACCACTGCTCCACCCAGAGCCTTTCAAGGAGCACTGCAGTTCAAGCACTTGCACTCCTTCGAAGTACTTGGACTGGTGATCCAGTAATTGTTTTCCACACTATAATCCACATGTTACTACGGAAGACCTATGCAGTAGCACTGGTAGATACTTGCCGGATCAGGCCACTGAGTCTGCAGCTCACCAAATACACACTTAGTGACTGGGAGCCAGATCTGTGGAATCAAAAGAGTGCCAAATGTCTTGAGAATAGAAGAAAAAGGAAGTACAAGAAATGGTTTGAAAGAAGACGACATCTGGAGAGTCGTAAAACATTGTAGCCAACAAATATATATTGTATTGGAAGCTGGGCCCAAGTAGTTAAAAGGATACATTTGAAAGCATACATTTCTCATTTCATTAGGATTTTTTCTCAAGTTTAAATGTTTTTATAGTCTTTTCTCATTAATGACAAGGACTGGACTGTTCATCGCTTCTGTGTCACTAAGATGCTGGGTAACACAGTCCTCCTTCTTTCTACGCATACAGCTAGTACCTAATGCTAGCAAGCTAATACACTTTTAATGAAGTCACGGTAGTAAAATAACATTAAATTTGCTTCTGAGCTGGAGAGGATAGTGAAGTCGGGTTTCTGCTATGATGCAGCTGACTAAGTTGTTATAGACACATACCAATTTAGGTATCTTTGTTAGAATCCAACTGTGCCTGCTGTTTATATGACTACCCAGTGGATGTATGTTAAAATAAAATGAATGTTTAAAACTGAACATGAGTTCACAGACATGTTGTTTTTTAATGTCATTATATCAAGCAAGACACGCTGTTCATGTGATTGATGAGAAAATACTTGCATTTTCTGTTCTTTTTCAAGTTCAAGTTTAATGAAATAAAATAACAAATTAACAATCATGATCTATCCTTTGGTTATGGTCAATCATATTATTGTATTAATTTTATTGCATTTTTGTTGTCTGTCAAAGTGTAATTTTAATGTTGAGGTGGTTTGTGGGATACTGTTACCCAGAAATGTCCTAGCTTTGAATTAATTCAAGCCATATCTTTGACTTCGCAGACAATATTTATTTGAATATGTATGTCAACAAACATTCTCACAGACAACAATAACTGGCAGAATGTTCCATCTGAGGTGGTTTTGGTTTGTAGAGGCCACAGAAACTCTTAGATAAAGCTATCAGTATATCGCTTGTTTATTCTTCATATTGTTATGGTTTTTTAAACACTGCTTGAATTGGGCTGTGTCAGTTCCAGTACTTATACATAAGCTTTTCATACTGGACAATACTGTGTGGAGTTAGACTATACCAAGACAAAAACACACAAAAGCGACCAAGGTTTCCAATGTACAATTCAAAGAAAATGGGCACAGTGACACACAAATGTTTTTGTGTATCTGAGCACTTACTGTGTGATAGCAGCATTTGACAGCCTACATTTCTAATTACCAATTAAAATGAGCTCTGATGGCATGGTTCAAGTGTACTGATATTTACTATGCCATCGCTGCTCTGTGTTTGGATACTTGTATATATCATGGCAATTTCATGGACTATGTGTATTAAAATACATGTTTTGGAGGAACAAAAATATTGTTTTTTGGAAAAACTGCAAAACAATATTTTACTGATTGACTGAATAAACAAGTAAACCAAAACATACATTTAAAAATATAGTCCCTTTCCACTTGATCATAATCAGACCACCATTCATTCTTAAATTTTTGCTGAGCTGTGTCTTAAAACAATGTAAAAACCTCTGTATGTATTTTGGATCCAGTCTGTGTGATATTCTATATGATTTGCACATCAGCTCTTCACACCAATATCCAACACGTGGTGATTAAGCAGAGATTTCCCTCACCAGCTCCCCGAAGCAGAAGACAATTGCAGGAGAGCAAGTGATTACATCATTTAACTTGTTTGTGTGTTCTGACACCTTTGATTGCCAGGATGCCTTTGAGACTTAAGATCATCATTAAGAACTAACTTCATACAAAAAGTGCTAAAAGTGTCTCTTGGCTAATCCATCCATTTATGCAAGGACTACAGTGGATTGGAAAATCGCCATCTTTATCCAGACGTCTCTGATGTTGTCATTTCATGTGTGGGCCTTGCCTCCACACTTGGCCTGGTAATATTAACTTATCGCTCTAAGAAGGAATTTACCTAGCAGTGACAACTAAAACATTTAGACAGTACAACAACGAGAGAACACACAGTGTAAACTTTATCAGTAAATATTAGAAAAATTAAATAATTTCCTACATATAAGAACATCTTTGATTTTTGCTTGTACCATTTTTAAAGCTTTCCATTCAAATGCATATATGTAAGAGACCCTTATTCATATTTTAACAATATAGTCATCTTGCTGTATAATCTGTGTTGAACTACAGTATTAGCACATCATACAGATATATTACTCAATATGAGCGTACAATAATATTTTATTGTACTATTTTGGCAAACTCTATTTTGTGCATGCTCACTGCGTGAAGTCAAAGCTTGCATTTTAAGAGGTTTGGGGATATTTGTTAATTATGAGTGAAACATTTGTATGCATTTAATGCATACAAGCATTTCTGCATACACTAACTTGGGAATCGTGTGGTTTATGTGTTATGCTTTCACCATTTAGGGGTATGCATGGAACAGCTGTATGCAACAGTTTTGTGTTAAATCCAAGTAAATTGTATAACTGAGGCTGGAGAAGAGCACAATTGACTTTGCCATAAACTTTTACTAATGATTCAAAGTAATTACCTGCAAAATAATAGAAAAATGTATGAAATATCATTCGAATATCATACAAATATCACTTGTTGAGCTGACACAATAAATTTTCAATACCAGGAAACTAAAATAAATGTTGCCATCTCTGCAATCAACAATGAAACACAACTAAACCATTCTCTAAAAAGCTCATCTAATCATTACACAGACAAAAAAAAACACAACTTATTCATAACTGGGGTGATTGGTCATACTCCACATTTTATAGGTGATTAGATTGCTCCATAAAAGTTATAAACAAGGACTTAGTAAAAGTTCATGAATAAATAAAGAAGTTTCAAATCAAACCTTAAAGAATATTATCACAGTTACTTACAAAACAGAGTAGGGAGTATGACACACATGTGTCAAAAAATCTGCTACTTAACCCTAGCTCCACGTTTTAGATGTTATACATGAAACCACAGCCAGGGAGCAGATGACTGCACAGAAGCAGACCTCCGATCCAGATATTTTATCTATGTCTCGTAGTGATTGCTGTGAACACTGTTCTCAAAAGCTCTCGATTAGTTAAGCTGCAATCACCAGCTTCAAGATAAGTAGACAAGAGGTGTTGGATACTTAAACTGGCAGATGGGCATTTTGTCACCCCATTAAGGGTGGAAATTTATGGATTTCATTTTTTGTGTTCAAGGGATTTGTAAATTGTGGTGAATTAACTTGTCAAAAGACTAAGGGGCTAATGGAGCACACATCAAGGAACATCTATGTTTGGTACAATACTTCATTCTTTTGAAATTACAAGTTCTCATTTTTATATACTTAATGCTCAAGAGTACGCTGATTGGGAAACACCCAAGTCCATAGTTCACTCTGAGTCTCTAGTTTTCCCTGAATAAGATTCAGGTAAGGAGAAGTCCATTCATAGGAAAATTTTTAGTCCATGACCTTCTCCCTTGGGAAATTGAGCCCCATGTAGTGGTATATCACTTTAATATTAGCAGGGTTTCTTCTCGATGTAGTGTTCCACGCATTTTATGTCTTTATTGAGACTATTTTAACACTTCATCTCACCGTGAATAACATGTAAAAATGCATATATTTACATTTCCCTTCTGCTGAACACATAACTCCAGTCAAGGGCATTGGCAGTCACTTGTGTTGGCACAGTCATAATAAATAAGTTATTGCTTTGTGATTCCTTAACAAGGTGACATTTATCTGCACTTAACTGATCAATGGACCGCCATTCCTTCATTTGAGTGCTGTAGGACTTGAGTAATACCTGGCCTCACAACTGATACAGTAAAGGAAATGACACTCTGGAGTGTTGCAATTGCTTTTTTTCATTACAATGAATGTTGATGCACGTTTTGCAACATTTAAATCATGTATTTCTAATTTTACTATACTATTTTTATTACACAATTTGTTGTCAGATTTAGTTACTCTAATTCAGAGGTAATGCTAGCATGTAATATGTGTGTGTATATATTTAATCCTTTATATCCACATTGTCAGTCTCTCTAGATTGGCATCTACTAAATGAATGTAATGTAATATACCAAAAACACAATATAGTGGAAATACAGCTCCATTTGGTAATATCTGTATGAAAAAGTGCACCACAATTCAGGAAGGAAAGATATCTATTGGTTTTTATTACTCTTGTCTATTCAATCCCACTGAACTAAACATCCCTTTTTATTGTGGCCTTCACCTCTGGTTCTGGAGAGCCACAGGGTATACTGGTTTTTGTTTTCACTCCACTCTTATTGACTAATTTACGTATTTGATTACATAGATAATTCACCTCATCGGGGTTCTTCATTTTGAACTTGCAGGGGAATATCAGTTGAAAACAAAAGCAAGCATTCACTGCAGCTCTTTAGATCCTGGAGAAAGGACCGCTGCTATATGGGTGGACTGAAATTTCACTATCCATTTTATACCCTTAGCCAACCATTATAATCTCATATATATATAATCTCATCATAATATCATCTCATTCATTTTATTTGTATATAAAAAAATTAAAAATCAAGAATACAGAAGCCATTCACTCCTTCTTATTTTATATTTACATTTAAACCTGGCAGATGTAATTGTCAGGAGTGACTTACACAGATTACTTAATACTACATCACTACATCTTTGATACGTCATATTTGTCCATGGTGTGGGTGTTACCTTCAGCCAAATGTTAAGATATAAGCTGAAAGTAGCAGTCATAGGTAAACCATTATGTGGTATGGATCATTTGTATTTAATACATTTACATTGAGGAATTCAAGATATCCACTCAGTTGTCCATATTATAATTATTCTTTAAAATATACATTAACAATTTAACACTATTAATTTCAGAAATTTGTAAGGTACGTATTAAATGACATTAATATTAACAGCTCAGCATATATTGCAGTTGTATTGTCGAATGTTTTGTATTTAAAATTTTTATTACTGAAGATGAAAATAACTTGTAATGACTACATGATTACTGTGGTTTCTTATCTTTGTGCCTTGTTATTATACCTGAAATCCTATGAAGGGAACAGTCCCTGACTTTTGTTAAATATTTTACAGTTATCTTAAAAATAACTTTATAGAGTTTATAAGTTATTTTTAGGATTTTCACTGGTTTTGGTTGTAAAGTAAAGTACATAAATAAATAAATAAATAAATAAATAAATAAATAAATAAATAAATAAAGTACAATAAAACAAAGTTATGTAAACTCATACACCAAATCTGTATTGAGTTTTTGGAACAACTTCTTGTAATTAAATGCACAGGACATGTCTTATAATGAAAAGCCTCAGTATGGATAATGTTTTTATTTTTCCCCTTCCCTCCTTTCTTCAGGCCTTGAGGATGAGTTTTTCAAATGACTCAAAGTACAACTTTGCCTTCACAGAAGGTCACTTTTGCTATGAGTCCTTGAGTGGATCATGTGTTAAGTTAGTTCAGCCCCTGAGTCTGCAGTTCTTCATGTTTCTGTTCATGGGCCTGACCGTACTGACAACAATGAGCGGGAACCTCCTGGTAATCACCTCCATAGCACACTTTAAACAGCTGCACACTTCCACAAACTATCTCATCCTCTCACTGGCAGTGTGTGATTTCCTGTTGGGGTTCTTTGTGATGCCCTGCAGTGCGGTGCGTTCTGTCCTGGGCTGTTGGTACCTGGGTGACTTTCTGTGCAAAATCCACACTAGCACCGACATCATGCTTAGCACTGCCTCAATTTTCCATCTCTCATTCATCTCAGTTGACCGATATTTTGCTGTCTGTAACCCACTGAAGTACAGGTCTCTCATCAACTCTGTAGCAGTGCTCATTATGCTGACCATCAGTTGGCTGGTCCCAGCTATTTTCGCCTATGGTATGATCTTCTCTGAGCTCAATGTCAAAGGCAGTGAGGATTTCTTTGAAGCGCATGTGAAATGTGTCGGAGGCTGCCCAGTGTTTTTCAGCCCTTCTTCTGCAGCAGTGGCCTCAACTTTCTCATTTTTCATTCCCAGCCTTATCATATTTTGTATTTACCTGAAAATCTATAAGGTTGCCATAAGTCAGGCACAGTCTATTCAAGATATTGCGCAACAATTTCGAGTGGAGGGGGAAAATGTATCTAGGCAACGAGAAAGGAAAGGAGCAAAAACCCTGGCCATAGTGGTCGGAGTCTTCCTCATATGCTGGGCCCCCTTTTTCCTGTGTAACATCATTGATCCTTACATTGGCTATTCTATTCCTCCAGTGTTGGTTGATGCCCTAGTTTGGTTTGGATATATGAATTCAGCTTTTAACCCTATCATTTATGCTTTCTTTTACAGCTGGTTCAGGAAAGCTCTGAAAATACTCATTTTCGGTCGGACAAAAAATTGTATTTTTGAGATGCAGCTGTACTCTTAATCAGTACTTTGTTTTTTCGCTGTCCTTCAAAAATAGAGCCGCAAGTCACCACAGTACTATGAATCAGGCAAAAATGACTGTGTTTACTGAAATTCACCAAAACTGAAATTCACCAAAAATTAATGAATAACTTCTGGTCACATTAACCTGAGTGGTATTTTTTCTTTTTGCATAGATTATAGCTTTAAATTGGAGACACTCAGACATTACTCTGATACATAATTAACCAACATTACAAAAATGGTGTGTATGTATTGAGAAATTGTGATCATGAGAAAAAGACAGGCTTCTCAGAAATATATTTGTGGGTTTGGCACTTAGCCATAGACACTGTGTTTAGTGATATGTGTACCTATATTGTAGGAAGGAGCCTGCAGTATAGCTTGCACTTAGAAGTGGGTGTTCTAAGGCTATAATATATTTCCCAGAAAAAGTCATCATCTTGCTGGTTAAAGAAGAATATTCCCCCACTCCAGCAAACAATGTCTTCTCTGATAGCATCGTGCATTTCTTTGAGTGTATTTTTATTGCACCATAATGCTGTATGTGACAGTAAATATAAAGGTACTGTTCTTAGTAAATGTGACAAGTTTTACAGCAATTACATAACTGTAAACTGAACAGAGTCTATGTGAAAGAATAAAAAAACACATATTAGAACAGAAATGGACAAACACCATCAAAATAAGTGGCAAACAAACTAACTAATTATGTTGCATTATCATTAGAAAACTAAGATATTGCTTGCTACTTGTTAAATGCTAAACAAAGATTCAGTTGATATTTGCAGAAATCTTTAACAGATAACTGGCTAGCTTCTACTCCCTTAGGACATTCCTACAATCTAGCTAACTAAAAATATGTCACAAAGACATAACTATTCACAGCAGCAGAATATTCTAGCTAGCTAGAGCCTCCACTCAGCTTCAGCCAGCTTCCCCTAAAAGTTCTAGAAGCAAGGTCTTGGGCAACAATACAAACTATTCACACTTGTCTGGTTTTGATGAAGGGGAAATTAGGAAACTGACCACCTGAAGTTTGCTGATGGCACAGAGACCTGGTCCAAGACTTGGTTACCATGTTTATGTTCAGCTTCTTCCAAAAATACATTTTTGCAGTTTCCAAATATAACAGTTGACTCACCAAAAGTGAGGGTAAGTAGGATTCATGTTCAGCTCATCAAATGGTATGGATTCATCCAAATCCAAACAATGCTGCCAAATCCAATGCCTGGATTAATGTGAATCAGAATTTATCTGATGACTAAGGTTTCCACAATCCACAAAAAGATAATTGAACAGCTGACTGGATGACTGACAGCAAGTATTTAAAAAACACCTATCTTTTAAAATTCCATCCCTCCCAACCTGACCATAGTAAAACTATCAGTCAATATTTTTTTACAGGGGTATTTAACAAGCAATTTTTGATTTCATTGCATCCTTCGGACAGTCTGTGAGGTAACCTGTGCATTGTTTGCATGTAATCAACCCTTTACCACAATAAATGGTCCAATACATGATAATTAGAGAGATGATAATTATGGAAAACAATGTGATGAGTACATATGATTACATCATTTCACATGACTGTATTTTCTGAAACCTTTATCATTGTCTTTAAAAGCTAACTGCACACTGAGGTGCTAATAGTGTCCCATGGTTCCTCCATGTATGCAAGAACTGAAGCAGATTAACAAACACACACCTTTATCCAGGTGTCCAGTAAGCATGTCACAGTGAACCCATGTTGGGAAATGAGATCTATTTTCAAGGAAGAGGCACAGTGGGAATTGTCATGCAAAATGAACTGTAAATAATATTTTGGCTATTGGTCTGTCTCAACATTATGTGTGTACACATATGACTTAAGCTGCAGATGTTTAGCCAGAGTTGAACCTTTGCATCACATTGCTTTGAACAATACAATGATGAAACATTGTTCAAAGCAGTATGATGCACCAATTCATATGCTAAATTAAGACTGTATCTTGCAAAATCTATAATTTTTAACTTCAGATGAGCCAGCTTTTGATGATGTGGGATTATATAATGGTAAAACATAAAGAAACATGTGGCGCATTTAAAAGGGTTATTATTGTTCCACAATCTATGACAGGTTACCACATTTAAAAGAAGCTGTTTGATACACACTGGGTTGCTTGGAAAGAAATAAACCAAAATATAATACTTGTGCTCAGGTTAAAAGAGACACAGCATTATTCATCTGGATTTACAAAAAGCAACTAAATCATTTTTAAATGTTCTTATTTTCTTAAGATGAAAAGTGACACTAATACAAGGAATAATTTGTATGAAATTTAAATCAAGAAAGGAATTAAACAGTGAGTTACAAAAAGCTATGTGATAAGGCTATTTGAAGGTGTTAACCTGTTTGAGTCTCAGCATGGATATTTGTGACTTACAAATGAAAATCACATGTGGGGTTTGTACAACGTTATTAATTTCTACATGCATCATATTAATCATGCATATCTACACAATTGATAGGAAATGTTATGAGATGAAATTCAATATGTATTAGTCTTGTTTTTCTGTGAATAAGACAAGGTTGCAGGACACCTTGGACATCGCTTACAAAAGTCCTTGCACTGTGTGGTCTGCCCGGCTTATCCACACCAGGGGTTTCCTATTTGTTATAGACATGCTCCTGATGAACAATGACAAAATAGGGCTTCCTCTTGAAGAGTTTTATTCATGCAACATAAAATATTACTTCGGGGTTCCAAATAAATGAATACCTGTTATTGCAGCACAAATAATGTTTTGTTATCCAAGAGCTAGAACTACGAGGTATGTCCTTTGAAATATAATACCAATCATATTCAAGTGAATAAGATATGTTCTGAATTCCTGAGAATTAATTTTAGGTACATCATTTAAGGTGAAATTTCACCTGGAGACAAGTAAACAGGCAGGATTCATTTAAAATTCCCTCATTATACAATATATAAATACGTCATACTTGGTTTCGATGAGGATGTCACCTTTTCAGCTTTGGGGATATAAGTAGATAAAGAACAGGGGACAGATTCACAGATGGCATACCCATTGTGAATCACTCAAAATGGTACATTAGTCTTCATGACCATAACTTGACTGACAAGTTCTACTTTTTCATTTCACAGCACGACTGTAATAAGCGACTAAATAATAGTTTAATTTCTACTGACTGGAAAAGTTTATCAGGTAAGGGAAATCATTCATTGTGGTACATATGCTGAATTGTATTTCTTTCTTACTTATTTCATTGTCTTATTTAAGGGTTTATTTAACGATCAGAAAATCTAAATGAATGCTGCATCACTAGAGAATGCATTTGTTGTCTTTTTTATATTATCATTCTATTTTATATAAATCATTCTAACATGTTTATGTCTATGAAAAGTGAGGAAATTATTCATAAATATATTTATCTGATGTAGGCACAAACTGGAGATGGACACCCTGAGTCTTAACTTCACAGGGCATTCTGCAGAAACACAGTACTGTTTCCCTCACCTCAATGGATCCTGCCAGCGAAGTCAAAGTCTGACCATTATCAAAGTAGGAAAGTACATGTTCATGGCTTTTACCATTCTAGTGACTGTCTGTGGAAACCTGCTGGTCATCATTTCCATCTCTCATTTCAGACAGCTACATTCTCCAACAAACCTCCTTATCCTCTCCTTAGCATTCATTGACTGTTTCATGGGAACTTTCATTATGCCATGTAGCATGATCAGATTTGTGGAAAATTGTTGGTATTTTGGAGAAGTTGTGTGCACGATGCACTCTGCCTTTGATATGATGATGTCTACAGCATCCATTTACCATCTCTGCCTCATTTGTTTTGACAGGTATTTGGCCATCTGTTAGCCTTTGCAATACAGAAGTGTAGAAACAATGTACAGAGTGGCCTGCCTGATTGGCATCACCTGGCTGTTTGCTTTTGGATTTGGGATTTAGTACATTTGAGACAACAAAGAAGGCTGCAAACCTTTCTCATCTCCTTCAGGCGAAGGATATATCTATCTGTCCTGCCGTGATAGTCTTTTTACGTTTCTGGGTGACATCAGTGTGCTCACACCTAGTCAAATCAAAAGATTATCCCATAAACTCTGATACCATCAAAAAGTTCAAAAACATGGCAAAGGATTTAGCAATGCACACATACTGCAGCAATGCACACTGTTGCAGAACAGGAAACAGTAACTAGCAAAATGACCAGTGCTTAAAGTTTTCTTTTGCAATTGCATCCACATAAACACAAAAATATACTAAGTATATATTTAAATATACTTAAATATATAAATATACTTAGTATATTAT
The DNA here is from genome assembly GCA_022829145.1 of Albula goreensis. Lineage (NCBI taxonomy): Eukaryota > Metazoa > Chordata > Actinopteri > Albuliformes > Albulidae > Albula > Albula goreensis. Next base: position 15,066,076 of record CM040747.1, on the reverse strand, counting down.
ACTAAATATATAATATACCAAAATATAAAAGTACTAGTTGTGCTGTCATTACAGAGGAAATGATGAACTCTATGTTTTACCAGAAAATTACACAGGTGAGGATCCAGTCATTCTTATTTAGGCTGAGGCTGAGACAAAAGTGGACCATGCAGACAGGCCACAATCCTAAATACCCAAGAAGGTCTACAGGAAAATGCCTAGTAGGGTAATATTTATGCTTTGGATTGTACAATTCAAAGTCAGAACTTAAAATCTATTCAAATGACATGATGGCAGGACTAATTTCAGTATTATCTCCTTTTTGCTTTGTTATATTTTTCCCCTTTATGTCTGTGTCAGACTTTTATCTGTATAATAAAAATCAACAGACAATGGGATCAAATTTCTCAAAGCAAGAAGCTGATATACAGTCTATTACAACCAGATCACATTCCCCTACTGCTCATCTTAACGGGTTAAAATATGACATAATTTCCTGAATACATCATAGATAACATTGATGTGGGTGTCACCTTTGGCTGAAAGTCTGGGAATATAAATTAGTTCAACATAAAATACATGCAAAGGATGAAGCTCTTCATATGTAAACACCTAAAGCCTACCAAGGTCTTTTCTGTGACTGTATTTGTTGGCTTTCTTAACAAGTTAAGAGTTACATAGATCTTCAGTTATAGTATCTTAGACAGTGTGACAGGTGAGTAGTAAATTATGAACATTATGTTATTATATTTTCAGTTTTACATTTGATAATCATGTTAAGAACTAATTTAATAATTAACATTATTCATTTACAATGAACTCACAAATACATATTTTGTTTACATATTTTGTACAGATCAAATCAGTACAGTTTAATTCTGCTAGCATTTTGAAATGAGTCATAGGATTGTTTTTTCATGTATCTTAGGCATCAGTTGGTAGTGTCACAAGAGATTCAAAGCCTGGCTCTTAACTTGACAGAGAATTCAGCAGAGCCACAAATGGAGAGCCTGAGTCTTAACCTAACGGGGGATTCCACAGAATCGCAGTACTGTTTCCCTCACCTGAAAGGATCCTGCCCACGAAGTCTAAGACTGACCATTATCAAAGTGGCCATGTACATGTTCATGGCTTTTACCATTCTAGTGACTGTCTGTGGAAACCTGCTGGTCATTATTTCCATCTCTCATTTCAGACAGCTACATTCTCCAACAAACCTCCTTATCCTCTCCTTAGCGTTCACTGACTTCATCTTGGGAACTGTCGTTATGCCATGCAGCATGATCAGATCTGTGGAAAACTGTTGGTATTTTGGAGAAGCTGTGTGCAAAATACACTCAAGTTTTGACACGATGATGTCACTTGCATCCATTCTGCATCTCTGTCTTATATCAGTTGACAGGTATTTGGCCATCTGCGAGCCTTTGCAATACAGAAGTATAGTAACAATGTACAGAATGGCCTGCCTGATTGGCATCATCTGGCTGTTAGCTTTTGGATTTGGTTTTGGGGTGGTTCTCTCAAAGGTTAATTTAGTTGGCATGGAGGAATTTATCACAATGTTCTACTGTACAGGCACCTGCATTATACTTCTCAACAAAGCATGGGGATTGGTGGCTGCTTTACTTGCCATTTTCATTCCAGGAACAGTCATGACATCTCTCTATGTGAAGATTTTCTATGTTGCAAGAATGCATGCCAGAAAGATCAATGACAGCTTAGCAGTGACAGGAACACTTAATGATCACAAGAACCGACTCACTGAACAAAGAGAAAAGAAGGCTGCAAAGACCCTTGGCTTTGTAATGGGAGTTTTTCTACTGTGCTGGCTACCATTTTTCATAACCATTGTTGTTGATCCTTTCATCAATTTTTCTACTCCTTTGATTGTAACTGATGCTCTCACATGGTTGGGGTATTTTAGTTCTACCTGTAATCCACTAATATATGGATTTTTCTATCCCTGGTTTCAGAGGGTATTTAAAATTATTATATCAGGACAGGTCTTTCGTAATGGCTCTTCATTTTGTAACATTTATACAGACAGCAATTAAAAATCCAATGAACAATTCATTCTTAAGAAGGCAAAACCAAGTGGATATGATGAAATTTTTTTTTTCAATAAAATAGTGAGATGTACAAAGAATATGGCATAAGTTCAACTATTTACACTTTTAATCAGCAATTCACCATGAATCAAGATCATCAAGATGAAATAGCGACTAGATTTGCCCAAAAAAATTAATCAAGTCAAGCAATTAGCAATATGAAATGAATAAATGTCTCAATATCTAAAATTGGTGAGGGAATATAGTATAGCTGTTTTTCTCCATTGCATGGCAGAAATCTATGTTTACATCAATTCTGACCATTTTTACAACAATCCACTGTCATATATAAATAGGTTGTATAATTGTGCTGAAGAATTACAGTTGTATTTAGATAGTTAATCATATTTAATAAAATACAAAGACCAGCACGAGCCAGTTTAGCATCCAAGGCTAGCACTGGAAAGGTATGCCTTTTTTCTCCTAAACTACTTTGAATCCTCCACACAAGCATTTTAAATTTGTCATGAAATTCGCTGTTTGTCATTCTACCTTGTTGCTTTCAGCGAGATTACAGGTCCGGACTCAACATGGTGGCTTTTTGCTAGTTTTGTAAAACTCAAAGAAAATATTTGAGAGGAAGCAGGATGAGAAGGAGCACAGAACAGAATCAGAGATAAGGCCTGAAGAAATTACTTTTCTGCACAAGGATCGAGCTGGTAGAGTTGCAGTGTCTTAACACATAGTAATGGAAAAAAGTGAGATGTATGCTTTTTTATTTGTGTCAACCCAATATTGTAAAATAATTCACTTAAAATGAGTATTCCTATGGAAATGCATAAGATTCCTCTCCTTGTTAAAATGCAGTACACATATTTTGCAAAATAATGCCTGAATGAATCAAAGTGATGACAGAACCTAGAATGCCACTTAAAATAAGAACACTAGGCTGGGATAACAATCACAATGTGCTGACTTTACAAGATGTCAGGTGCATTGCACATCCACATGTACAATCTTGAATAATGAACAATGATAGAACTCATGTACTAAAAACAAGAATTAATAAAAGAGAATTCTAATAAAGCTGTAAATAAACACTTCACTGCATTTCTTTTATGGACTGATAATATAATAATTATGATGATAGTGTTTCTGCAGTGTGCTACATAAAATGACCTCTCACGTACAGAATAAAAATGCATTTATTTTTACTAATTATTATTTATTCATTCACTCATTTGACTACGTTAAGTTAACTGTTGATATTGTATGGGCTTAGTTGACAAATAAGATTTGTCAGGTGTATTGCAGTTTTTTCCATGTGTAGCTATAAAAGGAATATGTAATGGGGTCAGTGCCTGCCTGATGCATAAGCAAACTAAGCACCTGCTTAGGGCCCCCGTGGCCACCAGAAGGACCCCATGAACACTTGAAATGTCCCACAAAAGACCTTTAAATATTTTTTGTTGTGACATAATATATGATGTCTATGGTAATCATACACAAACACAATATTATATTAATGGGCTGGCTAACTAATACTACTGGTTCAATCAATGCCTGCTGCCTCTGTCAGAGCTGCTGCCACATGTATGCGCATACACACTGTAACGGACATCAACTGCCAGGCAGACATTGGTATGATGTAAGCAACACAGCTATAACTAATAAAATTGAAAATGGGTGTGTTAGATTTACAGCAGGAGTGCGAATGATCAAGCACTGACAATAGTCAATAGTATGGGCAGCGATGAGGCTGTGGGGGGCCCCCAAATCAAATTCATATAGGTGGTCCACATGTACAATCTTGAATAATGAACAATGATAGAACTCATGTACTAAAAATAAGAATTAATAAAAGAGAATTCTAATAAATAAACATTTCACTGCATTTCTTTTATGGACTGATAATATAATAATTATGATGATAGTGTTTCTGCAGTGTGCTACATAAAATGACCTCTCACATACAGAATAAAAATGCATTTATTGTTACTACTAATAATTTTTATATTAACTCATTTTGACTACATAAATTAACTGTAACTATTATATTAAAATAGTGTGGTAAATGAAATGTCAGAAAGCAATACATGCATATGCTCATGGAAACTGTTGTCCCAAGAAGTAAAAAAAGAAAAAAAAAACACAAGTAAAAAGGCAACCTAAATCAGCAAGACTGGAGCCTGTAATTGACCACCAATATTGTTCTCATTCAGTCTCCTGCTGCATCATCTTCCTGCTGGTCGTGCATTTTTCTTTATTTTACTTTTTCAAAAGAGCGTAAACAATTTTGTACTGAAGCACATTAAATATGACGACCGCTAAACAGGATGGCAGCTTGCAGTAAGTATTAGTACCTCCATGTGCTTTCCGTTTCCTACAGTGTCATGTTAACCAAATGCACATCTTTGTTGTCTTACACACATTGATGGTAATGAAAACAGGTTCTCCTAATCTACTGAGATATTGTTTTTTTTTCAAACCATGCGCACAAATACGTGCAATCTTAGTCCCTATTAGCATCTCATGAGAGATTTATGTTCAGTGATGAGTGACTTACATGCAATTAAAGGTGTGAGTACATCTTATCATGTAAAATGATGCAATCTGTTGCTGTATTTCAAATGTCTTTCCTTCGGGAGAGAAATGGCAAGGGGAATCCTCTCAGTAATGGAGCATTTGGAGGATGAGCTAACAATGTGCAATAATTAAGATTTGATCATTTTAAAGTCTTTAAGATACTAATAAATGATATCCACGGGCAAGACCCAATGATGTAGATATTAAGAGGCTGTCCAGCTGTAACCTAACACCAAACAAATACACACATTATAGTTATGCTGAGGTCACCAGCTGAGAGGGGACTATAGATGGTTATCTCTTCTGTGTCCAAATTCTTACTTTTTGGGATGTCAACACTGCTGGCATACAAGTGCAAAAACAGACTGTACAATTCAATTCTGGTGTTTTATAGGTGCCACCTTATAAATGGGCCAAAATTTAAAGTAATGTGTTCCAGCAATTAATACTCCTGGTGGTTTTGTGATTTTCCTGACATGGTTTGGGTGCACTCATACCCTTACAAGTTAAGGAATATGTTTATTGTCGGTACTGTGTGATCACCTTCACTTCATATTAAAGCATTTCTTTCCTGCTGTGATCTCCTCTACTCCACTGCTGTCTTGAGAGGAGCTGGTAATATATTTGAGATAACAAAGAAGGCTGCAAACCTTTCTCATCTCCTTCAGGTGTGGATATATCTATGTGTACTGCCATGGAAGTCTTTTTATATTTCTGGGTGAAATCATTGTGCTCACACTTGGTCAAGTCAAAAGATTTTCCCATAAACTCTGATACCATCAAAAAGTTCAAAAACATGGCAAAGGATTTAGCAATGCACACATACTGCAGCAATGCACACTGTTGCAGAACAGGAAACAGTAACTAGCAAAATGACCAGTACTTACAGTTTTCTTTTTCAAGCGCATGCACATGAACACGAAAATATATCCATGTTATTTAATTGGTGAATGGTAATTTAACTACTTAAAATGAATTCATTATTGTAGCATTAGCTATACTGAAGGAAAGTAGGTCAGGAGGTGAAAATATTGGGATGCACCCCAACTGTGGCGTTGCAGGGAGGCTAGAGTCCATCCCAGAATAAATTGGGCAGGAGGCAGGGAGACATCCTGGACAGATCAACTATCCATTGCAAGGCCACACACACAAGCATTTGGTCCAAAAGTATGTGAACCTTTACAGTCGATAAATAGGGATCCACTCCTTGAGCAGCCATGATTCCAACTCAACATTTCCTTGGGCTGTTTATGATTTAAATCTACTTACAGAGAGCCATCAAAAGTCACAGAGATGAAGCAAATCTGCAAACAAGAGTCGATTTAATGATTATTAAATCCATTCTGGCTTGCAGAACTTCTTCATCTCTGTGACTTTTGACAGCTCTCTTGTGTGTGCAGCTTCTTCAGGGTCTGTCACAACATTTCAATTGAGTTTATATACCAACTATGAATAAGATAATCCTAAACACTTAACTTTATGGAAAGATAATTTATTTTGTTGTCCAAATAATCAACTTCTTGTCCAGAAAAAAAAAACATCCTGGTAGTCTCCATGAGGCACCCAAGACCATTTAGAAGAAGCTCTCTGGGCAGGTGGGTCAAAAGTTGATATTTTTGGCCACAATGAGAAAACATCTTTGTAGGGAGCACAACATATAGTCTTCCAACAGCACAGCTCCATTCTGATCATTGGCCATGATGGCTGTTGTGCTATATGGGGATATTATAGACACTGCTAGACCTGGTTGCGCTGTCATTACAGAGGAAATGATGAATTCTATGTTTTACCAGAAAATTACACAGGTGAGGATCCAGTCATTCTTATTTAGGCTGAGGCTGAGACAAAAGTGGACCATGCAGACAGGCCACAATCCTAAATACCCAAGCAGGTCTACAGGAAAATGCCTAGTAGCATTCCAACTCAAACTTGGATTCAACTCAAACTCCTGGGATCAGTTCTAGCATGAGCCAATGGAAACTATGGCTGACAGTCCCACTGGGCAGTGCATAATTGCAGCCCATTGCCGTGGTACTTGGGGAGGGTGGGTGGAGATTGGCAGGCTTGTGCTTGTCTCATTGTGTGCCAGTGATCACATGATGTCAATCAAGTGCCTGCCATCTGCCTGCACCAGCTGTGCATTAGGCGGACTCCTCCAAAATCCCTGTGCACTACATTTACAAATAATAGAAATCACAAAGGAATTATTTTACATGTAAATGACAGTATATTAAATCAATCTATGCTCACTTCTCAGTTGCACATAGAAATGAACATCATACATTACTGATGATGTGGAAGTCATGAAGTGCAAATTTCTCAAAGCAAGAAGCTAATATACAATCTATTACAACCAGATCACATTCCCCTACTGCTCATCTTAACGGGTTAAAATATGACATAATTTCCTGAATACATCATAGATAACATTGATGTGGGCGTCACCTTTGGCTGAAAGTCTGGGAATATAAATTAGCTCAACATAAAATACATGCAAAGGATGAAGCTCTTCACAGGTAAACACCTAAAGCCTACCAAGGTCTTTTCTGTGACTGTATTTTTTGGCTTTCTTAACAAGTTAAGAGTTACATAGATCTTCAGTTATAGTATCTTAGACAGTGTGACAGGTGAGTAGTAAATTATGACTATTGATATTATATTATTCAGTTTTACATTTGATAATCATGGTGAGGACTTATTTAATAATTAACATTATTAATTTATTTACAATGAACTCACAAATACATATTTTGTTTACATATTTTGTACAGATCAAATCAGTACAGTTTAATTCTGCTAGCATTTTGAAATGAGTCATAGGATTGTTTTTTCATGTATCTTAGGCATCAGTTGGTAGTGTCTCCAGAGATTCAAAGCCTGGATCTTAACTTGACAGAGAATTCAGCAGAGCCACAAATGGAGAGCCTGAGTCTTAACCTAACGGGGGATTCCACAGAATCGCAGTACTGTTTCCCTCACCTGAAAGGATCCTGCCCACGAAGTCTAAGACTGACCATTATCAAAGTGGCCATGTACATGTTCATGGCTTTTACCATTCTAGTGACTGTGTGTGGAAACCTGCTGGTCATCATTTCCATCTCTCATTTCAGACAGCTACATTCTCCAACAAACCTCCTTATCCTCTCCTTAGCGTTCATTGACTGTTTCTTGGGAACTTTCATTATGCCATGTAGCATGATCAGATCTGTGGAAAACTGTTGGTATTTTGGAGAAGCTGTGTGCAAAATACACTCAAGTTTTGACATGATGATGTCAATTGCATCCATTCTGCATCTCTGTCTAATATCAGTTGACAGGTATTTGGCCATCTGTAAGCCTTTCCAGTACAAAACCTCAGTAACCATGCACAAGGTGGCCTGCCTGATTGGCATCACCTGGCTGTTCTCTTTTGGATTTGGTTTTGGGGTGGTTCTCTCAAAGGTTCATTTAGTTGGCATGGATGAGTTCATCACAATGAACTCCTGTACAGGCACCTGCATTATAATTCTCAACAAAGCATGGGGATTGGTGGCTGCTTTAGTTGCCTTTTTCATTCCAGGAACAATCATGACATCTCTCTATGTGAAGATTTTCTATGTTGCAAGAATGCATGCCAGAAAGATCAATGACAGCTTAGCAGTGACAGGAACACAAAATGATCACAAGAACCGACTCACTGAACAAAGAGAAAAGAAGGCTGCAAAGACCCTTGGCTTTGTAATGGGAGTTTTTCTACTGTGCTGGCTACCATTTTTCATAACCATTGTTGTTGATCCTTTCATTGATTTTTCTACTCCTGTTAATGTATTTGATACTCTCATGTGGCTGGGGTATTTTAATTCTACTTGTAATCCTCTCATTTATGGGTTTTTCTATCCCTGGTTCCAAAGAGTTTTTAAAATGATTATATCTGGACAGCTTTTTCATCATGGTTCTTCATCTTTCAATATTTATACAGAGAATATTTAACAAAACACATTCAAGACAGTTTAATTTCATGAAGTGTTATTGAAATATTATTGCAGAGATATGGTGAGGTCAGAACAGTTCCTGATATTGTGGCATTGACAACATTAAACTGTTGTCTGATTTGGAGACTTGTTTCAATCTTTCCTCAAACTGCAAACCTAAACCAATACCCTAAAGTGACTGGTTATGTCAGCTTGCTATTTTTGGATAAAAAAACTAGATAGCTCACTATCTGCACTCACAAGCTGATTTAAGATGATTGACTTCCAGCAAGATATTTTACATTTTCCTACATGGTTCCTTTACATTTTACATGGTTCCTTTAAATCAAAATGTGTGTTATAACATATAAAAAAGGGAGAATTAACATTAATTATAACTTCTGCACTACTGGCAAAAGATTCTTAAAAAAGATTCTTCATTTTTATCTCCATTTGTTGATTCTTTAATTTGATCTTCACATATTTTGAAGTCAACATGGAAATTAATCATTTTTCTTTGATGGTACTGTTTTTTTATATTTGCATCTGGGAGGTAGAGTAACATGAAAACCCCACTTGATCTCTCTTGTTATTTCTTTCCATTCTGTGATTTGGATCGGTACATGGGGATTGGTTCTGCTGATGTCACATTTATAACATGTATATAGCTTTTTACAATGGTCATTTAATGTTTGGAACATTTAAGAAATAAAATTATTATGAAATGTGTTCAACAGTCATTAAGGGGGGAAATTCTGACTTGGGAGCACTTTGCAGTTTTTCCGTGGAAAAAGTTATGTGGAAAATCATTATTCGTAATCTGACACAGTTTATGCGGCCAATCCAGGCAGGGCAGAAAATTTGGAGGATCCATATAGAATCTTGAATAATGCTAATTCAGACTGGAAAATGACACGCCCCACACAAAAACGTGATGGCCCAGTATTGTTTTGCTCCAAGTTACATTACCTAGTCCTAAGAGTCTGCAACATTGCAGAGAAAACCAATTTTGAAAGTTGATCTTACAAACGGGTGACATAGCCATGCTCAAACTCTACCTAATTCAGAGACTTCGATAGTTTCTGTTAAAATTAAGTGGCTTTCAAGTGGCATTGCAGTGCAATCCATGTGTAAGAGCTGAGTAGTTAGGTTAAATGCAGTTGTTTGTTTTTAATAAATTTAAATCAATTGGATTTCATTGTTATCCGATTGATGTGGTTACAATGTACTGATAAATGACTTGTCAAGACTAGATAGTAGTTGTAATACTAATGGACAATTACAATTTTAATACACACTTTTATGAAGTAGCAGTAATTATCACAAATTACAATGCTGGATATCGAATATAAGGTGAACACAGTACCCACTCATATTTTGAATTTCTCATATTTAGCTGTAATCTTTCAGTACGTCCACTCAATCTTTCCTGACATCTAATAAACATACAGTTAGTCATGCTGAAATATTACAGTCATTCAAGTGGAACCAGGTCCCTATTATGTGTATGTACTCTGTCGTGCGTTGAACACCTGGGTCACTTTGCTTGGCGAATCAGAGTGTGGCAATGGAAAAGTGACATGGATAGCTACGAACCACCTACCACATCTCCTGGCAGTCTTTTGGTCTTCTGGTTTTCATGTGAAATAAACTGCTTAACTTGTAATTTGATAAATATACAGTAAACCACATTTATCTCACTGCGCACCTGCTGCTGGAGATTACAGTTTAACCTATGGTACAGGGAACCGATGTATATTTGCACTGCAAAGTCGCCAGTGTTTTAACTGAACAACTTATGTAGCCCTGATGCTGTATTACTGTTTTATGTATTTCTTTTATTAAATTGTGTTATCTCAGCTTTTTACTGTAGGTTAGCATAATGATTCATTAGATTTTAGGTGAAGTAACTAAAATCACTGAGGTTTGATACAATGATGGTTCAATTGACTGACATACATTTTTGCATGGGGTGGGACATTTTCTCTATCAAGGATGTCAGCTTAACCATCATCCTCCTTTCACCCACCACCTCCACTGGGTCGAGGGGACATCCCAGGACAGAGCTAGCCTTTTTAACCAGTTTGCTGAGTCTTCCTCCTGTCAGCATTCGAGATACCACTGCCCCAGCAGACCAGTCCATAAAAGATGGCTGATGCCACCACAGAGTCAAAAAAGGTCTTCAGGAGTGCCCCCTGCACTCCAAAAGACCTGAGTCTCCTCAGCAGATAGAGTCTGCTCTGGCCTTTCTTATGTAGTGCATTAGTGTTGTCAGTCCAGTCCAGTTTATTATTCAAGTGAACACCCAGGTACTTATAAGATCTCACCATCTCAATGTCCGTTCCTGGATGTTCACTGGTGTAGGAGGAGAGTGTTTGCACCTGCGTAAGTCCACCACCAACTCTTTGGTTTTCCCTGCAATGATCTGGAGGTGGTTCTGCTGGCACCAGTCCACAAAGCCCTGGGTCAGTTCTATGTACTCCCTGTCATCCCTATCTGTGAAGAGGCCGACAATTGCGGAGTCATCAGAGAACTTTTGCAGGTGGCAGCTGGCTGAGTTGTGTGTGAAGTCTGCAGTGTAGAGTGTGAAGAGAAAGGGAGCCAGGACTGTTCCCTGCGAGGCCCCTGTGCTGCAGACAATTATGTCGGACTCACAGTCCCGTATCCTCACATACTGTGGTCGGTTGGTGAGAGGCCCTCTTTTTTTTCTTGAGGAGAGCCTTTATGTCAGAAGTAATCCAGGGTTTGTTGTTGGGAAAACACCGTACAGTCCTGGTTGGTATGGCATTCTCCACACAGAAGTTGATGTAGTCCGTAATACAGTGTGTGAGACTGTCAATGTCCTCCCCATGAGGATTGCAAAGTACTTCCCACAAGGTTGTATCAAAACAGTCCTTCAATGCCTCATCAGCCTCATTGGACCATCTTCTTACTGTGCAAGTGACGGCTGGTTGCCTGTGCACTAGGGGTTTGTACACAGGCAGGAGATGCACCAGGTTGTGATCAGATCTTCCCAGAGGAGGAAGGGGTGATGAGTTGTATGCCTCCTCGGTGATGGTATGAAATAAATCCGGTGTTTTATTGTCTCTGGTGTAGCATGTAACATATTGAGTGAATGTGGGCAGAGTGGAGGACGGAGAGGCATGATTGAAATCACCAGAAATAAGAAGGAGGGCATGTGAGTGCTGTGTCTGCAGCCTGCTAGTAGCCGAGTGGATGACGTCACAGGCCACGTTAGCATCAGCAGAGGGGGGAATATACGCCGCTATCGCAATAACATGCAAGAATTCCTTCGGTAGATGGAATGTCTCATGCTAACAGCTAACAGCTCAATGACCTTACTGCAGAGTTGTTCCTTAATAGTGATGTGCCCAGGGTTACACAATCTATCAGTTACAAACACTGCCAGCCCTCCTGCTTTCCTTTTACCACTCTCCTTTGTCCTGTCTGCTTGCAACATCTGGAATCCGTCCAACGTAGCGTTCGTGTCCAGAGTTAATGCAGTTAGCCATGTCTCTGTAAACAGCATAATGCTACACTCCCGGTATTCCCTCTGGTGCCAGGTCAGCGCTGTTAGCTCGTCCATCTTATTGGGGAGGAATCTCACATTCCCCATGATGATAGAAGGAAGGATGAGTTTATAACATCTCCTCCTAGCATGGCACTCAGCTCCGACATGACTTCCCTGTCTCTTCCTCCTCAGCTTGCGGGGAACATCAGGTCTCTCCTCGGATAGTACTGCTGTGTTGCAAAGTGCAATCAGCTGATCCCTGGTGTAAACAATGGAGCCTTGGCTGCACGTGGGATCCCTGGATGCGGTTGCAAGCAATGCAAAAACCAGTAGAAATACCAGAGCAAACTCTATGAGTTTTGTGTCCATAGTGTACGGATATACACAGTTACAGTAAACACACATTAGAAATACTTACAAAAACGAATTAAATTACAATATTAAAAGAGAAAAACTCGACGGTGGGCAAGAGTTGCTGTAACTGGCTGCCACTTGTGCGGCGCCAGAACCGGGAAAAAAAAATGTTGCGTGGCACAGAATGAGACACAGTACCTGAGTTATAACATCGAGCGGGGACTTCTCAAACCCCAGAGTAAGAAGGTTCAGGTGGTAAGAGACTGGCCCTGGCCCATGACTAAGGCCCAGGTACGTGCATTCCTCAGTTTGGCAGGTTACTATTGTCGTTTCATTCCCCATTATGCCTCCACAGCCACTCCCCAGTCCAACCTTAACCGGAATGGGATGCCAGAGAAGGTGCCGTAGGGCCTACCAGAAGAAGCCGCATTCCTAAACCTGAAAAGCACATTCTGTTCAGACCCCATACTCTGCATGCCAGACTTTGATCGTCCGTTTGTGGTGCAGATGGATACTGCAAAGGCTGGGTTGGGAGCTGTTCTGTCCCAGATGCATGACGATGAGGAACAACTGGTTCTCTTTCATAAGCTGTAAGTGAGACCAGGTATGCTGCAGTTGAGAGGGAAGCTTTAGCCATTAGGGGTGGCTGCACAACAGAACCCCACCTCTGGTAATCAGCCACCCCTATTGGCTAAAGCTTCCCTCTCAACTGCAGCATACCTGGTCTCACTTACAATGCAGAGAAAGCGGAGATGAACTATCGATAATAGCCAGAAAACCCAAGGAATGCCCTCACCTGCCTTACCGTCTCAGGTGCCAGACAGTCCCGGACCACAGCTGTCTTGTCCGGGTCCATAGCCACCCCTGCGGAGCTCACCTCATGCCCTAGGTACCTCAGCTCCTTCCAGAAGAAACGACACTTTTGGCTGGCTCAGGCAGTATGGGCTGAAAAGCAAAGGTGGGGGCAGGACTTGGCTGAAATGCCCGGCCTCCTCCGCATCTCAAAATAAAAAAATAAATCCCAAACACAGACAAGCAGGGACTGCTGCTCCCTCAGTTTCTTGGAACTGCAGCCACATGCTGCTGTTTTCCTGGGCTTGTAAGCTTCTCCAGTTGGGGGATGAGGCAGGCTAAGGAGAGGAGAAGGCACAACACAGGTCACCCCTCTGTGGACACAAGCCGTTCTTTATTTCACAGTGCACGTCCCTCTCACCACCGGGGCCCTGCTCGCTCACTGCCCAGCTCAGGGTCTGCAGCTCCACTGCCGGTTGCCTTCTCCCCTTGCTCACACTTTCCATTGCCGTTTCCTCTGTCCTTCGACTTGCTTGGCCGGTGACACGGTCCCAGGAAATCCCCCCGTGGGATTTCTCCCAAAATAAACAAGAAAACCAAAATTAGACAAACTAAACTGAAACTGCAACAAAAAACTCAGATGAAAAATTTTAAAATCAAAGTAACTAAAGCAAAATGAAATTTAAACCAAACAAAAGATTTCTAAAAATAACCCTGTATTAAAACCCCATGGCTCCAAGCCTGTTCCTTTCTGGCTGCCCAAAACCAGACTGCCTCGTTCCCCGCTCCTTTATCCCTGATTCCCTATGCTGGAGGAAACGAGAGACAGCTGCACTAGATCACCAATCGGGCAAAGTAAAGGAGACCAATTACCCTGATCCACATACCACAAGCGAGTCCCCAATCACTACACCCCTAGTATGTAAGGTGTATAATGAATTTACTCTCGAGTTAGTTTTACTTGACCTGATCTACATCTGTTTTGTCAAGTATTGTAAGTCTTGAGGTCTTTAATGTGTCTGTATTTATTTGAGATGTGTGGACTGAGGAACACAGACCGAAACAGAACCTTGCATTTCAAATTCAACAACTCACTTTTATGGGCGCCTGTTATCCAGATATAATTTTAATGATTTCAAAAGTTATCTTATTTCATGCAATACGGTAACACTGAAAAATGTAATATCAAAGTTTGATCAATAGCCGTGAACAACTTAATCCAGGGTTGTACTGCGCGTTCGATATGCACCCTGAAAATCCTCTTATGTCAATGTCTCAGTCTGCACAGAGGGTATTTTAATGAGAAACGCCCCAATTTCTATGAATCTCCACCCCAAACGTGGAAGTCTCCTCAGCATGCTAAGGTCAGAATGTGAACAGACACTGAAAAAAGCGTTGACTGCAGGTCTGAATATACTCTTAAATGAATATCAGTAAAATCTTTTCCATTGCTCATAAATCTAAATACATTTGAAAAAAATATTTATTCTATGATAAATTATATTTATTACATTAGTTTACTCATTAATCAGGTAGTCTAATGAGTAAAACCCACAAATAGTGAAACCACTGACAAGTAAGTTTAATAATCAACATTTTATGACATGTACCCAAACATATGTCAATTGTGTTTCCATAGTTTGATTTATTATTCAAGAATGTTGATATCTTTCTCATGGTGAGTAGTCCAGAACTGCACAACACTCTAAATGTGGTCTGACCAAGGCATTGGCTGTATGTCCATCACAAGGTTACTGCAGGCATCCACAATGGACAGCTGTCTGCAAAAGCAGCACAGTACCTAAAAGGGTACCTCAAAAGGTAATGAATTAGAAAAACACTTTGAAGGTAGGATGATCTAGCACACAAGATCAGTGTACATAAGTAAATGTTTCTCTTGATCAATTGAACCTATCTAATGTCACATTTTACTGGCTAACATACATTAGCCAGTGGTTGCCATTTACTTGTATGGCCAGCTATCTTAGCTAAACTATAAAGATGTTTAAATATCTATGCTGATGCACAGTGGCACCAGGGTGATGGTTTTATCCTGCTTTGCTTCTTCAGTGGCTCAATGTGTTCTGCTAGTTTAGACAGTCATGTAGCTCATGCTATGCTTGAGTAAAAAATCAAATACACCCACTATGTATGACACAGGTATGCACAAGTTTAAATGCAAGTTTTTTTTTTTTTTTTTACTTAATTTTTGAAAAGTCTCTTGAAAGGAAATATTATAATTCAGATAATGAAGATTCTTCAGATTTTTCAGAGAATTTTCATGTGAACTTCATTGCACGCAAGTGGAATTTGTTCAAAAGTAATTTCCTAAATATTAAATGCTCATGTTAAGCCTTCAGCTTACTACAACTAAACTTTTTACCGCTTCACTGGATGCAGAGCAGTCATGGTTCAAGCTTCAATTTAGCTACAGTGAGATCAGTGCAGCTGCTGGGCCCTTGAGAAAGGCCTTTATCCCCACATTGTTCCAGGGGAAACTAGCCCCTGCCAAGCCAAATGAACTGTATGTCACCTTGGCTGAACAGTATTTAATTACTGATGCCCCTTCAAAAAATATTATATTGTACAGAATTGCAGGGTTCTATGTTTTATGTATATTTGCAATGCCAAATAAATGCTGAAAGTGTATGAACACAAATTCTGATTACTTGCAGTAATAAACACTCTTCATTGAGAATTATAAATATGTTCTTCTTCTGTATTTTCACACACACAGGAAAGAACTAATCCCTCAATGCCAATAGCATCAGTATGGTTTATTTGTATTTGCTACTACCTATTACATGTAACCAGTCGATAAAGGAAGCCAAGTTGTCTCACAGGGGATATTCCTTGTAGAATGAAACCTACACGTATAAAGCCATTCTTCTGTGAGGAAGGCATTTGATTCTCCATGAAGCAAGTTATATCATTGCATTTTATGATATTTGACCAACAAAACATTTTTTCACTGATATGAATTGCTCTTTCAAGGTTTGAGGGTAGTGAAGACAGTTGAATGAAAACAATGGATGTTTTGCCACAACAGGAACTAAGTACACAGCAGTACTGTTATCCATCTGCCAATGGATCCTGTATTAAAACCAGTCAAACAGTTACATCTCAAGTCATACTGTATGTATTCTTTGTGACTGGGATGATTGTAACAATCCTTGGGAACTTGGTTGTCATCATCTCCATTGCGCATTTTAAACAGCTCCATACACCAACAAACATATTGTTGATGTCTTTAGCACTGGCAGATTTGCTACTTGGATTGATTGTGATGCCATTCAGCATCATCAGGTCCAATTGAGGGCTGCTGGTACTTTGGAGATGCCTTCTGTTTACTGCACTCTAGTTTTGACATGTTCCTCACCTGTGTTTCAATTTTTCATCTTATTTTCATTGCATTAGACCGCTATCAAGCTGTGTGCAATCCATTGCATTATACCACGACTATAACCATTCCCATTGCATGGCTTATGAGTGCACTGAGTTGGATCATTGCAGGTGCATACTCCTACGGCCTTCTTTATTCAAAGGCAAATGTTAAGGGACTGGAACAATACATTGCTTCTATATCTTGTTTGGGTAGTTGTATTCTTTTGTTCAATGCTTTGTGGGGAGTCCTGGATACCTTAATTGCATTTTTTCTGCCCTGTTCTATCATGGTAGGTTTGTATGCCAAAATATTTTCGGTGGCCAGAAAACATGTAAGAAAGATTGGAGACATGAGTCACAGAATATATGCGAATGAAGAAAGCAAGAACAAATTATCTCAGAATTCAGAGCGGAAAGCAGCAAAAACTCTTGGTATTGTTGTGGGTGTCTTCATTCTTTGCTGGATGCCTTTCTTTGTCAACATGATAGTTGATCCCTACACTAATTTTGGGACCCCTTTAATTATCTTTGATGTACTTGTCTGGCTCGGTTATTTTAATTCTACCTTGAATCCTATAATCTATGGGTTATTTTATCCCTGGTTCCAAAAAACATTGAAACTTATTGTGACTTTAAAAATATTAACTCCATATTCTTCAAACATAAATTTATTTTCTGAGAAATGATTGTAAGATCAGTTATCCTAGTATCTAAATATAATAGAATACACATGAATATTCCTGTATCCAATAAGAAGACATGTTTTCCTGGTTTAATGATAAGCCATTTCATACTGCATTATATGCTTTGTACATGACCCTTATCCAATAAGAAATTTTAAAAATGCAGCCGAGAAAACTTCCACAGATTAATTAAGTTCTGTGTTAAGCTTCTACAAATTTCCATATATTTGAAATTTTGATAAGGAACGCTGTGATTATGTAACTGAATTTGGTTGTTTCAGTGTACCTTTTTGAATTTTGGACCAGTGTCATTAAACACCATTTTCTGTTGAACTTGCCCCTGTTATTGAACCTATGATATGCAGTGAAGTTTGTGCTGTGTATAAAAGAGTGTCACCCTTTACCCTTGAATGGTTTTTAGAGTCATGTGTTTCAGTCATCATAGCCAGGGACACTAGGGCAAGAAGGTATAGGAGCAAAGGGGTAATAAAGTGTTCAGCCTTGGGACACTTACTGCTACTGTATCAATTATAAAGGTTCACATTTTTGCCAAAAATCACATTTTCAATCCCAATGCAGTTCATAGATCTTTGGCAAAATCCCAGATTTCCCTATGCAACAAGAGCTAACAGTGTGGAATGATAGAACACAGCTTCAGAAATTTTCTTTGCTAGGTCAGCTCACAATTTGAAGGTAGGACATTTGGAAGCAGCTAGTCAAAAACCACCCCCACCAACCATATCCACCCAAATACATCTGAGAACCAATTAGGCAGTCTACGACAGCATAGGAATCCATCTTCTGTGCTTGCAGGTGAGGTCGACATGTACAGTATTTCATGAGAAAATGAGTGAAAAAGGTAACTTAAATCAGTAAAACTGATGCCTGTAAATGACCACCAATATTGTTCTCATTCAATCAAGCATGATCTTCCTTCTCGTTGTACATTATTCTTTATTTTGCTGTTTCATGAGAACTTTATAAACAATTTTATACTGTAACGCACTAAATATGACAAATATGACTACCATTAAACAGGATGGCAGCTTGCAGAAATAATATTCGTACCTGCATATGCTTCGTGTTTCCTACAGTGTCATGTTAACCAAATGCACATCTTTGTTGTCTTACACACATTGATGGTAATGAAAACAGGTTCTCCTAATCTACTGAGATATTGGTTTTTTTTTTCAAACCATGCGCACAAATACGTGCAATCTTAGTCCCTATTAGCATCTCATGAGAGATTTATGTTCAGTGATGAGTGACTGTCAGCTTTCCATGCAATTAAAGGTGTGAGTACATCTTATCATGTAAAATGATGCAATCTGTTGCTGTATTTCAAATGTCTTTCCTTCGGGGAAGAAATGGCAAGGGGAATCCTCTCAGTAATGGAGCATTTGGGGTATGAGCTAACAATGTGCAATAATTAAGATTTGATCATTTTAAAGTCTTTAAGATACTAATAAATGATATCCACGGGCAAGACACAATGATGTAGATATTAAGAGGCTGTCCAGCTGTAACCTAACACCAAACAAATACACACATTATAGTTATGCTGAGGTCACCAGCTGAGAGGGGACTATAGATGGTTATCTCTTCTGTGTCCAAATTCTTACTTTTTGGGATGTCAATACTGCTGGCATACAAGTGCAAAAACAGACTGTACAATTCAATTCTGGTGTTTTATAGGTGCCACCTTATAAATGGGCCAAAATTTAAAGTAATGTGTTCCAGCAATTAATACTCCTGGTGGTTTTGTGATTTTCCTGACATGGTTTGGGTGCACTCATACCCTTACAAGTTAAGGATTATGTTTATTGTCGGTACTGTGTGATCACCTTCACTTCACATTAAAGCATTTCTTTCCTGCAGTGATGTGTGCCTTTCAGGATAAAAATCCTGAAGGATCCTCTTGACAGAGCATGAGTTATTATCCAAGGAACATGGCACTAAGTTTATCAATATAACATGGATTTCTCAGTGACCAGAACTGAACCATTTCAAGCATTTATTATTAGAATACAGTGCTGTTTGAAAGGTTTTGAGTCCCTTAAGAAGAGCTTTTATTTTGTACATGTTTTAGACTGAAATCTACCTGGATCCTCATCAAAGTCTCAATTTCTAAGAAAGGTCAACCTGTTTAATAAAAAGACAGCAATAAATAAGATCCAACACAAGATATCTATCCATCATCTATACCTGTTTCATCAAGGTTACATTTAAATACAAAAAAAATCTATTCTCCTCTACTCCACTACTATCTTGAGAGGAGCTGGTAATATGTTTGAGACAACAAAGAAGAATGCAAACCTTTCTCATCTCCTTCAGGAGAGAATATATCTATCTGTCCTGCCGTGGCAGTCTTTTTACATTTCTGGGTGACATCAGTGTGCTCACACTTAGTCAAATCAAAAGATTATCCCATAAAGTCTGATACCATCAAAAAGGTCAAGGCCACACACACAAACTTTTGGTTCAAAAGTATGTGAACCTTTACAGTCAATAAATAGGGGTCCACTCCTTGAGCAGCCATGATTCCAACTCAACATTTCCTTGGGCTGTTTATGATTTGAATCTACTTACAGAGAGCCGTCAAAAGTCACAGAGATGAAGCAAATCTGCAAAAAATAATGATTGTAATAGTTATTTATAAATGTTATTATTCTTTTGGCTTTCTATTGTAGATCTGTTTGAATACTTAGGGTAGATGTCTTTCTGCAGACAAATAACTTCAACCCACAGAATGGTGATGTAAGCCTCTGCTTTACAATTTTTAGGTAAAAATACTTCTGTAATGGAAAGGTGTCCAGGGGCCACAATGAGAAAACGTCTTTGTAGTGAGCACTGCATATAGTCTTCCAACAGCACAGCTCCATCCTGATCATTGGCCATGATGGCTGGTGTGCTATATGGGGATATTATTGACACTGCTAGACCTGGTTGTGCTGTCATTAAAGAGGAAATGATGAATTCTATGTTTTACCAGAAAATTACACAGGTGAGGATCCAGTCATTCTTATTTAGGCTGAGGCTGAGACAAAAGTGAACCATGCAGACAGGCCACAATCCTAAATACCCAAGCAGGTCTACAGGAAAATGCCTAGTAGGGTAATATTTATGCTTTGGATTCTACAATTCAAAGTGAGAACTTAAAATCTATTCAAATGACATGATGGCAGGACTAATTTCAGTATTATCCCCTTTTTGCTTTGTTAGTTTTTCCCCTTTTTTTCTGTGTCAGACTTTTATCTGTATAATAAAAATAAACAAACAACGGGATCAAATTTCTCAAAGCAAGAAGCCGATATACAATCTGTTACAACCAGATCAAATTCATCTTGTTCATCTTAACGGGTTAAAATATGAAATAATTTCCTGAATACATCATAGATGACATTGATGTGGGTGTCACCTTTGGCTGAATGTCTGGGAATATAAATTAGCTCAACATAAAATACATGCAAAGGATAAAGCTGTTCACACAAACTAAGCACAATACATGTAAACACCTAAAGCCTACCAAGGTCTTTTCTGTGACTGTATTTGTTGGCTTTCTTAACAAGTTAAGAGTTACATAGATCTTCAGTTATCGTAACTTAGACAGTGTGACAGGTGAGTAGTAAATTATGAACATTATGTTATTATATATTTCGGTTTTGTGGTCCTTACATTTAATATATCTTGTTGAGGACTTATGTAACAATTAACATTATTAATTTGTTTACAATGAACTCACAAATACATATTTTGTTTACATATTTTGTACAGATCAAATCAGTACAGTTTAACCCTGCTAGCATTTTGAAATGAGTCATAGGATTGTTTTTTCATGTATCTTAGGCATCAGTTGGTAGTGTCTCCAGAGATTCAAAGCCTGGATCTTAACTTGACAGAGAATTCAGCAGAGCCACAAATGGAGAGCCTGAGTCTTAACCTAACGGGGGATTCCACAGAATCGCAGTACTGTTTCCCTCACCTGAAAGGATCCTGCCCACGAAGTCTAAGACTGACCATTATCAAAGTGGCCATGTACATGTTCATGGCTTTTACCATTCTAGTGACTGTGTGTGGAAACCTGCTGGTCATTATTTCCATCTCTCATTTCAGACAGCTACATTCTCCAACAAACCTCCTTATCCTCTCCTTAGCGTTCATTGACTGCTTCTTGGGAACTTTCGTCATGCCTTGTAGCATGATCAGATCTGTGGAAAATTGTTGGTATTTGGGAGAAACTGTGTGTCAGATACACTCCAGCCTTGATATCATGATGTCTGTGGCATCCCTTTTGCACCTCGGTCTAATTTCTGTTGACAGATATTTGGCCATCTGTAAGCCTTTGCAGTACAGAAGCTCAGTAACAATGAACAAGGTAGCCATTCTCATTGGTTTTATATGGTTGTTTTCCTTTGCTTTTGGGTTTGGAGTGATTTTTTCAAAGATGAATTTTGTTGGTATGGAGGAAATAATAGCAATGAACTCTTGTGTGGGAACCTGTTTTATATTTTTCAACAAGCAAGGGGGGATGACAGCAGCTTTTGTGGGCTTCTTCATTCCAGGAACAGTGATGACAGCCCTCTATCTTAAAATTTTCTATGTTGCAAGAGGGCAAGCCAGACTCATCAATGACAGTTTGGCAGTGACAACAGCACCACATGATAAAAGGAACTGCACATTTGATCACAGAGAGAAAAAGGCTGCAAAGACCCTCGGCATTGTAATGGGGGTCTTTCTGTTATGCTGGCTACCATTTGTTGTAGTTCTTATTGTTGATCCTCTAACTGATTTTTCTACTCCTTTGATTGTAACTGATGCCCTTGTGTGGTTGGGGTACTTTAATTCTACCTGCAATCCTCTCATTTATGGATTTTTCTATCCCTGGTTCCGGAGGGTATTTAAAATCATTATATCAGGACAGGTTTTTCATCATGGCTCTTCATTGTTAAACGTTTATACAGACAGCTATTTCAAATGCCCTCCTCACTAGTTTCAGGTTTACAGTTATTAAAGTTATGTTACGAATGTTTTATTTGGTCTCTCAAAGTACTGTGAGTTGGATTTTTTAAATTAATGTATCTTTGTTAATGTACATTGTGATTAAAGCAAAATATGAGACCATTTCTGCAGTGTTCCATGACAACTGTCACATTAATATATGTTTAAACAGGTAATATGAGTTAGCTTAAAAACCTAGCTGGAATGATTTCTTCTGAACAGGTAACATAAACACATTTTAACTTTTCTTTGAACTTGATATTACATAACTTGCTTGCAGTGTGATTTCTCTCTATATAAGTATGCTTTTTTTCTTGCTATCCAGTAAACATGAATTGGTTGGTCCAATGTTTTCAATGGTCACCAATTGCTGCCAACCATATAATGAGACCATATAATCTTTTTTCTAAGTATCTCCATTGCAACTGACTCTACATTTGAAAACTTCAATTTGTCAAGAAACATTTTTTTTTCTAAATGTCTGCATTGCGTCATGGAGACTCCCCCTACATCCTACCAATCCTTAGGCCTTGTACTGTATAATTAATGCGCAGTCTGCACAGAAAAAAATATATATTTAATGTTTAGACACCAGGTCCATAACTCACAAAATACATGTATGGATTACTTTATTTTACTGATTTTCCACCATTTTATTTTCCCCAATCTAGAATCATCACCTGGGCCTCTCAAGACACCACTGCTCCACCCAGAGCCTTTCAAGGAGCACTGCAGTTCAAGCACTTGCACTCCTTCGAAGTACTTGGACTGGTGATCCAATAATTGTTTTCCACACTATAATCCACATGTTACTACGGAAGACCTATGCAGTAGCACTGGTAGATACTTGCCGGATCAGGCCACTGAGTCTGCAGCTCACCAAATACACACTTTGTGACTGGGAGCCAGATCTGTGGAATCAAAAGAGTGCCAAATGTCTTGAGAACAGAAGAAAAAGGAAGCTAAAGAATTAATATGAGAAAAGAAAACATTGAGAGTAATAAACACTGTGGCATATGATAGTGAAATTTGATTTCTGTGTTGCTGGTTAGCTATGATAAATGTATGACTGATTCATACCAACTTAGCTGGCTTTGTAAGAATTTTGAAAGCTTCAAAATGCTGTCAACTTATTTATATAACTACATCACTATCCATTGATTGTATGTCACAATAAATAAAAATATTTTCAAAACAAACTGAGTCCACAGATTTGTTTTTTTTTATTATTTACTTGTATTTTTATATTTCAATGTTATTTTCGCAAAGAAGACAAGCTGTTCATGTGACTGATAATAAAATATTTGCATTTTCTGTTATTTTTCTAAACTTCACTGCATGTTAAGTCTCAAGAAAACTAAAATGCCAAATGAGCAATTGCATATCCTCTGGTTATAGTCAATCACAGTATTTCATTATTTTTATATCATTGTCTTTGTCAGCTGAAATCTTGTAACATTAATGTTTGAGTGATCTGTGAGATATTGTTACCCACACATTTTCTAGCTTTGGATTGCTTTAAGCATATTTGTTGATCTTGCAGACAATATTTATTTGAATATGTATGTCAGACAATATTCTTGCTGACAATAATAACTGAAAGAAATGCTTCATTTTAGGTGGTTTAGGTTTGTAGTGACACACGAACAACTCTTGGATGAAAGCTTTCATAGTATTGCTTCGTAATCTTTCATATTGTTATTGTTTATCGAACAATTCGTAAACTGCTAGAGCAGGCCAAGACCCAGTGTTAGACAGAAATTTTGAGACACATAACCTTTTCATACTCCACAATAATCTCCACAACACACAAAAATGGTATACATTTCCAATTTTAAAATTTTCCACACAGCAGCTTGGGTTTTTTTCAGACTGACAACAAATAAGTTATGAGATAATTCCCTTTTAAAATGTAATTGTTCCTTGAAACTGACTAACCATTTGAGCACGAGACAGCACAGAACTCCAGTCTGGTTTAAATGCTCACAGCACCCCCACGAACCCCCCCAGCTGGGGGTGCATGCTTCACTTCACTATGCTCACCTGGGGGCGGCAAAAATTTTACATTATCAGGTGAACTCTTGTTGGAAGAGCATGATGCTATTTGTCATACAGAGCCTCTGATTGCATTTGTTTTTCTTGAAGCAATTAACTTCACTTGCACTAGAAGACAATGAGACTTCAGGAGAACTTGGCTCCTCTGGATTTATCAGGAGCATTCCCTTCCCCACCAAAAAAACTTTTCACCGCTTTCAAAAGTCTTTCTTAAATATTCTTGTCTTGACTACTCTTGACATCACTAATGAAGGCAAAGCTGATATTCTAGGTTAAACATAGTACTATTGTGTGCATGCAAGAGCATAAACCAAAACAGAGAGGAAACAATAAAGGGGCTGGACTTCCTTTTATAGTGGAGTCAGTCATTAGGCCCCCTCTCCGATACTGAATGCCACTACACTGCCCACATTGGACAGGTGGAGTGCCGGGGGTCGTAACAGATATTTACAATGAAACACTGACATGAATGAAATCAAGATACTGCAATACTAGCTGAAGTCTTTTTACAGGAACAAATTGGACATGGAGAGCCCGAGTCTTAACCTAACATGGGATTCTGCAGAATTGCAGAAGTGTTCTGTATATAGGTGCTTTGTGTTTCCTACAGTGTCATGTTAACCAAATGCACATCTTTGTTTTCTTCCACACATTGATGGTAATGAAAACAGGTTCTCCTAATCTACTGAGATATTGTTTTTTTTTTCAAACCATGCGCACAAATACGTGCAATCTTAGTCCCTATTAGCATCTCATGAGAGATTTATGTTCAGTGATGAGTGACTGTCAGCTTTCCATGCAATTAAAGGTGTTAGTACATCTTATCATGTAAAATGATGTAATCTGTTGCTCTGTATTTCAAATGTCTTTCCTTCGAGGGAGAAATGGCAAAGGGGAATCCTCTCAGTAATGGAGCATTTGGGGGATGAGCTAACAATGTGCAATAATTAAGATTGGATCATTTTAAAGTCTTTAAGATACTAATAAATGATATCCACGGGCAAGACACAATGATGTAGATATTAAGAGGCTGTCCAGCTGTAACCTAACACCAAACAAATACACACATTATAGTTATGCTGAGGTCACCAGCTGAGAGGGGACTATAGATGGTTATCTCTTCTGTGTCCAAATTCTTACTTTTTGGGATGTCAACACTGCTGGCGTACAAGTGCAAAAACAGACTGTACAATTCAATTCTGGTGTTTTATAGGTGCCACCTTATAAATGGGCCAAAATTTGAAGTAATGTGTTCCAGCAATTAATAGTTCTGGTGGTTCTGTTATTTTCCTGACATGGTTTGGGTGCACTCATACCCTAACAAGTTAAGGATTATGTTTATTGTCGGTACTGTGTGATCACCTTCACTTCATATTAAAGCATTTCTTTCCTGCTGTGATCTGATCCACTCCACTGCTGTCTTGAGAGGAGCTGGTAATATATTTGAGATAACAAATAAGGCTGCAAACCTTTCTCATCTCCTTCAGGTGTGGATATATCTATGTGTACTGCCATGGAAGTCTTTTTATATTTCTGGGTGAAATCATTGTGCTCACACTTGGTCAAGTCAAAAGATTTTCCCATAAACTCTGATACCATCAAAAAGTTCAAAAACATGGCAAAGGATTTAGCAATGCACACATACTGCAGCAATGCACACTGTTGCAGAACAGGAAACAGTAACTAGCAAAATGACCAGTGCTTACAGTTTTCTTTTTCAAGCGCATGCACATTAACATGACAATATATCCATGTTATTTAATTGGCGAATGGTAATTTAACTACTTAAAATGAATTCATTATTGTAGCATTAGCTATACTGAAGGAAAGTAGGTCAGGAGGTGAAAATATTGGGATGCACCCCAACTGTGGCGTTGCAAGGAGGCTAGAGTCCATCCCAGAATAAATTGGGCAGGAGGCAGGGAGACATCCTGGTCAGATCACCTATCCATTGCAAGGCCACACACACAAGCATTTGGTGCAAAAGTATGTGAACCTTTACAGTCGATAAATAGGGGTCCACTCCTTGAGCAGCCATGATTCCAACTCAACATTTCCTTGCGCTGTTTATGATTTGAATCTACTTACAGAGAGCCGTCAAAAGTCACAGAGATGAAGCAAATCTGCAAAAAATAATGATTGTAA
This sequence comes from Albula goreensis, assembly GCA_022829145.1. NCBI lineage: Eukaryota > Metazoa > Chordata > Actinopteri > Albuliformes > Albulidae > Albula > Albula goreensis. Next base: position 15,039,591 of record CM040747.1, on the reverse strand, counting down.
TAGTTATTTATAAATGTTATTATTCTTTTGGCTTTCTATTGTAGATCTGTTTGAATACTTAGGGTAGATGTCTTTCTGCAGACAAATAACTTCAACCCACAGAATGGTGATGTAAGCCTCTGCTTTACAATTTTTAGGTAAAAATACTTCTGTAATGGAAAGGTGTCCAGGGGCCACAATGAGAAAACGTCTTTGTAGTGAGCACTGCATATAGTCTTCCAACAGCACAGCTCCATCCTGATCATTGGCCATGATGGCTGTTGTGCTATATGGGGATATTATTGACACTGCTAGACCTGGTTGTGCTGTCATTACAGAGGAAATGATGAACTCTATGTTTTACCAGAAAATTACACAGGTGAGGATCCAGTCATTCTTATTTAGGCTGAGGCTGAGACAAAAGTGAACCATGCAGACAGGCCACAATCCTAAATACCCAAGCAGGTCTACAGGAAAATGCCTAGTAGGGTAATATTTATGCTTTGGATTCTACAATTCAAAGTGAGAACTTAAAATCTATTCAAATGACATGATGACAGGACAAATATCCAGTATTATCCCCTTTTTGCTTTGTTTTTCTCCTTTTTTTTCTGTGTCAGACTTTTATCTGTATAATAAAAATAAACAAACAATGGGATCAAATTTCTCAAAGCAAGACGCTGATATACAGTCTATTACAACCAGATCACATTCCCCTACTGTTCATCTTAACGGGATAAAATATGACATAATTTCCTGAATACATCATAGATGACATTGATGTGGGTGTCACCTTTGGCTAAATGTCTGGGAATATAAATTAGCTCAACATAAAATACATGCAAAGGATGAAGCTGTTCACACAAACTAAGCACAATACATGTAAACACCTAAAGCCTACCAAGGTCTTTTCTGTGACTGTATTTGTTGGCTTTCTTAACAAGTTAAGAGTTACATAGATCTTCAGTTACAGTAACTTAGACAGTGTGACAGGTGAGTAGTAAATTATGAACATTGATATTATATTATTCAGTTTTACATTTGATAATCATGGTGAGGACTTATTTAATAATTAACATTATTAATTTATTTACAATGAACACAAATACATATTTTGTTTACATATTTTGTACAGATCAAATCAGTACAGTTTAATTCTGCTAGCATTTTGAAATGAGTCATAGGATTGTTTTTTCATGTATCTTAGGCATCAGTTGGTTGTGTCTCCAGAGATTCAAAGCCTGGATCTTAACTTGACAGAGAATTCAGCAGAGCCACAAATGGAGAGCCTGAGTCTTAACCTAACGGGGGATTCCACAGAATCGCAGTACTGTTTCCCTCACCTGAAAGGATCCTGCCCACGAAGTCTAAGACTGACCATTATCAAAGTGGCCATGTACATGTTCATGGCTTTTACCATTCTAGTGACTGTGTGTGGAAACCTGCTGGTCATCATTTCCATCTCTCATTTCAGACAGCTACATTCTCCAACAAACCTCCTTATCCTCTCCTTAGCGTTCATTGACTGCTTCTTGGGAACTTTCATTATGCCATGCAGCATGATCAGATCTGTGGAAAACTGTTGGTATTTGGGAGAAACTGTGTGTCAGATACACTCCAGCCTTGATATCATGATGTCTGTGGCATCCCTTTTGCACCTCGGTCTAATTTCTGTTGACAGATATTTGGCCATCTGTAAGCCTTTGCAGTACAGAAGCTCAGTAACAATGAACAAGGTAGCCATTCTCATTGGTTTTATATGGTTGTTTTCCTTTGCTTTTGGGTTTGGAGTGATTTTTTCAAAGATGAATTTAGTTGGTATGGAGGAAATAATAGAAATGAACTCTTGTGTGGGCACCTGTTTTTTATTTTACAACAAGCAAGGGGGGATGACAGCAGCTTTTGTGGGCTTCTTCATTCCAGGAACAGTGATGACAGCCCTCTATCTTAAAATTTTCTATGTTGCAAGAGGGCAAGCCAGAATAATCAATGACAGCTTAGCAATGACAACAGCACCACATGATAAAAGGAACTGCACATTTGATCACAGAGAGAAAAAGGCTGCAAAGACCCTCGGCATTGTAATGGGGGTCTTTCTGTTATGCTGGCTACCATTTGTTACAATTCTTATTGTTGATCCTCTAACTGATTTTTCTACTCCTTTGATTGTAACTGATGCCCTTGGGTGGTTGGGGTACTTTAATTCTACCTTCAATCCTCTCATTTATGGATTTTTCTATCCCTGGTTCCGGAGGGTATTTAAAATCATTATATCAGGACAGGTTTTTCATCATGGCTCTTCATTGTTAAACGTTTATACAGACAGCTATTTCAAATGCCCTCCTCACTAGTTTCAGGTTTACAGTTATTAAAGTTATGTTACTAATGTTTTATTTGGCCTCTCAAAGTACTGTGAGTTGGATTTTTTAAATTAATCTCTGTTAAATGAAGAGCAATAGTGCAATGTGATTAAAGCAAAATATGAGACCATTTCTGCAGTGTTCCATGACAACTGTCACATTAATATATGTTTAAACCGGTAATATGAGTTAGATTTGGTGATAAATCATTTCAACACATTAAGGAAACACTGCTCCTTTTTTGTCCCGACCCATAATAGGCCCTCAGAGAGGGACTAAAATACTCTCAAAAATAATATTTAAAAAGTCATCAGTTCTAATTTTATTCTAACATCTAAACAAAATGTTTCTGAGGAAATAAACCCTTCAAACCTGCCTATTCAGTTTGTGTTGGAATGTGAAGGGTTAAATGAAAGAAGCCCCTTTGTCTCCCTATCAGCATTTTTCCGCCTCTGCAGTTGCTGGGAGGAAAATTCTATGCTTTCAGCTCTGTGATTGGTGGTACATCTATAAATTTACAGAGGGCCAAGCAATAGCAGTTCAATGGGACTAATTTCAAATGACAGTAAGATTGACCAATCATAACTTCCCTCTAAATGGGTGGGCTTTGTTATGACTAACTTTATGACAAGTTCTGTGGGGGACACAAATCACAAGCTAGTGGGAAAAAAACACTAACAAACCAGCTGGCTTGCCTGTTGGTTCATGATGGAAGCCGCGAGTAATATTACTGCCAGTGAGGAGAACATCTTTGCAAATTTATTATCCATGCCGTTTCCATGATTAACTTTCAATGAAAAGCTGGAGATGCATAATGACAGTTTTCCCAAATAAACAGTAACATATATATTTAATAGGCCGCTGTGCCAATCTAATAATATTATTTTTTAACAATAATGCTTGTTTGTGGTGGTGGGTGCCAAAATGCCAAGTTCGCTGTTTACTGTCCATGGTTCTAAAGTGTCTGTCACTTATGGTTGCTGGGCTGTGTGAATGTCATGATGTGTAGGCTTACATGAAATTTTATTGTTTTTGTGTTGTAGGAAGGGGTGGCTGTCATGTGTTTACCTAGCCCATTGTCACCATATTCCGCTGAAGTGCACACACAGCTTGTGTGATTATGCAGTTGTTTGATAGAAGAATTTGCATTTTGCTTAAGGAATTAGCTGTTTTTTTGTTTTGGTGATAACTCTCACTCTCTCCATGCCGTTTGCTTCTTGCATTGCTAAGGCTGGACCAGCATCTTACTTTTTGCTTCAGAGCCGAAACTCTGGTTGACATTTAAAGTACTATAAAAGAAGACACAATAAGCTAGGCTGGTAGTTTGCTTTGTTCCCACCAAGGGAAGGGGGTCAGAGTGCCAAGGTTTAAGACTCACGGTTCACTACTGCATAATAGTTGCTGAATACCAATCTTAAACAAGATTACAAATGCACCAAGCAAATGACCCACTTAAACCAATAGAGACCAAGCCAAAACAAAAGTGAATTTGTGTAGCAAAATGGAGGACTGTGTGAAGTGAAAGGCATCAAAACCTAGCTGGAATTATTTCTTCTGAACAGGTAACATAAACACATTTTTAACTTTTCTTTGAACTTGATATTACATAGCTTGCTTGCAGAGTGATTTCTCTCTATATAAGTACGCTTTTTTCTAGCTACCCAGTAAATATGCATTGGTTGGTCCAATGTTGGCAATGGTCGCCATTTGCTGCCAACCATATAATGAGACCATATAATTTTTTTTTTGAAATGTCGCCATTGCTTCTGACTCTACATTTGAAACCTTCAATTTGTCAAGAAACATTTTTTTTCTAAATGTCTGCATTGCGTCATGGAGACTCCCCCTACATCCTACCAATTCTTAGGCCTTGTACTGTATAATTAATGCCCAGTCTGCACAGAAAAAAATATATATTTCATGTTTCAACACCAGGTCCATAAGTCACAAAATACATGTATGGATTACTTTATTTTACTGATTTTCCACCATTTTATTTTCCCCAATCTAGAATCATCACCTGGGCCTCTCAAGACACCACTGCTCCACCCAGAGCCTTTCAAGGAGCACTGCAGTTCAAGCACTTGCACTCCTTCGAAGTACTTGGACTGGTGATCCAATAATTGTTTTCCACACTATAATCCACATATTACTTCGGAAGACCTATGCAGTAGCACTGGTAGATATCAAAAGAGTGCCAAATGTCTTGAGAACAGAAGAAAAAGGAAGCTAAAGAATTAATATGAGAAAAGAAAACATTGAGAGTAATAAACATTGTAGCATATGATAGTGAAATTAGATTTCTGTGTTGCTGGTTAGCTATGATAAATGTATGACTGATTCATTTGTACATAGTTAAATACCAACTTAGCTAGCTTTGTAAGAATCTAGCTATATCTGTTCCTGCTTCAAAATGCTGTCAACTTGTTATTTATATAACTACATCACTATCCATTCATTGTATATCACAATAAATAAAAACATTTTCAAAGTCCACAGGTTTTTTTTTTTTATTATTATTTACTTGAATTTTTATATTTCAATGTTATTATCACAAAGAAGACAAGCTGTTCATGTGACTGATAATAAAATACTTGCATTTTCTGTTATTTTTCTAAACTTCACTGAATGTTAAGTCTTAATGAAATTAAAATAACAAATGAGCAATTGTATATCCTCTGGTTATAGTCAGTCATAGTATTTCATTATTTTTATGTCATTGTCTTTGTCAGCTGAAATCTTGTAACATTAATGTTTGGGTGATCTGTGAGATATTGTTACCCACACATTTTCTAACTTTGAATTGCTTTAAGCATATTTGTTGATCTTGCAGATAATTTATTTGAATATGTATGTCAGACAATATTCTTTCTGACAATAATAACTGAAAGAAATGCTTCATTTTAGGTGGTTTAGGTTTGTAGTCACCACAAGAACAACTCTTGGATGAAAGCGTTCATAATATTGCTTAGTAATCTTTCATATTGTTATTGTTTATCGAACAATTCGTAAATTGGACTAGAGCAGGCCAAGACCCAGTGTTATCCAGAACTTTTGAGACACATAACCTTTCCATACTCGACAGTATTCTCCGTATAGTCAAACTACACCAAGACCACAACACACAAAAGTGGTATACATTTCCAATTTACAAATCAAAGAAAATGGGCACAGAACCACCAACATGATTTTGTCTGTCTGTGCATTTGCAATATGATTGCAGCATTTGATATCCTTCCAATGACCAATTCACATGAAAGCTGATGGCATGAGTCAAGTGTATTGACATTCACTCAATCATCTTTGATCTATGTATGGGGACTTGGTCTATGTATGGAATTCCATTTACTGTATATTAAAATACAGGTGACCCTCCCACATCATGGACTTCCACATAGCGGCTTTGGTTTTTTGCAGGCTGTCAACAAATAAGTTATGAGATCATTCCCTTTTAAAATGTAATTGTTCCCTGAAACTGACAAACCATTTGAGCACTACACAGCACAGAACTCCAGTCTGGTTCAAAATGCTCACAACACCCCCACGAACCCCCCACCAGCTGGGGGTGCATGCTTCGCTTCACTATGCTCGCCTAGGGGGCCAAGAATTTCACATTATCAGGTGAACTCTTTATGGGAAAACATGAAGTTATTTGTCATAAAAAGGCATTGTGGAAGCTAATACAACCTCCAGAGCCCACATCAATATCATGCTCATGTACCAAGATACGACTGGGCACATCAGGGAAAAGGGAGGCCCTCCTACCAGTCACAGCCCAGCTCCACACAATAAGAGCACAAAAGTGATTTTAAAGTTGGTGGAAGTGTTCAAACGCACCCTGACACTGCAGATGGAAATATTGTGTTGGGTTTTCAACTGCTGTAAGACCTTACCAAACTGCTTAGACATGAAATTTTAGTTGGTTTAGAAAGGTTTAATGATTAAAGCTTTCAAAATGGACTTGGTGGCAATTGACCTTGGAATGCAAAATCAGCAGGGTAGCATGTAGATTGGTACATGACAGTCAACAGATAACTATACCCAGCCTTTGATTGGGGCAAAGGGCCCACACAGTCAATAATAAAATGCTCAAATGGGTTAGATACAGCTGGGAGAGGTTTTTAAGGTACAACTGGTACCTTTTGGTTAGGCTTCCCAGTAATTTGACAAGGGTGACATGACCTGATGTACTTCACCACATCGTTCTTATCCTAGGCCGGTAAAACCGGCTCACTAAATGGTCGTGGATCAGGCGCAGGCATCGGTGCACTCAGTTTGAGAGCCCCAATTATCCACGGCAATACCTGCAGGTCTGGCAATCACCACAATGCAAACCGCATTTGGGGAAAGATTTAGTGAATTGGGTAAGGAAACACACTAACCTTCCGCATGACGCCGCTGGACATCGACCCATCACAACTGAAAATGTCATCGTTCACAGCAGTAAATCATGTCCATCTTGAAATTTAACTTGCCGACATAGCTGGTAAAGACTTACGGATGGCCAGATTCAAAAGAATGACCGCTGATCTGGAGGATGTAGCTGGACAGCGGGCTATTCTCGCTCAGGAGCACAAATGGAGTGAGATTGAGAGCCTCCCCAAAGCCTACAATAATTGAGGCTGGTAAAATATAGTAGAATGTCCTCATGTCAATGTTGTAAAATATAAACTTTAGCCTTGTACATGGCGATGTCCATGTAAATATGCGTGTGTGCATGCGCATTTGTGTGTGTGTGTTTGTGTGAATAGATGGGACCATACATATAAGCATATCCAAATTATAGAGTTGTTTGATGTATAGAAAAGTGTAAATGTCATGTTCCATTTCTAATAGGTGGTAGATGGCACCATAAAGAATTTTTAGAAACCTCTTTATGAATAGATAAAAATAGATAATCAAACCTTCAAGTACATTACCACAGTTATTTACAAAATAATATATGAAAGTAAAAACATATTAATGGGAGAGTCTTGGAAGATCATCCTTTTTAGATTCCGTTAAAGGGTATGGATTCAACTCAAACTCCTGGGATCAGTTCTAGCATGAGCCATTGGAAACTATGGCTGACAGTCCCACTGGGCAGTGCATAATTGCAGCCCATTGCCGTGGTACTTGGGGAGGGTGGGTGGAGATTGGCAGGCTTGTGCTTGTCTCATTGTGTGCCAGTGATCATATGATGTCAATCAAGTGCCTGCCATCTGCCTGCACCAGCTGTGCATTAGGCGGACTCCTCCTAAAATCCCTGAGCAACAGATTTACAAATAATAGAAATCACAAAGGAATTATTTTACATGTAAATGACAGTATATTAAATCAATCTATGCTCATTTCTCAGTTGCACATAGAAATGAACATCATACATTCCTGATGATGTGGGTGTCACCTTTCTTGTTTTGGGATATAAGTTGGCCAAAAAAGAAGTCAAAGATTCACAGATAGCATGCATGTTGTACAAAGTGATGCATTAACTTATGGCAAGATCCAGTCTTTCATTTCACAACATTGCAGTAAAATCATATTTTACTTCCATTGACTAGAAAAGGTAAGAGAATATCATGGTGCAAATTTCTCAAAGCAAGAAGCTGATATACAGTCTATTACAACCAGATCACATTCCCCTACTGCTCATCTTAACGGGATAAAATATGACATAATTTCCTGAATACATCATAGATAACATTGATGTGGGTGTCACCTTTGGCTGAATGTCTGGGAATATAAATTAGCTCAACATAAAATACATGCAAAGGATGAAGCTCTTCATATGTAAACACCTAAAGCCTACCAAGGTCTTTTCTGTGACTGTATTTTTTGGCTTTCTTAACAAGTTAAGAGTTACATAGATCTTCAGTTATCGTAACTTAGACAGTGTGACAGGTGAGTAGTAAATTATGAACATTGATATTATATTATTCAGTTTTACATTTGATAATCATGGTGAGGACTTATTTAATAATTAACATTATTAATTTATTTACAATGAACTCACAAATACATATTTTGTTTACATATTTTGTACAGATCAAATCAGTTCAGTTTAATTCTGCTAGCATTTTGAAATGAGTCATAGGACTGTTTTTTCATGTATCTTAGGCATCAGTTGGTAGTGTCTCCAGAGATTCAAAGCCTGGATCTTAACTTGACAAAGAATTCAGCAGAGCCACAAATGGAGAGCCTGAGTCTTAACCTAACAGGGGATTCCACAGAATCGCAGTTCTGTTTCCCTCACCTGAAAGGATCCTGCCCACGAAGTCTAAGACTGACCATTATCAAAGTGGCCATGTACATGTTCATGGCTTTTACCATTCTAGTGACTGTCTGTGGAAACCTGCTGGTCATCATTTCCATCTCTCATTTCAGACAGCTACATTCTCCAACAAACCTCCTTATCCTCTCCTTAGCGTTCATTGACTGTTTCTTGGGAACTTTCATTATGCCATGTAGCATGATCAGATCTGTGGAAAATTGTTGGTATTTTGGAGAAGTTGTGTGCACGATGCACTCTGCCTTTGATATGATGATGTCTACAGCATCCATTTACCATCTCTGCCTCATTTCTGTTGACAGGTATTTGGCCATCTGTAAGCCTTTGCAATACAGAAGTATAGTAACAATGTACAGAATGGCCTGCCTGATTGGCATCACCTGGCTGTTTGCTTTTGGATTTGGTTTTGGGGTGGTTCTCTCAAAGGTTAATTTAGTTGACATGGAGGAATTTATCACAATGTTCTCCTGTACAGGGACCTGTCTTTTGATTTTCAATAAACAGTGGGGAGTTATAGCTGCTTTAGTTGCCTTTTTCATTCCAGGAACAGTAATGACATCTCTCTATGTGAAGATTTTCTATGTTGCAAGAATGCATGCCAGAAAGATCAATGACAGCTTAGCAGTGACAGGAACACTTAATGATCACAAGAACCGACTCACTGAACAAAGAGAGAAGAAGGCTGCAAAGACCCTTGGCTTTGTAATGGGGGTCTTTCTGTTATGCTGGCTACCGTTTTTCATAACCCTTATTGTTGATCCTTTCATCGGTTTTTCTACTCCTTTGATTGTAGCTGATGCTCTCATATGGTTGGGGTATTTTAATTCTACCTGCAATCCACTAATTTATGGATTTTTCTATCCCTGGTTTCAGAGGGTATTTAAAATTATTATATCAGGACAGGTCTTTCGTAATGGGTCTTCATTGTTAAATATTTATTCAGACAGCAATTAAAAATCCAATGAACAATTCATTCTTAAGAAGGCAAAACCAAGTGGATATGATGCTATTTTTTTTTTTCAATAAAATAGTGAGATGTACAAAGAATATGGCATAAGTTCAGCTATTTACACTTTTAATCAGCAATTCACCATGAATCAAGATCATCAAGATGAAATAGCGACTAGATTTGCCCAAAAAAATTAATCAAGTCAAGCAATTAGCAATATGAAATGAATAAATGTCTCAATATCTAAAATTGGTGAGGGAATATAGTATAGCTGTTTTTCTCCATTGCATGGCAGAAATCTATGTTAACATCAATTCTGACCATTTTTACAACAATCCACTGTCATATATAAATAGGTTGTATAATTGTGCTGAAGAATTACAGTTGTATTTAGATAGTTAATCATATTTAATAAAATACAAAGACCAGCACGAGCCAGTTTAGCATCCAAGGCTAGCACTGGAAAGGTATGCCTTTTTTCTCCTAAATTACTTTGAATCCTCCACACAAGCATTTCAAATTTGTCATGAAATTTGCTGTTTGTCATTCTACCTTGTTGCTTTCAGCGAGATTACAGGTCCGGACTCAACATGGTGGCTTTTTGCTAGTTTTGTAAAACTCAAAGAAAATATTTGAGAGGAAGCAGGATGAGAAGGAGCACAGAACAGAATCAGAGATAAGGCCTGAAGAAATTACTTTTCTGCACAAGGATCGAGCTGGTAGAGTTGCAGTGTCTTAACACATAGTAATGGAAAAAAGTGAGATGTATGCTTTTTTATTTGTGTCAACCCAATATTGTAAAATAATTCACTTAAAATGAGTATTCCTATGGAAATGCATAAGATTCCTCTCCTTGTTAAAATGCAGTACACATATTTTGCAAAATAATGCCTGAATGAATCAAAGTGATGACAGAACCTAGAATGCCACTTAAAATAAGAACACTAGGCTGGGATAACAATCACAATGTGCTGACTTTACAAGATGTCAGGTGCATTGCACATCCACATGTACAATCTTGAATAATGAACAATGATAGAACTCATGTACTAAAAACAAGAATTAATAAAAGAGAATTCTAATAAAGCTGTAAATAAACACTTCACTGCATTTCTTTTATGGACTGATAAAATAATAATTATGATGATAGTGTTTCTGCAGTGTGCTACATAAAATGACCTCTCACGTACAGAATAAAAATGCATTTATTTTTACTAATTATTATTTATTCATTCACTCATTTGACTACGTTAAGTGAACTGTTGATATTGTATGGGCTTAGTTGACAAATAAGATTTGTCAGGTGTATTGCAGTTTTTTCCATGTGTAGCTATAAAAGGAATATGTAATGGGGTCAGTGCCTGCCTGATGCATAAGCAAACTAAGCACCTGCTTAGGGCCCCCATGGCCACCAGAAGGACCCCATGAACACTTGAAATGTCCCACAAAAGACCTTTAAATATTTTTTGTTGTGACATAATATATGATGTCTATGGTAATCATACACAAACACAATATTATATTAATGGGCTGGCTAACTAATACTACTGGTTCAATCAATGCCTGCTGCCTCTGTCAGAGCTGCTGCCACATGTATGCGCATACACACTGTAACGGACATCAACTGCCAGGCAGACATTGGTATGATGTAAGCAACACAGCTATAACTAATAAAATTGAAAATGGGTGTGTTAGATTTACAGCAGGAGTGCGAATGATCAAGCACTGACAATAGTCAATAGTATGGGCAGCGATGAGGCTGTGGGGGGCCCCCAAATCAAATTCATATAGGTGGTCCACATGTACAATCTTGAATAATGAACAATGATAGAACTCATGTACTAAAAACAAGAATTAATAAAAGAGAATTCTAATAAAGCTGTAAATAAACACTTCACTGCATTTCTTTTATGGACTGATAATATAATAATTATGATGATAGTGTTTCTGCAGTGTGCTACATAAAATGACCTCTCACATACAGAATAAAAATGCATTTATTGTTACTACTAATAATTTATATACTAACTCAATTTGACTACATAAATTAACTGTAACTATTATAGTAAAATAGTGTGGTAAATGAAATGTCAGAAAGCAATACATGCATATGCTCATGGAAACTGTTGTCCCAAGAAGTAAAAAAAGAAAAAAAAACACAAGTAAAAAGGCAACCTAAATCAGCAAGACTGGAGCCTGTAATTGACCACCAATATTGTTCTCATTCAGTCTCCTGCTGCATCATCTTCCTGCTGATCGTGCATTTTTCTTTATTTTACTTTTTCAAAAGAGTGTAAACAATTTTGTACTGAAGCACATTAAATATGACGACCGCTAAACAGGATGGCAGCTTGCAGTAAGTATTAGTGCCTCCATGTGCTTTGTTTCCTACAGTGTCATGTTAACCAAATGCACATCTTTGTTGTCTTACACACATTGATGGTAATGAAAACAGGTTCTCCTAATCTACTGAGATATTGGTTTTTTTTTCAAACCATGCGCACAAATACGTGCAATCTTAGTCCCTATTAGCATCTCATGAGAGATTTATGTTCAGTGATGAGTGACTGTCAGCTTTCCATGCAATTAAAGGTGTGAGTACATCTTATCATGTAAAATGATGCAATCTGTTGCTGTATTTCAAATGTCTTTCCTTCGGGAAGAAATGGCAAGGGGAATCCTCTCAGTAATGGAGCATTTGGGGATGAGCTAACAATGTGCAATAATTAAGATTTGATCATTTTAAAGTCTTTAAGATACTAATAAATGATATCCACGGGCAAGACACAATGATGTAGATATTAAGAGGCTGTCCAGCTGTAACCTAACACCAAACAAATACACACATTATAGTTATGCTGAGGTCACCAGCTGAGAGGGGACTATAGATGGTTATCTCTTCTGTGTCCAAATTCTTACTTTTTGGGATGTCAACACTGCTGGCATACAAGTGCAAAAACAGACTGTACAATTCAATTCTGGTGTTTTATAGGTGCCACCTTATAAATGGGCCAAAATTTAAAGTAATGTGTTCCAGCAATTAATACTCCTGGTGGTTTTGTGATTTTCCTGACATGGTTTGGGTGCACTCATACCCTTACAAGTTAAGGATTATGTTAATTGTCGGTACTGTGTGATCACCTTCACTTCACATTAAAGCATTTCTTTCCTGCAGTGATGTGTGCCTTTCAGGATAAAAATCCTGAAGGATCCTCTTGACAGAGCATGAGTTATTATCCAAGGAACATGGCACTAAGTTTATCAATATAACATGGATTTCTCAGTGACCAGATCTGAACCATTTCAAGCATTTATTATTAGAATACAGTGCTGTTTGAAAGGTTTTGAGTCCCTTAGGAAGAGCTTTTATTTTGTTCATGTTTTAGACTGAAATCTACCTGGATCCTCATCAAAGTCTCAATTTCTAAGAAAGGTCAACCTGTTTAATAAAAAGACAGCAATAAATAAGATCCAACACAAGATATCTATCCATCATCTATACCTGTTTCATCAAGGTTACATTAAAATACAAAAAAAATCTATTCTCCTCTACTCCACTACTATCTTGAGAGGAGCTGGTAATATATTTGAGATAACAAAGAAGGCTGCAAACCTTTCTCATCTCCTTCAGGAGAGAATATATCTATCTGTCCTGCCGTGGCAGTCTTTTTACATTTCTGGGTGACATCAGTGTGCTCACACTTAGTCAAATCAAAAGATTATCCCATAAACTCTGATACCATCAAAAAGGTCAAGGCCACACACACACTTTTTTGGTTCAAAAGTATGTGAACCTTTACAGTCAATAAATAGGGGTCCACTCCTTGAGCAGCCATGATTCCAACTCAACATTTCCTTGGGCTGTTTATGATTTGAATCTACTTACAGAGAGCCATCAAAAGTCACAGAGATGAAGCAAATCTGCAAAAAATAATGATTGTAATAGTTATTTATAAATGTTATTATTCTTTTGGCTTTCTATTGTAGATCTGTTTGAATACTTAGGGTAGATGTCTTTCTGCAGACAAATAACTTCAACCCACAGAATGGTGATGTAAGCCTCTGCTTTACAATTTTTAGGTAAAAATACTTCTGTAATGGAAAGGTGTCCAGGGGCCACAATGAGAAAACGTCTTTGTAGTGAGCACTGCATATAGTCTTCCAACAGCACAGCTCCATCCTGATCATTGGCCATGATGGCTGTTGTGCTATATGGGGATATTATTGACACTGCTAGACCTGGTTGTGCTGTCATTACAGAGGAAATGATGAACTCTATGTTTTACCAGAAAATTACACAGGTGAGGATCCAGTCATTCTTATTTAGGCTGAGGCTGAGACAAAAGTGAACCATGCAGACAGGCCGCAATCCTAAATACCCAAGCAGGTCTACAGGAAAATGCCTAGTAGGGTAATATTTATGCTTTGGATTCTACAATTCAAAGTGAGAACTTAAAATCTATTCAAATGACATGATGACAGGACAAATATCCGTATTATCCCCTTTTTGCTTTGTTTTTCTCCTTTTTTTTCTGTGTCAGACTTTTATCTGTATAATAAAAATAAACAAACAATGGGATCAAATTTCTCAAAGCAAGACGCTGATATACAGTCTATTACAACCAGATCACATTCCCCTACTGCTCATCTTAACGGGTTAAAATATGACATAATTTCCTGAATACATCATAGATAACATTGATGTGGGTGTCACCTTTGGCTGAATGTCTGGGAATATAAATTAGCTCAACATAAAATACATGCAAAGGATGAAGCTCTTCATATGTAAACACCTAAAGCCTACCAAGGTCTTTTCTGTGACTGTATTTGTTGGCTTTCGTACCAGAGTTACATGGATCTTCAGTTATAGTATCTTAGACAGTGTGACAGGTGAGTAATAAATTATTAACATTATGTTATTATATATTTCAGTTTTACATTTGATAATCATGGTGAGGACTTAATAATTAACATTATTAATTTATTTACAATGAACTCACAAATACATATTTTGTTTACATATTTTGTACAGAGCAAATCAGTACAGTTTAATTCTGCTAGCATTTTGAAATGAGTCATAGGATTGTTTTTTCATGTATCTTAGGCATCAGTTGGTAGTGTCTCCAGAGATTCAAAGCCTGGATCTTAACTTGACAGAGAATTCAGCAGAGCCACAAATGGAGAGCCTGAGTCTTAACCTAACGGGGGATTCCACAGAATCGCAGTACTGTTTCCCTCACCTGAAAGGATCCTGCCAGCGAAGTCAAACTCTGACCATTACCAAAGTGGCCATGTACATGTTCATGGCTTTTACCATTCTAGTGACTGTCTGTGGAAACCTGCTGGTCATCATTTCCATCTCTCATTTCAGACAGCTACATTCTCCAACAAACCTCCTTATCCTCTCCTTAGCGTTCATTGACTGTTTCTTGGGAACTTTCATTATGCCATGTACCATGATCAAATTTCTGGAAAACTGTTGGTATTTTGGAGAAACTGTGTGTCAGATACACTCCAGCCTTGATATTATGATGTCTGTGGCATCCCTTTTGCACCTCGGTCTAATTTCTGTTGACAGATATTTGGCCATCTGTAAGCCTTTGCAGTACAGAAGCTCAGTAACAATGAACAAGGTAGCCATTCTCATTGGTTTTATATGGTTGTTTTCCTTTGCTTTTGGGTTTGGAGTGATTTTTTCAAAGATGAATTTAGTTGGTATGGAGGAAATAATAGAAATGAACTCTTGTGTGGGCAACCTGTTTTATATTTTACAACAAGCAAGGGGGGGTGACAGCAGCTTTTGTGGGCTTCTTCATTCCAGGAACAGTGATGACAGCCCTCTATCTTAAAATTTTCTATGTTGCAAGAGGGCAAGCCAGACTAATCAATGACAGCTTAGCAATGACAACAGCACCACATGATAAAAGGAACTGCACACTTGATCACAGAGAGAAAAAGGCTGCAAAGACCCTCAGCATTGTAATGGGAGTATTTTTGTTATGCTGGCTACCATTTATTACAATTCTTGTTGTTGATTCTTTAACTGATTTTTCTCCTCCTTTGATTGTACCTGATGCCCTTGGGTGGATGGGGTACTGTAATTCTACCTTCAATCCTATAATTTATGGATTTTTCTATCCCTGGTTCCGGAGGGTATTTAAAATCATTATATCAGGACAGGTTTTTCATCATGGCTCTTCATTGTTAAACATTTATACAGACAGCCATTTCAAACGCCCTCCTAACTAGTTTCAGGTTTCCAGTTATTAAAGTTATGTTACTAATGTTTTATTTGGTCTCTCAAAGTACTGTGAGTTGGATTTTTTTTTTATTAATCTCTGTTAAATGAAGAGCAATAGTGCATTGTGATTAAAGCAAAATATGAGACCATTTCTGCAGTGTTCCACGACAACTGTCACATTAATATATGTTTAAACAGGTAATATGAGTTAGATTTGGTGATAAATCATTTCAACACATTCAGGAAACACTGCTCCTTTTTTGTCTCAACCCATAATAGCAGAGGGGCCTCTTCAAACCTGCCTATTCAGTTTGTGTTGGAATGTGAAGGGTTAAATGAAAGAAGCCCCTTTGTCTCCCTGTCAGCATTTTTCTGCCTCTGCAGTTGCTGGGAGGAAAATTCTATGCTTTCAGCTCTGTGATTGGTGGTCCATCTACAAATTTACAGAGGGCCAAGCAATAGTAGTTCAATGGGACTAATTTCAAATGACAGTAAGATTGACCAATCATAACTTCCCTCTAAATGGGTGGGCTTTGTTACGACTAACTTTATGACAAATTCTGTGGGGGACACAAATCACAAGCTAGTGGGAAAAAAAAACGCTAACAAACTTGCTGGCTTCCCTGTTGGTTCATGATGGAAGCCGCAAGTAATGTTACTGCCAGTGAGGAGAACATTGTTTCAAATTTATTATCCATACCAACCAGAGCCGAAACTCTGGTTAACATTTAAAGTACTATAAAAGAAGACACAATAAGCTAGGCTGGTAGTTTGCTTTGTTCCCACCAAGGGAAGGGGGGTCAGAGTGCCAAGGTTTAAGAGTCACGGTTCACTACTGCATAATAGTTGCTGAATACCAATCTTAAACAAGATTACAAATGCACCAAGCAAATGACTCACTTAAACCAATAGAGACCAAGCCAAAACAAAAGTGAATTTGTGTAGCAAAATGGAGGACTGTGTGAAGTGAAAAGTGTCAACACCTAGCTGGAATGATTTCTTCTGAACAAGTAACATAAAAACATTTTAACTTTTCAACTTGACATTACATAGCTTACTAGCAGAGTGATTTCTCTCTATATTTATACACTTTATTTCTAGCTACCCAGTAAATATGCATTGGTTGGTCCAATGTTGGCAATGGTCGCCATTTTTTGCCAACCATATAATAAGACCATATAATCTTTTTTTCAAAATGTCTCCATTGCTTCTGACTGATTTGAAACCTTCAATTTGCCAAGAAACATTTTTTTTCTAAATGTCTCCATTGCGTCATGGAGACTCCCCCTACATCCTACCAATCCTTAGGCCTTGTACTGTATAATTAATGCCCAGTCTGCACAGAAGAAAATGCATATTTAATGTTTAGACACCAGGTCCATAAGTCACAAAATACATGTATGGATTACTTTATTTTACTGATTTTCCACCATTTTATTTTCCCCAATCTAGAATCATCACCTGGGCCTCTCAAGACACCACTGCTCCACCCAGAGCCTTTCAAGGAGCACTGCAGTTCAAGCACTTGCACTCCTTCGAAGTAGTTGGACTGGTGATCCAGTAATTGTTTTCCACACTATAATCCACATGTTACTACGGAAGACCTATGCAGTAGCACTGGTAGATACTTGCCGGATCAGGCCACTGAGTCTGCAGCTCACCAAATACACACTTAGTGACTGGGAGCCAGATCTGTGGAATCAAAAGAGTGCCAAATGTCTTGAGAACAGAAGAAAAAGGAAGCTAAAGAATTAATATGAGAAAAGAAAACATTGAGAGTAATAAACATTGTAGCGTATGATAGTGAAATTAGATTTCTGTGTTGCTGGTTAGCTATGATAAATGTATAACTGATTCATTTGTACATAGATAAATACCAACTTAGCTGGCTTTGTAAGAATCTAGCTATATTTGTTCCTGCTTCAAAATGCTGTCAACTTGTTATTTATATAACTACATCACTATCCATTGATTGTACGTCACAATAAATAAAAATATTTTCAAAGTCCACAGGTTTGTTTTTTTTTTATTTACTTGAATTTTTATATTTCAATGTTATTATCACAAAGAAGACAAGCTGTTCATGTGACTGATAATAAAATACTTGCATTTTCTGTTATTTTTCTAAACGTCACTGAATGTTAAGTCTTCATGAAATTAAAATGACAAATGAGCAATTGTATATCCTCTGGTTATAGTCAGTCATAGTATTTCATTATTTTTATGTCATTGTCTTTGTCAGCTGAAATCTTGTAACATTAATGTTTGGGTGATCTGTGAGATATTGTTACCCACACATTTTCTAACTTTGAATTGCTTTAAGCATATTTGTTGATCTTGCAGATAATTTATTTGAATATGTATGTCAGACAATATTCTTGCTGACAATAATAACTGAAAGAAATGCTTCATTTTAGGTTGTTTAGGTTTTAGTGACCACAAGAACAACTCTTGGATGAAAGCTTTCATAATATTGCTTAGTAATCTTTCATATTGTTATTGTTTATCGAACAATTTGTAGATTGGGCTAGAGCAGGCCAAGGCCCAGTGTTATCCAGAACGTTTGAGACACATAACCTTTTCATACTCGACAGTATTCTCTGTATAGTCAAACTACACCAAGACCACAACACACAAAAATGGTACACATTTCCAATTTACAAATCAAAGAAAATGGGCACAGAACCACCAACATGATTTTGTCTGTCTGTGCATTTGCAATATGGTTGCAGCATTTGATATCCTTCCAATGACCAATTCACATGAAATCTGATGGCATGAGTCAAGTGTATTGACATTCACTCAATCATCTTTGATCTATGTATGGGGACTTGGTCTATGTATGGAATTGCATTTACTGTATATTAAAATACAGGTGACCCTCCCACATCATGGACTTCCACATAGTGGCTTTGGTTTTTTGCAGGCTGTCAACAAATAAGTTATGAAATCATTCCCTTTTAAAATGTAATTGTTCCTTGAAACTGACAAACCATTTGAGCACTACACAGCACAGAACTCCAGTCTGGTTCAAAATGCTCACAACACCCCCACGAACCCCCCACCAGCTGGGGGTGCATGCTTCGTTTCACTATGCTCGCCTACGGGGGCCAAGAATTTCACATTATCAGGTGAACTCTTTTTGGGAAAACATGAAGTTATTTGTCATGAAGAGGTATTGTGGAAGCTAATACAACCTCCTGTACACAAGTAATAAATAACTGGTTGAGGTTTTTAGAGATAAAGTATGTCACGCTGGCTTTGCCTAACTCATACCTAGCTAGATTAAGCGTTTTCTTCATCTAGATGCCTAAACGGTTCTTGTAGCTGGTCCAGATGTTCTGACCACAACAAGCTACACACAACATGATACATCTAGATACGTTTAACAGCCACATAATCTTGACAATACCTTGTTCACCAGACCCCAAAGGGTATAACCCAGTGCTGCAGGAAGTTGTCAGGGGTGATGAATGCAGACAACTCCTTTGCCCACAGTGTCAGAGGCACCTGCCAATAACCCTTCAACATATCAAATTTACTAACAAAGGCGACAGCACCTACCCGATCTACACAGTCATTCAAATGGGGCAGAGGGTAGCAGTACGTTTTAGTTACCGAATTAAGCTTCCGATAATCCATGCAAAAATGAAATGACCCATCAGGCTTATTCACCACCTAAAACCAAAGCAAAACCATTTGCAAGCAAATATTCAATCTCCATTTTCCAAGGCGTAACTCGATATGCAAGTTGTTTAATTGGTGGTGCAGAGCCCACATCAATATCATGCTCATGTACCAAGGTACGACTAGGCACATCAGGGAAAAGGGAGGCCCTCCTACCAGTCACAGCCCAGCTCCACACAATAAGAGCACAAAAGTGATTTTAAAGTTTGGTGGAAGAGTTCAAGCGCACCCTGACACTGCAGATGGAAATATTGTGTTGGGTTTTCAACTGCTGTAAGACCTTACCAAACTGCTTAGACATGAAATTTGTTCCCTGGTCTGATTGGATCATTTTTGGTACACCAAATGTGGACATGAAAGTGGTTAAAGCTTTCAAAATGGACTTGGTGGCAATTGACCTTGGAATGCAAAATCAGCAGGGTAGCATGTAGATTGGTACATGACAGTCAACAGATAACTATACCCAGCCTTTGATTGGGGCAAAGTGCCCACACAGTCAATAATAAAATGCTCAAATGGGTTAGATACAGCTGGGAGAGGTTTTTAAGGTACAACTGGTACCTTTTGGTTAGGCTTCCCAGTAATTTGACAAGGATGACATGACCTGATGTACTTCACCATAGTTCTTATCCTAGGCCGGTAAAACCGGCTCACTAAATGGTCGTGGATCAGGCGCAGGCATCGGTGCACTCAGTTTGAGAGCCCCAATTATCCACGGCAATATCTGCAGGTCTGGCTAAGCCTTTGGGGAGGTCAAAAATATCAGGCTCAGTGTCAACACCAGCAACTACACTGTATACTACCGCGGGTTTAATGTCACTGGTGTCCTCTATAGAATCACTAATTTTAGGAACCCGATCAGCTACCCAACAACTACATTGCCAGTCACTAGCTCAGAGGAAAGGTGAACTCCTACTGGGCACTGGCACCACTCCAGTTGTTAAAAATGGAGTGGAGGAAAATGGAGGAAAATCAAGTGTTTAATTGTTAATATTTGCAGCGAGCAATCACCACAATGCAAACTGCATTTGGGGAAAGATTCAGTGAATTCGGAAAGGAAACACACTAACCTTCCCCGTGACGCCGCTGGACATCGACCCATCACAACTGAACATGTCATCGTTCACAGCAGTAAATCATGTCGATCTTGAAATTTAACTTGCCGACATAGCTGGTAAAGACTTAAGGATGGCCAGATTCAAAAGAATGACCGCTTTTAGATTCCGTTAAAGGGTATGGATTCAACTCAAACTCCTGGGATCAGTTCTAGCATGAGCCATTGGAAACTATGGCTGACAGTCTCACTGGGCAGTGCATAATTGCAGCCCATCGCTGTGGTACTTGGGGAGGGTGGGTGGAGATTGGCAGGCTTGTGCTTGTCTCATTGTGTGCCAGTGATCACATGATGTCAATCAAGTGCCTGCCATCTGCCTGCACCAGCTGTGCATTAGGCGGACTCCTCCTAAAATCCCTGTGCAATACATTTACAAATAATGTAGAAAATAAAACACACATTGTATATGTAGTCCTGTGTTGGAGAAGTTGTGTGCACGATGCACTCTGCCTTTGATATGATGATGTCTACAGCATCCATTTACCATCTCTGCCTCATTTCTTTTGACAGGTATTTGGCCATCTGTTAGCCTTTGCAATACAGAAGTGTAGAAACAATGTACAGAGTGGCCTGCCTGATTGGCATCACCTGGCTGTTTGCTTTTGGATTTCGGATTTAGTACATTTGAGACAACAAAGAAGGCTGCAAACCTTTCTCATCTCCTTCAGGCGAAGGATATATCTATCTGTCCTGCCGTGATAGTCTTTTTACGTTACTGGGTGACATCAGTGTGCTCACACCTAGTCAAATCAAAAGATTATCCCATAAACTCTGATACCATCAAAAAGTTCAAAAACATGGCAAAGGATTTAGCAATGCACACATACTGCAGCAATGCACACTGTTGCAGAACAGGAAACAGTAACTAGCACAATGACCAGTGCTTACAGTTTTCTTTTTCAAGCGCATGCACATTAACATGACAATATATCCATGTTATTTAATTGGCAAATGGTAATTTAACTACTTAAAATGAATTCATTATTGTAGCATTAGCTATACTGAGGGAAAGTAGGTCAGAAAGGGAAAATATTGGGATGCACCCCAACTGTGGCGTTGGAGTGGGCTAGAGTCCATCCCAGAATAAATTGGGCAGGAGGCAGGGAGACATCCTGGACAGATCAACTATCCATTGCAAGGCCACACACACAAGCATTTGGTGCAAAAGTATGTGAACCTTTACAGTCAATAAAATAATTTCTATGTTGCAAGAATGCATGCCAGAAAGATTAATGACAGATTAGCAGTGACAGGAACACTTAATGATCACAAGAACCGACTCACTGAACAAAGAGAAAAGAAGACTGCAAAGACCCTTGGCTTTGTAATGGGAGTTTTTCTGCTGTGCTGGCTACCATTTTTCATAACCATTGTTGTTGATCCTTTCATTGATTTTTCTACTCCTGTTAATGTATTTGATACTCTCATGTGGCTGGGGTATTTTAATTCTACTTGTAATCCTCTCGTTTATGGGTTTTTCTATCCCTGGTTCCAAAGAGTTTTTAAAATGATTATATCTGGACAGCTTTTTCATCATGGTTCTTCATCTTTCAATAGTTATATATACAGAGAATATATAACATTCTATTTCTAGAGGAAAATAACTAAAAACTGCACACAGTTCAGTAGACTACAGCTGGCATCAGGAGTGCTCCGACTCCATACAATCGTATTGAGTTATGCATGACAAGATCAATATTTTCGAGATCCGATATCCGTAATTTGCTCAGTGCTGTAAGATAGCTAATGAGCAAAACCATTGCTACCAATATCAGCCATACTACGCAAAATGAGCTGTTGAGCACTGCGGTGAAAATGGTTGAAAGAAAATTCCATACCCAAGCTAAAGCTAGGGCTGTGCGATATGATCAATATCTCATATCCCGATCCAGATCATTTCTTATTCTGATAATACATATCTCAATATAGAACATGTTCCGTAAATTAAATGAATAAATAGTTTATATAAAATGACAACATGGAAAGGCTATTCCTTATTATATTTAGAAATGTATATACTCAACAAATAAAAGGTACTTACTCATATTTGATTATTGTTCTCCTTTTATTGAAAACCTTTGTGCAAATTTTCAATTAAGCATGTAAGCATGTAACAAAATACTGATACAGGTATGCGCAGCATAACCTCCGATTTATTCATATATTATGTATACAGTATTGTAACGCATTGACCTACTTATTTGGCTATTTAGTAAATACAGGTGCACTACAGTCTCCGATATAGCTTTACTAAGTATATACGATAGGTGTTCGCACAACGTGCAAATCACATAACGTCCTGTGATTTGGACGTTGTGCATACCTGTATGTAGGTGTGCAGCGGGCAAAAGCCTCTTGCAACGCCTGAGTCTGGGGTTTGTTTTGTGCACTCGCCTATCCTTTTGTGGCTCTCATCCGTAGACTCTGTACTGTTAGACATGATTCTTGCACAGATGGTACGTCCATGCCACAGAAGTAGCCCAGCGGTAGCTTTTAGGTTCGAGCTCCTCATTTTGTCTTAACTGGTTGGAGTCCTTCTCCTGTTCAGATTTACCCCGTTCTGTGTCACGTTCACAACGCCACAATGAATTAAATGACACAACATAATATGAAACGATGTAAATTTTTCTATCGTCACACGATATACATCGTAATATCATACAGCCCTAGCTAAACTCATACCACATTGTTCTGCAACGTTAGCTAACTAACATTAGCTGGTTGACGATAGTTATGCTAGGCTAACTGACAGGGAAATTTACCTCTAAGTGTTTCTTCAGATTTGAATTCAAGGTATTTGCAGATGACAGCAACTTTATTTTTGGCTTGCACTTAAATTGCACTGGACATAGACATTCTGGTGCTGCACATATTTGAAGTCGAAGTGATGACGATATTTCCGGGAATGGAAGACTGTTTTGGAGGGACTGCTGCTGCTTGAACCTTCCATCTTAATTTAGTACCATTCTTTGTTCCCCCGCCACAAAGTGGAGGACTTGTCTAAGAAACCCCGTATGTCAGACGCGTTTTTCATGAGTTCACAGCATTGGTTATAATGAAAAAAATTTCATGATTTTAAAATTGTCATACTTTAAATACGTAATAAAAAATTTAATCAAGTGATCCCTGGCAATGTAACTGTAATCTAATTGCACTTTTTTTTTTTTTTTCAAACGTAATCTGGGCTGATTTACAGTTACTTATTTTTTTAAATCTTATTACGTAATCCCGATTACATGTAATCCTTTACTACCCAACCCTGGTGACTGGTTATGTCAGATTGCTATTTTTGGATTAAAAAACTAGATAGCTCACTATCTGCACTCACAAGCTGATTTAAGATGATTGACTTCCAGCAAGATATTTTACATTTTAATGGTTCCATTACATCAACATGTATGTTATAAAATATCAAAAAGGGAGAATTAACATTAATTATAACTTCTGCACTGCTGGCAAAAGATTTTTTAATCTCTCATTTTTATCTCCATTTGTTGATTCTTTAATTTGATCTTCACATATTTTGAAGTCAACATGGAAATTAATCATTTCTCTTTGATGGTACTGTTTTTTTTATATTTGCATCTGAGAGGTAGAGTAACATGAAAACCTAACTTGATCTCTCTTGTTATTTCTTTCCATTCTGTGATTTGGATCGGTACATGGGGATTGGTTCTTCTGATATCACATTTATAACATGTTTGTAGCTTTTTACAATGGTTATTTAATGATTGGAACATTCAAGAAATAAAATTATTATGAAATGTGTTCAATGTTCATTAATGGGGGAATTCTGACTTGGGAGCACTTAGCGCTTTTTCTGTGGAAATAGTTATGTGGAAAATCCTTTTTTGTATTCTGACACAGTTTATGCGGCCAATCCAGGCAGGGCAGAAAAGTTGGAGGATCCATATAGAATCTTGAATAATGCTAATTCAGCCTGGAAAATGACACGCCCCCCACAAAGAAACTTGGCTTTATAATGTATTGCTCTGTCCTATACATTATTTATAGATCTTGCTTAATTGATTTAGACTTTTGGAGCACCATATGCTTAATTGTGAGCGTTTCAGGGTGTGGTTGTTGTGCACGTTCACGCACGCACAGCTGTAGGATTAGTTGTTGTTAACTGATTCATAACAAATCAGAATTCATTATAAATCAGAATTTTTTGTTGCGTATGGAAACTTGCAAGTGTTGGTGTACGTAACCATTTATTTTCAAAAGTAGGGTAAATTTTATAAATAAGACCCCTGGATTTTATTGCCCTTTTTTCATGATGATTCTGTATACACAGATATTTTTGGTGGCTAGGGATCATACAACAAGGACTGAAGACATGAATGATTATGTACAATTGAATGAGTAAAATAATAACATACTGTCTTTCAGCTCTGAGATAAAAGCAACCAAACCACTGGACATTGTTGTGGGCGTTTTCATTCTTTGCTTGATAATATTTTTGTGAAGTGAGTAATTGATCCCTTTGTTTTAGGGGGGCACTGATTCCTCCCCTAATTTTGCTACTTTTATTATTGTATCACTATTATGCTATTGTCTTTCATGTGTTTGCATGGTTAGTTTACTTTGATTATACCTTAAATCCTATCATGTATGGCTTATTTTACCCATTGTTCCAAAAAACCTTGAAACATAAAAATATTCATCCCAAACTGTTCAGATATAAATGTGTTTTCTGAAAGATAGTTTGAAACAAAATGTTCTATTCTAAATTCCATACTTCTTATTTCAGGCTTGAAAATAATATTTGACTTGTATTGATTTATTGGTTTGGTAGAGTGTTATGGACCTTTCAGACATCTATGAATGGAATGTCATAATTTACTATCTCAAATGACAAATTTACCCACCATATAGAACACTTTACACTCATAGATATATGTGGCCATCTTGTTAGACCTGAGTGAGACATCCTTTAATTTTCTCTCATAAACTTTAGCTAATTAACTGTTGATAATTGACCATTTAAATTAAATACTGATGGGACAGTTTGCAAACAAAAATAGTAACTTCACAAGAAGAGGACTCAAAAGTTTACCCATAATTCCGTGCACAATCAGCGCTGCCGTGGCTGGGAAACTAAATAAATGCATTTTTTATTACATTTTTGTGGGGAAAGTAATTATGCCAAATGAATTTACATGGGCATGCCCTGGGCTTCAGATTCCTGAATAGGTAAACATACAAGATGTAGAGAATAGTGATGACCCCACTATGGATCAGAATTCAGACATATGGTCTGTCCTTAACTTTTTCCAGTCTCCAACTCCAACTGTTGAAATCCAGCTCATCCTCTACCACTTGTCTCATATTTTTTACGTATGTGCACTTTGCCTCTGTGTGAGTTCCCTCCCTTGCCAATTGCATCATCAGAATCATATATGTCCTACTTTTTCAAAACACATGAGCTACTTAAAAGGAAATGTATCTGTCTCACAAGGGATTTCCCTGGAGCATATAAATAGTGTTATTCTTCTGTGAGGAATCTATTTGATGCAGCATCACCCAATTGAACATTGTATAGATTATAAGGTACAACATATGTGCAACAAAATTAAATACTTTGTAATATAATATATGGACTTTTGGAAGGGTGAGGAGGGAAAGGCGAAGCCAGTGAATGGATATTTCTACACGCAAGGAATTTGATATACAGCAGTTCTGTTATCCATCAGCAAATGGATCCTGCATTAAAAGCAGTCATACGGTGGCAGCTCAGGTCATCCTGTACATTTTCTTTGTGACAGGAATGATTTTCACAATTCTTGGCAACTTGGTTGTCATCATCTCTATTGCACACTTTAAACAGCTCCATACACCAACAAACATACTTGTGATGTCTTTAGCACTGGCAGACTTGCTACTTGGATTGATTGTGATGCCGTTCAGCATGATCAGGTCTGTTGAGGGCTGCTGGTACTTTGGAGATGCCTTCTGTTTACTGCATTCTAGTTTTGACATGTTTCTTACTTCAGCATCCATTTTTCACCTTATTTTTATTGCCATAGACCGCTATCAGGCTGTGTGCAATCCACTTCTTTATTCCACAACAGTAACCATTCCCATTGCATGGCTTATGAGTGCACTGAGTTGGATCATTGCAGGTGCATACTCCTACGGCCTTCTTTATTCAAAGGCAAATGTTAAGGGACTGGAACAATACATTGCTTCTATATCTTGTTTGGGTAGTTGTATTCTTTTGTTCAATGCTTTGTGGGGAGCTGTGGACACTTTAATTGCATTTTTCCTGCCCTGTTTTGTTATGTTGGGTTTGTATGCAAAAATATTTTTGGTGGCTAGGGAGCATGTTAGAAGAATTGGAGACATGGGTCATAAAATACAATTGAATGAGGAAAATAAGAACAAACTGTCTCAAAGATCTGAGAGAAAAGCAGCAAAAACACTGGGCATTGTTGTGGGTGTTTTCATTCTTTGTTGGATGCCTTTCTTTGTGAATTCAATAATTGATCCCTACACTAACTTTGCCACCCCTGCTATTGTCTTTGATGTATTTGTGTGGTTAGGTTACTTTAATTCTACTCTAAATCCTATCATCTATGGGTTATTTTATCCTTGGTTCCAAAAATCTTTACAGCTCATTGTCACTTTAAAGATATTTTCTCCACGTTCCTCCAATATAAATATATTTTCTGAAAGATGATTGTTTGTTAGTCTGGCCTAAAACTTTACATTATATGTAAAAAAAAAACTTTGCAGTGTGTGTAAGTTTAATTTTTACTTTGATCATGAAATCTACTAAGCTGTTTTTAATATGATTTTGTTAGTAGGACACTAACCTTATTCATATTTATATGTTAACTATTTTCCACTCCCACATTAATTTATAATTCTGTTTTTATAAAAATCAGTCACTTGAAGAGAAAATTGCCAGTTTGTATAGTTTATTGATAACTAATATGTTTTGTCTTCATCTATAATTTCAAGGAGCTGCACAGACTACATTACATATTCTTGACCCAGACAACTGACCCTCACTATGAGTGATTGTAGAAAATGATTAGTAGTATATGACATAATGCTAATTTCAATGTATCAATACTACATGTAGTTCTATGAAAACCTGAACGACCTGAAAAACATTTTGATTAAATACTGTTCATTTCTTTTTGTTTATATTTTATGTATAAGCTGTCATTTAGTGCTGTGTTTCTTCAGTCTTGAATATTTCAGTGAAAACAGTCATGTAATTTGTTCTGTTACACAAGATTCATGTCACAAAGTGGAAAGCAGAAAAGTTGAGCATATTTCCTACTTTACTGAATCCATTCTCGACTATGAGGTGGTCGTAGGAGCATAGACAGCCCTTGCTGCCAACAAGTAGCTCAATCAAGCTGACACTAGCCTCACTTCTGCAGCTCAGAAACCATTCTGTTACTGAACTGTGAATGTAAAATTATCTTCAATTCATATTTTTATCAATTAAAGTTTTGTGGACCTTGTTTATTTATACTGTGTTAGTCTTACTTAAGTCATTATTTAAGTGCGACAAAGTAGAGGGCGAGAAGAAACAGAGTCAGTGATACTAAAACACCCAGTCAGATATACATCCCTTTCAGGTTTTTTATAATACACTTTCATTGCATTGCTTGCCTCGTCATGTTGTTGTAGCACTATTCTTTTTCGTATGAAATGTCCTTTTTCTAAAAAAAAAAAAAAAAAAAAATAGATAGGATAGATATTTTGGACAAAAAACTATTTTAAAAAAATTAAAACTATGATTCAGGTCATAAATACCTCTACAAGTTGCCCTGATTATGTTTCAAAATAAAGATTTAGCAATTTGAAGGGTTGAATATTCAGTTGAGGATATTAATTGAATATTGTCTACACCTTGGGGTTCAGATACAACACAAGTACTGTTCCTGCCATCTGCAGAAGTGTTTAAATGACTGTTATTGTAGGATGTCTCGGTGGTGGTCAGGAGCAGGAGTACAGAGGACTGGTGTGCAGTTTTGTTGAGTGGTGTAGGCTAAACCACCTGATGCTCAACATCACCAAGACAATATGTTCCCTTGACAAAAATGACTGGACTGGTAGCCCAAGCACAAGAATGGCTGACTTTAATTTTCTGAGACACAGATCCCTCAGAGTTCGCAGGACACTTCGTAACTTCTTTTACAAAGCCATATGTGGGCAATGTGGTACTTTATGCAGTGTTGTGCTGGGAATGAAGAATGAAAGTGAGAGATACTAAGAGGCTGACCAACCTTTGACAGTTTACTCAGTCCTCACTGTCAACTGGGACTCAGCAGAGGAGGTGGCTGAAAGGAAGATGAGGACTGAACTCCTGATCATCATGGACAATACGTCCTGTCCACTATGGCAGGGCTGAAAATCACATTCAGCAATACAACCACGGAGTTCTTGGGAGCTATAGGAGGTGTTCTCTGCCCGACAGTAAAACTCCTCCTGTGAAAAGACTCGTCATACTAAAAGTCAGTAATTAATCTCTCATCTTCTGAAACTTTTCCCAGTTTTAATATAAACTCAAATGTCGTTTTATATAGAATAACTTAGGAATGGGCCCACACCTAACGTTGAATGAAACGTCATTGTTGCGCAGCCGCACTGATCATGTGACTAAACCTTCCCTGAAAATAAGGAAACTGAGAGTGATCCCAGAAGGTAAGGTAGCCAAATAGTCAGATGACAAGCTGACTAGTTTAATTCGTTGTCATGAAAATGTAACACTAAATTTACGGCAGGTAGAAATATTGTAGCCATGAGCAACAGTAAGCTCTTAATGAGAAAGATTTTATTTCTTTATCTTGCCTCGACTGAAACACACCCTTTTTGTAACTAACGATAGTTGGGTCACATAGCAATCTTAAGCTACATCGATACACCAGCCAGCCAACTATTTTTAGTTATTCTGGTCTTACAAACGTAAGTAAAGCTGTGTATGTACCGTTGCATAATTGGCAGCTCAGGCTGTCTAAGCAGCACAGCAGGTGAAGTTAGCAAGATGTATCTTAAGTGGTACATAGACGTTTGTTAGCTTGCTAGCGAAGTACTTTTCCCAGTTTGAACAGTTCCGCGTTTTAGTAGGGAAATACAGTGGACTAGGACACTGCGACAGGCGATGGTTGGGTAAAGTACAATTGATCAGTGCAGTGATTGAACTGGATGAATTTCACCGTTCTAATGTCTCACTGGATGAGTTCCATTTCTACAGACGTCTAAATTTCTTTCATTTAAACCTTTGTTAAACTATCTTGATAGCTAGTCACAGTCGTGCATATAGTTATAAATTCGCTGATACCCTTAAGTTCAGTCCGGCAGTTGGTCAGTCTGCTTCCTTTCTGCTCTGTAACAATGACAATTTGACCGAAAGCCTGTGCATTACTAATTACTTAACTGTCGTTTAAAGTTCGCTTGATACTCGACCTATCTGTCTGTGATTATACCGAGCCTAACAGAAACATTATGAACAATTTGTCAGCCAAATTAAGTGCCCTATTTTTAACATTCAGTTTTATTTGTGAAATAAAAATGGTGTATCCTACTGTATGGGGGATAGTGTACATCTAGTGATATCTTTTCACAAAGCCTTATTTTGATAAACCAACCACCCACTACATAGAAATGTATATCTTGCCTTTACCAGGCTAAAGTAACTGAAGACACCCTTATTATTCAAGATGGCATATCAGTCAGGTATACCAGAGGACCCGAATCAACTTGCCCAGACTATAAGCTCCAACATACAGAAGATAACACAACAGAGTAAGTAAAGCAATTCTAGGATTACAATTATGCATGATTTATGTTGTGCTGTAACACTGCTGTTGTGCCAGAAACATGCTAAAAGTTAATATAATAGTAAGGTGTACAGAAACCTATCTGTTGCTGATGTAAAGGGACATTCTTGCGTGCCTGTTCATAGTTCCCAGTGTTTCATAGATTAACAATTTGATCCAATGTTTAAAAGAAAATATCCCTATATCTCAGGTGATGCATGGTGATAGCAGGATGATGATAAAGGGCTTGTCTGTCAGTGACTCAATACCATCCACCAATTTAACCAATAATGTAGCTGATACTATGCTTCTCTACCCCTGATTTTGTCCTGAACCACTGAAATATTTCTTCTTGTAATGCACACCCTACTTGCTAGCCCATTTATGTCTAGTTGTGAAGGACAAGGAAAGTGTTTTTTTGCCAGCTCAGAGCATCATACAGGGGTAGGTCTATGGAACTGCATGGCATAATGATTTCAGTTTTGTAATGCATAAAACATGAAGTCCTTCTTTGTCTGTGCAGTAACAAATACGAAAGCTGTGGTTTACAAATGTGTAACATTAGGTCAGAGAAGATAAGGTATCTCAACTCTCATACAATGGAGTATTTAGAAATGAAGGTCATGCTAACATTTCAGTGAATCTAAGTAAAATAAACACTTTCTAATGCTTTTGAAAAATAGTATAAATCTTGGGTTAAGGGTGTTTTTCAAATGAATGTTCAAGATTTCAAAATGGGTTTCACTTTGGTTTGTACTTGGATGGTAGTCCTAGGAAAGTATGTTGCTGCTGGAAGTGATGTAGTTCTTGGCAGTCAGAGTCTCTTTGTTAATGCAGAGTTTCTTGATTGGTAATTACTCTTGGTAAAAGATGAGATAAGTCCTAAATGCTGAAAGTATGGATAGACACATGGTCACAAACTAAAATGAATATTTCAAAGACAAAGCATTTGGTGACAATTTAAATAAGCTTGAAAGCAAATGAAGAATTGTAATACACATTTTAAATAGCCTTAACAGAAACTTGATAGAAATCAGCATGGAAATGGAGTCATCCATACTAAGTTTAAGAGGTCATGCTCTGGATTAAGATAAACGTTCATGGTTTAATATTAATTTATCTACTTATTGACCTCACTTCTGGTAATCCTACCAATGCAATACAGTATACAACTTCAGAAGTATGTCAGTCTTGAGATCTAGGTTATATATGAAGAATCAGTCTTGAGGTATTCACACACTGCATTCAGCATTCAATAATTTTGCCACATCATTTACTGTAGTGTCCACTACAAGCACAGCGCTTACCCAGAGTTATTTGGGTTTTGTGTTACCTTTTTTCTGGTTGTGCTGGCTTTTCTGTTGGAGTTTGTTCTTTTGTGTTCTTACATGTGGTGATTGTCCCCAGAAAGGGGGTAAATGAAAGACTGTTGGCCAGTTTTGGTTTATTTTTGGCTGTGTTTCCTTCCACTCACTACCTAGTTCAGTGGCCACACCTGGCACTGTGCCACGCTATCATGAACAAAGCTGTGACCGCAGCTAACTTGTTGCAGATGATTGTAATCGTTTGGTATGTCAAAATGATAATGAAATAGTCTTTCAAAGTAAATATATTCAATGTGTCCATTCTGTAATCATATAAAGGTACAAATAGGAATAATTTTGCATGGAGGTGAATTTATGTTAAACCCTGGTCATGAAGAGGAATTGAATATTCAGCCTTCCTGGCCATTGCTCCATATCAGAAAATTATGCAAGGAGGCATGTGATTGGTGTCATACATGTAATATGAGAGGAAGCAATGGCAGGTTATTACAGGAAATGGAGGAGGGTGTGTATGGCTTCCTCCTCCTGGCCTGTGGGAGACTGTCTTTTGGTTGGGCCAG
Organism: Albula goreensis; assembly: GCA_022829145.1. Lineage (NCBI taxonomy): Eukaryota > Metazoa > Chordata > Actinopteri > Albuliformes > Albulidae > Albula > Albula goreensis. The sequence goes on along the minus strand of CM040747.1, from coordinate 15,007,326 downwards.
TGGGGCCATGGTTGCATATGTCTAAAGATAGGTTGTAGAGCCCAAACCAGTTTTGAAATTTTGTTTCATTCAAAACATGGGCGATCAGATTTAGTTTCCCCAAGTAATCTTATTACAGGAGGGGAAAATGTCTTCACTATAATTATTCATGAATACATTGTCACATGAACATTTGTGAACTGCTTTGGAATTATCTGTATTTTCACATTTTAAAATGAAATCCTTATGTATTAAAGTGTGTAAAAAAGGCCAAGTTGTGTAGTGGTGGAAGAGATACCTGGATTGTTTATGTAACCAAATGACAAAGAGATGCGTTACTGTGCAAAAGTATATGAGCCTTCAGAGCCTTCCTATCTCTGTAACTTTATTAGAGAGTTGTACCTCCTTTGTGTACTTTTGCTAAAAAAAGACAATGTTCATTGTGATCAAGATTATACATTGTCTTACAACAATACAACAAGCTGTATCCTAATCAGACTTTGATAAAGACCTAATATGTGAAATTACTGACCATTTCATGAGAGTTCACAAACTGCCAGTGAGTGACACTGTAAAAAAATATCCCACACATATTTAGAGGTTACAAAGAGTAAACAGTCTGTCTTTTATCATATAAATGTTGTTTTCTGTTGTCAATTTGTGTTTTTGTCTCACCAGCATCAGAGATTCAGAGAATTATAAACCTGCTCGGAACCCCTCAGGACACCAGTGAACTCAGACAACGACTGTAAGTGTGTGTCATTCTCCCAGCTCAGCTGGTATATTTCTGTATGATCTACATGTATGACAGAATGTTGCAAGGGTCTATGAATATAATAAACATTTTGCAGCAATAAAAATTGTTTTTATTTTGAGAAAAGCTATCTTAAGTTGCAGATACACTGAACATTTTGGGGGGAATGTGGCACTGTAGTAAAACTGCTGGAACCCTGTTGTGTTTTGTCCCATCTCAGATTAGAGAAATTACTACAGTTGGCCAGACTGTGGCACTTTTGCAAGCACCAAGACATATTTGCCTTTAACATGTGGGTCATCTGGCTCAAAATATTTTTTCTTTACATTCCCTGGCTTCAGATTAACAAAATATCCTTGTGCAACAAAATTATGTGGTTGATTATATTTTTAAATATGGGTTTCTGGTGTGATGGTTTAGCTGATTTGCATGAAATGTGGTACATAGCATCTCCAGACCAATAACATGGACAAGGTTAGCAACAAAGGTGAGGGAGAAAATAATAAACTTACATTAAAATTAGGCCTAAATACACATTACATTACAGTACAGTCATTTAGCTGACGCTTTTATCCAAAGCGACTTACAGTTGATTAGACTAATCAAGGGCCAATCTCCCCTGAGAGCAATGTGGGGTTAAGGGCCTTGCTCAAGGGCCCAACAGCAATGGTGTTCTTGGACTGGGACTTGAACCGCCAACCTCAGGGGTCCCAGTCATGTGCCTTAGCCACTAGGCTATAGGCTGCCCCAATACACAAATTCACCAGCAATTATACAAGCCAGACTAATAGCTGATATTACTGAAAATATAGTAGGAACAACTAACTTTACAACCACTACCTTATGACTGAATGTTGCCTAACCCCTATCCAGTATGTTTACATGGAACAGCACACTGTTTAACTTTCCCAAATTGTTTGAATGCTATGCACATATTTCCTTTCTCTTTCATTTAATATATTCAGTGGTGGCAAACCTTCCCTCTGACTAGGACACAGTCAGTGTAAGGAAAATAAGCTCTGTCACTGCATGATTTCAATGAGAAATTAAATGAAAGATATCCTTATAAGCAAAAACGCATAGGCTAAAATTGCCTCCTTTTTTCTAAACTCAGGCAACAGAGACAGCAGCAAGTTGGTCAGCTTGCCAAAGAAACAGACAGATGTATGAAAGAATTTGGTTCCCTTCCAGTGACAACTGAACAGGTAACCACAAGGTCACCCATTACACTCTTAAAGCCAATGATTTACCAGATGTAACATCATTCATTTTGGAAATATTTTTGCAATATTACCCAGTGTACAATGCATAAATCCACACAGCACACCTTAACATACAGTACTTGCCTGTCTTTCCTGTCTGCTCATCCTTCAGGACCAGGGTACTGTTGATAGTGGTTTCAGTTGAATCTAGTCAAGAAAAAAATAACTGTTTAAATTCTGGAGTGAAAATCTACGTATCAGTTGCTTATAGGCCAATGCAGTGACAGTTCACACCCCTCTAAATCCTGGATAGAATTCCTGCATGCAGTATCTGTTTTTGCTGCCTTGCTGTGAATAGCAGGTATCCAAGTAACTGTACCTTTAACACATCACTAATATGTACAGTTACTGTCCATGATATGTGCCAATATATTATCTCAACATGTCTTTGTCTCAAGATGTGGCTTACAAAAATTAAAAAGGAGTAAGGAATGCTAAATTATTGTTAATTACTATTATTAATATCACATACAAAAACATTTCAAATTCACAAAGCCTGGACCAATTTGCCATTCTGATTGTATGGCTAACTGATGTGGACTCAGATTTATAATGCAAAACAACACAAACACCACTGCTCCAGCTGTATTTTCATTTTTGTGGATTATGTGACAAGAGGGAAACTTGGAAATGTAACATGGCAACAGCAATTTGCAAGTGAACTGTACTCAAGTCTGAAATGGACAGTCACGATCCGCTGTAGGTATTCACACCTACCATGTACTGTTTTGTTCAGAACTGAATTGTCTAATGGAAAATCAACCCAATCAAACAAACAAGTGCATACAATTAATATACCCTAAACTATTTTATGTGTAGCAAATTGTGATAAATAAACACTTTGCACTAAATTGCTTACAAGAAAATAAATGCAGTACACATGAATAGGAAAATAATGTGGAACACATTGACACATGCTTTGTACATGACTGTGCTTACTGGGAACCAGCTGTTCTCCGGGTGAATTAGTTTGTATTTTGCTGTAACATGAACCACAAAAGAGCGACAGTGGAAAAACTGGGTAGGATTTGTCTCTCTCCTGAAAGCAATCTTGCCTGAAAGCCTTGAAGCTCATTGACCTACTCATTCTGTCCTTAAAGACACAAAGGTCTAGTTTTTAGTATGAAATACCACTTGTTAGGTTATGAGCTGGGAGTGGTATGACACTAGACCAGATAGCTTTCACACTTTATAACACGTTTATGAATTATTTTATGTTAGCATAAATGCTTTTTAATATGTAGTATTAATTTAGATTTGTGTAATATTTCTAACCAGTAATGACAATACGGAGCATGTCTCTTGTCCATAGGTCATCTTTGGAACCACTTAATAAACAGTCACAAAATGGTTATAATGTGTGTCTCTCAACTGCAGACATGTTGAATTACAAATCACATTCTCGTCATTTATTAAATCTTTTTCTTTTTATTTCTCAAGCGCCAAAGAAAGATACAGAAGGATCGCCTTGTGAATGACTTCTCAAATGCATTGGCCATTTTCCAGAAGACACAGAGGCAGGCTGCTCAGAAAGAGAGAGAGTTTGTCGATAGAGTCCGTGCCAACTCCAGATTATCGGTTTGTTGTCAACTTTTTACGCATGTATTCCCCTCACTGTCTTGAGCTGTAGGGTGTTGGATTTTTTTGCTCCTGTAGTCAGATGTCTTTTTTTTCCTCTACAGGCTGGTTTCACAGATGAAGATACCCGAGGAGACCCTTCACCCTTTGAGAGGTCTTGCATCTTTGTATTTATCTTATGTATCTATGTACTTCTAGTAAGTAAAAGTAGTAGTGAAGGAGGAATGAAAGTCAATCCAGTTATATATTTAACTGTTTGTTCAACTTTGTTCACTACTATTTTGGAACTCTGCAGCAGTGAGGGCCAGTCTCAAGTTCAAATGCAGGAGGATGCCATCACAGAAGATGACCTCCAGCTCATCCAGGAGAGAGAGACCTCTATTAGACAACTAGAGGTCAGGACAGTTTGAGTTGTACTTTCTACAGAATGACACTTGTTCAGGTCTGACCAAATTTCAAAAATTGGCCTTCCATGACAGTCTTACCAGTGTGAAATTGGGGTTTGATAATTATACTCATCAGTTTCCACCTACATTCAGGTCCATAAGTATTTGGACAGTGATACAGTTGTCATCATTTTGGCTCTGTACGCCATTGAAATTTAAGGGTTTTTTCAATAATTTTGTATGAACCATGTAGGAATTACAAACATTTCTATAAATAGTCCCCCAATTTTAAAGGCTCAAAAGTAATTGGACAATTGGCTGCTTAGCCGTTCCATGCCCAGGTGTGAGTTATTATTCCCTCATTAGTTAATTTACAAGTAAGCATATTAAAGGTCTAAAGTTGATGTCTATTGTGGCATTTGCATTTGAAAGCTGTTGTTAACCCTTAAAATGAAGTCCAAAGAGCTGTCACTGCTGGTGAAGCAAGCCAAAATTCGGCTGAAAAATCAAAACAAAACCATCATGCAAAAACATGAAATAGGTGTGGCCAAATCAAGTATTTGGTACATTCTTAGAAAAAAGGCACTGGTGAGCTCAGGAGCACCAACACGCCTAGAAGACCAAGGGAAACAACTGTGGTGGATGACCAAAGACAACTGCAGATGTGCCTAAAGTGTAAACTGTCAGCTTTAAGGGCTTTTTCAAAAATATAGTATGAATCATACAGTAATTATAACCATTTCTATACAGTGGCTTCAGAAAGTACTCAGACACCTTCACTTTTTGCACACTTTGTGTTGTTTGTGTTTTAAATTGATAAAATGGATTTAAATGGATATATTTTTCCCATAATGACAAAGTGAAAACATGATTTTAGACATTTTAGCGAATTTAAAATCAAAAACTGAAATCTCTCTTTTACATAACTATTCAGACCCTTAATTCAGTACTTTCTAGAAGCCCCTGTGGCAGCAATTACAGCGCCGTCAGATTGAATGGGAAGCGTCTGTGAACTGCCAATTTCAGGTCTCTCTAGTCAGAGACCGAAGCCACTCCATTGTTGTCTTGGCTATATGCTTCGGGTCATTGTCGTGCTGAAAGGAGACCCGGTCTGAGGTGCGTGCGCTCTAGAGCAGGTTTTTAAGGACGTGTATTTGGCTGCATTCATCCTTCCCTCAATTCTGACCAGTCTTCCTTGTCCCTGCTGCTGAGAAGCACCCCCATATAGCATGATGTTGCCACCATACTTCATCGTGGAGATGGTATTAGCCAGGTGATGAGCAGTGCCTGGTGTTTGCCAGACATAGTGCTTGGAGTTCTGCTCAAGGAGTTCAATTTTTGTCTCATCAGACCAGAGAATCTTTTTCCTCATGCTCTGAGTCCTCTAAATGCCATTTGGGCTGTCATATGCCTTTTACTCGAGTGGCTTCTGTCTAGCCACTCTACCATTGGCCTGATTGATGGACTGCTGCTGAGATGGTTGCCCTTCTGGCAGGTTCTCCCATCTCTGCAGAGGACTTCCACTGTGTGAATTCACCTTATTTACACAGGTGTTTGCCTTTCTAAACTGTGTCCAGTCAATTCAATTTGCTACATGTGGACTCCAGTCAAGTTCTAGACATGTCGCAGTGCCAAAGCAAAGGGTCTGAATGCTTATGTAAATGAAAGATTTCAGTTTTTTTATTTTTAATAAATTTGCAAAAATTTCTAAAAACATGTTTTGACTTTGTCATTATGGGTTGAGTGTAGATTGATGGGCAAGAATGGCAATTTTATCCACTTAAATTACATCTGCAACACAAAAAAGTGTGCAAAACGTGAATGTGTCTGAGTACTTCCTGAAGTCACTGTATAGAAATGGTTATAATTCCTATACGGTTCATATTATTTTTTTGAAAAATCCCTTAAATTAAAACTGACAGTCTACACTTTAAGCACATCTTCAGTTGTATCACTGTCCAAATACTTATGGACCTGAATGTATCTGCTTGCTAGCCAGGTACCTGCATGCTCATAATTTGAATGTGCTGACTCAGCATACCTCCAAGACTGTTATACAGTTAGTCTTTTGTAGTATTTAGTATTGATGAAAGAAAATACAATAATGACTTTTTTTTTTATTTTCTTCAGTCTGATATTATGGATATCAATCAAATTTTCAAGGACTTGGGAATGATGGTTCATGAGCAGGGAGAAATGATTGGCAAGTATTTATTCTCTCATTTGAATTTTCTGTACATACTTAGATATGTAGCTGTCTTTTTTGCCCAGCAGTGGTTGAGTGATTCACAAAGGAGTCACTAATGAGCACCTGATAACTTGTGGATCTCATTTTTCCATGTACTTTCTTTTAAAACATGAGGAGTCTGGTGCTTCATAAATTCACTTTTGTTGTTTGAACTTTTGAAACATGTAAATGTTAATGTGGTGCCACTCAAGACCACCACTTTTTTCCATTTTTAATATTAATGTAACATATGCAGTGAAAGTACTCAAAATGTATGTTGTAAAAGAATGCGATAGGTTTCGTAACCTATTTCGTAGCGTGAGAATATCTATATTTTGCAGTTCATGGATGAAATCATGGAATCCTTTGTGTAGTACGTAACAGTTTGCATATTGCATTGCATCGGTCCTTCAGCTGTGAATGTCTTTGTCTCCAGACAGTATAGAGGCTAATGTGGAAAATGCTGACGTCCATGTGCAGTCTGCTACCCAGCAGTTAGCAAGGGCTGCAGAGTATCAGGTAATCCACCCATTATTTTTCACAGAGTTTACACAAATGCACTACGAAACACAGCTCACCAACTCTGATGCAACCATTAACATCTCTGTTAATGGTTGCAATATAAGATGCATGATTTCTGTGTCATAGATCAACAAATGACCTATGGCTCTGGTCTGCTACCCAACACCAGTTCCATTTACATGTTTTCCTGCTGCTGCCTATCCCCTGTCCCTTGTTAATATGCATATTTATGAAGATAGACAATTTATCACTTAATGATAAGTAATGCCCCATTTTAGTTGGCAGTGCTCCAAAATTGCTCAAAGTATAAACTAATAGACAGCAAAAGGAAAAGTCATTGCTTCTCAAGGAGGTTTGATCAGTTATTGTAAAGGTTGTTCCTTTTTAATACAGACCTTAATGAAGTTAAATAGGATTTTGGTCTACAATACATTAAAATACAGAACTCTCCAAAGGGGTTCACATCAGTGGCGGCTGGTGAGCTAGAAGCAGGGGAGGAAAAGACATTTAAATGTATCATTACTTTCAACCTGTTCCTAGTTATCCTCCTTCATTGACAATAAAACAAACATTTTACGGAGTAATCAACACCGGGTGACGTAAAAAACGGTTACAAATTTCATTTTGCAATAGAATTGCAGTTCTTTAGAAACTACAGTTACGTTTGTTATATTCTTTGACATGCTTAATCTATCAACAACTGTAAAACATAAATTAGCCTACAGTAATATGCAGGTATAACAAATACTGCATGTGTTAGTAAAGAAATATATTAGTTTCTTATTACAAAATTAAACTAGTAAGTATTTATATCAATTGATGCAGAATACTCTCAGAAATCTTGTTACATGGTTAATTCTACCCTAGAAAGAGAACTACCTTAATAGATTTTTACAATACAAGAATGAATTATATCCTTCTTTTATATCCTATATGAATTATATCCTTCTGAAATTGAAATTATACGACTCACTTTTATTTAGCTGTTTAATTTTGCTTTGTGTCCTTCCCTTTCAGCGCAAATCACGGAAGAAAATCTGCATTATTATTGTGATTTTGGTTGTTGTGGCAGTTATTGTTGGATTAATCATTTGGGGGGCACTTAAAAGCTAAAGTCATTCTTCCATCTCTCCTACAACACACACATTCACTACTTCAATGTGACATTTTACCATTAGTACCATTATTTTTCTGTTTTACCATCTGAGCTACTTCATATTGCATAGTCCTTTGGTATTTTGGTCATGATTAGCTATTATTTTCCAAATCAACTTCCTTTATTTAATAACATCATTGCAAAATATATCATGGTTGTTTAAAGAAGTAAAAATATTTGTATGATGATTTGAATATAGTTGTGCCACTGCCTGCCACTATATGATTGTGAACATACACCATGAAAATAAATCATTGTTTTATATTAATGTTAGATTTTCATGTCTGTCCCACTTTGATGCTTGATTTTGTGGCCACACAATCCCTTGAAATACATTTACAGACATAAAGGCATTGGACAAATGTTTCAAATACCAGATGTCAAATTACAGTCTTTTTGACTGTAGTCTGCTGACTGACATTCTCTTTACTCTTAAGTGGAGCAACATTAAGATATGTTTTGCATAATGTTTTTCATAAATTCACACATCACAGAATTGCCTCTATCTTACAGATTTGTCTTAATTTTTTCTGTAAATTCAATAGTATTTTAATGTACTGTATTCATTTTTTTTCTAAATTCATTGGTATCTAACACTGGAGTCTGAATGAAAGGCAAGGAAAAATAACATGCGTTCTAGCTCTTGTACTTAGCTGATTGGATCCTGATTATTGATTACAATTCAAAACCATGTCTCATGGGAAAGTCAATATGTAGATTTAATCAATTTCATGAAGAAATTTTAATAAACATTGAAATGTTCTGGCTTCATGTTTATTATGTAATCATGTAATATACACCCATTTGGGAGTGCATCCATGTTGAAAAGTGTTCATAACAAATTTCTTGTATAAAGTAATGTTAAACCACACATAGTTTGCAGGCCCCCTTAGGTCTCACTTGAATGGAAATTGAGCAATGTCTTCCATTTTTTTCTGGTTTTAAACTATACTTTTATTTATTAATACATTTTAACCTAACCTTCATTGTGGAAACCCAATTCAAATATTACACATGTTATCCATCATTCTTTCTCTTGCAATAATCCATTGTATTATAATAAATTCCTGCTGTTTTAAGTTAGCGAGCTGGTGAGGTATTTTGATGTAGCTCTCTCAATAGAGCTTTTGCTGGATGTATTGGGAAGTTCACTACCCTGCTGATTATTCAAGTAAGCATTGCACCCTGCCCACACAAAATGCATACTTACAACAACTCAAAAATAAAAACCATAATAGGGTGCCCCAGTAGCTCATCTGGCAGAGTGCACACGCCATGAGGCTGAGCCCCCACTGCAGCAACCCAGGCTCAAATCCAGCCCGGGCCCCTTGCTGCATGCTATCCCCCCTCGCCCTCTCTCTCTCTCCCTGGCTTTCCTGCCTCTCCACTATCACCATAAAAATAAAGCAAAAAAATTCCCCCAAAAAAATCTTAAATAAAAACCACAATTGGGCAGAAAAAAATGCACTTGATCAATGTTTACAGCCAGACACAAGTGAGTATTTGCACCATTTGTGGAAAAGGCCTTAAAGTGAATTATGCCAATGATCACAATTTCTTGTAAAGCCCATCACTTACAATTCTCATCAGTGTCTTTTAACTTTTCTAGCCTTTAACATAAACGTTAACATAGTTTTCATACATAGATATTAGCATCTACTGCATGTAAATGAAAGATTCCCTCAGAAAACCTTGTGTTAATGAACTGAACATCATGTTCCCTGGCTTATTGTGTTATTATGTCACTCATAGTTCTCTAAGAGTTTCTTGTACAACTTATGAATGTGTAATACATTATGCTCAATGATGGGCGGCACCTATCAATACGAAAAATAGACATGGCACTAAACATCGCATTCTTAGTATGGAGTTAATGCTCACCTGATTTTATAACTCTCACATCAGTTCTAGAAACTGCAGCTTTTTAAAATCCATGAGTGAATGTTTCACAATGTTTAAGTAAAATTTAAAATCCTGAAAGTAACTAGATTCTTGATTCATGAACCTCACAGAAGTTCATCAAGGGGAGTCTTGTGTTCATTTTTTAAACTCATCCTGTTCCAGAGGAGAATCACCAACACCAGCTGTTGTGCTGTTGCACTTGTTTTCAGGAGCAGTTGTGTTGTTGACACTGTGTGGAAATCTGATTGTGATTATCTCCATCTGTCACTTCAGGCAGCTCCACACACCGACCAGCCTTATCCTCTCTCTGTCTGTGGCAGACCTTCTAGTTGGAGGAACTGTGATGCCTTTTCACTTTACTATACTGATAGAATCATGCTGGTATTTTGGGAGAATGTATTGCGATGTTTTTCAAATGTTCTGACATGCGTCTCAGTTTATAATGTAGCTTTAATTGCAGTAGACCGATATTTTGCTTTGTTTAACCCTTTTCTCTTCTCAAAAAAATGTCAATCAATGTAACTTTATTTGTAACATTCCTTATCTGGTTTTTTTCATTACTCTAAAATGCTGTCTTTTTTGGCTACAGCTGTAATTTAGAAGTGAAAATTTGTCCAGTGACAAATGTCCTCTCATGAGCTTCATTTCACCCTCTGTTTTTTCTTACAAAACTGAGAGTGAAATGAATAACAGAGCACATGGTAAAACTACACACTATATATGGAAGAAAAGATTATCTTAAACTTTAATAATTTTGTTGACCAATCAAAGCAGTAGTCATTACAATTTAAGTATTTTTTATTTTGTTAGCTGTGGTACTTTGTTCTCATCTTCCTTTATGTTAAGCACATCTATCCATATCTGTTTTTGTTGCATTATTCAGCAGTAGTGCTAATACATTTCCTGTTGCGTTATGTTGTAACGTTTGACTTTTTGATTCAGTGAATGTGAATAGCTTGGACTGTGTTGGGTAGCAGTGTTTGGAAAATGCATGTATTTTCAATATTTACCTATGTTAAAAAAAGATAATGACATTTTGGGGTAGCGCTCTGTTCATGCAATGTTGTTGCCACTATTTTTTTAATTTTAAACAATGTCAAATGAACTTCCATATTAATGAAAAATTGTAATAAATAGGAATCGGTTAGAATATTTCAACATTAGAATGTTCAAGAAAGTGTATATGCCATTCGCTTAGCTCATTGAGAAGTAGGCCTACATTTTAAAAATCCTACTTTTTATGGGACCATTTAGTTATTGAAATTATCATTCCAGTTGTTCTCTTGGGGATCTATTCATGCCTGTGCTCAGCGCGACTTTAGGATTTTTTTTGACCTGCTGCACGCCTTTACAGTGTTTGTTCGCACTCTGACCTTGAATCTTTACGCGTGCTGAGGAGACTTGCGCGTTTGGGGTGGAGATTCACAGAAATTTGGACGTTTCTCATTAAGTATCCTACGCACATCACAACACTGTGTTAAGTCGTTCACATCTATCGATCAGACTTCGATATTACATTTCATTGTTTCAGTGTTTCGGTATTCCATTAAGTAGGATAACTCTTGAAATCATTTAAATTATTTCTGGATAACAGGCGCGCGTAAAAGTATTTCCCTTAACATCGCCAACAATTTAGTTTTTTAAATTTGAAACCTATGGCTGCGTTTCGGTCCGTGTTCGTCAGTCCGGAAGTCTCAAATGAATATAGACTCATTAACACTTTTGGAGTGCTGTGCTTTTTAACTCTATGAACCCAAGGACAATAACTCACAGACCTCAAGACTTACAATTTGCCAATACAGAGGTAATCATCAGGTCAAGCAAAACGAGCTCTAGAGCGAATGAATTATTCAGCTTAGATACTAAATAAATTATAAAATATAACAAGCATTTTATATCGTTTAACGATACATAACTCTATAAAAATGTCAGTTATTGTCAGTTCATTGTTTATCAACTTCTTTCATCTAAAATCTAATGAAATATTATGCCTAAAATAAACTGAGATGGCACAATTTATTCAAGGAAGGTGACACAAAACAGAAAGGTTTTGTGTCACCTTCCTTGTAACCGTGCTCCTCCTGTCCTGACCAACTTTATAACACTTTCAGGAGATGTGGTTAGTCTCTGCCATTAGTGTCTCTCTCAACCCCAACTGCCATGCTCTGATTCGCCAAGCAATGTATTTGTAAGTGTTTATTGGATGCTGATTACAGACAAATATGAGAAATTCAAAATATGAGCAGGTACTGTGTTCACCTTTCAAATGTCCAGCATTGCAACTCGTGACAAATCATGTTCGATGGTGATACTTCATAGAAGTGCATATTAAAATTTTTATTGTTAAAAATTAGTATTACAACTAGTATCTACTCTTGGCAAGTCACCATCATTATATTTAACAGATCAGTCGGATAACCATGAAATCCAATTGATTTAAATATATTAAAAACAACATTTAACCAAACTGCTCAGCTCTTAAATGTAGATTGCACTGCATAATTCTTAGAAAATAGTTATTGTATCTGATAACATACGTTAAAGACACTTAATTTTTAATCCAAGCCATGAATTACAAGGTAGATTTTGTGCATTAGCTGTCACACGTTTGTCGGATCTTTCAGAACTGAATTTTATTTCCTTCTGTGGCACCTTTATGGTTATACCACTGAATATTGGTTTTGCCTGGACTACGCCACCCTCTGTTTAATGAGAAGAAAGAGCTCAGTTTGTAGTAGTGACACTTTCAATCGCAAATTCAAATAAACCAGTTGAGTATAGAAAAAAAATGCAAAAACACATTGTATTGGTTTCATTAAAAGGGTGTTTTTTTTGTACATTTACTACAGAGTCAGGTAGGTAACCAGGGCTGCGTTCCAATCCGAAATAAAATCCTCCTTTCACTTCATCCCTCCAATCGAGCGAGCCCTCCAATGACGTAGCAGGCAAGGGAGCCCTTCCCGAGCGAGGGGGAGCAATGGAGGGGAGGGGTTGTGGCTGTACGAATGGGAATGACCCTCGCGGTTCTTCCTCACTTTGCATTCCTGTGCAAGGGCTGAATTGCTGCAATGTGTTCCTAGCAGGCTGCAGTACCTGTTCCAGTTCAACTCTCCACCGCATAACCAATGTAAAGACGGAGAGAGTTCTCTCTAGGCTACATTACATTACATTACGGGCATTTGTTAGAAGCTCTTATCCAGAGCGACTTACAAGGCAGAGTGCATAAGAACAGTACAAAAAGTGCGAAGATAAACCTAGAGAGGGGTAAAGTCCCAAGTGCCAAGGTGATCGAATAGATCAGGACTCCCCTAGAGACTACAGACTTACTAAACAGCCTAGGTAAAAACAATCACAAATTAAGAGCACATAGCATAGTTTTTAAAAGAAACAATCACAGATAAGAGCAAATAGGAATAGACACATTACAAAGAGCAAGGGAGGGGAGGGGAGAGGTGCAGCCTGAAGAGGTGAGTCTTCAGTCTGCGCTTGAAGGTGGCCAGTGTCTCTGCTGTTCTGACCTCCACGGGAAGATCATTCCACCACCGGGGGGCCAGGACAGACAGCAGACGTGACCTGGAAGTGCAGGAGCGGAGAGGGGGCTGCCTCAGGCGACCAGAGGTGGCAGAACGGAGGGGTCTGGCAGGGGTGTAGGGTCTGACGATCTTCTGGAGGTAAGCTGGAGCTGTCCCCTTAACAGCCTGGTATGCTAGCACCAAAGTTTTAAATTTGATGCGAGCGATAACAGGCAGCCAGTGGAGGGCAGTCAGCAAGGGGGTCACATGAGTGTCTCTAGGGAGGTTGTAGATCAGACGGGCTGCAGCATTCTGGATGAGCTGCACGGGTCTGATGGCGGACGCTGGAAGACCTGCAAGAAGGGAGTTGCAGTAATCCAAGCGGGACAGAACCATAGCTTGGACCAGAAGCTGAGTAGAGTAGGTGGTGAGGAAGGGGCGGATTCTTTGGATGTTGAACAGGAAGAACCTGCATGCCCGACTCACCGCCGCGATGTTCTCGAAGTGTGACAGCCTGTTGTCGATCACTACTCCGAGGTTCTTCGCACAGGATGAGGACGAAATCAGGGTGTCCCCAAGCAAGATGGAGAAGTCCAAGATGGGAGAGGAAGGAGCAAGAAAGAAGAGCAGCTCGAACTTGGCTGGGTTGAGTTTAAGATGGTGTTTATCCATCCAGCTCTGGACATCCCTCAGGCAAGCCAAGATGCGAGCAGAAACCTGTGTGTCTGACGGAGAGAAGGAGAGGTAAAGTTGAGTGTCATCAGCATAGCAGTAGTAAGATAGACCATGAGCAGAGATTACAGAGCCAAGAGAACGAGTATAGAGGGAGAAGAGGAGGGGACCAAGGACGGAACCTTGAGGAACACCCAGACAAGGGGGCGAGGTGCCGATACCGCACCGGCCCAGGCAGCCTCGAGGGCTGTGCCGCAGATCCCCAATGCCGCCAGGGAGGACAGGAGGATGGGATGGTCGACTGTGTCGAAGGCAGCAGAAAGGTCAAGGAGAATCAGGACGGAAGAGAGAGAGGCTGCCCGCGCAGCATGAAGAGACTCACTGACAGACAGCAATGCGGTCTCTGTCGAGTGGCCAGGTGTGAAGCAGGACTGATGGGAGTCCAGCAGATTGTTCTGTGAAAAGAAAGAAGACAGTTGTTTGGAGACAGCTCGTTCAAGGGTTTTAGAAAGAAAAGGGAGAAGAGAGACAGGACGGTAGTTATGAATGACGGATGGGTCCAGAGTGAGCTTCTTCAGCAGCGGGGAGACATGGGCCCGCTATGTTATGTAACTTAACCAGCAATATAGTTAGACAGTGAAGATGCATGTTAGCTAGATATGCCAACATGTTAATTCCCCCTGCCAAAATCCTTATATTTTCCATGACCATAAAATCATTTTAAATCGATGTTTTTATCTACTATTAACTGATGTGGTGTTATTTTCAATAAAGTTGCCAAGCTTTTCCAATGTGAAGCCACTTATTTGTACGCACAATGTAATAATCATACTAAATAATTATCACAATCATAACAATAGTTACTATTATTTGTGTTGCACCTTTTGAGCAGAGTGCATCCCAAAGTGATCCGCATAGACAAGTAAAGATTCCACCAGCAGGGAGCTGGGACAGACAGCAGACGTGACCAGGAAGTGCAGGCATGCAGAGGAGGGGGCACCAGGCACACTGAAGATGCGGACCAAGGCGAACAGGAAGGCATGTAGGCATGTCTTCTTTTGAAGATAGGACGGGGCCATCCCCTTGACAGCCTGGAAGGCAAGCACCAGTGTTTTGAATTTGATTACTGTCGAAACAGATAACCAGTGGAGGTCGGCAAGCAGGGGGGTGACGTGGGAGCACCTGGGACGGTTGAAGACCTGACAAGCAGCAGCGTTCTGAATGAGTTGCAAGGGTCTGATGGTAGATGCTGGAAGGCCAGCAAGGAGGGAGTTGCAGTAGTCCAAGCAGGAGAGTACTGTCGCTTGGATGAGCAGCTGCGTGGAGTAGGTGGTAAGAAAGGAGCGGATTCTTCTGATGTTTACAGGAAGAATCTGCAAGCTCGGCTCACCATTGCGATGTTCTCTGAGAGGGTCAGTGTGCTGTCTTGACAGAGGTTCTTATGCCTGCATTTCAGGGAATGGCAACATTGTCTGCTGCAGAGTGGCAGTGGTGCTACAGGGCAGGCTGTGATGCAGACCCTCAAAGACAGTGGGGGTATCTCAGTGATGAGAAACAGAAGGGATAAAAAGCAGAGGAACAGGGGAAAAAGAAAAAAATCTACTTTCAGTGAAAGAGAAAAACAAGCTCTGGAGAGAAAGCCAGAGGAAACGGAGAGCCATTACCAGTTCCAAGTCATCTTTTGAGTTAATTACCACCACTCCACCTTGTCCTGAAAACGCCCTATAGCCAGAAAATGCTTTGCAGCCAGGCCCTCAAGGTGAGGCAAGGAAATTGAATGCTTTATTGATAAGTCAGAATCAGGGTCTGAATCATTTCTATGATGTGATACATCCAGTGGCATCCTCTCTCTTTGGTTGGACTGTGAGTGTGTGCAGTGTTACTGAAAACATTTACTCGTCATGTTTACAAGGCAGCATGTTAATTTTCCCAAATAATATTTCAACAGAAGCAGTGATGAATCCTTGTTATTTGTTTTATTAAAATAGTAGCAAAAATACATTGTGTCATCAGGAGAGGTGGTGGGAGGAACAGGTCCATCTCCTCCTCCATCTTGGCCACCATCAGTCTTCCTGTTCATTCTCTCAGCCTGGGGAACCAACAGGACCATGGTCCCACAAACTGAAAACCTCTTGATTTTGAAACCTCTTGATTTTTATTGTTTTAACATGTTTTATTTTTCACTTTTCCTCAAAAAAGGGGTTAAAAATAGACTTTAGCTATTTTTGTTTGATGATTTTGTCAGTAATGTCTTATTACTCATGGCCCAGCTCACTGGCCACAGCTCCCACTGCACCACAGCATCTGTATGAACATCATTTTGGGATTGAACAATGAATACACAGTTGGACAATTATCAATTTAAACTGTGTCCAAATCTTAAACTGTATTAGACCTTGGCCTCCTTTCCAGAATTCCATACCCTTTTCAGTACTTTCAAAAAAGCATAAAATGTCTGACTTTTTGGTTCAACTCTGTATAAGATTTGAATATCAGTCTTTCATTATCCTTATTTGAGTGAATGTGCTTTCTAACCCCAGAGCCGTAACTGGAGCTTTGTATTTCCTATAGAGCCAACTTTTCTGTTGTAAAGATTTTCCTCAAAATGTAAAATGTTTTTGCATCTAAATCCTGGATTGACTGGTGACATTGTGGTATTTTACACCATGATTTTCTCATGGGGTAAAAAATCAGAGGTAAGTTAATTTAGCTCTCATGACCTTCATATCTTTTCTTGGCAAGCTGGTGGGAGAAACTAGCAGTAATAAAATGTTAGTTCATCTTGCATCTGCTGTCCTCATACCACTGCCAAGGAACATTCCTCTTCACACACAAATCTGATTTACTTTTCTCTTTATAATTCCAATTATAGTTTTATCAACATTACCACATAGATTGACTGTTGCTTGCTTTGGTTATGAAGAAGTTGAACTTGAGCTACAACTTGCGGCATGCTCAACACAGCACTGCCCTGTTATTCAGGTTTTATACCAAACCAAGGCTTTCTTGGTAGTTCACTGAAGCATTAGCTGGTGTGTAACAGCTGAGAGAAAGGGTATACACACTCTGTCCAAGTTAAGCAGGGCTCCTTGTAAAAGTGTTGGTGGTACAGATGACTAGGTCAAACTGGGAGGGAAAAAGATGGAAAACTGTGAAAGTCATTTGTGAAATCTGTTCTAAATCCTTATTCTTCATAAAAAAAGTTTTCCAAGCAAGACTTTTCCCCATGCATTTTGTGCAACCAATCATGAAGTCTGATGCCTCTCAAAACCCCAAGTGCAAAGAGTGTCATTCAGTGAAAACCCAATAGAGACTGACAAAGAAAAAAAAAAACAAACAACCAAATCATATAAATATGACTCAGCAGGTAGCAATAAAACATGAAGAAGGATTCTGTGGGACATGCTAGCTACATGACAATTACATGTGAAACATGAAGATAATACTGTTCATCACTGAATATAATTTTGGGACATTTTGTCTTCTATAACTGAGTACAACTGCATTTTTATTCATGAATGGTTCAGAAGACGACCAAGGACAGTCTCATGTCCATTCTTCCAACTCATCCTATTTCAAGGGAGCTTCATCGACACTAGTTGATGTGCTGTTGTGCATGACTATATCAGCAATTGTGTTATTGACTGTGTGCGGAAACCTGTTTGTGATGATCTCTATCTGTCACTTCAAGCAGCTCCACACACCAACCAATGTTCTCCTCCTTTCTCTGGCCATGGCAGACTTCTTTGTTGGACTAACTGTGATGCCCTTTTACTTTATTATGTTGATAGAATCACACTTGTGTGTTAATGCAGTATTTTGCACCATTTGGAATGTATCATCCTACTGCCTTATTTTCGTCTCAATCTATAATGTTGCTTTTATTGCAATGGACCGTTATTTTGCTCTCTGCAACCCTTTTCTCTACTCCTCTAAAATGACAGTGAATCTAACATTGAGGATAATATCCATTCTCTGGTTGTGCTCATTAATCTACAATGTGGCTCTCCTTTATTTCAATGGAAAAATGACACACATGACAGAAAAAATTGTATGTGCCGATAAGTGTTTTGCTACATTTAATATAATATGGTCTACTGTTGATTTTGTTATTGTATTTATTGTGCCATGTACGGCAATTATAATTACATACCTGAAAATTTTTGCAATTGCTAAAAAGCATGCAAATACTATCATGAATGATATAAAGCAACATAATGCAAATGGCACAGAAATACTAAATAGTTATACAACCTCAGAGAGAAAAGCAGCAAAAACAGTTGGAATTCTAGTGTCAGTATTCCTTCTGTGTCTGGTACCTTACTACATTAGTGCTTTCTTAGATGCATATATGAGGAATCCATATGTGTATCTTGCAATTTTGAGTACTTCACCTCTACTATATCTAAATTCTTTCTTCAATCCTATCATTTATGCTTTATTCTATCCATGGTTTCAGAAGTCAGTTAAACTCATTTTGACATGTAAAATATTCAGCTCAGGGTCTTCACTGATAAATGTACTTTCAAAAACATGATCTTCTATCAATATTAAGGTCAAGAAAAACTGTACATTAGTCATTAATTTCAGGATGAAAATATACTGGTGGAGTATCATTACATGAACATTAAAACATTTTATGTAAAAAGTTTTCATTGCCCTTATAGTTGTCTAATAATTGGTGTGTTACAGGGAACTTCATTTAAATACATTTTCTGCTCTCCTTGATGGCTCTCCTGTTGGCTCTTCTTGATATAAATGTTTGCTCTGATTATGGTACGGTAGCTACCATTTGTGTATCTTCACTGCCTGATTCCACTTAGCCAAATGTGGTTTTAAAGAACAACAGTAGGTTACTTAGGTAGGGCATGTCCAGTATGCACCTGGGAGGGAAATGTTTTTTTTTGTTTTTTGTTTTTTTTTAACCAAAGTCAGGCCTTTTTTCAGCAAAGTCTCTTGGCATATTTAGAAAAGCAGTCTATAAATAAAATGCATTATCATTATTATTTTTTAGTATATAAAAACAATCATGCACATTTCAAGTTTATCAGGAGTATTCCCCTCCTGTGTGCATCTTAAATTGCATCTTCTCTCAGCTTTAGTTGGGAATTGTGCATCACCTGTGCAGAAAATAGTCTTATTTAATGCAGCTTTACAAACAACAGCTGAGAAACTCGCCTGTGTCGTGTCGGTATGACTCAGTCTGGAGGAGCTAACAACGAACTACGCTTCTAACTACAGCTCCAGAGCTGTCGTTTACTACGCAACTTTACAAAGGTGGTTGTTAATGTTCGTTGGAACTACGGTTTTCAGAAACACCAAAACTGCTGACTTCGACTCTCACAATGGTAGTACAACCATTGTTAGACAACAACGCTCTTGACATTTAAAGAGCTCAATTAAAAGTACTTCTGTTTCAGTGTGTGTTCAGGATATTTCATGTGCCTTGTAAAGTAAATCACAGCACACAAAAATATTAATTAAGTGTTAGATATGAGCAAAAACAGTCAAACTGGGTGGCGGTGTAAATGTTGCATTTGAGAGTGCATTTGTCTAACAGTGGACTGCTGCAACACAGTTCAAGTATTTTATTTATCTTATAAGAGTTATAATAGTATTGTCCTCAAACTGTGGAATTAGTGGAAATCTGATTTAAACATAAAAGAAGCAAGTAATGCAAGGAGTACTACAGTGGTCACACTGTGTACATTCCACCATCAAATGTTCCTATGCTGAACTATCATTATTTAGATTCCAGTCAGGATAAATTCAGCTTTCTTACATTACCAACCTTATTAATTAACACCTAATATTAATCAAATGACCACCTGCTTAATCTGGAGAATCTTTATATGGTAGAAGCACGTAATCCAAACTCAGTAGATCAACATTCATCATGACTGGCAAGCAGGGGTGTGAATGAATGCATTAAAGGAATTGGATGTTGGTAAATGAGGACAATTTTCAAGGACCAAGTCATTTTCACATTTGGCTATGTCATAAAATGAATCCTGTAACCAATATTCCTCTTGAATCTGTAAGTACATATAGAAGATCAATTTCTCTGTTTACATCATCTTGGACTTTATTGTTTGATTGCATCAAAAACATCCTCACACAATTCTCTGTTCATCATATCTGATGGGGATTCATTAACAGCCACCAAAAAAAGAAAATACTCACCCAACCATATAAAATGAGCATACATTTGGAAAAGACAAGTTGGAATGGATCTTGTAAGGCTAGCTACCAACCACCTTTATGTTAATTCTTGAAGGGTTTTTCACATCAAGATTACTCCTGCCTGCCAACTGTTAATATAAATGCAAGAAATCTGTTCAATCTGTAAAACTGTAAATTCATACTTCACTCATGAATCTTACCGAAGTCAATCAAAGGAAGTCTTGCTTTCAGTCTTCAAACTCATCCTGTTCAGGAGAATCAACATCACCAGCTGATATTTTGTTGTATACATCTGTAGGAGCAGTTATTTTTGTGACTGTGTGTGGAAATCTCCTTGTGATCATTTCTGTCTGTCACTTCAAGCAACTCCACACACCAACCAACATCATCCTTCTCTCTCTGGCTGTTGCAGACCTTTTAGTTGGAGTTATTGTCATGCCTTTTCACTTCACTGTGTTGTTAAATCCATACTGGTGCTTTGGAATAATGCTTTGCACTGTTTATGATGTAGCATCATTTTTCCTCACTTGTTTGTCGATTTATAATGTAGCTTTCATAGCAGTGGACCGATATTTTGCTCTCTGTAACCCTTTTCTCTACTTCACTAAAATGACAGTGAACCTGACTTTGAGGATAATATCCATTCTTTGGTTGTATTCATTGATCTACAATGTACTGCTTTATTTCACTGGAAACATCACTGATCTGAAAGGAAATATTACATGTGCTGAGTGCATTGTCACGATTAGTGAAATATGGACCATTATTGACTTAATAGTTGTTTTTATTGTGCCATGCACAACAATTATTATTATGTACCTGAAAGTTTTTGCCATTGTTAAAAAACATGCAAATAAAATTAATTGTGTCAAAAAACTAAATTCAAAGTGTACAAAAATAAATAATGATTCAATGGCATCTGAAAGGAAAGCAGCAAAAACACTAGGAATTCTAGTGTCAGTGTTCCTACTGTGTTTAATACCTTTCTATATAAGTGCTTTCCTGAATGTGTATATTAGGAAACCATCTGTGTTTCTTGCTATCATGAATACTACATCTGTGATATATCTAAATTCCATGCTTAATCCTATTATTTATGCTCTGTTCTATCCATGGTTTCGTAAGTCTTTTAAACTCATTTTAACCCTTAAGATATGTGGCCCAGAGACTTCTCTATTGAATGTGCTCAGAAAGGAAGCTTGTATGTAATGTACTTTATAATTAATAAATACCACACTATAGTAATTGAATCCACTGTTCCAATATGATTCAAAAATATTGTTTTAGTTGGGTGTCTCTTTGTTTCTCACTGTGATTGTATTTTGTTTTATCTAGTTCCTGGAAATAATATTTCTTGGTATTGTGACCACTAAATTCTTGTCATAGAAGTAGCATACAATTAGTCCATTTTTTGGTATTTTCAAGTTTCAGTAACGTGACCATACAGAAAATGTTTTGTTATTTTTTGCTCATGAACCTATTAAAAATGTAATAAAATGTTTTCAAGAAAAAAATACAGCTATTATGATGACAGTGTTTCAGTTTTATTTTTCTTCACAAGTTGTTATTTACAGTATTTTATTTTGATCATGTTTTAATATGGCTATATCCATGGATGGAAGTGAGGGCACAGTGAAGGTTTGTCTGTATGAAGGAGGCGGACTATTGGAGACAGCCACTGAGGAACCATACATATCCTTTAAAAACACATGTAAAATTTCAGATTAATTTTAAATTACATTTTTCATCAAAGGAATGCTTATGCCCTTCTTACCATAGAGACCCCATATCTCTAAATACTAATAACAAATAACAAAATGCAGATCTATGGTAATAATGGGTTAAATGTTAATTTGATCCTTTTTTCTGATGTTGCCTTGCTCTCTAACAGTGTATATAAAACTACAGAGAACTGATTGACTATACCACTTTAGGTGGGTTGGAGACCCTCAGTAATAATAAAAAGGACGTACTTTTGGATCTTTGAACCTTTTGTGACATTTCCGACTCTTTACACTCATTCAGTCATCTCTAAGCTGAGTGAACATGGTTGGGAATTGGGAATGGCAGTTCAACTTAGGTCCACAGAATAAAGGGATTATTGTGAATATATACAGTGGTTCCCTTGTCTTATAATATTAGACAAGGGAAACCTTAGCCATAACAAGTAGCTTGTGGAAGGTGGGGATGAAGGGGATGACATGGGAGTGTCTGAAAGGTTGTAAACCAAATGAGCTTTGATGTTCCTGATTAACTGTAGGGGTCCAATCACAGCTGCCAGAAGACAGAAAGGAGGGGATTACAGTCGTCCAGTTGGGAGGGTATCATTGGTTGGACGAGAAGTTGGGTGGAAGAGGTGATGAGCATGGGGTGGACTCTCCTGATGTTGCACAGGAAGAATCTGCACACACAGCTCACTGCTGCAATCCTCTTGATCATGGTCAGTCTGTTATCAAACACCATGCAGGGTTCTTTGCACAAGAGGATAATGTCACCACAGTATACCTTAAAGAGATGGAGAGGTCCATGAGTGGAGAAGATGGGGCAGGAAAGAAGATGAGATGAGTCTTCCCAGAGCTGAGTGAGTGGTGTGGGGAGGACAAACATTAGTCAGAGTGTCCCATGCTGGATCTTGTTTACTGTGGGAGCTGTGAGGTCTATTGGAGCTACCACAGACATAACTGCCCAGATCCTATTAATGTGGCAGTGCATCACCTCCTTCTCATCTTGACTAACTGTGGGCATGCCAGAGGGCACAGTCGCATCACCCCCTGCTGCCACGGGGTTTCTGGAGAGTTTCTTGTCCTTCCTACCTGTAGTTGCAGGCCCCTCAGAGGGCTCAGATAAACTTAGTTTAACTGAGCATCTTTTGTAGAAATTGGTTGTTCTTGAGACTTCAGCTACATCTGCAGCTTTCCTACTATAGGCCAGCATTATCAGTGCTGTCATTGTCATTCATTGCAGCCCCTTCCCACCTGCTGCCATAGTGTTTCCAGGGGGCTGTGCACTAACACTGTCTGCATATAATGGACCAGCAGAGGGTGCTGTCTCACCATTCTTGTCCTTGACAGCAGGCCTTCCATAGGGCCACTCACCACCATGACTGAACAGTACAGAGGATGCTTTCATTACCACCCTGAACTCAGTTAAGCCTAAGGCATTGGGTCAGTGTTTTGCTGTCAGCAACTCCTTTTTTTCCACTAAAATGACAGAAAGTCTAACTTTAGGATAATATCTATTATCTGGTTGTATTCAGTACTTCACAAATGTCTTTCTTTTTTATTTCAATTAGAACATAACTGATACAAATGTATGTGCTGATGGGTGCTTTTGACTTTGTAATAGTATTTATTGTGCCATGCATGACAATAATAATTATTACCTGAACATTTTTCAACCGCTAAAAGGCATGCAAATACCATCAGAAATGACAGAAAGCAACATAATTCAAATGACACAAAGCATCAGAGAGAAAAGCAGCAGAAACACTAGGAATTCTAGTTTCAATGTGCCTAATGTGTGTGGTATTTTACAACATAACTTCTTTCCTAGATACATATATGAGGAGTCCTTCTGGGTATATTGTATTTTTTATTACTTCACCTCTACTATATATAAATTCTTTCCTCAATCCTACCATTTATTCTTTATTCTATCCGTGGTTTCAGAAGTCTTTAAACTCATTGTAACAATTTAAAATATGTATCTCAGGTTCTTCTCTGATTAATATGTTTTCAAAAATATCTCAATGTCCCATCAATATCTCAGTTAAGATAAAAAAAATTGCAGTTATAAGTAAATTCAGAATCCAGACACATTATGATATTGTTTGAACTTTACAAAATGATATGAAAAAGTACATCTAACAGAACTCAAGTAAAGGTCCCCTTGCTTGTTGGATCGTTTTGCTAAAAAATGTTGCCCTGATGAGGATTTGTACATTTACTTACAACAGTTATGTATATCCATAACTGTAGTGTGGATATTTCATACTACAGTTTTATATTTCAATATCTTTCTTCAGTGCATGTGAGGCTGTCCTTATTCATTGTTTTTTAAATTGGCTACTCATTGTATTCCTATAAACCTTATTTTAAAGACTCACTTTGATGACCTTCAGTTGCTATATTTCATCCTTGGAGATGTATGTGATTGCAAAATTGAGACTGGTTCAAAAAAATGCCTGATTCAAGACCATGGTACTGACCGAAAAACATTAAAACTTTTTAGTGAGCTGAAAATGCACCATGTTAAGCTTTTCACGGAAAATGTGTGTATGTTGCTCAGAATTCTAAATGGTTAAGGGTATTAGTATGAAACTGAAAGCAGCTGGGTGAAAATAGATTTCCAATAGGACAGTTTTTTGTTAGTCTGGAAGATTTTCTTGCTGCAAGTTTTTTTCAAGATTGCTTCATTCTAGATCGTGGAATAACTTAAATTGTTTGAAATACATTACTTCCAGTCATAATTCAAAGTTACGCAGCACAAGTTGCATTACAGTGTAAACAAATTGACTATAATTCACAGTTATTTCACAGTTAATCTCAGTAATGTACAATATAATAAATTAAATTGCAATGCATCTTGGGTCTTCCTTTGAAACCAATAAACAACTGCAAAATAAGAAGTAATAGGCCAGGAAAATACAGCTAGTTGAATTTTATATGATTAATATATAGCTAGGGTTGTAACTGTAATTTGGTTACTCCAGAGTTTATGTATTTAATGAGTGGTTTGCTCATTAAATGTATTGCTTTTACAGATAAAAAGCCCTTTTCATCTACTGACATTTCTTGTACGTTTTATTAGATTACCTCATCTCTCGCTCTGTCTCATTCAACCACTGCACAACAGATCTGCTTAAACCTGATTGGTTTTCACCAACAACCTCAAAGAAAAAATAATAGCACAGTCATATAAATATGACTCAAGAGTTAGCTAAAACAAATTAGGGAGGACTCTGATTAGCTAGCTATACTATTCAACATTTTGCACAAGTGCACATGAAGAAATCCTTCAGCCTTCATTTAAGATAACTACAGCACAATTGATTGATTGTGAAATTGTAACAATTTTCTTCACTCATGAATCCTACAGGAGTACATCAAGGAGAGACTTGCATCCACACTTCCAACTCATCCTGTTTAGAAGAATCAAACACAACAATTGATGTGCTGCTGTATGTAGCTGTTGCAGCAGCTGTTTTTGTGACAATGTGTGGAAATCTTCTAGTGATCATTTCCATCTGTCACTTCAAGCAGCTCCATACACCAACCAACCTACTCCTCCTCTCTTTGGCTGTTGCAGACTTTCTAGTTGGAGTAGCTGTGATACCTTTTCACTTTATTGCACTAAAAGATCCACTTTTATGCTTTGGTGAGTTGTATTGCACCATTTGTAATGTAGTTTCCTTTCACCTGACCTGTGTCTCAATTTATAATGTAGCGTTTATTGCGGTGGACCGATATTTTGCTCTCTGCAACCCTTTTCTTTACTCTACTAAAATGACAGTAAGTCTAACTTTGAGGATAATATCCATTCTCTGGTTTTATTCATTAATCTATAATGTGATGCTTTTATATTTTAATGGCAATATTACTGATATGAAAGGAAATGGCACATGTGCTGACTGTATTGCTACAGTTAATGAACTCTGGGGTATTATTGACTTTATAGTGGTATTTATTGTGCCATGCACAACAATTATAATTACATACCTGAACATTTTTTCTATTGCTAGAAAACAAGCAAAAAAAATTAGATGTATCAAAAAACAAAATGAGTCCAACGGCACAAAAATTATTGATTGTTCTAAAGGTTCTGAAAGGAAAGCTGCAAAAACACTTTCAATTCTTGTGACAGTGTTCCTTCTGTGTTTAGTACCCTACTACATAAATGCTTTCCTTGGTATATATGTACGGAAACCTTCCGTCTACCTTGCATTTTCAAGTACACTGACTGTAATGTATCTAAATTCTTCCATCAATCCTATCATTTATGCTCTATTTTATCCATGGTTTCAGAAGTCCATTAAACTAATTTTAACACTGAGGATATTCAACTCAGGGTCCTCATTATTGAATGTACTTGTAAAGGACACCTAAGAAATTTTTGGTGCTTTATAATGAAGAAATCAATCATGAACTCAAATGTTCATATGTAAGTTCCTATATAAAACGCAATCTTACATTTGTTTGCATGTCTGTGTTGTATTTCCTTTCCAGGCTTTCCAAGATTTATGTACTGTGAATATGCTGAGTGTATGTTCATGCCATACTCATAAGACTGTATAAGGTCTACTGGTAGTAAAAATTTCTTGAAACTTTTACTTCTTGGCAAACCAACACCAGTTTCATATAAAAAATAGAAATACTCGAACATATTTGGGCTGCGTTTTAGTGATCTTAGAGACTGCAGCAATTAGGTTATGGTGCATTTAATATATGTTCAAATCCATTTTGCTAGTTACATGCTTGTAAGTCTAAGCAAAACTCAAGCTCAAGCATCAAAGGGTTGTACTTCATGATTGAATTAGATGTACATTTGGGACATAACATTTGACATTTTGACTGCTGATAACATGTATTGCATCTACATGTGTGGGGATAATTGCTGTGAGCATTTGTAAGCTGCTTCTGTTGATGCTGCATAATCAGATGGTGTGTGCGAAAATAGCTGTTTATCACTGTCCTCGAAGGGGTCTAGCCTGTTGTGTTACATTAGATCTTTTTCCACCTGTAACTAGCCAGGTGACCCTGGCATTTCTCAACATAAAAATGTATGTGCCACCGGTTCATCTCTGGACCATATGGTTGTGTTGCTGGTTACTCTGTTATGTTGTTGGAAACTTCAGTGGCCTCATTTCAGCAGAACCCACATGGGACCCACTGCCTTAGACTCATTGGTAGATTTCGAAACCTTATAGTTTCCATTGCTTTAATAGTCACTGCAATAAACAAAATATTCCATTGCTGTAAAGCTGATCACTACCCCCTGTCAAGATCCATAAATGTGCTGTACACAACCGTGAAAATAAATGACATTGTATGATCAGGCTTATTAATCTTTTGTGAAGTTCCTTTGTCAAAACCCGTTTTTGTTTTAGATAAGACCAGCAAGATAAGCGACAACAGCGCAGTACAAAAAATTTGGTTTGGAATTCTTGCTTTTTTGTTGGTAAGAATATGTAAAACGTTACCTGGGCTAAGAAATGTCAGTTTCAGCCTTGTTTTCAAACAACTAGGTGGTTACTGCTAGTAAAAATAGAAATGTGTCATCATAAAATTCCTTCCCTTCAAAAAGTACTGTTAAACTTTACAGAAAGCTCTGCTTTATACATGACTATACATGAAAACAGGTCACTGTTTTATGAGAACTGGCATGCAAACAACGTTTGCCATTCATAAAGAATTTCATCAGTTTAATCAGAATTTGTATATCAAATAAACACATTTACATAAAGGTACAACTGCTCCTGAATTCTGATTCATAATGTCATCTCATATGATCTCCTTGGGTAACTGCAGAGTTGTAGGAGGATCTACCTGGATACCTCATAACAATTGTAATTTACACAATGCCTTCAAGCATATTTCACATTTTTGTTAAGTAGGCTATTACCTTATGTTTTTACCAAGGTTACTCTAGCCTCTCTCAACATACGTGTGCCATCTCACCATTATCTCCTGGACTGCATAACTGTCAATATATACAAAATATTGTCTCAGCAAAAGAAATTTCAAATAAGATGAACATCTGATATCACACTGTGACAGAGACTCAGACATAGACATGAATTAAATAAACAAGAGTTTATTATAGCAACACACAATCCAAAAATCAAAGCCAAGTCCAGGCAGGGGTCGAAACTAGGCAGGCACAGCAACAATACAAAGGGGTACGAAGGCAAAACAGTAAGACAGGCAAGAGGTCAGAAATCCAGAAAAACATAACAATCAGACAAAGGGCTAATCCAAAAATGAGAGGTCAAGAACAGAGGCAGGGTGATACATGAGAAGCTTACAGAGAAACGGAATGCTGGGAGCGAAACAGAGAACTGAGATGAATTGGCAACGGAGACAGAAAAATTAGTGTAAATACACAAGAAGGTTAAATACAAAACTAACGAAGACTAAACAGGGAACAGGTTTTGAGGTCTGGCACGTGAAACAGAGCAATCAGACACCAAACAATCAATCAATATAGCAATGAAGTGGGGAGCACATGAGGGAAACGTAAACACAAGCACGTGGCACAGAAACGGGGAAAACACGGAAGTGAAAACAGAATGAAAACAATGCCGAAAACAGACTAAGATACCGATTTCCTGACACTACACAATGTAATTCCATTGGTTTTTACGATATACTAAAGCATTTTCACAGTGGGTAAAAGTCCATTGTAGCTTCACAACAATTGCAAATCATTTGGTTTGCAATGATATTATTAATGACACATCAGTGTGCCCATGCTCTTCCCTTTAGAGACCACACCGGTGTGTTTGGAATTTTCAAAAACCGAACTTTAAGAGTGATGACTTTATAATCGGAGATAACGTAGCAGGTTCATTCTACATAATGCTCAAGTTGCATGAAAGGATCACTTGTTGATAAATGTAGCATACATTTTTATATTGAGAGATGCCAGGGTCACCTGGCTAGTTACAGAGGTGGAAAGAATCTAGTGTAATGCAATAGGCTGGCCCCTTCGAGAATAGTGATAAACAGCTATTTCGCACACGTCATCCAGACTCAGTTAGGGTAAATTCCTGGCAGATTATTCCCTGTAGCCACGTTTCTCACTCGCTTTTATACTCTCCAGAAATTATATTCACGCGGACATGACTATAGTCAATCAACACAAAGTACAACATCGACGATGGGCAGACACGAATTACAAATTAAGCACACAACGGCAACACAATAATACTTGTACAAAACACCTGCTGGGTCATTTACGATAAGCATTGGACTTTCATCATAAAATAATAAATATTAACGAAGACATGACACGCAAGGAATGCTGGGAGCTTAATCTAGCGGAATGATGCTAGGCTAGCGGAACAATGCTAGCGGACCTTGCCCGTTCGCTACAATACTATCTATCTGGACAAAGCAGAGTTATCGTGTAGTACTCTCGTAATGTACTAGGCACTGACTGCTGCGCAATTCCAGTGTCTCCTGACAACAACTTTCTGTCCTGGGACAGTCTTCTAATGGAGCAAATAGTTGTCTTGCCAGTGCAAATTGAGTGCCGCGAGACAGCAGAGAAGTGTCCCGAGGAAGTCACCCAGTGGCACAAGGCAGTATCTGTAGCTTCATATGAGTGGTTGCCGCGGCAGTGCCGCGAGACCATGTGGTGAATCTATCCAAGACCTAAACCACATAATGGAAAACTGTCCACTCAGTCATCCAATTACAGACTCGGATCTAAGAAAAGTGACTGCAGAGCTGCAAAGACATGGCTCTCCGTGTGGTGCGATACGATTATGATGATTTTCAGTGGTGTGCCACTGCCGCGCCAGTGGCCACAGGACAGTACACATAATATTACAGCCTCTACTGGAAAAGGTTTTACTAAAGAAATTAATTAGTAATGTTTGTTTGTGGTGCAACATTGAATAAGCAAACTGATGTATCGTCCCCATTCCCATAGTAGCTGGTGTGCTTTTGCTAATAGTATTGTTGACAGTGTGTAAAAACCCATCTCTGATGATCTGCATCTGTTATTTCAAGCAGCTCCACACACAAACCAACCTCATCATCCTCCCTGCCTGTTGTCATTTGTGTGTTGATGCAGTATTTGTGCCATCTGGCATGTATCAACCTTCAATGTGTCTCCATTTATAATATAGCTTTGGACAGACATTTTTCTGTAAACAATTTGTCCACTCCAAAAAATTGACAGTGAATGTAATTTCTGGAATAATATCCATTTTCTGGTTGTATTCAATAATCTGTGGTCCTTCTTCATTTCAATGAAAAATAAATGACTGAAATAAAATTTAAAAGTTGTATGTGCTGATTTGAGTTTCATTCATTTAATATACTATGGGTTATTGTTGATTGTGTAGTAATATTTATTTTGCCATGCATAACAACGTATATAACTGACAATTTGATGATTCATAAAAGGCATGCAGATACCATCAGAAATGATAGAACATTCAAATGACACTAAATAAATAATTGTTTTACAGCATCAAAGAGAGAAGCTATAAACATACACTGGACCCTAGAGCATCATCCTCGAAGCATCATGTTTGGGTCCTTTCTTGTACTGAATCTCCATGGAGTTTATTTATAGATGACATCATTAACATTTCCAAATTGCTCACTCCATCACCTCTCACAATCCCCTGTACCACAAATGCAAATAAATCTGATGGGAATTAACCACCACCAAGATCCATATAAATATTGATCAACAGTTAGCATGAGAATATTAAGGATTCTACAAGACTACCTACTTACATTATGATGTGTCTTTTAATCTTTGTCAGTCATAGATTTATACCTTCATGATTCTTGCAGAAGCACATCAAGAGGATTCTTCCAACTCATCCCTTTTAGGAGCATCACCCACTCCAGCTGATGTGCTGCTGTACACATCTGTTGCAGCAGTTGTTTTTGTGACCATGTGTGGAAATCTACTAGTGATCATTTCCATCTGTCACTTCAGGCAGCTCCATACACCAACCAACCTCCTCCTCCTCTCTTTGGCTGTTGCAGACTTTTTTGTTGGAGTAGCTGTGATGCCTTTCCATTTTATTATGCTGATAGATCCTCAGTGGTGTTTTAGTAATTTATTGTGCATTTTTTATAATCTAATTGCCTATTTCCTGACTTGTGTGTCAATTTATAGTGTTGCTTTTATTGCAGTGGACAGATTCTTTGCTGTCTTCAGTCCTTTCCTTTATAACATTAAATTGACAGTGAATTTAACTTTAAAAATAATGTTACATATTTGGTTATGTTTATTAATTTACAATTTTGCCCTTCTTTATTTTAATGGAAATATTACTATTATGAAAGGAAATATTACATGTGTTGACTGTTTTGTTACAATTAATGAAATTTGGGCCATTGTTGACTTCCTAATTGTATTTATTGTGCCATGTGCAACAATTATAATTATATACCTGAACATTTTTGTTATTGCCAAAAAACATGTTAACACAATTAGATGTGTTAGTAAACAGCAGTCAGAGAGTACTAAAATAAATAATTGTTCTAAGTTATCTGAGAGGAAAGCAGCAAAAACACTTTCAATTCTAGTATTAGTGTTTCTGCTTTGTTTAGCGCCTTGCTTTATGAGTGTCTTCCTTGATGTATATATTCGCAAACCATCTGTGTATCTTGCAGTTATCAATACGGTGACCATAATGTATCTAAATTCTTCCATTAATCCTATCATTTATGCTCTGTTCTATCCATGGTTTCAGAAATCCGTAAAATTGATTTTAACCCTTAAGATATGTGATAGAGAATCTTCACTGTTGAATGTACTTGTAAGAGAACCTTCATAAATCTATAGTATATTTAAATGAGGAAACCAACAATTTTAGCAACTAGCTCTAATTTTCAATTTTGATTCAACAATGTTTTCAATGTTTAGCTGTGTTTTCCATTGTCTCTGCACCTAAAAGTTTCTCTTCCAAGGAAATGTTTAACCTTGGTTAATTTTGTTGCTTCCCTGTCTTTTGCTTATGAGCATCATAAAGGTGAAATACATCCTTTCAAACAAAGAAAACTGCTGTTACCTCCTAACAATCAAACTGGCTTCTCAAACTGAAAAAATTATCTGAAGTGTTTTGTATTATTATTTTTGCATAGCCAACAAAAAAATCTATAAATGCATGACAGAAAAAAATGTGTGATTTAATTGTGCCTTCAATCAGCACCCAGAGCAGAAAAGGCCTGCAAGTGGAAACATTTACAGGAAGTTTATTTGTTTTGTTGAATCCCTGCTCTACTAATTCTTAAACTTGTAAGTTGCCCTGGTATATGGAGAAGAAAGTTCTAAATGTGAGACATGGAGATGTTACAGTTGATATTGCAGCTTGATATGTGACCTAGTTGTGGGTCTGTCAAACTGCATCAGATGCTAATTGTAATTAAGGCACAGAGACTGTATGCCTTTATTGTTTTAGCACAGTGTGTTCTGTATTCCCAAGTCCAGTTTACCTGGTATCCCAGGTCTAAATCCCTGATGAGAGGAGGTGGAATGAACACCAGCAGTGCTGCAGGGCCAAAGGGCCAGATTTGTATATCCTTGCCTTATAAAACAAAGGACATAATACATTTAACATAATACAGGCAACAATGCTGCCTGTATCTCTAATTACATGGTAGAAAACATTACATATGATGTATTTGTGATGGGGCACAATTCACCTCCAGTGTGATTCATTCAGCTGCAGCTTCAGCTCTTTTTAAAAGTTCTGGACATTGATGGGCAATTTGCCACTTGATTGATCTGTGTTAGGCTACCAAATCCACTTTGCTGTCTTATAACAAGCCACTCATGGTGAATGCTCAGTTCATCGGTTTAGGCATTCATGTTTTAGTGTGTGTTCACTGACCCCTTCTGGCCAGGAAATATAAGTGAATGTCAGGCAATATAGCTGCAACCATTGCTTACCATGTTTGAGTCGCTTGAGGCAAGGCTAAATTCCTGAAGTTACATAACAGTGTAACCCAAGGAGTAAATGACAGTAAAATGCACACAATGAGGGAAAACTTAATGTGTAATTATGTGGGTGCTGTACTCCTGCTTTGTACCTGCTTTGTACCGTGCTGCCATTGAACAAGGTCAACAGGGTTTTGTCGTTAGAGAGGAGAATGTAATGGCTCCCATTTAGGCAGATTTATGTTTTCTCTCAGGCCCAATGAAAAGGGTCTGTTTTTCTAAATGAAGTATCTTGTCTTCCTTTCATACAATATATGCAATGTAAAACATGCAGGCCTCTGAGCTCTGTCTGGCATAACTTGATAACAGAGCCCCAGCGCCATATAAGAACGGGTGTCACACTGGGATGATACGGGTATCAGGCTAGGATCAAAGGCTTATGTGAATTAAGATGCACAAGGAGCCCTCACTGCAACTTTGAAGGCAGCATCTTGAGGACAGGGTTGCTTTTTGATTGCCAATTCATATTTTTATGCATTCTTCAATGTTTTTAGGCCAGTACTGCTGATGGTAATCATTTTCCCATATTATTACAGTTATGGCCACACTTCTGAGGTATTGGTTACAGGAAAATCTGAGATGGTTTGGATCTTTCCTTCAGCATCAAACTAGTTTCCAAAGTATCTAATTTAACAAGTCACCAGGAATTCCCTTTCAGCCTTATCAGCCCAGTCCTTGTCATGTGTCACTCTTCTTATCTCTTATGCATTCATTTGCCACAAAGTACAGTCTAATTTAAATTGAACACATTTTTACATTTATCTATCAGCAATGAAAATCCACTGAGATTGGTACCTCTTGTTGCAGGGGGTCTGGTCTTTTTTACAGAATTCCAACATATTATGAAGACCAACTCAAGAAAATGATGTAAATATATACATATATTTTTTTCCCTCAAAACTTTTTTATTCCAGTCACCATACATCGTCAGACAGCATATTGTTTAATATTCCAAGTGTTGTCTTCAGATGCAGATGATTCAGTTCATCCTCATTGCCAAGTTAACTCATCAAAAGTCATATTTCAGGATTTACATTAATAATTAAATTCATTGATAAGTTGTGTTTCGTATGTGTCAGCATCTACACAACAGCTGGCAGGAAACAAACACAGTTCTGTATATACATTTTGTATCTCATTTCTTTCCTCTTTTTATATCTCTGTCAGTGCTGCCGCCAATACTACAACAAGCCATAACACGTTATTAAACATGCTGTCGTACGCATGACTGCAGGACACAGTATATGAATAGCATTAAAGCGCTATCTGTCCAATACTTCCGAAGTGATTAGTTGACTCATCTGTCATGTAGATTTAGAAGGGAATATGGTGGCGGGAAGTACTAGCTATGGTCCAGCGTACAATATTTTAGCCACAAGTACTGTCTTTGAGGTCTTTGTTCCCACTGATCGACGGGAATATCTATATTGCAGTTGTGTTTGTAGGTACCCCATAGGTATTAACCAATTCTGTTATGGTGGATACAGTCAAGTAGAGTGATACGATATGTTTCTGTTTGTGTCTAACGTGATTTCAGTTGGCTATTTATGAAAACAGGCAGAACTGTGCACATAATATATAATAAATGTAGCTGTTTTTTATATATTTTATACGAAATGCTGTGTAATTCGTGTACACTCAGCGCTGCCTCTTTTGAATTATGTACTTTAAATAAAACCCATTACAGGACAGCATTAAACCTTTGAACACGCTGTATTTTGAAAAAAAAGGGCATCTGAGTAGAGAGTGGGACGTGTCTCTACAGATCAAAGAGCGCTAACACAAGTTCAGACAGTTTCAATGGAAGGATAATGAGAGTGTCCTTCTGCGGCTGGATATGCTTTGTTGGATAATTCGCTTTCAATGCAGATTGGAAAACAAACACTCTTTCAGACAGGAACTCCTATCCAAAGGACGGGGTTTTGGAGGGCATTTATTCATCCGATGAAACTACAAGTTTGAAAACGTAACATCATGCCTAGTAGGCAACTCTACTTCTGTACTCTGGTTTTCTTTGGAACTTTAAGATACTGCGCGATGGTTTCATTGAGGACAGGATTTAGTCACTCAACTATCTTAGACGCACACGGTAAATACAGACTGAGATGGAGGTACGACGAAGGCACGATCACGTTTGAAACTGAAGTGGAAACAAAAGGATATATAGGATTCGGTTTGTCTCCCAACGGAGCGATGGCGTTATCAGACATCGTAATTGGGGGGGTCGAGAAAGGGAAACCCTATCTGCAGGTAGGAACCATTGTTTTAAATCTTCCCAATAACATTGTCTCTTGGTGACCATTCATTATGAAAATACAGTTTAGACGAAAGCACTAGTGTTGTCTTCTCATGTTTCTTTAGAACTCGCGAC
Source organism: Albula goreensis (assembly GCA_022829145.1). NCBI lineage: Eukaryota > Metazoa > Chordata > Actinopteri > Albuliformes > Albulidae > Albula > Albula goreensis. The sequence goes on along the minus strand of CM040747.1, from coordinate 14,972,132 downwards.
TTGATAGCTGGACCTGTATAATATCACTTACCATATTTACAGATTTGCTGGTTATTAATAAGTACTTTAAGAAATTCCTCGAAATATATATATGTTTGCATACAACTTTCTTTCGAACCTCAAACAACGTTCTTTCGATTTTGTTGAGTGTGTTCACATTATCGAAGCATTTTATTTTAAAATGTAGAAGACCAAAAATTAAGTCACTGGATCTAAACAATTTATTGTAGGTCTTCGATCTGCTCGTTCCTATGATATCACTAAGTAAAGCTTTTGGATCACGTCTTTGCCCATCCTTCGCATCTTTTCAAGACCTTTTCAGTGTTATTATGTGTAAGTATATGCCTGTGAATACATGTTCTTGCAGATCAGGAGTCGGTAGAAATAAAGTCTATTCACACCATTGCAGTAGATTTACTTGACTTTTGGCTACTGTACCAGCTCCAGGTGCTTATTGAAAATGCTCTGTGGATAGTACTAAAGAAAGTGTCTTTCATCCCATCTAATCCACATGTGGGGGCGTAGGAACGTGGTGCTAGTGATAAGCTCTTTATCAAAATGTATTCCCATGTACATCAAGGTTTTCAGTGAGAGTAAACAAGGTTTTCAATGACAGATAACCCAATTATTCAATACTGAAAAACACCCTATACTGCTTTCTCAGGAAATGCTGTGTTCTCTTGGAAAAGGTTAATTACTGTTTCTTCCAGAGTCAAATTAGATTGTGGTTTCTTGATATTCAGTGCAAATAAATGTCAGTGATTTTCCACAACAGATGAGACTGCACCCATTTTTTTCCTTTATGACATATCATTCTTTTTGAATGTGGTCATAGAGGATTTCATGAAGCTAAGAATTTGAATCACAGGTTTCTTAAAGGCCTATCAAGTACGGATATATTACTGATGGGATGCCATTCAATGGTTAAATGATAAGCCGTTAGCTTGCCAACTCTTCAGATTTTCTGCATTTAATCCTTTGTACACAAGTCTTTGTACACAACAGTCTGACACAACAATTACTGTTTTGATTTTATGAGATCTCACCTTCACCTTTCCAACCCCACAACTGTACCAGAGTTGAGGTAGTTCCAATTCAGTTTAGTTATCTGAAATTCTATTAATACAATCAAAAAATCACAAAGAAATTTAATTTTACTTTGCTTACCCCAGAACTCTTTTTGTGTTTGGGAACAGGCTGACTGATAAACAAAGCCTTAATTGAAACAGCATTATACCAACAGAACTAAAAATAATTACAAAAATGTGGAATTTAAATTTAAGAACAACAAATGAAACTTTACAGGAGCAGCAGATAAGCATGATAATGAACCTCAGACAAAGAACCGCAAATATGTCAAAATGGGTACAAGATTCTACACTCATTGATCTGCAAAATGATCAGTAATTGCTTTGGGGGATCATGACCTCCTTCTCCAAATCTAACTCACTCTTGACAGATTTGCTGGCCAGAATAGAAGTACTGGAGGTTGATCTATCATGAGTTCCCCATAGACGAGGCAATGCTTTTATTTTGTGGTAGACTCTCATTCTGCCAGTTCATCCCCAGTCAAGAATACAGGTTTTACATGAAAAAAAAATGTTCTGGCTGATATACAGATATCTATGATATATAGATATCTAATGTGTGTACCAGAGGAGCATACTTCCCTAATAAGGTGGAGAGGAATAGAGCACATTTCAAGTATGTAGCTGCTGAACACAGCACAGAAACGGGGAAAGAGGCATGCTGTGTCACCTCTTGCATCTCGAGAGATGCATGTGTGAATGGAAAAGCTGAGAGTGGAGGAGGTCAGCCAAAATGCAGGGAATAAAATAAATCTGAAAAATAAATGAAAACGTAAATACATAAAAACTTGCTGACAGCACCATTTCCGGAAGCAGGTGCATTCACTGTTCTCTTTATTGTTTACAACATTGAAATAGCCAGTAAGAAAAAAATGGGCCAGAGGGCTTTTGAAAAATCCTGAATCCTAATTTGTTGGGGACCACAGCTGTTGTTTGGAAGGCATCTTCATAATCAAGTGTTCTCCTACAAGCAGGAGGTATCCCCATGTTAAAGAGGTGGCATTTGTGATGACTTGCAGATTCAGGTGTTTAATGAATCATGCCAGGAATGCCCTGCAGAGGCTCTGATCCTAGTGCCATTGTTATATCACCCTGGGGGAACACAGAGGCTGCAGCCAGGTTTACAGAAAATATTTCCTGAGATGGTTTGTCAAGGTTGCCTTCAAGGTTTGTTCCAATAGGAAGAGAGTGCTCATAAGTGGAACTAAAACTGCAATTGGTATGAAAAACAGCATACTTTCATATTTCACTAAGTGACTGGGGAAAATTAGCAGTCATTTGAAGTTGGAACTACCAAATTGCCAGAGGCTTCCAAGCCAAAAGCATGTGTGGTGATGTACTGTCTCATAATTAACTCAAACTTGGAAAGATTTATGCCCATGGCTAGTCAGCTAAGTCCTAGCTCTGACGTTTTATGTACAGAGTTATCTGAAACTAATGAAGTAAGATGTAAGGCTTTCAGGGATTGAATACCAGCTGTTATGTCTTTGTACACCATTTAAGAAACCAGAGGGTAGTGATACAGTTATTTGGAATTATTAAAGAGCTGCATGTTTTAGTGAGGTTAAGATAATTGAAGATGAGTTAAAGATAGAGATACAGAAGTTCACTAGTTCAACAGTAATATCCAAGAAGACCTATGAGTAAGAATATTAATAGTGATCTTATTTAAAGGGAGAACAGAACGAGCAAAATGTGATCCCTGGTTGAGTAGTTGTGTAAAATCAAGTGAGTCTCTCTCCAGGGCTCATTTATAAAACTTTGCGTACTTTCATGCTGGAATAGTTACGTTTGCCAAAACCAACGAGGTTGCGTACACAACAAAAAATTCTGATTTAAAAAAACTTGTATACACAACACACACACATATCTTCTGTTATAAATCACAACTAATCCTACAAATGTGCATGCGTGAATACACGCAACTACCACACCCTGAAACGCCCACATTCAAGCATATATGGTGCTCCAGAAGTCGAAATCAATTAACCATGAGCTATAAATAATGTGCAGGACAGAGCAATACATTTTAAATGCAATAAAGCATGTGCGTAATGCATAATATTAACAATCATCTCATAAGAAGGTAAAAAGCAAACTGAGGTAATGTCTCATGCCTCCACCCTACCAAGGGAAAATGCTGGATTATTGGGGTGAAGCCCAGGTGGAAACTAAGGTTTCCTCTGAGGAGTTATGGGTCTCTGATAGAACAGCTGCTTGTCCAGGGCTGTTCAGGTTTGCAACCAGACAGGTCTAGGTGCAAAAAAGTTACAGTACCAGCCCCATCCACTACAAACCTCCACAAGGATTCTAAAAGAAGTGTAAATAAAAATAGTAGTTCTAATATTAGGTTCTATCCAGCCAGTGTTTGTTTTCAAATTTAAATCATCCATAATAAACTCCATGCATAGTTTTGTTTGTTTGGCTAAATCAGTTTAAAATATCATTGCTAATGTACTTTGTCATGCTTTATTTCAAAGATCAAAGCACAAGTTTATGTAAATTGGGTGGCAATTCAATTTTATAAGTATAGCACTTTTTACAACACAAATTGTCACAAAGTAGCTTTATACAAAGACCTCAAGCCTGAGACCCCCCAGAGTAAGCGAAAGGAGACAGTGGCTGGGAAAGGTCTGATTAACAGACAGAAGCCTTGAGGAAACCCCAGCTCAGTGGGGGAGCCTATATGATCCTAGCAGACAAGTTCAACAAGAATACTGTATGTGATATATAAAGAATAATAACTATTTAAACAACAGCCAAATAACAGGCATTAGTTCAAAATAGGCACCTAACTCTGGAGGTTTTTGTGTTATAAGAAAGCTTTCTGACTGAATGGTCTAGAAAATGCATGCCTACATTTAGTTACTGTTTATGTTCCTGTGCTGCAGAGGAAACTGCTATGTTGTATCCACCTTGCTTTTGACAGGATTATTTTGCAGATTCCAGCAGGAAGGTTCACAGAGACTTACAGCAGAACTACAGGCTGGAATATGGAATGGAAAACCACACACACACTGTCCTAGCTTTCAGCAGAGACCTCCATACATGTGACAGAAGTGACAAAGACATTACGGTATCACATTTTGTGTTTTTGTTTTTATAGTACCACCATGTGTTTGTTGGTGGAAGTTGTGGGGTTTCTACATGTCTGCACATGCATATGTATAAGAGAATGAAATGCCATGTATTTCAGTCAGTAAATGAAATTTCTTGAACTTTGTCGTGTCATGTTCATATGTTATGATGTTTTCATTATCAAGTGCTGAATAATTTCCTATTATTGACCTAATAGGAAAAATCCTGCACAACTTGGCCATTATCTCGTCATTATTTTTTCCCCTTCCTTTTATCTTGCACTCAGGAGGACACAGTGAGAGTGATATGGGCTTATCACAGTGATGATATTGGTACTTCTGGACCAAAGTATCATGGCATAAACCGAGGAAGAAAGAGCCTGCGATTGCTCAATCCTACAATTACCTCCAGAATCCCATCTGAAACACCCTATTTTGACTTAAAGAATTTAAACGTAAGTGGGAAGGCATAAATGTGTGCATACAGCAGCACTTGTTTCCTGAAGATACTCAGATGAAATCATTCTCTTTCCATCTTTCATAGGTCATGTTACATCCATGGTTGCACTTTCATTTTATTTATGGATCTATATTTTTTGTTTTGCTACATTGCTTTGAGGAGGGTAGATTTCAAAATGTTTGTCTGTTTCTTTCAAGACAGGTGCCAGTACCTTCTAAAGACACAACCTACTGGTGTCAGTTGTTTAAAATCCCAGAAGTATCAAGAAAACATCACATTATTAGAGTAAGTATCCTACAACTCTGGGGCATGTGACCTCAACACTGCAAATATACTGTATCTCTACAAATAAAGAGAACTAAATACCATACAATGTGTGGAAATCAGCAGTGTTAGAAAAAAACAGCCAGAGAAAAACCTGTCACCAAAAAATGAATTATAAGGTTGATTGAATTGTTTACATTTGAACTCATTTAAAAGTAAACAAAAACAATTCAAAGTAGCCACAGAATGAGAAGAGCCCATTTATTAAAATATGGTGACAATACATTAAGTCAGTGATAGGATTCCAGTTCTTGACTGATTTCCTCTCCAAATGTTTATATCTTAGAGTTTTCCTACCAACTTTTGCATGTTATTCACAGATGAATTTATCTTGGTGTCTTACACATATTACTGTGCCTGATCAAAGAGTAATCCGTTTTACCACATTTTAATCTATAAATTTATGTTAGTCAGTTCCTCATGGTCTTTCATTACCTTTGTCTATGATGTTGTGTCTGTGTTGTGCTATTTACCTGTAAAGCACACCTGTGTTTGTTATGTTTTGAAAATAGCAATTTGTTATCATGGGGGTATAATTTAGATTCAATATAAATGAATACCTTGAATTAAGATGGTTTTTAAAAGGTATCTAATTAGAGGGAGCTGGTGCTGCGTATTCATCAGCTGGAGAAGAGGATTTCATATGTCCGTGCAAAAAGAAGCTGAAAGGAAAACATTCCCAGTTCAGCATCAGAAACATTCTCAATAGCTTGAGAATTCCCTTTGTTGGACCATTACCATGGCAGTGATGTGCCTGAGGTATTTATTAATTTGGCCAAAATGAAGATGCTATATTTGGAATAAAAACATATTACAGCTACATTGGTTAAATAAATATAACATACATAATACAATTAAGTTTAGTTTTCAAATTAAGGGAGTAAAAACAAGAAATGTCATGTTTCCATAGCTACTCCAGATTTGACCTTGGCATGCATGGACAGAGCATAAGTTCATAACAGAGGATTTCCAGTTTTGGATTCTTAATGAAATTGTGCCAAAAATGCTATGAGTGTGATTATCTCTTCTCTCTAGGCCCCTTTGAGCCCCCACATTATGAAGGGAACTATTTGAATCTGCTTTTTGAGTCACATGATGCTAATTAGATGGCAGGAGCTGGACACAGACTCCCTATTATTAACTAATGCATAGCTTTTTGTCTGATTTTCCTTTTTCCTTCCTCCCTGCCATGGAGCGGTTATATCTGGCTATGCTTCTCATTCTCATTCTGATTTCTGATTCCTCTTCACAGTTGAAGAATCAACCATTTTATGAATTTGTTTGTTTTTAAATTACTGTCTTAGTAGTCTTTCACAGTCTTACCAAGATTGCGTTTCCCCAAGATTTACCATCATTGCTTATATTAGTAGATAATATCGCAAAAGTAGGAAAAACAATATATTTTTTCAGAATTGAGCTGCTAATGACTTAAAATTCTACATTGACATATTTTTAACTAGTTGTATGCATGGTGTCTTATATGTAATATATTAAACTCATTAGAATAACTCTTCATGTAATCTGTCTGTTATTATTAGTGATGTGTTGGTCAGCTATTATATGACCTTCACCCTACTGACCTTATTATAAAATGGGCCCCTACCGATCAAACCTGTTGCGATAGGATCAAAATTATCACCCACACCCAACTCCAACTAATTTAAACATGCGCTATACCACTGCTGATTTGAATGCACATTTTCCTTCATGCAGTTTGGTGTACAACAGAATACAATCAGCACTGTTGCGCTCATTAATCACAAAGGGTCTGGTAGGCTGTACAGGTCTGTACGATGTTTAGTAGGTAGGTATGTATGTGTCAGTAGCTGCTGTCGGCAGAAGACTTCAAAAAACTATAGCTGAAATATAGTGGAAAGAACTTATACAGTCTATATATGGATGTGGTATCTTCAGCTGATGTTGCAAGGAAATCTGAAGTAACAAAACATCATTTGAACAGAGAGGCAAGTTCCCCTGTCCCTTCAAGGTTAAGCTGAGTAAGTCAGACTGGGTTCTTCAGGTTACGGTCGAATTAGCTCCTCTGAACAACACAGCAAATGCCCACAGGCTGACAGTCTCTGAGTGGAAGATACACCTCTCCTTGGCACTTGCTCTCCTGTGGTATTGTGGCATTTAGCACAGGATGTTTTTGTTGAAATTAGTCACTGGCCTGAGGGCAAATTCATCTGAGGAGTCTTCAAACACTTCACATGCGATGCTTCTTGCACAGTGTCACAGTAGCAGTAACTCTGCTAATTATAATGGGATGTTACAGTATATACATGATTTTACTTTTACTAAACTATAGTAGTATTGAAAACTATTAATTTAACAATCAATATGATTGATTTATGCAAATTTGAGGAATATTAATCCCAGACAGGATGTTTGTGTAACAAACATTGGTATAACTTAATAATAATAATAAGTCATTCAAATAAATCCATTATCCAAATCAAATGAAGTCAGTTAAATATGCCTTTAATCAAAAGCTTCATTCTCCACTTTTGTGTCAGCATATTGTAAAATACAATTTCTTGATAATTGCAACCTTACAACGTAGTTCAGCTGTTTCAAGCTCTTGTAACTAAATTGCTGTACTTCCTCATTTAATATCCTTTAAAAAATTAAAAGAGATCAATTCCCTTCTTTTTCCCTCTTATGAAAGTTCTGCTTGCATTTGTATAATTCTCTCTGTCTAGCACAATGGTACCCACAATGCACAATAACTTAAGGAAGCTGAAAACTAAGTGGAAAAAAAATGACTCAGGGTAAAAGTGAAGGTGTTTAGGCTATCCATGGAAACAAATAAGCTCAAAAACTCAGTACACTTCCTCCTTCTAATTTTTCAACAATTTTTCTCTGAAAAAATCTTTGCTTAGTATCATTTGAGTCAAAAATTGCATTTTTGCAAATTTGCCACCTGTAAATTCAGCACTGCACAGTTTGCTCCACTTTCCATGAATGTTGTGACCATGGAAAATGGCCTGAGTAAATAAGTCTGAAGAAAACCTAAAAGAAAGAATGTTTAAATATTTATCAGATGGTCATCAGCCATGCTTTGGTCTTTCTTCCTGCTGTTCTTAAAAGAAGCCTCACAGCATGGTGCAACCATTCACCCTGCAGGAAACAATCTCTGTTTTGGTTAGGATGTGAGTTTGAACCAGGGGGCTCCATCAAAGACAAATAAGCCTCTTTACTTATTTCCATACCAGAGCCATCTGTGCCGAACACGATTCTCCAATCTCCCATGTCACCTGAAATGATCCAAATAAAGTTGTGATGATATATAAAGAAATAATTTGAATTATTTCTCATTCATGACTCAATCTTTTTTTTCAGATTGAACCTTTGATCCAGCACGGCCATGAAAACCTGGTGCACCACATTTTGTTATATCAGTGTGATAGCAAGCTGAATGAGAGCGAGCTTGATTTTGGCCATGAATGTTATCACCCCAACATGCCAGACTCCTTTCTGACCTGTGAGACTGTGGTCTTCGCATGGGCCATTGGAGGGGAGGTTTGCACAAACTTATTTGCGTATAAAACAGAATTACAAAGTTATAAGGAATCTTTGAAATGTTTTTTTCTCATCATTTTACTGCAGGAAAATGTCTTCATAGTGATTTTTTGGTCCTGTGTGAAATTGTCAGGCTTTTTTGTTCTCTTAAAGGGATTGACATACCCACAGCATGTTGGCCTCTCCATCGGTACCTCAATAGACCCAGTCTACGTTCTGATGGAAATCCACTTTGACAACCCTGACATTCAACAAGGTACATGGCCAGCAGCCATACCACCCTGAGCCCTTCAAACTGCTGAAGAGCAGATGTTGTCTTGGTTAGTACTTTAATGGGAGACCTGGGAAAGATAAGTCGCTGCTGGAAGAGATATTGATGAGCCAGTCTCTCTGGACCAAAGAGGACTCCAGTGCTGTAGTAGGTGTTGCCCTTAGGATGAGACAGTAAACCATCTCCTGTCTCATATTCAATATTAAAAACTTCTTACCACTTTTCATGTTGACATGTTAAACCTGGCATTCTGATTAAATCTTCATTAAAAATTGGTTCTTTACATCTGCCCATATAAACAACCCCTATATCTGATTGGTTGTTCAATCCTGAAGTATCCTTAGCAACATTCATGCATTTTGTAAGAAATGCTGTTGAATATTTACCAGACTTCTCATGCATAGACTCAAATTACTAATGTTGTGTAATATTGTCTTTTTGCAAATGGTGCTGCAGCTACAGTGTCGCACCTTTACAACCTTTTCATTTTGTAGTTATTACTATTTTCGGTTTATCACAGGAGTTTTGGACAGCTCGGGCCTCAGACTGTTCTACACCCCTGAGCTGAGGCAGTATGATGCTGGAGTGATTGAGACGGGGGTCTGGGTTAGCCTGTACCACATGCTCCCTCCAGGCCTCACAGAGTATGTCTCTGAGGGCCACTGCACTCAGGAGTGTCTCCAAGAGGTACAGTGCATATTTTCCATTTTAAAGGCATCTTAGTAGGTTTTTCATGTGAGGTTTAAATGTATTCACATTCTGATTTGCACTCATTTTCAGTGTATGTATTGTATGCATGTGGTCTGCTCATTGAATCATTTTCTTATCTCATCTAACTGTATAACAGTTTGTTTTAAGAGGAGTTTTGATCTTTGCAGTCTTCAGATTTATGTGTCAGTGTAACAGGTGACTGATGGTTTGGCCTATGTTGCTGAGTACCATCTTACAATTCTGTCCCATGGATGGCATGTGTTCACTTTTGTTAGTCCCTGGACCATGAGATGCCCAGTGGAGTTCGAGTGTTTGCAGTGTTGATGCACTCTCATTTGGCTGGACGGGCCATAAGAACCAGACACTTTCGGGACGGACAAGAGCTGCAGCCACTGGCACAGGATGAAGCATTCGACTTTAACTTCCAGGAGTTCCAGTACCTCAAAGAAGAGAGGCTGGTGTTACCTGTCGGTACACTGCATGTGTCCTCTCCTGCTAACCTGTGTCTTACTCCTGAATTTTCTGTTTTACTTTGTTACTAAAATTGCATGTTCATTCATGCTATATTTTTCTGAGGATATTAACATGTCAATGAAAAGAGTTCTGACTGAAGTTTGCATATAAGACAGGGAAGGGAACCAGCTCCCCCTGATGCATAATAAAATATAAAAATGGTTATTGCTTAACCCTCCACCCGTTTACCCAATTATCAAAAGGACTATGTGAGTCACAAATTTATCTGGTCAGCTATTCAGGAAAGCTGAATAAACACCTCACTGAGGGCACTGTCATTCATTCTTAGCAGTTTTTGGTCTGTGAACCCAGAAGCCCACACAGTTCTATGCTATGACCTACATTTCCTTTGGTTTTGTTTGCATAGTCACTGTCCCTCATTTAAATGAAATATCCTTTTGGTAAATCCTTTTTAAATTATTGTACAGACCTCCTAGTGGGGATTCTCTAACAGTTTCTTCCTTTATTTTCAGCAAGACAATCTGATCACTGAGTGCAAGTATAGTACAAAAGGCCGCAGCAATATGACCTGGGTAAGAACTGATGGGAATATACAATTTGAAATATGTGGTTGTCCTGTTCCATGAGTATTCTAATAGCAGAGGGTATGCAACATTATGATGTCTTTCTCTCTCTCTCTCTCTCTCTCTCTCTCTCTCCCCCCACATGTGTTGCATTAGTGCAGTCTCTCTGACACCCTTATAAGTAGAGCCATTTCTTTGCATGTCTGCCTTCCCCATTATTTTGTTTTGAAAGTGAGCAGTCAGACTGCATCTGAAACTGTTAAAGACAGTTCTTCCCTTAAGATGTGGCCTGAAAAGCTCCATTTTGTGGGTTTTACAGTAAATGTTACCATTTTTGATATGTCATTGAATTTATGAAGTTTATGCTTCTGTGCTCTCTCACGTTGTCTTTCTTTCATGATTAGTTCAAAATTTGACGCTTTAATTTACAAGAGATTTAGTCTGTCAGTTAAAAATCATATTCCACAAACCCCCTTTTAATGCACAGTTTTGATGCAGTGTACTATTATGCTTTTGATTAATATATACAGTGTAAATTGCTAGGTATGAGTTGCTTTTAAGCTTTTAATTAAATACTGCTTGTGGAAACCTGTTTCATACACTTTGGGCTGACAGAAGGAAGTGGACATAAAACTATATGGTTGAAGGAGCTGTTAAAAATGTTGTGTAAGTGTTTTGAAGGTATAATCTCTTAATTGCCATTGAATCATTTGATTGATACTTTAAGACATGTGTGAAGGACTGTCTGCTCATGGCTGAACAATCTGTCTACAAACACACCCCCAGGGGTAGATTTTTGAAATATTCATGGTTCTAGTCCCTGGCACAATCTCAAATAGAAACACAAGATGAATAATTTAAAAATAACAATCATTAGATACTTGAATGCCAATACTGTAAATTGGCATTAATAATTTTGAAGTTCTTATGTTAATTATACAGGCTCCATGCAATCTAGATATTGTCCAGTGTGTGGCACCACTGGTCATTTATGTTTTTGTCTCAATTGCGGTGTTACTTCTCTAGAGTGAGTAACTGTTGTCACATTCATTGTTTGTTGGCCTAATAAACTAAATGTAAACCATTATAAAATAATCTGCAGATTTAAATCATTCAAGGTGGAATTTTATACTGAATTTTCTGTACTTTATCTTCCAGACATCGGTATGTTGTCCTGTTGTTTCATTTTTTCCACGTTAGGTTTCGGTATGCTTGATTGTTTGCCTCAGTGTTTCAATAAAGCATAATGATTGTATTTTTTATTTTTACACAGTATGCACTCGGGTTCATTTTTTATTTACATAGTTACTTTGTCTCTTTTCAGGGTGGTTTGAGCACTAGAGATGAAATGTGTCTCTCCTACTTACTTTACTATCCACGTATCAACCTGGCAAGGTGTGAGAGTCTCCCTGAAATAACAGGACAACTGAAGTTCATTGGTGTTAAAGAAATCCTATCTCCAGTCACGTGAGTATGCCATTTTTTACCTGCAGGGGACCTACAGATAAACATGCAGTCTAACAGACGTTTGAGACATCACACATCTGAACATGAAACAGTGAAATGATTATAATAATCGTTGTGTAAATCTGACTGTTTTTGATCTTATAGAAATTAATGCAAGGTAGACATTTTTGTTATGGTCTTCCTGAATCAATGGTCCTCCAGTGATCAAAGCTCTTTCAATTTTTAGACTGCATCCTCTTGAAAACATGTATACATTTATATACATATATATTCCTGTAGTTGAAGGCAGGGAATGTATAGGCTGAAAATAGCTACAGTTTCATTTACACTTTTAATGAAATAGTGACCGTATATCTAATCCGAATGCAACATTAAGCTGTTAAAAAATCTTTGGTGATTTTTTTTAACGGCTTAGAAATGGGAGGGACACTTCACTTGGGCTTCACTGGAGAAAATAAATGGTTCTGCAACACAGAGAAAAAATAGAAGTAGAACTTTCCTATGTTGATTTCATGTAGTTTAACTGTAGGAGAAATGGTCTGCTCTCCAGTTGAATATAAAATGCTTGTAACAGGGCTCTAACTTTATAGCCATCCATGTTTTTGGTCTTGCACTTTCATGTTATAAGTGAGTGGTGTTGCACAATAGAACAAATATTAAGTTGCTGTTTAAGTCACATGTCTTTCTTAGTAAAAAGAATTATGTAGGCCTTTGGTTCTGGCATTATTACATTTTTTTGCCTTGTTCAAATAAAAAGACAACTAAGAGAGCCAGCTAGCTGGGAAAAAAGTAATGAACTCTTGAAACTATGTGCACCCTCTTGACAAGAGTAAAATAAAAGTTCAATTGAAAAACGTTCAGGGCACTTTTTTGGCTTTTAATTAATTCTCAAGGAATGTGCATTTCTTTTGCATTAGCTGTTAAATGTTCCACTGACTTAAGATACTACTATCATTTATCCACATATTAAAAACTACAGTGGTATTTTCTACCATATTTTTTATTCTTTAAAGGATGACAAAGTTAAAATTTCAGCAGGAAAGCCTGGATCTATTCAAAACACAGAATAATCGCTATGTTCCCATAACAAGAATTGATTCTGAGATGCAACTCCCTTTTCTTTGTCAGGTTGCACATTTAACAACTGCATTCCATAATGTAGCACAGGAGGCTAATTCAATTCAGCACGCTAGCACCTTTTTTCCCAAAACTGACGTCAGATAGCAAAGGCAGGACATTGGTGGCATTCTTGCCATTGAAGCACTGAAGCAGGATGCCCAGAGGAATAAGCAGTTGGGGGAAGCTTAGACCCTGAGAATAATGGGAGCTGGGAAATGAGAACCATCTGAGGGTTTAGGCTAATGGAGTGTGTTTACTCTCCCCGCGGGTGGAGCTGAACTCCTGGGCTCATCTGAAGGAATGAGGGGATTTGTGTAGGTCAAGCTGAGCCGTTCTAAACAGATTAAGTAACAAAGCTCTTTTCCCCAAAAACATGTGCTTGCAAAAAAAAAGAAAGAAAATAAGGAAAAACACCATCCTCCAAAACCGGCTATAATCAGGCCTCTACAAACTTTCCCAGCAAGACAACACAAGTTTGGTGAACAAGTTCCGCTTTCCAGACCCCTAAGTAACGTTTACAGTATATTAGGACTGAAAAAAGAATTATTTTTTGTCTCAATGCCCGTTGTATTGTTATAATATATAGATTATCTGAGCAAAATATGCAAGAGCAAAATATGTTGGTAACATTTTTATCTTCTCTGTCAAAGGACCTGGCCATTTCTAATAAAAAGCCCTAGGAAGTACAGCAATCTCACCTTCATGGAGGCCATGGACAAGTTCAAGTGGTCTAAGAAGAGAGGGAAGGCCTTCAACAAGATGGTGCTGCAGCTGCCAGTAAATGTGCGGTGTTCCAAATGGGGCCAGGATGAGTGGTCGGTGAGTGGTACAGAGAGCCCACAGGGGTGTCTATCTTCAGTTTTAAATTTTCCATATCTTTATTCAAGTCATTTTGTAATCCTTGCACTGGATGTGCATAAGTCCACCCTGAAGATTCAGTCACAGTTATTTTACCTCTGCCTTCATTGTTCTTTTCTCCCCTCTCCTCAGATCCAAGGTGTGATCCTGTCTCCCCCTGAGATGAAATCAGAAACCAGTCGTCCTCTTACCCCTTGCAGTGCAGCTCCAGGCTTACCCATAAGAGGGGCTCTCATCACCATCCTCTGCTGCATGCTCGCAGTCAGCACCTGGATCCCTCGTTGTCTCTAGCCATGCCACATTTCCCACACTCTGAGGAATTCTGTGGCCACCTGCCAAGCATTCACTTTGATTGAAGCAATATGGAAACGTAGTAAGCACACCAATAACGTGTTCAGTAGTTTCTTTAGAACAATGAAAAGAGTGTCTAAATATGTGGAATTGTAAACACTTGCCTAAATGCTTTAACATATTTGATTTCACAGTCAAAGGTAATGACTCAATTGCACACCTTTTGACAACTGACAAGTTGTCCTTGGGTCCATGCAGAATACTGTACAGCCTTGCATCTGACGAGATGCTAACCACAAAGCATCAGTATGGAAATCAAACCACACATCTTTCAGTTCTGTCCTGCTTCAGGTAATATTGTAGTTTTACCAGCAATAAAAGATAAAGAGGCATTCAGAATTCATTCACTAGATAAACAGCACTGCCATTTACTGGGGGCATTTGCTGATCAGACAGACTACGGGAAATACACTTCCAGATTGAACAGACTGCTTCAATCTGCTAAAACTGGTACATGTCATGTGATGATTTGGTGGAATTTCAACATAAACAGTTCAACAATTAATACTGGTATGGTTCTAGAAGGGCAGGAGACTTTCTGTTTTGGGACACCATTTATATGTGTGCAAAATTTCACTTTCTCAATTTTTTTCATAATTATTTTCCTGAATATTTAATTAAATCAATGAAATGAACAACCTAAACAATGTATGTCACTATACTTTATATTTCATCTAAGTCATTTCCACTCATTGTTTGAATTCTCACAATGTCTGATAGTAGCACCATATGCTAAAACAATGTATTTTTCTGTATGATTTGTTTTTAAACATTTTAATAAATTTCTTATTTCTTGAAGATTCCATAGGTTTTTTAAGAAGTGTTAGTGGTCACTGAGGGTGTGTTTTACCTTTTGAGCAACTGTAGTAGAGGTATACATTACCTGGGACCTTATTTCCAAATTGAAACTATTGGAAACGATTGAAACTCAATGGTTATAAGATCTTAGAGCTATGAGGGTTTGGGGGGAGGGGCATGGCCCAGAGCAGGGCAGTTCAGATCAGTTTTTATTTAAGTCATTATTTTGAACTGGGAAAATGTACATGCAATGATTACTACAACACTTCTCTTGTGGCATACAATTTGCAGCAAAGCAATATCTCCACACCATATTATGCGTGTCTGTTAGGAGAATAAAGGGTCATTGAAAAGAGTTTGTGAGCAGCCTACTGGAGTCTCTGTCTGATGTAAAGAGCTTTTTTTCACCCTTCGTTTTAGGCCTTACTAATTTTCGTCCTCTGTCACATATATTTCATTTAAAAGAACATGCAGAAACTGCATTGCCAAATGACATAGAAAAATATTTTCTGAGTTTGTTCTAGGTTTGATATTTTTCCATGTTCAACTAATGATGTGAAGTTGTGAAATGTTTCAGAGAGTTCACTTTCAGAGTTATTCGGCTTGTGAAGAATCAAAAAAGGCTGTGCTGTTGCTCCTCCCCAAGAGTTGTCATGGTGCTTGATAACAAACACAAGGAATGTGCTTGGAGTTATCCGCATGCAAGATGAGTATTACTCTAAATCTTGCCAGGAGTAAATCTCAGAACTGAAATCAACAACAAGTTGCCCTTCTTCCTTATAATTGTTTCTAACAATCCAGCATAATGATAGGGAATAGACAAAACAATGGAAACACCAATCAATATACGAATATTTACTAATTGATAAGGACTTGGGCCACCCTTTGGCTTCAGAAAAGCTGCAGTCCTCCTTGGAATGCTGTTATACAAGTTTGAACTGTTTCTTTTGGATTATGGGAACATTCTTCAAAAATATAAGACTCCAGTTATTTGTGGGATGTAGGGGGAGGAAATCTACTTTTCACTCTCCATTGCAGAACCTTCAATAATTGAATATAATTATGTTAAGATCTGGTGGTTAGGGAGACCATAGAAAGTGTCTGAGATCATCCTGACATTCATGAAGCCACTTATGAGTCAATTTAGTTGTGTGCATGGGGACAACATTCTCTTTTGTTTTGGGGATATCTTGGGGGAACAAAGTGTACACAGTTGGGTGCACTTGGTCTCTTAAAAGGTCTTCATATGGTTTGGCCATAATTCTGCTCTGAAAAGTAATCATCAGCTCTCAATGTCAAACATTAAGTGCCCAAAGTAAAATCGATGTGCAACTATGTTTGGGAGGAGGCAATGTGGGTTAAAGGCTTCTTTAGGTGGCTTCCAACTCATCAGACCACAGTATGTTTCTCACCGCACAGAAGTCCAGGTTTTATGGTCATGAGACCAGGCTGTGTATTTTACTCATTGGTCTCAGCTACAAACAGTGTTATGCCAGAAATACTCTAGATACCAGCTTTGTGAAGCTGGCACTGTTCTATCGCTCATGATTTTTGACACTGATACCCTTGAAACATGCTCTCTTTATGCTGTTTATAAATGATGATTGTCTATTGTTTGCCAAGAGAATTTCAAATATTCATTTAGCATTTTGCATAATGATGACCAAATAAACAAGCACTTCAATGACCATTGAATGTAACTGTTATTGTTTGGCCAATCTACAAGAAGCTAGTTATCAGACCATACTCAAGAGATCGGTTTATCGTTTTACAGTTTTTCTCAAAGTGCACTTTCTTGATTGACATCCTTTGCAGAATATTCTGAACCCTATCCTGGAGTTACCTCTTTTAAATTATGGCATTAAATAGAACTACTTGGTTTTGTGTAAGTAATAATGTATTTTCATAAAACGCACATGCTTAATATTTTCATTTATACAGTTTTTACCCAGTTTATCATTTCTATTAATTACATTTGTAATTCCAAAATGTAGTTCAAAGGCTCTCTCCATTTACCCACTCATTTAATTCCAAGTCTTTAGATCCTGTAATTGTGGTGCAGAATTGTACATATATAATGTTTAACACACAAGCATTAACTACAAACTAACGGCTGCCACAACTTCTCAATGTATATGTTGGAACAATAAAAAGAACCATAAATTCATGAAATTAAATATTAAAGGTTTAAAAGGTTATATAGCGCACAGGAGAAGTTTATATTGATATTTAAGTAATCCCAATTATCCTGGAGGCTCAGGTTGGTTTTATGTAATTCTGCTGTTACTGCCTTGGGCTTCCTGGTACCACAAGGAACGTCTCTCCTTAAGGCCGCAATTCGGCCCATTTATTAGGACTTACTGTGATTACCCTGACTGAGAACAGAAATGTGCCAATGTGCTTGTGACTGGGAGAAAAATAGACTTGCTGCTTTTTACTTCAGTCACAATTTTTGTTCATACCTAATGGAGATGGGTGCTGTGTATCCTTAAGAAAAGAAGGTGAGTCTTCTTTTGGTTTGTGTTACCTTGTTATGCTTTTGCTGTTGCTAATCAAGTGACATTTACATCTGATACTGTTTAGCAGTCTAAAGTAATGCTTTGAACACAGATCTAAGAATGTACTGTACTAAGAATGCATTCCAGCTTAGACATTCCTGTTGTGCCTTTAGGCAGGGCACTGAACTTTACCTACTATACAATTAATTTTCCATGTATATAAAACTCCCAGGTAAAAAAAAAATAATCCATATAAAAAGTTACATAATTAAAAGATAAGGGCATGTGGTGAACAAATAATAAACATGACAATATCTGTTTGATATGGGTGTTATTATCCTCAAAGGAAAACTCATTTGTTTAATCCTTCTGTTCTGGATCTTAGTGTGTCATTAAATGTTGACAGGGATGATAATAGACTACTGTATGAGTCATGAGTCACTTAAACAGGTATCTGCTCTCACTGATATTAATCTTAAGGATCAAGGTATATTTTATGGGAGAGGGTGGTACCCTCCAAAATTAGAGGGATTTTACATTTTACGATATAAAACCATCAAATCATATTTACTTTTTCAAAATTCTGCTACTCCTTTTCTCTCCTCAGTGTTGAGGTGTTATTCAACAGAATGCATTAGGTTTGTCCAATGAAATCCTTACTGCAATTCACTGCATTGTACTTGCAAATCAAAGATACTCATCCAGAGATGTGGCTCCAAGTGATTCAATAATATTTTAAACAGTGGGTTAATTTAAATCTGACTTTGCTTTGTGGAGTGGTACGCACCATAACAGATGGCATACAGGGCTGTTTTGTGTTAATGTCTCCACCCTCAGTCTGACTCTGAGATTGCCACCAGATGGATGTGGAGTGAGAGAGATTGTGTGTGGGGGAAGTTATAAGCAGAAATGTCTTTCCTTTGGGCTACACTTGTTCTTTCTGTGTGTGACAGCCCTGCAGTGTCCTCTGGGGTGTTCGTGTTCATATGCTTTGTCTGGCAGTCTCTATTAATAAAGAAAGTCAGTGATCCTCCCCGTATCCCTCCTGTTTTCTTTTCCTCATTCACTAAATTCCATTCACTTCTGCAGCCATCTCATTTGACTTTGATCTTATTGCTTGCAAGAGTTAACTATAATATCAAAATGTTTCTCCAGAGATACCTTAATGAATAGTTCCAAGTTCCAATCAGAAGTTTCTGGTGGTGCCACTGTGCTTACGCAGTAAATACAATGGAGTAGACATATAGGTTTATATGACACTGTCTCTGGCCTAAGCCCAAATGTATTGTTTTAGGCATAAAAAGCCTGTATACCTGGAAGTCTTCCAGTCATTTTTTGGCAAACCACTACTCCTGCTTTCAATTTGCATGTCATTATAGTGGGGTATAACAGGACATTGTTACCATGTTGCCCATTAAAATCTAACATTTTGCCACTTTGTCTGAAGCAGAAAAGAGTGGGGCAAAGACAGGAAAATTCAAACATTTCTTTTTATTTGAACTATTGATTGTAGAGGCACAAAATAATTGCTGAATTGCAGAAACACTGCATGAAAGTAATTTTTGACAACACCTGTACAGCATAACACGAACTGTGGAGAACCCCTCTTCCAGGGAGCATTCTGTATCATTTTTAGGCTACGCACAACTTTGTGTGTGAGAGCTGCTTTACATGTAGCAGTGCTGTTTTAAAGAGATTGTGAAAATTGCACTGTGTAGCTTAGGTGCAGAATAAATGTTACCAATGAGTTTACAGAGTGCAGATGGAAAATACAGAGCGGTAAGAGTATTATACAGTTGAATTCGACACTTTGAATTGAATGGCTTCATGGACAAATCAGCTGAGTTGCTGAAATGAATCTGGCCATGCTATATTAGATGTGAGAGTTTAATTGAATTTGATTTTTGTTTCAAATATAGACAAAACATAGACAACAATAAACATGTAATTAATTTGACTAAATACTTGCTGAATATTTATTGCTGAATAATTATCCACTCAAACATTCAATAATTTTTATTTTGTCATAGATTTCATTCATTCATATTTGTCATATGTATTAATTTTTTGGAATAATTTGATTCAATATTTTATAATATAAAATTAACAAAAATTGACAAAAATGAACTCCAAATAACTCATATATTATATGAGTTATTTGGAGTTCATTTTTGTCACCAGAAGAGGTCAGTGTCTACAAAGCAAAAACAGAGCAGGGACATAGATTTGCCCTTTGGATACAATTTTAAGTCCCAGACAAGATCTACATTGATTAGCTTTTTATTATGCCAAATACAGCATGCACTGATCAGACACAAAACAATTGATAATTTTAAATGAATAGTGATTCATATTATAACAAGGTGTTATATCCTTAAACATATTGTTTTGTTTCTTTTATCACTGTGTTCCCCATCACAAAACCATGTATTAATCAAGAATTCAACAGTATACTGATTTCTTCATATCATTACTGTGAACCATTTGCAGGAAGTCTAAATGTACTCGGTTTGATAAATTTCCTTCCTTTAGAAACCCAGATAGATCCTAACCTCAGACAGGAAAAGATTTGTCTTGTCAAGCAACTCTATTCCATTTCTGTGCACAGAGACATTTTGATTAGGTATCTGAATCAAGTTATGGGTAGAGTTTGACACAGAGTCATCTGAGCTAGCGATGTCGTCTTTCATGTCTGGGAGTCAGAGCGATCTTCTTCCTGAAACAGAGAGATAATTGAGCAGAGGGGAAGTCAGAGCAGGACCCAGACCTTCCCTGTCATTTCTCAAGCCCTAACAGACAGACTGCAGTAGGGAGAGAGTAAATACCAGTCTGGCCAAACCACCCAGGGATGACCTTTTCCCATTCCACAGGGCTTTTACAGCAGCAGACTCACGGTCAACAACTGGCAGTTCCTGTGAACAGCATGCTCTGGCTCTCTTGGCCTGGGCTGGGGATGGTTGTGGGTTGTGCTTATATAAGATCTTGATGAGTGTGAGTTTCATACAGAAGGCCCAGTTTCCCTTTCTGGGGATGCAGGGAAGGGAATCTAGATAGCATGTGGTGGGTTATTGAGGTCTGTTATGCAAAGTCTTGTTTTGATTCTGAGCTTTCCTGGCAAGTGGGGCATTGTGTTGCATGTGGTATGATGATCTCTGTATGTAATTGTGAGTTGCTTCTACCGTGTATAAATGTAGAAATTTGCTATTTGTGGAAAAACTGATTTCTTTACTGTGTATCCACAAATAACAGCCAAGCTTCTTTCTTCAGTGAATTTTTTTTCTCCAAATCTTGTCTATCTTAACTATAAAACATTTAGTGACTTGAAAATCTGTTATGATATAGGCACATATCTCAGCAAAACTATAATGATTTTACCAGAGAACAACTTCCATTCTATTCAAACTCTACTGTCTGTGTTGTATTCATTCAGTTGATGAATATAGTATTATGCCACCCTTTACACAATCAACATATATCTTTCTTGAATCATAATAATGCAATTTTCTTCTTTTCTACTTTACAATACAGTTTGTGACTGTAACAACAGCAAAAATGAGATTGAAGTCAGCAACATTTATTGTATATCATATGCTTAAATGTTGAAGTGGCAGTAACTAGAAAAGGTCTGCCCCTTTTCCTCTTTCATTTAGAATTTAAACCACTTATTATGATATAAGGGTCAGGAATGAATGATATTTCTGGTAGTAGTGACATTAAAAGCAAGCATGACTTAGATTATAAGCTTACAGCAGAGTTTCAAACTGTGCAAAGTTTCACTCACTCAACTGTATTAACAGAAATATGATGAGATGTTGTTGTTTTTATTGAAATCACTTCAACAGAATTTACAAAGGTATTACCATGTCCTTATCCTCTGTCTTTCTTGAACGTTAGTACATTTTGTACACATGCAGGAGACAGGAGTCTTTGGGTACCATGGTTTTCTCATTAGTGGAAATGGGTCACCATTCAATATAAATTGGATACCAAAGTCTCAGAATTGTGACCTACATTACAGTTATGAAACTACCTACGAAGGCATACCAATGGTTTTGATACTGACAGCAAAATAATAACCAACAGAATCATATACATATGTTTGTGTTTATAAATGTATACAGTGATTCATGGAAAATGAAAAGGCAACCAATTCAACCAATAAAAATGCATTGAAATTCACGGTGCATACAGCATTGGAATGACATATTGGAAAGGAATTTTGTAATACATTTCAGTTACACTATCATTGATATTGCATTTGCCTTATTAACTGCAACTTTATTTTACATTAATTTTGTATTTCCAGTTAAAACAGGCTTAATAAATTAATGTAATCAAATTGCCTTAATTCGGACATTTTTTATGTTTACTTGCAAGGCCTTTAATTCAAGCTGCAAATAAATTCCAGGGGTTGCAAGACTTTTCCACGGCTTTTTTTTTTTTGACTTTTCCATGTCAGTATTGCATGTTTCCCATAATGAGGAAATGCTCAGGCCCACTAGTAATAATGCATACTTTTGAGAGAGGCAGAGGAAGTACCTTCACACGTTGTGAGAAAGGTACATTCCAGCTTTGCTCAATAAAATGGCTCCAGTTTTTAATGTTCATGGACCCGCTGAAATGAAGACATCCATAACACATTCCAGCAAATTTATCAAAACCTCCATGGAATGCAAACTTTATTTTGGAGCTGGTCTGTTGTTCCAAATCTCTGTATGAAGGAATTCTATATTTGCCATGAAAGTGTGTTCAGCAGTGGCCACTGTGAAGGGAAATATTTGAAAAAAGTAATAAATAAAGATGAGATCCCTCTCACCTCCTCGACATTGCTGGCAGCTTGAACAGAAAATAACATTTACAGAAAGACTACACAAATATTGATGTTTTTCAACATCTCTCAGAAAGTTGTGGCATAATTCCAAAAGCTTAAATATTCATTTTTACGTAAAAATGAATGTCTCTCAAAGTCTTTGAAGATGTTTACTTGCTTTGAAGTTTGATGGCCCATATTCATTATTCCATTCATGATTCACACTACTTCATTTATTTAATCTCAGTGACTTGCCTGGAAGTCATCACAGTAGTGTCACAGTGTATGGAAATATATTAGAAGAGAAGGTGTCCAGTGTCCAAGGAGATAATTCATGTTAGGCAAAATTTGGAAAAAGCATCAGGTTATGTCATAGATTATGTTATTGGGTAGCATAGCCAAATAAAGAATTAGCCTTTTGTGCAGTGATATGCCTGTCTGAGACTGAACTCTTATCAAGCCAATAAAGTTGTTTAAAAGCATATATATATATTGGCCCTATTTTGTTCTCCCCTTCCGAAGATAAGTAAACACTGCTTATCACTGCTCCTCAGTCCCTGAGGAGACTGAGTGTATCTCAACAACACCCTTCTCCTCTGAAGAAACTAACTTGGATATCTGTTATGTATTTATACCTACACTTGCTGGGTTTGTGCTGCTCTCAGATTTGCAAAAATGATGTATAACACGACCGAACTTTGCACCTGTCCTTGCTTTTTTTCTTAAGCTAACCTCCTGTACTCTACAGTAGGTCACAGACGGGGGTGAAATGTTTCTACTGTGAAATGATTAATTCCTCTTCCTTGTCCTATAGCCCTCTGTCACAGCAGGACACAGACAATGCCCACTCTCAAGTCCAAGGAATTTTCCATGTCAAGAATCATATAAAATGAACTGCAAGGTTGCCTGCATTCCACAATGGCCTGTAAAATATCTGAAACATTTGATCTGCCAATGTTAGTGACGCACAAGATTCAGTGGAAACTTTTGGTAAAATTGTGTCTGTCAAAAATGTGCAAGTTGATCAATTACATTTACATTTTTTCAAAATGAACTTAAACTTGAATGACCATTAGCAACAGTAGCAAAGATAATATGAAAAAAATGCATTTTTCTTCCAAACAAAAAATTTTTCCATTCTCAGCAAATAAATACTGCTTTATTGCTAAACCTATTTGATAATGTTCACATAAAAACTTTAAGGTACTTTGGCCATTAAGCTGGAGTTCCATCATGCTGGCATTTAAAATGCAG
Source organism: Albula goreensis (assembly GCA_022829145.1). Lineage (NCBI taxonomy): Eukaryota > Metazoa > Chordata > Actinopteri > Albuliformes > Albulidae > Albula > Albula goreensis. Next base: position 14,948,487 of record CM040747.1, on the reverse strand, counting down.
AGTTTTTCAGCCAGTGTATGCACAATTTTTCAGAAGCATGATATAAAAAATAACTTTAAATTTATATTCCAGGACAAAGTGTACTCCTGGGAAGACCTGTACAGTACATTCCAACAACTTCCATAAAGGTTGGATGTGGTTTAGACCACACAAATGCCACTGCGGATGCCAGAGGAAAGAAAATAACAAAAACAGGATCAAGTGAAGGTCTAAACAGACTGCTGTAGTTTACTCTCTTGTGTATTTCTGAATTGAATTTGCCAAACAAAACTGAAAGACCTGTTACAAACTCCCTGGATGGCCTTTTCATGTTACCATAACGACAGACACTGTTTGCTGTTGAAATTACACAGTACAGTAAGGAGGAAAACACACAGATCAGTGTGTATAATTGGAAGCTACACGGTCATCAAGAGATTCCACAGAAACCACTTTTGAACAGTCATAGCCACATGAGGGTGGTCTTTAATGTTATTTCCATCAAACCAGAGGAATTCAAGTCAGGGGGGTTTGGGGGAGGACACTTAACAAGGATTTTAACAGTTCACTTTTCAACTAGCCTGGAATGCATAAATAATTCATTGTAACGATACAGTACTAGAAGGACCCCCATTGTATATATTTTTTTAAAAATATGGTTGGAGAAATGCAGCAAGTCCTTGTAAATACCCTTAAAATGAACTTTTTTGGTGATAAAGATGTTATTTTAACAGCCTGCCTCATGTTTATTTCATGAGTAATCAGCAATTGAGCATTTGCATATGACAATGATTGATTTTTTAATGGTGGCAATATGTGGATTACAGCTTTTGTGAATGTGATAGATAGATAGATAGATAGATAGATAGATAGATAGATTGATTGATTGATTGATTGATTGATTGATTGATTGATTGATTGATTGATTGATTGATTGATTGATTGATTGATTGATTGATTGATTGATTGATTGATTGATTGATAAATTACATGTGGGACTCCTCCTGTTTCTGTCCTCGGAGGATGACAAATCCACCTGTAAGCCAGCTCAGCTTGTGCAATGTCAGCTGCCTGGCTGACCAGGGGTGGGTGCTAAAGAGCAATGAGACAAAGGAATCTTCTTGAACCTAAAGTCACAGGGCTGACTTCTTTCTTTTCTAGCTTACTGAGCTAGTCTCTTACTGTATGAGCCACCCAGAGGCCCAATACTCATTAGTTAGACAAGCTTCTGCCCATCTTTTAATAAGATTTATCAGCACTCATTTATCTCATAGTAAAACCAAAATTAAATATTTTATTAGTCTAATGAACAGTTGGAATTCATTTTTAAATAATTACATTATTTCTCTGTACCTCCACTTTTATTGATGCTGAATTTAATAGTGATTTTTATGCTATTGATGCATGTCTTCATTGGGTCTTTCTGTTCTTTTTCAGAATCTAAAGGGACTTAACTGACTCCTTTTTATATATTCACTGTCTCTCCATTTACCTTTGGAATGGCATGCTCTGGGAAAGCATGACAATCTGCTCCGGGCCAGATGAAAAGTTAGAATGTTGGTGAGTTTCCTCCTAGTACACATCCGTACTCACTCAGCCTAAGACAAATACCACAGCTGCAGCTGTCAGAGTGACACCAGCAAAACATCCCCACAGTTTTACGCTGTCTATTTATTCACAGGACTCTGTGACTTTCGTCAGGTATTGCTCACAGGGATTTGCCGGATTCACCCATTTCCGCTTTGCATTTTTTTCCCCATGGAGGGGAACAAATGCATGAAATACAAACATTGACACTATCTACACGTATATATAATTGATTACATGTATTTGATTATAAAATGCCATATATAATACATTATAATCTATATTGTCTGGTTGTCCATAAAGGTGACAATGCAGAACTCCGCATTCTGACATTTGGAGAAAAAAGACCTTTACTCCCAATACCCTTCTTGTTCGGCTCACCCCAAAAAAATATTTTGTACGGTGAATGTTTATTTCCCAAAATGTTGTTTGTCTTTTCAAAACCAGTTTAAGCTGACCCTCTGCAGGATATAACTCCAGCATCAAAAGATATTTTTAATAAAGTGGTCAGAAGCGATTGCACAAACATTCTAAAGTAGCTTACGAAAACACCCTCACAGACCCAGGGAGGAGAGAGGCCTTCTTATGTTGGCTGGAATGCAGGCTAGGCCTTCTTTCCACATTCACCATAACACAGGACCTCTTTGTGATCACTGGGCAGCCACACGGTATGCTGGACCCCTCAGGAATTCTTTGCCTGTTTTTCTGTAGAGTGAAAAAGCTGTTTATCTAAGTGAAAAATGTACAATATAGCCCTGATATGTGCAATGTATGTGCATGAAGGTGAGGGAGCATGTGCATGTGTGTGAACACATATAGTGTTTTCCTTTAAGAGTACAGAATATGTGTGTGTCTATGTGTATATGTGTGTGAACACCTAGCAAGTATAAATAGAAGCAGAAGACTTAATTAAGTTCTTAAAATAATTTGGAGCTGTTGATGTTTTATTTAAAATACCAGAAATGCTATATTGGTACCAGTGAACTTCCTTTCCAGCTGGTCACACATGCAATGAAAAATATGTGTTTTCAGAGTAATGATTCAGTTTATAGACACTGAAATTGTAATTAATGTAAATGTATAGATCTATATACTCATCAAGCATTGCTGTAGAGATCTCAAAGACACAAGTCAAATCCATCCATGAGTTGTATAAAACGGTGAGCTAAAGACATTGTTTTAGTCAGTATGAATGAATACAGTCTAGCTTATGGATGAATGCTGTCTGGTACCAGTCCTCAAGGGCTTAGGAATCATTACAGATGGGAGAACTTATTACTACACCCACAAAAAATGTACATTCATTTAGAGTGTATATCTTGTTGTTTGCAAAGGGAAAACCCTGTCAAGGTTGTCACAATGCTTCCTGCCTGACCCTTGCATCTGCACATAGAAACAAATATAAGGCACGGAGTGGAATACTGATTAGAGCACTACGAAACTGTGGGTTGTGGGTTTTCACCAATCCGATGATGATGTACAAGTAGCAAGGTCAGAGTTTTAAGTACCAGTGAGGACAACAAGGATGTCCTTAATTATCTTCCTTGTGAAAACAGTTTGTGTTGCATTTAATGCCACCTTTTGATTAGCTTTCGTGTAATTTTCTCATAAAAAGAGCTAACCTTGGCTCTTGGGTGGTATAACGAGCTAAAGAACCATCCACGTGCAGTGGTAAGTACCACAAACCATAATACTGCTGTTGATCAGCATAAATAATTACAGCTAATGCCACCTAGCTAAACTTGCCAACTAATGTTATTGTTTTAAGCCTACCCATGTTCCTTACAGAAAGCATCAATAACACCCACTGTGGACATCTTAAATGTATTACAGTGCATTTTTCCAGAGATTTATCTAGATTTCAAAAACAGAAACTAAAACAAAACCAGTGGATATTTGTCTCTTGGCAAGCAGAAAAAAGGGCTAAAATGCCCAAATGTCAATGTGTCTCTTTAAAGGTTGAACTGTAAACAAATATTCTGTGAATGCATTTAACAGCAAATTAATATTTTGTGATCAGACATGGCTTAAGCTTCCTACAGAAAATTCAGTTCCCCCTAAGAAACAATGATGTACAGTTAATGTATAGTGGACTAATGAGACTAATAGTTTCAAACTTTCTCAAGCAAAGACTTGATCTTTAGAGCCCCCTTCTCTGAATTAAGATCACGTAACCGGAACACTGTAAATCTTGGACACGAGAAACTGCTTATCGGCTCCTGATAGGCTTAATGCGCTCTCTTGAGGCCAGCAATACCATTTCATTAACGCAAGCTAAAAGTCCTGTCAGTGAACCTGCACAACAAACATTTGTTGTTTGAACTGCCAGGAATTCTGTTATGTCCCTTGTGATGTAAATTAAGGATGACTATACATGTTCATTAATCATGTTCATTATCATACAGTGAGTTTGTGTGTGGGAGTCATTACTGTGGTCCAGTATTTGTAACATAATGATGAAATAGCATTAATGAATAGCACAACAGGTATTGCCTTAACCACTATTTCTTCTCCAAACATGTACACATGAATAAGATCTTATTCGTATTCATATTCTTATAAATGTTCTTACTGACAAGAGCTTGAGATGATTTAAGTGAGAGAAGATGTTGAGGGGAAAAAATATAGTTCAACTACTGAGTAGGAGAGGTCTGGTTTGGCCTGAGTGGCATTTTATTCATAATGCTTTTCCAGCATGACAATGAAATATCAGCTTTTCTCCTTTTATTAGCAAAATGAATGGTGTTCTACTGACAGTAACAATGACATCACTACCATTAGCATGAATTGGTGAGGACACAAGGAAAAAATGAGATGAGGTAATTACATTGCCCCTCTCAGTGCTGGAAGAGACAAATATTTGCAGTGTCCTAATGGGTTGCTTACATTTCCCATGTCAAAGACTCTGGTTATGATAAACACACAGTGATGGAATATGGCAATTTTAGCTATATCTTGTGTTTATATATTTTATTATAACAGGGGTTATACTGAGGTCATGAAATCATACTGTTGGAAACATGGTTGCATTATGCTGATATGAATTCGACAGGCATCCTGTCTGTGATAAGATGTCTTGGTTAATATTGTTTCAGCAAGGTAACTGTCATCTACCATGGGATTCTGACAGCAAGTTCTGGCCACAAAATTATTTCCATGATCACAATGCTGGGATGCCCCAAAAAATGGCTTGATGTTCCCAGGGTGTTTTTCTCCCTTTTGAAACCACCTAGAATGACCTGAGGTAAACCGACCGGATGGCAGGGCAGTAAATCCCATGAACGACACTGGGAATGTCCATCTGACGGGGGCAGAAGACACTGTTGACCCCAGGCAAACACCGTTAGGCTACACAGCCCCTGGCCCAATGTTGAAACATCACATGCTGGACAAATATCACTCATTTTTACAGGGAGATTTTTCAGTCCAGTGAAACACACATTTTTTTCAGCCAGGAGCAATTTATCATATTGAAAACGTATCCCCAGCATAAGGCTCATTTGTACAGAGGTGCAGTGAGTCACTTAAAACAGAAGCCATTAGCAACAGGTCCTCAGACTGACCAGGGTTTTTAGAATTTATTCTGCTACTTAACATTCCAAGGAAATAAATATTTCAGAGTAAGTCTGAAAGCTGTAGCGGACTGAAACCTTTTTTCCAAGCTGAGCTGTTGACAAAAACCTGTTACTGTGTGATTATTGCCCAATAGTATGACAGCAAATTATTTTGTTAAAGTTATCAAAAAGAATCCTTTATATTTACCATTCTAGCAATGTGATCTGTATAATTGTTTCACAGCAGTACATATGTCTGAAATCTGGACTTAGAAGCACTATCAGGATTCCAAGCAAAAGAAGATACAAAAATACATTGAAACTGGAAACACTATATCATTTGCTGAAAGTTGGAGCCTCTTATTTGTTTGAACAGCAAGCTTTTCTTATTTGTTTTTGATCCAGCTTTTCCAGAGGGAAGTTGAAATGATGTAGATTAACAAAACCCAGTCAGTGATTTTTGATTTTTGATTTTTTATGGCAAGGTGTTAAAAATGTCCATGTGATGTTCTCCTGTGATTGCTAACAGATTACAATCACAAAAAGGTCTGAATTATTATACATTGTTCAAATTAATGCTTTTTTGAGCTGTGAAACTCAAACAGCAGGTACATTTTCAAAGTTTTGCCTAGTTGTTATACAATGGATTTGCACATTGATGTGGAATATTACCATTTAAAAATACATTTAAAAATATCACTGTCTTTGAAATGCGTAACATTAGTGTAAAGTGTGTATTGCAACTGAATACTGCTTTTCTGACCTCCCACAAATTGACTTGACAGGGACAAATTCCATTCAAATCTCAGTTATCTGTGTAAAAAAGGGTCTGCAGTGAAAAGGGAGAGTAGTAAATATTTGATGACACCCGTGTTTTAAAAAAATTATTATTTTTTTCTCTTCCAATGGTTTTATTGTAGGAATCTAACCAAACTCTTGCTATATCCAGTCAATATATATCAATGTGCAATTAATAGAAGGACATTCTTGAACATAAGATCAGCAAGCGCCTTAATTTCCTTTGCCATCCTTGATAGAGTGAGCAGTATTCAACTTAAGCCCTTTTATTCACCTTATTGAACTCAGAGACAGCTATCTTCAAAAGCTTTACACCTCCAGATCCATGCAAAACCAAGAAAATATGACTTGTAAAATCAACATGTGCTCATTTCCCGGCATTGTGCTGACCCACACATGATAATCCTGTCAACACACCGGTGAGATCACCCTTGGTATGCACATTGACAGCTTTCCACTTGCAGGTGATCAAACAGAGGTACAAGCACTGTGGGAAAATGTCCCCGTTGACTGGCCTACCATTTTGCTTCTTACTTCTGCTTTAGAGATCAAGGGCATGATCAGGAATATAACCACCCTGGGTTTGGAGAGCAGGATCTCCCTAAAACTCACTACTCACTCTTTCAGCTCAAAAAGGAAATATAATATAATTTCTGTCAAAGAAACAGCTACAAAGAAAATTTTGATTGTCTATTCTTAACGTTGCCAAATCAAAGGTTAAAACCCATCATTTCCATCTGCATAATAGAGTCTTTGTGAACAGACAGAGAAAGGAGTAGCCTTTTAACAAAGCATTTGATACACAGTTTTGAATTATAATGGCTATTGAAAAATGTAAATTGAGAACTTGGATGATGGTGAAATGTTCCTTTTACTATTTAGACATCATTGATAGCAGTTGACTTGTATCATAACTGATGTTGTGTTTGAGATTAAAATTCAAAACCCAGTTACATAAATCTAATCTGGACCAAACGCATCGATCCCTTGAAATAGTAAGTGTGCATTGGGGATTAGTGCACAATGCAAACATAAAGCAACACTCTCAAGTGGTATAAGACAGGGACTGAGAGTCCTGACTAGTCTTTGAGTTATTTTAGGGATAAAATAATAATCTCTGTAAAAAAATCAATGCAAGATAAAGTTCATTTGATCTCAGACATTCATGACAAATAAAATGGATGTCAATCTTTCCTAAAATGATTTTCCACTTACTTACTTATTTTATCAATGTGACTTATCTATGCTGTCAGAAAAATGAATAAACAAATGATGATATGTTCCTTGAACAACTACGTCTCCACTCCTTGCTTCCATTTTGTTTCGTTTTTTTCAATAAAACCAGGAAGTAAAATTGACTCAAGGGGCCTTAAATGACAAGTAGAAATGCAGTAGGGTACTATGACATAATAAGTCTGTGATCCTAGGTATTTGTGGGACTGCACCTCATGATGTCCAGAGCAAACTATATCTATGACATCATTTGTACTTCACAGTACAAAACCTTGCCCATGACCTCATCAGAATGCAACCTCTGTGATATTTAAGACATTCACATGTGTAGAATGTGACCTAAAGAGCACTTTGAGAACCACCCGAAACTGGATCCTGTCCAAAATCAATTTGACAATGACATGCCACACACAGCGGAAACAGGTGTTGCCTTTAAAATCAAAAGGGCATGGCTGATGCATTTTTAAATACAAGCAGATTTTCAGGGGAACCAAGGCCATCTACTCAGTACATCTACTGATGTGGTTCTTTGAAATCCTTTAAACATGTAAGTCAAATCAGAACTTCTGCTCTAACCATTACCACAGATGTCTGTGGTCAATGCAGCACCAGGGAGCACCTGCCATCACACATCTTTGTGACATCCCTGCCTGTTGCTTGGTTACGCATGGCCTCAATAACATGAACCAGCCCAGGAGCAATAATAAATGGTAAAATACCTTTTGAGAGGAGTAGTCTATTTCTAGTGTCTTATGCTATTTGGCAGACTCCTCCCTTTGTCACTGTTATTGGTTTATTTTTAATCTGGCACAATCTGCTATTCTCTGTCAGTAACACTCCCACTTGGCCATCTCTGCTTCATTTCTGTAAACTACATAGTCCCATGGCAACCAAGCATGCTAACGGCCCCACACACTCGAAGACACTCAACAATGTTTCTGTTTGCAGCTGGAGTGGCCAAATAAAACCCCTCCCCACACAATTGCACCACATGCAGGCTAACCAAATGGTGAACTAAACATGGCAACCAAAAAGCAAACTGTGGGCATCTGTGCTGTTCCACTCTAAAGAGAACATCTTGTCCTGAATGCTTAGGGAAAGATCAAAGGGGATGGTTTCAAAAGTTTTATTAAATCCAGTTTTCCTTTTCATGCATTTCACTTTTGCTTGCATTTATAATCAAAGTGATTATCTGTAATGTTTTTAGCACCCATATTTTGAAATGGAATGCATAACAGCAGGAAACAGATTTTTTGTTGTTTTATAAGAATGTAAATTAAACTTGTTGCCATTGACACTGTATTTATTCAGTTTTGTTCATTGTGCTCTTTGGATGTTAAAATGTAGAGAATGTATATGACCTGGAGGAATTCTCTCTGCTCTCACTAATTTAATTTCATTGAACTATTACTTAGATTAAAGATTAGGACTAATGGTGTTTCAGTTTATAGCAACATTTGGCCTTTTGGCATGAGTGGCTATGGCTGATCCTTCACTCCTTTTCTTAATATGTGGAACCATATCACTAATGAAAATCTTTAAAATATTTGTGTGTGTGTGTGTGTGTGTGTGTGTGTGAGAGAGAGAGAGAGAGAGAGAGAGAGAGAGAGAGAGAGAGAGAGAGAGAGAGATGTAATTATTCAATTATTATTAGATTGCCTTTTTAAAAAGCTAAGTTGTTATCATCATGTTTTTAATATATTGTGAAGTTGCTTTCAGATATATCGGTATGGTATGTTAATATCTTTAAAACATTTTTGGACATCTTACCAAACAGTAAAGAATCAGCAATAAAATGATATATTTGTAGTTCTAGATTTTCATACAAACAACTGGAACAGGACAAAGGTAGTGAACATATAGTATTATTCTGCAGTTTAGAAAAGAGTGTTGTTTAAAAAGTCTGCAGTGCTGTGGTGCCGAGTGGGATAGGTACTCAGTTGTCTAGGCCTGCTACACTTGCTCTTGTTTTTCTCCAAACTGGAGTCAGGCCGGATATGATCTGTGTGGACTTTTTCATTGAGAACATACTGTTGCAAGGGAACTGGCTCCTGGCCTGTACCTAGCCCCAGGGTGGGTATATTTTAAAAATAGCCAAGTTTAGATTCACCCTCACATAGAATGAGGAATTTGTGGTTTATTTTTTCTCTCTCTTTCCAGCCATCTTTTACATAAGTGTGCAGTCTGGGGAAGGATTTCTGTTTTGCACTGTGTGCTCTGCATATGAAGGATGTAACATTAAATCAATTATTAACAAGAAAATATACACTTAATACATATAAATCAAAATAAGTGATGCAATAAATGTATATAAATGTTCCTTTATGGTTTTCAGATGGTCTAATTGTATATTGCTTATTATTAATTCTATGATTTCATGTTTGAGGTCAAGAAGGTTATGGGTCCCATGAAATTAAGAGTTGTCTGTAAAATCAAAAAAACAGTCCAAAGTGTAAGTGTGAGGCCAAAGATAAAAAAAATTAAAATGATTTCTAATCATTTAAAATATGCAGGAGGAAATTGAGAGAAAGAAAAAAAATGCTTACATCCCTTTTTGAGTGCAGTACAGCTGTGCTCTGTTGACTGGTCCTGACTTAAATCAGTAAGTACTTGTGATGGTCACATTTTATCATGAGGAGATGATCTGTCATTTAGGAAACCCATTAACAAACCTATGAACATAGACAAGAGGGCATAAAAATGTTAAAAGGCACACAGGGTGATTTACTTAGGAAATAAAAATCAGGAACTATGCTGGTGAATGTATCACACATATATTTTTATATATTATAAATATATTACACATATCCACTCATTCAGTCAAATGGATCCATTTACTATATGGATTATGAAACATTCACTGTAAGTAAGGTTTTAAGCTACTAAATGAGATTAACCTTTTTAAAAAGAAGTATATATTAATTTCAGTCAAGTAAACTCATGTATTTGGTAAAATATTTATTGATATAAAGATGCCATTACATTAGTTTTTGGCATAGGGTTCTGCTCTGGAGGTTCTCACTACAAGGGGTACAGCAATAACATACTAAATAACAACACAAGTTAGGCAGGGAGCAGAACTTCTGAATCCCCCAGACAGGAGCAGAAACAAACAGGTGGAGGCTGGGGTGCAGGAGGCAAGCAAAAACCAGAGAGAATCTAGCATTGCTCATGAGATGGCAGCAAATGAACAGCGGAGGTGAGTTAGCTTGACTGTCCTTAAATAGACCGCCATATTACTGTGAGTGGTGTTGTCACTCTCTGATTGGCTTAGTCTCGCTGATGCTGATGTAACCGGCTACTGTCAGCTGATGTAGACTCCTGTGTCCTGCCTGAACTAGTTTCACTTATTTCAGTTATTCCAGTATATACAAAGATTCAAATTAATAAAACTGCTGTATTCTCATCATACCAGAACATTCACTAAATGATCCCTAATACAAATCATATCAAAAACTATAAATCAAATTATTACACTCATTTTAACTGCATTTCTAAATGCATATCAACACAGACCTAATCTAATCTCCCATCTTCTGTGTTGCTCTTTCATGTAGTACTTTGCACATAGTTAAAAATGGCTTGGATATGGACCGTAGATGACAATCTTGCACAAGTGTAACAGCTGAGTTGGACCTTAAAAATAAAAGTGTGGTAAATATTTTTTTTCTAAGGCAACACTTTGTAGTGTTGTGTTTCACATCTTGTTTTTGACCTCTTGGTAAACCTCAGCCAGGTGCCCAGTAAACTGGCCTGCTGTCATTACTGCTGCCTGGCAGGTACTTGGGCGGTTCAAGTACAGCAACAGTTACCGTAAAAGGAGGAAATTCCACCTATGGGCTGTCCCGCACAAAATGTCCCCACACCTGCAAAAACATACCGTGCAATCCATTAAGTACAGCCCTGGCAAACGCCTTGCACAGACCAGCAAAATTAAGCTGTGCACATCTGAAAATGGATGTAAAAACATACACACTCACACCCATAATGTCTCCCTCAGCGGGCTGACATATGTTCAGCTTAATGGCTGCACACACTTTTCTTTCTCTTATATGAAGGATGCAATATGCACATTAAATCAGCAGCTGAATCCAACAAACCTTTTTTTTTTACTGCAGAGAGATTTCAGCTTACATGGCAGGACTGCAGAATCAGAAATGTTTTGCCATGAGTTCTCATCACCAAAAAGCAGCCTTGCACTCACACAGGACTGGTCACCTCACCTCTTGCATCTGACTGTTAGGTACCCTTCTTTTACGCATCCTCACCCTCTATACTGCCAAGCAGTGCTTAGTTAGAGTCTTCAGAATTTTCTACAGTAACTCTGACTCAAAAATGTTATTTTAATTACACATCTCATCCACTGTTACCCATTAAGTAAAATAAGAACTGAACAAACTCAGTTTCATGGCTGAAACAACTAACGTGATGACACAATGTTCTGTTGTAACCCTGCTAAGTAAGTAGTCAGTCAACTGTGAAAGACAGAACATTTTAAGGGTTACTCCCAAAACGTGTTAATGGTCAATAGGACCGGTGCTAGGTCTGTTCATTTGCATTCATGATTCTCAAAATCTCCTTCCATTCTCCATTGAAAGGGAAAATATAGATACATTTAGTGACAAAAAGGAGATCTATCATACAACTCAGTTCTCTCTTTCTGCCTTGTAACCCGTGTTTTCTTTCTTGTTATCCGAGACAAGCTACTTTGGTAGCTTCCCATGAAATCACTACATCAGCACTACAAACAAATTTGTGTGCATGGAATTCAAGGTTTTTCCAGCTTCAACACTGTTGTGTCCTGTCACCTCCATAAATTATATGGAAAAATTAAAATTTTATGGAAAAAAGTGCATTTATGAAATTAAAAAAGAATGAAGATTTACTGAGACATTAATAAATACTTACATAGTAAATGCATGATTTGTCATTTCAGGTGGGAAAAAAAGTAATGATGCATCCAAACAAACACAATCATTTTGTATACCTTACTCATGCATTTTTAATCAGGGCTTCTCAACCTGAGTAGGACAGAATGTCAACAGGTTTGCTGTTTGATTCAGTGAATCACCTTATTGAAATTATTTCAGCTACTTGAGCACATCATTACATCATTAATACCAATTGAACATGTTCAGGATTTAATGGAAGTGAAAAATCTCATAGGTCAAACAAATCCTGGACCAGAACTGAATGACTTCATGAATGATTTAATTTCTTTTTGAATAAACTGGTTTTTATTAAATGTACATTATTTTATATTTAAGAAAAAATAAATACCTATGCAGATAAGTATGTTGCTCTGCAATGTAGGTCACCAGCTTTGGTCGTGTTCAGCAAAGGTGTTATTGTTCATGGGCTGGTACACTGGTGTGATCCTCTGATGAATCTGGGTAGCAAAGCTACTTTCAAACAAAAAGGATTGAGGGCTGACCTAAACTGCACTGCAGTGGTTACATGCTTATGTGACAAAAATCAAACTCTCTGAAGTGTAAAGATATATACAACTTGGCTGTAGATGGTGTAGATATATATACTTTACAGAGAGGAGTGTCAGGGGCCCATAGCCTATGAATTGAAATGGAGCACTAAAAGAAACAAAATACATAAGCTTGCAATTACCAATCCTTGGCCCAGCCCATGTTTTTAATGTCTGGAACCTCAGCATAAAATTAAAACCGTATTACTCTCTTCATTGATATGATCATGCTTCACTTCTCTTTTTCTGTTATGTCTTTCCCCTCAGAGCCTACTGTGACCAATTAAGGTACTTGGGTCTGTCTGGTTTTATTTCCAAAGTCTGGTTTTTTTTCTCTCTCTCTATTACAGCTGTGACTGGAGTGCTCCCGCGTGCTGCGTTGCCTGGTTACTTCCTTATTTTACTCCTGGCAGGGGAGGAAGTCCAGCTCCTGCGAGAAAAAGCAGACAGATGGAGGTGGGATCCAGTGCAGGCATTCTCTTTTTGAAAACCAGCACCGTTCAGGGACGTTCTTGCCCAGAGGAAACCGGTGCATGTATCAGACCACTAGAATGCCTTTGTTAAAGGACTGCTGTAGACCAACTGTATCTGTGATGCTTGCTCTGGGATTTTTACGAGTTTTTTTCTTCAGAAACACCTCAAAGATCAGCCATCCTGTAGTGGCAGCTGGAGAGTTTATGGAGAGATAAGTAAACATGTCAGGGCAAAAAGGCTGAAACAGGCAAACACGTCTGAACCTCAAGTGTCGTCATTTGGATCGTCACTGAAAACTAATTAGTAAACAATACGCTGAGTAAGCGAGAACACAAGCAGGGCCTATAAAGATGTTAAAGCACATGATGTACAAGGTAATTAACTGAAAATAATTTGAATATGTATCATCTCAAGATCAGAAACAACAGTGTTTCAGAATGTTTCAGGCATGTGTGTTTTTCATTTAGGTCAGTGCCAATGGCCAAATGTTTGGTTTCTTAAAGTTTACAGACACATTTCAAAGTTAAGAAAGAGACTTGTGTCAGAGAGGCCCATTGTACAGAGGCTCTCTGTTTTCAGACATAGTTTCACAGCAGCTATTTTAGCACCTCTCCGTGGGAATGTGCTCCAGTTCTGCATGAAGGCCCGGTGGACAGGACATTGCCTCTAACCTGGACAGTGCTCAGCATTTTTCGTCATTAGGGGTGACGATAGTTTGTCAGGCACTTGAATCTCTGCAGTGTCCATCTGTGTTTTACTTTTGTGAGATCTGACACCATGCAAGGAGGCCAGACAGGAGGTCTAGTCAAGACCAGAGTTGCATGGTCTGCCCATGCCAAGAGGCACAATGTCATTCCCCTCAGTAGCTTTCAAAGGACAATTAAGCCAGTTTGGTAATAATTTATTTGAATAATACATAATCAAGCCTGAAAACTTCATAACAATGTCATTAGCATGATGTAACTTGCATCATAGCATAAAACTGTCATAATGTGTACAACAATACTTGAGAATCTCTTCAATTATTTGCCTCAGTTATTACCTAGTTGGTTTCATGGTATACAATTCTGGTTGGTGTCTGGTTAAGTGTTAACAATAAATCTCTGTTAGCATTATAGACATCTCCAAATATTACCTTACTCTCATAAAATGTTTATCAAATTGGACCAAAAACCATTTTAATTGTCCAGTAAATGACAGTACTCCTTTTAATATTAACCTAGGGGAAAGTATTTATTGTACTTTCTATACATTAGGGTGTCTCTTATAAATTAATACAGTTCTTTGCCATGGCCATAAGTTGGGTTCCCATTTCCCATCGTCATTAGGTTTTGTGACAGGTCTGGTCTCGTGTGAGAGCCTCAGCATGTCCACACACAGAGTCTGGCCTGCGTGTCCTTACACTGTGCCCAACCTGCCATGAGCACACTAAAGTGGAGCAGTGTTCTGACCTGAAAGCTGATTACAGTAAAACGAAGAGCACATTTTCTCTGAGTCCCTTAGTTATCAACGTGATAAGATTGATAGAAGTCACACAAGCTTCCGAACAGGGAGAGGAAAACATCTGACACTGTTAACTTATTACAGTTATTATAAGTTTTATTTTCTTCAACCAGTTCACTCTGTCACAAACTATAACTCCAAAAACCATCCATAGTACTAGACTGACCCTATGATTGGAGGTGTAAGTGTTTGTATCCATTCCTAAAAAATAGGACCCACCCTCACAAGGAGCACTGCAGTTGTGTGCACATCGCTAATTAACCTGTTTATAAGCAAGTGCCAAGTGCTTTTCACCTCACTGTTTACACACACTTAAGGAGAGCTGGGCATCAGCAATTTGAGGAAAGGCTTATCTCTCACTCTCACTAGAGCCAACTGTGTCCCGGGTCCATGGACTCCATAGTTAGTTAATGGCATTAGAAAGGCTTTAACTGTCAGTATGCAGGCTACAGGGCCTGGTCTGCAATCAATGCCAAGTGAGCCAGTCAAGAGCCTGCATAAGGGCTGAACAGAACAGCTGAACTCTGGGGTCAAATCCCAAAGGAAACGTTACCCTTGCACCCTTGAGTACACTATTTCTATTGCTCCTGAGGAATCCCAACTGTTGGAAAAGAGTGACTGACAGTTTCAGATTTCAAACTGCTTTCACTGGATAGGTTCCCCAGATGAAGAGTCATAATGATGAACAAATTTATAATGAGACCATATGAGATGATAAATTACAGTCCTGGGATGTGCTTGCAATATCCTGTGTCTGGTGCGTAGTGAACCAACTGACTTCAGACCCCTGTGCAGACACTTCTACCACAGTAGAAACTCCATTCCAAAGTCAAGCTGATCAGGCCCAAAATTTATCACCAAAAAGTCTTAGTTTTAAGCTGAGAGTTGGGAGGCACGGTGTTTCAGGAACTATAGGTATTTCAGAAACTAAAAATGATTATCTCACAGTCAATGGAATACATAACCCAGATGAAATGTAAAAATCAGCTCAACACAGACCTATATGGCATGGTTTAAGACAATTTATATTTCTCATTTCGCTATAATTTAGATTTACTTTCTCAGAAAGTACTCCTGATTGACCAACTGCTGAAAGCTGTGTTTATTTAATGTGAGCAGAGCCATCGAAGACCTACTGAGCTGCCAAGACTAGATTTGTTAGGATCAGGTCAAATCCAATGACAGCCAGGAAATGTCATACCAATAATGATGAACTGCCTTTTGAAAATAAAGAGCTGACTTCACCCCTATAGATATGCAGAGTGTTATTAAAAAGTATAATTATTTCTCTGGGGTCTTGCGAAAACTAAATGTGTACATGTGGTCATGAATATTGAATGATATCTCAAAATCAGGCAGAGTGAGGTGGACAAGTACAGTTTTCACACTATCATCACTACTGCTGCGCCATGTCCAGGATGTTATATAATGCTGCTATTTTAGAGGAATTAACAGAATTCACTCTACCACCAAAGTATGTCTTAGTGCTGCTTGAAGAAGTGTGGTTTGAAAAACAAGCATGAATGGGAAATTGCCTCATGTACATTTGAAAAACGTACTTACCAGAATCAAAACCACGTGTTTTACTGTTAAAGAATTATGCGGACAATGAAGCGAATACCTGATCCCTACCACAAGCCGAGATTCCATTTACGGAACAATGCTCTGATTGTCAAGTACCAAAGGAGGTGGGTGGGGGGTGTACATGTGTTAGTTGACAGAGACAGTGATTGGAGATAGTTCTTAACCATGTGCTCTGGGTTTCTTTTTAGGACAAACCCCAAGTGAAATGTTTCTAGACAGACACTTCTCAATACTTCATTCATTCGTCTCAGAGTTTGCGATACAGGAACTGGGTCTTTGTCTGGTAGACTCATCTAGCTGAGCCTGTAATGGTGCATAATCCCTCTTGCCAAAGGATATCCAGATTACCTCCATTACATTCAATCACATACTTTTATATTACCTTTTTCAATTCCAAATATTACTGAGGGGAGCGAACATCATAAATGAGGGAGCAATTGTGTTGAACAACTTATTACATTATATTCATTTAGTGGATGCTTTTATCCAAAGTGACTTACAGTCGATTGGGCAATCCCCCTGGGAGCAATGTGGGGTTGAGGGGACTTTCTCAAGGGCCCAACAGCAATGGTGTTCTTGCTGTGGCTGGACTGGGGCTTGAGACACTAGCCTCAGGGGTCCCAGTCATGTACCTTAGCCGCTAGACTACAGTTAGAGTAGTGTCTGATTATTATCCAGTGAAGGGGCACTGCATGGATTCAATAGGCATGGTTCAGCATGGAGCATTTAGTTTGAGCTTGTCTGATTATAAAGGGCTTTTTCACAAGCATGACACAATTCCAACATTCAGTCTGTGACAATATGCTGAGTTTAAAGTGCCACAGCATGATACAGTGAAGAAAGACGATACGTTCTTCACTGTTCCCTGCTTCTCACCCCCGTTTAGAATGCCTAATCACAACTGTAGGTCCAAAACTGTAGGTCTTTTGGTAGACTGTAGGTCCTCCAAAACATATTCTGCTAGCCTGCTGCTTTTTTGTGGATTCAAATTCTGCATTTGAGCTGCCATAGCTATTATACTGCAGTGCATAACACAGACAGGTGAATTCACATTCAATCCAAGCCATGAGATATTCCGCTGTATTTTTCCATTTCACAGTTTCATTCAAAACAGCTTTGATGATGTCTTCAAAATTAGGAACAAAAAGTGTATGTCTGCTTGTCAGATGCAGAAATATAACGATACTGTCCCATGTAAATGTGAGACAGTTACAAGCACAGGTTAGGCTTAGGCCCCCCTCCAGATTCCAGTGAGATGAGGAGAGCTCATCTTTTAAAACTGAACGGATGAAAACATTGTGGTGCATTGCATTGCACTTTATTGTCTGTGTTATCCCCGGTGTGGTCTCCAGGGTTCTATAAAGAGTCTGCCACTCCTCCACAGTCAGGAAACGTGGGACAATTCAGAATGACTTTATGATTTGTTTAAAACCCTCCCTAAAGGTTGAGAAGAACCTCTGGAGGGGAGGAAGCTGGGGGGTGGAGTTAATGCCCTCTATTTTTGTAAAAAATGTACAGGACTGACTTCATCCTTTTCAACTCCAGATCCCTACAGTGTTACAGCATGCTTCAGACATTATTCTACTTGCATGTTTTCAGATCAGATCAGTTTTCAGAAACTCAGTCTCATTTCTTCCATAAGTAATTTTTTAATACTCCATCAGAAACAGTTATCACATGTCCCCAGGTTTTAATGTCAAATTTGTAATCCAAATGAATCAACCGCCAAATACCAATTTCTGGAACCATGCCTTTACAACACAATAGGTTTGCTGATAGCTAGGTGAATGTTAAAATCATAAAGTAATAAGGTTAAAAAACAAGCCAGCTATTTGTCTCTATCCCATCAGACCCACATTTGAGATTTCTGACAAAGAGAATGGCTTTGAGAAGCGCTTTCCTCAAAATGACCGATTAAGAAATTCTGGGTAAATAGGGGCTCATTCCTGAATATTGTGAATTTTAGAATTCTTTGAGGCGAGGTTTCTCCTTTCATCACAGAACAGTATTCAAAAGTCAGAATGTGTTTTAGTATCATTACAACTACATGAAGGAGTTGGTCACATCTGTGTCAACTGATTTATCCAAATAACAGCAAAAAAAACTTGATATTGTGTACAGAATATGTAATAGTCAACAGTTATTCAACAGCAACATTCAAAAGCAACAAGAATAAAAAATATAAATCTATGTGAGATCATTTTGCTACACAATACTATAATATATCTTAATTACAGTAAAATACATATTACAGTATAATAATTACAATAGAAAATAATAATTTCTGAAAAAGAAATAGCAGTTGCCTTAATCTAGGAGACCATATACCAGTTAGCCTACTTTTGGAATGTTCAGCTTCAATTCTGTCCATATTTTCCATAATTGTAGTCATCAGGTAGGCTTACATCACTGAAATACTTTCCACTCATTTGTTTTAATGACCTCATTATTCTCTCTGCCTACACTTATCTGATGGGCATACATGCCAGTTCTCTGCTGTTTTTCCCATTGTTTCCAAAACAAATCCCTACTCTTCAAATAACTAAAATGTGACTGTGTGATCAATTTAGATATTTAAGCAAATGATCTCATCACCATATATTTATTGATAATAAATTTAAATCTGCAGCTGGTGCTACATTCACCTTCCACACAAAACAAAATTGCAGGTGTTCCGCTACTATGTGAAATGTAGACCACAGACATACTTATTGCTTGGCAATTTGATCTGAAATGTGAAAACTAAAATCAGAATAATGCCTTCTTGTTGGAATTATTTGACATGATATACACTGGCATATTTTGTTTTGATCTACCCACATTACATGCAGTGGTGCAAGGTGAGGTGGAGGGAGGAGCAAGCTCCTCTGCTTTTCCCATAGGACTGCTGTCAGTTCCTGTTCTCTCACTCAACTTGGACAGGCTGCAGGAACTTGATATCAATGGCCTCATTAATAGGCAGGCTCACCTGAGGTGGATTTGCAATCAGTACAGGTGCAAGGAATTGCCTTCTTTTAAGCATTATATATTTCATACTATATATTATTAACTACAATCAAAACCCTACCCAACAAAAGCAATCCAACAAAAAAATAACTCCCTCTCTCTTTCAGATATATATCTGTTGGATTAATTTTGTTGGGTGGGGTTTTGTTTGTTTGCTTGTTTGTTTGTGATTTAAACTCTTTTTCATTTCCCATTGTCTCCAAATGGGGGCTAATAAAAAAGGCCTTTGTCCATTTTTGTCAAATTTGACATTTTTTGTCAAATTTGAGTTTTCCTTTCACTCACCACCTGAATCAGTGCTTGTCATGACTGTGTGCCTGTACACGTGCTCCACAATGTATACAGCTGAACTTACAAATGCAGCTGTGGTAAGTAGTCTATATCTACCAGCAGATCAATATCTGAATTAGCATTATTTTCATGAGAATTAAGAATGTTTTGAAATGTTCACATTTGTTTCTGTTTTTAGATAAGTGCTTTAATTCACAAGATGTCCTCAATAAGCAGGAGCAAAGCTGACCACTGGTCAATGGGGATAGGCTTTAGCTTTTCCAGTACTAATTTTCAGTATTACTTAAAATCAACTTTCTCCTATTCTGGCTATCATAATGGGAAATTAGTTTAGTCATCAATGTGCACATTCCATGCTCTTTAAAGGTGTGGTACAACCTTAGCCAATAATCCCATGGTTAATGATCAGACTCTTAGCCATGGGTGCTGCTGCAACACCAAAACTGTTTGCACCACCTGAAGGCCAAGGACTGCATATGATCTGCAAGCTGACTATGGCAGGGCTTGAGCAATTAAAGGCAATCTGGGCTGCTGAGGACCTGGACTGAGTTCCTTTGTCAGCCCAAGGTTTTAAAAGTGTTTTCTTTTTTCCAGTAGTTGGTTGAAACAATGGAAAAGCCTTCAACTCATGAAACCTAGGAGAAAAAGACAGGACAGCCTGTAATTCTCTGTCAGATGAAATATTTGGGCTGTGTTTATTTTAATGCAGTTTGTTGTTTGCACATATTATAACTAGATCCTACAAGGCCAACTGGAGGAAGCTTTTTTTATTAACATCTCTCAAACTTGTTGAATAGCATGAAGGAAAGTAAAAAAAAAAAAAAACTGAATCTCACCTTGATTTGCCACAGCTATAAAGATATTTATCCATTACTGTGTGGGACTGTGGGTCAAACTCAATAAAAAAATCAGCCCTGATATGTCCAGGATTCAGTTCCAGGCAAAGCAGCACATCATTGCACTGACAATGTGGCTGTTTGTACATACTAGAAAACAGGAAAAAAGATTGTGACTGCTGTTGTACACCATTGTCTCCAAACCACATGGTTGGAATTAGTTCTACTGTGAATGGTAAAATCTTAGGTTTAATATGATTTTAAAGGAAGAGCTCCTTTTTTTAGACGAGGAAAATGACTCAACAAGGACTTATTCAGCTGATATTCAACTGATACTTTATACTGGGAAAGTCCAAATCCAGGAGGAAAAAGTAATTTTATTTAAAAAGAAATCTTATGCTTTCAGTTGGGGCTCTCATTTTCTACTGATTCAGTCATAAATTAGAAGTTCATACAGTCATCAGAAACCACAGTGGAAAAACTTAGTGGACAGTGGCCTTTGATTTTTTTCTTATTAACTTCCACTTAATCCCACTCATGAATCATATTTATAGTAAGATACAAATGGGTAAAGGGAATCCTAATTACTTTATGGGAAGGTTATTTTTTCTTTTGACATGTTAAGGAATTGTTATAAATAGATACACAAAATAATGAGAATAATAAGAGGACCAAAGTGAATATCTGAACCTAGTACCCCAGAGGATGAAAAAAATCTCAGTTGGTAGGGAAGTCTCCTCACACACCAGAGATCCCCTTGTGTCTACATAAAGAGATCCACGGACTGAATACGCTACACACAAAACACACTTCTCCATGTCAATTTCTTTGTGAGTTCAACTGAGCTGAAGCTGCAGAGTGAAAATGAAGGAAGCAGCAGTTTGACATCACATGTTTTGCAGGAGAAGCAAAAGATTATCACTTAAAAGTAATAATAAACATAGCTCTCATGCTGTTTGTTAAAACACTGAATCTCTGCCCTTCTGCTATTGTGCATTGTAAAATAAAAAGTATTCAGAACACAAAACAGGTGACTTTCAAATTAATCTCTGCCTGAAATGATACATAACTATCAAAGCACCGCTTGACCAATGAGCATTTTTTTTTCATATGTGATATATTCCTTTTTGATGTGATACATTTCCTTACATTATTTCCCAGGGCAGTCTTTGTACATAGGTTTGTCATTCTATACCTAGATACTCTGATGTAATGGTTCACCAAACTTATGATCCTTTGCTCACCTACCTGAATGTTTGTTTCACAAATAAACAATGAGTATGCAGTGTCCATGCTGTCATGACTGGAAAATGAGCGTTATATTATGTGACCCTTGACACATATGCTGCAGTACTGATACTCCATCTATTGTAAGCACAGTGATAGCTCTAAAAACAGCCCAGCCAAGCTCTAATAAGAAACAGGAATGGTGTAAACCATTAATATCCGTAAGTTCTCATGGGCTTTGCCCTGGAGCCACCATGAAATTGGTTACACTGTAGTTGGTATCAATATGCAATGCCAAAAACCCAGCTATAATACAGATTATCACCATTACCATTGGATGCCTGCAGCCATGCTACAGGCATCCAATGGTCACTCAAAATTGTGTCATTAAGTCCAGCAATCAACAATGGAAATCTTTCTCAGAAGAAAGGGAATTTCTTCTGAGAACTGGACTGTGGCAGAAGTATTAGAATAATCTTCTCTGTTCCTATACTAGTATAGTGTAGTCTATACAGGTTTATTTACAGTGATATTATTTTTAAGTTAAGGTAAAAACTCATATTTCGTTTTGATGCCTGTATTAGATAAATAATATGTAAAGCAACCTCAGAATTAATTGACTTTTTATGTAACTAATAAACAAAAACAACAATAGGTCCAAAACCCAGACAGCTTTTCTAACTAAACAAAACCATCACTTTTCTAAGCTAAACAAACATCACTAGCTACTGGAAAAACAACAAACTCTTTGAGAGAGGTGTTGTCCAATTCCAGACATCTGATTGGTTAACTGTCCACCCACACTTGAGTCAGCAAAACTACAGTATTCTTATGGCCATTAGCTCAATAAGCCTCCCAGGCATGCACGCACAGTAGTTAAAACTGAGTATCAGTAAATGTGGTTTTTAAAACGCGAGGGTGTTGAGCCCACTCACTCACCTCTCTGTTTACAAAGAGATTTTTGTCCCATGAGTTTATAAACTTAGAAACATGGAGGGTGTAAGCAGAGAGCCTGTTTCATAAATGCAGGCCTGCTGTAAACTCAAGTGAACTCCACAGCTGACCTTTTTCTCATAGAGTAGTAGTAAACAAACAGTACAATGCTAGTATTAAACATTTTTGTTGAATTCACCTTGTAGCTCTGATGCCAGCATAAATGGCATATTGTTTATTAAAGTTTAATCTTAGCTTACAGCATCTCATTCTTTAAGAAAATCTTGCCAAATAAATTCTTAGTTGCCACTGTTGATTATTAAATTATATAATCCCCT
The DNA here is from genome assembly GCA_022829145.1 of Albula goreensis. Lineage (NCBI taxonomy): Eukaryota > Metazoa > Chordata > Actinopteri > Albuliformes > Albulidae > Albula > Albula goreensis. The sequence continues at coordinate 14,925,665 of CM040747.1, read as the reverse complement.
TACTTATAGCTGAAAAATTAAATGTTTTTTATCATTCATAATTTTTTATCAAATGTACATGATTTGGCCAAGACGATCAATTTCCTAATAATGAATTAATCGTTTTTTTATTCAGTAATAAAGATAATGTTGCCATGATGTGTAAGCTGTGTTTAGTAGCTTTAGTAAACAGATCAAGAAGGCTCCTGTTAGGCTATATAAAAGTGTAAAAAGATACAAGTATGATAAAATATAAAAAGATTGCAAACATGTATTACAAAATACAGCCACACACATTGGTCTAGCTTTTTGGACCAATTTTCATTGATTGGAAACTCATCTAATTTCAGAGTATGCAATGTTTTATTTGTGCAACACACAGTATGATACATGGAGCTTCTGAAAAAGATACAACTCTTTGTTTGTAAATAAAAGATGAAACATCATTTCACCTGATGTTTGCTAACGCTGTCTTATTTATTTGGCTTCAAACAAATGACAATGATAAGATTAGGCATGTTTATGTCTGCAGATAATGAAATAGAAAGCTCTGAATTTCACTCAGAAATTTAGAAGTTCAGAGATTACTGGGAGGGGTGGACTGTGGAATGCGTTTCTGGCAACAAATAAAACCGATAAAAGCTACTCAAACCACACATATACCATTCAGCCAGTTTCCTAGATGGCACTGAATTATGAAAAATAAATTCAGGCCAGACCAGCTTCAATGATATCGTTTTGGGTTTCAAAAGAATGCTTAATTTATTTGTACCTTTTTGATGGAGTTATTTTCATTGAAATTCACTGGCATGTACAAATTTAATGTGTTGGTTTTGAACTGAAAAATTACCAATTCCGTAACCAAAAGCTCATGTGAACCAATGGGAAAATTCCATTGAACAGAAACCTCAAGAAGTCTGGGTTTCACTCTGGGAGCCAAAGGTATGACTTTAATGAAAAAGGCCCAAAATACACTTCACAAAAAATGCACGTTTGTGGATTTCAGTTGGCATTGCTTGAATCTTAAAGCATGTCAGGATGTATCAGTACCAAAAATTTTAGTCCTTTTACATTGTTTTTAAAAAAGAGCAGGGTTGACTACTTCTGTGTATTACATGTTTTCTTCAGTGACCTACTGTGACTACTGTGACTTATTCACTGTAAGTTTCATACATGGTATGAGTTCTCCTGACTGATCTCAATAAGGTTGCACTGTCAAAAATAAAGGAACTTTCTGATGTGAAATTCAAATGTTTTTCTATCAGATACATATAAAATAAGGCAGCCAGTTGTCCAGTGGGTAAGATGACTGGGACCTATCAGTATGGTGGCTCAAGCCCCAGTCAAGCCACAGCAAGAACATCATTTCTGTTGGGCCCTTGAGCAATGTTGAGCCCCACATTGCTCCCAGGGGGATTGGCCCTTGGCTAGCCAAATCAACTGTAAGTTGCTATGGATAAAAGGTTCTGAAGCAATGGTGCATAATGCAACAGGAAGCAATGTTTCTTTCAATACCAAGCCATGCATGATAGAACTTAAATCAAAGGTAAAAGGATGTGGTAAAAATGGACTAGCTGTCATGAAAACTATGTGACTATTTTACCATGCAGTATTATTAACACATAATGATCTGCACTCTCCTGACATAAAAAAGAGTGTTTCAGCAATGGGATGGTTCTATAAATGCAATTTTCTGAAGAAAATGCAGTCTGAAGAAAAAAACACAATTATAGGGTGCTTTTTAAATACTTTAAAATTTGTGGGAAAATACATAATTGGACAAAAATTGGAATTTCTAAATTAGATGTTGTATTCTTTTTTCACTTCTCACCAGTACTTGATATTTGCTGATGGCAGTATCTTGGTTAAATAAAAAACCAAGGTCAAGCAACCACAGCACAGGTCCAAATTAAAATACCCCCGGTAACACCCTCAAGAAATACAATATGAACTCTCCACTTTGCTGTGTTTGTCTTTTGAGGCTTCAAGGCCTTGTTTGACTCCCTGAGCCTATCACATCTCTATTTAAATGCACCATGACTGACTCAGCTTAGGCAAGCTGGAACCAGGATTAGCGGTCTGTGAATCAAAAAGGAGCAGATGTGTTGGAGTGACTGAAGCAGCTTGCAGGTATACCAAAATGTAAGCCCATAAGTCTGGCACTTAGTGACTGGGTGGGGAATTGTTTTTTCATCTGCTACTGATATAGTTTGAGCTTTTGTTAGTCAAGGGAAAATGTTCTAGGTACACAAAACTATATTTATGTGTGTGTGTGAGAGAGAGTCATGATGTCATTTTGGTGCCATGACAGCTTTTGTAATTAATCAGATACACCTGTGAAATCTCAGTTCCCAACCAGATCGCTCCGGTCTGCGTCATCAGTGCGGCCGGTGCCCCCTCCCTCCATGCTTGCACTTCCCAGTCACCGCTGCTGTATGTTCTGGTTCCCCACTGGTGGAGCAACCTAATTACGGAGGTCAGAACAGCAGATGGTCTTTCCACCTTCAAGTGCAGACTTAAAACTCACCTCTTCAGGACACACCTCTCACCAACCCTCCCTAGCTCCTCTAGTTACCCATAGTCCCACTTGTAGTTACCTAATTTTAATATCTTATGATTGTTGTTAATGTTACGAATGGTTTTCATTTTGCTTCCTCAACAGGTCATCCACAGGGTTTAGTCTATGCTATCCCTTCGTTGGACTTTTACCCCACTGTAGCACTTTAGCACTCTTGTCCTGGGCATAATGCACTTTGAATTGTGAGTCACTCTGAGTAAGAGTGTCTGCAAAATGACTATAATGTAATGTAACCATTGCCCATGGTTCCTTTGATATGTACTATCTCATGTGTTCATGCAATCTGTAAACTCCAGAAAAAGAAGTGGCCAGAGGAAACTCATGCTGACCAGGGTTGAACACAGAAAGGGTCAGGCCATGGTGAGACTTGAACCTGAGTCCTGCTTGTGGGGTGGCCGCATTGCAAACCACAGAAACACCATTCCTTTGTCTGTTAATTTATTCATTCATTTTTTCATTTATTCATGTAGGTGGACAGTTTATTTAGATTGCAATAAATCACATTGTCACATTATGTTGGAGTTTCCCAAAATAGTATCATGACATTTTTTCCAGCCAGGTACAAATTTGGTTTACCCAAAAGAATATTTTGCCCATATCCACTTCTCTGAAACTAAGTTTTAATGAGTTATCTATGTACTAATTGTTTAATGTATAATTTGTAATTATAAAATATTCAACATTCTGAAACCAAGTGATATGTAACCAAGATAGGTGTTCAGATTTCATGAAATTGCACCTATACTGCCAAGCCCTTCCCTACACCTCCCCGCAAGAAGCACCTAATATACAAATCACACCTCGGATTTGGCCTTTTTTGTGGTGAGATTGCACATCAAATTTGGGGGCAGAACAGAGTCAAACATGAGTGGAATTATGGCTCCACATACATTTATTTGTACTCTGGACAGATTAATCATGCTTCACTATCTGTCAGTGTGATGGAAAAATCTGGCTTTGCCGGATGCCAGGAAAACACAACCTGTGAATGAATAGTGCTGTAAAACTGTAGAGTTTGGTGGAGGATAGCTTATGTATGTATTTACCTTTCCATGTCCCCTGTCCAAATATTGATAATAAAATATTATGTGATTAATTACAAAATAATTATACTCATACATCCAAATACAATTACATGGTATTTGTTTACATGAATGCACCATGGAAATGTACATTTGTCTGCATTTGTGCATGTGGTAAGTAAAGGAAATGATTGATTAAGATTGCAATTGTTGGTCTCTGACAAGCAGAAACCATAGATTCAAAACAGGAAGTGACATTGCAGCTGCTGTTGTTGGATATGCTCATCTCAAATCCTTTAAAGATGCTTCTGACTAGGCATGACTAAATATGACCATGTTTTTCAACCCATTCTGCAGACTGTCAAAGCATGCCAGTGTGCCAATACCTCATGGTTTTCAACATGATAAGTGGCTCCATGGGGAGAGTGTTACAGACTGATAGGAATGTTCTGCAATAGGGGAACTCCATTTATGTTGCGACTATAGGGAAACATTTGGCAGCTGAAAGCTCTCACAGTTGCTTTGGGTGTAGTAGTAATACTAACAATAATAAAACCCCCTTAAGGAAACATTATACTGTTTCTTTATGAGATTCACAACATTTCAAGAAATGTGTATTTAGTCCTCTTAGTAATATTCATCTCCAATCTGCATTTAGGCTGGAAATTCCAGCCAAGGCCATCCTGACTCCACTTCTGCACACGTATTAGAGGTCAGGGCTTTCTGACCAAGCCTTTGTGAGAAAACTCAAAAACCTGAGAAGGTCTATGAGTAGTTCATGTCTGTTGGGTTACATAGAGGTTGGCTTTAGGGTGTGGTCTGGTGTCAGTATTTCCATACAGAATTACCACTTTGCTCTGCGTAATATGTTCTTTCCTCCCCTGGAAAAGTTTCCTTCTACTGGTTAAAATGTGTCCTGTCTTCTATTAAATTCCAGGAATGGTAAAAGTGTGGCATCATAGAGTGCTCACAAGCTGACCACTTAGTTCCTCTTACAGCAGCAGTGAGGTGACACAGTCTGTTATTTTATGGCGTGTAAGGTTTACTGGATTTTTGGGATTGGACAGGGGGTAAGCTGTACAAGCTCCTTTGTAAAACATTTTACTGAAAAAAACATGAATTGTAGTGAAAATAAACAACCCTTTACATATGAACCCTGGAAAAACTGGCTCCTTCACAAGTTACTAGAGTCGTTTTCATCAGCAAGTTACTGTTAGAGAATGGTTTCTGAAAACTGAGAATTTCTGCCATTTTAAATCCCAAAAAAGGATTTATTTTAATCACAATATCAAGATGCCCTTCAAAAATATGATTTGAAAACAAATGAATATGTAAAAATTTAAAAACATGAACATTTGTATTGTGTTTGAATATAACAAATGAATTCCACGTATTACATTAAATGCTTTGGGGCACTAAGTAAACACTTTAAAGCACAAAGGGCTTACTGTTCTAACTCCAGTTAAAAAACTGAAAAAAGGCATCTGTCAAGAACTGTCAGTCCCCACCCTATAAATAAAAAGATACACCTGAAAGTCCTTTGGACTAGTTTAAAACCCTGAAAGCTTGTCCAGGAAAGTATACACAAGTTTAGCTTTTAAAATTCAAATGAAAAAATAATATTCAGGGTTTATTTGATGTCTGTAGAGAAAGTGGTACAAATTTGGACAGGACACATACCTATCACGCTATGCAACACTTGCTTGAAAAAAAGAAAAACAGTTAAGTCACATTTCAGTGGTTACTCTATGAGTTTAAGTAACATTTTCTTTGGCAGTTTATGAAACAAACGCAGTCCATTTGTCCAGCACCAATCTCAGGATTCAAAGCATTTTGCAGGAAATCAATTAAGAGAGGAATGAAACTGCTTGCCAAGGCAGGGGAGAAATTAACATTCCTGTGAAATCTGTTCACTGCCGCCTGTCAGTGTTGGCCCAAGAAAGATATATAATTGTTGTTTAGGTACATGGCTTCCTCCCTTTTTAAGAATAGGGCAAATTAACTAAATAAATGAAAGGAAAGGAAGTTTCCTCTTTTTGCTACCCCTGTTTACATTGCCTCACCTCTGACTGATGTTTAGGTTTTTTTACCCCATGAAACTTGAAAGCTAGACCTCAGAGTTTGCTTAATACGAAATAGGAGATTGTGCATTTGAATTCAGAAGCTGAAAGCAGTATGGCCAAATGCATAAGGAACTGGACAAGAGCATCAAGTCTCCCTGTTGATTTCATTTGATGTTGGTGTGCCAAGTTGGAAAAGCTGTTAGTAGGTCAGCCCACTGTAAGTGTCTGGCAAACATGTTTTCTTGTCTCACAGGATTATAATGAAGTCAAAATCATTAAATGTTTTTCTTTTTTGGGAAATATCTTGGCCCACTTTAAAGCAGTTTATCTAAACACTCATGCTTTTGTACAGGATCTTCATTTTAGGTTACAGAAAGTTATCAGTTTCTTCCCTTGGAAACAATCCATTGTGCCTAATCTCTTGAAGGGGATATGGAATTTAATAAAACAGACTTTACAACTTTTCTGTGATTGTTTTCTTTTTTACTGGCAAGCAAATGTATTATTTCTGTTCTGTGACCCTGTCATTGCAATACAGAAGAGTAAGTGCCTGTCTAAGCAAGCAAAAAGAGTCTGTTTTTACTGAAATTCAGCTGTCTTTATAGAGACTAATGTCATTTGATTGGGTCTCAGGCTAAATTTGCATGATTGGTTCCAAACTCTTGTGTTGTGATTTTGCTGAAAACCCAGACATTGATAATGTTTTAACATTGGTGTTCCAAAGAATAGATTGGGGGGGAGAAACAGATAGTGAAGGAGATTCATGATTTCATCCATAGATTAATTCACTTTGCTGTAAATTCCAGTCCTGGATTGCAATTAACACTCCACACAGGGAAGCAATCAAGTTATTAAAATGAATTTATTTACGTGGCCAATGCTTATTTTTCCTTCAGAATGCCCAGAATTTTTCCTTTTAGGGGGAAGAGAGAAGAAAAATATTTCATGCCATTAATCCATAAATGAGATTAACAATATCTAGTGGAATATATATTAAATGGTTGGGGTTTTGAGCTTCATAGTGCTGCATTTCTTGAATTTCTGGTGGGTCAGGGCAATAACCACACTTAGTAATTCTGGAAAAATCAACAAAACCACTCAAAATATGAAATAAAATGTGGGATATAAACTGTTCTCCATGCATGGTGCTACACAGGAGCAGTCAGCTAAAAGAAACTCAGACAATGGGCCTTGTGGTGCCTCCACTGATGTCCAGGTTCTGCAGGGTTCTGCATTTCTTCTACATCAATTCAGTATGTTGAAAGAATACAGTTTATTGGCATATTAAACTGATTAAAATTTTCATCTTGGTGACCAAATGCGAACCTTTCAAATTCTACATTTTCAACCGGCATAATTATTTGCATAATCTGTATGTAACTGCTAATGAATCACTTTTAGATTTCATTGATTGGTCTTTTTATTTCACAACAGTCTGTCTCTGAATAATGGCAATGAACGATGAAGTGTGTTTATTCGGCTGGAGGAACCTCAAGGGAATTGCCAGAATAAGCCATTCTGTCTCTTGCAGGTGAATGTCAGTCACTGCAGCAATTAATGAGATTCATGTCTGCTCCCTGCTAAGGGAAATCCTATTTCATTCCATTTCACATAATGGACTGGTGAAGTTCTGTTCACCTAATGCAGTGGTGCCAGACTGAATATGATGGAGTTTGCTCGCTGTATGTAACAAACTTAGCACATGATCTATGGTGTTCTGTGCAAGTTGGTTAAGGGTATGCGCAAACCCATTCTTGCTCATTTCACAACAGGATTATGGAGGATGATTGTAGCAAGGTTGCACCCAAAGTTTGGGGAGTGGCAGCAGTTAAAAAAGCTGCACAGCAGCATGGGGCAAAGTGTGCACACACAGCTGCAGGGTGTGTGTGCTCGGTGCCCCTATCTCAGCACACACACATTACCATCTCAATACCACCGTCAATGATCAAAATAACAATGCAGCAGGAATGTGCCAGGCGATTCCTCATCTTAAGACCAAATAGACACAAGTTCATTTGCTTTTTCATATGGTCGGCACTTCAGGGAATAACTACTATCGTGTCTGCCAGGAACTGGAAAACTGACTTGCATTTGAGTTAGTGCCACCTAATGCCAAACAGACGATTTTAAACTGGATACACAATGGATGTTAACTAACATAATGGATGCTATTTTGATAACACAAGTAACTCATTATTCTTTTGTGCATCATATGCAAATCAACATGACTATTCATTAAGTTTTCCTGTACATGTACTGTAGCATAATGGGTATGAAAGTGATGTAAAATTGTTCCTATGCTTATTTATATTTGGGTTGGACAAGCTATATGTATACTTACTCCCAAATGCTAGGACTATGAACAGATTTACTCTCTGAGGACTGGCCATTGATACCCATTATTATATTATACCGTTATAGTCTTATTTCATAGTATTATTTTGAGCAGTTGGTTGTTGTCATTTTTTTTTGTCCCAAGAAGTTCTTCCTGCTGAGTGGCAAAGAGTGAGATGAGGGCATTCCTGCACTGCTTGTCTTGGCATCCAAGAGCTAGTGGACACTATTCCCATGAATGAGTGCTTTTCAAACCTCCCTGCAGTTGCCCACAGGTATCTGCCTGTATTTTCTAAATAGTCTGAGGAACGGGAAATGCAATGATAAAAATTCAAATTCTTTTAAGAAAGCCGTCTTAAGTAACTGCTGTTGATACAAAGCAGAAAATAAAATTTTGTCTGTGTTCCTTTATTTACTAGACCTGACCATCAAGCAGAGGTGTGTGGACAACAGGAGTGGCTGCCAGTGTCCTGTTTAGGAGCAAATATTGTAAGAGTAGCCCGAGATTAGTGCTGAAAGACAGAACTGCATATAATGTTGCTTCGTTTCCTCAAACCAATTCTCATCAAGAAATGATCATGTATAATAAGCATTTATTTTGTTGATGAGAAAGAGCACACAGTTACTTTTCATTAACCATGAATTATTCTGAAAAATGACAAATTATTCTTTTCTGAGCCATACAGTTTTCTTTGATGAGGGTTCCATTTTTGTTATAGTCTCACTTTTATGGTTATGTTTATCCATCTTCTCACACAAGCCAAACATTTTTAAAAGAGACAGAGATGGATTTTTCCAAGAAAGGCATTTAACACTGCCAAAGACTTGGCCAGCTTACTACAAACAGCAAATAGAAACCTCTCAGGGCGACAGAAGAATAAAAGACATCATCTGTGGAATGCTCCAATAACTCCTCCATTCAAAAAAAAAGCTACAGTGTAGTTTGTCTGGGAAAAGACTAACATTGCGGGGGCTATTTTTGGAGCTCTGAGCTCTGCCGTGGCAGTGCTCAAACCATTTCACTGCGATTCCAAAAAGAACAGACAGTTCAATAAATTTAAATCGGTCTTCCATATGGAGTTTCTTTTAGCAGAACAACACTTTTGCAGACATGCATGAGTGATGAAGGGTGGAGCTGAGTTTGTGTTAGTACCACTGAGCCTAACCGAGACAATATACTGTATGCCACAAATTTTGAAATGATTTTCTATTATTTGTTGAAACTAGCTCATAGTTACGTATCATCTTAGGTAGTGACAGGCTGCTCTTTCAGGTTTTATAGAGTCCCATTTAACAAATGTCTTCTCCTCTTTTCTCTTCTTTATAGCTGTGTTTCACTATCCACTCCAAAAATATCAATTGATTTGCTTCCGTGTCTTTAAGGGAGTTGAATCTAATTTATCAATGTATTTGTGTGGATTTGTTTCATAATGATTTGGCAGGGCTGTGTAACTCAGAGTCTGGCCTATGAATTACCTCAGTCAAGCCAGGCTCTTCAAAGACCCAGAACTGCAGCCCACAAAATTAGCTAATTTTGAGATCTCTACCACATGTTCAGTTTAAATAGTATTGGGGGAAGGGTGGAATTTTCAAAGCAGGGAACATTCTTTTAACTGGCAGCCAACTGCCAATTATAGAATTTCACTGTAGATGGTATGGTGGATATGAATATGAGGGAAAATGACCCTCATTTCCATTAGATTTAAGGCTGAACAATTTAAATACATATTTGTTCCCAGACACTTTTGGATTATTTAAAAATAGAAACGAAAATAGCATGAAGACACTATAGCAGATAACATGTTTTTTTTTTTTTTTTTGCTTTCATCAACACTGCCCTATTAAAAGCATGACTATCATCTAAAGTCTGTGTAATACAAATGTAAATCAATGTAAATAATTTCATGCCTGGCAATGTTCCTGTGTGCTTTGTCAAGCTATGTGTTGATTGAAAATTATATTTAATTCTATCAACTTTTCTCAGTGAAATGCTAATTATTACAAGACAGTCTATTTTATGTAACAAAGTCATTGCTCTCACACTCTCAGTACTCAAGATAACACTCATACCAACTTACTTTACATTTACTCAGTCATTAATGTCAACAAAAGATGATTATACCACCTCTCCAATTCGTCTTAATGAATGACTAGCTCTAGAATCAACCACTCATTGCCTCTGTTGCAATGGTGTGTTGTACTACTGGTCTCTGATGAGACAGGAAAACAAGGAAACCAATTTTAGAAATAAATTAATTGAGTTAAAAACTGGTATAGTCACTGCCATTTTGCCCCTCATGAGAATTATAAGGTCAGTTTTATCAAGATTAGTCAAATTCATTATCTGTACCATTTGCAACAACTCATTCAAACTCCTTCCAAGGAACAAAACTTGCTCATAGGTCTCCTACAGGTGGAAATAATATAAATCTTACTACAAAATGACATCACTATCTCTCCCAGACTGTCATTCAGAAAAATGATGTTGGGAAGATATATGGGAATCCACAGCCAGCAACTATGAGAACTTAATGGAAACATTTTTCTGATGCAGTCCTATATCCTGGCCATTTGTTTCCTGTTGGTTTGGACAATGAGTGAGATCATCCTTACAAGAAGAGACGAGTGGAGCTGCTTAAGGAGAATCCCTAGAGGAATGTACTTCTGCAATCCAACAGGAATGCTGGAAAACATGCCTTAAAAATGGAAGGGCACCCCTACCAAACTGTTAGGCCTATTTGACCTGGGAGGACAATCTGACGTCAGATGAATTAACCACCCACACAGGGTATTTTCTATGCACACATGTTTATTTTACCGATTGTATGTGCAAGGCCACACAGCACTTCTAGCTTAATGATTCACTTCAATGCCATTACTAATAAATGTGCGAACACTTAATCTGGATTTCCAATAGTTTCAGCAGTGTCTGAGCACTTTGAATGATCAAATGCTCACTTTGAACATAGGTTTGTTTCACAGCACCTGAAACAGACGTTCAATTGTAGTATTAATGGAATTTTCAACTGAGCTAAGAAAAGCCGATTAGGGTGTGTCTTACCTCACAAATCCAAGAACATCTGTTTCAGGTTAAAGTTTCAAGTGATACTGCTGTTGGCCCAATGTCAGTCAGTCAAAATGTGCTTGCTAGTTATTCATCTGTTCTCAGTCCTCCTTTTGCTCTTTTGCTTCCATAAAAAAAAAATTCATATGGTACTAATCAGACATGCAATCTACATCTCTCTGTTGCTGTATGTGCCTGTGTGCATGCGTGCGTGCGTCCGTGTGTGTGTATTAACAGGGAAAACATGATCAGTTTTGCAGTAGTTTCAAATGAACAGATACAAATTGCCATGAGAGTATTCACTAGTTTTTTAAATTAATGTAATTAATGACTGAAAGTCTCCATTTTGGAGACTCCAGATTAATCTGTGTATTTTTAAACAAAGGATAAATACAAATCCAAAAGGTCTAGTATATATTCACAAAAATACACACACACACCCCTTAGTGAGAATAGAGAATTTGGTCTCATGTCCCCCATGTGGTCTGGATTTATTTCTGCTGTATGTGGAATCCTTTCCATTTCGTCACAAGATGACCTTTGACCTTGTTTAACTAGTGACTCTCCAGGTGAAAATACATATATGCAACTGTTTAATCAAACTCTTCCCTGTGACAGTAGATTATGGGCTACAGCCATGATTTACCTGATATGCTTCCTTCAGTAGACAGGGTGGAAAGGTGTGCTGTGGTGCTATAGCTCAGTCTTCATCTGGAGTGCCATGTTTGAAATAACTCCCATGCCACAGCTAAAGTTACAGACCCTTTTAGCCACCATGGAAAATCAGAGAGCATGACATTAAAGGTTAACAGACCTGAAAGTATTTACCTATGCTCCATTGAGTGAGGAATTTTTTGGGAAAGGTGTATGCCAGCCAGCCCAGGGGCTTAGAGGAGAGGACTGATGGAAAGCTTGGTGACAGCAATTTAAGAGTCAATGTAACAGGGGATGGGATTTAAATATGAGGTTCAGTGTTACCACACACAGACTGTTTTATTAAACATCACACTGTGGAATGAGCTCATCCCTCCTAGCACTGGCACACAAAACCACACTGCGCTGTTATTGATTTGTGTAATCTGGCATGGAGTGGAATACATTTTAATAAGCTCCATCGCCCCCCATACAAAAGGGTAGAAAAAGGGTTAAAGGACTGGCTGCCTCATTTCACCTTGAATGAATCTGTGTTGACAGACAAGGTACATTAACATCTAGAACATCAGTGAGAACGTTTCAAGACAGTACAGCACAAAGGGCAATCCTACTGTACTTTTGCTGAGACTGAGGGGGGAAAAAAACAAGACAAGCTGAAAGAGAAGATTCCCATATAAGGCTACGCTTCCTCTGGGTCTGTGTGCATGTAGTAATAGTACGTCTGCTGGCGCAAAGCTCACATTCCTGCAGCTCCAAGTTTTCTCTGGGAGTTTTTCATTTCCGATTTGGTGGCTGGCAAGTAGCAGCCCTGCCTTTCATAAGAGTGAGGTGGAGAGTCTAGGGCTTGAGTGATCCCTTTTTTTTAAATATACAAACCCAGAGTCTAGCCGCTTTCCTGCAATCCTCAAGTCTGCTCTGTGTCTAGGATCTGATGGAGCAAAATAGGATACCACCCCAGGAATGTGGCACACCTGTGCTTTAAAGCACATAGACTAAACCTTATTAGTAAGGTGAAAGCACACAAGCTATAAAAAGAATGTGATTAAAATTATAGACAGGGCCCCGATGAACTGAAAGTCTATTGTGTCTTCCAGTAACCCAATAGTAGTAATGATTAAATATCTATACATTAACAGGGGGTATGATTTCATTGCATTCCCAGCTCTTATGTAACTCACAGTAAACACCATGGAAGTTAATTTCTTGTGTAATCTCCTCGTTTTTAATTAACTGCTTGAAATGAAATACAATCTTTTTCGATTGTATCTCTTTCATTTGGTACAGCACTGCAGATACTCACACTTCAAAAGCCAAAGCAAAAAAATTAGGAATTCTTCTAATACTAGGAGTAGTAAGACTTAAACACACACTATGATGCTAAATAAACATATTAAATGATTTACTCATTGAATCAGTTGACTCCAGTTTAGTAAGTGTTCGTGCTCTTCTAAGATTGTCTGCAACTGAGAGAGAAAAAAGACATACAGTATTACTGCTCCATAATGTACTGTACAACCACTGATAAACACGTTAAAATAAAAGGTTGAGTGATTGTGTTAAGACTGCACTTTTATTTTGATACGTGCCAGTGCTCAGTTTCAGACAGCAGGAATGTGGGATGTCAGGGGGTGCGAGTCTAGAAGGGGGGCAGGAAACAAGGAAAGAATGCCAAGAATGTCCATGTTTGTCCAGGACTCCATTCAGCTGCTGGCACGTCACCACACCCCCTGTGTGTATAAATACAGGGAGAGCTCCCTGCCTCAGACACAGAACACTTCAACTCCTCCTGAGAGAGAGCAGAACTCAACTACTGAAGCTAAACTCTAGCTTTGACAAGAGAGAGAAAGACCAAGAAACCTTGGAGAGAAACTTACAACGAGATCGGCTTGATCAGATCACGGACCACGAGACTCATCTTTGAAGCGATTAAGGAAGACTGTTGAAGAATTTTTGTACAATTTTTTTCAGATTTTGTAATACTACAGTGCTAAAATTAAAAATATCAAAATGTCTGCAGGACTGAACAACATGAAACTGGCTACTTACTTATGCTTCACACTCTTCTGCTGGGTAAGTGGAAACATTTGAATATGACCGTAAAGTTTGATCATCAATGTGATGTTGATCTCGCTCGACATTGGGCATACACCTGTTTGCTGTTGATATGTCAACACAAACCTACGGGTACAACATTGTCTGTAGTTCCATCTGTAGAACAGTCAGTGGACTGTACACATTGAAATTACAGATTGCATATTATAATATGATACTACTGGTTATTTGGTGCTATGTCCAAAAGCAGAGAGTTAATGAGGGTTCCTCTCTCTGGTCTGCAGGCTAGCGCTCAGGAGTGCAGTGGTCAGTGCAGCTGCCCTGACGTGCCCCCTCAGTGCCCCCCTGGAGTGAGCTTAGTGCCTGATGCCTGTGGCTGCTGCAGAGTATGTGCAAAACAACTGGGTGAGCTCTGCACCGAAAGGGATGTGTGCGACCCTCACAAAGGGCTTTTCTGTGACTTTGGCTCCCCCATCAATCGTCGTATTGGGGTATGCACAGGTAAGAAGAAAAGTGATATTTTTATTTACCAACAAAAACCTTTAGTACAAAGTCTGTAAGTCTTATTTTATGTTTATTTGACAACCCTGAGGATAGAGCAGAGGTAAATTGCTGTTCTCCCTCTTTCCTGCAGCCAAAGAGGGTGCTACTTGCGTGTTTGGCGGGATGGTGTACAGGAGTGGGGAGTCCTTCCAGAGCAGCTGTAAATACCAGTGCACCTGCCTGGATGGAGCAGTGGGGTGCGTGCCTCTCTGCAGCATGGACATCCGCCTGCCAAGCCCAGACTGCCCCATGCCTCGCCGCGTCAAGGTGCCAGGGAAATGCTGTGAAGAGTGGGTGTGTGACTCACCGCATCACCAGACCTTTGTAGGCTCCGCCCTCGCAGGTGAGTTGCAGCCCTTCCCCCAATACTTATGTTGCATTCTGTGTGCCCTCACCACAGACACTTTACCTCCAGTGATGAAAGAGAAAGGCACTGAATCTCTTCCCATCCTTGTTTCCCAACAGCATACAGAGAGGAGGAGACCTATGGACCAGACCCCTCACTGATGCGGGAGAACTGCCTGGTTCAGACCACTGAATGGAGCGCATGCTCCAAGTCCTGTGGCCTGGGAATCTCCACCCGCGTCACCAATGACAACCGGGAGTGCCGCCTGGAGAAGCAGTCCCGTCTGTGCATGGTCAGGCCCTGCGAGTCTCACATGGAGCAGAGCATCAGGGTAAGCATACTTTAACAACCCCCACCACACCACTCTAAATCTTTCATATAGAAAAATCAAGACTTGTATTTCCATTGGTATAGTATTGTACACTCTCTACTGTAAAACATTTATTTCTTAAATACATATCATTGACACAGTCTCTAAAAGTCTCTAAGCAGGATGTGATTTTTTTCCCACAGAAAGGGAAGAAGTGCATCCGCACCCCACGAGTCTCCAAGCCCATGAAGTTCGAGATCTCTGGCTGCACAACCACCAAGTCCTACAGGCCCAAATTTTGTGGGGTGTGCACAGACGGCCGCTGCTGCACTCCCCACAGAACCACCACCCTCCCCATGGAGTTCAAGTGCCCAGATGGTCAGGTGATGAAGAAACAGATGATGTTTATCAAGACCTGTGCATGCCACTACAACTGCCCGAGTGAGAATGACATCTTTGAGTCCATGTACTACAAGAAGATGGTGGGAGACATGGCATAAAAAAAAATCACCATGCATCCAGCAAAAGACTTGAATCCCACAGAGTATCCATCTCATTTGCAGCACAATATTTGTTTGTCTTTTGGTTTGTTCATTTTTTTTTTTCATTTCGCATTGTGTATTTTTTTTTTTACAAAGACACAAAACTATATGAATATGTAAACTGTATATGTATGAGCATGTTGACGGATACCTAGGGCCACTTGCTTCACAAGCAACTGCCCTAGTAAGGATGTGAAAGACAGGGGGCTGTCCAGCAGCCCCGGTAAGAATACTGCACTATAGTTCTACTCTGTGAACATACCCCGTGATGTCACTAGTTGGCAGATTCTCTTGTGCCAGTTCTCTTCCCCCTAAACTGTGGTGGGCTTCCAACTGACTTGGCAGTTTAAAAAAAAAAACTCAGAGCACTTGCAGTAAGGAGGGTGAAGATTTTAACCCCAAAGGGAACCTTAAATACTTTACCCACCAGAGTGCAGGTTGAATGTGCTCTTGTGAGACTGCACTGGTGCAGAACATCAGAACATTGCTGTTCCAGTGTCAATGACAGGTCCAAGTTTCAGCATTTGCTGAAAACAGCCATCCTTCAAGACAAGGCGCCTGGCGAACATGTTTTGAGAGTTTGCTACAGCACTGAAAAAAGAAGTGTTTGACTTTGACTGACTGATTTAGGTCATTAGAAGGGAATCAGTATTTTGTCAAAAAAGACTGGATGATTTGTAGCTTCATTCCTTTTTATATCCTAAATGCTGTAAATATTGTACATATTTTTGTACAGTTGTCTAAGTTAATTTAAAGGCATTTGTCTCTTTTTTCTTGCTTTGATATGATTACTGATAGCTTATTTGCTGAAGTGACTGTTCCTGAGACAGTTTGTGTACTATTTTATTGAGAAGTGTGACCAAACATGTTACATGTTTTCATTTTTGTAGTTCGAAATAAAATTATTATATTTTTTATATAAACACAATGACTCTAATTCCTCATTTCTCTTCCTTTTCCACTATTTTGGAACCATTCATTTGTCCAACTTATGACTAACTTATCAAATTTGAGATCAGTCAAAATAATTCTGCAACAAAAAAGAAATTTTGCTCACAGCCAGTGATTTCATCCATATGCAAGGCTGTTTTCACAGCAGTTAGTTGTTCATACTTGCAGTTCTTCAGCTGTATATCCTGCCTATGGGACTGTATGTGGTTCTAGCCACCTCAGCATGTTCCACTGTCAGCAAGACCACCCAGACAGGTGCACCTCTGGACTTTTCGTAACACTAATAGTAAACTGTGTGCCCTTTCGCAACATGGTCCACTCTAAAATGTGGCAGTCTCCATGTTGAGTTAACTGCCCGATGCAATGTTTACACTGTAGTCAGACTGCAGGCTAAGGAAACAGATGTCCTCTCTGGGTAAAGAGAGGGAAGACCTTCTCCGGTAGTCTCAGGACACTTACCATCACAGAGCACAGAGACAAAAGAGCAAACAAGCTCAATCCAAAATTGAAAAAAGCAGAGATTCCAAAATGTATTTTTGTCAAGGTATATCATGGGAAACTTGGATGGACCACATAATAAAATGGTCTAACTGGTAAAAACTTATCAGAGAATGTCTGACTGGTCCAGGTCAACAGATACATCACACTTCTGCACATGCAGTATTTACAGATCCTCTGATCTGCTCAGCAGGGGCTCAGTATTTAATGTCTGCGTTTTTGTTTCATATTTTCCTAAAGTAAGAACATTTTTCAATTGAATTCAATACTGGTGCTCAAGAGTTACAAGGATACCATAGTTTTAAAAAAACACTGAGAAAATAAAGGTTGAAAGGAGAAGAAAGGTTGAAAATAACATCTGTTGTGTATGAGGACCAGGTAAAGGTTCTTTAATAAAAACAAGTTTAGTGGCCTACTGTTTCTAGGAAGTTAGCTTGCTTTGTTGTCATTAATTATCCTGTTAGACCTTTGGTGGGAAGTGAGAGTTCAGAGGACTCACAATACCTCAAACAGAGTATAATTCTATTTATACTAGAAAGAATCTTTGCTTATATTAAGGCTGAGCAAATCTTACTGATGGAAATTCTTATCCCTATGCTCATGTTTTATATGTTCATTATGTATTGCAGGGAATATTTTTTGTATATAGGAATTAGGAAACTGATTAGAGTACAAAAGCAAAAAGTTGGTAGTGGTTAATGTGTATTGGGTGATTCATGTGTTAAATCAGCATACAGTGGGGAATTTCTCATTAGGGAAAAGACAAGAAGGCAGCAATAAATGACCCCTCTAATGATTAGGTGTCGTTAAGGTAATCTTTAAGCACCAAACATATTTACAGCTGGCTCAACTAGGCAGGTTTGACAAAGAGCCAGGGAAAAAAAACTTGTTTTTAACTATTGGTCAGTGATTTGAAATTAGTCTGGCATCGCCCCCTGGTGTCTCTATAGAGGGAGCAGCCCTCATAATCTTTACAAAAAATATAAAGTCCTGCTCTTGCAGCTTCTTCTTCCTGTTTTAATTATTCTCAGTTTTAGGAGTTAAAATACAAATTCTTGTTACAGAAATAAAATATAACCCTGGTAAAAAAAAAAAAAAAAAAAAACTAATATTGCTACAAAGTCATTTCACATTTATATTTCTCATTTTCATTTCTGAAACTGTTATATGTGTTCATATGTCATATTTTCCATATCTCATAGGAAAGCATTCTCATAAAACAGCTAGTTGGTTATAGTTCCTCAGATGAGTAAGGGCAAAAGAATATGGTTGTTACATGAATTAACTGACCGCCTGACAGTCTGTAATGTAATTGCATGTACAAGTAAACTTATCCCATTCGCTCCGATCTGCGTCTTCAGTGCAGTTGGTGCCCCCTCCTCTCCATGCCTGCACTTCCCAGTCACGTCTGTTCTCTGTTCTGGCTCCCCGCAGGTGGAATGACCTTCCCACGGAGGTCAGAACAGCAGATTGTCTGTCCACCTAAAAGCGCAGACTGAAGACTCACCTCTTCAGGATGCACCTCTCTCCTTCCCTCCCTAGCTCCCCCACTTAGTTTTGCCTGTAGAAACCTTATCTTAATTATTGTTGATATTACTAATTGTTCCTTGTTTTGTTTCTTCAACAGGTCATCCACAGGGTTTAGTTCATGCTAACCCTTCTGGCACTTTAGACTTTTACCCTTTGCTAGCATTTTAACACCCTTGTCCCGACAGAAATGCACTTTGTGTTGTAAGTCACTCTGGATAAGAGCGGCTGCTAAATGCCTATAATGTAATGTAATGTAATTGAAAAGCTGACACCAGCACACTGTTATGCATAATTACAGCGGTACATTTATTTTGCAAGATCTTATTGAACAGAAGAGAAATTCAAAGTAGACTAGCCTCAAATGCTAGTCTACTTGCACCAGCAAAATAGTGTTGTACATATTAAATGCTTTACTAATTCAAACCCAAATATCTTCCAACAAACACTGAGGACTAAATCACATTTATCATGGATTAAGCAGTTAGTTACTGAAATTATTTCATATTAAAAAAGTATTTGTGAGAATGAAAAAGATAATTGATGTGTAAAATAAATTAAAGGCATTTCAATAAATCAGTAATGCACAGATTTCACTCATTATATATCACTGTATCATGTACTGCAAGTGTAATACAAACTGTGAGATAAAGTCACCAGCTTTCTCTGTCTGAACTTTCTCAATAAAAAGTTCAGACTGACAAATCACTGTAAAAATGTCTGTAATGGAGGTTGATCCTCTGTGTGTGTGTGTAAATCCTCTCAAATGCAAATACCCTGACATAAATACTCATTGACCCACCCTGGTTTCACAGATTATAAAGCACGGGCCACCATCAACCTAACATGGCTCCAAGTTCAAAACTGGTTCAAAGTTTTTTGTGCCTTATTCATTGCCCCATGTAAAAACTCTATCCCCAGTTTCATTTAATTAAAGGCTCTGTGCATCCAAGGCAATCACTCACAATAAGCATTTGCCTGGAAGAATTTAAAAAAGAGCGTTTGCCCTCATGGCTATTGTGGTTAGTCTGGACACCCGCACCTCCAGCTGTCCCTTACAGAACCTCCTTGGCATTAAGATAACAGCCCTAAATCTTAAGATGTCTCTTTCTTTCCCTATTAGGACCAGATAGAGATTGTGCTGTCATAAATTGGTCAAGTTTTTTCCAGCAGCTTCAGGATAGAAGCAAATTGCTGAATGATCTAAAATTGTTGCTGCTGTAACACCTATTTCAACAGGAAGGCCACAGTAATGTGGCCTATTGAATAACAACGCTTAGCTAAGCAGATTCCCAAACAGGCATGATGTCCCTGCCCACAGGGAGGAACTTGGTTCACAAACTGGCAGTCAGATGTGGTATTGACAACTTTAAAGCACCATTTGTACATCTGCTAAGCTAACAGGTAACATCAAAATGGACATGCAATGCAAAGTAAATCATTTGAGAGAGAGTGATTCTAAACTTGAACAGTACCAAAGGAAATGAGTACTAATCCCGGGATTTACCTGCACTCAGCCCTTCATCTGAAAAAACAGCATATGCACATTTGCACATGTGTGTACTTTACATTAATATCACTTAATCATCAAGACATGCAGGTAAAGGATCTGCTCTTTATCCATTATGAGACTGAGCTCCTGGTTACACTCCTCTCAGATGATCCTGTTGGTATATGAATGAGAATTCAAAGAAAATGACAGCCTTTGAAGTGCAGTCATTTTACGTTGCTCATGAACGCTCATGTTATGAGCCATATGACACACTTGAAATAAGTACCAGAAAATTTGGTTGTCAACGCTTCATGACCTAGAATAAACCCTGTTATTTTGCTGCCAGGGTGTAGTTGAGCAGGCTTACAGTTTCCATCTTGAACGATGTCTGTCAGAGTCAGATGGTTGCTCAGCCCTCTCAAAACATTTGCATCTGCTGGTCCTATGACTGCTCTACTTCCCATGAGTCTGTGTGCCTAGTATTCAATGTGCAATCTGTACTGTGTAATGCTTTTAAGCTTTGCGCTATAAGGAATTCTTATACTTGGAAGCATGTTGAAAAGGTGAATGTGTAGGGAGAATAGATGAATTCATGAGGACCAGTACTGTATACTCTGCCATTTTAACTTTGAAATGCTGCAACATGTTGTACAACATATTTTCTTATATGATCTCATAGCAGTTTTGCTATGAAATAATATAAGATACATGTGAGAGACTGTCCACTATCCTGCTCAAAGTATAAATTAAAGAATTATGAGTCACATTATACATTATTGTGGATAAAAGGAAACAACATTTATTGTGGAGGTTACCTTACACATTGGTTATGTCCTAAACTCGGTTTTAACTATACTATGGTCATGAACACTACGGTGCTCATGAGAAATACAGCTCAAAAACTCACAAAAGATGACAGTATGGATAAGTTGTGATCTATAAGATTATGATCTACATGAGCCAACTGGAGAATCAGCATCAAACTCCACTTTCACCTCATTCTTAGTCAAAACACAGTTCCTAATTCACTGTTGGCTCCATCCACTGGTGATGTGTAGTATTGCAGGTTTGTCTAGCATACCAGCCAGTACATTTGAAGTCGATAAGAAATCACCTGCAGCAACTTGAATGTGCAAAATACCATTTCCAGGGAAAGTATAGTGGGTGAGAAGAGAGCTGTTGGATGAACTTATAGAGAAGTCATTAGCTGGGATTCAATCAACATTTGTGCTTAATTTCAGCTCACAAATGAATTCACTTTAATCTTCACATATTTTGAAAAATACAACAATTATGAATTGCTTGCCAAACCTCTCCTGTGGTGAAAAAGCATAGACCATAAATTGTAAGGATAGTTAAGGGCAAGTGTTGATTGAAGCATGGCAGAGGTGAAAAATTCTGGCTTCAGAAAGTAAAAGTACTATCATATGTGTGTTCCATCCATGTCCTGCAACCACTGATCCTAGTTGGCACAACTGTTCAGCCTGGTAGATGAGCTAATTAGTGAAATCATCCACAGTTTTCCACCTGTGAATCCTGGCTATTGCTTTTTTTTTTTTTTTTTTTTTTTTTTGCAATGTGAGCGAGTGTATATGCACCTGGTTTTTATCTGGACCAGGACAAAGAGGCACTGCCTGCTTTTTGGGATTTGTATTGGGAGAGGTACTTTGACACCACTTTAGTCATTTGGATTAGTATGAACCAGCAACCACCCAGAATACAGAGAACTGACCTTCAAAATCATTTGTGCTCCAAAATATAGCTAGGTTTTCCTTTAAAACCAATCTTTTTTTTTTTTTTTTTTTTCTTTTTCAGTTATTAACAAAACAGTGAACATAATAACTTGCTGTGTTTGACGATGGAGGTTCTATTGTGCCCTTTATGACAGACAGTTGCCTTTCCCTGGGTTTAGCCTCAATGTATCTTAAAATTTTGTACATTTTCATGAATATGCTAAATAGTAGGTTGACTTTAACATGATTTCTCACACAAACTCTGGATAAGAACAGCACCCACCTCAACAATCATATGCACAGTTTCAGCAATATCTGGATTGTTTGTACTCACTTAGCTAGTTAAGTATGTGAGCTAGATGTAAATGATGCTAACTGTAACATCCTGGCCAAGGGGGGGCATCACAAAAGAGACCAAGAGAAAACAGTCAAACCTCAGCTATACCACACCTATGGCAGGAGACCTCTGTCTTAACACCCCATTTCACAAAAGGCTACACAGGTCCTTTTAATAGGACCCTGGGTGAGAGGGTCAGCAACCAATGATATTCCAGGATAACAGCGTAATACTCCACAATTTTATTTACTCGTCTCCAGTATTAACACACATCTTCAGATTCAGATGGTTTAAAACAATGCACTTCATTATATATATTGGACAACTAGCCACAACATTATGCCACCACTAAAATGAGGCAGAGGATCGACACTACCTGTTGGCCCAGCACAGGAAAAAACACAAACACATATCCTTACAAAAACAACAAAAATACACACCACCAACCATACCCTCCAGTGCTGAACCAAGATCCTTCTGCCTGCTTTCCACTCATTTATTTGTGCTTATATAGTGTTAATCAGACACGATTAGCAGAGACAATAGATCTTTCAGGAACAAGACTGACAAATTCAAAATGGTGGATATAAATTTAAAGAAACACAGCACCCAAAAAAAAAGTGAAATTACAAAAATAAACCATCAGTACAGATTCACTTTATTGCACAACTAAATCCTAAAGATGATGTTTAATGCATTGCCTTGTTTACTCTTCAGCCCTTTACCTCACATAAATTATATACTTCCCAGTTGTGCTATTCTGTCCAACAGGTAATTTACAACTAGTATTGCTTTGCTTCCCCTTATAAAACCTCTGTGTTCATCACTTTAGCGAGACTGCCCAGAGGCAAGTGTCGATATAAGCCAGGTAAGGTATGCTATAACTGACTAGAGCACCCCCACTTCCCACTGCAAAGGTAAGCTACGTAATTCAGGTGAGTTCTCATGAGTGTGAGACAGCCACTGAGCTCTTATCCATCCCTCAAAGATGTATTAATGCATTAGAACATTGTATGATTTTTTTCTTGGCAGAGCCCTGAATGATGTAGAGATATGTATTTGTACACACACACACAAACACACACACATCATTTTTCAATTGGAGAACATTGTGATGTGATGCATGGTTGACATACTCAGATAAAGTACTAGTCCCTTGTGATATGCTCCAAGGCCTGGTCTTGAATTGGAATGGTGCCTGTGCTGACTGTGGATAAGTCCTCGCTGATAGCCATGATGCCCATGAAGGTAGGGTTCCAAACTGCAGGGATTACTTCAACTCTTCTCAAGAGCATCTCAACTGTGACATGGCTACAGGCTGCTTGTGTTAGCCATGTGGATAGCACAGTCCTCCCCTTCATCAGCTATGCTCACTGGTAAACTGCAGAGCATTTGTCTGCATAAATGTGGTTAGCCACACAAATGCAGAAGCATGCACATGGTACTTTGCACTCTCTCAAGTTAAAGATGGGCAGTGATAGGATAAGCCTACAAATGACCTTGAAAATCCAACATGGGAGATAAACAGAATAATATCTTTTAAAAAAGAAAATTATTTGAAGGGAAACCAATATTTAGGAAGAATGTTTCTGATCATGGTGTTTGGTTTATAAATGATATTGTGTCCGAAAATGGGAAACTTATGAAGTATAACCAGCTCACATTCATATAATCAATTTATCTCGGCTTTAGGAAGAGATTGGAAACAAAAGATTAACAGTGGGATGACTAAATTGTTAGTATGCCAGCCCGTTATAACAAACATAAGATGGTTAAAAGGAAATAGGATTAATAAAATGACTTATAAATATTATTTAACCTCTAGGTTGTTAAGAGTTATTCCATATAGTACCTATAAAAAATGGGAGGACACCGTTGATTGTCCAATACCATGGGAACAAGTGTTTAGGTTAATGTATAAAAAAACTGTAGAAAAAGATTCTTTCAGTTAAAAATAATTTATAATTTTTTGCCTACTAGAAAAATGTTAAAGATTTGGGGTATTGGTGAGTCAGATGAGTTCTGCTTTTGTTTTGTGGAATCTGAGTCAGTGGTCAGTCTTTTCTGGTCTTGTCATGTTGTGTCAGCCTTTTGGAGGGAGGTTCAAAGGGTGTGTAATGCAGTGAAGCCGTGCTTTATTTGGGTTTCTTCTCTGTGATACTGGGTGATGTTACAGAGGTAAATAGCTACATTATTAATTTGATTATTCTGTTAGGGAAAAGATTTATTTTTAAATCTGTTGTTGTGGGTTCTTTGAATGTCAATCAGTTTAGAATGTTTATTAAACGTCACTTTATTTTGGAAGCACTGCAAATACAAAGGATGACGTTAGTTTAGAAAGGTGGGAAAGGTTTATTGAAGTGGAAAGCTGGTAAGAAGTTTGTATTAAACAAAAATAAATGCAGAATCTGAAATATTCATTCTAGTGTTTTTTTTTGTTTTGTTTTTTACTCTTTAAGGTTTTTCTTATTTATTTATGTCTTTATGCAATGTGTATGTGTTTTGTTATTATTTTGGCTTGTTTTAGTGTGGCTTTGTGTGTTTTAAGTTTGATCTGTGTTTATTGTATGTTTTTTGGTTATTTATGTCATGTTTTTGTTTAAAAAAAATATTTGCATTTTTACTTGCTGATATTGCTGATATTCCAGGCCTTTTTCTCTTTTGCCATTGTTTTCACCAAGGCCTTCTGTCAACCCCTAGCATTGTCAGTCTGATGTAAACTTAGGGAGTGATGGCTTAGCACTGACACTAATATAGATCCATTAACTCTTTAATTGATATTATCAAGATGGAGAAAGAACACTGTTATAATTGCCTATTAGTAAATTATCTCTTACCTAAATAATGGCACTAGTTTCAAATCTGTAGTTTGATTTTGCCAGAAAATTAATTAAGAGTGACCCTGTCAAGCAACAACTCACTAGTAGGGAGCGATGGCCTAAAGCAGTGGTTCCCAACGTCCTGGGGTCCCACTGTGTATGATGGAAAGAAATTTACCTGTTTGTTTAGATTCAGGGATTGCTGTTGTGGTTGAAACAAAAACCAGCATACACAGTGGGCCCCCAGGACTGGAACTGGGAATCACTGGCCTAAAGGATGCACGTTTGAAGAGACTGCATGTCTGTTGTACATTAAAGTAGTTGTCAGAGTAAAATAACAGAGCTGACAAGGTGTCAGATATTGTGTCCAAGCATTTGTCAAAATTCTTGAAAACGCTGATTCAATACCGTTAAACTTTGTTCAGTTAGCATAATCACCACATACTTTCCCTTATCCTGAGCAGGTTTGTCTTCACATCAATGACAATTATGTGAATATTTTGATCAATTTACATCAAAAGAGTTAGGGTGATCTTAATTTATAAGAACCCCCACAAACCAAGCGTGTGCAAACCCGCACGTGTCATAGCGAACCCTGCCCACCAATCTGCTTGCAACTACGCAGGTAATTTTGTTCCACTCAGAGATGTGCCACAATTGCCGTTAGAGGTCAGCAAAATACTGTAAAAATGCAGTTGTGTTTACTCCACGACAATACGCGTACATTTACTCACTTAGACCCACGAACAATTAAAATAAACTCACCTTGTATAAGAATCCCTAATTGTTTTACAACTATCCTCAGTGATTGTCTGTTTTACATATTTTTTTAAAATTACTAATATTGTGATTATTCGTAACTGATGCACCCTAAAACACATGCTTTCGGTTTGTCCAATTTTTGATGTGAAATTTACTTTACGAAGTCACTCATCATAAAATGTTACCACAAATATTATTGCACGCACCTTATTAATAAAATACATGTCCAGAAAGTTCTGCATCCGGACTATGTTGGAGAGCGAGAAATTTATACACAACGCTGTGTCTTTAAGGGGCAGACTTATGTCCACTCCAAATTTGGTAATGTTACCGCCTAGTTTGTAAGGTTCGGCCTCCATTCCGAGTATGCGTGTGTCTTAACAGGAAAGATAATATAGAAAATAGGGCAGGGTCTGAGGAGTAGTACTGAACAGTAGCAATCAGCAGTCCCAATGTTTTCCAGCTTGAACGAATGACCGTTCTACAGACTGACTGTTTTTGAAAAAAGTAATTTTGTTTTTGAGGAAGATGGCCTTACCTTAGACATCTGCACGATTTTGAGGGGCTGCACGTAAATTGAAACCTGCGTTCCTGAGCAACTTTTGAAACTACAGAAACACAGCTTGGAAATATGCAAGAATGCTATGATTCGACGATAACTCTTATTTCCGTCAACAAATAGAAGAAAATGGC
This sequence comes from Albula goreensis, assembly GCA_022829145.1. Taxonomy (NCBI): domain Eukaryota; kingdom Metazoa; phylum Chordata; class Actinopteri; order Albuliformes; family Albulidae; genus Albula; species Albula goreensis. The sequence goes on along the minus strand of CM040747.1, from coordinate 14,899,366 downwards.
TGGTGGTCGGTTCAAAGATTAAGGTGTTGTGTTTTAACCGCATGGCTGTATGTCAGCTGTATGTTCATTAGCTCTACCTGTATGCTTGTGTATGTGCTTGGCACAGTTTCATCCAGTCGCAGAGAGGATTTTATTCACGGCATACCTGTGGACAATGCGCTTTCCAGTAACTGTTTTGACCGCGTTTCAAGTGTCGTTAACTAGTAAACAAAACTATTTAGGTCGCATTGTGAAAGCGGATTAAGAATGATGAATAAACAGGCCAACCGTGCTGTGCAAAATGTTGGAATGGAAAATGCGTAACATTGCATTGCATGATAGCCTTGAAAAGGAGGTAGCTAGCAAGCTATCTTGAGGAACTGTGTTGATGTCAAAAACAACGTAATTGTTGTTGAATATTTGAAAATGAGTCAAGAGCTTGAAGATATATCACTCTCTGTCCCTTCTTTCGGTCCGTCTCCAGACGACCATGAGAGCCCCACTTATTCTCGTGAAGGTGTCACGAACAGTGCCAGCGTGATACCTGCCGCCGGGACTTTCTGGCACGACTCCGTCGTTGGTGGGAGCATCAGTCCAAGTGTCATTAACTGCCCGGAGACCATCGGCTTGTTGTCGACAGGGAAATGCAAAAACAGATCGATCACAGTGGCATATGTGATAAACAATGAAAATAACCAGACACAAACCGCTGAAAACATGGCCTTACAGTGTTTGAAAGATGCATGTGACACTGTAGGAAGTAAACTAGAGACAGTACACTTCGGAAAGCTCGATTTTGGGGAAACAACAGTGCTGGATCATTTCTATAATGCAGGTAAGAAGCGGTAATATGCACTGATGTAATTGTAAACAAATAACATAAAGTAGTCGACCTCTGATATGATTATCTGATTTTGTACCATCATATCAGGAGTTGTGAATTCAAACTTCCGTCTTTGCATTGCACTGCCATGCAATGAATCAATAAGTTTTAACTGAGTTATCACATAATAACTGAGTTATCACATCTACACTGCGTTGTTGCATATACTGTTGAAGTACCAAATACCATAGTGTAGAGGTGCCGGAATGAGAAAGCACAGGGTAGCATAGTTTCTGATGTCGTGCTCTTTGAATCCTTTGAAGTGAATGAGCTTCAGGTGCATAGAACTTTAGGGACACTCTTATCTGATAGTTAAATATCTACTTTCAGATTAAGCAGACAAATCAACTCCCTCCGTAATAATACGATCAGTGTGTGTGGTATAAATAATATAAAAACCCATTTCAAATGACCTCTAGAAATCTGAATGTTAGCTGCTTGATTTCATGGCAACAGCTATTATTTATTGGTACCACTTGGCACAGGAGCTTGCCTGAGTTCTTGATGAGTAAATAGTTTGCACGTGATATCATTCCTTGTCGGTTATTACGCCCAGATACAAATGTTTCTGATCGTCATGGATTACTCCGCTAAATTTGGGCCACAGCAGGATTTTCCATTTGATTTGGAGAGAAAAACGTCACCCTGGAACACGTCAGTGCGCTGAACGTTTGGACTGGAATGTATTTCTCACTGTTGCACTTATCTGTCGTTTGCCTTCTTTTAATGGAATGCGCTTCCACATCATGGTTTGTTTAATACTTACTATTGTACGCCAGTGTTAAATTCCGCATGGATTAGACTGGTTGAGTGACAACTACTTTTCGGTGACAGAAGGACTGGAAATGACATTGTATAGGACATATCTCTGTTATTCTAATGAGGCGTGTCACTTAATAAGTTAAGATGCGTGTTCAGGTTTTTGTCTGCTTAATATGCTTAAATTTGACGATAGAATTTGGACGATCATACGGTCGTAGATTTTTACATTACCCTGGAGAACGAGCTGGTGATATTTGAGGAGTTTTCAGTGGTTGTAACTTCTTTTCTTCTTTTCTATTAAGTTCACACATACATAATAGCATTAATTGTTTTTCTTAAGTGCATACATACATAAAAGAACATAGCAGGACTAAACATGCCCCAGTATTCATCTCCGCATGTGTATTTACTGTTCTGTTTGTAATTGAGTATAAAAGACAGAGAAAATATTCCTATGGTTGTGGCACATGAGCCTGTGTCCTTATAATCTTCAGTGTTCCACATTTTTGGTAATTCATACAGATTTACCTTTATCAGTGTTTTGTCTAAAAACCTTGTCACATACAATAAAGGAGAAAGTAAACATTTCTGAGCTAGATCTGGTTGCTCCCTGTTATAAGGTAGTTTGTTGTGTCAACAGACTTCAGATTTTTTTTCCCCTTCTTTTTGCCTTAGATATTATCCACAGGGCCTCTCCATTCCTTACCTCAGTTAAGGAAAACCATGCATAAATGTAAGTGCACACTTTATTGGAATGACAGGGGTTTTCCAGTGAAGCTATTTTTCCAATTTGTGGAGAAAAGGGACATTTTGTGCATAGTACTCTAGTGAAGAACATGAATTTAACATAAATTAAAGTGTTAAGGCATTCTCTCCCTACTGGCCATCAGCTCTCTTATAAACCTCCTATCACACCTGTCTTCTGCTGAGCTTACTGTTCTTTTCTCTTGTCACAAAACCTGCAGTCTACTGGAAGAACATGTGTGTGCAAGTTTAATCAACATTAAGGCATGGAGAGGTGAAAGTGCCTGTTCATAGTGGAAGAAATGGATTTACTTTGTCAAGTGTTCCAGCTGAATGCAGTGAGTACATGTGGTTGATCCACATGGTGGCATGTCTCACCTCATTGACTGCAGGCCTCCCTCAAAAAAGGGACAGGTTAATTCAGCAGGCTTCAGTAAGAACTGTGAATTGCTTTTTTATTCAGTGCCCCACTGCTTTCTGTTAAAATGCTGATGTTAAAGCACCCATTTATTGGGGGCTAGAGGATTTGTCACAGCATTGGTATGTTGACTCTTTTCATCCTTGTTAATGATTGGCTAAATTAAATTTCTATTTAATTTAAGTGGAGGGCACAGAAGAGCATTTAGTTACCTAAAGGCCACAAACAATACACAATGTGTTGATTGTCAGCATTCTACCCATTCTTTAGTCTGTAATAATAGTATATTAGTTAATGCTCACAAGATTTTAAGTGCCCATTTTGCTGTTTAATTAATTTTGATTTGTGAATTCAGTGTTTGTGCTAGAGGAACATATAATGAAGAGGGATGGATCTTCACAATGTCTTCAACCACTAAAAACTATTTCCGGTGGTTCTGAGATTGCGGAGTAGACTACAAAGTGTTCATCAAGGTTTATAGTAGGCACTGATGGTTAAAACAAGATGGAAAACAGTTTGTCTTGCAGTATACAAAGACAGAGAATGCCACTCTCTGTTATCAGAATATCTGAACAAGAACACAGTGTCTGATTCCACTCTGTGCTTCTGCTGGGTCAATTTTCCTTGCAAAGCTAAGGTGAATCAGGGAGGAGGAATGCTGAACCCACAGTACCCAACATGCTTAGCTCTGCCTGTGTAGGAAACCCATTTCCTCCCTGCAGAGTCAAGGCCCAGACATGATTCTGTCTCAGGGCCCTCTCTCAGGAAGACAAGGTGAGTCAGTTTTATTTAAGGCTCAAACCATCATCCTCAAAAACCCCCTTCTGATGCCATTGCCTTTTAATCATGGCTGGGTCGAATGGTGCAGAAGAAACTTTGCTCCCTGAGCAAGCTGGATGAACAGTGATGAAATTGGAAAACACTGGCACTAAAACAACATTTTAATGGCAAAATGAAAGAGTGAACAACAGGTCCTAAGTGCATGAAACAGGCAAATTGCAAAATTGCCATGGGCAACAGAAAGGTGAAAAGCCTGTTCTTGTAATGTCACAGGCCTTCAAACCATTCCCAAGATCTTCAAATAGGATAAATTAATTGATTAACAACAGAGTCACGTATACATAAGACATAAAATTTCACCTGAAGATTTCATTGACAAGGCAAGGATTCCAATGCATGCTGACACATGCCCTGTCCTTCCACCCAGAAGTGGCCTATCTTTGCCCCCATTGGGCCTTTGCTAAGTTGTTAATCTGCTTTATTGTTTACACTAGCTAACCATTTGGGGTAGGCAGCATGAAGGCAAATTGAACTGGCACATGGTTCATACACATCCCAGGCCAGAAGTGTTGTATTAATGTAGCAGTTTGCAAATTTAGCATTTTGTGTAGCTAAATGTGTAATTCTTTGAGTGTTGCTATTTGAGATTTGACAAAAATATTGACCAGGAACCCCTAATACACTATTTCTTATTGTCTTAATGGCCCTCGTTTATAAAGCATTTGTAGACTTGAATATACATTTGAGCATAACCATTTGTCATGCATGAATTTTTCATGTTATTAAACTTGCTTAAAGTGTTGTATCTGTGTTCTGAGTGTGTTTTGGTAAATTCCTATTAATTGTAAATTATTAGTGTGGGCACACAGACTACAGCTAACATATAAAATATTATATTTGGTAAGACCCTTATAAACTCCCTCAATCAATCAAAAACATCAGAATCATATAGCCCCCAATATGTTTGATCAAAGAAGTAGAAGTTTCTCCCAGTTCAATATAGGCTACAAATTGTATAGTATATGTGAAGAAAATATTACAGTTGTTTTACAGCCTACAATGTTTTGTTGTACTTTCTGCTATTTGCAAAACACAATGTAAAATGATTAATCTAAACATGGAAACATTGCAATATGTAGCCTTTAATCTTATGCACATTTCTGCCTTTTCACATTGATCTGGAACTGATTGCTTTCACCAGTCTGTGACCTAAATACAGATTGGCTAAAGACACAGCTCCAGGGGTGTGCCTTCACATTGTCCACAAAAATGTCAAGCCAGCAAGTTTCAAAATGGACCAGTAACTGCAGATAGCGTGAATACTAAGTGCAAAACCAACCATATGTATCATTGACTCATCTTAAATGTAGCATTACCTAATATAATTCTTAACCGCATTGATGCTAATTTGCATCATAGAGTGAGCTAGTTGTCACTTCGCATCATTTTAAAACAGAGAATTTAGTCCTCTGATTTTGTCACATTTCATGAATTAAAATGTTGCTGTGATTTTTTGGGTGCTATATTGTGCATTATGATTTTGTTTGTTCTCCTGCCACTCCACGTCTTCATAAATCGGGTCTCTCCATGGTCAGAGTTTATTGTTTGAGTCTGCTATCTTAATGCTTTTTAAGATTTTTTTGTCATTTTAGGCCTGTGAACTGTTCAGGGATGAATTTGGCTATTGCTAAAATTAAGACAATCAGGAACTTTATTAGAAATATCAATATGTATCAAAAATAGGTAATTTCATAGATTTTCATCTTTCTATTTTATGTTGTGCATAACACTTAGTCTATAATGATATTGTGCGAATGGAAACTGCCAAAATAAAGTGTTCAGACACTTCCTCCACTAAAAAATAGGTTTCTCATTTCCTGTATTTTTATAGAACTATTATCTCTTTCCAGGAAATATATTCAGTTGTAAAAATAAAACATCATTGGTAGAGACTGTGAAGCACATAATGCTTATTGTTAAGGGTATTGTGTGCAATTGTTTGAGGACTTATTTGTACCACTGAAATGTTTAAAGGGAAGTCTGTTCTCATGCTTGTCATTTTTAGAACACTTTGGGTCTTTAAACACTTAATTTGGCTATTTGAATATTTTGGTGGTCATTTATGCATAACTGGCTTCCTAGACCCCAGGGAGAGGTTGCTGATGAATTGAAGAATGTTTTTTTTTTTTTATAACTCTGTTGCATTCTTTTTATCTTGTGTTCCCTCTTGTCTGCCTATATCAAAATGTTCTAATGCCCATACCCAATTACACCCAGCATTCCTTCTAAAGAAAGTTTAGTGAACATTAATCCATTAAACCATAAATCCCCTCTTTGTGACATACACATTATCAGAAGTCATTTCCTAAATTTGCATATCTTCATTCCCACAAGTTTTTCCCACATAAAAAGCAAGCATGTCCACACGCGACCTACCCATTCTCCAAGCACTGTTTAAATGTAATGGAAAGTGACTTTTAAAAATTATCAATAAGTCTGACAGTTTCAAAGATTGTTGTATTTGTGAACGATGAGTATTAACATTACAGAATATAGATTAGACTATACTGTATTGAAATACATGTGTAGTAGGAGTGTTTGGTTAATAAGGCTGCTATCGTTTGTTTGAGCTTTCTGAGAATTTGGCAGTGCTCACACATATTTCCCTGAGCTGTGCGTAATTTCACTCTGAAGTACCAGACATACTATCTCTTGCATCTCCATGGAAAATGGCTGTCTGGGGGTGCGTTCATTCCAGTTGACATTACATTAAATTACACAGGACATAAACATTTTTTTATAGAAAGAGAGCTCCCAGGAAAGCCATTGACAGTAGTGCGCTAAACTTCACATTCCTTCATGATTACGGCATGATTAAGGCATAAGACAAACCTGCCTTAACGCGTGCCCATATTGCCTGTGATATCCCAATGATTTAATTTTGCTGTACATCTGAGGTGTGAATGAGATTTATTGGTTACCTAAATATGAGAAATGTCAAACCTGTTGGTAAGGGCGCTAAAATTTAAAAGTACCTGCGTAAAGACTGAAAGTAAAAATTCACTGTAGTCCATGAAGATGGTACTACTGGTAAGAAATAACATTATGTTTTGCTGTTTATAACTAGCAGCAATAGAAGCTTGATACAGTAGTTTTTGTATGTATTGTCACTTACGTGACTGTAGTAGCCTTCAGTTCAGTAATCTATGGACTCGCTCCTATGCAAATGCTCTGCTTGTTATTCACAGGCTTTTAAACCATTATTACAACGTGAATTTCAAAAAGTGAGCCAGAATATAATGAAAGTAAGTGCATATAAATTGCTGCACATAATGTTTTGCTGACATTGTTGAGAGGAAATGTGGTACATATTTCTTTGCAGCCTTACGTGAAAGTGAAAGCTTCGTGTACCAAGTTCTTTTTAATGTAAAGGAGAGTGGGCAGACCACCCTCCTGTATTTTTTCAATTTTTTTAGATAGGGAAAGCTTAGAGGGAGAGCAATATGGAGGGACCTCTGCACGGAAACAGATGGTAGTCATGAGGCTCAGTCCTATGTTGCACTGAAAAAATATCACATGGGATTTGCAGGGCAGTGGACTGGTCTTGCTTTCTGGTCTGATGTGCTTAATATTCTCTTGGAACCTAATGTGAGGACACTAAAAGAGTAAGAAATCATTAAGCTGTTAAGTAGACCAAAGGTACAAGCATTATATGAGTTGAAGTCAAGTTGAAATGAAACTTCTAAATATAAGGACTACAAGCTTCACTGTTTCTAGCCTAAAGCCTCCCCCACCCTGCCACCCTTGCCTGTGCCCTTCTGAATCACAGTACAGTGTCAGAATTGGACTCTTGGGGAAGAAGAACAAATCAAACTGAGCAGTTTCATACACGTTGTTCCTCAGAGGTAGTACTACTGGTTGGCAGGAAGCAAAAAAAAGTGTTTAGCCTCTCCTCTTCTCTCATTGCAAAAAGAAGAAGCTGTGTCCAGGGCTAGGCAAGGACATGTCACATTCTGACACATAGCTATTCTCGATGGTGTGCACTGTATTCATGAACAGCTGGCAATGTGAGGGGAGCCAGAGTTTACTGCAGGTCATGAAATTGTTCATAGTAGCAGGCCATCTTTAGGCCTGAAAGTTAATTGCAAGTGCCACAGCTCCAGCATATCAAATTCTTTTGCACATACATCTTTAAGGCCCTGCTTTGTGTTTTGTGTATGCGTTTTGTGTCACTGGGAAGTTGTGCTGCGAATCATAAGGCAGTCAGGTTGAATTAGTTATCTAACTCAAGTGATAAGAAGCTCAAGGACTGGAGCCCTTGAGCTACTATGGTCAGTACAATTGAGAGAATATTTCAATACTTGTACTGGACAAGATGTGAAAATACTGAATGTGTTCCATCCTTGTGCATTGTGCACTGCCTGCCAATGAAATGAAAGATGGAACAAAAATGTAAGTTCTGCCAGTAAACAGAAAGAACCTTGAGTGACCAGGGCCGCTGACAAGTTCTGTGATTGCCATAAACTCCCTGATGACTCTTGTTCAGTTATTCCCTTCACATTTTTAGTAGATATGTGTTTCAATATTCTATATCCCAGAAACATAAGTGGTAGCCTCTTTGAAAAAACAATTGCCTACCAGTTTCCATTCAAATGAAACTCAGCAGAGACACAAAATTTACATTGTGCTATTTTGTTAAGTTGCTTACTATTTAGCACTGGCCTAGAGATGGTAGTAAGCACATGGTGATGGTTTTCAAAAGCATCTCAATTTCATTGTCCATATCCTCATTTTATCCTCATTTCACATTATCTGCTTATCCAAATCTCTGATGTAGTTTTCTTATTGATGATATGCATCTATCTTGTGTCTTGTTTATGCCCCTCTCTACAGTGCTATTCTGTTGTGTTTTGACAAGGACACAGAATAATAATGTACAGACAACTAGTTTGAAAGCATATCTGGAATGATAATAATTTGTAACTCCTTTTGGTTGAGTGAGGGGTGGGTGGAGAATGTTAAGTGCACTTAACTGCATGTCAGTATTTCCTAATACCTGTACTGCTCACAGCTTAATAACATTATTATGACTCTGGATTGGGGAAATAATGCATTATTTTCCAACAGAGCTCAGTAATATCTAATAAAGCCACCATTTTTCCCCAACAACCCTGTTAGTTTCCTAAGTATAGGTACTTCATATAACAGGTGGTGTGGCAGTAGTCTATAAATGTACAACTTTCTGCATAACTGTGCCACTTGGTAGGTCCCTTAACAGCAGTAAGTAATCTCCCCAATACCTTACTGGTACCTAAAGGTAGCATGATTATTGAGCAAAGAGTCTTTTGTGGGTTGACACTCCAACTGGAACGTAGCTGTCAATGAGGGAAATTTACTTTATCCATGGCAGCTAAAAATTCAGATGTATGAATTGGGCAACCATGATATTTTGCCAGTTGTCTACTTAGCAAAAAGGCTAAGTGGACAGCAATGTTTCTTGAAACTTGAGTGCAATACACTGTAAGGCTGTCAGCTGAAATAAACTTCAGCAGAGTGATTCCACTGTACAGGAATGTCCACTGTGTCTCTGAAATATACCATAGGCACCTCGTATCATTATCATCCTTCAAACCAGACTTGCCCCAATAATGGGTACACTTGTACAGCACTGAGTCGAGGGAAGGTTAAATGTTTATGCTTACTTTACCATTGCTATTTCTTGATGATGGGTAACCTAACTGCAGTGCTAACAACCATCCCTTTCATTAACTTATGTCTAATCACACACTTTGAGGTTCTGTTCTTGTTATTTGCTTTATGCAATATTGATAAGCTCCAGTGGAACATTTATAAAGATGTAAAATGCATATTTTTTTTAAAATATAAGGAATTATATGTAGGATAACTTATATAACCTGGTTGATGGTTAGTCTTTTATCATGCAAATATAAAGTATATGTGAGACATACTATATACTTTTCTGGACAGTCATTTAGAGACATTTAGACATTTACAGCAGTCAGTGCTGTCCTGTTTGGGCAGGTTGGGAAAGTGGAGCAGAAACTGATGGCACTGGAACAGAGTCTGAGCGTTCACATTTCAACTGTAGCTCCCTGCATGTAAAACCGTGTGTTCCCATAACCCAAACAACTTCTGGCAGCTCTTTTGGGGTGAAATAGAACTTTGCAAGTGAGTAAAATAGTGTCTTCAAGCCCCACAAGTGAAAACCACTTCCTGGTTGCATTTACATGAGCTGATTATGGGGGTGGGACTATTCACACTTAGGGACTGGCCCTCTGACAGTTATTTTGCAAAAGCATCATGTCCTGTGTCACTCACTACTGCAGCTTACTGGGGTCAAGGCATCAACACCCATCAAGGGGTAGCTTGTTTAATGAATTAATTTATAAATGATTTCCTCAGACTCAGCATTTAATTTAGGTAAATGTTTCCAGGGCATTCAAAAAAGAAAGACTGGACTGGTAGCCTGTGTGCTAGGCTTAAGTGCATGTAAGACATCGGTCCAGTGTATCAGACTGGTTGGGTGGTACGATGCAAACTTTGTAATTTATTCCAAGCACCTGTTTGCATTTCATTTACTATTATGTACTGAATATTACCTTTTGTGTGCCTTTGCACAGCAACATATTTAAACTATTAATTCTGAATACACACCAATTCCCATGGTAATTGAAGTTTAAGGCATGTTTAAATACTATGTTCCCTGGTGTGCAGATTTTGAAAAAGGTGGCTGAATTGTTTGACTGACCATCCCTGCATTCAGGCTGACTTGCGTGTCTGTGTTCACCCATGCAGACATTGCTGTTGTGGAGATGACTGATGCATTCCGCCAGCCTTCCCTTTTTTACCACCTGGGTGTGAGGGAAAGCTTCAGCATGGCCAACAACATAATTCTGTACTGTGATTCCAACTCTGACTCACTTCAGTCCCTACAGGTACTGTATGCCCTTCTAATTATTCTTTTGAAATATATATGCTTTTTAACTGATGTTATATAATTGCTGTTGTATGTGCATTATATTCTTTTTACAAGATGTTTGGATAATGTCTATTGTGACACACAGAATGTAAATGAACAATCTCTAAGTAGCTGCTGCTGCAGGCCTGCTCTTAGGTGCATTTTTAGTAGTGTGGCATTCATTCATACCAATCTTGAGGAAGATCAAAGCCATTGCATTGTTTTCATTATCTGCAATGTAAAACAGGCTGAACTGAAGGAAAGCCCATTAACACAAATGGCTTTGCTCAGAGAATTACACCCCTCTTCAGCTCCATTTACCCAAACCCAGAGAAAAACAAAATTGTGTAAATCTTATATAGCCTACAGTATTGACTGTCTCGCTCACAAGTTGGGAGCAGAAGATTGGGATATATATTTAACTGTCAGTACAGATGAGATGTAGTGTAGGCTCCTGAATTATTTCCTCAGAATTTGGGTGTGTTGTGTGAACGGTTTAGCATTTGCCACATGTTGTTTTTCAAAGTGAGTGACATGCCTGTAAATGCCAGGGGAATCCCCTTTGCAGTGTCAACGACACATGCAGACAAGTCAGCAGCAGCAGCAGCAGCTGCATAGAGATTTAGTTTTCTGAGACACACACAGATGAACACTTCAGCATTAGCACATACGCACACAGACTTGCATGCACATGCAAACAGGCACAGAATCACACATGTCCATGCACACAGTGAATTGTGGTAGATCAAGAGTTGCACCATCAACTACTGATTGCATGGTCTATCAGGGAAGACCCTAATATCGCTAGATAGCAGACGTCTGGAAGAGGTTGTGTCTGTTGCTGAGCAATAATGTTACAAGCAAGCCAATGCATAAGGGAGATGGCATGGTTGGAGCTTTCACCAAGTCATCCTTGAGCAACAGTTGAACTGCATTGTTGAGGTTCCAGTGTTCAAGGCACCATTCATATGTGGGTCAACATGGAGTTGATTGTTGAATTATATTTTTCATATTTAGTAGTTAAGTTAAGGATATATGTTTTGGTTAAGTTTAACAGTGTTATTTTGTAGGCATGCTGCAAAAATATTGTTCTTCTTATCATAATGAACTTTGACCTTTGATTATGGTTCACTCCCTCAGCTGTAAAGGACCACCTTTCAGTGGTGTTTTCATTCATAGATTACTATCAAGCCATACTAAAACATACTTTTATAGCTTTCAAGTGTCAGTGAGTGGTGCAATAAAATATATGAGTGCAAAATAACAAGGACAGCCCTTCTAAAGCACAATCTACAAATCTTTTACACAGACTTAAAGGGTATTGTGTACTTAAACAGTGCTTTCATTGCTGATATTAAAGTATTTGGGAACCTCTTAATCCAGTTCATATCCTGTGCCTCAAGGGTTCAAAATTAGTGTAGATTTCCACAGAGAGTCAAAATACACTTAAACACAAAAAACACCTTTAAAGTATATGTGTGCCATTAGTGAAAACTGGAGCTGAAGCCTCTCTTTCCTTTTTTCAGGAGATCATTTGCCAGAAGAACACTGTAAGTTCTCTTTTCACTATAATTACTCCAGCGCTAACATTTTTTGGAATGTAAATCTCTTATTTTTAAGTTGGCTAATTTCATGGTCTTCATGAGTACTGTCAATATAGCATCACACCAACAAGGATTTATTCGTTTTTCATGTCTTGTCAAATGGATGCCTGAATCTCATGTTTATAAATATTTGACGTGAGGTAATTTGACTCAGATTAAATGATGTATTTGCTATCCTGCTGGAGCCCCTACTTTTTCATAGTTTTTCAAGCAATTTATTTTAGGAATTCTCCCTCTGTTGTATAACAAATACTTACAAACAAACAATTTGTCTGTATTCATGCCGAGTTTTAAAAGCTTACATAACGGTCAAGACTACAGTAGGGGTTGGGGTACAAAGGTTAAGAAAAAGAAAAACAAAGAAGAAAAAATGAGTTCTCTCTTATCATGGAATTCTGCCGTTTTGTCAATTTCCTGTGCAATGCAGACACAGCACAGGCGTCTGCCACATTGATAAGTCAGGTGGGGAGACACTGCAGCCGTCTGGTAGAGTTTCACAGGCGCCCACTTTTCCCCTCTCATCCTCATTAAAATGAAGCAGCCCCCCATTGCCAGCCGGCTGAGGTGACTCACGTTGTCAGCTGCAGATAAATGGTCACAAATCTTTAGCTGATCTGCCTGTACACATTTGTATTTATTAAGCTGCAAATACATGTTCTATAGGAATTATGGTCTGACAGATGCATGTTAGGTTTAATAATTTTACATTTGGGAATTTACTTACACATGACTATTTCACTGTTTCTCCATGCTTGCCTGCTTGCATGGGGGTGGAGACGGGTGTAGTGAGTGGGTAATGCAGTCAGGCAGATGGGCGTAGGGTTACCTCCCAGCCAAAGCTTAGTTGGACTGAGTGGCTTTGCACAACAGAATAAGGTGGTTGTGTGAAGCATGACACATTCTCTTCTGTTTAAACTAGTCCATGTTATATTTGCTGTTTAATGCAGTGATTTTTGCACCAGCACTTCAGTTTTAAGTCTGACCAAAACAGTGCAGCTAAAGCGTTATAACAAACATGGAAACGGAAAAAGGATGGATTGAATAGCTTACTAGAGCTGGACTATCTGAAAAAAAAACTTCTAGTTAATACACATAATTTCTACTTGAAAAATACTATTAAGTTAGATCACTGTTAGCTCATGCCACTCTGGCATTTTCTTTGGTAGAGAGACCAAGTTTGTCATTCCAAACTCCACACTGAATATACTAGGGATCTTAATTTGTACCATGCAAATGCAACCCACCAAAGGAACTGAAACATGCATAAGGCAGATTAAATAATGAAGTGAGCTAACCATCAATACATTGGGTTGGTTGCATGCACATGTCACACCTCACTCATTTTTCATTTTTTAGCAATGTAGCTAACATAACTTTGTCAATGTTAGATTTAACGTAGCTAGAAGTAATGATATGGCCATGACCAGCCCCTGGAGTTTACACTGGAAATACACTCATCTAATAGTGTTTTATAATGAATACAGCTATGGACAATGAGATATTTGCCTTTCTTTCATGCATCTGTCATGCTAGTGAAAACAAAAAAGGTGAACAAGCAGATTATGTAGCTTACTAACCGATGAGATAGGAATTTAATATTAACTGTTTAGAACATATAACCAAATCTTCCTCAGACGTAAATCTCTTTAGCTTCATCAGTGCTCTCCATCTCAAAAAAGCCATACCAACGGTCACCCTTGTCTTGTTCCAGGATTTGTTGTTGCATGGCCTTACTGCTTGATGTGTGGGAGTTAGGTTCAGGTGTCTTGTTGGTAGAGTCTGCCATTGTTGATAATGCAAGATGATTTTTGTGACCTTAAACACAGGCAGAGGGGTGAGTCCACATGTCAGTGGTAGGAACATATTTATATTGGTCATTTAACAATATTTTAACACAAAACTCTTGGACTTTGTACCTTAAAACATATATATCGGTAAACAGCACAAATGAATTATCTGTCAGATCAGGCTTGAGGGGCTGACTTTATCTTGTCTGTCGGTTCACTTCCTCTTCTTTTTTTTACTGTCACAGGAAATATACATGAGAAGTATCAAGTTGATTTCAGTAATACTGAAATCAGTAATAAAAAGTTTTATACACAATTTGAAAGTGAATATGGTGGGCATTGTATGCGTAAATGCTTGTGTGTGAGTGTGTTTGTGTGTTTGTCTCTGTTTAGCAGTAATTGTATGTCATGTTGTCTCACTTGTAGAGAAACAATCAGATTCCTAGTTTGAATACATAGCCTAATGAGGTATTGCTCTCCAAGAATAAAGCCTGCAGAATATTAATGGTATAGAAACCATACAAGTGTATATGTGAAAGTATATGGGTCAAGACCAAGCAACCATATATTATATTATCATGATTATGAAACCATATTAAAGTGCAAAAAAGTTTTTTGGTCAGGTCTCACAATGCATTTTATCCAGATATCCTATAGCCAAACTTGGCTGGTTTGATCATATCCTGTGACACTCTATATATTTATTATTGTAAGTGCCATATCCACATAGCATCATCATCTTAATGCATTTCTCATAGTTACAGATTTTGGGATTTTCCATTTTCTAATACTGAATTACCCTATTTGAAATGTGTCATGCACAAAGAACAAGTACTTTAAGCCACAGAGTGTGAAATAAATGCTTGTTGTTTTTTGATATGCTGTTCTGGCTCAAGTGTGATAAAAATAAAGTTCATTGTGTAACTTGGTCATGCAAGTAACTGTCACTCGGTTATTTTTAAAAACCATATCTGTGATGTCATCGAACCATGTAATATGAGAAAGCCATTCATCTAGAAGGTTAAAGTATTTTTTCACTCAGTAGACTTTGTTGTAATTTGTTCACTTTCTCAAGCACACTTTTTACATAGGCAGACAACAAAGGGCCAAGTGAAACAGACAGATTAAAATAACCTCTCCCAATCTCAGGATGCAGGTGTAGAGCACAACTGTTAAGTTTCAGTCTGGCATTTCCTCTGTTTTTGATTGTCAGTTTTAGAGAATTGCAGAATGAGATACATTTTTGTAGTGGTCTAGAACCTTTGTGCAGTTTTTGTGTAAATCTCACCGCAAATGCTATTTGCTAACAAATCCCAATCAGAGGTTTGAGATTTATTTTGAAAAGACATTGAATTTTTTATTTCATAATATATTTGCATCATTGACTGTAGAGAGCATAAAGCAGATATTTCCTCAGGGCATTGTTAAGAATGAAACAGCACAGTATTTATGGGCAGGTACATTGCTTAAGGTGTTTTACGGCACTAACTTATTAATGCCTAAATATGTGATGGGCATGCCATTGTTGTTCAGGTTGTCATAAATGTTGCCATTACAGTATTAAATCAACATTGAATCTGGACTTCTTCAGTCAGTCTCTGTCAGTAGGTTATCCCTGACACAATGTGAAACTGTGTCTCCAATGAGTAATTGGCACTGACATCAATTACACAGTTCTCTGGCACAGGTCATGGTAGTGCAAAAAGTGTGGTAAGTGCCTAAGTGTACACATTTCAGTGTGCGAAGTGTGAATCCTTTCAGTATGACATAAGCAGGTGCAGTGATGGAATATGTCCAGAGGTGTGATCAAGCATTCAAATTTAAAAGAATGAAATTGGGAGTAAAGCTAGTTATGCTTTGTTTACCCAGTTTGTGATGTCCACTACCTGATTAAATTTGCATTCCCCTAGACATGCACAGGGAACTACACCTTCATCCCCTACATGGTTACCCCTCATAACAAGGTGTACTGCTGTGAGAGCAGTCTGATGAAGGGCCTTACTGAACTGATGCAGCCTAGCTTTGAGATGCTGCTGGGGCCCATCTGCATGCCTCTGGTGGACCGCTTCATTCAGCTGCTCAAGATCCCACAGGTGAACTCCAGGTGAGTGTCAGGTGTACATTTCTGTATTCTACATAGGAATTTTACAATGACATTTCTAGGTCCAAAGTCCCATTCCTTTATTAAGCGAGATAAATGTGATTTCTTCCTCTGTAAATTAGTATGATGTAGAATTGACCACTATGAAAAGCCACTAATTTGTAAATGAGACGATATCAATCTATGTCAATATCAATAGAATTATGTATATGAAATAACCCAGAGCCTATAATATTTTATTACATTTGGTGTCATTTGTGTCGAGTGATGCATGTAAATTGGTAAATTGTGTGCTACCTGCTTGCATTTTGGTGCTTTGCAAATTAGTGATACATGAGTGAGCCAGGCCCCTGGAAACATAGTCAAGATAACTTTTACTTTGCTTTGAAATCTGTTTTATTTTTCTGCCATATGATATCAATGGTTAATTGCAACACATTGTTGAATCCAGCAGCTTATGCTTCCTGGTAGAATGTATATTATTGTTGTTCAGATCACCTGATTATGTGTAACTTGCCATAAAAAACAGCAACATTTATTTGGGAATGGCATTGAAACAATACCTCTGCAAATCGAATTGTATTCTGTGGTCTGTGAAGAGGATGGTTTGAAACCTAGCCTTCAGTAATTGCATGGAAGCACATATTCCTCATTAAACTTTAATTAGGCTACAGATAACCCAGTTGTTGCTTTTTACTTGATTATACATCTTGAATTATGTCCTGAAGACTTTTTATATAATGCTTATATATTTCCTCTGCTCCACATATTTAACTCCTGTTCATCCTTAATTAATTTGATTTGATAAATTCATACTTGTCTTGTAGTTGTATTTGTATTTGTTCTGTGTATCATGTTTATTATTGGAAATGTCTTCTGCATTGTGAGTCACGTTGTGCGTCTTTTGTTATATCTAAATTACTTTGTTTTTATTGTGTACTGAGCATTGCTCATGTTCATTAGTAGAAAACATGAAAACAGAAAAATGTTGGCTTCCTGTGAATTCAGTGTTTTAGATGAAGACATTAGGCTTGAGCTTCTGTGCCAATGTTGAACTGTGCAGCATCACTTCCAAGAAAAGTGAGTCACAGCTGAAAAGGTGGGAGAATCTGCACTTTGGCTGAATTCTGTGCTGTTAATAAGTCTACTGCACTGTGGTAGTATGGGAACAACATTTACAGTGTGCCACTGCTGCTGTGCCAGAGGAGAGGCATTACCATGCCTTCAAACAGAAGCAAATGTTCAAATTTATTCATTTATTAATGTTTCATATTTATATTAATATTATATTAATATACATCCATCAAAATTAATCACATAAAATGTAAAAATTCAGTGCTGTATCAAATGTCTGTACTTGTTTCCAAAGAGGAATTCAGCAAAGGAATATATGCAGGGTGTATATCAATCGTTTATTGCTTCTGTGGTCAGGTTGTTGAGCTCAATTTGAGGTTGTAGGACTTTCTTGTGTGCTAAAAGGATCTAGGCTTTAACTGCTTGGACTTGGTCACCTGACTTATACCATTTTCATCTTCAGCCAGTACTTCCGAGAGACTATACTCGCAGAGATTCGCAAAGCAAGAGAACTATACACTGGGGTGGAGCTAGCCGCGGAGCTGGGACGGATCCAGCAACGACTTGACAACGTGGAGTGTCTGTCAGCTGATATTGTCATCAACCTGCTTTTGTCCTACAGGGATATCCAGGTACATTGTATAGACCATAGTACAGCTGTTGTATACCTCTATTTTTCATTTTCTTCTAAATTGGAATGCCATTTGCACTGCATGTGACTCTCCAAAAACACCTGCAGCCAACCACATTTCTTTTCGCTCTTCAGTCCACCAACTGAGATGTGCAGCTACTGCATAAGCGAACAGGCAGGAATGCAGGCACTTCATCAATCACATCACTCTTGTTGGACAGGTTACTGATGCCAAGTTAATTGTTACCCTCCTTCCTTGGGCAATGCTGTTGCCAGTTATGTTCTGCACTGCAGGGTTTCCAGCCACAATTGTCACTGGCACTGTCCTGGCCATTGGGCATGTCATTGCTCTGAGAGGAGTTTTTTAGCTAGAAATCCCAGAGGCAGCCTCTCTCTGCTTCATATATATAATTACTGTCAAAGAGCCCATGTTTGTCTCATATTTGTTTCAGATTGCACATGTAAATGTTTGTGCATGATATTAGGTAGTGTATACTAAAAAGTGGTTGACTCATTGATCAATCAGACTCATTGTCATTTCTAATTATAAATAGGGAAAATTCACTTACATATTTAGTTTTAATGTGCATATTACTTTCTGTGCACAGTATTAGATCCATAGCGACAGCTCAAGCAAGGAGTTGATTTCTGCAAGATTCTAACAGTATTAATGTTTAAAATTGTCATGTCTCACATCACTGCTAATCTGTAAATGACAGCCTCAGTGTGTCTTTGAGAGTCTGCGGCCATCACAATTCAGGACTCATGTTGCCACACATATCACGTTCACTCACCCCTTCCAGTCAAGGGCGCCTGCTTTCTGCATGAATTAATAATAATAACATCTAACAGAGAAGGTCAGTTGAATTATTTAACGCCCTTCACAGAAATATTGTGATGTAAGTAAGAGATGTGATTGTGATTCCATTAGCAAGGGAGTTTTACATAGGTTTGTAGACACTCACTGCAGTGGATTATGAGACAGTATACTATGACATTAAACATTGTATGCTTAATGTTCAAAGTCAGTGGGGCTGTATTATAACTCATCACCAGTTTCTGTTCTGTTTGTTCCCATGGTTTGAAGGATTATGAATCCATTGTCAAGCTGGTTGAGACTCTGGAAAAGCTTCCTACATTCGATCCAGTCTCCCATCCACACGTGAAGTTCCATTATGCATTTGCTCTGAATCGGTAAGATCTGCAACATTCTGCTTGTGCGTAACATATTTTGGACATTGTGCAGAGCACCTGGCCGTACGGGTCCACCATCTTACGAGTGCACTTATAATCACCAGTGAAAGTTTTTCTCTTCCCCGTGTTGCATTTTATATTTTCCCCACAATGTTCCAGTGACTTCTACTTATTGTGGAATACTAACTGCTTTACAAGAAACATAACACTACTTTACATTAACTAATTAATACATGAAGTTTCCAAAGGAAAAAAAACAGCCGATCAAAATAGGTATAATTACATGATCGCCTTGTCCTATTTTACAACTAGCCCCCATGCCAGTAATGTTAGAGTCTAAGCTACATGAGGGGAATAACTAATATCTGCTCTTTCTCTGTGCTATAGTACAATTGAATCCACTGTAATTACTTTAATCATTTGCAGTGTACCTTCAGCATCTTAAAGTGTCTAAAACTTGTCCAGTAAATTGATTTATGGTTGCCGCCTGTCATACCATACTGAGACTTTTTCCATCACGATGGCTAATAATAAAATTTGTTGGACTGGTATGAGGATGGCACCCATCCTGAGTAAACTAGGTTAGAGTGCTAGTGGGCCAACAGGATGTGTTCAATGTAGAGAGAATTAACACACCTCCTGGATGCAATGGGTGGTTACAGTCAAAAAGCAATATCTTTAATAAGCTCTGATTTGGTGTCTCCTGACATAAATGTGCAGTGATGATCAATGGCTTACGGAATATATTCCATGCATTCATTGCATTCTTCAGGAGGAACTTGCCAGGGGACAGACAAAAGGCTTTGGACATTATGCTGCCATTGGTTGAATCAGAGACACAGGTGGCGTCTGACATTTACTGCCTGGTTGGACGCATCTATAAGGACATGTTTGTGGACTCACACTTCACTGATACAGAGAGCCGGGACAGCGGCACGTACTGGTGAGGCCCTGACATCAGTTACAACAGGCTCATTTTAAAAAATGTGTGGCTTTCATATACGTGTGAATTTCCATTCTTTGAACATTGACATGGCAGGAAGACATTTTATTTCATTCACTGAAGACCATAGCAAATGACAGCAGATATAAACATGTTAACAGTAGAGCATGAATATTTCTATTGAGATTTAGTCATCCCTCGTAGTTCACAAATGCAAAAAGTGTCTTTTGACTAACTCCTGTTGAGTAATGGCATCCAGCATTCCAAATCATATCTTTGAATAGTGTAAAGTCACATTTTCACACTTAAGCGTTCTAGGGAACAGAAACTTCATTAAGTAAATGGGCATCTGTACAAGCGTCATGATTTTTCAATATGTTCCTCTGTCATTTTCTAATTTTACTTTAATTGTTATTGCATTGTAGCAGACGTACAGGGGAATTGAGGGGGCAATTAAGTATAAGCCAAGCTTGCATTAGTATCAGGGGCATGTTATTTTATCACTGGAAATGGCAGCTGCAGGAAGAGGGTTGAATCTGAACTTTAAGAAATTTTGTGTGCACACAGATTCTAAGTGCATTTACCAAGGATCGCTGTCATCTCAGGTTCAAGAAGGGGTTTGAGTCGGAGCCAACGCTACATTCGGGAATCAATTATGCCGTCCTACTGCTGGCAGCAGGACACCAGTTTGACACATCCTTCGAGCTCCGAAAAGTTGGTATGTATATTGGCATTGCACATAATTAATTTAGACTTTCTGCATTCTGCTGTGTTCTTTGTTTCTTGCCCCTTTTCAGTAAAAACACTGACAAATTGTTGAGCAATTGGCCGCATTCTACAAGCACAGCACTTAAGCATTTGTATAGATCTGTACAAATAGGTAAAGCTGGTGGGGGATCTGGTTTTAATGCCACAATTGTTCATTCAAAAGGAGCTTATACACTGACGTCTCTGTCAGTGTGCAACCTTTGTGTCATTTTCAGTCAGCCACAATAATTCAGTTTTCTGTGTTGAACCTGAAACTGTGTATGTGAATGTGACACAGAAATGTGAGACTCAGATCGTGCTGAACACCCTCAGATCGGTGTGTTGCTCTCCACTGAGGCCCTGCAGGACATGTAGAGACATGCACCCTATGACAGGGAAAAAGCACCAACTTTTGCATTGCAAGCTAATGCACAATGCATATCATTTTGTGTTTACACTTTACCCTGGTTCTGTCCTACAGGGGTGAAACTTAGCAGCCTTCTTGGAAAAAAAGGTAGCCTGGACAAACTGCAGAGCTACTGGGATGTGGGATTCTTCCTGGGGGCCAGCATCTTGGCCTGTGACAACATGAGGGTCATTCAGGCTTCTGAGAAGCTCTTCAAACTGAAAGCCCCCATCTGGTAAGACTAGTTCAAAGATGAACTGGGCTTTAATGCATGCTTGGCACAATGACAGGTGAATGACACCAGTAAACCTCTTTCCCTAGGAATATTGATCTGGAAGGTGAAAGTTTCACAAAACAAGAACATTTTATTGATTAAATAGGGATTCTTTAAAAATTCCCCCAGCTTTAAGATATTGATCTTGGCAGAGTGCTTGTAGTTGATATCTTGTGTTGCGGTAAACAGAAACATCTCTTTATCTGTCTATATCTTGTACTGAAATGCAGGTATTTGCGTTCAATTGTGGAGACAATACTGATTTACCAGCACTTCAAAAAGCCTGGTGGGGAGCCGCAGGCACTGAAGCAGGAGTTAGTGGACTTCTGGATGGACTTTCTAGTGGAAGCAACAAAGAAAGATGTCTCCTCAGTTCGCTTTCCTGTAAGTCTGTCTGCTGACGTTCCACACTCTGCTTCACCCTTTCTTGTCCTCACTGTCATCCTCAATACTGTTTGTAATGGCTCATTTGATTCAATTTTTCAATGTTTCTTCGGATACCAGAGCTAGCGTTCATGTTAATAACTAACAGCATAGTTCTTTTTGCTACTTTGTTTAGAATAACAGCTTGTTGCATGTCTTCATGCACATAGGTTTTAATATTGGAGCCCACTAAAGTCTATCAGCCTTCATACTTGTCTATCAACAATGATGTAGAGGAGAAGACTGTTTCCATCTGGCATGTGGCCCCTGATGACAAGGTATTATGGAGGATCATGTGATCCTGTTGAACAGTTCAGTTCCTCCTTTGAAGAATGACATTACATACTGACTGGCAGCAAGACACACATTATGGAATCAGCACATAAACCCTTTTGTAATATTCAATAAGCTTTAAAAAGAGTATATGCAAGCTTTGGCAGCATAAAATACTTACTGTAGTCTACTTCCATAAAGCTTCAGAAAAGCTAGCTTGAAGCAATTAATTGTTAATTCAGTAAAGATACAGTACGATTTATGATTGTATTGTAGAGATAATTATAGAAATGGTCTTTGTGTATTAGTGTCAAGCAGTTTCCTTCAAGTCAGGAGCCTCAGTTGAATATGTTACCATGGCAACTGCAGTCTCACACAAGTTCAGTTTCATTTTGAGCTCTTCAGAGAACTTCAGGGAGTCGGGGGGTTATTTAGCAATGGTATGGAGTTGTGAGGTTACTGGTCTAAATCCTGTTTGCAACTCATCCATAAGTATATAATATATCCAGACATATGAACTAATAAAATGTAAATATTAGTAATTGCATTTATTAAAAGACATTTCTGTTGTATTTTGTTTATCTTGAAATTGCAGAAAGGGATTCATGAGTGGAATTTCACAGCCACGTCAGTCCGGGGTGTGAGGTCAGTATAAGGCAAGACACCATGCTGCATTTTTACCACCTCACAAACTGCTCCCAGTCAGCCATTTCGCTCAGTGCTAGTGAATGCATCCCTTGTATTTTATGACTGGAGTCACTTAAGCCAAAGCAGTGACCAGTGACCTTTTCTCCAGAACTGCAACACCCAGCATTAACAAAGAGTGTGTCACAGTCATAAGGAAATATTTAGAAGGAAATGTGCTGGATTCAGAATTTGCACCCTTCAGAGACTGCAATTCACAGCAGAGCAATCCCTCACTCTCGTGGGCCTCCCTAAAATGTTGCTAGGGAACGTCTCACCCTCTGTGCCCACTCTTCCTCCAGATGATCTGAGAACCAATAACAAGTCCGGCATGCTGCAGTAGGCTGAATACAGCTGCTGTTCCATTCCCACACAACAACATTAGCCTAGTCAAAGGTTTGGCAAAATCCCCAGACTTGTTCTTCTAAATGGATACTAGGGAGTGTAAGATGAGTGTCTGTATGGGATTGCTGGGGGTGAAGTTGTGTGCACTGTATGTGCATTATGCGTTAAGCCCTCATGTGATTTCTTGCTATCCCCAGGAAGGGAAAGCAGCATAAATTCACCTTTTACCTTCATTTAAATATGAGGTCAGTATTTCATTTTGGACAACGCACAAGATGTGATGAAAAGAAAGCTTGTCAAATAGAAATAGTTTCAGAGTTTCAGTCAAGAAAGGGTCAGAGGCATGTGCAGAATGAGAATCTTTGTAGAGGAAACGGCACCAGCAAACATCCCCCTCCAGACGCAAAAAGAAATCTACTCCTCCTAAACCATTACCTCCTTTGTTACAGCATCTCCAAGTTTGTCGAACGCAGTTCATTTCTGTATGTGCTGAACAACTCTGAAGACTTCCAGATCTACTTCTGTACAGAGATGCATTGCAAAAGGTCTGACAGGCTTTGCCTTCAATTACTCACGCAAGCCCAAAGCTGAATGCAATTTCATTGATTATGGCTCATGAATGTTGATTTCCAGCAACATTTCAGACAGCCCCTTGCAAATACAAAATCAAAGTTCTCCTAACAGTTCTGTGTTACATTAATAATGTATGAAGCCATATCAGTGAGTTGTGTTAGATGTATGTCTGTTAGTTAATGATAGGAAATTGGTGTAAAAAATAAGTGTGGGCCATTGTTGTTGCATGCATGCATGTGTGTGTGAGGTCGCATGGATGCCTGTGTGTGTGTTGTAAGGTGGGTCCATGTTATTGTGATACCCAGTAAGTTTATTAATTTTTTATGGATCAAAGTTGATGAAGTATGCTTGTAAATCTATGTGTGCAATATAGTGACATGGCTCTGGACTGCAGGTTCTGTGACCTGGTGAACAGCATCACAGAGGAGGCATGGAAGGGGCCAGAGGAAGGAGAGTGTGATACTGAGGCTTTGGAGGTAAGGACTGGGAAAGGCGATCCCTCTGCAGTTAGAGCTTGATTACCTTCACTTTCATCTACATCCTCCATACGGTTTATCATTCAAGAATTACACCTCAACAGCAGAGCAGCTGTTTTTGAAATTAATCATAAAAAACACTGAAATCATTAGATGTGTCCTTGGGAGACTGTGGTTGTCATATCTGTGAAGAAGGTTTCTCTGCACTTGTTCACCTGTTCACCAGAATTAATCAAAACAAAAACATGCCCACTGCTTATAATATGTCAACCTAGCAAACATGAAGTGTCGGAACCGGTTTGGAATCTGTTACAGCTGCACCACTCCTTAAAAACCACACCCCAGTAATCTGGTACATTCATGTTTCCAACATCTTTCAGATAGCATTATCTCTTGACATAATCTATCCCACTGTTATTTCCCGTTGTCTGCCAGCCTCGCCCATTGATGATGACCTCTTCTGTCCTTATGTTCACCTTTGTGCTTTATATGCATCACCACCAACTTCGCCCAGGAATTTACAAGCACACAGTGCAGATGTTACCATCTTCTCTTGCAGCACAGATGTTACTATGTCGTCATGCTTACTTCACATTACAGATATGCTCTTGTTGTTAGGCTAACTTTGCAGTGCCATACCTGTTACATCTAATATAACTTACTTGTCCTCATGTACACCTGAGTGTCTTGTTTGTGACTCTTCATAGTATGACTATGAATATGACGAGCATGGGGAGAGGGTGGTGCTTGGAAAGGGCACCTTTGGAGTAGTATATGCAGGTCGGGACCTCAGCAACCAGGTGCGACTGGCTATCAAGGAGATCCCAGAGAGGGACAGCAGGTGCGTAGATTCAGCCCTCCTGGAGCACAAGTTATTGTGCAGGGTCTTGTGACACATATTGTTATGCACACCAGTTGAATCAACAGTTCTTGTACCAGTCAGCAAATAGTACTAACTAATAATATTTTGTAATGCTGAGTAGGAGCTCATGAAGGTAATAATGTCCTTCACACAATGGCACTTATGATGGCATTGTTACTTTGATGGAATAGTGAATATATAATGTATTACAGGACTGATTTGACCAAGACCTGTTTTGTGAGCCCATCAGTTTGTCAATTTGTGCGTCTTCCTGGCAGCACTTCCTGGGCATCTGTAGCTGTTTGTGTTTGTGACTGTTTGTGGTTGCTCTTCTTTACTCTGTAGAGTAAAAAACGGATAACATTTTGTTCATGTACTTACATAAAATGGTTTTCTCTTGTTTCAGTTTAAAATTGGATCATTCTCTGAGTTACCTGAAAGAAAAGACAAATCCTGCCCATAAAAACTGTAGTGGAAGTTTTTCCCTTTGAAAAATGAATTAATTAGTTATTTTAATTGAAGTGGGGTTTTTTTGCACTCACAAACTACATCTTTTTGGAGTAATAACCCAAAGGATTATTCTGCTTATCAACAAGTAGCACTAAAATGCACTGAGATGGCAGTGATTTTGAATACAAAACAGTTTTTACTTTTAAATAGTACCACATATTACTTCAACTATGTTTTGTGTGAAGTCATGGAAAACCATCCTTTTTAGGTGAGAGATTAGTTAGTTAGATTTTATTGTCCCCAAAGGGAAATTCTTTTCCACAGCACTGTGCTGCACCAGAAACAGAGTATATATATACAGCAAAATTACATTTAACCCACAGCAGCACAAAACAATAACAGGCAATACATTTAATACGACAGCAGTACACTTGATACACAGAAGCACATGAGA
Source organism: Albula goreensis (assembly GCA_022829145.1). Lineage (NCBI taxonomy): Eukaryota > Metazoa > Chordata > Actinopteri > Albuliformes > Albulidae > Albula > Albula goreensis. The sequence continues at coordinate 14,873,520 of CM040747.1, read as the reverse complement.
GCAACAAGCAATTGCAAACATCATGAACCCTTGTGGTTCTCTCAGCGAGGCACACCATGTAGGGCTGCTATGGCCATGGGTACCAGGCTTTTGCCAAAGCAAGCCCTTCTATCTTGGTGAGAGCTAGGAGAGGAAAATAAATATTGCTAAATCAAGATCAGGCCAGGAATTATAAGTATCCAGACAATAATATCTTTTAACTTGTGCATAAAATCACACACAGTGCACACCAACTACTCACAGTACTGAAGGCTTCAGTTTGGTCCTGGGAGACACATCCCTGTCATACCTTGTCAGATGGAACATGGTCAGTGTCAGTCAATTAAAAACTGCAGGGATTTCTTGAAGGGAAAAAGGCAGATAATCTGATTGGCAATTATGCCATCACAGCATTACCACATCTGCAGGTTAAAAAATATACTAAATCACCCATTTTTAAAATGTTCTACTTTAGCACTTTTCCTGAAGTGAAAATAGAATAATGGAGTTTCTACACACTGTCACTGTGCTTTTGGAACTGTATAATGGTGTGATCAACCATGGCATTTGCACTGTCGGACTAGAGCCCAAAGATATTAAATGTATTTTTAATAATTTATCTTTAATCTGGCACATATTTCTCTTTAACAAGGACATTTTCAGTTATTTCTTATAAGTGTTTTACTCGCAAAATTACATTAAGTGGAATTGTTTTATCCACAATTTTCTCCCAAGACTTACTACTTTATCTCCAAGGAGCAAGCCTTCCTGTCTGACTCAGGAGGATAGCACGCCTCCTCCGGATCACGTGATGGCTAATCTCGCTTTTACATAACTCTCATGTCGTTGGAGCATTACGAGGCCAGCATATTCTCAGTTCTTGCATTCACAGCCACCTGGACTGACCAGGCATGGCCACGAGTAAATTATGAGACGAACAGAACAAGCTGGATTACCCCCCTGTATTACCCTGACAAGACTGGGCCAGTTGTTGCCTCCCCAGAGCAGACCTTTAGGAATGGTTGGCAATAGCACATGGGCCTGAGCACCTGACCACAGAGCTCACATTTTCCACCTTTACAGCATGAGTTACCTAGAGGCTCCCATAAGTGGCATTATTTTTAAACACTATCTCAAGGTGGTTAGAATTATTTCCAACATTTTTGTATGCATGTGGTATTGCTTCATTTGAACCCCTATTAATTAATTTGTCAGATAGCTGAACAGCAAAACTGTAACAGCAAAACAAGAGCAAAAGTAACAAGACAATAATAGCTCTTTACCAATAATCGCTTAAATATATTTTCATGTGGGAGAACATGGTTAACATTTAGATATTTAGATGTCTAGCCAGGTAGCAGTCTATACTGAGCACTGTAAGAATAGATGCTAAATGAAACCACAGGTATTACTTGCTATTTATAATTAGTTAGTCCTATATGGTGTTACCCTACTCAAAGACGTCTTTGGTCTGTTAGGCAATCTAACATGCAATCTTAAGGTATGAAAAAGTTATTGCTCACTACTTAACCCAGTTAAAGCAATAAATAAAAAGCAATCAAAAAAGGAAGAGAAGGGTCTAAAGAGACATTATGGCATGATGCAAAAGAAGTACAGAAGTTTTTGATGCCACCTTATCTGGAAAGGATAACAAAGTGATAGCAAAGGCTCTTGGGCTACACTCAACCACAGTCAGAGCCATGTTTAAAGTTTGGGAGAGTTGTAAATGTTCCCATTAGCGGTCATGAGCCAAAATCAAAGAGCTAGCCATAAAATTATCCAGGAGGTCAGAAAAAACTTCTGCTCTGTATTGGAGAATACTATTTGAGAATATTAGGACATATGTCCATTAGCTGTAGCTGGAATGCAAAAATACTGGAAATCAGACAATATGTTTTCATGGTACAGTAAACATGGCAGAAGCTATAGTTTTTATACATTGTTATTTGTAGTTTCAAACGCATTATATGCATTCTTATTTAGATTAATTTAAGCTATATTGAGGTAGTTGGTACATACAGCTGAATACCTATGATGTCTTGATATTGTTCATTATCCTGAATCACCTCATCTGTGGCCCTTGAACTATGTGTATCATTATGATCAGAGCTTTTCATTTTTCTCTAAATCTGTAGCAACTGTAAATAATTGTCCACAAAGTTATGATTCTCATTGTGTCTTTTACTAAAAATGATATTACCAAAGCCAGCGCCTCTCATATCCCAGCATTAGTCCATGCAAAACCATGTTGCAAGAATCAGTCATAAAGGAATATTTTTTAAAGAAATATAAGCTACAGTATATAAGCAGGCAACATGCAAGTGCTATGTATGGTCTTGGAACGGTGAATGCTGTTTTTGTAAGTATGAGACATAGATGAATTAACATATTGAGTATGTGCACTCCTGTGTTGTCCACAGGATTGCTCACTCTTTCATTGGCACACATTCTCTGGCCCTTGAACATGCTGTGAAGAGCCTTATGTGTAGGCCTGAGTGGTGGCAATGAAAGAAATGAGAGGGGAAGCGTCGCCTAGCAACAGCAAAACAGTCTCTTTCCCCACCTTATCTGCCTAGAATAATTGTCAACTCATTGTTCCACCTACACAATACTAATTATCTGACTCCTTCAAGCCAGAGATGGATGCCTTGCATTGTGCAAGTAATGAAATTGCAAGTTGTTAGGGTTCTGATATAGTTACTAAGGGCTTCAGACTTTTTAATTAATAAATAAATTAAAAGCATAAGGGTAGTCTAAGAAAATCTGTTTTAATGCTTCTTCTACCAAAAAATGGTTGTTGTTATTGCTGAGGTGTACATTGCATTTGTGGAAAGAGAACTGAGAATTTTGTGGTTGCAGATTTTTTTATTTTTTTATTCAGGGCATAAATCTAGATTTTAGTTTTGTCAGAAATTTTTCCTGGCTGCCAGTAGTCACAGGCTCTTATCTGACGCCAGCTGTTCTCTGTCTGCCTGTATTCTCTGGTGTAATATGTCACTGAGACATTGAAGGTAGGATTAGTCACAAACAGCTTGTATAGCAGAAGTTGGGATTCAGACCTCACTCTGCATTCTGTTATTTTTTTTCTTCAAACAGTTTGTGAAAACGGCTCAGTCCTATTTTTGAATGCAGGATAGGGAAGTTCACCTGCCTTCTGTGGTTTTCTAGTGAACTCGCATGTATGTGTATTGTGTTTTTTTTTTTATTGTGTATATTTTTTATTATTCTCATATCCTAGGTGGTTAATTAGTGATAATAATGAAACTGGCTGATACTCTCTTGCTGGATAAAATTCTAGCCTTTACTATTTGTTTTATATCCCACCTATTTGAGGTTGCAATATTACATAAACCTTGACAGTATCACAATCCGCATTCCATCTTCAAAGTGGCATTCTTTGCGGAATTCACCTGTTCATCCGTTTTAATTGTTAATCTGTTGATTTGTTTGTGAACTTAATTGTCATTGAGCACCTTTCCTCAAATGTGTCAGATAAAATCTCTTCGTTGTCACTTGCCGTATCCAGGTACTCTCAACCTCTTCATGAGGAGATTGCCCTTCACAAGCACCTGAAGCACAAAAACATTGTGCAGTACCTGGGCTCCATCAGTGAGAATGGATTCATCAAGATCTTCATGGAGCAGGTGCCTGGAGGTGAGGGCAACAGTGACTGACACCCGTTTAGCACTGCTTTAATTCATTATGTCACAGTATTCGGCCACGCAGTCACTGACTGCGAAACTCTTATTGCAAGACCGATGCTCTATTCCCTAGAGGTGTTGTATTGGCATGTGGTGGTAGTTTGTGGTCCAAGGGTGGATCTGCATTGTAAGTCAGTTTGCATTCATGTTGGAAGTTGCATGTAAATGGGTACGGTTGTTAAAGTGACACTACTGTAAATGTCACTTTTCTGGGATTTTTATGTTTTAAGATACCTCAAAATGCCTGAATTATTCTGTAGCCATTTAACCATATTATTTGAGTTAGAATATTCATTATTCGCAATTAGAACATATGCTTACCTGTTTACGTGAAAATATAACAAACATTGTGACATTACTATCCCATGCCTGGTCAAGAAAAACACATGGTCAAATCTTGATTGTTCTCAACGATGCCTTTATTTCTTTTCTTTTCTTTGTGGTGATTCTCCAGGAAGCCTCTCTGCACTCCTTAGATCTAAATGGGGCCCCCTCAAGAACAATGAACCTACCATCGGCTTCTATACCAAGCAGATATTGGAGGGGCTCAAGTATCTGCATGACAATCAGATTGCACACAGAGACATAAAGGTGTGGGGTGTTTGTATGTTACTGAGTTGGGTTAAACCTGGACCTGTCCAGCTTTCTCTACAAAAAAACAAACATACCTGAAAGATAAATATGATTAGTTATGTTATTTTTTATCAGTGACGTCCATCCCAACCTGGTCATTGTCAATTTTCCTTACCTTAGAGCAGGTCCCAAAATCATTTATCTGAACACAAACTGACAATACAAAGCAAACTACCAATGTAGAAAGTCTTTAGGTCAATGTATGCTTGCCATACGCCCACAGAAAAGCTTTAAACTGTGCTTCACTGTACATTAGTGCTGCATAAATGATTTTTGACAGCCATTTGGTTAAATTTTAATCATATTTAATGGGTTTTTGAATGTTTTCTATTATTGGCAACATCTGGTATTCCTCAAAATTTAAATTTCTAGGAAGTATTGTAAAACTGTTGTAAATTATTTATGAATCCCAAGTTTATACATTGAGGAATGGCAAAGGTTTGCATGAAAAGCATTGGCCAGGAGTCAATTAGTTATGTGTCTGTCTTTTTCAAACAGGGGGACAACGTGCTGATAAACACATATAGCGGAGTGCTAAAGATTTCTGACTTTGGAACATCCAAAAGGCTGGCTGGTATCAACCCTTGCACAGAGACATTCACTGGTACGTGCTTTCCATCTCTGACAATAGACAGTGAGTTACTTCCCTGGAGTCCTGCAGTGCTGTAAATAAATCTCTTTGCTTTGGCAATGACTATCATGACTATTTGTAGTACATTTAGCTCCTCCCTGAGTTGACCTGCAAGAAGATCTAGTGCACTGCGATTTTTAAGTCGCAAAAAGAAACCACAGAATGTCACATCCCAGAATACTATGTGTAAGCTGCACAGAGTGCTGTGTTTGTTGTGTATAATGGCCAGGTTAGTATTTTTGCCCTGCAGGGTGGAGAAGAACTGGGCTGTGTCCATATTGACAAAGCAGCAGCCAATGAGTGCACAGCTCACCCTTGTTTGTGGAGATCAGCTGATTATCTGCATGCTCCAATAGGCGTTCAACTCCAGCAGTGGCTGGGAAAGTTTCCAACTGCTCTCTCAGCCATTAGAAAACAAAGACAATGGCACTCTCTTTGCTTCTCCATAGCCCCTAGGGCGCTGTCTAAGCCTGTTAGGCCACTGTAACTTCAACAGTGATCAAAGGCAGTGTATTTAGCTGACAGAACTTTTAAAGTGAACATGTATTTACAAAGCAAACTCCCTTACACAAGGTGAAATGACGGTTTCAACCATACAACACACAAACATTACTCAATGTTGTAGTTAACACCCACAGTATATTTTATAGACCATGATTGATGGCTAATATTTATCCAGATACATGATTTTGTCTTTTGCATTGGCAGACAGTCACTGTGAAATGTCCACCTATTGACAAGGCTTAGTTAGTGTCATTGATTAAGACCTAAGCTGACATATGTCTTTATCATTGTGCAGGAACACTCCAGTACATGGCTCCAGAAATCATTGACAAGGGCCCCAGGGGCTATGGCAAGCCAGCCGACATCTGGTCTCTGGGCTGCACCATCATCGAAATGGCCACAGGAAAGCCCCCATTTTACGAGCTGGGAGAACCACAGGCAGCTATGTTTAAAGTGAGTGTTTACATGTCTGTTTGGTGTGTATGGACTGAGAACAGAATGCATGTATGCAAACAATATTTAAGTGTGATACATGAACTGATTTGTAGTATAACCACTGAACCCAAATCAGGAAGCTTGATGTCTTACTTTTTTGGAGTGATTTGGAAGTTCTTTTGGAAGTAACTAAACTAGACTATAAAAGGAATGGAAAAATATTGTGGTTATCCCTAAATAGTTCAATTGCATGCACTGCAACGTCTGGGACTCCAGTGTTCTCAGAGTACAAATGTAAACTGTATGGAAAATGGCTAAAATACATATTTTATAGATTATTAGAACCACAAAATGTATTAAAATTGCATTTCACTAACATTTGCCACATTATGCTTTACAATAAACCCTGGGCTTAACCCCACAAAAACAGTGGTAAGGAAAAACTCCCTATGCTAAACGGATAGGAAGAAACCTATTAGGGACCCAGATTTTACAGCAGAAGCCCATCCACCTTTGGCTGGCCCAGGGTGTGAGTTTGTAATGACCAACAGGGTGATCAATTAAATGTCATTGCTGAGTTTGTAAAGATAAATGAGTTTGATTGTGTGAAATGTGTAATTTTTTAATGTTTAAATTTTTAATGTTGCACTTAGTCACATAGGTAAACTCATTTTATGTATCAGTTCTCTCAACACTTGCATTGCTGTGCTGAGCTGAGGGGAAGGCCCCCACATGGCCATTTGTTTGCTGTTGAAAACTTTTGTTAAAGATTTGAAGACAGGATGATGGGTGGTTCCATCCATACCCTGCAAGGATGACTGGTACAAGATAAAGATGCAGCAGTCAGAGTCAGAGCAGATATGTGCTTCACATTGAGTCAGTTATGAGTCAGCTCCCTGCTGGATCCTTTGCCTCTGTGTGCGGCACCCGCAAATCCACTCCCGAGGGACTGAATGCTTATTCAGAGGAAACTGATAATGAAACTCTGAGGGAAGGGGGAAGTTGCCTTAAATGGCACTGACTGTGGTTTTTGATATTCATAAACACGGAGGAAGTTACAGGTGTAGGCACTAGGGTACAGCCAACTTTCAATTTTAGAAACTAACTATTCAACTACTGTAGGAGGCACGTTAGGAGCTGTACTTTAAGCCTCAAGTAAGTGTTAATGATATCAAAATGTAATGTATTAGTCATAATATAATCAGTCATAATTATTAAATTATTGTAGTATTTCAGAGAAAGATTTATATCAGAGTAGTTGTAAGACTGTACAACCACATTAGGGAAAGGAAACACTCAAATATACCTATCACTGTTGCTTTTCTTTTATTCATGGGAAATGTTGTGCCATTGAGCAGTTCAAAATTATTAATGCAGATGCTACATATGATATTCTGCTGCATAAGTTGCAAGACCTTAGAATATAATAAATCCTTGGCCAAAATAACAACATTACTTACTGTGCATCTGTTTCATTATCATTAAATCTACTGACTTTCCTGTATTTTTCCAGTGTCCTAATCTCATGCATCTGTAGTACAGCAAACCTCCTTTGGGACTCATGATCACTGGAATGCAGCAGCATTGCCTCTAAGGAAAATCACCAGAACTGATCTGTTTGTGCAGCACTCCATGATTCTATGGAACACAGTCTTGGCTGATGATCAAAAATGTGAAAGCAAAGTCTTCCAAATAAAGGATGAAAACAGTGTTGGCAACATCATGGTTGAAAAGTATCAACCATCTCACATGCACTTCACCCTGTTATGGATCATGTTTTCAACTATTTAAAAATGTTCAATTCTCTGTTATTTTAAACAAAGAATGGAAGCTATGACCACATCCCTGTTATTCCCATTCATATTGTGGCAATGGATGTGAGAGAGGCTTCTCCTTGTTTGTCTGACATCCACATTCCAATGCCTTGAAAGGAATTCCTAAAATCCCACCCAAAAACAAGATAAGCATTTGATGAAATGTTATGCAAAATTTGGAAAGGAACTGTTTTCTAAGATGTTTCTTGACGATTACGGGACTGTGATTGTTGGTAGCGAAGAAAGAATGAGGTTTCAAATGGGTTGAGTTGTCATGCTCTACCAGTTCCAAACGTTGTGTTGAACTCTGGCTGTGGAGTAAACTGGTTCAAATAAGTCAGTGACTGACAGCTCATTGTAGCGCCATCGATTATGGAGTCATTCAGTCCCCCATCCACCGACTATGGGGAGAACAGATTCGCTCATCCTTGCTTGTGTAACATTATGCTTCTTGGTGCACATGGATAGTGCTGCTAGGCAGCTAACTATTAGCATATTTATCACTCAGCTGCACTTTTTCAGAGTGACAGGTTACAGCATAGTGAGAAAATGTCCTGCTTTGGCCACAGGTGGGGATGTTTAAGATTCACCCAGAAATTCCGGAGTCCATGTCCCTGGAAGCCAAGGCCTTCATCCTACGCTGTTTCGAGCCTGACCCTGATCGCCGGGCCACTGCTTTGGACCTGCTCACTGACGAGTTCCTTACTGTCACAAGCCGCAAGAAGAGGGGCAAGAGCACTTTCACAGGTGTTACAGAGTAACCTCACTCTTTTTCACGACGATCTGACCTCAACAGGGGGCCAAACACTAGCACCCATCCATTGTGTCATTTTGGTATATTGTACTTTACATTGTATTGCATTAATAATGTTGAGAAATGTATTGAGAAATTCTATTATTTGTTCATGTAATTTTTGATGCATTTCTGTACGACTGTTTTTTGAATATCTATCTGGATTTCATAGAGTATCCCTTTAACATATTGTTTTTGTGTTTTGCTTGCAGCTTTGACGCCAGGGGCAGGTGAGTACAGTTGTGTTTTACACAAAAGAGTGTGTGTGCACAGAAAAGCAGTGTAAGTATGGTGTGATCTACCCATCATGCCTATTTTGGCACTTCTGTGAATATCACAGTGCAGTAGTTCAGGATCAGTGGCTGTGGTCTAGCATGGCTCATTATAAAGTAAACATTCCCATGTGATCCCCCTCAGAGTATCTGCGCAGCATCTCCCTGCCTGTGCCTGTTGTCGTTGAGGATACCAGCAGCAGCAGTGAATATGGCTCTGTCTCTCCTGATAATGACCTCAACACCAACCCCTTCGTCTTCAAACCCAGTGCCAAGTGCTACAGTGAACGGGATGTCAAGGGCCACAGGTCCCTATTCCTCAGGTAAAGCCCTTCATCATAGTGTTGTATTATTCAGCTCATTCACAGCTAGTACGCACTGTGCCTGACTATCTCATATATTTGCCTGAACTCCTGTTCTTTTATTAATCAGAGACTGCTCAGAGGGTTCAGTGCTATAGTATCTATTTACAGGGACAAAAACATATTATTAAATGGACATATATATATGGGCACACATACATACACCCACTGGATACTTGTTTTCAATAATGTAGCTTGTAGAGCCTTCATTTTTGTAGCAGTACCTAACATGATCAAAACTGTGGAAACAACTTATTTGTCATTTGTATTTTAGTATCTTCCAAATAAAAGCTGAGAATAGTGTTACCTTTGTCATGGTTGAAAAGTAGTAGCCAATTCATTTGGATACTCTGTGACTGTATTCTGAATGTCCCACCCTAGTGCTTCTGCTATGGATTTCATGTTTTCAAAAATATTAAAGTTTATATATTCAAATCTCTGGTATTTTAAACAAAGAGTACAAACCACAACCTCATCCCTGTTATTCCCATTAATTTTGTTGGAATTGGTGTGAGGGAGACTTCTCCTTGATTGAAGTCCACATTCCAATGCTATGAAAGGTACTCCTAAAATCTCACCCAAAAATGATATCAACTCTTGGTGGCATGCTTTTTAGTAAATGGAAAGGTACTAGTGGTCTGGGATTTTTTTTGTTTATCAAATGACCAATACATTCAGAAATTCAGAAAAAGACTTTCTTTTACAACAATATGCACTTTTTCTCAGCATTCCTGTGGAGAATTTCGAGGACCATAGCGCACCTCCATCCCCCGAGGAGAAGGACTCTGGCTTCTTCATGCTGAGAAAGGATAGTGAGAGGAGGGCCACACTGCACCGCATCCTGACTGAGGACCGGGACAAAGTGGTGACAAACCTCATGGAGTCTCTGACCCAGGCAAGCACACATTCAGTTGCCAGTTGTTTCTTACGAGTTGAGTTTGCTTTGTGTTTCATTGACTTGGCTGCCTGTAACTATCCGTTGCCAGGCTGCCATTGCAAATGAGAACTTGTTCTCAGCAGACATAACTGCTTAAACAAAGGTAACGATTATATGGCGTGCTGAAATAAGATGTCACTTCTGTATCTGAGCACTCCAGCTCTCCCTCTCCCCTTTCCTCTCCGTTTCACCTGCAGGGTGCTGAGGAAACCAAGCTCAAGTGGCAGCACATTTCCACCCTCGTGGTCAGCCTTGGCGAGTTTGTGCGCATGGCTGACCGTAAGATTATTGCCAGCACGCTCTCCGGGCTCAAGCTTGAGCTGGATTTTGACAGCACTGCAATCAGCCAGCTACAGGTGGCGCTCTTTGGCTTCCAGGATGCAGTGAGTTTCTGTTCTCATAGCTTGAATTTGACTAAGACTTTTGCTTAATGTGACCTTTTTTTAGGGAGCAAATATTTTCTATTTATCTAAATGTGGGAGCTGAAAATGTTAATGCTACATGTAATATATTTTACTTAATTATTCTCTTTAACTGTTGAGAAGGCAGAAAGGGGGAATGGAGTTACGGGAGAGTGCAGCCTTTAAGAGCAGATAGTAAAAAGGAAGTCTGGTAACTTAATTGCACATCATGGAATAAGATTAACTCTGTTCTTTGTCTCACAAACAGACACATGCAAATTATACACAAATGGGTGACCTGTTTGTAGGCCCCTGGGTTTGTTATGTGAAAATATTATGTAACTCTTTTTAGGATATGCTTTTGTGCCCCCTAGTGGTCATACCTCAGGCCAAATTGAAATATGAGAATGTTTGTTGCAGTGTCTTCTCTGTACCAAACTTGCATTATCTTGCATTCTGTCTTTAAAAAGTTTATTGTAATGCAATGCATTTTTAGCCAATTTTTCAACTTTATTGCCCCAAATGAAAAATTCTTTGCACAGCTGGTGTATACAGAACAAATAACACACAAACACATGCAAAGATCACATGACTCAAAGCAAAAAACAGGAGATGGATCTGACCACAGTCTTCAGAGGACAACAGCATCATTGTCACCAACAATTATTGTAAATGTCCTAATCTGATTGTCATGATCATATCCCCCACCATATCCTCACATGTCTTTCACAATCATCAATGTACAGTTAACTGTATTTGGCAATATCACTTTTAGCATGACCTCTGCTGTGAAAGTTAAATTAAAAAAGTATATTACCCTTGCAATATTTGAACTACAACACCTGGCCCAGAGGAGAAGACTTAACTCATAGCCCTAGCTTTCATAACAGGCTGGTTGTTAAAAAAAACGTCTGACAGTGGGGACTGTATACGCCAATAATTTTGCTTGCAACCTTAATGTAATGGCACAGCCTGCTTATTTGATGATTATAAGTACAGGGATGTGAAATATGGACTATTTCTGACATAGTGTGACCTAGGAAGGTAAATCATCCCAAAAGTCATTGCAAGTGTTCAATTATGAACAATTAACAGCTTCATATAATTCAAGAGTCACTGTGGTTGGAGCGAAAACCAGCATACGTAGGTGTCCTCCACAGAAACGAGCTGGAGCATGACCGCCTTAAGTTGTTCTGTAGAATCACCATGTTTATTCTGCTGTATTTGAATGATGTTGTGTTGCAACTATCACAGACTCCTCTACTATCTTTGATGGTAATATGTCATATAAAAATAAGGCTTGCTAGGTCTGCTCAAGCATAGATGAATGAAGAATTAATGACTTGATGTTGTGACCAGGTAAACAAAGTTCTGCGGAACCACAACATTAAACCTCACTGGATGTTTGCCTTGGACAACATTATCCGCAAGGCAGTGCAGACTGCCATCACCATCCTGGTGCCAGGTAATCCCTCCCCCTGGGGCCCTCAGTCTACACTTGATTCATTTACACAATTCATCCTTTTGTACCCTTCTATCACTGTGTTTCTATGTTGCTAAGGTTGTTATTGTCATACAGTGACTTTGGAGAAATGGACACATTGGCGTGATGTTTTATAGGGTATCTTTAGCTTTTTATGTTGCTCACGGTGTGATTTTGGTGACTTTGTCCTTTTTGTGTCTGGGTGACTATTCTGTAACTATTCAAATTATGTTGCTGTGAACTTGTTGTTTTGCACTGATATTGAGGGGTGACTTTTATGTTACATTTCTGAAATGGGGAATTTTCTTACATAATGTTGCTGGGGAGGGTGACTGTGCTACTTTGCTGTCCACAGAGCTGAGGCCTCACTTCACTTTGGCCTCTGAAAGTGACCCAGCTGATCAGGAAGATGTTGATGATGATATGGACCCTGAGGGCAGCCATGCCCATCAGAGCAGTGCCGCCCCCAGTGCCCCACAGGATGACACAGTCGCCACCTCCGGAGTGAGCACGCTCAGCTCAACTGTTTCGCACGAGTCTCATAGTGCACAGCGGTCTGTCAGCATGGAGCTTGGGAGAATGAAGCTGGAGACCAACAGGTGGGCTGGGTAGAGGTCACCATGACAGCAACAGTTCATATGGTAACTATGTACAGGTAGTCTCTGAGGTGGCAAGAACTCGTAAATTGCTCAGTGCTTAAATTTAAAGTGTGACTAAATAATAATTTATCACCTATATATAATTCATGAAATATAAGTAGCCAGCAGCCATGCAATGCCATTTAATATTAATAATACATAGTATTCACAGAACAAAAACATTCTCAACATGAAAAGCCCAAGTTACTCACTTATATCAAGCATATGCTCTCTGTACATAGGCAGAAACACAATTCTTTCAATGTGTATGCATACCTTTTACATTACATTAAAGGACATTTGTTAGACGCTCATATCCAGAGCAACTTACAAGGCAAAGGCATAAGAATGGTACAAAAAGCGCAAAGATAACCCTAAAGAGGGGTAAAGTCCCAAGTGCCAAAGGTGATCGAACAGATTAGGACTCCCCTACCAACTGTCTAAAGAGAAAGTAAACAACAGCCTAGGTTAAAAACAAATCAGTTAAAACAACAGCAATAAGGGTAGAGCCATTTACAAAGAGCAAGGGAGGGGAGCAGAGAGATGCAGCCTGAAGAGGTGGGTCTTCAGTCTGCGCTTGAAGGTGGCCAGTATCTCTGCCGTTCTGACCTCCATGGGAAGGTCATTCCACCACCGGGGGGCCAAGACAGACAGCAGACATGACCTGGAAGTGCAGGAGTGGAGAGGGGGTGGCATCAGGCGACCACAGGTGGCAGAGCGGAGGGGTCTGGCTGGGGTGTGGGGTCTGATGATCTTCTCGAGGTAAGCTGGAGCTGTCCCCTTAACAGCCTGGTATGCTAGCACCAAAGTTTTAAATTTGATGCAAGCAATAACAGGCAGCCAGTGGAGGGCAGTGAGTAGAGGGGTGACATGAGGACAGGGCCTTGGGGAACACCTGTGGTAAGGGGGTGAGGTGCCGATACCGCACCGGCCCAAGCGACCGGAGAGGTAGGACTCAATCCAATCAAGGCTTGTGCCGCAGGTCCCCACTGCCACCAGGGAGGACAGGAGGATGGCATGGTCAACCATGTCAAAGGCAGCAGAAATGTCAAGGAGAATCAGGACGTAGGAGAGAGAGGCCGCGCGTGCAGCATGAAGAGACTCACTGACAGAGAGCATTGCGGTCTCTGTTGAGTGGCCAGGCCTGAAGCCGGAGTGGCTTCAGACCTTAGTTTTATCTGTAGGTATCAAAGAAACAAAAAAAGCCTTGTTTTAAATCAACATTAATGATGTTTCCCTGCAATTAGTCATGCAGTATGGCCTTGTGTTTCATCTGTCAGTTCCTGCTAACAGACAAGCAGAGACAAGAACAGAACACAACATCTTCTCCTTTTTCGCTATATATCAAAGATGGAAGTATCTGTGTGCTGTATGTCATTCTTGTATGATTCTCCAGTCTTACATAGATTCAGACCACAATAATCTGAAAAATTGCTTTGGGGTGTTAAGATGAGGAAAAAAAACAGTGTGAAGGCAGTTTCATGATGAAGCCATGCATCCTGCAGCTGAGAATTCAAAACCCAATCCATGGCTAGAGATGCATTGGCTCAGTCTTGCTTTGCAAAATTGTGGGTAAATAGGTTATATTGCACAGTTATAGGCAAGGGCAATGTGTAACCGGTGTCACTGCAATGTGAAAAATAGCACAAGCTAGTAGCCACATGAGTCAGAGGACTCGTGTATACAGCTTCTTCCTCCTCAAACTCTGGGGAGGTTCACTGTGGATGGGCCTGATTAAATAGTTCAGTTCAACTGGGTAAAAGGTGGAAAGCTTAAAATAGGACACTATCAATGGTTCCTGCGTAAATCCTATCATGACAGATTTCTTTTCAGCCACCAGATCTGGTGGTTACACTGCATTGACCCCAGCTCTCTGAATCTGTTTTGTAGGCTGCTGGAGGAGCTGTTGGCCAGGGAGCGTGAGTACCAGGCCATCCTACAGCAGGTTCTTGAAGAGAGAGAGCAGGAGATCAAACTACTGAGGACTAGATCTGAGCCCAATGGTGAGCATACACAGCTATGTCCATGTTCTCACCATAGTTCATACTGCAGCCACATTTCTGTTCATGTATCAGCAGTTATTTCTAAGGCCTCTATCTTATACTTAGCACAACACAAGTATCTTTTCTAGTTTCAGCCCTGCACACTTGCCATTTTACCATTAACAAATGGTGTTTAAATGGCAAATGAACTCAAGCCCATCCAGGCATGGTGGTCACTCGCATTGTTTTTGCATTGCTATATTGAATGCAACTGAAACCAATTATGTGTCCCAGCTTGTGTTCAAATAATTTGCCATTACAATAGCAAATGTGGATTTGGGCATATAAGATATATAAGCATATAAGATCATGTGCCAAGATCAAGCATTTAGATTGTTGAAATATAACCCTAAGAGTTCTGCTGCGTAGAGCTAATACCTTTTTTTAAGATAGGTGCGCTATGAACACAGTGGGCTTTAAATCCACAATATATTCATGTGACAGTAGCTTTTGGTGTTTTGCCACAGCCTTGGAATAACACAGGTTAGGAGTAAGTTTTTAGCAACTGCATGCATCATTACTTCTAAAATTGCCTTGTCCTCTAGATGCCCCTGCACCCCCAAGCCACAGGACCTTAACCTCTTCAGGGAGCTATGATTCAGAGCTGGCCAGATGGCTGAGACTCCATGGTGCTGATGAGGATTCTGTCGAGAAGGTAGGACACCTGTAGGACACTCAGAATCCATATTTTATTCACATGCATGTATGATCGTTATTCATAAATACAGTTTAGATTTATGAATACTCAGTTTAGAATATGAACATTCATCTAAGCACTTACCTCAGATATTTGACCTTACATTCAGGTGACATTTAACTGGATATTGTGCATATATATCAATAAGTATAGTTAATTGGTTTTAATTTGAATAAGTCGATTGCGATGTATGTTATTAATGCTGCTAGCAAAAGATGTATGTTTATAACTGCATACCTCGAGCACTGACCCCTCTATACTCTATACTCACTTTCAAGATTCTGTCAGAAGATTACACACTGTCTGACATTCTTCACTATGTGACAAGAGATGACCTGAAGAGTTTAAGATTAAGGTAATGTCACCCTACTACACCACCTCATCTTCAGTTTCACAGTTTTGACAGGCCACCATGTTCTTGTGTGGAGAGTCAAGACAGGCAAACTAGGTCAGGTCTGATCAGATGTACATTAAGTAAAGGTAGAACAGAATAGGTCAGCATGTGTGGTGCTCATGGACGAATATCCATAAAGGTACGTCTTTGACTTTGTCTGCATCTGTGTTACAGAGGTGGAATTCTGTGCAAGCTGTGGAAAGCTATCACAGATTACAGGGAGAAACCTTCCTGAATTCCCTGGAGAGCACACCTACACTGGTGGACTATGACCAAGACTGAACAGTTCTCTCTACACCAGTGCACTTTACTCTCAGTATTTATTAGACCAAAACTCCAATGTTCAGTCCCCAGTGCTGATAAAGTTGTGTTATCATACAATTAATAAATTCCATTAAAGTACATATTGTACATATTTTTACCGGAGAGTTTGGCATAAAATTCCATGTGACCTTGTTTTGTTGAATATTAATTCCATTGAAATATTTTGAACAGGTCAAATAAATCCATGGAATTATAAATATATAGGCAAATAACGATTTAACAATTGCTTTTTATTGTTCCAGTAAATGGTTGTATTTTATGTCTTGGTAATTTAATGTCACTGATAGTTTATTTTAGATATTAACAATTACAACATCATTTTAGCTGGTACTTTAAAATACAAATTAGAACAATTGATTTAAATGCATACATATGTAAATATTTGAATTTCATTTGGTGAGTGTTTTAAATATTAATGCTTTGTAAAATGTTCTTTATAATGTGTTTACAAGATCTGAGGAGACTGAACTTTTTAAGCCACAAACCTGAGAACCACAAGTCAGTTCTAACAGAGCTATGATTGAACTACAATGTGTAAAGCTACACCCACAAAATATGACATTAGTAATCAAATAGTTTCTTAAATGCTGTAGTATTCTATGAAAATATCTAATTGCGTCTTTATGGAATGAGATTCTGCAAATGTTGTTACAACAGAACAGTGCGTTAATGCACTATTAATTGAGAACATTGATCGCATTACTGCACTAACAACATTTGCAGAATACATATATCAAGTATAGATTTTCCCATAGCCAAACAATGACATGCATGCCTGTATTTTTGTGTATCTTTCTATAAAGGCATTGTGATATGAGGTAGAAATATTTGTGAGTCCAGTTTTATTATAGGTAATGTTTGACCATAATTAGTTATTTAATATCAGTTTGTACATGTGAAAACAGCAGTTTATTCTTCTACAGGATGTTGATGAGAGATGACAGTCATTGATGTAAACAAGGTGCAAACTGAACACATTCAAGACAATCTGGAGGTTTCATCACTTAATGCAGCAAATCTGTGCTTTTTCAGTGCAGTCAGCACCTGTAATGGAACAAAACCTTTGAGTGCTTTTCATGCACAAAATGTTTACATGCCACATGACATACAATGCAAATGATAATAATTTTTGTTAGTGTTTGATATACAAATAGCATAAGTGTACATGTATGTTGGAAAACAAATGTATTTTTCTGTACATTCTGTTTTAACTGACATTTTCTCTTGTGAAAAGCATGTTAAAGAGTGTTTTCAAATAAAGCAAACTAATTCCCAAACAATTTTACTTTAAAGCTCTACTGTTAAAATGCATTATGTTAAAACACTGTTTGTTATGCTTGTAAAAATTACTACAATTATGATTAATGATTACTGAGAGTATTTGTACAGATATTGTATAATTATCTATGTCTTCAAAATTAACTGTGAAATAAAAGTGTGAATGAAAATGTGAAAAATTGAGTGAAGTGTTTGCATTTTCATAGTTGCCTGTAAGTCTGGGTAATGCATGGGGTGACGAAGACTTTGCTTCTGTTCATTACTTTTGATTCCTCTTAAACTGTGAGTGATTCCAAGAGTATGATGGCCAATAGCCTTTCTGTGATAGGAAAGCTACCACCCTCTCATCCACTTGTTTCCTGTATAGAATAAGCAGGGCAAGAGACATTGGTGAAGAAAGGAATTATGTATCGTCATAGTAAGCCATTTCATTTTCACAAAAAAGGCATCTGAAAAAAGGCATTATCTAAAACAATAATGTAGAACTGTAGTAGGACAATGAACGTTAATGTTCCAAGAAGTTAACCTGTCAGGGCAATATTTGCATATTTTTCTAATTTTTACTTTTTTATGTACAAACTTTGTATGTATCATTGCAACAACTACATCTAACATGCCTCGGTTTATTGGGGGGAAAGGGGGAACAATCGGGAACTTAGATTTAAATGAAACTTGGCCTTCTGATGAGCCAATGAAATGCACAGGTGTCCATATGAGTATAAAGTGACTCTGCATCTTTGACGCAAACATGACGTCAAGCGGCTGTGTGGACTTTCAATCGCTGGATGGAGCTGTCACTCCCTGCCAGTGCTGAGCTGTATTCACTGAGGTACCACCATATTACTTATATACGCTTGCTTCATCACCACGAAGGACAAAGACATTCACCTGCGACCTGAAATACAAGGAGTGCGAATGATCATTCTTTAGTGTGAAATTTTTATTTTGATATTGGTACCGTTAATAACGAATTCGAACATGAGAAAGATTTCATCTTCCACTGAAAATTAACCAAAGGCAGAGTAAACAAACTACGTAAATATGCTGTGTTCTGCTTCACATCTCCAGCGATTGATTGTCTGTGTTGCTCTATCATGGATACCTAATATTGTTTTGGCAAGGTCTTCACAGATTTCGGATATAAAATCCAAAATATCCGGTGTGGAGGAGCTGCTAGAAGAATTTCGCAAGCAGCTTCAGCAAGAACAAGCTTTAAAGAGGGAAGATGGGCTTGCTGACATGTGCTTAAGTGGCTTCAACGCCATTGAGGAGCATATCATCCGAACGAAAGACTCCATCGAACAGGGCGCTACCTTTCTGACTGCTCCTAGTCGGGTTTACAGCTGGAGGGATTGCCTACACGCCTGCTGCGTCGATCCTCGGTGCACTGTTGCGGTGGTGCAGGAAGACTTGGAGCAGTCTGAGGACAGCCTCAGCTGTTTTTTGTTCAATTGCACCTATAGAAATAAAAACGTCTGTACATTCTCTATGCAACAAGGGTATAGCACCTACAGTCGAGTTCACAATATCAGTGGATACACCAGCCCCTCCAGTTACCATCCAGATTTCACTAATCAGGCAAACTCAATGAGGAGACCACAAGATAGACTTTCAGCTGATGATCCAACGATGCAAGGTATTTACTCTGAGACGACAACAATAAATAAGACGGAGTTCAATCACGTTTGTTAGTTTCAGAAGTATAGTCCTCTGCTGTAAAACGTGTCCATGGGCTATTGGTTTTGGAAATGTTTTAAGCGGGGAGACACCTAGCTGTTTCCACAGTTGTGCCGTGTGAGGAGAGGACCCAGCCCATCGTGAACTGAGAATATTGTATCATATTCCAGTGTGTACCCTTTTTTAAAAATTTCTGTCCGCATGAACTGAATTTCATTCGTTAGATGTGAATCACTACGTGACACTTACTAAGTGTTTTATTGCATGAGGGATATATTTGCACTAGGTTAATTATTTGCTCACAAAGCCTGGAAAATTGGATTAAATCTGGCTTAATTTGCGTGTGTGTTCAGGTGTATCTACTGAGGAAAACTGTTTTTTTAATGACAGAAGTGGATGAACCTCCCCGAAGTGACGCAGGCCAGGATGTGGTGATCCAGTTGCCCACTGACTGGGCGATACTGGATGGCCGCGACAGCGTGGATGATCATGGAATTAACCACTACGAGTGGGCATTGATCAAGGGAGACCTCGCCGTCAATATGAAGGTAAAAAAAATATTTGGTATTGGGCAGAGTCTTATTTTCAGGTCAGAAACACAAACGCACTGGCACGGTTGGGAAAAAAACAATCTATTTCATGTACTTTTTATTGGTAATAAAACAGTTGTATTTCTGCATGGCAATAATAAATGTCTACGTAATGTGATTGTTTAACATGCTACACATGCATGCACAGTGCATACGTGTATGCACACATCCTCAACATACAACATGCATCGCTGAACACAGTAGAGCATACATCATTACATGTGGTGTATGCTATAGATCTTCTGTCTCCACACAGAGACAGGTCTTAATGTTCTGTTTGAATGTGTGCTGGGCCTCTGAAATCAACTCTGTTACACACAGAAGCAGGCCAGTATGTTTGCATTAGATTAGCACACCAAAGGACCTTGAGTACATAAGGCTAGACAGAGCTGGGCTTTAGAACTTGCTGTGCAGCTGAAGATAACCGACTCTTATAACCCAACCTTATTGAGGACAAAAGCCTTATTGTAGGCCATTGGCTCCGGGTGGGTGCAAGCGTTGTCACTGGGCTTTTTTGGAAAGATGGGGTTCTCTTCTCCCATTTAGAGGAGACCTATTATCCTTTACCTCTTGCCCACTATAAAACATGGTTTTGATAAAGGGTTTTTGAAAGAATTTCATGAACTGTACATTACCATAGAGATCCTCTTAAACAAATCAGTATTTTTACATTCTTAGTATGAGCCCTCACAGCATGTTCATAGCAGTGCTGTACCAATTAATCCATGTTTTTAAGTCATATAAAATGAATTTGACCTACCAAATCTTTATTGTTTTTATAATAACAATGTTGAAATAGTATGGGGCATGGCATGTTTTGTAAGCAGCTGACCAATTGACCAAACAGATTGGAAAAATCCAAATATATTGTCATACTCTTATACTCAGTATTGCTGGTAGTTGTTTTCATTTGGTTTTGCATGTTTTGGATTTATTGTGAAATTATCTTTCAAATGCATTATATGCCTTGAAAAAGTGAGATCCATAAAAGTGATCCATAGTTAGAGAAGCTTCACTGAACATTGAGTTACCGAAAAAGAGCACTGCTTGAAAAACTACCATTTCCTTTTCAAAAATATGGAAAAACATTGCAGCACTGACTCAGTTTATAATGTGGGACTGAAGAAACTAAGCATTTTGTGAAAGGGGAGAAAAGAATCATTCATTTACATGACTTACTCCGTTGAGGACTGAAAACACAAACTTCTTGGGATGCACATTGTAACAAAAAGACAATTTGGACTTGTTAACCGTTACTTGTAACAATCAGATAGTTTAGACAAATATAGTATGATAGTGGTATTGCACCTGTAGTAATGACTGTAATAGGTTCGTTGTCATATGTGTTCTTTGTCCCCTGCAGGTCACGCAGCCTGGGATCCTGAAGCTCAGTGGGTTGCAGGAGGGCTCTTATACCTTCCAGATGACAGTCACAGATACAGCTGGCCAGAGGAGCTCTGACAATGTGACTGTCACTGTGCTGCCACCTGAACATCAAGCAGAAAGTAACATCATGCCTGTACCATTTCTTCCTCTTGCGCTCTCGGTCATCTCTACTGTTCATTATTCCTAAAGTTAACCCCTTGTGGTTTCTAGGAAGTGACACATATTACTATATGAAAAACATAAATATACACATCTTTATGCAATTATTTGCATATTGTTGGTATAATGATACGCACTCTGTAAATGAAGTCAAATGAGGATTTCTTGTTTTTGCGAGTTAATGCAGCAGGCTTTTTAGTGCATTCAGTGACACATGCACCCTGAAACAGGGAGTGCTGTTGGGTAGGTTACCTCAGAATATGAAGGTGGTGTGCTTGAAATATTCCTTGACTATTTAATTTAATATAGCATTTGTTCTAAGTACATTATTAATTGGGTTATCATAGATTATCATAACAGAGGGTGATGGATTTCCAGTAATGAAAATTGGAACCTCTAGTTAAACCCCATGAGGGTGATTCACCTGCAGATGATGTGCTTGTTTGTTTTGTTGTTTTGCTCATTTGTGCTGTCACAAAATCACATATGCTGGACATAACAATAGCTATGCTTTCATTAGATCAAAGACAGTTTTGCCTTGAGTCAATACTAGTAATCACACTCACCTGCATACAACGCAAGCACCAAGGCAGGCGTTCCAAACTGGCTTTTAAAATAGCTTTGGCCCATGTGTTGTTGTTATCAATGATATGAAAGAAACATTAAGATGATCTTACTTTAAGTGAAATAGACTTTAAGTGTAAAAGGATTTGTGGAAGGGTTTCATCTTTCATTCATTATTTAGGTTTTATTTAGCACAGATCAGCTGTGAATCCATGAGTCAGCTTTAGAGTTAATGTTATCTGTCCTGTTTTGAATGTACATTACTTTGGCTTACAGAATTTCACTAGTCAGTGTCTGTCTTACACAGTCTGTACAAGCCACTGCTCGCGCTACCAGTTCATGTGTGATGATGGTTGCTGCATTGACATCACCTACGCTTGTGATGGGAAACAGCAGTGCCCTGATCGGTCCGATGAGGCCTTCTGCCAAAGCTGTGAGTGAATTGACACTGACACCCCCATCCTTTATTTAACAAAAAAATTAAGGTAAACAATGCTGATTATTTTCTTGCTAGCTATCTTAAATGGCTGTATTATATTGATGTCTTCAGTGTTGTGGTAGCTTGTTTTGGTACGTGCAAGCAGAAATAGATATAGATTTTTTTCTGCCTATGGCAGTGGGTCCCAGTGTTGGCCCTGCGGACCCACTGTGTATGCTGGTTTTTGTTCCAACCATAACTGTAACCCCAGAATGTTAACAAGCTGTTAATTGTTCATAATTAGGTGCTTTTCGTGATTAGAGAGGTAATTTGCATGTCATGAAGAAAAAAATTCCTATATTCACATTGTGTTTATTTGATTTTGCAAATATACAAAAAGAGTAAGTTTTCATACCTGATCAAATTAAAGACTGGGGTGAATCAATCAATCAATCAAGGCTCCTTAAGTCAGTGAACACATGATTAAGCTCTTAATGTTTTTCTTTATGCTTTCTAACACAATGTAGATGTGGCTCATTGTAATTAGCTTTGTCTTTGAATCCTTCATTGTCTACCAGTTGGTTAGTTTTGTGGTCATGCGTCCGCAGTCTTTCCAATTCAGTGCTCATTGACTCACTCCGGTTATAATATTTTACTTGTCTTTATGTAACTGTTGCAGTATGGCACAATGTAAATACAGGACGTTTATTCTTCATAACATGCATATTTATTTCAGACATAACATGGCTTAGAATGGTAAATAATCTCTATGACATGAATAGCACATAATTCAGAAGTTTACCAGCTTGTTTTGATTCAGGGATTGCAGTTGTGGTTGGAACGAAAACCAGCATACACAGTGAGCCCCCAGGACTGACGTTGGGAACCACTGACCTATGATACAGAATTACAACCAGGCCATCCAAGTATGCTAGTAGACCAAGTAGTTTGAGGTTAGGCTTAATGTAGCATAGTATTCTTTATCTCAGCTCTCTTTGGTGACATCAGTGATCAATATGTGGAAGAGATCTGTCTGCCATTTGCAGCTGTAAGTCTGATGCAGTTCTCATAGTATTACAAAGGGAAAAGGTGGCTGGCTTATGTATGTGCTTATTTGTGCCCTCCCAAATTAACCTTTCAGGAGTGGTATGAGCTAACAGTAACAACTGTGATCAAAATCAAATGTAAATAAATATGGGGATAAAAATATTGGTAAAACAAATGACTGTATGCAGTACTAAACTTCACGCATTTTCAATGAGGTAAAAGTGATTTGGCCTCAAACCTAAGTTCCAACTAAGAGACATTGTGTGGACAAAAAAATGTGCATTGTACATCATTAAAATGGGTCCAGTGACTCTCATGCATTGTGGGAGGGCCATGTTGATGCTTTCTGTGTGTATGCATGTGTGTAAAAAAGAGAAATAACACCAGCCCTTCCCTTCTTATCTGCTCCCCCAGTCGATGGGAGCCGAAAGGCTGTGACCCACGCATCCAGACTTCCTGGAGGAAAAAGGCCTGTGACCCAACAAAAGGAGTATGAGGACCAAGCCATGATTCAGGATGGGGCCAGGCAGAGGATGGAGGATCCC
Source organism: Albula goreensis (assembly GCA_022829145.1). NCBI lineage: Eukaryota > Metazoa > Chordata > Actinopteri > Albuliformes > Albulidae > Albula > Albula goreensis. The sequence continues at coordinate 14,849,816 of CM040747.1, read as the reverse complement.
AACCCCCCCACTAGATCCCACGATAGAGTCAATCCCTTTCCCCCTCCACAGCCTCCAGTTCCCAGTGGACAGGGCAGCAAAGTAGGCTCAGGTATAGTACAATGGATTAATATGCATATTTTGTCAAAATATATGGACATTAAGTTATGTAACATAAGTTCAAACGTTCAGTGACACCCTTTTGTGAAGTATCTTAAGAGTGTTCTGTCTGTAATCTCTGATAATGGAAAATGAATTCTGAATGGTGCTGAGCAGACAGGTATTAAAAGTGTGCTTGTGTGGAGCAGCAGATTGGGCTCTGCAGGAGAGAAACTCAGACGGTGTAAAATGAAGTGCTGTTCTGTGATTGGACCACGGTTCTCCAGAAGCCTTCCTGTCCCTGTTCCTCAGGGAGCCTGAACAAAGATCCTCTGTGTCTGTAGTCATCTGATCCTTTATTTGGTGGGGGGGGCAATACTCCTTTACCTCACCCAAAGGAATGATTATATTGAGGCCTCCTAATCTCTGCTTCGGCCCCCAGCACATCTCTGCTCTGCGCCCCCTGATGTCGGACCATGCAAAGACATTATCCCACGGTGGTACTACAGTCCTGCTGCAGGAGTGTGTCAGCACTTTATCTATGGGGGCTGCAAGGGCAATTACAATAACTTCCTGCAGGAGTCAGACTGCGTTGCCGAGTGCATGCAAGAACTAGGTTAGGTTTCTGTAATTTAGTTCTAAATCCTTAATCCTTAATGTAATAAGCAGTTGTAACTATTACAAGTTACTAAAGACTACAGTTTGTGGTATATGTGAGAAATAGATATGTCATATTTCAAGTATGTATGATGGATAGGATAGATAATATTTCTGTTTAACTGAATGTTTCCATGAATCTTAATACATGCATTTCATTGATCCATTTAAGGTCCTGTCAAACAGAAGCCCACCAGAGCCCCCCAGAAACACACAGAAACATGTGAGTCAAATGACATCAGTTTAGGATCAGTTTGAATTTTCAAAATAGTTTTTAGACAAATTTTAGACAAACTCATTTTATGTGACTAATTTTTGCATATGCTACTCTGCATTTATTACTCTGAGGTTAATAAATACATTTCTAAATTGGTTTCCCTTAATTTAGGTTTCCATAAATTTTCCATAATTGTATTCTTCCAACAAAAGTTGCATGGTATGTCTCTTAGGCTAAATTTCATAGCATGTTACATTTTTTAATCATCACTGGAAAGTGTTATAACATTTCAGTCCAATCTTTGCCTTTTTGCTTTACAGTTGGAAATTACAAAGGTATAATTAGAATGTTGTTTCTGGGCTTATATTGGATTTGGTTGACTGGTGATTCATATCTGTGAAGACTAGTATATTGCCACTGTGATTATGATTATCATTATGATTGTCATTGTTATAATATTAATGTAATATTAAACAAAGTCTATCTTTTTTCAAATAGTAATAAAGAAGCTATTGTACATATTGCTCTTCAGCTTGTATAATAATTCAGCTATTTATACTTGAACTGACTGTGTAGCTGAGCCTCACCAGGTGGCCATTTCAGAGGCAAAGGCAGAGAGCAACATCCTGGAGTCTAAACCATATCCTGTTATGGGAGGACATCCTATCCCTGCATCAGGTCTGAAACCCAGTTATAATATGACTTATATTACCTTGTGTCATTACATTACATAGAGTGATATTATATGTAATATTGTACATGACATACTGTATGTGTATCTTTAAAACACTTAGATAATCTGACACTAGCATTTTTGCTTATCTAGCTAGATACCGATAGCAATTGAGGTGACAAAGATAATAACCTTCTGTGTCAATAGTGGAATAATTTTAATTCATATCTAATAAGAAAATTAACCATTTGGGCAGGTTTATAAAGATACCAAAATCCTTTGTAATGAGCTAATACCATTGCTATCTCTGATTTTCTTCACATACAAATTCACCTGATTCACATTGTTAAACCTGTTTGAATTCACAACTAAGTTGCACATATTTCCTGCTGGTTAGCATTTACCAGCTTGGTACCTCGATAGCAGGTGTTGCCAAGAAATTCCTAACAAGTATATTATTTTTATATTATTTATTAGTTTACTACAACATATTAGGTTCGTAGTTTTTAAAAACTAGAGACCAGGCAGAATTAAAGCATGGCAGTACCATTGAACAGACCTTGTCCTTTACTGTTTTGCTCAAGGTCTTACTTGGCTGGTGGTGGGTTCAACCAGCGACAATACTTGCTTCATAAATATATCAAAAGTACAAATTCAAGGGATAGTTAAAGCCACCTATTACAAACATTTCTCCTTCCTAAGTTATATGATCCCATTTGATTCTGGAACCCTACAGAATAAAATGAGGTGTAGAGTACTAGGTATTGTAGTCATTTTCCATCGTAAAGTGGATTGACAGGGTATATTGAAAGGATATTTAACTCTTTGTCCTCTTTTCCTGTGTTGCCTCTTGTAGGTGCAATCCTGCCTCTGACTCTGGGCCTTATCATCACAGCTCTGCTGCTTCTCATGGTTGGCTGTCGTCTGCGCTTGGTGCGTCACAAACTTAAAAAAGCCCGGCCAATCACATCAGAGGAGTCAGACTACCTCATTAATGGAATGTATCTGTAGTAGCACACATGAAAGGACACAAGCTACTCTCCCAAACTCCCAGGGTCAAACAGTGTACCCATGCATTTGCCTGCAACTCATTGAGTGAATCTTAAATTAACAGCTACTGCGTCCTTTTTACCACCTGTAGTGGGGAGTGTCCAGGGAATCCACTGCTTTGTGGTCCAAATAATCTCTGCCCCCCTGTCTGTGTTGAGAGGATCACCATAGAGATGACAGCAGGCTCACAGTCATCACGTTAGTCAGTGACATAGAGAGGTATTCTTTCCCATACCATCACCTCTTTTAATGTTTCAGTGTACATTATGCCTATATTGTGCACAAGTTAAGAGAAACTATTTGCCTTTGGTGTATCCCCACCCTCCATACAGCCTTTTTCATTGCTGTGAAATCTTAAAGTGATCACACTAATGTCACTTGGTGGCACTCTTGTATTCTTTGTGCCATATAGCCAGCCCCTTTCCCCTTTTAACTAAAATATGTTTAATGGAAGCAGTTGATCTAAAGATGGGTAGGCCTTGTTACAATAATGAAATATTATATTAAATATATTATATATATAAATGTTAAAATGCATAATATGCTGACATGACTCAACAGTTCCAATTGTTCAGTTGTTAGTCCTCTGAAACAGACACAGCTTCAGCCTGTACTGCTGCTAAAGAATTCCCATCCCTCAGGGATTTAGTCAAATATAATGTGTTTGATTATTACTTTTAGGAAATATTAGTAGTACCTGTATACATGCATTCAGCCAACAGCTATGGTCCGGGATTGCAATACAACTCCCACCTTGAAGAACTAACTTCAACCAGTACAACGGTTACTATATCAGGCTGGCAAAATTGGTCTTACTTTCCTGACACTGTCCAAAGTCACAAAAGAGGCAAGATGACCCATAAATGCTAACTTGCTCCAACATCTCTAGACCAGCTTGGTATCACTCTTTGCTTTCATTTTTGTGCATTTTCTACTGTTGAAATTGCCAATGATGTCAATGTAATATTTCTTGTTGCTCTCCATTCTCTATAAAATATCAGACATATTTAAACTATAAGATGTAAATGTTGTATGTAGAACTCTAAATGTCAACTTGTATGCAGATCTATTTAAGGAGAATAAAACATGCTGTTCTACATAAATGTATTGAAATTTATTATTGAAATAACTCAGGTCTACTTAAGGAAAAGCAAAACTGTTCATCATACAACTTTACCCTTCTGAGAATACAGCTACATTTTATGAAGCATGTTCCACAACCAATTTTCACTTTGAAAATGGGTCCTCTTGGACCTGCACACTGACTCACGAGAACTAGTCCTACTGTATCTGTGATACAATGGAAAAAAGGCAGCCCTATTTTGTGCCCTTTGAAAATTGTGGATAACAGTACTCAAGATGCGCAAGATATTATAATGTAAACCGAGAAAACCCTCTTGAACAGATCCTTTATTTACACAAATGATATGTACAACCAGGAAATCTCAAAGCAACAACTTGCTGGAGTGTGAAATACCACACAACTGAAATAATCAACTAAAAACATATGCTTAGTAAAATCAAGGCCTTACAGCACCAACACTCCATAACACACTGAAGAAAAAGAATAAGATAAGCTTTTCTTTATTTAATTTGCCATTCCATAAACAGTGGATTCCTTTGAAGCAACATGTCTTCTAAGGTAATGTGGTCTAAAACTCACACAGTTTAAAAAAAAAAAAAAAAAAAACAGAAGACACGCCTTGCACTGGAGGGTTATTACTTTTTTTGCAAAGCTGATCTTTATTTTAGTGTCACTTACTAGTGGAAAGCCTGCACAGAATGCTGTCATGGAAACCAGATACAGCGGGCAATTCAATACAGCAGAGGAGAGAGTAAGCGCATCCGTGTGGTGCGTGAGTGTGATTTGCCTTTGTCCAGAGGGTGGGTTGAGTCTGCCTGCATGTCCAGCTGCATGAGTGTGAGATAACTACAATGCCACTGCAAACACTGGGCCATCATGTGCTGCATGTCAAGCAGTTAGATACGAGTTAGAGACACCAGCTTTTGTGCTGCTCTGTTTAAATATTGTTAGCTAAAAAAGCAGAAAACGTTCAGATATTAGCGCAGATCAATACAGATATCTACATACTGATTTATTTGGATGCACACTGTGGCTATGTGGACACCTATTAATTATTAGAAAGGCATAACACACCAAAACAGTCTGGCAATAAGGAACAGGTCTCTCATTTTTAGCATTATGGAACTGAAAATTTATGAAGAATGTGATTTTGATCTTGTCACAAAAACCGTACCCTGCATCCAATTCAAAAACAGGGAAAAAATTCACAACAACAAAAAATGCAGGCTTGACAAAAAACCTCAACCTCCTAATGTTTTGTTAATAAGGATAATTCATTGTATTTCCATTTTCATGAATTCTGGGTTGTCCTTCAGCATGGTATTTAATGATTAAGCATGACAAGCCATTTCCCCAAAACCCAGAAACCAACCAGCCAACCAGCTGCCCCCAACCCCCTCCCCATCCAAAAAAAAAAAATGAAAAGACAGTTCCAATGTGTTGGTTATTGATGTTTTCTGTTGAAATCCAATGGCTGCTGAAACTTGAGATCCCATTCTGGGTTCACACAGAAATGCAGGATATTGATGCTCTTCGACTTCACAGTTCATCCCTGAGGAAAATAAAGGTAACATTTTAACAGCTGTGTTTGGTGGTTCCCATCTTATTTCAGATACATGTCCAACTTGATATTCATTTTTAGGTTTTACACCACAGGCAGTGACTATTTCAAATTAAGCCTTGGGAAAATGAACACTATAGAAAATCTTTAGTTGCAACATCCAAGCAAGACACATAGTTATAGCCATTACAAGGCTGATTTTTAAAATGCTTGGTATGTCTACCCAAACGTTTGCCCTGACATATATTTTCTCATAGAATAGCCATCTGGGATTGCAGACATGCATACCATGACAAATTCATGTGAATTTCCCTTGCTGTCATGCAAAGTGAATCAGTAAGTTTCTTTGACACTTCCTGTGAAACCATTCACCATGCTGTCAGATGTGCCAAAAACATCATCAATAAATGAATAAACAAGCACTGATAATCCAATATACTGGGTTACCAGCCCAGTTAGGAAACCTTTCAAAACAAGGGAACGACAAGTTAACCCTGTTTGGACCCACAATGCACCACGGTAGAGCTGAAGATCTCTAATACGCTGTGACAGGGTGGGGTAGGGAGTGGTCATGAGGATTACCGGCACACTTAAAACACATATGCACACGCTATACTGTTAAAACACTGTATTTTGTCAATGAATCAAAAACCCTACCTCACTCTAGAACCAACCTTAGTTTCAGCACAAAACAGGAACATGGTGTCCCTGTGGTCCCATGGTCATTTCTGAGGGACATTTGGGTTACTACACCTCCCCAGGTCAGATCATATGCTGGGAGCTTCTGAGATGAACATTTATAGTACCAAAGAGTAACTACATTGACACTAGTACCGATAATACTGAGATTATGTTAACACAAAGAGTGGGTATAAATGGAGACATGACTGCCATAAGTCCACAGATCTTTCATACCAATGCAGTTCTCATAGTCGTAACTGCAGTAGCATTTGTAATATCTCCAAGGAAAGCACAATCCTGTTGTATGGTTTTAATAAACATCTCACCGCACAACTTCATTACCAAGCGGTTGTTAAAAACAGCTTTGGAGTGCAGTTCGCCCCGAGGTTAAGCTCAAACATGCAGCCAGCTGCCATGGTATGGGGAAGCAAATAATGATGTAAAGCAGCAAACGCAGCCCTTGTGATCTATTTTCTGCTCCAGGCCACAACCTTTCACCTTTGCCACCCTGGTAAGGAGGGGAGAGAGGGAGTAGGAAGTCACTTCCACCTGGACCACTGCTTGTCTTTGTCTGTTAAAGGCACGTAAATCACCCCCATCAGGGGCTTCATTTTGGTGCTCCCGTCATCCATTTTGTCATACTGCTCCAGCATCTGGTTCCCTCCAGCTGGGCCCACAGGCAGGATCAGCCTCCCACCAGGCTTCAGCTGGTCCAGGAGCTATGAAACAGAGAGTACCAACAGTGGATCACAACCAGAGAAACCTGTCCTCTCCCTGACTCAGTCAACACAAAAGCCAGAAATGGACTTCAAATTCATATCTTTAAATACTTTCAAACTCGACACATTAAGTAATTCTGGTATGTAAATAGGAAAAGTTCATTTTAACACTAAAAATTATTTCCATTTACTACCATAATCTCTTTCAGTTAATAAACTTCAAGTTCAGTCAGCATATTGACAATACATTAGTCTACTGAGCCAAAACAAGAAACATGAAATCAAACATTTTGCACCGATTTAAATAAAGCCTGAAAGTAAACTCCTTGATGATAGGTTCATGCCATGATTTTTGTGAATTTCCATATTTGGAGATCAATCATTGATCAGAATCCAGTTTTTTATGTTATTAAACAAACATGACATTTCATTAGATGTATTAAGTATGTGTTAAATGTCAATTGCTAACATAGCCCTTACCATTTACACCCATAATTACCGTACAATTAAGGCAGTTACATTTCCAGAGACAATGCCATAGTCCCACTCACTGCTTGTGGTACAGTGGGCGCGGCCGCTCCTACATGGATGGCATCATATGGCGCCTCCTCTGCGTAGCCCATCCGCCCGTCCCCCACTGCAAAACAAGCACACAGAGGGTTTCACTCAAACGTGCTGCCAGCTGGCTGGCTGAGAAAGCTTTACCCACAGAGCAGGCAGACGAAGGCCAGCTATGACGCCACAGTCTGAGAGGAGCTGACATCTCGCTGCACTGACGACTGCGGCAAGCCAGGCTCAGTCAGCCACACTTGCCTCAATAATTCAGTACCACAGCCAACAACACTATTTTACCAGAAAAAATAAAATATACACATCTGTCTTACCAATTAGCTTCACTCTGCCTGATGTTATCAGGCTAGGGTCATCTTTTTTCACGTTATTTATTGAATCATCGACCAGTTCCTGAATGTGGTCAATTCCTATTACTTTTCCCTTGGGACCCACCTGCAAAACAACAGAAACTTAGAATAGCTGCAAAGTGTTTTACATTTCATGCAGGTGAACAATCATGCGACCAGATTAACACAGTCTCCTCTTAAGCCGTGTTACTGTCAGAATATTAATGCCCTCTCATATTTATTCTACTAATATAGTTCAGGAGGATTTTTTGAAAACACACTAACATCTTGTCAGAGCCTATGGAGTCAGTGGACCAGAAAACCTTTCTTGCACTCACAATGCAAGAGGGACAACTGATATAATGATGTTGAATTTCCTCTGTGTTGAAGAACTCCCTTCTTTGGTCTATTTACCCTCGGTTGGAAGTTCCTCAGAGTGTAGAGTTTTTTAAATGTATTCACAAATTGGTGCCAAACTTAAAAACGAAGTAGCTGCATTTGTTCAAGTAGTTAGCTTACTTTTGATCTGGCATCAACAAGTGGACAAGTCACATTCAATCTTAACCACATTTTAATAGCCTTACTCTGAATTTGAGAGAAGACTTCTAATAGTTCCCCTACCATACATCAAGCCAGGAAATCCTCAGAAAACACCATATTGAAGTGGCTCACCATCCTTGCAAAACACACAGAGAGGATTCCGCTGCCTGACCCCACATCAAGCGCTTTTGCCCCTTCATGTAGCTGATCATGCAGTAACTCCAGAGCATAGGCATGCTGTAGGGAACATCACATAAATAGTATCATTACCTTCACCCACCAAGGAAACACTGACCAATGAACCAACAATCTGTGACACTGTGACAAATCCCAGAAATCCTTCCTGAATAGGCATTACATTGTGTGCCAACAATGACCTGTAACATATCTACATTTTCAAGATCCATTCAAAAGGTTTTCATTCATGCATAATATTAGTATTCAAATGATTACTGTGACAGCAGTTGTAAGATTATAATTGCCTTATAGGTCTTGGTATACTAATGGGCAGGTAACAGCAATAAACATAATTTAGAATGCTGCATAACATTCTGTGCTGTTAAGAGATGATTTTGAGGAGTAGGACACAATGAAACTGCAGATAACTATGCAGACACAATGAGTTGTGAAAATCTGATATTATTGGAGCTGTCAGAAGTAGCAGCTTGGTTTATTATCAAAGCACATCCTTAGATGCTAAGTGGATTTCTCTCACATTAAAAATGGTTAATTTGATCAGGCTGACGGTACCACAGGTTATTAGCTAGACAAGCGAGTCTACTACAACACAGAAATCCTAGAAAACAAATTATTATGAATTGGAAAATACTTGAACAGAATGTGTTAGTTGCAGAGATGCCCAATTGTTGCAGAAACATTGTGGCCTCTAAGATTATTTCAGATAAAAACTGACAATTTTATTGTACGTTTAAAAATTGAAATTTGTTGTTACAAAACCACTGATGGTAATTTTTGTGGCTTTTTTATGAATAACTCCTAGAATCTGTGAGAAACAGTGGATGATTGAACCAAACAACATTGTAAAGATGATTGCATTCAATTAATGAAATGCAGTTTTACCATACTGAAGAGCAATTATCAAAGCTTACCATATGGGGAGCACTGATAGTTGCTTGGTAACCTGTTAGTATGAAAAAAAAATGAAGACATGAGGATAATGTACAATCTAAGCTTCCCCTTACACTGCATTTATCTCAAATATTAAGAAACGTAGAACTAAGTATTGTCAGCATTAATAAATTGTTAGTGTGGAATCTCACCTATTGACTGAGGAGAGTCCATGTAAGGGTTGCATCTGGAGAAATGGGCTCGGTCTGTGGCCAGCATGACCTCGTAGACCTTGTCCGATTTAATAATCCCATTTTCTAAAGGGTAAAAAAGCCAGATTTAGAATTACATTCACAACGTTATGGACCATTTATTATACAACCTAGATATGACCCATCCTTACTTTCAGTCTCATGGACTGGTGATGCCCATTACAAGAAGCGCCTTAACTATGCCCTGAACACTGGAAAACATGTGCATCTATAAGTGACATTTACTGCAAGACCCATAAAAAACACTACTCTACTCTAATATGAAGACTGCAGATGGTAGGAGAAGTGGGTCAGTGAATTCAGGGGGTAGTATTTATTTAGAACTAAACTTTTTTGGATTAAACATTCATATGTTTTTGAGTGGTATGTTACCCAGAATGTCCTTTCCTGGTGACTGTCTTGTGCCTGGGAATATTTAAATAATTGACCTCAATGGTTTATCATGCAGAAGAAAAATGGCTACTCACTGTCATTAGATATTTCCTAGTGGGTTTTTCTGTGACAAGTTTAAACAAAACAATTAATGTAACACACTTGTTTAAACTCTATATTATGGAGGGACTACAGAAAATAACAGTGATAATCACACTAATAATAAAGTCCTTCTGCTAACACTGCCCCCTCCATAGTACCATTGTCCATTTTACTATTACGCTTTGTATCTTTATGTCCAAATATACAGTGCAGTGACCAATCCTTCACATTGTAAGTGACCTTTCTCAGCAAAGCTAAACACCAAGCCCCATCTGCCGATTGCTTTGCTGGGCATTTAAATATAGCCTACCAGAGACCAGCAGCCTACTCATTTTGGACACAGAAATGGGGTATTAGTTACATGCTGGTCTGGCCTTCACAGACAACACTATGGATCACTGCCCCTAACCAACTGTTGGCACTCCTGGCTGCAATGAGGGCAAGAAGGGCAGAGGGCTCAAATCTCATTCCTAAAACCTGACACAACGCCACTGGACCAAGTATTTTAGCACAAAATGAGTTTTCTTTACTGCACAAGATCCCTATGAATATTTTCAGTTGAGTATTTTTGTGGTAACATGCATCATCATTGATTTAGAATGCAAAGCAAATTTGGCTAGGTAGTACTGAAGAGAAGAACCCAGAATCCGATGGTCATTGGTAGGTTTGCTGTGAACTGTAATTTGCAACCTTATTCAGAGATCCGTGGTTGCAGAACCTAAGAGAACAGTCCAGTGGCAGAATATAGAGTAGTCTTTAGGGAAAACTGAAATCAACCATGTACTCTTAGACTGTAAACAAGATAGTAAAGCCTGCTAGGTGAATACATTTCCATGTTGGTTGTGTAGCAGGCTTAAATGCTATCCTTGCATATGTATTAAGAGAAATAATTTCAGTTCAAACCAGAGAAGTTACAATATTCTTCCTGTTTGCATTATTATGTGATGCAAACAAAACTAGATCAAGTAATTTGTAATAAAGAATATGAAATTACCCGTTATATTTTATTGATTAGAGGACATTATGCACTAATTTCACTCCCTTTAAAGCACCCAGAAAGAGAGAAATCCATAAATCCAGCCTAAATGAAATCCATTTTGTGTGCATATACTTACCTAGAATAGAACAGAAAAGTAGTCACATCTGTTATAAATTGGAAGCTATTTTAATCACAGTAAACATACTCTCCTGTGGTGAGCCAGATTACGAAGACATCATTTCGACAGCAAACACAAACCTCATTTTCAGAATCATGGGTATAAATGCTTGCTCATTTCCCCGACATTGCTATCGTCAGGCGACTGTTTTTTTTTCCCCACTTCGTCATAATGGTGTAATAAAATTGGACCCAAAAGACTTCATAAACAGGAAGAGCTTTATCATGTTCATTACCATGGGCCCTGTCAACTGGCCACATCAGGCACAAGTGATGGGTACGATTTATTTTACTACAATGACACGACCAATAACCAGACCTTAAGTTCCTCGCAATAACGGGGAAATGGCGTTATAAAGCATGTTTTCATAAATCATTATCAATTTTTCAACAGGTCACTTAAAGGCTGTGTGTATTTCTACATTAAAGAATGCTATTAATCAAGCAACCTAGTAAATTCCCCAAACTTGTACACAACAGTAGGCATCAAGTTACTTGCAATCTTAAGTAGCAGAAATGTAGCACTTGGCGCTACTACAGTTCGCTGCCCCGCCCTCCCCATTGCTAGGTGATTGCACAGCCCTGGACAACACACGCCACTCCTAGCTGCCTTTGCTATATTAAGAATCATCTCCCGTTGTATATTCTTTTGAGTCATACTGTTAGAAAATTAGCAAATCAGATAGCTGCATGATTAGGGGGAATTTTACATCGTTAGCAAACTACTTTTTGATAATTCATGAAAGCGAGTGAAATCCGTGAACATCAGCTAAGTTTGCAAACGCTAGCTGACTAGCTAGGTCGTACTCAAGTTGGCAGGTCTGCAGTAAAATTGCTATTATCCAGCGGTATCTGCAATGCCATTACGCATTCACTGAGCCGCAAATATGCATTCTTTTCTCGACAAATTTAACGCACATTAGCTAGGAAGCCTTGCAATGTTTCGAACAAGGTAATGTCAGAATAACAGTATCTACTGCCTGTACAGTTTATGGTGCCCAGCAAACGTAACATTAGTAAAAGCGTGCAGTCTGGTGCGTCAAAAAATGCCAGCAGTTTTCGTGATTTAAAACATGCAACGTTTGGTCAGAAATGGTTTAGATACCATTTATCTCGAGCTCGCCAGATTGGATCAGATAGCTTGGAGAATTAAAGCAGGGCCCTTAGTTACGCTGCACTTCTACTCGTCTACATCGCATAACGTCCAGCTAACTACTAAGATTAAATAACTCTGCCTAAAAACATGGCGTTAGAATAGCAAGTAACATGCATTCACGAGATACATATTTTAATGTTGCATGTGGTAGCCTGCTGTGGGTGTGTTGTGAGCCCCAAGTCTCCAAAGGTTCTGCGTGTATATGTTATTTGTAAGTCTATGCTAGCTCCGATAGCTTTTTTTAAAGGTTACGTCATTATCTGACACGACACTTCAGCATGACATGCGTATGTCATGTAAGTGACAATAGGGGAGTATTGTAAGCTTAGGTAGAATGAAAAAAACTGTCTAATCGGAGTTTGTAAAAAAACCTCGTCTAAGACACTGCAAACCATTCTCCCATTTAGCTGGTGAGTTAGCACAACAGCACTATTAGCAGCAACTTGCAGTCATCGGCGGCACCAGCACAGCAATTCTGCACAGCTAGCAACCTAAGAACGTTCTGCACGTGCTTTTTTACTTAATTATGTGAGAATGTGTGAATGCTTTCTGATCATGCGAGTTCCTGTGAGGAAACAAGAGCCTTAACTTACTGCGGAGGTTGTTGACGAGCTCGGCGTGGCTGGCTCCTCCTGATTTCCAGGCCATCATTAAACACACTCTGCGGATCAAGTAGAGAGCGGCTGTCAGTGCCGCGCCTGCGCAAACCGCTTTGCCCACAACACTGACAACTTCCAGTACAGAAGGAGGTGATACGTCACTCGACATAGTTCTCCCTAGCACAGCTTTGCGCTTTCCCGCGTAACCCTCTAGGCAACTTGCCCTGTAATTCACATACGTAATAACAAAATGCACACAGTTAAAAGTATATTTAAATACATAGCATCTTTATTTCAAATATTTGGCCAATATGCTCGTGCAGCATTCACCCGCGTATCCTCTGTAAGCGATTATGGTGAAGTGTTAGGCAAGAATTAGCTCTGCAGCTGTCTTCCACCAGGCGGAGACCTAGAGCGTCTGCTGTAATCACATGACCCATGAGCAAATTGGAGCGCAGGCAAACTTGTATTGATTTAATTAGATAATTACAAAACTCACCCACATGACTCGCCAGCTGTCTCAATGTCACAATTACATTTTAATGAATCTTTTAAGCCAATATACATGCACCGTTAAGATCACTGTATTTTAGCTGCATTTTAAAATCAAAGTACAGTAATTGCTGTATTGGATTTACTGCCAGATATAGGATGTATGTCGTTGAGAAAACGTAATCCTTGTGAAGTACTTAACCAGTTGTTTTTGCCACAACCATTAAACTGTAGGTTAATAACAATATTCAAATCGTCAAACATATTAGGCCGTGTATTCAATACTAGCGAACTTGAATGCTCTTGAATTTTGATAAATAGTTCTGTTTTCGTGTTTAGTCCAAACATTGCCTGTTAAACACAGGTTTTGGCCACACAATAACTTCACCCGTCAACATAAACATTGTTTCGTAAAATTTGTGAAGGAAATTATACATGTTTTGTTAAAATGCTATGGTACTATTGTTCTGTTGGTCGAATAGAATACATCTTAATTTGAAACACTTAAAAATCTTTTTTCCTTGATTTGGGGAAATGGGCAACGTTATACCGAGTCCGTTTGTCTGTTTCGGGCCACCGTAGAAAGTTGACCAATCAAACTTGAAGTATTCAACGGAAAAGGTGGAGTCGGTGGGTTTCAGGGAAATAGAAATCTGTACGAGTTGTCCATGATTGTCGCGCTAGCTCGGTCAGCCTTGGAGCACTAGCAGGAAAATAAATGGATTGTATTAATGCAAAATTTGTCTCTCAAAAAATTAGCAAAACAAGATGGAGACCAGTCTCCTCTGCGTCCCTTCATCAGCCAGACATATTCGCCACAGGGTCATGGGACAACGAGGTAACCAGATAGATCGCTAGCTACTTGTTAGCAAAATTCTAAAAGTGCTTCACAAGCGCGTCATAACACGGAATACCACAGAAGATCATGTTGTAAAACTAAGCTTTTGATTGTGAAGGTGGTTGCTTTGTCGATACATCCATCTGCAGTGTATCTATCTTTAGTTCCAATGAAAGATGCGCGTACTTGCATTCATTTCTAATAAAGTCAACCCGTAGCCTTGGGAATTGGCTAATGTCTGCTAGCCGGCTAATAGTGATTAATGTTATCACTCTAGTGTGTTTGTAGCCAGCTTAGCACGGTTTGAAACAATAGGTTTTTTAGTGCTTCAGTGCTACATAATTGTTTGATATGCTACAAGTTCGTTAGATTTTAGTAAATTTTATGCCATGTTATTTCAGGACAATAAAGTTTCCATCTGGTCTATTGGAGAGCATGGAGTCTCTAATATGGACGATGAGTTCGAAGGAGATCCACAACTACTTTGCGAGTACAAGCACAACGGAGATGTACTTGACCTCCAGGTAAATTGGTATCTTATATACTTTGTTTAGTCTAACTAATGTCGGTAGGTAGTTGAATGACTGAGTTTCTTCTATAAGCAATACATTGGTTTAACTAGATGATTCGATGTATTACAGTGTAGCACGTTACTTCAGTGCAATGTAACTTTAGTTAAGTGTTTCGATTATTTCGCGAGTTAATTGGTGATCAGCTAATTTGTGATTCAGTCCTGTTTACCTATTTATAGTTTGTATCTTTCATATAGTATAGTACTTCGCAAACATAAACGTCTGCCCCTAACAGTTTCTGGACCAGGAGAGAATCGTTACAGCCTCATCTACAGGAGCAGTGACTGTCTTCCGTCACCATCAAAATAGCCAGGTGTAGTACCCACTAACCTTATTTTTCCATAATAAATTCATTTGGATATAATGTTATCTATTATAAAAAGGTTGTATATATTAGGAATTGGAACTAGAAATATTTCCTCAGATATGGATATGCGTTTTGTATACAATGCAATACATTTTTAACAAAACAGTTCCCTTGACCACGTGTGGGACAAAAGTCATATTCTTGATTTAGCTCTGATCTCCACAATTTTAGATAAAACAACTCACATCTAGTGAAAGTGCAGATTCCTCAGCTTTTATTTAACTGCATTTTTTCACTGGTTGCAATATTATACCCCCTCCATTTCAGGGCACTATAATGTTTTGGGCATATTCATGTTATGTAAATTCAAGTACTATAGTACTTTGTTGCATACCCTTTGCATGCAATGATTGCTTGAAATCTGTGACCTTAGACATCTTATCTGCAGGTGTTCTGCCAGGTCTGTATTGCATCCTTAAGTCCTGCTTGCCATTCAGCTTTGGAAAACCTTTTTTTGTTGCTTTAGCAGTATGTTTGGGATCATTGTTTTACTGTAGGATGAAATGCCATCCAATGATTTTGGAGGCATTTTCGTTTACTTGAGTCGGTAAGTTGTTTCTGAAAACTCCAGAATTCAATATGCCACTGTTCTCAGCTGTTAAGATAACCATAGAGAAAACCACACCACCCCACTGACATGTTTTACAGATGAGGTGTTATGCATTTTTCCCTCTTCTTGGTTCTTGCTATCACTCAGATCCAAGAGAATCTTGGTCTCATCTGTCCACAAGTAATTTCTCTAGAACTCTGCTTGTACCTCTCAGCATAGCAGATTGGGGAACTTGTTTTGATAAGTGGTAAACATATAAAAAACCCAAAATACCTCAAACTGCATATTTCATATTACTTGCATAATTAGAGGACTAGAAGGTTATCTTCTGTTGTTAGTGGGTAAAGCGTCCCTGAGGCTAGTACCTTAAACCCATTTATGACAATTAGCAGTATGTCACATTGTATTTCACATACAGCACATCATTTTGAAGTAGTGTTCAACTAACAGATTTTCTCTACATTGTTTTACTGTAGACATTGTCTGTGGCACAGCTGTGGGACAGGGCTCACCACTATCCCTCTGATGATGCGCCATGCACAGGGTTGGTTTGCAACAGCCCAGAGATTGTGACTGTAGGAGAAGATGGGAGGGTGATTCTCTTTCGAGCAGACCACAAAGGAGTACTGCGCACTATAGGTGCGTAAAATATATATGTATGCCATGCTTTCTGTATCTCAACCACAGTGGTTCTATAAATAAGCTGGGGTGAATATATATACACACACACACACTACATAGTATTTTTACTCAAATATTTCTGTTAATTTGGTGACTGGTGGGGTTTCCGATTGTGTGTCATTTGTAGACTGAAGTAAATCTCCAGAAATAGTTAAGTTAAAAACTTAAAGGTGACATTTTGTGGAAGTATTTTATTTGTAATATCAACCATCCACCAAGATGAAGGCCTGTATACCTTTTTGAATAGTACAGCACATATTTTATTAAATAAGAGAATTCCAAAGAAACACTTTTTTAAAATGCATTTGGAAATGTATTTTAAAACCTTGCCCTTAAACATTGGGTAGCATGCAGTTCCATTTGAGGACTTGCAGCTAGACATAGGTTTGCTTTATCATGAGATGGAAAAATAGTTACTAATGAGGGAATCTGCTAAAAGTGCAATAGGCT
This sequence comes from Albula goreensis, assembly GCA_022829145.1. NCBI lineage: Eukaryota > Metazoa > Chordata > Actinopteri > Albuliformes > Albulidae > Albula > Albula goreensis. The sequence continues at coordinate 14,832,982 of CM040747.1, read as the reverse complement.
GCTAAAATTAGTACCTTTAAAGTACTTACTCAGAGTCCTGTTTTAAGTCACCTGTATATGTGTCATTCTAATGTAAATGCCTACCATTATAATCCATGATGTGTTTATTGCAAATAGGTTTTTGACACTTTACTGTTTAAGTGATTGGTTTTTGCTGGTGTTTTGTTTGTAGAGAATGCCGACAGTAGTACAATCCATGCAGTGACTTTCCTGAGAACAACAGAGGTTCTCACTGTCAACTCTATTGGCCAGCTGAAACTGTGGGACTTCAGGCAACAGGGCAATGAGCCCTCACAGATTCTTTCCCTGTAAGTTCACAAGTTCTTTAGACACATTTTTTTTCAAATGTGAATGACAGAATTGTTAAACTGACCTGTTGTGTGATGTAAGTATTTTTGTGTCCTAATACATGATTTTTACTATCTTTTTTTCTGTGCCACCCAGAACTGGAGATAGAGTACCCCTGCACTGTGTGGATAGACACCCCAACCAACAGCACATCGTGGCCACGGGTGGACAGGATGGCATGCTTTGCATATGGGATGTGAGACAGGGCAATGTGCCTTTATCTTTGATGGAGGCACATTCTGCTGAAAGTAAGGCCCTGTTTCTCCAGCAGCTGTTTTTAATAATCTACTGACCCACATACTGCTGTCAGATGTGATTTTGATTCCCTTTAAGCCTGTCTGTGTTTGGATTTCAGGCCTTTCTGTGTTTGGTGCTGGTGCTGTTTTAAATATTGCTATTTTTGTTTGGTTGGTTTTCCTAGTGTGGGAAGTCCACTTTCATCCATCAAACACAGACCATCTGTTCACATGTTCAGAGGATGGCTCTTTGTTGCATTGGGAGAACTCTACGAATTCTTCAGTGCCATCCTTTTTACAGGGTAAGTTGTCTAAAAACACCTTAGCATATCAGAGAGGAAGATGTTACAATATCAAGATCACTTGAGCTTGTATGAAATGTAAATAAAGGGATTGACAAGGTGCAGAAAGCACTTGTCATTCATTCACCAAAATGGAAGAAAGGAATGTTTAATCTTGTACAAAATTGCTGTATAAAGACATTTAAATGGAAATGTCAGAAGATGGTACCTGCATTGTATAAAGAAAATTGCATTTAAATTGCCTGGATAAAATTTTTACAGGTAAATTCACACCAGTTGCATTACCTACCCTTTTATGACCATTGTTTTCCAATGTCATGCAAGAACAAACAGTGTTTGATTTAAAGTGTATTTTGGATTGTGATGTTGAAAGAGAAAAAAGCTAACTACCCCACAGGGCAGTGATTAATCTTTTTCTTGAAGTGTCAAATTAAATATTCAAGTAAATTAATAAATGCCCCCCTCAGTATATGTCCAACAAAATCATGTGTCCGGAGCTTTGGTGTGGTGGTTCAATGCGCCCGATGATCTGGAATTAAATTCTGACTGTTCCAGTGCCAGCTGCAGCCAATAAAGCCACAGGGCAAAAAACAATTGGCTGTAGCATCTTATTAATATATCAAGCCCTGATACACAGAATCAAGTGTAACATGGAGAAATTGGCTAATCAGTGTTTGAAGTAATCGCTCCATTGTAATTTGCTCTTGTGGATAAACTGAAAGTGATTCTTATGGTGCATGCTATTAGTTTGAAATTAAATTGCTTATTTTTTTTATTGTTTAATGATCTGGCAATAAAGGATCCAAAAGCATACTATATTTTGCCTTGTTGCTTGAAGTGAATGTTGAACGTAAACATGATTTTGATATTTTCTTTTCAAAGGTGGACGAAATACTAGTGTTATATCTCGCAGTGCAGTCGCACTTGGTAGTGGGAACCAGTCCCTGACTAGTGGCTGGCTGAGTGGAGACTCCAGTAAAGGCCATCTGGAAACGACACATATGTTGCCAAACCAGACCCTGTCTGTGAATAGTCTGGATGTATTGGACCAGTGTCTTGTCTGTGGAACTGATGGAGAGGCTATATACATCAACAGACAAGTCCCAATCTAGAATGAAGAGCACTTTTTGGTGTATTGGACTTTTAAATCTGCTTATTTCCAAAACAGTTCTTGTTACATTTTTTGTAATCCATTTCTGTCTGATTTTCATGTTTGGTTTTTTGTTTTCAAATAACGATGTTAAAAAAAAGAATCTGTTTATAAGGTCTATAGTATGAATTAATCTGAAAGGCATAACCTGAACTACTCATTAAAGATTTTTTATGTTGAACTGTCATGCGTTATGTTTGAGTATCAGAAAACTTAAATAGTGCCATTGACCATGTAAAGCAAAGGTGTTAGGATCCAGTCCTGGGGAACCAAAGTGTCTGCTGGTTAGCGGTGTGTTCCACCAATTGAATCATTAATTTAAATCTATGATTGGCAAAAAAAATTCCACTGATCTGTTTTCCAAATGCTAAACTGGCTGCTAACTGAGGAAACCACACAAACATGCAGAATTGAAAGAAGAATAAATTGCAACCAATACATGTCTATATATATATATTTTATATTAATATCAGAGCTACCATATGTTTTAAAGATGCTTTAGAACAAACTTTAATTTGGGAGTTTATAAAGCAACATTACAAATTACCAGATTTTGAAAGAGGTCACATAGTTGGTTAATGATTTTCAGATTTCAGTGATAGAAATGGCTGAATAAATGTGCTAAAGGAGATATCATTGAGATTCATGACCGCATATACCAAAAATTGATAAACTGCATGAGGAAAGGGGAATAGTGTTGAGTTTTAGTTCACTAACAGAAAGAAATACACAGCAGGATTGATAATTATAACCACAAAGCAATGACCTCAAAAATGCACACAGAATCATGAATATATACACATATATATACCTTTTTCGATGACCAGCCTTAGCAGAAATGACATGAGCTCAAGACATGACATTTATGGGAGAACTGCCTTTTGAAAACTGCTTTCAACTAAGGCCGATGTGCAGTTACACATAACCTGATACAATGAGCACAGAACTGGACTTTTGTGCTGTACAAGACAGTAATTTTGTTTGATGAGTCATCTTTGTTCTACATCTACATCCAAAGGAGACTTTCAATCCACATTTCCTATTCCTAGCTGTTCACTAACTAGAGGTTTTCCATCTTTAAAAATTGATCACTATTCCATTAGAAACTGCTCAAATAATACTGCTCAAACTTGCATAACAACATTCCAACAAAAACAAAGGCTGTTCTGGATGCAAACACCCAACTCTGTCAACTATTCATCTATTATTTGGTGCTTCCATTAGCTTGTTTGCCCCATGTAATTGCAAATAACCTTGAATGGTTATGTCTCAGCAAATGGATGCATTCCACAACTTTGTGGGGAAATACAAAATATCACCTGCTGTATGGGATCTTAGAAAATCAATCACTTAGGTACTTGTTACTCTGTTAAACATTTAACATAATATATATGATTTTAATAATCTTGTGGATAAAGAAATGTTAAGTTCCATGTTTGCAATTTTAGTTTATTTTAAACACAAACTTATCATTCACTTATTTTTCCCTCACCCCGGAAGTCAGTTTATATGGGTGGTTGTGTACATGTGTGTGTTCACCCAAGCTTGAGCTTTCTTGTAGTTTGCCCTTACTTTTAGTGAAATATTACTCAGAAAAGAACAGCTCCTCCAGCAGCCTTTCATGTGACCCTGTAGTGAAATTTTGTCTCTGTATGTCATCATGCAGTATGCTTTTTATGATCTGAAGGCACTTTACAACTAAAGGAGGAAACAGATTGCAACCAAAAAAAAAAATGTTCATCACCTTGGTGTAGATTGATGCTGTGGCTTGGTCATTATTAATGCATCAACATTGTCTTCTTTAAACATATAGGTACTTTATCATTTGTTTTGTTGGGTACTTCGATAACCAGTACTATCCAATTTACCACTGTCGTGCTTATGGTGATAATTTGGAATTATCTATTTATTTGTTTTAGTTTCTCAATCTAATTTTTACAAAAATGACTAGTCGCTATGTTTCAAGGTCGGGTAATAGACACGATTATGTTTAAATTTGGTGAAAAATACATCTAACATACATGTAACATTGACTTATTCTACACCAGCAACCAAACACCAAGACAAAGTGTTCCTGATGTTGCATGTACCATTCTTTCTTTTCTCAGTCCAGCAGTGGCTGTGACACTGCGGTGAAAAAAACCAACTCACCCTGTTTTTGTACTGCTAAGGTTGCTGGGAAATGGGGGAAAAGATCCTCACATCCGGGCAACCAGTCTGACAGACTTCAATATCCAAGCCACAAGGGGAAGAATGTTTAAGTGTTAACCGTAACATTATCTGTACGATCAAGAATCAGTACTCTTGACTAATTTTGTTTAGGTTATCTACAGCTCACTTCAGTGACTTGGAGTCTAGCAATGAAATAGGATCCTGAGACAGCGGGTAAGTTCTTTGTGAAGTGTCCGAGGCTGGTTGGCTAGCTATCCAACGTTACTAACGTTAGCAAGCTGTCTGGTTGTGGCAGGCCCTTCTTCCTCCCGGTTGAAAACTTTAGTCAGGGCTGATGTCACGATCTGGATCTGAACGTCTGAGCGAATTCATACCTCTATTACGTAAACGACATAAAGGGAACTAAAGCTTTCCATGCCGAAATAAATTTGTGAAGTAGTTTTGTTAAAATTATTAACTAGCCAACGTAACTCGATGTTTTGCTAGCCATCTCTGCCTAGCTACTTTATTTGTCGATACAAGTGCACGTAGCTAGCCGGCGAGTGGGCTAACCTTAGCTAGCTAGCTAAATGTTTGGGATTTATGACCGCACCTAGCTAAAGTAGGCCTATAGCTGGAGTCAACAGCGTTATCAGACACCGAAGGCCTTAGACAAGATGGAGAAGCCTCATTTGTTAGCTAATCAGTTTGCTTGGAAAGAGCAACCAGAATCGTTATCGTCTTGTTTTTTGATTAATAGCTAGTGAGCAGAACGAACCAAGTTTCATAATGTTTTTGAGCCCGTAATTCCAGATGCTTAATAGTTAACGTAAGCTCCCATGTCTAGCCAGACCATCTTAATATATGGCGTTGTCGTTAGCAAGTTAACGTCAACTGTTCATATTCATCTGTGAACTGCTAGTAACATATAACAAGATGTTAGTGTCACAAACCTAACGATATTTCATATGGACAAGGTAATGCACATCGCTTTTTTAAACTTAGCTGTCAGTCAGAATGCTGTTTGAATGTGCATTAGGTTTCAGTGACCCATTAAAATGTGAGTTGGCTACCTAGCTTTAGGTGGCTAGCGATGTTACCCGAGTTGCAATCTAAATTAGAAGACAAGTGAAACGAAATAAGATTTGAAAATAAATTGGTGAACGAATGTAAGATGTTGATTTTTCCTGCTTAAGGTAATATATCAACTGCTGAAATGAAAGGCTTCCAATTGGGAGAGCAGAAAACCCAAAGGTTTTGAAATAATAAAAACAGTGTCAGTACACACTTCAGCTATCTAGATACTAACGAAACACATCACACAAGAATCAATTAAAATATCTAATTTATTGTTACATCCTAACTGCGGCACTTGAGTATGGTGAGTTGCGCTTACAATTGGGTATTCGTTTGTTGTTTTTCCCTCATCTTTCCACCGGTGTACTGGCGTTACTGAAGCAGGCAGATGTGAAAGAGAACAGGAGCTCACCAGGTTCTACAGTTGAACACCCTGCCGTAGGAGACAGCCCTGCCGCTGCTCCCCTTTCACACCAGGCTGTCCAAATACATGTTCTTACATGAAGAGAGGGGAGAAACCCGAAGGATACCGACACATGCGACCCAAGACGTTTCCCGCGAGTAACTACAGCGGCAGCAGCCATCAAATGCTGCAGGAAATTCGGGAGAGTCTACGGAATCTCTCTCGACCCTCAGATGCCTCGAAGATGGATCTGAGCGCTGGGTCTGGGAAGGTGCTGGCAGAGGACCTCAGGCAGCAGGGTCGGACCAGCAACCCTAAGCACCCATATCACAAAGCCTTGCAGGAGATTCGTAAATCCCTGATGCCCTTTGCCAATGAGCCCAGCTCCTCTAGTAGAGGTGCAGAGGTCAACAAGCAGATGCTGCTGGAGCTGCAGACTGCTGGCTTTGAGGAGGTAAAGGAACTTCAAGTGCTTCAGTTATCCTATTGAATTTTATTAAGAACAAATAGTCAATATCATCAATGAAGAGTCCCTTTTAGAGCACAGATTAAGTTTTCATTTGTTTTGAAAGGGTCGTAAAGACAGAAATGAGCTGTTCCCACTTCCGTACATCTTAACTGAGTGTGCATATGTGAAAATACAGCTGTTATGAGATGTAATTTAAAACATGAAACAGAACTGGCAGAAGTGAGGGACAACTTGTCACAGTTTATCATGGACATTGTTTACTCAAGGTTTGATTTAAAAAAAAAAAAAAATGCTATTGCTGCTTTAAAATGAATATGAATTTCTGATGGATTTGTCAGTGGTTCATAATGTTGGTAGTTTCATCTGCAATTAAAGTAGTTGATGACTTGGTGACTGCCTTGGTGCACATGAGTTACAAGAGGTTATTTGTAGGCTGCAGTCTTTATAACATTGATTTGAAATATGTAAACACTGGTATGTCGATTGGCTAGCTTAAGCATTGCTGTCGTGCTCAGGATGCCATTGTCACATAGTAAGGATGCTTATGAATGCAGTCATGAAGGTATTTCCTTTATTTAAATTTCGTCATACCACCCACATTTATAAACTGGGTGAGCGGGTGTTTAAACTCCTTACAAATCAAATGTTTTCTATTATAAAAGTGTGACAGTACGTGCCTGTCCTTTCAGTGCAGGGAACACAGTGTTGTACTTGATGTAGCTGTTGTCTGCATATGCATTGAATATTGTATAATAGTTCTGTTCTTGCCTCATTATGGACTGTATCTTGAGTTATGGTAGGGTACAGATATTGCTTGCCCCCAGTTGTTACCTTTGTGTAGCTGTAAGTTGTTCTGAAGTGAATGATCATGTAATTAAATGCCAGTAGCAACTAGCCCTCCCCCTCCCCTAATATCTTGTTGTGCTTGTGAATGTTGTCTGCAAAGGAGATGGTGATCCGCGCCCTGAAGCAGACCAACAGCCGTAGCATGGAGGCTGCCATCGAGTATATCAGTAAGATGAGCTACCAGGACCCATGGAGGGAGCAGATGGTAGCTGCGGCCGCTCGCCCTGTCAACGCAGGCATGAAAGCACCCGGTAGGTGTCAGTCCTCCAGGACACTGTGGCTTGGCTTATGGTCTTTTCACTCAGGGTGACTCTGGAAAACTGCTGTTGCAGAAGATCAAGGAACCATACCATCTGTTGTTAATTTCAAATGCACATACTCCCTATTTTTCTTTTTCTCCTATGTCGACTCAATAAAGCTCCTCTTTCTACAAGCTCTGCTGCACAGGTGTTCATACTATACCTGCTTGTGGAACTCTCTCCTCCTTGTATATGTGTGCATATAAACAGCTTCCTCTCAGTATTTAGTTGAAAGGGTTCCAAAGATCATAAATCTCAAGTCTCCAAAATAACCATCTTGTGGTTGTTGACCCTCACCTCAAATTTTTCAAGCACACACTTAAACAGCAGTACGTTGCAGCCCTTAACACAGTCATAAAGTGCTATTTTACTGCTGCCTGTTCATTTATTTTTGCCTTTTTGCACATTGAGTTACCCATCAGAATTTATGATCTAGAAATTTTAAGCTTTGGAATAGCCTAGTCAATGTCAAGAGCTGAGCCTAGTCTGTCACAGCACTATGGCAAAGTTCATCCATGGCGCTGTGACAGACAAATAAATAATCATTAGCAGAGATGGGATAACCTGGTATTGAGTCTAAGGGGGCAGTGACTTTTTTCACACATGGTTATTTAATGTTGGATGAATTTGTGAAATAAATGAATTGTGAATCAGAATTTTGTGTCATTAGGCTCACATTATACATATGATAAAATTTTGCATCAAAAACTTGCAGAAAACCAGACAGGTAAATTCTTTTTCATGGCCCTGTCAGTGGAAATGTTTTTTAGATGATGGACTGTCGAAACTATAACTGTAATAATATGTTCCCCTACTGCAATAATACAATATTGCAATGTGCATACCAGACAGTATGTATTCTAGCTGAAATTATGTTTAGCTTGTAGAATAAAAGAAAAATGTAAAAACTAGCTTTTACTAACTGGTAAATCGATTAAATACTTTGCTGATGATCCCATTGAGACTCCTTAATAAACATCCGGGTACCCTGGTTTGGGATTCCCAGGTGTACTGTGAAAAAGTTTTAAGATTGTTACACTTGGTCTGCTCAGTCGTTTCTTTGTAATGGTTGGTTTATTGTGCAATTCCTATGATCCAGGTGCTGCCCACATTCAGCAGCCAGTCCTGAGGAAGCAAAGCTGGAAGGGCTCCAAGGAGTCTCTTGTACCCCAGAGGCATGGGCCTCTTATGGTGGATGGCATGATGTACCACTCTGACACCCAAGGACCACAGGGAGACATGGCCGGGCGGGCTCCCCCAGCCTTCACAGCTGGGCACCCTGGAAACAGCCAGAGGGTCAACCCACCCCTGCCGCCTCAGGTGCGCAGTGTCACTCCTCCCCCAAACAGAGGCACCACCCCTCCCCCGCCATCATGGGACACAAACCCTTCCACTAAACGCTTCTCTGGGAACATGGATTACCTTGTTCCCCGCATTTCTCCTGTCCCACAAGGTGCGTGGTCAGATGGCTACTCAGCTCCTTCCTCTCAGAACCAGAGAGGCATCAGCCCAGTCCCAGTCGGTCGCCAGCCTATCATCATGCAGAGCTCTGGAGGAAACAAGTTTAGCTTTCCGTCTGGTTGGCCCCAGAGCAGCTCAGGGCAGCCTGACTATCTGGGACATCAGAATGTAGCCCTTAGTGGTGGAGGGCGGCAGCCCCCACCCCCTTATCCTATGAACCAGGGAAGCCGGCAGAGCCCTACAGCTCTGCAAATGCAGGCTGGCGGGCCTGCATCTTCCCCCACCTATGTCAATGGTGGGAATCTCCCACAGTCTATGCTGGTGACCAACCGAAACAGTCACAACCTGGACCTGTACAACCTCAGCGTTCCTGGTCTGTCTCCATCGTGGTCTCAGCACCAGCCCCAGTCCTCCCCTGGAGGTGGTAGTGGTCACGAGTGGCCGCACAATATCCCAGTCCGCTCCAACTCCTTCAATAGCCACCAGCTGAATAGCCGAAGCCAGAACCACCCAGCCAGTTCCCAGCCCTCGGCTACCACAGTGACAGCCATCACCCAGGCTCCCATTCTGCAGCCTGTTAAGAGCATGCGGGTGCAGAAGCCCGAGTTGCACACAGCCGTGGCCCCCACCCATCCACCGTGGATGCAGCAACAACAGCAGCAGCAGCAGCAACCACCACCTCCTCCCAGCCCATACCAGGAGGGATCTGCTCCAATGCCACAGATTGCTGTGGTGACTGAAGTGCCTAGCTATCAAGGCCCCCTTCCCCCCTACCCAAAACATCTCCTCCAGCAGCCTGCCGCACCATGCCCAGCTTATGAGTCAGCCGGCAAGAGTGGCAGTAGTAAGGAGGAACCAGCAGAAGAGGAGGGTGGGGTTAGTGGCACTTCCGTTGACAGGCCGGAGGGGCCTGAGGCAGGTGCAGTGACAACAACGGTGGACCGGGACAAGAAACAGATCACTACGTCCCCAGTGCCTGTTCGACGAAACAAGAAGGATGAGGAGCGACGTGTCCCACTCTACTCTCCACAGGCCTTCAAGTTTTTCATGGAACAGCATGTGGAAAACATCCTGAAGAACCATCAGCAGAGGATCCGCCGCAAGAAGCAGCTGGAGAGTGAGATGCAGAGGGTGAGAGAGCGCTGTGTTACTGTCACCACCACATATGGTGGAGGTTTTATCTTGGACCTATTGCACATTTCTGTCGAGCCCACTGACTTTTGTTAGCTATTGCAGTGTTACATTTTCTATCACTACAGGAATCTTCCATATTTGATGATCAGTTTGCAAATTTCAGGCTTTCTCTGTGAAGTCTCTTGATCTTCCTCTCAGAACATCTGTCCATCTTTTATTAAATCTCTCAGTTCTTTTTGTAGAATAATTCTGTCAGAATGTACTGACCTCTCTGCAGCAGCTTTCCTTCTCTTCTCTCCTGAGCTGTTGTTTCCCCTCTTCACTCTCACTAACAGCTGGTATAGAAGGTAAAGATATCTGAGGCGTGACCAGAGTAGTCTCCACAGTTCAGTGACCAAGTAAGCTACTGTTGACAGACAATTCATTTTAAATTAATTGCATGAAGCTGCCTCTTGGGTTTTGAGCATGATCATATAAAACTTGTCTCCTTTTTTTTTTTTTTTTTTTTTTTTTAAACTGTACTTCACAATTGACACAGTGTTTGCTACTGCATGTTTTTCATTGATTGACAACTGACCGTTAAACCAGATTCTGTTTATCACGAGTGAGATATGTGGTGCTTGGGATTTAGCGTTGGACCTTATCTGCCTCACATAATTGAGTATAACAGTGTTTCAGTTCATTTCAGCCACGCAGTTCCATAAAAATGGCCTAATCTCACTGGTGATACTGATTTATGTACTTTGGAGAATTGTGTGAGCTTGATGCAGTCTATGAGAATGAGAAGCTGTCAAAAAGGCTCAGCAAAAAGATGAGCAAAAAGGCTTAACCTGAGTTTGCTGCACACTTGTGTTTCATCCAGGTGGGTCTCTCAGACGAGGCCCAGGAACAAATGCGCATGATGCTGTGCCAGAAGGAGTCCAACTACATCAGACTGAAGCGAGCGAAGATGGACAAGTCAATGTTTGTGAAGATTAAGACGCTGGGCGTTGGTGCCTTTGGTGAGGTGTGCCTCGCACGCAAGGTGGACACCAACGCACTGTATGCCATGAAGACCCTCCGCAAGAAGGATGTGCTTCTGAGAAACCAGGTGGCTCATGTCAAGGCTGAGAGGGACATCCTGGCCGAGGCAGACAACGAGTGGGTGGTGCGTCTCTACTATTCCTTCCAGGACAAGGACAACCTGTACTTCGTCATGGACTACATCCCTGGTGGAGACATGATGAGCCTCCTGATCCGGATGGGCATCTTCCGTGAGGAGCTGGCCCAGTTCTACATAGCTGAGCTCACATGTGCTGTGGAAAGTGTGCACAAGATGGGCTTCATCCACCGGGACATCAAGCCTGACAACATCCTCATTGACCGGGATGGCCACATTAAACTCACCGACTTTGGCCTCTGCACCGGTTTCCGCTGGACCCATGACTCCAAGTATTACCAGAGTGGTGGGTAATCCGTTATTTCCATTTCCGTGCCACTTAATACTTCTGATGATGACAGAGCCAATTTACATTATGAAACAGCAATTAGAGTGGGAACTGCTCACTTGTGCCATCTGTGATATCATTGATATATAAGAGTATTGACATTCATTGTGTTACATTGCCAGCTTTTTATGTTATTTATTTGTATAATGCTATTTTCACTCATTATCAGTGCACAATTATTAAACTTTAAGTATCAAAATTTTATTTCCTTAATTGTTATTTATTCAAATTTGCAAGAATCCATGACATGAATTTAGCTAAAGCATGCAGTATTACCTTATCCTTTTGACCTTGAATTAAATACAAGGAAATACAGTGTGATTAATTTATATGTAGACCTTACCCTATAGACGAGTGAAACTGTGATGGTAATAAAAGAAGACATTGCTCTCCTTCCATGTATCAAAGGGACTAACCAAGTCCTAAGGTCAAGTGAATGCATGCAGGAAACACAGTACTGTTGATTTTATCTCTGAAAAGGTTTCTGTATTGTCCTATCACAAAATATCTGTCATAAACATCTCCAAAGAATGTACCTGTATAAATGTCTTTATAACGAATGTTTTGTGATATGTCATGAACATGAGATGATGGCTCAGTCCATTCACAAGACCCGGCATGACTGTATGCTCGTGTGTAAGGTGACTCTTGCTGCGCTTCTGTTTATAGTTGCTCCCCTGCCTCTACCCCCAGGTGACCACATCCGGCAAGACAGCATGGATTTCAGCAAAGAGTGGGAGGACCCAGCCAACTGTCGCTGCGGAGACCGGCTCAAGCCTTTAGAGCGAAGGGCAGCACGACAGCATCAGCGCTGCCTGGCCCACTCACTTGTTGGCACACCCAACTACATTGCCCCTGAGGTCCTGCTTCGAACAGGTGAGCCTGAACTTTGTTCCCTGCTTTCTGGAGTCAACAGAATGTCTTCATTTCTGAGTCCTATGGTCTATTGTTAACATTGATGGGGTAAAGATGTATGTGTATAGGAGTGACATTTTGTAACCATTCAGTGAATATTTTAACTTGTAACGAACCTACTCTCTCTTTTAGGTTACACCCAACTGTGTGACTGGTGGAGTGTTGGTGTCATTCTGTATGAAATGTTGGTTGGGCAGCCCCCTTTCCTAGCAACGACACCCCTAGAAACACAAGTCAAGGTATTGAAAATTGTTGTGACAGCACTGATTTTCCCAGCCCTTTTATTTGGTCAACAGGGTTGTTTCTTTCTGACTCCCTTCCTTCACAATCCTGCTTTGTTCATTATGTCCCCCAGGTGATCAACTGGCAGACCACTCTGTACATACCTCCACAGGCTAAGCTAAGTCCAGAGGCATCTGACTTGATTGTCAAACTGTGCCGGGGCCCAGAGGATCGGCTGGGCAAGAACGGGGCAGATGAGATCAAGGTGCAGCCCTTCTTCAAGACCATTGATTTCTCTAGTGACCTGCGACAGCAGCAGAGGCCTGCCCCTTACATCCCTAAGATCGCCCACTGCACTGACACTTCCAACTTTGACCCTGTCGACCCTGACAAGCTGTGGAGCAGCGACGACGATGGTGAGGGCAACCACAATGACACGCTTAATGGCTGGTACAAGAATGGAAAGCACCCCGAGCATGCCTTCTATGAGTTCACCTTCCGACGCTTCTTTGATGACAATGGACACCCCTATAGCTGCCCAAAACCCATTGAGTATGAGGGCTACGAGGAGGACGACCCTGAACTAGAAGCCACGAAGGAAGATGAGGGAGAGCAGGAGGAGCCCAACCGGGGAGCACAGGGGCGTGACCTAGTGTACGTGTAGACTTTCTGTTTTTCTGGCCCAACACTGGTATTACCAACTTCTTCTTGCATCATGGGTGATGCATGTTATGACGGGATGTATCTTGAGGTTAGTATAGGACAGGAAGACCATTTGTATGCCATGAGTGGCACATGGTCCAGTGTCGCTCTCTCCATGGCCCAACAGGAAGTGGGGCATGGCCTTGTTTCAGAAATGGATTCTGGCATCAGTTCCAGAGGGGGAGATGAGTCTAGATCTGACCACACAACAGGTGTATTTATTAATAGGAAATGTACATTGTATGCTCCATTTGTGGGGTCAGAACAGACATGAAAGGAAATTGCTTAATATGTCTGGGTGCTCTTTATTTGGAAAATCACCCTTCCCTCCAGAAAAAAGAACTCTCCATTAAGCCTTAATTTATTTTAAATATTGTAAACTGGTGATAATAGTAACACTCAGCATACACAATGGAACTTTTTTGTAGTTGAAACTTAATTTCATTGGAGATATGTCTTAATTTATATTGGATTAGATGTTGTGCAAAAAGTTGCAAAGGGGAATTAGCAGTATTGGTCTGGATAGAATTGCAGGGATGTTCAAATTAAAGCTCTTGAAATGTTGCAGTGCCTTTGAGATCATCTGCTTTCTTTTACCAAATACATAAGAAAAAACTTAATCAGACTGGCATTTTTGAAATGAAAACACTAGTATAAGCAACATTTAGTGAATTGTGTTAGCATTTTGTGTATTTCTAATTTATGCATATAAATGTATTTATAAATTATGCTGTATAAATTTGATGTAAATAATGTTCTCTATCCTGTTGGTTTCAGTGACAAACCTCCTTAAGGCAGGCCCTCTATTCATTTAGGCCAAGGTTGTTCTAAGGTTGTTGATCACTCTTGGCCTTCAACAATTCTTACTGTACATTTTTTTTTTTTTTTGTCTCCAAAAGCAATAATGTAAAGCATACCAATTTTATAGCTAGTACTCAAAGCTGAGCAATGTAATTTGGGATGATGTTATCCTAGAATTTGTCATATGAAATGCTCTCTTTTATCTTGTTTTTTCAATCTTTAGCATCTGTGCCTTTATTGTTACACCACTACCCAACCAAAGTACAAAGCAATGCTGTGGATTCTTCCCTGACATGGCTGGCTGCTCATAAAGGATTAATGCTGCACACAAAAGACAGTCTATAAGATGTGTGAAATGGCACCTAATAATGCTGCTTGAGAAGCCAGCTAGTGAGACCAGACCCAGTCTCACTTGCAGTAGTGCACATCTGTCTGATCACATGCATTTCTGAATTCTGGGGTACTATGCCTATATATTCTTCATATCTTGGAGAGGTCTGAATGTAGTTCTGGGGGTATGATCATTGACATTCCTGCACTGTTTTTAAAAACTGTAATCATGTTAACATGATATCCAAATTGGTTATTTAGTGTTAAATGTATTATGGGGTGGGTGCAGGGGGAGAAAGGTGATGAATAAAAATGTAAAGCACAATACAATATTGTGGTTTCTTTATTCTGCCATAAAATCATTAATATGGAAACTTCACAGAATTTAGCTTGCAGATGAGGAACCCCATAGGAAACTTTTAATGTTTCGTTTTTATTCCATTTCAGATCATTTTGCCAAAGGCATCATCTTTAGATTTAAATAAACAACAGTTACAAGAGAATAGCCACTTTTGGATTGTGGCTGTATGTTTTTGGAGTTAACAGTTATTAATTTTAATTATTTGTCTTGGTCAGTTAATTTAAAATTAGTTTTATTTTCCCAGTTAAGTACCTCCACCCCAGTCATATTTAATTTACCTGTCTCCATTCCACCTCCCTTCCCTGCCTTGAAAGGAGGTTAACCCCTTTTTTGACTGTAAAGCACCTCTACCTTAAAAAACAGTAATAAACACTATATTCAGCTACAAGAAACAAGTAAGGCATTGGTATTTGTTTATATCTTAAAGGGTCCCAAACTGCAGACTAAGAGAAAATTCCAAATGAAAAGAATGTTCTCCCCTTTTCAAATACAATTTTCTTACATTACCATATATCATAAATAATACATTCTGGGCTCCGTTTGAAAATTGTAGTACAAAAGAAGACGCAGAAATCATTGGAAGAACTGTATGCGAGCATGGTCCTTTAAGAAGTGGAGTCCTGCTGGGTGTTGACACCATTGCTTTTCCTTATTTTTTTTTTATTAATGATCTTGACATAGAGGTCTATAAGGAAATAGTTACATTTGCAAATGAAACGGAACTCGGGTTTGGCAAAGTTCAAAATCACCTAAAGTAATACAGATACATTTACACGACGTTTTGCATGTGGGAAATAAAGGAATAAAGGCAAATTTACCATAAAAACAGTGTTTCAATAAAAAAAGAATTGTACTTTTTCAAGGCTTCCAGCTAGAAAGATGGGAACTCCTGCCTTATAAACCCGGCGGAAATACAGTATGCCCATTGTATTAAAATATGGCCGACAAAACTGTCAGTTGTCAAAAAAAAAAACCTGTTTTGGGTCAAACTCCATACGCCTTGAACTTGTCAATATCATACCTTTCCTTCTCAACGCATACAAATATAATACATGTATGAAATATAACAATAACATGTTTTTTTTTTTTTTTTTTTTTTTAATTATGGGTGGGAATTCACGGTGCAGTCGTAAACGGAATCGAAGTGCGATTAGATAGGCTGATCGAGCTACTGACCTCCATTGAAGTTTGTGTACCCTTCAGAAGTTCATCTGTTATCGCTCTATAATTAGGTAAGTTACATTACTTAAAGATTTGACTGAACTCAACAACATAAACAAATAAAACACAATCAAAGTTTCCTCTTTGAACTATGCTTTAATATTTCTAATGTTTAATATGACGGTATTTCCCTTACAGTTCCACGAGTGATCTATCTGTGCAACTCCAGGAAATGACGCCCTTAGCTTGACTTCAAACTTCCAGAGGCGGGTGCTGCGGTACGGGTGTGAAACATTTGTAGTCGGAAATAAGCAAACAAAAATATTCAGCTATGCACATTTTATAAATAAGTTATTTTGACAAAACTGCGGCTGTAAATATTGTTTTCAAGTTTTTCCGAATGGTTTTTCACATCGGGAACTTAGCAACAGGTGAGTAGCTTAGCTATGAAATCTCGCCATCCTACCAATAACTAACTTTTAGCTGTCTAGCTATTGATAGCTAGCGATAAGTTTGTCGAACTGTCTTGCGAGAGAAGTGTGTAAAGTAGCTGGCTTGTTTTTTTAATTTTGAGTTCAAAAACTATGCCTTGCGGGTTAGTGGCGAGCATTGTTATTAACCCTTTCTTTTGTTCAAATGTAGCCTTGTGTTAGTTAGGTAGCAGAGCATGTACCTAGCTAACTAGCAATTTTCTGTATGCAATATGGCAGTCTTTGTAGAAGTTAGCGAGCTGGTCTGCTAGTTTTCACCATAGTCCATAAGGCACATTGCTAGCTAGGTAACTGATGATTAAGACAATTGAACTAAAGAACTTACATTGACCTGTATACTCTTTGGTTGAACTACACAGTCGACAGGGTAGCAAACTTAGCTAGCAGTGGCATGGTTTCCAGCTTTCAATTTGTATTTTAAAGTTCCTGCACATTCGTAATGTTAACACCTAATGAGCCGTTCTCGCTATCGCTAGCGACACTTCACACACTAATGTCCGAATATTTTATCATACACTGATTGTACCAGTGGAAAAGCAGACGGTCACCTGTCCTGTTTGTTGGTGAAAGTATTGGGTGCAATTTCCACAGTTAACATTTGGGTTGGATATAAATTAACAACAGTGTACTATTTTAGTTTATCTAATGTGTATAGAGCAGATTTATGTCTGCTTATGACGGGTTTTGGCTTGATACATGTGAAAATGTTTGTAGCTACAATACCCATACAATTTATCTTTGTTTCGAAACAGTGGAGTCTGGGTGTTGTTGGATTCATAAAGACATTACACTGATATGGCAGTGCATGAATTGATTTGACTCTGATATGTTTATTATTAATATTGTTTATTTATTTATTTATTCATTCATTTTTAGAATGAGTCTGCTTGAAATAAGTGAAAACGTGAAACTTGCAAGAGAATACGCCTTGCTTGGAAACTATAGCTCTGCTGTGGTATGCTATCAGGGAGTGCTTGAACAGATCAAAAAATATCTTTTCTCAGTTCGAGACTCAGCCTTACAACAGAAATGGCAACAGGTATTTTTTTTCTCTTTGTATCATTCATTTTTACTTTTCCTAGTCTCAAGTAAAGTGAAAACAAATTGCATTTTATAACATTTGGAGAATGTAACACTAGTATATGTGCCACAATTGTAACAGGTTTGGCAAGAAATCAATGAGGAAACCAAACATGTAAGAGAAATTATGTCAACATTAGAGAGTTTTCAGCTTGAGACTATCCCTTCAAAGCCAAGCTGTCAAGAGGGAGACATTTGGCCTGTACAGGTGGAACGCAGGTATGTCACTCTCTCTCTTTGTATGTGTTGTTACCAATAATACAGTCTAGAATTTGGAGACCAGTACAATTTAATAAACTTTAACTTTGTCAGTTTAAGGTAATTACTGTTAGATACACACCTTGTGTTCCCTAGACATGTTCCAGTGATTGTTCAGTTCACCAATGCTCTATGTTAGTTAGGCCAACTCTTGAAAGTGGATAAAATGCAGTGTTATGTCAGTTACTCAAATAGAATGGATTGAAATAATAGATTTTTTAATGAGGCTGCAATGAGTACTGGGAAATGTCAAAAGTCTTGGCAGAATACGTGCTGTAGCACTTTATAACTCAATTGTTTGCATTGTATTAGTATGAATGCACATGATTAAAAAGTAAAACTAGCACATGTGCTTTTGGCCCGACAACTATTGGTCTATTAGTCTCTTTCCTGCAGAACTTTTTATTCTCTGCATTCCTTCATATATGGTGTATCCTGTTTGGTCTATCACAGGCTATGAATATGACTGGGTTTCCAGGTAGAATAATGCTAATTCTCCATTTTACAACACTCACACTTGAATGGAATAAGCTGTTGTTTACATTCAGATGTTTCAACTACTCAAGCTTGCAATCAATAATTAATTTATGTGAAACTGCTACAATACCTTTCTGTTCCATTTAGAGCAATACTGGGCAGGGATGATTCTATTTGCACCATCATGAGGAAAAATGTATTCAGCTTATACTCTTAGACTACTTAAAAACAAAATGTTTTGAATATTTCTGAATTTAAATGAGCTTGGGATAGTGGCTAGGTAAATAAGCCAGCTGAAAGAAAAGGCTGTTTGTCCAGGGGAAAAAACATTCATGATGAAGTCATATGACTAGGATTAGGGCACAGGCTGCCTGTAAGTGGGTTGCTCTGTTGCTGTTTGACTTTAAAATGATGCAAGCTTTTAGCATGCTAGAACGGAGACTTATGTTGGCCAAATGTTTGTTAAAATCTTGTTAAGGGTTTGTGAAATAGCCATCACAGTGCTGTAATCTTGGCCTTACTGTAAAACTGTTCACTTCAAGATTGGTATTGCATGCCATTAACCTGTCAAATAGTGAAATTTGTCTATTGTAATTGTATTGCATTGTCCACAATCGTTTAATATTAATACTTTTAAAATGTTAATTATAAATAAATGTTTATTATAAAAATGTATTTTTTATAATGTTTTATGTGTATCTGTAAAAAGGACAAGAAGAAAAAAAATGTGCTTTTTGAAAATATCTTGCATTTGTGTTTTGACATAAAGGTCTTCACCCTGTCCAGTAAGACGGCCACAGGTCCCGTACAAAGATGGCAAGCCACACAACAACCGCTTGAGTGTAGCCGGCAGGGCTCCGCATCGGCAGTCACCACGCGGACCAAACGGTGACCGTGCAAAGCCTGTGAAAGGCAAGGAGAAGCGGGAAGTGTCGAGCAAGCCTAAAGATGAAAAGGTAATGCCCATCAACAAGGCAGGCACACAAATTTGTCCTGAGAATAAAAGCTCGTCTTAAGTGTATGTATAAGGATATCAGACATTATTTTCACCCTAAGTTGGGGGTTTTACTCAAAAGTGCTTTGCATATAACTTCTCCCAAGAACTGAAGTGCTCATAATTATTAATTTAAATGTATTCTAGCCCAAAACATTATGATAGGAATCTTGTTACCTTTACCAATTTTTATGATTAATTATTTTAATATATAATTTAACTTTTACATTTAGATTCTGTAAATATGTTGTTAAAAAGTAATACAATATATAGAATCGTTTCGCCTACATTGATTCAATGAACAACATTTTATGTTGGTGTACACTAGTGTGTATCTTGAATAATATTTTTATTGTTATATTTCTTTAAACATTGACTGTTTTTCCTCCCTTTTGCAAAACATTTAGTAATATTTTTACTGTTGACCAAACATCATTCTTGTTTGTGGAAAATTATTACTTGTCTGTCTGGTTTGTGGACTGAAGCAGACCAGAGTTCTTTCACATGCCTCTGAAGGGACAACAATTGATCCTAAACATTTGCCTTTCAGAACAAACCTGAGGTCTCGGAGACGGAGGTGAAGAAATTTGACGGAACAGGATATGACAAAGACCTAGTTGAGGCCCTAGAACGTGATATAATATCACAAAACCCTAATGTGAAGTGGTGTGTGGTGATATATAATCTTCTCTTACTTTCTTTTTCCATAAGAATAACATGCATATTTGATGAATTGATGGTTTGTTGGCCAAACTGTTTGAAACTTTATTTCTTCAGTGAACGTAGTAGTATTTGGCAAGACAGAATTATGTGAATGTTTGACATATTGAATATATGTTTTTTTTCAGCATACAAGTACACTTATGAATGTGCAAGTGCACTTCTGTTTCTAAGAAAAATTATGATTATGACCTATCTTTTCTTATAACTTTTTTAATCTGACCATTTTTTAAAAGTCTTTTCCTCCTGAGCTAAATTATTAGTTACACATTCTTTATTTCTACTCCTACAATTTCATTCACATGTGTTGTATAATTGCTTATTATTATGAGGTAATATTTATTAAATCTCCTTAGGGATGACATTGCAGACTTGGAAGAAGCAAAAAAAGCTGTTGAAGGAGGCAGTGGTGCTGCCTATGTGGATGCCTGAGTTTTTCAAAGGAATTCGGCGCCCTTGGAAGGTACTGTAGTTTATTAAAATGTCTTCAAGCATATTTCCTATCTGCAGTACAAACTGTAGAATAGATAAGACATGTTTGCGTAGATCACAGAGTCATGATCATGAGTTAAACATAGAAGCAACTTTCTCTCCCTTCCCAGGGAGTGCTGATGGTTGGCCCACCCGGCACAGGAAAAACGCTGCTGGCCAAAGCTGTTGCAACAGAGTGCAGAACCACTTTCTTCAACGTATCCTCATCTACCCTCACCTCAAAGTATAGAGGGGAATCTGAGAAATTGGTCCGACTCCTCTTTGAAATGGTGAGCTTCTTTGGCTGGACTTAAACCTCATAGTGTCTTCACAAATGAACTAACAGCATGCTCAGTAAAATGCTATGTTTAATTTCGCACAAAGCAGTTCTTTGTGATGCAAACCTGAGCTGCAATCAGATTTCTGTGTCATTAAAATTTAAAGGCCAGGTTCTATGCCCCCACTACCATATTCATTGATGAGATCGACTCCATGTGCAGCCGAAGAGGGACATCGGAGGAGCATGAGGCCAGTAGACGGGTGAAGGCTGAGCTTCTGGTTCAAATGGATGGTAATCAAAGCATCCTACTCTCTGGCCAAAACTAGCCAAGCGCAGGTCTAGATAACCTCTTAAGTCTCTAAAACAACCTAGCTTGAATTTTTCTGTCATTATTCATTGCATGCAGGCTTGTTCTTTAGAACTCTTTCTACAAAAAATACTTGACAAACACTGTCTGAAATTTTGTCACTGGGTGGAAAATATATTCAAGGCATATTGTTCATCGTTAAACATGTCCGTGGGTTTTTGGAGATTAGTAATTAATTATGGTAAAGTGACCACACTTCTGTCAACAGTTCAGTGATGATAATCTTTTGGAGCTTTCAGATGAAGTACTGGCTGAAAGCCCATGTTTGTGGTGCAATTGTACATCTCAGCCATGGCAACAACTAACAGCCCCAGTGGGCTTAAGTAGTCAGGAGGCTGGTTAACAGGAATGTATACATAGCTTAGTTTAGGTCAACAATCTGTCATGTTTCAGGGGTTGGCGGTGCATCAGAAAATGATGATCCTTCTAAGATGGTGATGGTTCTGGCAGCCACCAACTTCCCCTGGGATATTGATGAGGCTCTTAGACGTCGTCTGGAGAAGAGGATTTATATCCCCCTGCCCTCTGGTATCATCTTCAGCTCTTCACTCCTCTACTTTATATCCCAGTATTTTGAGCCTCTCTGGAACAAATGTATATAGTCAGGAGAGGATGTGAGTGGTAGTTAAATGTGCCCTTATTGGCATTGTTCAGGCCCTTCAATGTGGGGGCATAAAGCCAGTCAGAACAGTACTTGGCCCTTTTCATTGAATTTACAGAAGTACACCCAATTCTTTCTCCCACTATACCCATACTTACTAACTGTATGTACCAGTGTGACTGATTAGTTCTTATGCATTAATATTTTTTGCCTGTTTAAATTTTACTTTTGATGGTGTAACTAACAAAACATAGAAAATGATGAGACCAAAAACATATTTTTCCTCCACAAAAGGTATGAATACCACACAAATGTAGTAAAAACTCTAAATCTTGTAGTGGACTTTTGGAGCGCACAGTAATCAACAGACTTGTAGAATTACATCTGCTCCTTAAAAATTGTATAACCAAACAATTATTTTATTTTTTATTATATTTGATTATTACATGGCACCCTTAAAATCATAAGCTCATAAATAAGCTTACCAACTAGCAATACATTTGGCATATTTAGTCTGTGGGCTTCTTTGATAAAGTTATTAGATCTGTCCAGAATTGGCCATGAGGTAATCAAATTACTTAGTATCTATCACTGTTTTTCCCTTTGGAACCAGAGTATGCACTTTATTTCTATGCTGGTAAGCTGAAGTTTTGCAGCCAAGTTCAAACTTTTTCCTACAGTATACAAATGAGCATTGATCCCCCATTGTGATTCAAATTTGAAAGAAGAACAATAAAATATGTTTTTTTAAAGTAGCGAATTCAGTTTGATGAGTTTGTCATTTTGGACTTGGATCAGTACTTACAAGATACATCAATTTATCATTGGCCAAAAGCATATGTCTGTCTGTAGCTCAGTTCATCTGCAAATCCAGTGGCGCACTCAAAGAATAGATTATTTAATCAGCACATCAACAGAATGCAGCTGTTAAAGACCTCTTTGTATTCCCAAGCAGTCACAGCTCAATAAGAATGAGATGCCTTGTGAATTTACTATGTTGGCGCAGTTATTTCTCATTTCTGAAAGACGTTTTTGTGCTTTTCATTTATGTGGAGCATTTGCTAACAAAGACTTTCTGATTCTTCACTAACCAAATTAAGAACTATACCAAAAACATCTTAAATTCAAACCAGTTTTAGACTGAGATTCAGTAATAAAATGCCAGCCTCGTAACTGCCTGAAATTGGGACAGCTATTTCAGGGAAGTAATGAAAATGGTTCAGAGTTTACCAGTGTTGAGGTGTAGCCAAAGCCATAATTCTTGTTTGTGCAGTATCCAGTTTTCATTGTTTATTATTTGAAATGTATTATTTCAGCCAAGGGCAGAGTGGAGCTGTTGAAAATTAACCTTAAAGAGCTGGAGTTGGCCAATGATGTGGACATGGCGAAGATCGCTGAGCAAATGGAGGGATACTCTGGTGCAGACATCACTAATGTGTGCAGGTAATGCCTTCAGTTTTGAACAAAGTCTTGAGATCTTTTAAGTAATTTTAGTGTTATCATCATTGTTGGTCTATTATTGCTGTTATTTTTGTCACAGATGCTTTGAATAAAAATGCCAAAGAAATTTGCATGAGCTCATTATAACACATATATATATATAACACAGAACATACATCTAGTAGTATTTTAATTCAGCTCATAAAACAATTGACCAGTTGAGAATTGCCTCATAACCTGAAGAAGAGTAATGATAAGGATTAATAACTGGGCTGTTGGGCAGGAAGAAAGAATGAGGATGTAATGGGAACAGGATACATCTGCATGTGTCCATCTAAAATAAGATCACATTTTTATTTTCCAGTAATATAGGGTAGGAGGGTTTTTACTGGTGAAAAATAATAATATATATAATACAGTAAATAATATAATGCACTTCATGTGATTATTTTTCTTTAAGTTTATTAAATGTCCTAAAATCATATGCAGGAGCAATTTAGAGGAAGTCACATAAGAAATATAATTAACATTTTTCTTGACATTCAGATAAGGTTAACAGCGCAAATATCATGGGGTATTCATAAGTTTGTGCAGTAGCCCACTAATGTTGCTGTTAAATCTTCCTATTAGTTTTCTTAACCCTAGCAGTGTACTATCTACAACTTGGTGATTAAGTCTGCAGCAGTACTATCAACCAATGATAAAGGGATTATTCAGAAAGGTTATTCATTGTAACTATTTCATTGGTGAGCAATAAATAAACCATTCCAGAGTTTTGTCTCTGCACAATTATTTAGGAAGCATGATTAATGTGTAAAACAGAAAACAAATATGTGAACCTACAGGGGGTAGACTGAGGAGTGGAAACATAAACCAAACCAATATATGAATATTTATTACCTCAAGAGTTAGCCCTCTCATTGCCCTCAGAACATGGTTAAACACATTTCAAACTGTTTTATAATGGGATATTGGACCATTCTTTAGAAAGAAAAGTCCTCATGTGGTCATTTCATTTTCAGTGTCAGATAATTTGTGAGCACCTGCAAAATGAATGTGAAAAGTTCATTTTTTTTTTTTGTAATGTATTTCCCTGTAGCTATTTCTCCCCTTGAAGTGAACAGACCATTTGAGCAGGCATAACACATTTATGTGTTGATACTGGTGCACAGCCCTAATTGGTGGACAGTATGGGTGATTTTCCTATTCCTTTAGATTCTAAAAATGTAGACTGCATTCCAAAGTGCAAATGTGCTGAATGGAATAGCTTTAACTGACACAATCCTCTATGAAAGCTTACTCACCATGGGAGAGAGATATGCAAACTAAGCTCAGTTTATATTACATTTGGAGCCAATTTCAAACCACTTGCAGTTGCCAGTTTTCAAACATTCACCCTTGCAAAACAATGATGCATCCATTAGAAAATACCGTACAAAATACAGGAAAATCGGATTTTGACTAGATAGGTAATGTTATAGCTGGCACTCAAACACCCAGTCAGACTTAGAGCTGCAGAACAAACATGTGCATCTATTGTTTAAGTCACCTGGAGGCCCTAGTTCACCTCTTTAGTGTCTCCATCCTTGTCGATGAACTCGATAACCACTGCCCCATTTTCAGGTTTTGCTGATTTGCTCAGGATTTCTAATATTGCTCCACATTATACATTAAACAGTTTTCCCATTTAGGTGCCATTTTGATTTCATTGATTCATTGTCAAATAGTGATTCGTGCCTGCAATTCAGGTACCAGTTCTTTGACCTCTTTCAAAATCTAGTGACTATCTCGTGCATTGTCTCTTCAACATGTATTAATTACCCAAGCAACATTTTTTGGTCCAGCAAACATTTCATGTTGAAATTTACAGCATACTAATTTCCCTCTCAAATTGACAAAAGTGGAAAATACGGCTTTTCTTCTATCACAGCATTTAACTGTTCTGAATTGTTAATAGCATAGTGACATACCTAATTTTTGCCAGCAGTGCAAATGTATGCATTTATATACAGTACAAGCAGTCTTTATATCAATAGTGCTTCCATAGCTTATTTTGTACATATAATTTCCAGCAGTTTTAAGTGTGTTTTTCTCCATGGAAACATGTGCAGGGATGCCTCATTAATGGCTATGCGCCGGCGCATTGAGGGCCTGACACCAGAGGAGATCCGGAACATCTCAAGAGATGAGATGCACATGCCAACGACCATGGAGGATTTTGAGACTGCACTTAAGAAGGTGTCTAAGTCTGTGTCAGCAGCAGATTTGGAGAAGTACGAGAAGTGGATCGCTGAGTTTGGCTCCTGCTGATGTGTGGAAGAAACCTGTCTGCCTCCTCAAAAAAATCCTTTGTTTGGACAAGAACCATATAATTTAAGGGATTTGTGGTCGCTGTGTTAAAAATCAGACTTTCTGTAAGTTTTTCCCTTTTTTATTTTTGGAGTTGGTTTCATTTGGTATAGTTACAGTACATTCCAGATTGAGGATGGCAACCATAAGCACTTTCAAGAAACACTACAATTTTTATTTGATATTTGACTGAAGAGGCTGGAAGCCATGAAACAAGGTATGCATATAGTCGGACAACATTCAAAAGATTGTTTTGTGTCAGATGTTTTCATTTACAGTCCACTATTTAGGCTGAAGTAAAAGACAGTTATTCATAAGAACTGAATATTTGTGTTGTATGGCTTTTAGCCCTTGACTCAATGACTCTTTGTACCAAAGTATCCACTTTGTATACCAGGGTTTTAGCCTATAGGCCAGTAGTGTTTCTCAGCTGAGCAGTTCAAGTTTCAAGTTTTTTATGCACTTGATTTTAAGGGGGCTCTTCAGAAAATCATTACTTGGACATACAGCTGTGGTTTGTTAATTGGGAAAAACCCCAGTAAAAGTTAATAAAGCTATACAAATGCAAATTTGGGGGGAGTTTGGTGGTATTCTAAAAGCTTGTTTATTCCTTGAATTAGCATGTAGAGCAAAGAAAGTCATAACATTGATTTTGCTACTATAGTCTCTTTCAAAATAAAACTACAGTTGTCCTGCCTTAACCGTAGTTTTGACCAGCCGCGGTTCGAAAATATATTTTAAAAATCCAGAATAGTCTCAAAAAAGAACATTTGAAATTCCTGCATGCAGCATATGCTAGAGTACTGTAGTCAGTTTGATTTACGTAGGTTTTCGCAGTTCTTAGTCATACATATAGGTGGGGTTTCAAGTTATGAACACGTATAGGGTAAAATTATGTCATTTTATATAAGTGTACTGAGTGTCCGTGGTTTTTGCACATCTGCGGGGGTCCTGGAACCATATACCCGTGGATAAGATGGGCCGACTACTTCTAGACTTTTTTTGTTGGAAAAAGTTACGTTTATAGGAAATAAAGAGGTGGAAGGAATTCATTTTACCATGTGATGGTTAAAATTTTGACTTGTAGGTCCTCAGCAGAATGGTGATCTATGGGTTGAAACATTAACCATTATGTAGAAAAATCTATTTATGAACAGTGCAAATTCATTACTCCTTGTTTCCTAATTGCCACTTTGACAAGACAATCTGGAGTGCATATTTTTCCCCGTCATGTTGCAAATTAAATGTAAATTTGACACTTGAAGGACATTTTACAGAAACATTATTTATTTGTGGAATAGGACCTCAGCAAGAAATGAGTGGATTTTTTTTGAGAGAAAAAAAAGCACTTAGTCATGCTTCCATGCTTCAAGCACTGCATACAACAAAGCCAGAATAGTGGAAAACAAATAAGGCACAATAGAAGCACCATTAAGTCTGCCTGTTTCTATTTAGGCTGTTAGCCCAATCTCACTTATTTACCTGTAATAATCACCTGTCTTGTAAGCAGGTTTCTGTAGCAGGTAACATTTACCCATGTGATTGATGCTGCTACTGTGCAAAGAGGAACTGACTTCAACGTCAATACAAGCAATAAGCATCAAGTGAGATGAATCGCATTCCAAAGCATAACATCTACAACGGATTATAAAATGGAAAAACATTCACAAATCTCAAAGGGGCCAGTGTCACTATTGAGTGCTTATCCAATTTGCTTGAAGTGGCTGGTGTCTTAAACTTCACATCTCAGTGCAGCTTGAGTCTTAACATTAAACTCAAGGAGTTAATTTCATTAGTTTAGTATAAGGACTATGCCTTTCAGGACTATTTTATTGACAGGATAAGTGCTAGTCAGCAGATACTTTCATACATTTAAAAATACAACATTCAGCTCAAAGACAACTGTTCACTACAGTGAACAATACAGTGTTCACTGTATGTTTGCATTGTTAGCATTACTGCCTTTCCTTTTTCCAGGTAGATTTACATACCACAAAGCTGAAATCTGAAAAATACTTAAGCAAATCTTATGTATATATAAATTTCAAGCAAAGAGAAAATCAGGGTCTATCAATGTTCCAGTTCACACAATAGCTCCAACCTAGCAGAAGATGATTTCTGGTCTCAATGGAAATAAGGTTAATGATCAGCCCTCACGATACAAGACTACAACCATGGAGGAACAGTGAAGTGACAGAGCAATACACAAAAATATAGCCAGGGATCTTCATACAGAAGCTTACTGCTGTCCATTTAAAACTTTATAGGTTCTCATATTCTTGTGTGTTCTGTGGGTTGATTATCATTATTATTATTTGATAAAAGAAATCACTATATATTTATGTATGAAAGTGCTACACTGGTTTCCCTGACCACACAAATGCCTCTGGCCCTAAGATAATGACAATCAGCTCCATCCACAGCCTTTAACTCAAGGCTTCTTCTCATCCTGTGGCTCTGTCTCAATGTTCTCCAGCAGACAGTGTTTCTCTTCTTCAGGCAACAGGGTAACAGGATTTAGAGTGAGGATTCCCCTGAGAGTGGAGGAGAGAAAAACCTAAAATTTCTGAAAAGGCTTCTCAATGTATACCAACTCAGAAAGGAATGATTTTAACAAGTGAACCTTCACTGGTCAATTTGTTAAGTTTGTGAAGAAGCTTTCAGCGGTTACATCAGACTTGAGGAAACTGATTACCTAAAAAATGTATTTTATATTGCTATATATTACCATTTGACTATTTACAACCTTACATTAAAATGCCCATCTCATATTTGGGTAAGTTTTCATTTTAGTTTCATTATAATGGACGTTACAGTTGTGTCCTTCCCAACTGATCTGTGTAATCAGAATTTTCATTACAACCACGAACATCACTGACATTTAGTTTGCTCTAAATAAAAATATTTTTAACTAGGCTGCCTCTACCTGAATACACAAATGCTGAAGAAGCACATTTCGGGTCAGTAAAAAGTCTTCATAACACAGCGGATTGGGTTGGCAGTCATGCCAATACTTACTTGTGCTCACAGGACGGGAAGAACACATCCAAGATCTTGACAATGACTGCTGATCCCACGACCCCAACAACTACAACCCACATGATCAGAAAAAAGAGGGGCAGGGATTCGGTCCAGAAACGCCGCAGGCGGTCCCTCAGCTCCTCCACCCACTGACACATTGCCTACAGAGGATGAATGTTTAGAATACATTCTGGAAATTAGAAACCACTGTTGGCTGAGTGAGATCTGTCACGATAGTAATGCTGCTCACGCTGTAAGATGACATGGACTCTGATCTGAGTGGGGTCTCTGGCAGCAGTTTGTCTGGAACTGTCTCCTCGTCAGCTGTTGTGTCCTCTTCATACATGGGGGCGGGGTCCATGCGCAAAGGGGTCTCTGGGAGCTTGCCGGGGGCTGCCGTCTCCTCCTGCGTGGTCTCAGCTTGTTTGAGGGGATAGTGACTGGTTGTATGCAATATTCCTTGGTCCTCAACTTTGGAAAGAAGTTTACGAAAGACGTAATTTTCAGAAACACAACAACATAAGACCAACAATCTAGATGTGTATGCAGAAGGCCGAAGATATGATGAATGTGTAACTATATCTATATGTGCTATATTTAAAAGATGAAAGCACACATTTTATTTTCATGCTTTATTGTTTACAGCAATTCCATTATTCTCAGTGAACATAAGGCACAGTTTGAATAACAAAATCTGTAAAACCAAAATTAATTACATTTTTGAAAGATAAACTTTGAGTTGCTGGTATCTAAGATTTATCTGCATAAGACCTATAACTATGGATTTCTAACCATGAGGCAGAAATGTAGAAAAGTTATCTGAATACAGTTTTGTCATCTAACATTCCTGAGAGAATGAATACAATGTTAATGCATCTACTGTGTGTACACAATGTATATGTATCTATAATTGATCATCTATAAAAACCAATGTATTACAAATTTTAAATATTATTAGATACAAAATACACATTATACCAATATAGGCAAATAACATCTAGAATTGTGGTTAATGGACAAACAGAATTCTTTAACTCAAGTAAGAAATGCAGACTCTAAACATTATTTGAAACTTTAGAAAAGGTTTGAAATGCAAGTAAAGATTAGTTTAGTGCAATATATGGGATAAGTCATTCCTAGGAATTTTGGATAAATAGGTATTATGTACTGTACCTTTTCTTGGGAGGCTGGGGTCTGTAACAACCACATCATTTTCTCTGGGAATACTGAAGAGCATGCTCTCTGATATGGGGTAGGAATATGTGGACTGCCTTAGCTTCTGGAAGTTTTGGTTCATCAGTATATTGACTTCATACATGTCTGGTTGCTGGACCTGAAATAAGAGAACAGTGTGCAGAAATGGGCTTATTAATTTAAAAGTTCCTAATTCACAGAACTGGGGCAAGAGCTCTGTGTAACTTTTTGTACTTCGATCCCTTTAAAAGGCTTAGTCAATTTCTTCAGAGTTTACCTTAAACATAATGGCAATTAAAAATAAACAAGGCAAAGAATAGACCATGCCTGTGTCTGTAGTGATTCTGGACACTCTACATCGGAAGACAACCAGTTTACCTTTCTTCCCTCGACCTCGATGATTTCTTCATTGAAGACCAACAGCTCAACTACTGGATCACTCTCCAGGGGCCACTGACGCACCAGTACACGGGCCACAGTGGAGACATACACACCAGGTCCAGACCCATTGCTGCTACTCACTGAAACCAGTTATTTTGACACTTATAGTATGTAAACAGCCCCTGTAAGCTCTGTATACATCCAGTTCAATGATGGTAAATTCAAATTAAAGTTACGCAAAGATGTACTTGAGTTGAATAGGTAAGACATCAGAATTAGTGAACCAAGAGGGAGCAAAGATAATAATGTCGATTTTCTAGATACTCACAAAGCAAAGCTTGGCAGCTTAGCCTCGTTACTCCTGACAACTTCACAGGAATGTCATTAACAAATATTTGCTCTCCAACCACAGATATGTTGAAATTGATCTGAAAATTAAGGATAAAAGAAAGTATATACGAATTCTCAAGAATTAGAAACATTTTAAGAAAACTACTTGACCGTGTATATGCCCTTGGTCTCCTTACAGTATAAAGCAAAATTGTTCTTGTGATACCTGAAGATTATGTGTCTCCTGCTGCGTATCACCAACTGCCGTGACGTTGATCAGGATAATCTCCTATGTATGCCGAGGACACAAATGAGAGTAAAATTTAATTCCAGATACCGGGCAGAAAGGCATAACTGCGTTCTGGACATAAGTCAGAGTAACATGTTGAAGCTATAGGTTAAGTTGATAGTGAAATACATTCAGTAGTTCAAAATTGTTGAAATGCCCTATCTAGCAGCGATTTGTCTCAAACTAACGATGTGTTTAATGTTTGTGAGTACTTGTGACAGAGCAGCTAATTTGCAAACATAAAAATAGGAAATGCAACAGTTCCGAGAAATTGTGCAATGCTGGGAAGTGCAGCTCATTGTTTCAACAGCACAACCTGCCTCCATAGCAAGCTAACGCCAGCTTCTCCTACCTACAGAAATAAACTACAGAGCGTTTAATAAGCAGTGTGACTATCCGTTGTTTATACGAATGATTTAGAATTCTCTTACCTTGTCCAACTGTCTAGGTGAACCGTCAGTCGAAATAATCAAAATAAACAGCGAAAATAAACATATTGACGACATCCGTGAGATAGCCATCTTAGCTGTGCGCTGTTTACATCACCACCGATGCATTCTGGGTATTAAAGGAAATGGGCGTCACAGTATTGTATTCCGGTGTGCTCTGTACTTATCCGCATACCCGCGGTTGACCCACGGGTCGGGCGGGTTCAGGTAAGCTTACTAGAAAATATTACTGGTTCTGCGGGAAGTAGTTCTGTGATGAAGCAGTGTTCCGAGTAAGTTATTAGTGGTTCGGAGTGGTTCTGATAACACTGGGGACATCCAGTGCATATGGGGTTTAATTCCAACCAATCTTTTCATCAGCGAAGGTTCTTTGAAACATGTGTTTATCCCATTTTCCACAGCTTTATTTCAAGCTGAATAATATTTAAACTGTTAAATGATTTAAAATCTTTTATCTGCAAACAGGGCACAGACCACATGATCATTCTAGGATGATGAGGGTACAAAAACTTTCATTTTCAGAAACAGGAAAAAGCTGAATTTGTTAGAAAACAAAGATGTTTGATTTAAATAATACTGACACTTACAATGTGTTATACAATGAACATTTTCAAATAAAATATTGATAGTCAACATGTGTGGCAGGATGTAGAAAAAAACACATCTGTTCTCATAAAGGAAAGGTAAGCAATTGGGGTGAGTACACTGAATGTGCTTCAGAAGGAAGGCACAGCGGATCGTCTCGGACACCAGCCATCACAGCTACAGACTTTTTACACTCCTGCCACCTGGCAGGCAGTCATGGAGCATTCGGACCCGAACCAGCAGGTTCAGGGACAGTTTTTACCCACAAGCCATCAGACTGCTAAAGTGCTGACACAACAACTGCACACACACCATTCTCAGACACTACAGTAACATAATGGCACACACACCCAGTGATTGAACCCTTACCCCACACCACCCTACTATCTACAGTGTTTACATTGCTACTGTTTATGTTGCTTAATTTTAATTATTTTTTATCTTTTATTTTTTATATCTTATCTGTACTTCTGATTTTTATTTTACTTCAGATTTTTATGATTATTACTTAAGATTTTTACAGCTATTATTTAAATTTTGTTTTTATTTTATTATGTCTTTTTACTTTATGCAAAGTTGTGTTGACTCTGAGACCAAGAATTTCATTACTGGTAATGATGTTATCCAGTATATGACAACAAACTTGAAACTTGACCACAGTTGAGGGGGCTATGAGCAATATGTTCAAACAAGTTCATGCCTGATTTAATTCAGTTATGTGACCAACCTAATTATTACTGTTCTGTTGGTACCATATGGTCACCTAAGGAGAAAAATAAAGTTCCATGACCTTATACTTAAACACACTTTAAAACAACACAGGTCTGGCCTGTCACCTTTTTCATTTTCAAATTGTTTTCACTGGTCATATTGAAGACATCACTGATTTAAACAGTACAGTCATCAATAAATCATGAGGATTTGGTTACGATTCAAAAGGTATCATTTGCCATAGCACATAAATGTACATGAAAGCCCCCCCCCCAACACCCTCGTCCCGAAAAAAATGCACTTTGTGTTGGAAGTCGCTCTAGATAACAGCATTTGCTAAATGCCGGTAATGTAATGTCTAGCAAATATGGTTGGAGCAAAAAACAAACAGGGATTCTCTAGGGCAAAATTCTGGCCAACCTGACAGTGAGACGTTTACACATATGCTGGCAATTAAACAAACGGGGCGCGCGTGTAAACGTTAATGCATTATTCTCGGTAGATTGTCCGTTTATGCTATCCACTTTCTCTAAACAAAACGAAAACACGAACTTTTGTGCGCGCTCCCACAAACGCGGGTTCCGAGATCTCGTCACAAGCTGCACTGATGTGTCGCCTATGAATAACGTCATTTTAAAGTGCGGCCATTTGGTCTCAGAAAGTATGGCAGTATTATTGGAAACTACATTAGGTGATATCGTTATCGATTTGTACACCGAAGAAAGACCAAAAGGTACGAAAATACCTTTTATTTGGCAATACAACCAAATATCGCAAATTGTATGGTTATGGCTTCTTCTCTGAGTCACAAAAATAGCTGCGACGTTAAATTACAGTTAACTAGCTAGCTTGCTAACTATCGTGAGCTGTTTCTCCGTTAACGTTACTGTTTTTTCCATTATACTGAAATGTATCGTAATCATATCATGGAATGTTTTCATATTATAGTTATTAAAAGTTATCCAATTTTGTTTCGTTCAAACATAGCATGCTAGCCCAGAACGCATTCTGAATGTACTGTTTACCATCAATGAGTGCAACTTCAGCTTTACACTATTCGTGTAAGTAGCTAGGTAACTGTCTAAACAGTGTGCATTATTTTGACAGTTTAGTTGCATCGTGTACTTTCTGTATGTAGATGGCAATCTAGTTATCTGTCTGTTGTGTCCTGACGTGACCTCTCTTCTTACGCAGCTTCCCTGAACTTTCTGAAGTTATGCAAAATCAAATTCTATAACTACTGCTTGATTCACAATGTTCAGGTAAAGATATTTCTGGCATCCTAACAAATAATGATTTAGGGGAAAATTGTCTAACTATAAATGCACTTAAATCTCACAGAACTTATATATTCATGATATCACTGACAAGGAAATCAGAGATATACATTTAAACGGTTTGTTTTATGTAAATACATGAGCATCTAAGCAATAATCTAACCCTATGTATCCTGGATCCAGCCGTTTATTTTAAATGATCACAAACCAATGATGCTTTTACTCTAAATTTAAACTTATCAGGTGATCTAGACTTGCACAGTAATGACTGCAATACAGTCTCTTCCGATGAAGCACACCTATATACGGGTTTTAAGGTGTTATATATATGTGTGTACAGAGGGACTTCATTGTGCAGACTGGCGACCCCACTGGGACTGGCCGAGGTGGAGAGTCTGTATTCTGGTTGGTGTTTCATTCATGTTTGCTTTCTTCATCCATATCAAAATAAGTCTTTCTTTAAATGTTTTTTAAATGTATCGGTAAATTTAATAAAAACCTTAGTTGTAACAAATATTTACTTTAATTCTTCCAGCAAAATCTATGGGGATCAGGCAAGTTTTTTTGATGCTGAGAAGGTTCCCAGGATCAAGCATAGGAAGAAAGGAACGGTCTCCATGGTGAACAATGGCAGTGACCAGCATGGGTCTCAGGTGGTTAAAACTCCAAATGCAATATTTTATGGAATGTAAAAAAAAAAAAAAAAAAAAAAACAGCACAAATATCCAGTGTGTTTCACATTCAAATACAGTGAATTGATGATAAACATGAAAGTTCTTGTCCATGTCCTGAACAGACAGAATAAGTTTTGGTGCTTGTCTTCTTTGTTCTATAGTTCCTGATCACAACAGGAGAGAATCTGGACTATTTGGATGGAGTCCATACTGTGTTTGGAGAGGTAACTGAGGGTATTGATGTTTTGGCCAAGATCAATGAAGCATTCGTGGACAAGGATTTCGTCCCATTCCAGGACATCCGGTGAGAGGCAGGAAGGCTTGCAGTAATGTACAAAGCGGAGATGGATTTTTTTGTTTCCCCTGTTCCGTGGAGGAAATGTGGAAGAAATTTGAAGCACTTCAAAATGTGACCTTTGTATCACTAAGGGTGTGATGTATTTTAAAATAGCTGGATTTCTTGATGGCAGTTCTGTTGTGCAGAGTCTAACTGGCATCAATGTATCAAATTGCCATGTCTGTCTAGAATTAACCACACTGTGATCCTGGACGATCCTTTTGATGACCCACCTGATCTGCCAGTTCCAGATCGTTCCCCTGAGCCAACTAAGGAGCAACTGGATGTGAGAGAAGCCACTGTCCCCACTTCTATATTACTTCACATTGGCACCACCCTTTCCCAATAGAAAGGAATGAGTTATACTTTTTTTAACTGGCAGGAATCATTTGCAAATAAGGGTACTATCAAATGTCAGGTAGATCAAATACATTTGATATATTTTTAATTAATGCAAAGCTCTCTTGAACTGTAATTCAGACTTTTTGGTGTGAAAGTGCACTATTGTAATAGGCATTGCAACACAATCTGCAAATCAGCATGCAAATGGTCTAATATGTGACAGGGATGTTAGTTCATTAATTAGCTATGATTAAGTGACCACACGTTTTCATCCTCAAATGTCAAAACAACATGACTTAGACAAAACTTATCTGTTTTAATGTGTTGACCTGGGATGGTCATTCCTACAGGTAGGTTTGTCTAACTCTAACTGTGCTCTGTGTCTCCGGTGGCTACAGAGTGGCAGAATTGGAGCTGATGAAGTGATTGATGATGGCCAGGGGAAAGCTGAGGGGGAGCTGGATGAGCTGCTGAAAGAGAAGGAAGCAAAAACTCAAGCCATTCTACTGGAGATGGTAAGGATGAAGTGCTGTTAAAAATCGGAAGGCATAAAGTATGTTTTTATGATGAGAATAATGTTAGAGTCACATCTCTGGTCAGTTGAGTGTCTGTAGTCTGCCCATCATCAATAGTACAATACAGTACAGTCATTTAGCTAATGCTTTTATAGAATAGAATGCTTTTATTGTCATTGCACAGTTGTACAATGACATTTTAGAGTGCAATACCCCTTGCTGCTAGGGTACACAAGTACAAGTAAAAAAAAAAAAAAAAAGTATAAATATTAAATAAGTT
This sequence comes from Albula goreensis, assembly GCA_022829145.1. NCBI lineage: Eukaryota > Metazoa > Chordata > Actinopteri > Albuliformes > Albulidae > Albula > Albula goreensis. Next base: position 14,797,214 of record CM040747.1, on the reverse strand, counting down.
ACACAGTAGAAATATAAAAGTACAGATGCAAAATGTACAACCTAGATACACAATACAACATATATTTACACTAAAACTGAAGTTGGCTAGCCTCGCCATTATTGCAATGTTGTATTGCACATATTGCACTGTGTTTTGAACATATAGCTTATAGGTATAGCAAGCTTATTGATATAGCATATAGGTATGGCAAGTTATTTCACATTCAGCCAGACACTGGCACTGACCATTGAATGTAATAGTGCATGGGAGGACAGTAGGTGAATGGTGAGTGCATGGTGAGGGGTGTCAGGAGGATGGAGACCTCTGCTAAGAGTTCAGTACTTGTACTACCTGCAGATGGCACTGGGGTAGAAACTTTTTAGACGCCTGGTCATGCCTGTATTGATGGTCCTGTAGCGCTTTTCTGAGGGCAACAGGGACACGAGGTGGTAACCTGGGTGGGATGTGTCTCTGATGATGCTGTGGTGGGTGGTGTAGGTGTGCCCCAGTGCAGGTAGCTTGGTGCTGATGATTTTCTGGGCTGATTTGTTGACTCTGAAGAGAGAATCATCAAATTCAAAGCAACTGAACTGAGTTAAACTGAATGAATAAAGAATCAACTGTTCGTCACTTTTTATCCAAAGCGATTTACAGTTAATTATGCTAACCAAGGTCTATGCTCTATAGTTTCCTCTTTTGGCGGGCCATACACTTACAGATTTGTGAACTGATCCAGTTGCATTATGTTACTGTAAATGTAGGCAGCATGTGATTGATGTAATAACAGCTTTGTGGATAAATGATGGCCATGTGAATTTGAGGAGTGATGTGTTCAGCAACATCCTCTTCAGTCCGTTGGAGATAGTTGCTTGGTGGGGCTCAGAGTGAAGTGTGGTGCAGTTTAAGTGGGAGAAAGGGGGGGGAGAATTTATAGTTGATGTACTGGTTATGATGAAGTGGTTGCAATTGTGGTTTCTACTAATGAATGTAACATTAATGTGTGTGTGTGTGTGTGTGTGTGTGTGTGTGTGTGTGTGTGTGTGTGTGTGTGTGTGTGTGTGTGTGTGTGTGTGTGTGTGTGTGTGTGTGTGTGTCTGTGTCTGTGTCTGTGTCTGTGTCTACGTCTACGTATCTCAGGTGGGTGACCTGCCTGATGCAGATATAAAACCACCTGAAAATGTTCTCTTCGTATGCAAACTGAATCCAGTGACCACAGATGAAGACCTGGAGATTATCTTCTCTCGGTTTGGGCCCATCAAGAGGTGAGCATTCTGTTTCTGTTTTTAACAAGATTATGTTTTGCAAATAGGCCAAATACAGTGCTTATATCTAGATAATGGCTGTCTTTTGCCTTACATATTTTATTTTGTTTTTGTATCATTTTGGAAGTTTGGGTTTACAGGGAAATTTTAAAAATTGAAATACATCTGCTGGCCTTAAAAAAAAATGCTATTATATAACTAGCGAAGACCGATATTATGACCAATACTGCAGTTGATTTTTCATTGTTTGCAGTTGTGAGATCATCAGAGATTGGAAATCAGGAGAGTCACTCTGTTATGCCTTCATCGAGTTTGAAAAGGTACAGTGTGGTACCATTTGTATTTTCACAAGAGACATCCAAAAGATTTTGGTTATTCATGTGTATCAACCTCAGTACAATTTTCTGAATATGTTTTGCAGCAGTTGGTGTTGTAATAGTAATGGTTTCTGTTTCATTTAACAAATGAAGTCAAGAGATTCATAGAACAGTGGCTCCGCAAGTATGAAGCTCAGTGTTAAATAAAAGGGTTTGCACTCAGTTTTTTCAATGTAGTGAAGTAAACCTATATACAGTGTTCTTGCACTGTATCACCACCCACAGTGCACCAACCATAAGTCCCTGAGCAGTTCAGATATGTCACTAAACATTGCCTTTCCCTTCATTGTAGCACCAGGCAAGATGGTCCCACAGTTTTTTTTTTTTTTTTTTTTGCTTTAATTGAGAGAAAAAGATTCTTCACAATGTGGCAAAAAATGTACATACTGTACAACTTCTAATAATCACTAGGGCTTTTATTTGCTTCTGCAACCAAATGCACCAGGAAGTTACTGGAAAATGTCAGTCATTGGAGACAATAACTATAATGGCATGCTGGTGCATTAGAATTGTGGGAATACTGTATACCAACTACTACACCCAAAATTTTAAATGTTGTCATATTTTCACAATAGCCAAATGATTACACTAATGAAGTTATATAGTGAACAGAGTTAGGTCTGTTGTTTAAATGCTTATGTTTAAACAGTAAGACTGTACAAGAATAGTGATTCTGCATTATAGCAATGGCTTCACACATATTATCTGTGCCATCCTAAACAGTTTTTCTCCCAGCAACAATTGGAAACAATAGTGCTTATTGCTTAATTTCTAAAACATGACATGTTACTATTATGATCGAACTATTGTTTAACAAAGTAATAAAATTATTTATACCCTTTAATCAAAAATGAGTCAATTGCAGAATTAAATGGCCTCAAGAGCCAGTGAGTAAAAATGTATAATTTTTTTTTCCCCACATGTGTATCTTTTTTTGCTGATCATCTTTATATGGCAAAGCTTGTGCATCATGTTTTTTTTTTTTTTTTTTTATTTTTTTTTGTTGGTAAAAGTCTATGTAACAACAGAGCACTGTAATTCTGCAATGGTGAAGCACATGGCTAAGATGTAGTACCCAACTGCAGCCAATAGAGGGAATTATTTTGTCAAGTATAAGGAATGTTGCGCTCAGTGTTTTGGCCTTTTAAATGAATGACATTTTGTGATAATTTGAGAAATACTGCTTGCTAGATGATGAATCTTAAACTTTCAGGTTCTATGCCCAAATCAGATTAAGAAAATGACTAAAGAATTTAAGGGTGAAGGATTAGCTTTCATGTATGTATATACTGTATATGGGATTTGTCATTTAAGACCTTTGGTTTGATTTGGCCTCTGCTTGCTGTTTGTCATTGCAACAGGAGGAGGACTGTGAAAAGGCCTACTTCAAAATGGATAACGTGCTGATTGATGATAGAAGGATACATGTGGACTTTAGCCAGTCTGTGTCAAAGATAAAGTGGAAAGGCAAAGGTAGACACATATCACTGCATACTCAACATGACCAGGCTCATCAGGACAAACTAGCTTGCTAAGTCATTGAACAAAACAGTGACCCTTTGGCTTACAGCTATGTTTAGACATGCTGTTTGATAAGGTTGGACATTCTTGTTGTAGTGTTGCCTATGTGGTGATCCGGTGCAGGTAAAATTCTCTGCAAGTGAGGTGACTGTGATTGCTATTTTTACACTGTTACAAGAGTGACAGCTGCCTCTGTCAAGTTATCCTATGCCTCTAGAATGTTATACCTATTGCTGATCAGACAGATTTTTTTTATTTTTGAAACATTCGTGTCCATACCAACACGTGTGCTGCAAAAATACATATGATGTGTTGGTATGGACAGGGGAGAAAATGGTCCACAACTCCTTTGGGCTCAGAAGGGTTAATTTAACCAGAAGTTACAGCACTAAGTACTTTGTTTGACCTTTACTTAGAAATACTACCAAATATGAATATCTGAGAAGTGTTGTCTTTCCAATCTGATAATAACAATACATTGATAATTACATATTTTTACATACATACATAATTATTGCTAATAATACATTTTCTGATCATTTTGACACTTATTGTTTTCAGATCTTCAAGAAAAAACAACTTGTTGATAAATGATTTTATTTCTATTATTTTAATTAATACAAATCCAAAGCTAAGGCTACATTAGGTTAGGAATTGTTCATCCTTGTTTTAAATTTGGCCTTGTTTTTAGGTGGCAAGTACACCAAGGATGACTTCAAGGCCTATGAGAAAGATGTGGACAACCGGTCCAAACTAGCCCTTAAGGACAAATTAAAACCAAATCAAGGGTATCCTTTCACCTTCCTGAATATTACAAAAAGACTGTAAAAACTGATTGCAATTTGATGCATAGCTTTTGAAACAGTGCATGTGTTATTTTAGAGGTCAATTTTGTGTGTAATGTATCCATCTAAACAGAAAACCATATATACTGAGCATGAATATATACAATGAATACTATATATTGTATTAATTAAGATGCTGATATTTTGATGTGCTTAGTTCTGATGTCTAGGAACAAAATTTAGTCTTCTCCGAATCATGATGGCTGGATACATTTATTATCAGTGTAATCTTGTGCAGCAGTTTGCTTTTCCTTAACAGTCTTCAAAGATCAAAGTATGACCTTGTTTTAGAAGATGATGATGAGAGGGCTAGCTCTCAGCATTCTGGGAAGAAACACAAAGACAAGAAGAGACCTTACTCTACCGAGGAGGACAGCGGAAAGGCTAAGAAATCCAAGGTTTCAGATGTCAGCTTTACTTCCTGTGATCGCGCAGAGGAGACTGGGGAAGGGATGGGCCTGTTCACAGTTGTGCAAATTGATCGTTTTTGAGCTGTGTGCGGGAATGCTGGCATGACTCACAAAGAGCTGGAATCCTGGCCACTTGCCAGTTCACTATGAGGTGGAAACTTTCAAGTAGATTGTTTAACATTGACAAATTAAAAACCTGACTCTGGAGTTTGATATGTCCCTTGATCACGCTGTGTTGGTAAATTTCTGTCTTTTTCTCCCTTGCTTTTTGAACGCTGCACAGGACAGTGACCGAAGCAGACACGACAGGAAAGTGGAGCGGCGGCGCTCCCGTTCACATGACAGGGGCAGGGATGGACACCACAAACATAGCAGGTCCCGGGACAGGCACCACCAGGAGTACCGGCGCAGGGAGCGAAGCCGGAGCCACAGTCCCCGAAAGGCAAAGGACAAGGACCGTAGCAAGCATTGGTGACAGGGACATCCCCCCCTCTCCTGGGGGAGCCACTTCACAGTCTTTAATCATCTTTTACAGGGCACTGCTGCCCGTCTGCCTGTTTCCTTCAATATCCAGCCAACCACATCAATGGAAGCACTCTTTTTCACTGTACATGTGTGTTTGAGCCACAAAGTCCTGCTCACTATGTTATTTTTTAAAACAAGAATAATGAAAGGGAGTTTTTACCTTTGTATTTAAATGATGGATTGGTTTGATGGCACAGACTACACCGTGCTGTTGTGCTTTATTTTTTTCCCCCATTACCACTTTATATTCTGTCTCCCTTTACCCAAGCATGTACCGACCTTTAGAATTTCATCGGTTTGTTTTTGTTTCATAGATGATTTACTCATGTCTTCATCAGGGTCTGTTTTCTGTTTTTATTGGCCTCCTGCTGTTGCACTGCCTTGCTTTAAAGTTTGTGGTGAGAAGCATTTAAGGACTGGATACTACAGCTTGTACACATATCAGCCATCTGTTTTAGAATGTACATTGCAATACAAGTATTGAAAATGTTGACCTTAATTACCTTTTATAAGATTTTCTTTTGCACGGTAAACATACTGGGTGGGGGAAAATATGAGACACCTGCCTCAGACTAAATCAGGGAATTCCCTCTTTCACATGTTCCATAGTTTTCTGAAGGCCCACATGAAACTCAGACTATATACTGTGCTTAGATTAGGTAACATGGAGACATTAAAGGGTGAGTTTGTCTACATTCTGAATGGTGTAGAGGTGTGTGTCGTTTTACATTTTCAGTTATGCATTCACTGTGCCTTTGAGTTCTTATATTTACCCAAGCACACAGGGAATTTTTATTATTTTTTACTTCCCCATTATGGCCCGTTTATAATGTTACAACACCACCACATGTTGAGACATACTTTGTCTCAAGGTGTTGTAAGATTTATTTATAACCTGAGTCACATGATTTTTTCCTTTTAAGGTTCTGTGATCACACATTTTTTCTGCAAGTGAATCTGATTTTTTTTTTTTTACACTCACTCTGAGCCAAGATGACTGCAGTAATGATCCATTGGTTTAGTTTTTCATTTGCACAAGGGGGAAAATGGCTGATTACACGGGGTAAAATATGCTTTCTCAAAAATGCATATTTAAAATAAATATTTCAAATTGTATGTGATCAACATATACTAAATGCTGAATTTGTAAGTGACTGGTTAAGGTGCCATTCTTTGTTCTGCTATCCTGTCACGGTGACCTTTCTGGGGATTTTAGTTCTCTAGATCACTCTGAAGACAGAATCTCTCCTCAACCTCCACGTTTCCCTGAGGTCATGGTAAATGGCCATGGACTGACCTGCGTGTGTACAGTTGACTGTGCTGTTGACTCTTGGCATTTTGAATCACATCACATGTGGGGTTCTTTCTCAGGAAGATGCATTTCCAGACCCTAAGAATAGGTGAGGGTGTTGTTTTTTGTCTGGTTGAGAGTGTGGGGGCGGAAAGGGGAGTGAACAGCACAAGACTTGATCATGCACAGAGACAATGTCTGTGGTGAGCAAAAGAGACCTCATTTAGTGCACACCTACATGTTTAACCACTGAGTCTGAGGGCAGAAAAAATATTGAGACAAGAAACAGCACTGGTTTTAGTCACTGCTGTATTTTTAATCAACTGCTGGTGATAAGCTGTCTGCAAGTCTGTTAAACAGACATTCAAAGAGTGAATGATGACTTTGCATCCATATAATTTTATTCATATCAAGCGTGTAATGATGCTTGTGCAATAAACACTGACAATACAAGTAGACAAATAGAAACAAGGCAGTTGTTTGGGAAAAGTGATAGTGAATAAGAGCATATTTCAGCAGTTGTGAGGAGAGCACACTTATTTGGTATTATTGAGGGATGGAAAAGGTATGTTCTTTGACGTTATTTCTGATGTGTACATTTGAGGACGTCCTCAAACACCCCAAGGTTGCATGGGGGGGGACTGGTCTGGTCGGTTACTATTGAGTTTCAGAGAGTTGTATACACATTTTTATAGATAAAAGGCTAGATTCAATGTGCATCAGTGATAGGGTATTGAGAAGCTGTCTGGTTACATAAATCAGAGTATCATAACACAGAAAGTCCAGGTTTAAGTAATTGCAGGATCCATCCAAGTGGAAGGAAGAGCAAGGAGCCCACAGTGTTAAAACATGAAGTGCTTTCCTTTTACTCACCGTGGAACAAGGGTGGAGAGGATACTAGTAGCATACTAAAATTATGTATAAAATGGTTTTGAAATACTTTTTGTCCTGTTTTTATGGACACATAAACCACAGTCTTACCATTATTGTACACTCATATACTAGTATAGGTTAATTAGGGTGTTAAAAAGTAGAAAACAGTTACCCTTTATGTCTCTGCCCCACCTTGTTTCTCTTAACTTTCATGATTTAAAGAGTTACTCAAGTTTTGTGGAGGTCTTTTGAGTTGCTAAAACAGTTGGGCCAGCATCATCCTACAGGATCACTAACGTCAGTCTGTAAGATTGACAGTTGTGTGGTTTACCACCTTACTATGGCCTTTTTTTTTTCTAGGTAAGAGACCTTTTCAAAGGTGTGCAATTATATGCAACCAAATTTGGTGTATGTGGGATGGAAACTGTTGCCATGGCATACTGGTTGTCTGGTAAAGAGCAAACAAGCTGTATCAGTGCCTCTTTGCATTTGGTGTTGGAATAGTATGGGTGTTCGTGACAGTGAACAAAAGACTATTCATTTGACTGTCATAAACAGTGTAAAGAGAACACACTGAGAAGTAGGAGATGGGATACAAATCAGAATAATGCAACTTTAAATCCTCAAAATAACCTGTTAAATTTATATCAAATAAAATCGATATTTTATCAATATCGTGTAATTTAAGTATTTGAAATGTAACTTTATTTCAAAAGAACATTTTTTTACTTTGTGTTTTCTGAGGAAATAGCAAATTAACGGTATATGCAAAACAGTAAATGGATATCCAACAGATTTTGCAAAGTACACAACATTGTGCTCCTTTTGCAGACTCTGTTTGATATAAAACCTGAAGAATGAATGGTCCTTTTCATGTATGGACAGCACCAGGCCAGTCCTCCTGTGTTTTGTAGTTGAATGGTCATTGTCAACAGTTTTTGCATTGCTGAATTCCTATCATTTTACAGAATGAGGAAGGAAAAAAAGGACAGGGCACTGAATATGTCATTCCTGTGGTTTCTGTAAGTGATACAAGTAAGGATTTCCTGACATTTACCCACAGCTAAAGATCATATGGGCATATGGGCTATTGTCTAACTGTAAAGATCCACAGTGCTCATCTTTCTGTGGTTTCAGAAGATTATGAGTAAGAGCAACATTAACTTGCATGGTATTAGCATGATCATAGAGACAAACAACTGTTTTTGGTTTTTTTTTAATCTCACATCAAAGCATTTTACTACTGTTTTTTCCTACTAAAGCAAGTGCTCTGTAAAATGCCACAGTGAGTACATGCGTGGGCTGGGGCTTGCACAATTAAATAGTAACGGAAACTTTGCAGATGCAAGCTGCAACCACCGAATTTTAAAATACACAGAAGTCAGTTTCAGGGAATCCAATCTGGAACATAATTATGAAACCACACTTATTCTCAAAAAAGAGTTCTTTAGGGCACAGCTTCAACAAGGTTTCAACAAGTTGCCAAGTATGTCACAGTGGTGCTTCGCATAATTGTAAATAATCCAGTGGTGGATCTCTACACTGAATACATTGTCCAGTTTAATGTCATAGATGCTTGACTGGATTCACATGTGCTTGGTGGGGAAGCCACAACCATAAGGTGAATGTTCTATCTTGCTTTCAGGACCCATTCCTATACCATTTTAGCCTATTGTCTTGGAATACCTGAAATGTCTTGAACAAACAATATGATGTACTTGGTCACCAAAATGGCTTTGTATTCTTTGGCAGTAACTCTAGCATGCAGTGTAATAATTAGACTCAATGACTTCCACAAAATGGCTGCCCATATCATAACAGACTCATTTTGACTCTTTATCACCAGGGAACAGGCAATGTGCTTGCCATTGTCCGAACATAAACATTTAGATACAGGATGAAGAGTGAAAGATGATTCATCAGCCCATGTTGCCTTCTTCCCCTGCTCAGACATCCAGGTTTTGAGGTCATTACTCTAGGTAGTACGTTATTGCCTAATGGCTTTGGTCACAAATAGTTTTCAAATTTATTTCAAATAAAAAACTTTATTCGGTACTTTGTTGAAGCACTTTTGGCAGCAATTACAGGCTCAAGACAAGTATTCTTTGGTATGACGCAACAAGCTTTGCACGCCTGGATTTGGGGATGTTCTGCCATTCTTCTATGCAGATCCACTCAAGCTCTGTCAGATTAGATGGGGACCATCAGTGAACAGCTATTTTCAGGTCTCTCCAGAGATTTTTAATTGAGTTCAAGTCCAGGTTCTGGCTCGGTTACTCACAGACATTCACAGAGTCATCCCTAAGCCAGTCCTGTGTCATTTTGTCTTTGTGCTTAGCATCGCTCTCCTGTTGGAGGGTAAATTTTCAACCCCATCTGAGGTCCTGAGCACTCTGGAGTTAGTTTTCATTGAGAATATCTCTGTACTTTGCTCAGCTCAGTGTTCCCTCAAACATGACTACTCTCCCAGTCCCTGCTGCTGAAAGACACACCCAAAGCATGATGCTACCATCACCATGCTTCACTGTTGGGATGATATTGCACAGGTGATGAGTGGTGTCTGGTTTCCTACAGAAAGACACTTGGAGTTGAGGCAAAACTGCTCAATCTTGGTTTCATCAGACCAGAGAATCCTTTAGGTGCCTTTCATGTGTCTTTTATTGAGGAGTGGTTTCCATCTGGCCACTCTGCCATTAAGCCCACATTGGTGGAATGTTGCAGAGATGGTTGTCCCTATGCAAGTTTCTCCAATCTCCACAAAGGAGCTCAGAGATCCATAACTGTAATGTAATGTAAAGTAATTTTTGAGGCCATTGATTTAAGGGTTGTAGTAATTATTCTGCATCCATCTATCCATGTTTGTGAGCTTGTGTATATATTTGTAACTTTGGGCCCCATAAATTGAATGTATCTCAATCTTGTCATGATAATTACAATAAATGTTGTGAATTTGATGAGGAAAATTAGCAGTGTACTGTTACAGCATGATTTTGACACATGTTGAAATGATACATACCCTGCTGAAAATTACATAGCATTTCTGTCAGCAATGTCTATATATATTCTAGGAATCTGGAGGTTGTAACCAAATGAATGATACATGAAAATTGGACTACATAACTAAATCACCATTATAAAAGAGCAGCTACACAGGTGAATCATAAGTTTAATTCTAAACAGCAGTATGTGTTAGCTATAAAAGAGATCTAACAATCTGCACTTTGATAGGCGAGTTTTCAAAAGAAGTGTGGGCTCTGAATACGTGTAATAGGTAGTGGCCCAATTGCTTTGGTCACAAAAACTATAACTTTAATGTGGCTAAAGGAACAATGTCAAAAAATTATGATAACAAATGCAGAGAAGCTACATTATAAAAGAGGAACAGGGGTTTTAGAGACAAAGCTTACTGCCAAGGACAGATATATACTTAACAAGATAGTTGATAAAATAAAAACTTCAGAGATGACCACAGAATTGAATCCATATCTCTGTGACCTGGTCTCAACAAAAAGTATGTATCATGAGCTTCACAGCACTGGTATTTAAGGCAGAGCCACCATTCAAAACAACTTGTATCCAAAGCTAATGGAAAACATGTATAACAAAACCTGGAGTAATGGAAAACAGTCATTGGTCAAATGAGTTGTCTTTTTCCTGCATCATAATGGATCTTCATTTGGAGAAGGTCAAAGAAGCCTTCAATCATTATATCTGTTTCCAACTGTAAAATATGGTGGTTGATCTGTAATTGTATGGTCAGCTATCTTGTAGGAGTTATAAGATCTAATAATTGGAGACAATTAACAAGATACAAGTTCTTCAAGATGTGCCCATATTCAAAGGGAATCCACCCCATATACATTGCTAAATTAAACCAGGAGTGATTTCGACCAGGATGAAGTCAAGCACCTTCCATGGCCTCCACAATCATCAGATCAAAATGCAACTAAACCTTTGTGGGAGGTTCTCCTTCATTCCTCAAATAGCTGCTAATAAATTCAACTCCAAGGCACATGCTGTCACTTCTGCTTTTTTCACTTATGATTTCACCAGCTAAGCAGCACAGTTAATGTCAGGGTACACATTCTGTTTTATACATTACACAAGCAATTTGCAGACACAGAATTGACAATAGGGGTCATTCTCATGTGATAGGAAAAACGCTTATTCCTTGGGTAATACTTGATGAAACATGAGTCATCTAGTCATAACCAGAACTATCACTGTCAGGATTTAATACCAGAATAAAGGACATGTCAGAAAACCAGAAAAACCAGACCACACCAGAAAAACCAGTGATTTGACCAGTCATTTGATTGCATACCATGAGGCAATCTAAATTTATTCAGCATATTATTTGTTATGTGACAAATTGGTTTTGGTTTTGTACTATAACGGTTTACAGATTATTTATTTCAGAACCAAACAATCTGTCAAATGTCACATTAACTGAATGTGTGGGCTGGGACTTGCACAAGTAAATAGTAATGGAAAACTTGCAAATGCCACTCTGTCAAACAAACTGATACAAAGAAAGTCGGTTTCTGTGAATCTTGTTTCGATTATACTCATCTTCCTGCAGAAATATCTTAAAATATATATCTTTTTTTTTTTACATCATTGCTAAATATCAAACCACTAACCCGGATGAGGTGGGGGCGGGTCTCCCTGTAAATTCAGGGAAAGTCTCACTGTGGAGGTGGAGGACAAGGTTAACTGTAATGCCTTCATTACAGCAAATCACTGTTGTTGGAAACATTTGCTATCGTGGGTTCTCCCTCTAGCTGGCTATGGGTGTCTCCATCTGATATTGCAAACAGCAGAGGTGCATTTGCACGCCCACATCTTAACCAGCTTATTCCAGCTGAAAACTTTGTTTCCTTCTTGAGACAAAATGTCTTATAGGTAGAGACAGACGATTCTGTCTGCATCAGTAAGATACAGGAATCATCACAGCTCATCACTGGTATTTCAACCTTTTTGAATATACTCTATAGAGCAGGTAAAATTGCAAAAGATTTGAAGGGGTTTCATTACAGTCATGGCATGTCCAACATCCATTCAATCCAAAAATCATATGTACACTGGTTATCCGAATAATGCTAATAAATACATGATACCCAAGGAAATATTGACTGTCAAATCTTCTCATAAAATTCTCCAAAAAGACTCATATTTTTATCTTTTTAAAATCATTGCTAAATAAAAGCACCGACTGAGGAGGTGGGGGCGGGTCCTCCTGTACATTAAGAGACAGTCTTACTGCAGAGGTGGAACACAGGGTTGAGTTGATGCCTTCGCCATATCTGATCGCTGTTGTTGGAAACTTTTGCTATTTTGTGGGATCGCCCTCCACCTCTGCCTTTTGGGTGTTTCTTCATCTGATATCATGAGCAGCAAAAGTAGGAAGCCATTTGTAGACATCTACATTTCAACTTGCTCATGCTGGCTTCCCTCATGTATGAAAATCACATGTAACTATCACCTGAAATTTGGCATAAAATTTGGCTACTCTCAGTAACTGGTTACTGCCTCAGGTTTCCTCTTCTACATAAAATTCCATATTGTGTTTTAGGAAGTGAAAGATAACGATTAAGAAGGATATTTGTTTTTCCCCCCTGAGAGAGAAAATTGTACAGGCAAAGACAATCCTATATGCATTGACCTATAATACACAGTGATGAGTCATCATTAATATTTTCACTATGAATATACAGCAAACACAATGTGCAATTCCATTGGACTTAATGTGTTTTACAACAGACATACCTTTCCCTATATTTCAATCCAAAAATCAAATATATAAAGATATTTTTATTTTATCAAATCATCAGGTGTAATATAATATTATGTTGCCATCACAACAATGTTACACTGTAACATTGTTACATTGTCCTGTCACCTTGAACTCTGCTAGCACAATGCAAGCTCAAGATGTATTCAAGATATATATGAGATACTCAATGCATTTCTATTTGTGGTGTGTGTGTATATACATATGTATGTATACTAGTGGGTAAGGGGGATTCACTCCTTTTTTCCCATAGCCAAACCTATCAGTCCACTAGAGTGACCTTTTCACTATCAAATCAAGTGGAAGCGATGCACAAGTGACTCCCTTCAATTCATGTAATGACAAGTCCTAGCTATTTTCTAAAGTGCAGATGCATCACCAATTATATTCTGTCAATGCCATTAAAGCAACATTAAGTCAACATATACTTGGTTCATATACTTTCAGTCATTCAAGTCATCTCATCAGGACTGATAATCTTAAGTGATGTCACTCCTATCTTACCTCAGCAAGACTGAGCCACTTGTCTCACAAATGAGTACCTCTAGCAATAACCAGTAACTGCACAGCTGGGATCTGCACACCCTGTTGCTACACGTAGGGCTGCACCACAGGCATTTGCCTCACCCAGAGGCCCTAAAATACACGTCTTGGATATTTATCAAATTTAAGGATTCATTTTTTTTCACAAAGTATAAAAATACTCATGGAATTTATATGAATTACAGGTCAAGAAATTTGAAGGGCCTACCATCTGTACAAAGGGTTGAAACACAAATAACATGACCACCTGATTTGAATGATCGGATGAGTTTTATGATACTTTTCTCGCATTACTAAATCCATGCAAATCGGTAGGGCATGTCGCAGTTGTAGTCATGTTTCAAATATCTGTACAGCAGCTCTTTCACTGAGCCTGATTGTTGCACAACAAAATGGGAAGTAAAAAGTGAGAGATTTAGGAAACTCAACAAGTTTTTCCTTCCCACAAGGACAATGGCTGATCTTCAAATGTCCTACAGTGCGAGGAACCATGGATGTGTCTGATTCTGCAATTTTGCAATGCATTATATGATACTGATTAAACATTTTGAAATACAGAGTAGGTCTATTTTCACCCTCATTTAATCACAGAGTGAGAGCCCCATCTCACTGGCCAGATTGTGCTGTGCCTGAATCTGTTTCTTGTCAATGTTTTCCTCACATTTTTTTATCTTATTCTATGTGCGAATAGTCAGCCAATATGATTGAAGTGTTAAGTAATGATAAAGTAATCTGATAAGGCTAATCACAGATAACCCTAACTGTGAAGCTTTGTAAGACATGTATGGAGTGTTCAGCTCGTCAGTACAGCAACTGATTGTTTAATTGTTATATTTTGGCTGTCTTAATGTTTTGGTATTCATCCTTTAATTTCCATATCAGCACATGTACTTTGCCATATTAACATAAATTAAATGAATTAATATGCAAAATCATGATAAACACAAGTTTATCATTATTTGTAGTGCGACATAAATTCTGTTGAAGGCTCAGTGGAACTGTGGCAATATTTTTCTTTCTTATTGATTTATTTTAACCTTTGTCTGTACTGCAGAGGGATTGTCCACTACATTTCATAGTATATAAGACTGCTTTTCATATCCTGCATTAAACCACACTTTCACATTACCCCAGACTTACTCATTTGGTCGTTTTTGTTACTTAACTTGAGTGTCTCCCATGACAATCCCAATGCACAGTGTTAGGGAAGATTTAGGTGTGGTGGTGGTTCCAGGAAAACACCTAGATTCCATAATATTTCCTCTGTACAGGAGAGTCAGTATGGATGAACAGAAACGCATCCTGAAAATGTCATGCACCATGTTAAGGTCACTGCATATGCAGAGAATTTACATATCACTCAGGTACTTCATCAAATAGATAACATCAACCAGAGATAACAACACAAAAACATATCCCTCACAGGCTGGCTTTTGTTTGATACCACCTCAAGAAGAGGAGAGCTAAGGAGAATAACCACCTGGGTCCTGAGCTCCAGCCAGAGGCTCCAGAAGGGTTGAATAAGGAAGTTAAATGCTAATCTGAGACACTTCTTGCTTCCTGGCCTGCATGGTGTGAATAAACGCCTGGCTTACTTCCTCATATGACTAAGAGAGAACTCAAAAGCCAGGCTTTCAACCTTAATAAAACACTCCACACAGCTAGAAGAGTCGGATCAAAGCTCCCTCAAAGCACTAATACTGTAAGTAAAACCACTTTGTCCTTTACAGAGTCTGATTCAGTCAGCATTATTTGAGGTACAAGGGATTCACACAACCCTTATGCTACTGATGATTCTTAGTTTTTTTTCATTCTTGAGTACATATTTTCACAAACTTGATAGCTTAACATCAGATATTTCATGTTTATGTGCATGTGTGTGGGTATTTGCTTGGTCTTAGAGTACCTAGTGTCAGTAGGAAATAACACATTTTGTGTAGGAAGAGCAAAGACAGAATCACATGTGGTGGGAGAGCAAACAGCTTTTCTCTCTTTCACCACCCCAGATCACATGTGCACCTGCTTAAGAAGAGGTGTCTAAATTGAGTGCAATAATAGATATATATGGTCTCTGTGAAAAAGTTGAACTCCACTCTTTATAGCCTGCATAGCAAAATTATTCAGTGTTGAGGCACATCAATAGATATGTCTCTTTATACATTCAGAATACGTCATGATGTAATTTTAATGTCTTAATTGACTAATTATACTCCATACAAACACTGTTCATTTGCCCTCAATGTTGTTCACATTGTGAGTGAATCAGCATTGAGACCAATCCTAAGTAGCAAAAAGTGGTGTCGTTCCAAAGAACATTTTAAGATTCACTACCCAATGGGCTACATTAATTGGTGTGGAATCATTCAACAGGATCTATTCTAACCATACATATTTGATTGGTGATTACATACTTTAGCTTTATGGTGACAGGGCACAGCATTGTACAGGCATATAGCTTGAGGCTGGATTGTGTTGAGCACTTGTAAACAATGACATGTTAAAAATAGAACAGTTGAAAAATGACTGTTAAGATGCCGATTTGAGAAAACAATCACCTGCATACTGACTGTGAGTAAAATTACTGATGTTTAAAGCAACCATCTTAAAAGTGACTTAAACTCCAATTTCATGGTCTTAATGTCCATTTGATTCTGATCAGTATTCAGTCTTTAAGGATGTATGCTATTCAATCAAAACAGACTTTAACTGACATATTAGAATGACTGGCAGATTAACAGGCACCTTGGAATGAATATAAAAGTTTACATCATTCCTTATTTATTTATTTATTTATTTATTTATTTATTTACTTACTTACTTACTTATTTATCACCCAAGCACTTTAACACTCTTGCCCTCGGTATAATGCACTTTGAGTTGTAAGTCGTTCTGGATAACAGCATCTGTAAAATGCCTATAATGGAATGTCATGTCATTCATGTCAGAAGAAATAAGACATTTTTCTTATACGGACATACTTCTGACTAATTAAATGTATTGATTTGTCAGACCATAGCACAAATCCTGCCTTTCATCAGGGTGCACTCAATTTGTAAACCATTCACACTGGTGGTGTAATGGGAGGAGTTAGCATTCCAGGTCCTGCACAGCTTCATACACTCCAAAAAGATACTGAAAATGGCTGACAAGAAAAACAATTAGACAATCCCACATGGCCTATGATTTTCCAATGCAAAATTGCTTCCTGTACTTTGACTAATTTTGATAGCAATCCAAACAATAGCTGCTTTTGCATATCTATAGAAATAGTGTTGTTTATTAACATGACTGCCAATTTCAGCTACAGCACAGTCCTATGTAAGCTAGCTTAATTAATGTGTATGGTTTTAAAATACATAGCCACATTTATAGCTTCTGTAGTATATTTTAATGTTGTATGTTATCAGGTATCCAGCCAAAACCTAATATTTAGATAAAAAGGGAACCTGAGCAAATGAATAACACAATACAGTTATTTCTTTATTTATTAAAGAAAACAATGCAATGCCCAGTGCCTCCATGTGAAAAGGAATCAGCCCATTAGACTCAATAACTGTTTATGAAAACATTTGGCACAGCATGGCACAGCTATATTTGACAGTTAGCTTGATGTTCTTACTGTAGAATGTAGTGTTTTGATTTTGCCAGATAGAACTTCGCTCATGATAACCAAAAATTTCAACCCTTGACTCATCTGTACTAAAAATGTTTCCAGAACTCTTCCAGGTGTTTTTCTGGCAAACATGACATGAGCATTCATGCTCTTTTTTTGAAAAGCCGTTTCCGCCATTCTACTCTGCCATGAATCTCTTTTTTGCCACGTGACTTTCTGCCAGGAGTTATGAGGCCAGTCATTGAATGTTGACCTTAGCTGAGGTGAGAGAGATTTGGATGTTGTTCCAGGATTTTTGGTGACTTCCTGGATGATCTTATGCCTTGCTTTTGGAATGATTCTGGTGGGATGGTCACTTCTGGAAAGATTCTGAACTGTCCAAAATGTTCCCCTTTTAAACCGTTTTACTGTGGATGAGTAGAGCCATAGATAACTGGAGAATGGCAGGCCTTTTCTGACTGATAGTTATACCCTCTAGACTAAAACCTATATGCTAATAATGTAATGTAAGGTAAGGGCCAAAGTAACTTGATTTTTATCAAAATATTTAAATAGCTGACCTCTTTAGCTGAGTACCGTTTGTGTGAGGGATACTCAGAACTGAAGGTCATATGTTTGGCATCCCTGAACATCAAAGTTTGCTGTCATTTTTTTGTCTCAGAATCCTTCTATACATGATTCCACTCCACAAAAATGCAGAAAATCAAACAAGGGTCAAATGGATACTGCAAATATGAATAACCACTTAGGAAAATGAGAAATGGATAATAAAAATGTTATTATAAAGACAACAAATAGAACACATTATGTTCACATGTCAAAAAAAGGCTGTGTGAAATATAGTTGACAGCTGATAACATACTGCAAATATTCATTTACTAATGTATTAATTTAATGTACTTAAATATTAAGTACAAAATTAATCATCACTGAAGAATATATTTTGCATTATTAGTATTCAAAATATATTCACTTGAAAAAATACCATTAATTTAAAATGTAAATGTGAATTAAATGTATAGCAAATATATATTTGCTTCATAATATATAATAAATTATATTTCTGGAGTCATTTGATTTCCATAATACATTACTATGAAAAAAATGAGTGAGTTGGTGTGTTTCAGTAGGATGAGGTTGAAAGGGCAAGGTCACATGACAGTGTGTCAGCTGTCTTGTTATGACATATGCAAGTGAATTCAACTTCTTTAGCATGAATGGATTTCTTGGGGCTTTCCAGGTTGTTCCCTGTAAGTGACATAGTTACTATATTGAAGTGAAGATTAGGGGCAACAGAGAATCCACAGAAACACCCTTTTGTGGGAGGGTAAAGTGTTTAACCACAGTTCATACCAATGCCAAAAATAACGTGTATTACACTTGTAATGATTTGCAGGAGGAAATTCTGTGTTACGTTTGTCCATTTTAAGGTCTGTTTTGACTACAGACAAGAATGACATCAGCATTAGTATTAGAACAATAAATGAATGGCAAAGGGCTTGCATCAGGACCCTTAACGTTCCATCCTGAGGTCTGAGGCAGGGGTTTTCAACAGCTATGACGTATGTCAATTTGTGTGTGTGCGCACGTTCATTTGTGTGTAGTCTTCAAGCTACAGATTCATCTGAGAATTGCAAAGATCGTATCACTAAACCACATTCAAAGTACCTAAAAACCCCTGTGACACCATCTCAGGCTTCCTGTGTTTACAGTCTTAGAGTATGTCTCATTCTCTGCTCTCTATCAGCAGCACCTGTCAGCTTTTCCAAAACTGCGGCCGTCACTGTGGAAACTCTGCGTGGATGAGATAGAAAAGCGTGTTGAGGCGGGCTTCCCTCTGGCAGAACCCTGAGAAGAGCACAGGAGGAAGCACTGAGCTCTATTGAAGAAGCCTCAAGACAGAAAGCATGGACAGACAGCAGAAAAATGTGGATCGCTTCCTAAAGCTGGGCTACTCCTACGGGGATATCCTGCGGGTGCTGGGGAGTCTGCGCTATGATGCCCAGACTAATGACATACTGGAGGTGCTGATCAAGACGTGCCGCAGCACCAGCAGGTCCTCGCAGGCTGCCCGGCCAGGCCACTCCAGCCCTCTTCAGCTGGTCCCTAGGGGCTGCAGCCCCCCACTGCAGACCCAGACAAGTCTCATTGGCCCAGAGGAGGAGAGGGAGTCTGGAGGGAGCTTTAGACCTATTGTCATTGATGGCAGTAATGTGGCTATGAGGTGAGTGTTCAGCGTAAGCATATGTAAACACAATATTGGATGTGAACAGATGTTACTGCAGGAACTTCTCGAGATTCAGAAACATACAAGGCTGGGAACAGGTGGTGAAGTTGAATACTTTCCTCGCAAGAGTGTCACTTTCATATCTCCAAAAGACCACAGCTTCATTGCAAAAGCAAACAAGCTATTCCGGGCGACAGAATAAGAATTTAGATCAGCCTTCAATTACATTACATTATAGGAATTTAGCAGACGCTCTTATTCTGAGCGATTTACAACACAAAGTGCATTATGTCGGGACGAGGGTGTTAAAATGCTAGAGGGGGGAAAAGTTTCAAGTGCCAGAAGGGTTAGCGTGGACTAAACCCTGTGGATGACCTGTTGAAGAAACAAAATGAAAAACCATTAGTTATAACAACGATCATAAGTCAGCAAAATTAGGTCTCTACAAGTGAGACTATGGCTAAGGAGCTGGGGTTATTCTTGAGAATTGTGTCAAGGTAGTCTAACAATAGGCTAGAATGAAAGGGAATTCCATTGCTCAGTGTGCTCTTCCCACACTTGGCAGATGCTTGGCAGTTCAAGTAAGCCAGACCTTTAGGAATGCTTTGAAATAACACACCCAAGCAGATTCTCAGATATCCAAATGTAGTTTTTTCCAGGTCTCTGACGGGACTATTTAAATTAAGAAAGGGCATGGGTTACCTCCTGTCACGCTTGGTGTTACTGTGCATGATAACTGAGCAGATGTATTGTTATGTGAACAGTTAGATTCCACGACTGCAGCTTCTCGTGCCCATGGCCAATTGCCTTTCAGGGAAGATTTTTTTATTATTTTGCAAGAAAGTCCATTATAATACTACCGTTTCCTACTCGGAATCTGTTTCTAGAGTGTAGACAGAGGAATAAATTGTTAAATCGCTCAGATACAAGCGTCATTATTTTTTGCTGAAAACAGATCCAGGCCCTCCACACTCTCAGTAGGTGCTTTGTAACTGTATCTTGTGGGTGCTGGGACGTCCCGGAAGATTATTTTTCTCATTTACTATTTTCGGTTTTCAAATTTGGTCGTTTTAAAACTTTTAAAATGCTACAAGGAAACCAGCACGGCGGAATATTCAAAGTAGTGCAAATGACGAAATTGAAACTGAAAAACAGGACTAAAGAGAAGTTCAGTTCCCATAACTCACATCTTTTTTAAGAAAGACGAACGAAAACCTTTTCAGCTTGCAGACATTTCTGCAAATTCTTTCCTCCCAACAATCAGGTACACAATCTTTAGTTAATGTGGCTACGCCTTCGTAGGAAGCCTTAAGTGTATTTGTATGCTTGTAAGCGAGGATTGTGGCATGCATCGACTCCAGGCTGCACACTTTGCGGAAACACATCTCAAAAATAGTTGGATAACGCTTTTGATAGTACATTGGCTTTTGTTTGTTTTGTCTGACTTGCCTCGTCTTTTATTGTATGCCAACTCCGTACTAGCTGCCACTTCCTGCTGGACTAGTGGAGCGCAAGGGAAACCCCCAGCTCTCGGGTTACTGCTGCTTGTAGGCAAATATGCGCTCTGCAAGCTGGCTGGTCGTCACTGTATCTGCAAGCGGGGCAGGATCTAAACAATTCTATGACAAAGGACCTACAACCCTAGTTAAGGGGGTATTGTTGCCCCCGCGTTTTCATATCGTTTGCATTTACAGTACGTGACAAACAATGGGGAATTAAGCTACTCAGAGCCACTGGTGTTTTAAAATCCTCAGACGCACAATACAAGAACGTGCGTATTGACAAGAAGGGGAGACGTTAAGCTAATATTGTACAGACTCAGTTAATTATATCGAAGTTGACTATTATTTACATTAAATATGGTACTGAACCGTGTCTTTAACTTTGGCTGTGGTTATCACGTGGCCCTTCATGTAGGCTATCAGAAAAAAAAACTGTTCAGCGTCAGTCAGCAAATTAGTTTATCTGATTGAAAATAACATTCAGTACCTGCAAGCAGAAAACGATTCAAAGAGTTCCACAAAGGTTAGCTCGTTAGTATGCACCAGGTGTTTGGTCAGTTCGAAAACATTAGGAGTAACTTTCTGCTACTGTTCTGTCGTTGCAGCCATGGCAACAAGCAGGTGTTTTCATGCCGCGGGGTGCAGCTGGCTGTAAAATGGTTTTGGGAGAGAGGTCACCGCGACATAACCGTGTTTGTGCCTTTGTGGAGGAAGGAACAAACTCGACCAGAGGCCCCGATTACAGGTAGACATTCTGCACCACTAGAGGGAACTACTAACTATAATATTATGTCTGATATCTTCAAGGCTTTAAAAGTAACCAAAATATTTGTTTATGTACCGTATTATGCACAGAGTAGTGCAATATTGAATATTTTGCAAGCTTGTACAGCGGTCAGGCCGACAAACGTAGGTTATTGCATCAACAACATGATGAATTCCTATTATCCTTTTGTGTGTTTTGTGTCAGACCAACACATTCTTCATGAGTTAGAGAGGCGGAAGATCCTTGTGTTCACGCCCTCACGCTGTGTTAACGGGAAAAGGGTTGTGTGTTACGATGATCGTTACATTGTCAAGCTGGCCTGTGACTCGGATGGCATCATTGTGTCCAACGACAATTACCGGGACCTGCAGATCGAGAAGCCACAATGGAAGAAGTTTATCGAGGAGCGGCTGCTGATGTACACCTTTGCCAACGACAAGTAGGTCTATCCGGAAAGCCACATGGGGCGTGCTTTGGCTGTTAAAGATTTGAAGAAACATACATTTAATGAACATAATAGACAGAGCGATGTGCAACTATTCAACCTGTAAGTCAATGAACAAGTTCAAAGGCATTTACATTTGTCAACCTCAAGATGGTCATTTCAGAAACTCAAATAATTTTTTTCTGTTGTAGAATTCGAATTAAGTATGTCATGAAGCTGTTATAATTCTTTTGTAAGCTGTTCTTAAAACTTTCCTGATTCACTGTTTTGTTAAGGTTTATGCCACCGGATGATCCTCTGGGAAGGAATGGCCCAACTATTGACAACTTTCTGAGAAAAAACCCAAAGGTACCAGTCCACAAACGGCAACATTGCCCCTATGGTATGTACAAGACATCAAATGTGACTGACCTTAATGCTATATTTAAGTAATTTCCCTCCAATACAGACCCAGAAATCACATTTCAGCTAACAATGTTGTAAAGTAATTAGATTATCATGTACAAATGTCCAGCCCTATTTTACATATGACCTTAACTGTTGAAAGCTTCTTGAAAAGTATGAGACACGTGAAAATGTGTTTTACTCTATGGCAACTGATGTTGTTTTCAGTAAAATGATCAACTAGCCTCCCTCCCAAGTGATTACTGCTGAATATGATGCACCCATTCCTTAGGAAGATATTAGGAGTTCCAAATTAAGAACACCCATATCAAATGTTTAAATGTCTAAATTAGCTGAAGTCCTGTTTACACTGTACTCAACCAAAACAGTTGAACAAGATGCTTACTTTCTAATCAAAAGGTCAAAATGATAGCATGGCTGCTTGCCAGTGTTTTGTCAGTACTGAAGGCAGGGTTCCATGCTAAGGTTATAGCATATTTCTCACACACAAATCCCCCAATTTCAGAAAGGATATTGGATATTTATGAGACAGTGCTGGGTCTGTAATTATTTCTAGGAAATGCATACCAAGGGTTTGCATGACATACAGCTGTGTATCAAGGAAACAACTAGTTATGGACAATACATTTTGCCAAGTTTATTGATTGTACAGAAGAACCATAGGGCAAGCTTATGTTGCTTTCAGCAAATAAATATCCTTGTTGACTGTAAATTTTAAGACTACAGCTATTGACTGTGGTTTGAAATCTTAATAAAGCATGCCTATGTGTCTCTTACAGGAAAGAAGTGTACTTATGGAGTAAAGTGCAAATTCTACCACCCTGAGCGCAACCAATCTCAGCTGTCAGTTGCCGATGAGCTCCGTGAAAAGAACAAGCTTGCTTTAGACAGGGATCAGTCAACAGAGGGGCGGTCCTGTTCACCCTTGCAAGGAAGCCCACCCTTCACACCCACATCTGCTACGGCAACATTGTACGAACATGGGCAGAGTAACCATTCACACTGCAGCTTTTCCCCAACCACAACTTTGCTTTGCCAGGAGGCCCCTCCCAGTAGGCTCTCACCAAGTGAGCAATTGGAAAGCTCAAGAGAAACAGTGAGCCCAGGGTCCTTGGAGACCTCTTTGTCGAGGGTGTACATCCAGGACCCAGGGTGCAGTCCTCAGGCCTCCTACTCCAGTAACAGTGGAGTTATGGGCCCAAATCATAGCCACAGGGATGAA
Organism: Albula goreensis; assembly: GCA_022829145.1. Lineage (NCBI taxonomy): Eukaryota > Metazoa > Chordata > Actinopteri > Albuliformes > Albulidae > Albula > Albula goreensis. The sequence continues at coordinate 14,773,611 of CM040747.1, read as the reverse complement.
GATCACTGCTTCTCCAGCGCTCTGTCCAGTTGTTCGCATAGGCCAGGTTCTGGCAGTGCTGTCCCCGAGTGCTGTTGCACTCCCTACATGCAGCAAAACATTAGCCTTGAAGCCATGAAGGATTCTGACAGCTCAGCCTCCAGCCAGAGAATGTACTGCCACCAACATGCAAGGAGATCCTACAGTGTCACAGCACAGGGCAGAGATGTGGTCCAATGCAAAGAGGAGCACCACCTTCATCACCCAGTCCAGCAAAATGCATTTTCATCAGATATATATCCTCATATCCACAGATGGATCCCAGACAGGCAAGCAGCTGGGCTCTCAGTCAGTGGGCCCTCAGACTTGCTGAGTGAACAGAGGAGAAGCGTCAGGACAAAGCTGAGCACCATTTTCCCCCAGCCCACCGTGGACCATGTCATGGGCCTGCATCCACACACCCTGGACACATCTGAACTGATTCCACTAATCCACAATTTCAGAACTGGTTATGTGCGCTTCTAGATTCTTCCAGTATTTTTTAAAGCATTAATTGTTCTGTACATATTATAGTTCCGTGGGTCTGCTGAAAACTAGTTATTGTAATGTAGTGGGAAAAGCTTATAGTAAACTTAGTAGTGCAATGTACTGTTACGTCATGTTTTACTTCAACTTTTCATGACAGAATGTCAGTGTATGAGCCAATATTAAAAAATAACTGTATTTCAAAGCCTCTTTTAGACAATTGAATGTAATCAGTCAGTACAATAGCTTTACACAGGACAAGCTGCAGATTTCACTGCTACCCAGTTAGATTTTTGCTCAATCTGACCATGTATTTTCTCTAAAGCAGCATGTGTTGTTTTATGGTGTAGCCTCAAATGAGGAATGTTAGATGACAAGTAGTAATCTGGTTAAGATTATAAAATGGTGCAATGTGATCACAGTGCAATGATATCACATTTGATAACTACCAGTAATATGAATTGCACAAAATGAATGTAATGTCAACCATTTTGCTAGCTGTAATAAAAATTTAACTTGCCTTTGGTGTTCTTGTCCTTGTATCAACCTGTGCACAATTTATTACTATATATACATATATTATACTTGTACACAGGTAGATTTTTCCTCAGTATAGTCTCTCCACAATCAACCTTCTAGTGTGTACCACAACTTAAAATGAAAATGTAGATGTTCACAGTAAATTTGTAATGTTCCTAAATCACAATCTACCATGCTTTTTGAGTTTCAACATTAACTTATGTGGAAAATTTTTGCCCCCTGCTGGTTGATGGGGGAAAGTGACTGTAGGATACAACTGAACAAGAGAGGAGAAATGTTAAAAGCAAATTCAGAATAGATTTTTTTTATTTTTACAAATAACTTATCTGTTACAAAGACAGTTTCCCCCAACTAAAATCAAAAAACAACTTTAGATATCCAAATTAGTTTTTTAATTAATAAAACAAATGAACCGACTCAATCTTCACACAGAGCTGCAGATGAAGCTGAAAGCTGGGTTTCTTTTTTATCGTGAAGAATGGACAAGGAGGTTGTAAGTGCTTCAGAGACAACTAGGATTAAGTTTCTTCAAATTGATTTCCATTATTTCAAAAATGTGTTTTTAAAAAACACATTTTGACTTGCAATTGTATAAATTACAGACATTATGATTCTAAAACAAAAATGTGCGGCGGCATATCAAAACGCGTGACAAATCTCTGAAAAACAAAAATACTATTCCAAAATACAGGTAAAATCAAAATATGGTAAACATTTAAAAGATCTTCATGAAACCTATTAAAGTAAAAGCTCTATGGGACAATTTTGAGGGCCTGAAGTAATTGTCCTATTTGTCTCATCTCACTGACACATATTCTTAACATTTATGACAGGAAGAAATAAGGCACATAACTGAAATATTTCCCAATGAGGAATTACTGTTTCACAACATTATTCCTGATTTCTTTGGCAAATTATGATTCAATTATTTAACAGTATACAGTCAATTTCTGAAAGCCCTGTTGCTTTCCATTGAGCCCATGTGCAGACACATTATGATTCTCCAAGTCAGTCTTTCAGCCACATCCTTCCATCTTGATGCAAGTTGTGCACAATAACGCATCTTAAAAATGCACATGTCGGTGGACATGGAAGTTGAAAAATCCCCAAATGTTATACCTACATTCCAGTTGTCAGATAAGATGGCTGTTTGCAATTCATTCATTGTGGTCTTTTGCCAGTCCCAAAAATTGCTGACATTTCAGAGAAAACTCCATCTTTCGACGTGGCCGCATCTGCAGATCGTACACGGGGAAAACAGCATTTACAGGAGCGATGACCAGACTGAGCATGAAAAAAAGGTTCATGTGTGCATAGATTCATATTATTGCTCTTCCTTTAAGTAAGGCTTCACACTTGTCACAGATATCAAGTAAAAAGCTTAAAGGGGACACCGTGCTTATTTGCTTACAAGGAAAAAAAGGAAAAAGTTTATCAAGTGTACTATGCTATACTCACAGGAAATACAAGTGATTCATAGTGTGAGGGAGTAGGCATTTAAAGCACATTCTAGAACTATGTACAGTAAGAAGCTCAGGGGTATTTTTTCCACTGTGTCCTGTACATAACAAAGCATGCAGTTTATTTCTTTTTTAACTTTTTTTTTTTTTTTTTTTTACGGTGGATTGCAAGAATGCGGATTGGAGAGAAGTGAGGGAGATGACAAAGGCAAGTTTCGGTGGCAGTAACACTGCTAATTCTTCCCATCATCCTCTGGAAACATCAATAAGTTAGACAGTCAGAGTAGTCTTGATCTTCCATTCAGATGCACTTGTCAAGGCGGTTTTGCTTTCTCCTCCTTCTCTACCCCGGGCTTCACAGGAGAGCAGGCAAAGGCACATTGATACCTCAGAGGTGTGAGTGTGTGTGTCTGTCTGTCTGTATGTGACGCTGAAGGGACAACACTGATAATACTGCATATGGAACATAGTGAGGCCCCTCAAGAAAAAGTCACCCAGGAAGCAGAAAGGGGATCCCCCCACATGCGGTCGTCTCCAAGGTGAGGTATTATCAGCTCTGCTGGCTTCTTAAGTAATACAACCTGTAAACACTATCCAGTCAGGCCTTCAATGGACAGCAATCTACCCAGAAAAAAGGATATTATAAAATAGTGGGAGAAAAAAAAGACAAAATTAAAAACCCTGTCCATATGCTCTCATGGTTGGGAAAGAAAATCACCTTTCCTAATCAATTTAGATTTAGATTCTAGTACAAAAAAAGGTGTTTTGCCTTGTGGCTCAGAAGTGGCGTGGGAACTCGCACTGTTCACAGCGGTTGAGGGCAGGATGATTGAGGAAGGTGCAGGCCGTGCAGCTCCACTGCGTTCCCTCGTCCTCCTCCGCTGCCTCCCCTAAAGTCTTTTGGTTCTTAGAACTGGACTCTGCCACAGAAGAAAGAAACACAGACAGGAAAGTTACAAACAAACCTCATTAAAATAAACGCTCATCTCAAGTCTGCCAAATCACAATTGTATAATTATCAAGAGTTACAAAATGATGTATGGACAGATGAGTACGGACAAAAAGGGCCCCATTATTTCTAGCTAAACCAAAGCCTTTATACCACAAGAAGAAATGCATACTAAAATGCAAGCATAGTGGTGGTGGTGTCATGGTTTGGAGGTGCTTTTCTGTGTTAGGATATGGTGAAGGTTCTAGTTTAATTCCCCAGAAGGGTACAGTTTTTGTACCCTTGAGCAAGGTATGTAACACAAATTGCTTCAATAAATATCCAGTTGTACAACTGGATAGTGCAGATTGTAAACTGTGTAAATCACTCTGGATAAGAACCTCTGTTAAATACATAAATGGACTTGCTAGCATTGAAGGAATCATTTATCAAGGAATTCTGCAGGAGCCATCCATTCACAGGCTGAGCAAGTGGGCGAAGTAGCAATGATATGAAACACACATCAGAACTGTTGAGGAACAAGAAATGCAACATTTTGGAAAGGTGTGGTCAAAACAAAGACAAAATTCCCATTGAGCTGAAGCAGTCCTGTATAGACGAGTGGGCCAAAATTCCTCCATGGCACTGGGAACCTGACCGATAACAAAAGAAGCCTTTGGTTTCAGTAGCTGCTACTGAGGGTGCGATTACAACTTAGTGGTTGTAAGGGGATGATTTTTTTTTTTTTTCATAAAATTGCACAGACTAAAACTTCGTAAACATAAAACCAAGAATAATGTTTTCCAGCTTCACATTAGATTTTAGTTCTCTTTATCTGATCAAATTCAGTGTCAAAAATACACAATCAGGTTTGGGCCGGGCGGGCACCGTCAGTAGTGTAAGTAAAGCATACAGCATTCTGTAATCTTATATACACTGAACTGCAGACAATATAACAATGAACTCACACTGCTTGCAAGTGTCACAGTGCAGTCTGAATGTTGCAGTGAAAGACGGATAAGACAGACACAAAAAAAGCTTCCTTGGAATGTGCCATGAAAAAATCTGAACACAAATTGTCAGGTTTGTCATGAAATCAGTCAATCATGAACCAATATCTATGTTTTAAATGATTCACCTTAAATTAAGCTGTCGGGAATAATATGCAATATTATGATAATAGGCAAAGTGTAACAGGAACACATGAAAAATGGTATCTAAATGAGGCTGGGTAAAAATTATTGTAAATGGCAAAACATTCTGAATTAGGCCTTCCTGAACGATCACAGCACACTACATGCCTTTTAACAAGAAGCAAGGAAAGACAGCTCTCATGACATGACAAGCCAGAAATAACAGGTACAAAATGTGTGCAGTACTTGCAGACACAGGGCTGACTGAAAAGGGAGGGAAAGAAGCAGGGCAGACAGATGTAAGGACAGAGCTACCAACCCAGAGGGACGGCAGAAGAAAGGGTGGAGGGGTCCATCTTTAACTTGGAGGTCACATTAATTTTCCTTCCTCTCCTGTCTACAGACCCCCCACATTCAGGCACTGACAAGTTTGGAGCAGATGATGCAGGCACAAGAGGCGGAATGGAGGGAGGAAGAAGATGACAGTTCAGGGATGAAAAATGAGACAGAGGTAATGGTCTACACATAGTGCTGGTTTCCTTACCAAACATGAAAGATGAAAACCTTCCACAAACACAACTTAAAATTATTTTAGGAAGTGCAATATTTAAATGTATGGTTTGTGTGCCCGTATATACAAATGGCCTTGAAAACATGGTCCACATTAAACAATTATTGAACATACATTAATATACAAAACAGGAGCTATAACAAGGCATGAAGTGGATGACAGTGACAGAGAGGTAAAACAGTCCTGGGGTGGGTGAGGCAGTTTGTCTTATAATGAAAATGTAACCCTTAAGACTTACCAACATTTATAGTACCTTTAGGTTTAGGTGGGACAGGACCTAAGAATCCAATGTTGTCATAGAAATTATGAATGGCATTGGGATCAAAGTGTGGTCCTGGAGCCCCAACAGACATAAAAAGAAAAAAAGAACATTATTACATGTTCAAATGACAAGACATTTTTCAAACAAGAAGAACTGAAAATAACATTAGCAGTGAGACCTATATATTAGGCCAAGTGTGACATGTACATTTTGAGTCTCACTGACAGACATAAATGTAGCCTGATTAACAAAAAATAAAATGAGAGATAATTCATGAGATATGAAACCACTGCAGTGACACTGTTACAAATATACAAGTCACAGAAAATGTCTTTTTACATCACAGCGACAAAACTACATGTCCAATTCATAACAGTGGCTTTGGCATCTAGAAGTGTCCTCCTCAGTATGTTTCTTTATCTGAGTCAGCATGTTATTAAACCATTGCCTGAATGTCACTGGCCTAGTTGTGTGCAATAATGTCATGAGTAGAGATGTGCCAGGGGACTCATAAATCCCTTTGCTTCAAACCAGTAACAGGATGCAATTCAGGAAACAACTGCTTGTTAACAGTACAATGGCAGCACCTTCACAGTGTGGTAGCAGAACACAGGGCTGCAATGGATCTGTGTGAGTGCCAAAATACAGAGAGCTCACAACCCTTTCAACCTGCTGCTTCTGTTTAAATATTACTTATAAAGTGCAAGATACCACATTGGTATCTAGAGGGTTTAAAACTCTTTAGATAAATCTTGGTGGGGACAATTTTAACTGTACTTCTTGAAATAAAAAGCCTGTCAACCTCTTGCACTTTAACGCAGGAACCTACTATGCCTCAAATATGCTCTTCAGCCATTGAGGGACATTTTCAAATACACAGGCATGGGTGAAATCTGTAAATATAACAACAAAATGTACTGAAGCACTAGAGGGCTATGTACCTCTTGTTTGAAGGAGATCAATTTCTTTGGTTAAGCAGTCAATGTCAATCTGCAGTATCCTGTTCTTGCATCGCAACTGCTGCATTTCCTCAATCTGATAAAAGAGAAATGAAACAGGCTCTTATTCAGAGGGGTGATAGAAAAAAGAGAAATTCTACAGAAGTATTTCAACTCAGAAAACAAATGTAAATAACTCCTATTTCAACAGAAGTAAGCTGGGAAGCATTCCAAATCATTTGCTTAGTCAACTGCACCATTAGCAGCACCATCCATACGTTATGTCTTTACTTGTGAGTACGCAGTGAACACTGACAACCCCAGCAGGAGAAAGTCACCATCTTACTGAGTATCCACTTTTCACCTCACTTTGTAGGGGAAAAACAGCCACACAAACCAGCTGACATAACAAAACCTAAGGCACCACTAGGTCTCTGTTTGAAAGATTTCAACAAACTCACAGCTGCAAGTTTAACATAAACAAGACATTCACTTAACAAAACTCTGAAGAGAGACTTCTGTTATTTAAGAAAACTGTCCTCACAGGGATGACTTTAAATTAAATGCACTATGCATCTGCATAGATCTGTGAACCAACTGGACATTTTAAAAATGATCTTGAAAACTACATGTTAAAACACCTGGTCCCACTTCATATTAAGGGGGCATTAACTACTATGTACTTATGTAATATGGTAGTAGGTACAGTGCAAGTACAGTATAACACAGTTGTAGGTACAAGGTACTAACTGGTGTAACAAAGGGTTTCATTGTTGTGTAAACCACAACCACAATTTTTAATTTTCTGCGCACATCCCTTCAAAGTAGAATTGGTTAAATCACTCAGGTGAAACAGTGGAAAGCCCCACACCCACAAACTTACAGAGGGGATTGTGGACACAGAGTTGGATCTCTGTAGTCGTCGCCGGGTGAGGTCATTCTCCATCTCATTGACCTCCTCTTTTAGTTTCTCCAGCTTCTTCTTCTTGAGCTCCAGCTCGTGCCAGAGCCTCTCCATGCGGGCCTTCTGGTGTATCAACAAGGCTGTAAGGGACGAGCACACAGTCACACTGTGACACTGGGAACACGCACAATTTTGGCTACCATACAAGGTTGAACAACAGGGTTGTTTAAACCCAAAATCTTGGGAACTATAGCAAATGATGCTCTTTTTCATGTCTGTGCTCCAGTACAATGCTTTTAGGTCACATTATAACCACATACATCCAATGCTAACTGTATGGATCTTGAATATCATAACAAATTGACTGATGTAAATAAACAGAGGTTACAATAATTGTTCAAATATCAGCAATTTAACAGTAACACATTATTACTGGGCAAAGACACATCAACATCCAAAACTTTTATGGATATGGATATATCACAGAAAGAATTGTTCACCTATTGCGTGGTGTACAGGTAACAACGTTTTACTCAGACTGCATTTTCTAAACAACTCATTTTCTAATACAACTCTCAGGAGTACCAGAATAATCTGAGTGGATCCAATTAGTTTGGCTTTCACATTTGCCCCAGCATTCATATTCTGATCGAGGGCAGCAACTAATGACTATTTTGATAATTGATTAGTCTGTCGATTATAATTTTGATTAACAGGTCAATTGGATTGTTTAAAAAAAATGTACAAAAAACCTTCATAAAAATGTATCATGCATAAAATGCATTCCAGTGTGCAGTGCTCAGTTTTAAATAAAAATAAATAAATAACATGAAAAAGTTTTCATAAAACATTTTCTAAAAAAAAAAAAAAAAAAAAAAAAAAAAAAAAACCTTTTAGCTTTTTAACAATAATACAACTTCTCAGACAGCATTTAAGTAGTAAATTATAAACAATAACACAAATATAGTAGTGGCAGTTAAGTCCTAGGCACTTTAAGATGAACATATGACATGGAGGTAGAATAATTATCATGATGTTGCTGACTCAGAAACAGATCCCTTTTTAATTTGAACATTATATACACGAATGACATTTACACATACACATATTCTCCCACACTAGCACCAAGTGATTAACTCGCGGCAATTGTTGTCTGTGTGTCTAAGCAACAAAAATGTGACACACCCGGATGCTAAGCAGAGGGAGAGAGCCCATTTCACCCTCGGAATAAGTCGCAAAGCAAGCAAAGTACTACTCTCTTGACATGGTGTAGTAGGAAATGTTTGAATATGGTTGCCGATTGTGTCATTCATTTTTATCCTCGCACAAATAGCGTCCCGTATTGATTTTCAAGAAACCCAACATGTCGCTTTCAAATATATAGACGATTCCGTAAAACAATTTGCTATACTGTTGGATAACGGGATATGATGACATTATGTTAATCATCATTTTTTCAATTTCTTTTTTCAATCAATTTTTTCCTGTCGGTCACAAATGAATATTTACTATTTAACCTATTACTTATTTTAAAACACAAATAATGCCATGATGCCACACCCGCTTTAGCCTGCATCGTGGTCGTTTATTTGTCTTTAGTCGGCTTAACTTAGTTTTGAATTTACCGTGCTTCGACAAAGCCGACGTGTTCTCTCTTTAGATGTTCATGCATAGCTGATGTGCTTCTGTGACACTCATTAGCGTGGCATATTTTACATTAGACAATTTTACACTTTTGTAAAATGTTGTTTAGGATAAAGTGCTCCCATACTTTGAATGTCTAAGAATAGCTGATGCTTTTAATGTAGCATTTTATGTGTTTAAATTTTTTGTTTTATTATTGTATTTATTTACTGTAATTTACTATTGAAATTATGCCATTTTTAGATTATTTGTTCATGTTTTTATTTTTTTTTTTCAGTTTATTTATGTAGATCAGGTCTCTCTTGAAACAGATCACTATCTCAATGGGATTTACCTGAATGAATGAATGAATGAATTAATAAATAAAAAATAAATAAATAAATGTCTTCTGCCGTACCGTTTTCTCTGTCGCCATTTTTGAATGCTTAGTTGTCATGATAGAGACAAAGTTAATGTGACAGACCAACCAACTGATAATGAAATTCGTTGCCAACTATTTTTATACTCGATTTTAGTCGATATTTTAGTCCAATATTTGTTGCAGCCCTGTTATGCCCTTGGTCGTTTGTGCTGTTGTGGAATTTTTGTAATTTATTGTACATAGTGAGTATTTCTCCCCTCCTTTGTAAATACCCCCAGCACAGTACACCCCGTTTTGAAACACTTAACTTTTTGGTTTATTTCGTGGTTTTTGTCTGGCCCGGCCTCCCATCGCACCACCTCCTTTTCTGTTGAATTCCCCTTCCTGATACCCCTAGACGCCTCGGGGACAAAACAAGCCCTTCGGAGACCTATTCTGATCCTAAAACAAGGGGGTTTAAGATGTGGATGGGATATGGTATGCTAGAGTTGCTTCTGTGGACAGGTCTACTGTTAGGCCTTCAAATTATCATTCAATAATCGCTGGGTAATCAGCTTTTCCTTTTTACCCTTCCCTAAAATTATGTTTGTCTTCCCTCATCCCGTACTCGTCCATTTCACTGGATTCTATCACACTCTGTAACGTGGTGGTTGCCAGAACATTTATGGATGAACGTTTATGGTGACCTTTGGCTTCTACTCTTACTCTTTATGTCCAAACATTTCTGGAACTTAAATTTTAAGCAATAACTCCGGACAAACTTTCTCACCATCTGTCGAAACACCTGTGTTTGAAGATGACAACTAAAATATTAATTAAATAAAAACTTTAGGAGATCTGTTAAGAGGTGTCCTTGAAAATATAATTTTGCAGTCAACTGATCCCCTTCTTTTTTATGCAAGAAAAACATGTCAGTCACATTAATACAAGTTTTAATTGGAAAACAGACCAGTGAATGAACCATTGTCAGCTGTAATATTCCATATAGCCTCATTAGAATTATTTATTCCTTTTCATACAGATATATGCCTGCATACAATGTAAGATTTTTGTAAGAAAATTGGTTAGTTTAAAATGTAAAGCATGCCATCACTGTTCTTTTCACAGTGACTAGTGGAGCAACTCAAGCAGCTAACTTCACATACCGTCACTCACCACATTGTTTGCTTATGGGCTGTTAACCAGAGCAAAGTGGCTGTGTAATCCAAGTCTACATACCCTTAATTATTGTGTATCTTTCTGAAGAGGCATGCTGCTGCAGTCTATAGACACAAGTAAGATGGCTGTGGCCAAAAATAATTCAAATAAAACTGAAATATACATGAGGAAAGAGAAATACATTCTGTCTGTTTAACACACAGAATGCACTTTGTTAATAAGGCTTATATACTTATTTATTAATCTAACAGGAGCAGGGGAACAGAACACACAAACATTTGTGTTCCTCACAACATTTTGTGTTAAGGCAAACAGCCTTCTTCAGTGTGTGATAAAGAGTTTTTCTTTTCAAATATAGCCTAATATGATTGGGATGCATTCCACGCTACATGACAGCTTTTTGCCTGACTCTTTTCATGGTTCGCACCCCTACCATGTCAATTTCAATCTGTGGAGGTGATTGAGCTTTTGTACCTTTAAATTATTATTAACTTGTTATCAATTACTGTATGATTAAATCTTATGATTAACACCTGTGCTATACTTATAACAAGCTTCACACTGAAGAAAGCCGCATGCCGAAACTTTTGTGTTTTGTTACCCTCCTGCTCTTAGATTAATAAATAAGTACATAAGCATTATTTTCAAAGTGCATTGCTGTGTGTGAACCATTTTTTTCTATCTATTTATAGTCATTGGTTTTTACACACCACTCTACCCTTATTAAGCTGTTGAATGTGATGATATCATTTTTTTTCTTCTAGAAAGAGAAATACTTCAAATATATATCACAACTTGCAAAGAATTACCAGGTCTGCTAATGTCTTGTTATTTGTAAGGGAATTTAGAATGACTACAGCTAGCACCAGCAGCGCTTTCTTATTCTACAATTGTATACGAAAAAGGTTGAAAACAATAGTTAATGATGGCATTAGCTTGTTAGGTAAAAAAGTTGTAGACATGTCTTTGACTCTGCCCTAGCTTCTTCACAGAGGTTTTCTTTGTGCAAGCATTAACATGTACACAGAAAACCAACACTATGTCTGCTGACAAAAAAAAGCAAGCAAACACCTCACATTGCAAATTTAGTGGTTTTTCCAGGACAAAAACATAAAGAGATAGCAGAGTGAATGGCTGGTGAACACAGTCTGGGAGGGAGCATCACACAGTAGTCGCTGTAGAACTGGAGGGGGCGGGGTAATCCAGTCACACATTATCCAGTCAAAAGTCCAAAAAAGGAAGCATTGTGCTAATTCACCTTTGACTAAGAGTGCTGTCAGTGTAGTGCACTGTCAGACACCCTGTCAGTATGCCTGCTGAATACAAATTAGGTTAAATACACCTTTAATGAAAAACATCATATGCCCAGAAATATTTATATTCAGTTTAATCATTTCCCTCCCCACCTTTATGGATTAAAAATGAAACTATTAAGAATAATGATCGCATAATGAGAAAATAAGCATATACATTTTGGCTACATGTGCATTAGTGTCAGCATTATGGAAATCAAGTTTAAAAACAGGCATAAACATTACTCTTTGGTACAGTTTCCTTCTTGGCAGGATACAGTGGAAAAATCATTTACTACCAGAGGACAAAAATGTATACCATCCCTCAGTCTCACACAATGAGGTTGAGGCCGCTTTTTCAAAGAATACAGCAGTATAAAAAGCATCCTTAATTTAAGTGGCATCTACAGATGGGTGAAAGACATGTTTTCTTTTTTATAGTTTAATTCTATTATCTGCATACATACAAATAATTCCAATAATAATAAAAATTATATTAAAATAATTCTTATGTGCATAGATGCACATATATTCAAAGACTCTGACACTTAAATAAAAAATCATCTTATATTCTCCATTGAGGTTGCGAAACTCTACTTATCAAACCATTCCCAAACCAAGAGTCTTTTAATAAACCACCGCCTAAAACCAAAGCTTACATTTATATTAAGATTACTTGGTCTCAAACACAAAAAATAAAATTATTTCTACCAGACTTGAGTGTTGTCTGGCCATCCAGTCTTTATTCTGCTTATTAATGTTTCATCATTATAATTCAGCCATGAGATCTGAATGATATACTGCCACACTCAAAGTACATGCCTAAATGACCTTAAAACTTAAATTAATTTCTTCCAGCCATGATACTTCTGAATGCTGTGCATATTTGAATCAACAACTAGGCTAATAATATTATTATTTATAAAACAGGAATTATTTCAATTTCAACACTGAAGTGTCACTCCACATACAGTTCTGTCGCACTGGGAATCACGAGCAAAGCCAGAAGAGATTTGTTTTTGCAGATATTGTTGACACAAGTTTTACCAAGGTAGAGGCTACTCTCTTGTCTAACAGCTAGCTACAATTAATTATGAGAAGTAATAGCAAATTACATTGTGGAGGATACATGGCTGACTCTCATCTACTCTGCAATGAATACACAACGGAGGAGGCCAAGTACAAGGCTGGGAGAGTTCCCAAAAATGTTGTGGAAATTGAGAGGACAGGCTCCAGTTGAGAATGGAGCATCACAATGGAAACTTGTAAGAGCGGATGTGACCACTGTCAACTAATGCCCACCAAAAATGGATTTTTGTGCTGCAGTGAGTGAGATCTGGCCATTCAGAAGCTAGAGGAAACTGTGGTCACTGGCAATCATTGGAGAGCTGGCGATTTCCCACTCTGTTAGACAACCCAAGCAGATGGCCAACATTCTGGTGTGCTAAAGGCATGTTTCAGGATTGGAAAATGAACCAGGAAAGGGTATTTATATACCTGCCAGACCCAGTGGACATCTCCCTTCTGAAACTTCACAGTACAAACTGAGACTTTCAACCAAAACACACAAACTATTTACAGATACAGATGACTAATAGCTAACCTGGTACCTGGTTTATAGATAACGCATTCTATTATTACTGTTTGCGTTTTCAGTCATATCTCAGCAAAATATTAGTTGTCCTAGCTAGCATAATTCCACAATTACTACTACAAACTGCAGAGGTGTACTACTACTTACTTTTTACTTCTTTTTTGATGTTGTATAGAGATTTGTTTATCAGTCAAACCATCTCCAAACAATTTCAGCTTAGACCTCTATATAGCTTCTTCATTTAGTGTCCCTAACAGCCCAGTCATCCTCACCTTGTGTGTACGCTGCGTCATCTGAACCCATGCTGGGCCTGCGTGGCTCGCTGGGCCTCTCCCTGTGCACTGACAGCGGGTCCGAGATGTGAAGTGGGTCAGGCTCGGTGAAGTGGTCCGAGGGCAGGCTGAGGAGGTTGGTGGGCTCGAAGGTGGGGGAGACTACACCCGGGGAAACAGCAGGGGGCTTGTTGGGGAGACGGTGATTTTGAAAGTGTACTTGGTGTTGGGCTGGGTGACCACCACACGGGGGGAGGTGACGGTCCCAACACCACCACCCACTGAGGACCGAGATTTTGGCGGGTGGTGGTGGATGTAGGCCGGGCCCATGCTCACCTGACCCGACATGTTACGGGCGCCCGTGGGGCCCTGCAGGGGCGGATTGGCCGAGATGTAGACAGTGGGTGGATTACGGCCGACGCTGCCTACGTTGTCGTCTCCTGCTGCGTTGGCCGAGATGTAGAACTTTGGCTGGGACCGGGAGCCAGTGGGAGCCATGGCGGCCTCGTCGGAGCAGGCGGTAGCGGCAGCAGGCGGGCTGGCGGATATGTAAACAGTAGGCTGGCTGCGGCTCAGGCCAGGCCCACTGATGGACAGGGGGGCCGTGGAGCAGGAGGGCCCAGAGGAGGAGGAGGAGGAGGAGGAGGGGCAGGAGGAGGAGACAGTGGCAGAAGAGGATGAAGAGCGGGGTCCACTACCTGAACGCAGTAATGCAGTGGTGGTGGTGCTGGAGTTGCCCCGCTGGGGCGATTCAAGTTTGATCTCAATCTGGTTCTTTCGTGGCCCGGTGGAGATGTTCTGGATATTGTACTGGCTGAAGGAGGCAGTGGGGGCCAAAGCACCACCTCCTCCTGCTCCTCCTCCACCCCCACCTCCTCCTGCTGACGGCTGCCCTCCAGAGGGAGCCTGCAGGATGGAGGGTGCCTGGGGGTTAGTGGGAGAGCTGATGGGCATGTAGACGTGTGAGGTCTGGTGGCCCTGCGACTGGTGCGGTGAGGTATGTGAGGAGGAACCATGCTGGGAGGAAGGTGCCCAGGAGCCCGGCAGCGCAGCTGGATGGGAGATCTGGTAGATCTGCCCTGGCTGAGATGTGGGGCTATACTGAGCCCAGCCAGCCTGCTGCTGGAGCTGCTGCTGCTGGGACTGACGGGTTGTACTGGGCTGGGTGACGTAAGGCCGTATGTAGATAGAGTTACCCTGTGGACTGTTCAGGCCCGGTTGGGGCCCGCCGTGAATGTGCAAAGAGGTGGGAGTGTTACGGCCTGTCTGGATGTTGGGGGCCAGGGTGACGGTGATGGGGTTGAAGCGGGGGGTCTGCTGATGAGGGTGCCCCTTGCCCAGCTGGTACAGTCCTAGGTGCTGGGGCGGCTGCGGCTTCCGCGCAGCATCCATGGCACCGAAGACGTTGAGCCCGGGGGGCGTCTGAGCAGGGGCCGACTGGGGCTCCTGCTGAAAGAACTCACTGTTGGGCTGTCCGGTCTGGAGGGGCCCGTCACTCAGGCTGTGGGACAGAGTCCTGCTGCCATTCATCCTCAGTCCGTCCCGCTCCCGCGAGGCCGGAACATGCACATTCTGAGACTGCAGGCCCAGGTTCAGCTGGGTCATGTGATTACGGATTCTGGACAAGCCTGGATCGTCCGAGAGGCTGAGGTTTCCTTCCCCGTACAGGTAACCCGTGCTCAACTGGGACAGGTACTCACAGCAGGCGTCCAAATTGTTGTTGTTCTGAGGGAGGAAGTAAGAGTTATAAATGACCCAAAACAGAAATGTATCAATGTTGGAGGAAAATATACATAAATTAATATTATTAGAAATAATAGCTTTAAATCAATTGCTTCTTCCTTAAACAGTAAATACACCAGTTGTTTATACATGCATACAGTGAGATAAACAGGTACATTGTATCCACTTAATACTTACCAATTACAACAATCCTTCCTGTGTGCGGTATACATAGTTGTGTATAAATAGTGAGGGTTTATGTTCAAACTCTTAAAGCATATTGATTTCCAGCATTTATTTACAAACTTATTTTTCTGAAACACTGACAATCCAAAGATATGCTGTGTGTGTTCAGCAAGTCATGTGTCTTTGTAGCTTAACACTAACATCAATAACATTTACACATCCTTCAAATCAAGTTTTTAAATTTGCCTTCCTTTGGACAACATTTTGAGGTAAACAAATAATGATAACTTAGAGGCAGGAACTACAGCTCACATGAATTATGAATTATTCTTTATTTGGTCTTGCTTACATTTTACTATTTATGAGAAAAGGCAAAAAAGTCATCAACTAAAACATACTTGCTTTCAAAAATAGGCAGGGACCTCTCTGAAGATTCTTAAAGTGGTGCTGTGCCACTATGTTCTATGCTAGGATACAAAATTAGTCCAGTAAATTAATTCAGCAATGAAAATGAAAGTTCAAAAATGTGTTTTTGAACGTTTCCATTAAATTAGCAGGTAACAAAGCTTGACAATGACAATTATTGAAATAAATTCTTGTAATATTCTTAAGGGAGACAAATGTGTCGCAAAAACCACTTCAGGGTTCAGAGGAGATGCACCACCTGTAAGAGTTATTTCTTCACACACAGCTAAATTTTGTATGCAAATTTAATTAAAAAAAGGAGAATCAGAAGACAGTAGCAAAGTCAACTCTTGATTTTGCTAAACTGTATAAGTATACAGGCCAAATAGGCTGTAAGTTGTAAAAAACATCATCAATAATAATTAGCTTGTAAGTAGTTTGCCCCTGCCTGTTTTGTTTCAGTGTTGTTTTGGTTCAAATAAAGCTGTAATACTGATCGTGACTTAACGTTTAATAGCTTGTCTAATATTATTCAATACCTTTTAATTTTGTAAAATTTTATTTCGGCTATTCAAGGTGTGTTAATCATGACAGTCTACAGAGGTAACGTATGACTGTGTTTGTCAAGCCTAATGTATAACCAAGCCTATGCAAAAACAAGTTTGAATTGCTGGCGGAGGTTTGCCAGTAATTTTGACAAGAGTATGGATTCAAATGAAATATGTCCCCAAATGTTTACACTCTGAGAAACACTATCTATGGTGTTAATTCAGAACTAGGCGTAGCCATTACAGCATCCCAGCTTGCTGTGTCAATTGTAAATAAGCTCTCATTTGACATAATGATGCCAATGCCAGTCACACACGAGGCTGGAGGTTATCATGGAGCACATACAGTGAGGACAGAGGGTAGTTGTCACGTAAATCAGAGAAATTATGTGTTCGTGGATGCTTCATCCTGAGCTGGTGGGAGAGGGTTGCTGTAGGACGCTAAAAAGTTCAACTGCATTCAAGTGGGAAATAAAAAACTAAAAATAATTACCTATGCAGTGTCTAATTTAGAGTGTTGTAGTTATAGTGATGTAGCTGGAGTTTCAAAAATGGAGTTTCAAATGTTATGGGGTGTTATGCTCACCTGCAGAACACAATGGGACACCACCCTTTCTGGCACTTCAGGAAATTTCTGGCGCAGGTCATGCAAAACCTGGATGTCAATCTGGTGACTTCCCTGGGCCATTCGTGTACTGCCGGGTCAGAACAGATGGCTCCGTTCAGCAGTCTGAGGCCTCAGTTGTGGCAGTGCCCCATCCACAGCTTGAGCATCTTCTGAGAATAGAGAGTGGGGAAGAATGTCATGGGTAGAGGAATGTCTACACTAAAGACACAATTTGGCTACTATGGTTTAAGAGACACATGTAACCCCAGATTAACTTAATATATGAACAAATTCCTTACATTTTATTTCCACTAAATCAAAACTCTCAGTGTTTTGAAAATACAGACCTCCTCCTTGTCTTTAACTACACAAAATGCTAATCTTGTGCTTGGGGCTGTTCATTTGCCCCCATCATGGAAATGGTTTTCAAATCTACGCTTCAATAAGCAACCAAATATCTGAAGGGCATGCAACACACTGGCCTTCTGCACCCAAAAACATTTTAATAAAAGCACAAGAAAATGGCAGCGTGAGCCTTGACTCCAGTAGACCCCACATCGCTCTCACAGGAGTCCTGTGTTGACCCCAGAGAGGAATTCCCAGCATCACAGCCATCTGCACATCATCGACATCTGAAGCCTGTACTAACACTACTCAAAACAGAACAGTTGTGGGATGCACTGAGAACAATGTTGTTCCCTAACTTGCATTAGATGGCTTCTGCAGATTTGCACCAGTCCAGCCCAATTTCTGAAGTTCATTCACTAAAGCATGACCAAAAGACATAGGACTGACCTATAAACAATGGGTTTTTATAACATGAAGATGATGATGCATCTCTCTCACGCTGTTGCATAGGCCAGTGCTATTTAATCAGCTCAGAGAAGATAATCTCTGCAGCGCACCAGCAGTGTGACCTGGATTTCACTTTCAGCTGATATCAGCTTTTCAGCCAACTGATGCAAAGCGGACAGCATTACATGCAAACATTTTACCTATTTATCACTATTGTGTCTAATGTCTGCCTGTTAGCACAGGTGGTGATTACTGGTGGATATTGGTGATTGACAGGCATCCTTACCAAACTACCCCTACCACACTGAGGATACAGGAGCCAAATTATTTGAATCCCATGCCATATTAAACAATATTAATCATAGAGTGGAATCTAATAACAACAAAAAAAAAGTATAACTCAAAATGCATCTGTTTTGCAAAAGAAGTGACACACCATATCCATTTCTTAGGGGAAATTTGAGTGAGTGTATGTCCTAACAGGACCATGGTAAATCCCCAGACGTGGTAAGGGGAGAAGCTCCTCAGCTATGGTCAGAAGAGGGAGCCAGCAGCAACCTTGACTGAACTAATACAGTGGACCAAACAAAGCAAGTACAAATAATACTTACATGTTTATAAATTTTCATCCAAGATTTAAAAATATTAACTCCGTACACAGGAAAAAAAAAAAAACTGCACAAATATTACTTTAATGCCAAAAGCAATGAAGAAACATCACATTGCCCTGCACACATATCTGGCCTTAAAACAGAATATATTATAATCATACTGAGCAGTGAATTAATCTTGTTTTTGAGAGAGGGAAGTACAAGCGGTACTGGTAATTTTTAAATGCAAAACAGAGGAACTGTTGTTGCCATATCTCAGATTACATGTTTAGAGCAAACCTTGTAGCCTTGGGGTGAGTAGGACTTGCTGTAAAAGCATTCTTCAAATCCTCACCAGACAAGGCCAACACTGGGAAGTGAGGCAGTGTTTGCAGTATGTCTGAAAGCTACATCCTCACTTAAGTTATTTAATGCAGAAAAACCACTGATAGTTCAAAGGAGGGGCATTACAAAAACTGTTGGACAGCATTGGCTGCCTGTGTCTATTGAGGACCTTTACTACAGAGCTGTAGATAACTGTGGGAAAGGAAACGCAGCACTTGGCAAGCGACCGAACGGAGGGTCAACAGCAGCTCCCCCAGAGGCACACTGTGCAACAAGTGAGATCTGCCTTTTCTAAAATACTTCGGCCAAACCTTTACAGCACAAAATCAAGAGGTGCTCAGGTTCCATGGTCTCCTAGATCTTAATCGCCATGAGGTGGTGGGTGAAATGTGCCTGAATGAGGACATGTGGTTGGAGTAGACGAGATGCATAAAGGACACCATTGCTGTCATGTTATTCTTAGTGCTGGTGCACAAACCCTGACTGAAAACTGATTTCTGACAGAGGCAGCTCCCCTGTCAATGAGCCCATTCACATGGCCAAGACCACATGTAACATGGCCATCTGGATCTTTAAGAAAACAAAGGCAAGTGACGTGTTCACAGAAAACATGGAGAAGAGTATGTGCCCCCACACAACTCGTAATAAAACATGGAACATTAAAAGATATTGCTGAATGTGCCCACTTCAATGATACTGTGGGGTTAATTCACCTGTGAGCAGCTGCAGTGCAGTTGCTTGGGTGTGGGTCCAGTATGTAAGGAAGATATAAGTGTTGGTGTGTGGTGGAGTGCATGCGGTCTTTAAACCAACCACATTTTCCTTGCAACACCAAAGCGGGAAGCCTCTCCCTCCTGTGATCTTCACCTTCCAACATCAACCAGGACTCTGGCAAGGGGAAGTGGCCACATCCACAACCACACCCCAGTGAACCCCTTTGGGTCTGCCCTCAATCTGCTGAGGATGTTCCCCCAGACAGGGGCCATAAACTCTTGCATTTTTCAATCAGAAGTTTCCTCCTCTGTGTCAGGCTCCAGTCACACTGAGAGGAATGTCTAACTGCCTTGCAGTCCAGAGAAATTTAAACAAATAAAAGGGACTAATTGGCAGTGGACTCTCTGAAGCCTGCTGGCAGGCGCCCCAGTTATCCCGCATGGCCTCTCTCACTCACACACTTACGTGCACATGCCTGCAGATGCGCACACACACACAAACGCACGCACAGACACGCGCGCACACACACACACAAGCTACACAGGCTACAAGTACATTCACTAGAGTAGAGTCACACCTTACACGGTACTCTTTTACACTGAGGCCAAATGCTTTGGGCTCTAACCTTGTGTCTTGTGGGGTTTTATTTCAGCTATTAGGCCCCTGAGGTGCACTTGGGATTGACATTGTTGCTGGGATGGCCAGTGAAAATTCCGAAAAAGGATGATGAAATGCTATGTTAAAATTCTACAGCTTTAAACAAACTGCACACTAAAGGGAGAGAATCTGCTGAGCAGGGAGCTAATTTCCAACACAACAACCCAGTGACAAGAGGATCCATCAAACCCTTCCTTCCATATTCCTTCATGGCAAAAGTATTTACAAATTGGTTTAATTTCCCCTAAACTGTGGCTCAGACCACCTTCAACAAAACAATCTGCAGTTACGCGTGGTGTACCTCAGATTACAGCCCTGACAGGGACAAGCTGCAAGCCTGTGGGGGCACACTGCCTGATCTTCTCTTCTGCTCACACTCTCTCTCTCTCTCTCTCTCTCTCTCTCTCTCACACACACACACATGCACGCACGCACGCACGCACAAATGCACACAAACTTCCGCACACATGCGCTCACACGCACTCACACATGGTCAGTCATGAATACATTGACAAACAAAAAATTAAAACTCACACATAGACAATTACACAGACACAGACACAGACACAGAAGACTGGCAGCACAATCAGGGAGGTATCAACACTAGTCTTGACACTCAAGGTACACATGAAAAGGTGGTGGTTGATGTACAGCAAACTGTCATACCCCCTGGCCCAACCATTCCCTAAAGCAAAAGTCTTTTTGGAAAGTCACCATTCCCATAAGGAGCTGAAATTCCTTCTGGGGTTTTGGAAGCTTGGATATAAGCTATGGAAACTTTACTGAGGTCCTGGTCGGAGGAGAGAAATATTTACACAGCTCAGATGTCACATTGGCCATTTCATTGGATCATCAAAGAGTCTATCACTACATTAATGTCACATTATCACTGTATTAATGTCAACTTTGGTGAGGTTGAAATGTTAAACACTGCAAAGGTCACAAGGGTTTCAATATATTTTTAAAAACAAGTCTGTTAAGTGTTAGTTGAGAGTCTTCCTTAAAATCAGCAGAATAAATTTTTACCAGAGCTGTATCTAGCTGATTAATTTCCCTTCAACGGACTTAAATTAATCACATTCACTAGAGTAATTTGAACAACGCAAACAGAGGTCAAAGGTAAACAAACAAATAGGATTTGATACATGACAGCAAAGACTATGCTTGTGGGTATGTCTCTGTGGGAGTTCAGCACCAGGGCCCTTAACAATGCATTATAAACCATAACATGACAACCATTCAGCTTTTTCAGTCCATAACAGTGCATTAAGGCATTTACAAGTACACTTAATCCCATGCTCTTGAGTGAGTTGTCATTTTTGGCCTGCCATCTCCATCTGGAGCTCCAGAGATGTGGGGGTCAGTAAAAACCTGTATGCTCTGTCCACATGTTAATGACTGTGGTTCTTTCTACTTGTGCTGGCAAGTTTCATGAAACCACATTTCTATGCTTTCAGCTTAACTGGCTCTTATCAAGCAATTAAACAAGGACTTCAACAGATGAAAGCTCAAATCAAGGAAAGAGGGCATGTTCTCTGATATGTTGTTATATAATGCCTTCTTCTTCTACTTGTTGCAGAGCAGCTTTTTGAAATCAATTTGCAAGCATACCTTGAGGAGTGAGATACAGTACAGTCTATGGCTCCATAGGTTAACTCCACCTGCCACATCTATGAACAAACATGCAATATCTTTATTGTACATAACAATTTTAAATAGTGTGGCTGGAAAGGGGAGGTTATATACATATATATTTATGTGTGTGTGTGTGTGTGTGTGTGAGAGAGAGAGAGAGGGAGAGAAAGAGAGAAATGCATATATGACACAGAGGGCTGTATGTCTTCGTGTATGTGTGTGTCTGTGTAAGACTCAGAATGTGTGTTTTTGTGAGAGAGGGATGGAATGTGTGTGTGTCTCTGAGAGGGGTTTTTGGGGGCAGGAAATCAAAAATTGCTCAGTGCGGCAGTGTGCAGCTGGCTGCTGATTGGAAGCAGGCAGAGGCAGGGGCACCAGCTCTCTCTCTGGGGGCACAGTGGGACACAGGGAGGTCTCTCTGCTGGGAAAACTCTGGGCCCTCTCCTCTGCACTCAACCACCAACCAGACTTCATTCACCCCCCTCAGGCCCCGTCTACACACCAAGGCACTCCTTCAGCTTGTCAATGTATGATCTTCCCCCTAAATAATTCTCTGAAAGCTGTACGGCAGGTTGGGTCTGTGCATACCCTATATGGGATTATCAGAGGGGTGGGTTTGGGGGGGGTGCTCTCCCAGACACTTGCTGTGGCTTGCTTTGCCTTGCTTTCCCTCTCTTCCAGATCCTCATATCTCCTCCCCCTACCTCTATAATACAACATTTCTGTGGGCAACAAAATGCTGAGTTCACCTAGCTACAACTTGGAAATGGAAGTGCTGATGCATTCCAACAGTTGAAATGACAACTGGACCAAACCTGTGCTTGCTATCTGCTGCTATCTGCTCTGGCAGTCATTAACTTACACAAAACTGTTAATTGTAACACCACTTTATATGCAAGTGCTGACTTTTTGACTGAGGACAAGACTGTCGTTTGCCATGTACAGCACCTTCTTCAGAGTCAACAGCCAGGTCAACAGTGTCTGGCCTTCACTTTAATGTCCAAACACTGCGTTTTGCAACACACAGCCTACTTCATCTGCACAAGTATTTAGCAAACATTTTTTGCAGTTTTAGTTTCTGTTTCCTGTTAAAGTTTCTGTTATGTGCAAATCAGTGACCAATGTTACAGCCTGTGTGTTGGGGAGGGAAAAATACAACCCAGTGAAGTGTCTGCAGCGCCTTTGGGTGACTGTAGATGTTCAGGTCACAGATTCATCCTACAGCTGGGGGTGACTCAGTTTCCAGGCCGGGTATGAGCAATAACAACAGTGGCTGGAGCCTCTGGGTTTAAAGTTAAAGCTCCCTGCTAAACTCAGCAAGGCACATAGAACCACCCGGAACAGCCACTCCAAACAATGTTTTAATAACAATGATCATGATAAAAATGCATGGGGAAATGGAGTAAGGTGGAAATCTCCATGGCGACAGATGGCCTCATTCTCACCTCCCGCTGCAGCCCCTCAACTACAGAACATTTAAATCAATTAGGCCCTTAACATTTTCAATGTAGTTCAGAAAGCTAGATAGACAGAAAGAAAAGCAACAGAAAGAGAGCGAGAGATATAAAGAGAAAGAAAATCAGGAGGCCATTAAAACCAGCTGGACCACTGCCAGCACTGCACCCTTTATAATGTCTGCTCTGTACAGCATGCCTCAGTTAGGGGCACAAGAAATAAAATCTCATGCTTCACTTTTCCCCTGGGCTTCACACCTACTTCGAAAGCACTCCCATACCAGTTACTGTACACAGCATTAAAAACAAGTAAATAAATATGCTCAAGTAAATTTACAAATGCACTGTCAACAGGATGCATCTGGTCCATATTAGAGGAATTACTGACAGAAAAATGAAATTAACATTTAACACCACCAATGCAATTTCCAAACCTCTGTGCCAGAGAAGTCGTAAATAAGGCATTGCTTCAAATCATTTGGTTGTTTTCACACTGTGTGTGTGCTGGGACAGTGGAAATGTGAAGGTGAGAATGTTCTGTGTCACTTCTGGATTTAAAAAAAAAAATACATCCTGTGTACTACATTTACACACAAGCCTCTCAGGGCAAACAGCCTGCCCGTATCGGCCATTCTCCAAGACCAGCTTTGGCAAATGAGGACATGAGAAGACTGAAATTCTTGGAAAAACACACCTTATCCTTGGGACAAAATGCCAGAAGAGTCTGCTTCGTCTTATTCGAGATGTTGCACTCCACTGGCATTCTTGGAATAACATCTTATCAGACGGTCACAAGTGGAAACTTCTATACCTAACTTCAGACGAGAGTGGCAAAAAAATCAATGTGCTTACTAAATTACAATTACAGAGGCAATAATGAAGGTGATCTCCATGTAATGATTTTCAAAAAAAGTGTAAGAAGAAATTCTTCATACTTAATCATTTATTTACTTTATCATTTTATAATTCTTCCACTTCAGTAATTATCTTTACTTTCATATGAACTGAATATAAGTACATATGAGGTCATTCAGACCAACTTGGCTCACCACTGCATCAAGCCTGGACTAGAACACATCAAGGGTCTCTGCCTCAACAACACAACCTATCCATCTATTCCAAGTATTGACTACTCATTGTGTAAATTCCGACTTCCTCACACCAGTCTGAATTTTACTCAGCCAATTTCCACCTGTCCCTTGTTCTAGAGACTGAACTCAACCTAAAAATCTTTAATACTCAGTCTTATTAAACCCCCAATCCCCATCTTCTTTCACAACGCCTTACTAGCATGAGATGAATCTTTCCAGAAAGCTTTTAAATTTCATGGTAGTACAATGAGAATAACTGTCACTCACATGACTTCTAACATGAACAGTGAACCCCATTACCTGTATCTTTTTATCAGTCCAGCTATCTAGCTTTTTTCTGTACTTATTACTGTCAACCCAAAATCAGTAAAGGCAAGACCCATCAGCTCCAAAACCAGGACAGTTACAATAAAGCCTAAAGTTCTGAATTTGATTTACACACATTATTCATAGCAGTCATACCGTAACCTGCATATATTACACATTCCAACCACACTACAACCTGTGCATAGCATGGGCTGCAAATTATATACTCTGCACATGCTAAACATACTAAATATACTGTAATCTGCATGCCTGACTGTCAGAGTCAGCAGTCTGTCCACTTAGGCCTAAGAGATCCAAAAACCCCATTGATGGAAAGCCACAAAACTTTGACTTATACTACAAACCTCTCTAAATCTAAATCTATGCGCTATTCAAGTCTGGTCTCTGGTGGAAGAAAAGAAACATTCTATCTGCTCTTCTTGAATCACAGACATTCTATGAATCATACAGAGTAGGGGTGTGAGTAAGGTAGGTCTAAATCACACAGCTCTGGTGAACAGTTGTGCAATGTTAACCCACCTCTGCAAGTGGTGTGGCTGTGAGCCCTCTTAAAGCCTCCCCTTCCTGAGGACCCCCACCCTGACAAGCATGCTATGTCAAGACCACAGCATATGCTTAAAATAGAAACTTTAACAACAATCAAAACCTTAACACTAAACCACTAATCATTCTATTCCATTTCTTCCAAGAATTTGATGTCTGAATTCAAAAGTATGGGGAGTCAAAAATTCTTAGTAACAAAGTCATGATTTTTATTATCTGTGAAAATGCACTTATAGGAATGGCTTGAAGGAAAATTACATGGCATAGGTTTCTTGCAGCAGACTATTTGAAACATACCTTAGTCCCAAATTGGGTGAAATGAATTAAAACTGAATGCCAGATCGGGAAAGCCACTTCAGAAATTTTTAGTGGTTGTTGAAAATATGAAAGGATGTTGGCACTCTTTAAAAAATGGTAATTGGATGAGTTTGACACTTCTGATTCTGTGGTAAACTCACACAGCTAAAAATGGCTGTTTCTTCATTATAAAGTCTTCAAGGTCTTCTGACTTTGAGATCATGCCATGCACTGCTCAAGATCCAGTGTTACAACTAGAGGTACTAGACTTCAGAGGTTCAGAGATTATTCTTTTTTATGTTTAATTGATTCTTAATGGATGGTATTACCAACTGCAACATGCTCTTGTGTTACTGATATATCCCCGGCAGCCCATTACATACTTCCCAAGAAACTAGTGACTATTCTTCACACTGCAATCCACACAGTACATCACACAGCTTATGCCAGTTGCAGGTGAGGCATCATGGATGACCAGAGGAAATTTCCAAATGCCAGGTGATTGGCTTGTGAGAGCTGCTGCAGCAATAACTCAAGGAACCTTGACTGACATAAGTTCATCCTATGCCAGTGAGGGCTGTTGTGTCCCATACTAGATATGATGGTACATTTAAGATATGGGACTAGGCCCTGATCTAAAGGAACCATGTCAACTGTAACATTGTATGTAACAATTCCTAGTAGGGCTAGCTTAAAAGAACAGTGAATTCAGGTTGTGGCATCATCATATTCTTTCTCAGCAGATGTAATAGTTCTGCCAAGCAAGAAGTTGGCATGAATTTCTCAGCACAAACTTCTTGGATACTTGTAGTCAAGTGCATACAGTGAAACTGTAAGCAAGGCTGAACCTGACTCATAATAAGGCAGGGCCCATTAGCACACACAGACACAATTACTGAACTGTAACAGTCTTGAACTCCAGATGACCACGTCAACCCTTTCAGTGTCCAGTTCTTACACAAATATGTAAGCGCATAGATTACACCCAACCCCCTATCCAAATGTAAAACAGAATGAATGAATTTACAATTTACACTGCACTCTCTGCTCAATCTACTGTTATTTATTATTTCCCCTACAGTGAGGCAGACTGGACCCTGTTGTATTTGGAAGGATTCTCAGGCTAGGGTTTTTTTTTTTTTTTAAATCAGGAGAAAAGCCTGTACCGTCACTTCCAAAATAATTTATTGACGACAGAACAACAGTAGGTTTAGAACTACTGAAACAAAGAGTGGCCTACTGGAGTGGACTTAAGAAGGGAAGAGTAGACTAGACTTGTCTAAAGTTGAGGGCAGTTCAGGCGACAAGAGCTGATGGTTTTAAGGACAGAAGAAGATGTGTGGCAGAGCCTCCAAGCCAAAATAGAACAAAATAGAGGGGCAGCAAGGAAGGAGTAAAGGGGGTCTTCTCTGTTCCTCTGTCATACCCCTCCCATCCCCCAACCACTGCTGCTCTCAGTAACGAGCTTTATCTGGGTCTCATGGGGGTGGGGGTGTCAGCAATGTTAAAACAGCCGAGCTTGCACCCCTCCCACTATTGCACACTCTGTAATGTAGGGTACAGTAAAAATGGGGAGGGATTGAGACTGCACAGATAGAGATGGATGATGGCGTGGGTCCACTGACAGCACAGACACGCCATCTGACAACAGGCATGGAAACACACCTGGTAGACACGTACTGCAAATTCAGAGACCATCACATGCCAAATTAAACTGCCACCCTTAAATCAGTTGAGATTATACAGACTGTGCAGCTTTTACAGTATTACTGTCATACTTTACATTACTCAGAGGATTTACCATAGAAGTGGTGAAATGTCATCAATAATATATACAGATTGTAGTTTTCAATCCATTTGAGCAGGCTGTCAAAATGATTGGTCTGTTTAAATGAGCAGAGGGAAAGGTATGATAAGGACTGGAATATTCAAGGTATTAAAGGAGGATATTGAATATTTATTCATAAGACCTCATAAACCTGTGAATTCTAATTAAAAAAAAAAAAAAAAATCAAGAAATAAAATCTATCAAGAGAATTGTCAAATTGGCTGTTACGCCCTAAAATTCTTGCAACCACTTGCAGGTTGCACAATTACAGGGTTACTAAACCTTTGCGCCTAAACCCACACAGCAGAGTATGGGAACATGAAAATACAATACAAATGCTTGTCGTTTACCCAAGACAGACAGTGGTGAATTGAAGGAAATTCAAGTATGTGAAAACTGATCTGATAGCTGTGAAACTTGTGGGTCGCTGGGGGAGGAAGGGGGCTAAAAAAAGGCTCAGAAACAGTTGGTTCTGATAGATTTTCCGACAGGGGTTTCAGAGCCCGCTCAGCTTCACTGGCTCTCTGCCTAGCAACAGATTCCTACGCTACATGATTCACGATTAGATTATTTGTTGGCTCTGACCCAATGGAAACGACCCCCGGAACAACCACTTCCGGGTCTATAAAGCAGACCTAATTTTTTAACGGTTGTTAAGGGGTGGTCCCTTAGGGAATCATTTGTGAAGTTGTGGCCGACATTTAGCCCAAAGTCACTGGTGTAAAGAAATATCATATTAAATTCCTTTTGACTTGAATTTGGTGGATACAAAACAGACAGCCTACTCTTTTTCTCTTAGCCTTTTCAATTTTGTCAAGGCTTAGTGGAGCTTTGTGTGAGGCAAACACTGTGCTTTAAAGTGACAGTTTAAAGTACAGGCACATATAAAATAGGCATATACATTATGCACATATTAACAGCCAAATGAACTGCATGGCTAAGCCAAACAAAGTTCCCTGCAGGTACAGAGCTCCCTGCAGCTCCCTGCAGGTACAGAGACTCCCATTGTTTTTTGACATTGATGCAAAGGTTGTAAGCATTGCTGTTCAGGTAGACAACAGATTCACTAAAAACTCTGGGTGCATAATAAAAGATAAAGGAGGAAATATGCTTACATTTGTCCTGGGTGAAAAAACACAAGGCCCAAGAGGGGTAAGGGTGCTCTTACCTATTGCCATGTTTTTGCAAGGCCATGGAAACATGTGAATGCATGTTTAATGGTTCCAAGGCTAATGCATCCATGTTGAAACTGGATATTATTCTTTTCATAAAGAAATTTACAGATTACACATTATTACAGCTATTAATATTTTTGGATTAAGATGGCTATAGACACACATCAAACAATTGTGCTCACTTAAAAACATATAAATGAGGATAATATCTACTGTCTGTCTGTTTGGTAAAGGTTTGGTACAGTACACAGCAATGTAACACACCTTGTCCTTGGGATACTACACACAACTCAAAAGCCAGGAATGCTGAACATGCCTCTCACGTCAATGTCGTATCACAACCACGCCCTCAAAAGTCAGACACTTCTTTGAATGGTGCAACCAAATGGGCATGCCCAGTGCATTTCCCAAAACACAAAAACAATCCAGCTTTGTTTCACACCTTCTGGGCTTTGTTCATGAAAATTCATACAAGGGTTAGCTGTCCTGAGAGCTGTGAAAAGAACAGTGATGCCACAGGACTTTCTGCTAACCTGCAAAGCAGATCTTCAGCTCTGCCACTGAAAAACATACAAAAGATATTTATAGTATATCATTGCACTATTTAGTGGAGACATAAAGGCTCCCCCTTCTGTCTCCCTTTACAACTGCATTTTAAGCACATTCTTTCTTGCACTGAGAACAAGAAACCCTCGCGAAGGCTAAGGGCATCTTCCACTTAAATTACCACAGGAGCGCTTTAGTTCTTTGCGGGACCTCTGTGAACTCCACTAAGGAGAAAACCCTCCACCGGAAATGCTTTCAGCAGCTGCTAGGAGTATTATTCCCCACCTTGAGGCCAACCAAAAGACAAATGGCAGCCAAGCCACGTGACAACTCCATGGTGAAACACTATTGGTGAAAAACCATTCCTTTCCATCACTCTGTAGTGTCATACTTGAGATACTTACAGCTCAATTTTTATCTCATTTGTGCTCCAGTGTTTACTGTAACATTGTGGTTGTCAATAATGTTGTGGTTTTTTGGCAGTAATTTAACATCTGCTACCAATAATGACTATCAGAATATGTACTGTTAAACTTTTACAAAAATGAATTATAACCTATCAGGCAGTTTTCGTGTAATGGGGATCAACATCAGAGTGCTGAAGAAACCAAAACCTAAGGAGTGACCTACCAACAAGGCAGAACAAAACAATACGCCAAGTGACCCTATAATACTTGATTTTGCAATAAATGTGCCATATTTTTAAAAACATACAAATCATGATTGGAAGAAGTTCCAATGGTGGCGTTGGCAGAGGACAGGAGGGACAATGTTGGAGGCCCAGACTGGCACTGACAGGTGTGGCACAGACGGTGCCAGCGGCTGCCGGGCCTGATCCTCATTGCGGATGGCGGCCAAACCACACAACCACCAGGTCTGATGGCAGCGCATTCCCACGCGCCTTGTACATTCTGTGAGAGCTCATTATGAGGGGGAAAAGGAACAATACTGCACAATTACAAACTGCTCTACCTCGAACAAGTTTAGGTTGGGCCAGAGAGAGAGGGGCCAGAGGGCAGAGTGGTTAAGAGGAGGGGGAGGGGCCCTGGAGCCAGACTCTGCTGTGTGCGTGTGTGCGTGTGTGTGTATGTGTGTGTGTGCGTGTGTGGTTGGGGTGAGGGGGGCTCTCCATTTTGCTACCCTCTCTGCATGCCTCCCTCTTCCCTAGCTCTCTGTCCGCCAGCTTCAAAGTCAGGAAAAGTTTCCATGGATCAGTGACAAGGAAACCAACAAAATGACCAAAACAAAAGGAGCTCTGAGTCTGGAGAGTGAAAAAGTGAAATGCTCACTAGTTAACCACTTTTTTCACTAAGTACATCTTCACTGCTGGATGGCTTGAGGACCCACTGGGCATAAGACAAGAGCAACAAAAAATGAAATGTTCATTAAAACCCAAAACATTTGCAAGCTAAAAACAAAAGGCATTGTAGCTGTTGTGCAATCATGTGCTAGGGCAAATAGGAAGCAAAGCAAGATTGATTTCCCTTGTGTTAAATGGGAAATGTAGCTTATTATCATCCCTTAGGCTCTGAAGACAGCCTTTGAGATGCAAGAGTTGCAAAACATCACCAAATGTAATTTTAATAAACCGCTACTGCGGCAGAAATTTCAGAGATAGACCCACACAGCAAGTTCCCCTTGGCAAAGAAACTCAAAACCACAACAAACAAAAGCGTTTACAAGAATCCAACTGTGGACTTCACTGTCCACCACACCCAGACAATGTTTTTAGAAAAGGAACAAGAGAGAAAAAATAAAGGACAGAGATGCATTTACGCTGATAGCGCTATAGGAACATGATATCAAAGGCACAAACTGTGGCACTTGTGGCCCTTTTACATTATTTGTGTGTAAAAACTGAGCGAAAGGATGAAAGAAGAGCAGCAGACTGTGGGGGAAATGATGAAGGACAGACCTACACAAAACCATCCAGAAAACTACTGAAATGGGGCAGGAACGTCTGCCAAGGAAGTTACAAGGAGTCTGTGAGAAGTCTGGACAAAGAAAACTTCAAACAGGATAAGCAGCGCTACGATAAGATAACCATGCACACCGTATTTTTATAAACTAACTTTGAGAGCACATAACAACAGCTGTGTTGTCCACATGAATTTCAACAGTTGTTTTTCCAGATTAAACAGTATGTGCTGATATATTTTCTTTTTGTAATTTTTTATTGTAAAGCTTCAACAACCTCTTTTTAATATTCTGTTTAAACCTGGTTTTACTGGTTATTCTGTTATAAGGATATTATGGTTCTCATGTGTTGTTTTCAAAGTATCTAAACAAACCCCAAGCCACGTATCACAACATCACAACAACAAAATAGCAAGCAGGAGGGGGAACACCTCCTGCATCACTTCTGTGCCTTGCGTTCCATTTTACATTTGTACTTTCCACTGTCTCACATTCACATTCTTTCTGGAGGTTTGGAAAAGTGCCTGCGTCAATATGGCCGAGACAAATATTAGTAAATCACGACTGATTTCCCTTCTCACTAACAGTAGCCTTCTGGAAGAAGCACAAGTGCTGAGCTCTGCAGCAACACAGAACCAGGCCTGTTAGAGGAAACCTGTGCTGTCAGCAGAGAGTGAAAAGAGCTTTTATCTGCGCCATCAGGTGCAGCTCTTCTCCAAACCTTTCACTGACAGATCAGATAGACACCCCTCACTTCCCCCCTTACAGACCCATGTCCTATCTTTGTCGCTCCTATCTGCACATTTCCCTTAAAGGCTTTTCAGGCCTCCTCATCTCAAAATAAATAGCCACCCATGACTGGTTTCCTTGGTTTTAACACCATGCTGATGTCCTGAAGGGCTTTTACATTGTCAGGCTTTACTTTAGATGGCCCTGAGGGCATGCGCCATAGCGTTGTGGCAGTAAGTGAAGCACATGCCAGAGGGGACGCTACCCACTACTGCCCGTCATTCAAAGCAATGTGGGTGGGACTGTCTGCTGCTTCTCTACCACAAACTGTAGACATTGTTTAAAGCAAACACTAAAAAAAACCAGTGTCACCATAAAGAGAACAATGACAGCTCACAAATGACATTGCAAGCTGGTTTTTTATATTAATACACCTACATCAGTTTTGAAAAAGGAAAAGACAAAGATCCTAACAATAACATCACAGCTGGTCTCTGGGAAGCAGGGTAGGCTGTTGAGGAACCCTGTCCCAAACCATTCCAGTTTGGCAGTAGCCAAGGCAAAGGACAGTGCTCAAGAGTCCTAAGCATGCTTCAAACATACAACTTTCCTTCTGAGATGACAGGCTGACCTACTTCAAAAAACCACAGGAAAAAGCAACAACACTTTCAGTTTCTCAAGAAAGCTTTCACAATTGTTTGTATGAGTCAATCTTTGAGGACTGGTTGTCCTCATCTTCAAGGATAAAATTAGTCTTATGATCACTTAGTTTGAAACTGAAGCATGAAAATCTCCATGTGTGTTGTCAATATCTGACAACTACAGAATCTATGACTCTGTGACCTTAAATTTACACCTGGTATTTTAACTGAAACCACTGTATTTACAAGTGGTAGCATGCAAAAGTAGCAGTTAAAATCACTGCTTTCAGAAAGCCTGTAAACCTAAAATTTATATTTACATATTTCAATGAACACATGTTCCAGAAACTCTGCCAGGCACAGTTTCTTCCATTCTTCAGTCTCAACGGTCCTTTTGTGTTTTGCGGTGTCCTGATATTTGAGGAAATACATATTTGAGAAAAAAATCAGAAAAGAGAATAACTAAAACAGATTACATTATTAGGATTCAAACAGTATGCACAGAGTTACAACATTTGGCCAAACAACGGTTGTAGCCTATGGATTCCTCATGCTCTGTACACAGCTTATGCAATGTATATTATGATAATAAAATCTAAATGTTTCGGGCAAAACCATATTATTTGAGCTGAAATTAAGTTATTATTGCTATAGGCTAACTGTTTTACAGTGAGGTCTCCAGTCCATATCTGAGGAAATTTCAATAATCCAGACTGCAAACAACATATTGGTTGGAGACAAGTTGCAGAGTACCAAAGGGCATTACATTTCATAATTATCAGGATATGTAATCTATGAACATTAAAGTAATATCTAATCATGTAAACACTTCACGAATCCAGCTCAATCCACTTCCAAGGTGGATCAACGCACTTCCAAGGAGGCTGCTTATCAAAAAAGCTGCTCCATGAATAGCCAAGATGTTGCCCACTGTACAAACGTACAGGGACAAAGGCGACAGGGACAGGGACAACAGGGAACAAACGTGGCCATTACAAATACTCAACACACATACATCGACTATATCATACATCCAATTGGGGCGCCTGCATCCTTCATGATCCCATGGTACATTGCTCACATGAGATCCCATCTCTGATCTTCCTATTTCCTGTATACAGCAGTTCACCTCTTTCTGCCAACCCTGAATGTCTTTAATTATCTCATTCCGAGCTGGGCCTCTACCTTCACCTGAGTAACCTCACCTCATGGGGGGCAGCATTATTAGACAAACTCTGATGCCAATTTTCTATCACTTTGGCTGTTGTTAACTTGCATTCATTGTCTTCAAAATATAAATGTATGCTGTTAGGGATACAATAATTTTTTTTTTTTTTTTCAAAACCGCCTTAATTTCTTTAAAGACCTTTTCTGCCCTGCCACTTTTCCAAATATCCCTGGTTTAACACACAAGCAGTTCTGGTTTTAATTAGTCTAAATGCTATGTCCAGAGAAACCCAGCTGAGGCTCTCCTATATTCTGTAAATTGACGGTTTTGCTACTATCCTATTTCACAGCAGAGTTACTGCAGCAAGGGAAACTTGAAAAACACTTAATTAGGAGGAAAAGCAGCTCTTTAATTATTCTGCTTTTTTAAATGCTGATTTACTGGTTCTATTACTGAAAAAGGCTATTTTAGAAAGCTGATTTCATCACATTTAATTTGAAGAGGTTTCAGCAGTGGAATTAGACGAAGCAATGTTTGTCAGCCATACAAGTCGAAGACTGTAAAAGTGCAGAATGGCACTGCACATCCTAAAAAGTGCTGGCTGTAAGGCCCTCTACATAGGGTCTGCACTATGCTGAAACAGAACTCCTTCTAATTAATATAGTTGAAGTGTTCATGCAAACATGAAAGCTTCAATTAAAGTTGAAAAACAACTAATGCTGTGATTTTGACCAGCCTTCTTGCTATTAGTTATCAAAGTATTTATGGCTTGATAATGACTACTCTTCCTTTTTCTGTCAAAAATAAACCAGTTTCTCAGAGTTATGGAGACACAACACTACAGGAGAAGTGATCATTTAGATAATGAACTGCAATACCAAAATCATTTTTGATTCACTGTGGTAAAAAAAGATTCTATGGCACTTATGGTCAACAGCCATACCACCCCAAACCCTTCTAATGGCAGACTACTGAAGCTAAGCAGATGTGGTCTTGGGTTACTGCTAGGACGGAAGACCTGGGAAAGCTGAGTTGCTGCTGGATTAAGTATTGGTGAGAAAGTAAGAGGCACTCTTCCCTCTGGACGAACTAGTACCTCAATGCCTTAGCACAGTGATGAGGGAAAGTGCTTTCTTTCAGATGAGACGTTAAATCAAGTTTCTGACTCATTCAAGATCCTATGGCATTAATGATAATGATACTTAATAATAATGTGGACCCTGGGCTTTGGAGTGGTCTGGTGCTCCATTAACCAGATGGAAACTCAAGTTCAAGAGAGAAACAGACCACTGATACAGGACAAATTTTAATGTGCAATTTTCTGATTTTAGTAAGTTAAACTAAATTATTTGTAATTCATCATTTCTAATATAATTTTATTGCATCTCTGAATGCAATGTATGTATTGACTAAATGTAATTACGTCAATTACTTGTTTATTCTTGTGTCCCAGCTTTCTCACCAGAAGTTCCCTCTGGGAAAAATAAGGCCCCTTTTCAGCCTCTTTCTTGTTTCCTTTGTCATTGCTTAGACAAAACTTCTCTGTTGATCATCCATGTTAAAAAGATACAATATTGCTTAAAACATAGTAGACTCATGGCATTCTGGGTACAGCTAATTCCCACTGGATATGTTGTTATCAGAAGTATCAAATAATAAAGACTGTCTGGTTTAATGGTTTGTTACCCACCTAGTGCATGAACCACTGTGAAATTCTTAACCACAGTACAGATACGCACAAGCTTCCTTTTTATTTTCCAACTTCCACATTTTTAGTTTAAAGTGAGTTTATTATATACTCAATGCTAAGATTTGAAAAATTATCAAATGTTGCAAAGAGGACCATCAATGGATTTACCCTATGTAACACATTTCACATCCATTATGGGCCAGAAGAGAAGCCCCTTTTTTTGGCCAGCTTAAACTTTGTCATTATTCCAGTTTAAAAAAATATATTGTGTGTGTGTATGTGTGTGTGTTGGCTAAAGAAAAAAAAAGAGAAATGCTAAGAAATGACTGTGGTATATGCTGCGTAAGGTCAAGGAAAGGAAGAGGAAGGGGGGAGTGAACACCCACATGTAAGGATGCAATGGGTCCTTTATCTCAGACTTCCTATGGTTAGAAACAGAAGGGTGTTGTAATGCTGTTCTCCAAGGCAGAGCACTGAATAAATAAGTAAATACATGGTCTTTAAAGTAATAACACTAGCACAGTTTAAAATCATGCAGTATGACATATAAAAATATAGAAAACGTCCAGTATACAAAACAGAGATAGCGATTAATACATGTAATTTTGCACCTGAGCATTTTATGCTGAAAAGATTAAGAAATCACTGATGTCTTTGCATAATTTAATAAAAAAATGGAGATGACAGGAAATACATCAACATTGTAAAACAAAAAAGAAAAAGAAAAAAAGGTATGCACAATTTAAAAGAGATCTTGAAAAACTAGCAACCTCCCACAGTAGCAAGTTCCTTAATCATTAACTCTGTTGCACATGAGCGTTCCAGCCAAAGAGATGATAGACTACACACCCTGGTATACATCTATTTTTCAAGGCACTTCTCCATGTCTACATTCAAGTGTACTTGGCCCACTGAGATAATAAGTGTTCCATTGAACTTCTGGGGTAAACCAATATCAGATCCCTTCTAGCAGCGTCAGAGGTCAACTGTCCCTCGATCTCTTCTTACAAGCCACCTAGCATAGCACGACAGACCAGTGCTTTTTATTTGCGTACATTATTGACTGCATCAACTGTCCGTGTGTAAGCTGGCTTGAATGTCACTGAAATAGACAGAAGAGATCACGTTATGATAGTGCTCTTACATGCAATTTATCATGCACATGTGTTGTGCAATGTTTTCTTCTCCATTACAAGACTAAATGGTCCGCAATGGCGTCTGTTAAGAAGCGGACCAAGACCTCTGTTCTTTGACAAACCTTTTGGAATCACTTTGTGCGCACTGGAGTTCACATGACATATTCACACCTGTCAAAGCGGTCCAAACTTCACAAAAAGTTCATTAAGTCCATAACAAATTATGTAGTTGTGAAAGCCACCTGAATCTCTTTTTCCAATTACCTCAAAGCTGGAAAAGCATCATTAATTGCAAAAAACATGGAATAACAAAACCATTATTACACTGTTATCACATCACCACAAAGTGACAAAAACATGCCTACTTTCTCTCAGACTGATTTAGCCACATTGAGTACCACATTGAAAACTGAGCTGGCAGAAACTGGGTGATGCCCGGGCTAAGATATATCTGGAGGTAATGTAAATGTGACAAAAAAAACAATGACCACCTTGAGATAGAGCTGAAACCGGGCTAGTGTAAACATGCCATAAGAGCTACTTATTTCTAACCTACTTCACCTAACTGGTTTAGCAGCATCTGGATGTTGTGCAATGACACTTTGGATGGCATCAGCAAATAAAATGAAAAAAAACCACCAACCTTCAACACTCTTAAGGCTTGCTAATTCACTAAAGCCGAACTACAGCTACAAAGCTAGAAGAAACAACTCATGATTTCTGTATTACAAACTGAATTACATTATATGCCATCAGCAAAGGAAGGAGAAAACATTTTTGTAATACCACTGATAATTTAAAGATGTTTTCTCCTTCATTTGCTGATGTCATATAATGTAATACAGTATGTTAGGCAGAAATTAGTTGTTTTGTTCTTCTAGCTGTAGGTTGACTTTAGTGAATTGGCAATCCTTAAGAGTGCTGAAGGGTGGTGGTTTTTTCCATTTTATTTGCTGATGCCATCCAACTACAGATGAGCCATCATAGTACAAGGATGTGAGTGATGCTCATATAGTCATGCGATAAATCACAGTTGCTGTGAAACTAATCTGAATTATTTGTGTGGCAGTCTTTTGCAGTGCTGTGCTGTGAATGTACTGCTCTATGGTGGGGTAGGCCAGAGACATTATTTGCCCAGTCACACAGTCAAGACTCTGAAGCACACCCATTATTCCTGTTGACAGAAGCTTTTTTGTTTGTAAATGCAAGCTAAGGATGAAATACTGATTCAAAATTGATGCTTGACAAATGTTGTGATTTCACTTAGTCAGAGATAACTGGATTAGAGTGGTTGATATAGCATAGTTGTCAAGAGGGATCTTTGCTGATTTATGTAGCCACCATAAGGACTTCACACAAAAAGAGAGATACACAGTTAATATCCTTTCACTTAATATTTCAGCCTTGTTAATATTGTTTCTCAGACATTTGCCATGCACCACAGTTTTCTAGCTTTACAACACCCTCTTATCATAAATCTTCTGAGACTACTCTCTGAAGCTTTTAAGAAATGTTTTTATACCCTTTTATCTTACACAAAGCAGTGCTGTTTAGAACATTATGGTCTGCTTGGCCAATAATAGTTGAAAACCGTTCATGAAGAGGTATACACTCTTTTTAGGACTGGTGGCAAAATTTGTGTTGTTTTTGTCTGAAAGAACTACCAGGTCTTTTCAGGCTGAAAATAATAGCTTCTTTCCAAAAAGATGACACTAGACAACCAAATTAGTTTACAGTCATTTATAAAGCCATTATTTTTCAAGTTGTTTTGAAGAATTTACACCATTCACATATGTTTCTGCTAATCTACCTAGTAAGAAGGAGGAAACACGGAGGTATGAATTTCCCTGTCAGTGTGGATGCTGAACTGATGCAAGGTAGCTTTATTTCACCTGTCACTATGAGTCAGTTGCTGAGAAGGAAATGGAGCAACAGCACTTCACCTAATATCGTGCCTCTTCTCAAGCTCAGTTAAACTGGATACAGGCTACATGTTTCCCTACACAGTTTTTGACAATGAAGGCAATTACAAATTAGTTACCTTACCTATCATTCAGACTGACTTGTGAAATGAACTATCCATCCAGCAAATGTCCTTGTTTTTGTTAAGAGGTCAGTCAGTCAATTTAGTCAAACAAAATCCCAAATGCATGTATAACCTGGTAATGCATCTGCTTTCTGCCTGGTCACAGAAGCTTGCTGGAAATGTTATGGCGCAAGAAGTACTGGGGACAATTACAGAATTTTGACTCCAGATACACATATCTCAATGTCTGACAAAGGCTGAAAAAACCCAAAAGATGGTAAGTGTGGGAAAGGAGGTAATGATAACATGCTTTTCCCCTGTTCTACTGCAGGTGTGTTCCTTGTGTGTAAACCATAGATTTACCCTTTGAATTACACATGCAATGGCCAACATATTGTTTTACTGATTGGTTCTAATGCAAATACAAATTTAGACCAATAGTTGTCTGAGATACCTATTGCATATCACATTAACAATTTAGCTACATACTACCTTAAGCAAAAGCTGTTTACTATCCAAATACCATTACATAAAAATGGTTACATTTCTTTACCATTATTTTCAGTTGAAAAATACAATGACTTCACAATGCTTGCAGGCTGTATAACAAGACCTGTAAACATTCATTTAACCATCACAAACAGTTAAATATAGAAGTATCAAATATTCATGTTCATCTATGTTCCAATTTTCTTCTTTCAACAGCTTTCAATCAAAAAATGCAACAAAATTTTACTCTTATATCACGATGTCCACAAATTATTATGCTGTGACACTGACAGAAAAAAATCACAACTATGTGCTACAAATCTTATATGAGCAGTATTTTATAAGTATGAACAAGTGAAAAGTAAAGTGAGTTTTCCCAACTTATTGCAGCCACAACACCCTTGTTGTGCCTCAGAAATTTGACCCGTGACCTGGAAACTACAACACGTGACTCCAAGATTCAAAGTCATTTGAGTTGGTTGTTTGAGGGGGAGGGTAAGGAAATGAAATGTTCCCTGTAAAAGCAGCAGAGCCTTTACCTAAAGCATCTTAACAGCCACTGTTTGTGAGATATAGTAAATGCCAGGACTCCAAACATTTATATCCATAGCCATAAAAATGATGATGCTTCAAAACAAGATAGGACAATACTGCATAATTATTGGGTGAAAGGAGAAACTGTTTCTGCAGTAAATTTTATTGTGGTAACTTTTACCCAGAACAATCCAAGAGTAAATACATGAACTAAGTAGGTAACTGAAAAAGGCGTGAGACTTAATATTGATGCAGTGACATTTTAAATATTTTATTAAAATTTGAAGACTGTGGAATGGTAGGGGAACTGCCAATATCAGTCAAAAAGCAACAATATGACAACAGTCAGAGAATACAGGTAATCTGGTCTCCTAGGTTTTGCCACAACAGTTGCTGTATTATTAACATCAAGCGCTCAGTTACAAACCAGCCTCTCTGACTTGGTAGTTTGTCTGACTACTTGTATTCCTCACTTGAAAATGTGAAAAGAACTGATTTGCCCTGCAAATGAAAAACTTTCAAACAGGTTTTTCAAGATGCCTTCCTGAGTCTTGCCAATAATTAACCCTTCCATTTAAACACCCTCCCACCAGCTTAGATCAACAATTCCAAAAAACAAAACAACATAATTATTTCTTCTTCTGCCTTCAAAGTTTCCTTACAGTTTAACAACTGAACCAAAATAAAAGAACAAAACACTACTTTTCTCTGCTAAAAAGCCACTCAAAACATCTTTTTCACTGGAAGTGTTTCAGATTTGTCACATTTTAAAACCTAAATGCCAACAAAGTGCAAACAAGTTAGTGTTTTCTTCCTTCTTACACATCAAAAATCACAACTTTAAACGTTTTTCAGACCCTTCCCCCAATGTAAATTACAATACCTAGTCAGTGTGTTCAATCTGATACATTTTTCTACATGTGGTTTTAAAATTTTCTATAAAACACAAGTCACAAAAAACCAAAGAGGGTATTTCACAGACATTTATTAACCATGATCAAGGACTCAGAAACACACTGAGCCAATCATCCTGTCCAAATGTGTGATTTATTCCTGTATTAGTGCTAATCAGTGCATGTGAAGTACCCCCAAAGAGTGCTAAATCAGAGTATTCTTACTGTGCATCCACGTTTCCCAGTTCCATCCACATATGTTTTCAGTTAGGGGTCTGCACCTATAAACAGTCAGCTTCGGCAGTTCATTGGTCAGGATGTGCAATGTTGACTACAAGTCACGACAGGCAAAAGCTGCTAATGAATGATGCCTGTCATCCACTTCCCCCAAATTCCCACGACTGCGCAGAGTGGGCAGATCAGACTGGACAACTACAGTGAAACGCATCTCTGATCTTTGCACAGTCACTAACACTCCAGTGGATTTAATTGATTTTAATTGGCTCATGCACTCTCAATAATCCAGTGAGTGCATTCATTTTGTTCAAATAGTTTTGTATGCATGCATAACAATAATTAAATGGAAATATTGTGTGAGGTGGCATGGGGTCCTAAAACTCAAAATATGAAACAATGTGCAACAAAATCACTGGACACACCCAAAAGGTTTTGTTTGAAACAGTTTTTTCATTTACTTCATACTAGTTGGCCTCAATAAGAAGCAGAAAATGACACAAAACATGTGTCGTACCCCACTGTAATAGACTTTGCTGTGAACTACAAAATAAATGTCCTGACACAGGTGACAATATACCGCCAGGTCAAATGTCTCATAAAGAAATTACAACGCTGACAAAGCCACTGCAAACACAGGTCAGTTAAAAAGTAAATGCAAACATAACACGACAAGCCATGTTACTGTAAAGAAAAACATGGATTTTGATAAAGTACAGCGTTTAACCAGTACCGTAAATCATACATCACATCAAGTCCCAAAAACTTTCCATGAACATGAGCATTTTGAAGCAAAATCGCAATCGCTACCAATCGAGACCATTGATTGGAAATTATTAGCTAACCGTTCGAAATTATTTCATGATAGAGAATTGTGATTTCAATTCTGTGTTAAAACAATATGGACTTAGACGCACTCTTAACTAATACAAGCTACCTCCTTACACACCTCAACACAAATGTTTACAAGAGAAAAAAGATTTGTTGATTGCACAATACCTAGGAAGCAATCAATCCAGTTAAATCAGGTACAGTACTGGCAGCACACTATAATGGTCTATGCCGCGACCCCCTGTCCCATTTCTTCACTAACTTAGGTTAAGTAGATCTGGTTTATTTGGATACAACATAGGCAAAGTAAAGATGACAAAACAAGAAACATACAACTAGCTCGACTATCAATCACTGAATTGGGATACAAGGTTAACGTGAATTAGATGTCTGGTTACCTAATGGGTTAGTTAGCCAAGGAAGCCAGCGTGCGCTTAATCTTGGCGACCTGATACAAACGTTTACGATTAAAAAACCACACAATTCAGTGCACTGAGACCATGTTATTCCCCAGCATGACAATTAGCGTTAATAGTTTATTTATTTACAAATCAGAGGTAGGCTAACCAATAACTACAGCTAACTCAGCTAGCAAGCAAATTAACGGTCTACAAATAAAGCATTCGATATTTAATGTTATCTTGTTAGTAACTGATTAGATAGCAGTGCAGCATTACCTGTGGCGTTTCAAACGTTTTGCAAGAACCTCAAGTGGAAAAACATACAGAAAACAAGTCGCTACCGCCACATTAAATTTCAAGAAAAACGAACATAAATTGACTATTTGTTTTATTAAGTTTCTTCCAAGTTTGCTTGTTAACTAATTACCACGGAAAAATATTTTTATCTTACTTCCGTGATAGCTAGTCGGTACCAGTCCCAGCTTAGCTGGGTAACAAGTCAGCTCGACTTGAAACCATTAAATATAGACAGTGTAGCTTCAAACTCCACACACCTGAGAACTCATGCTAACGTTAGCTTGTTAGCTTGCTACTTGGAAAGTT
The DNA here is from genome assembly GCA_022829145.1 of Albula goreensis. NCBI lineage: Eukaryota > Metazoa > Chordata > Actinopteri > Albuliformes > Albulidae > Albula > Albula goreensis. Next base: position 14,731,293 of record CM040747.1, on the reverse strand, counting down.
TTTCTTCGTTTTTCTGAAGGGGGTGGGGGTGGAGGCGGACATATTATTCAAGTTTTATGTACGATAAAAGTGTAACTGAAAGTGTGTCTACATGCAATCATTTAAAACCATGTAGCATAGTTAACCCCCACCCAACAGCTACTGTTGGGCCTGTCCCGAAACTTTCTCTTACCGTCTCCGCCGCCGCTCCCCGGGCCACCTTCAACACCCGAGACACCGCCACCGAATCTCCACAGGGCCGGGGTGATGACAGAAAAGCGAGGAGGAGGAACTTTGGGAAGGGGGATGAATAGCACCCTGGCCTGCTCTGTTTTGATGGTGGAGTGGGGGGATACTATGCCGCAGCCCCCCGCTGTTTCAGAGACTCGGGAATTCTTTTGACAGCTCTTCTTCTTTTTCCCCCTCAGCTCCCCCCTATTTTCTCTTTTCCTTCCTAACTTCCAACAGATACGAATCAAAATACTGTCACACAATATGGCGGCTGCGGTAGCAAGCGCCTATCGCGAGACTCTCAAAATTTTAGATGAGGAGAAACTATGGTAAGGAAGAAGGGGAGGAGGAGGTAGGTGGTAAGGTTCGTTGCTAGTAGAGAGCGCTGAGGAGGAGGAATGAAAAAGACTTTTGTTGTTGTTCGAGTGGAAACTACCACTGGACACGTGGGAGGACAACAGGTGGGAGGGTTTCGAGGGTGCTAAGGAGAGTCCTGCAAAACTAAAGCATGGCGGGCAGGAAGATCTTGCAGAATGTCCGAGAAGTACTTCATTAATATTGATAATGACTGCATGCCGTGGAGATTTTTTTCTGTCTATTGTAGCAGCGTTTATGTATTGACAACTTTGACGGTTAAGATAGGCACTGTCGCAGTGACGATTGGGGCAGCTGTGTGAGCTAAGTTTGTTTTCGATGTGGTTTACCTATATGACTTACAGAGTTGGAGCCATTGGAATGAATGGAGAACAGGTCGGAATACATGATAGCAACGGAAAATTTCTGGAACAAAACAGCAACAGTGGAAATAACAAGGAATGTGTGTTGTTGGTAAACACGATACATATTGGTTATAAGATTGCAGCAGGAAACTGGTCATCAGGGCTTACATGTTGTTTCAGACATTAGGAAATTGCCCACCTGGGTTACAGTTTATTGTCAGCCGATCAGCCGTTTGAAAAACCCTGTGTGACCTTGGGAATAATCTATATCTGAAGGTCATTGGATTGACCCACAAGGCAACTAAAATTTCTACATTGCATTGGCAAATTGTGTTCTCGACTCCAGAGTCTCTCTCCCAGATTGAGTTTTATTCCCACAGATAGGCAGCCTGCTACTGGACTGGAGCCCTTAGGTTTCTAAAATGAAATAGGTTGGCTGGGGCCATTTACTAAGGTACATCCTGAAAGTTAACACCAGTATTCCACTGGTGAAATGGTAGTTTGTAATTCTCATTATGAGTCTTACTAGTGTGGCTGTGTAAATACTAATATAAACCAAACCATGTTTTGTGTGCTGATTGTCTGTGCACGGTGTATCATCTATTATATTCAATTCTTTGGCTCCTCTTTAACTCAATATGCTAACTCACTGGTTCTTAACCTGGGTTCGATCGAACCCCAGGGGTTCGGTGAGTCAGTCTCAGGGGTTCGGCGGAGGTCAAGACACACACCCGACTCATATGATTCGTGATGACACGCCCGGTTTTTGGTTTTGTGTGAAAATCATGTTTGTTCTTTGAACACAGTGATGTTGATACACGGTTCATTTTGTGCACCAGTAAAATGTATACCTATGTTTTGAATTTGAAAAAATCATATTTTATTTTTCCAGTTAAGAAGGGTTCGGTGAATGCACATATGAAACTGGTGGGGTTCAGTACCTCCAACAAGGTTAAGAACCACTGTGCTAACTTAATTTGTCTTTCTCACAACAATCACGTTAGTTGATTAGCTTTCACAAGAGATATTCTGTTGCTGCTCCCTTTTAATGCATTGTTCAATTGTGCAGTGAATTCATAATCATAAAATCTCAGAATCCACTCTTGCTCAACAGTGATGAATGAGCTGCCTAGTAATATTAGAACACTTTTATCAACCTTCATAATCTGTGAAGGATTTCTTTAAATAATATGTCTGCACTTCCTCTCAATCCAAAATGTATACAACTGCTTTCAGCCCTTCTTCCTTATTCAGTTTTATAATTTTACAGTAGCCCAAATGAGGATCAGGATTCCTCCAATAAATCCTGCCTTTTCCGGCAATGATGCTATTTGAATTGTTTTCAAAGTAAATTATGTTAATTTAGAATTAGATAAATGAAAGGGTTCTTTAAATTTGTATCAAAATTCAATCAATATATTTATTTATTTTCTCATATTTCTGGGGATAAATACAAATGATAATCTTTTCGCATATATTTACATGCATATTCTGACATGTTTACGATGAAAAATCCAAAATTTTAATTCCTAGCATTCCTCACATTAAAATCTTTCTTGTTATGTCCCTCTGAACCCATGGGGGTTCCTTCAATTCTCACCCTTTATTTAGGCAATAAAATGTATTGCCTGTTTGAAATACTGATTTGTCCATCATGACAGGCATAAAACCATTACATTTTCAGTACTGAGACAATGGTTCACATTGTTTCCCATAATTTAAATGGATAAACTGAATAGGCTTTTCATGTCACAAGTAAGTGTGTTTATCAGGAAAACAAGACCGAGTTGAGATAAATCTATGGAATCAAAATTTGCATACATATATATCATGAGAAGTTTTGTACATGTTTTTTATCAGAAAATGTACATCTGAAATGAGGAAAAATGCAGGTGTGCATTGTGTTTGGGTGTCTGAATTGGCAGAAGGGTAAGGGTATGTACTTCTTTAAACAGCTTTTCAAATGAAAGGGTTTCATTTTACCCTAAATTTTAATAGGTGGATCAACAGCTATATGAATTTTTTTCTTCGTAAGCCTATAAAACATATTCCTACTTGCTGTTGTCAGGTCCACTCAATTTGGTGTAGCCATTGTGTGCTCAGGATTTTACAGGATCAGCACAGCAGACAGATGTCCCTTCTTGTGGAAGAACTTTCCAGAAAGTCACTGACTGTTTGGTAGAGGAATGGTTTAACAAATATCCCCAATCTAGCAACCATGCTAAGACCTAACATCTAAGTGCTAACATGACACAGCAGTTTCTACACCTGTTAGGCATGCCCATTTTTAAACAATAATAAAACAATTAAGTAAATTATAATATTTAGATTCCTAGACATTTGATATCAGTTACAGTATCCAAAAACACACCTGATAGAAACTTCTAATGCAAATTCCACACCTCCAAAACCAACGTTTGTTTATAAATTTTGGAAGAAGATGGTTACATGGCTCCTTACATCTGGAAAACTAATTAAGCATGTCCAGACTGAGTGTCATTACTCTAGCTTGTTTCTGATTTGAGGAATTGAGGGTATAGCAACCACTCTTGGTTTTCCTGGTAAGGGGCTACACCCAAATGTATCCCTCTCCACTACCACCTTCATTCCCTGGAAATCAATCTTTGTGTCCTGACTCACTCTGATGTCCAAATTTGATGACAGAGACACAAATAAGCTGTCCCAGTTCTCATGCCTCGATCTCTCTTCACTCATATACACTCTACCTTTGTTCTACATATTTTTTGGAGGGCGATAGTGGAGGAAAGCAGGTGACAAGTAGAAAGTTGTTTAAAATATTCATATTTTAAGACTAGGACACAATTTTATGTTAAAATAACTAAGGTATGTTAGGAATTGCGTATTAGCATACAGTAACAAGTGGAATTTGGTTGATGAGGAAACATATCCTTCTCTTTTTTGCTCTTCAGCAAATTTGAATTTGAATAATCTGGTCTTAACTTGCATTGAGCTGTACACAGCCATTGTTATTATATATCCTAAAGTAAAGCTTGGACTGATAGATTTACTGTTTGCTTGCACCCTGTAAAAGACAAACAGCAATGATTAAACCCAGAATAGCCTCAATAAAGCAGAAAGATAAAAACATGTTGGCTTAATGTCTTAATTTGTCATTATTTTGAAAATCACACTATTTTTCAGACTAAAACAACATTTGGCCATTACAATGTGTGGGCCACCACACAGTCTGAAAGCCATGATAGTGGCCACACCCAGTATTCTGCATTAGTATTATACTTGCATTAGCTTATAAATATGTGTAAGCATTATGGTGCAGTAGGGTGACTGTTTCCATTTTCTGATGGCAAAATGTGCTTTTCTGTGTCATTTAGTCTGCCCCTGTTGTTAAACTGGATGGTTGTTTCTGTTGTCTCTGAGGACATCATAAACAGGTGTTCTGTTAAAAAAAGAATTTACAGCTTAATTGATGTAGACTAAAGCTCCTTCTCTCTTGCCTTCACCAATACAAGTGAGAAAACAGATGGTTTTGAGAACTTTCTTCAGAGGCGATCACTCATTTGCTCTTCGGTGGTCGCGGTTGAAACACAAGGCGTCTTGTGTGCTTGTGAAAGGAAGTGACTGATGCTCATACTAGTCTCCTCTGTCCATAGAGTGTGACCCCCTCAACAGAACAAGGAGCGCCATCTTGGTCTTGAGAATGAAAATAAAAAAGTGTCCAAGCTGAAACTGTAATGTACAGTCAGGGGAAACTCATCCTTCAGTTGTGCTTTCACAGAATAGGCATTTTTTCTAAATATCCATGAGTTGACACATCTAAAAAAGAGACCATCTGTTGCCAATAACTGTAAAATCTCCACCATGGTGGCAAAGCATTTCTCATGAGCTTTTTTTTTGCCATTGTGACTCATTAGCAGATATGCAGTGGCAAGCTCATAACATTCTGTATCAACAGTTTTACAAAAGCCCTACCAACAGTACATTATGTGCCTATGGTCCCAGATCACCCCAGAAACAGTGCATAACACATACAGAACATGATTTCTATGGCCATGCTAATATCCACAAGCTTTGGTGAATATTATTCACCATAGGTGTTCATTTCTCATAGACATACAGGAATTCACAGGAATTGAGGCAGACTATCCCCATGTCTAATACTGAGAGAAACATTTTTCTCAGGGTCTGGAAATGGCCTCTTGTAGGTCAGATCTGAGGATTTGATTTGCAGTGCCTTCAGGTCACGCGTCATCATTTTGCTTTGAGGTGATAGGTATTGCTGAGTCATCATAACAAAGATGAAACATTGCAGGGAGGGGGTGTATTTGGAGGGGAGTGGGAGGAATAACAGGGGGACTGGAATGTAGTGGCCAGCAAGATGTGAGCCTGGAGGACAGACAGATAGAAAAGTCAAATACAAGACAAATAGAAAAAAAGACCTATTAGAGTGATTAGGAAAAACAGCCCTCGGCACACTTGCTGTGTCGTTTTTTTTTCCCCCGCAACTACCATAATAGGAATAGGCCCTAACTTTCTTTGTCCTTTTATCCTTTGCACATACAGTTTTAACCACAAATCAACCACATACACTGATCAAAGCCTTTGGGATAAAGTGATGTAAACAACGAGTACATTTATGGTGCTGAATTTGTATAGGATTAAGATAATTTCAAACAATCACATTTGTTTTTCAATATGTTTTATTCCTTGTTCTGTCCCCAATTTAGTATGGCCACTAGAGCCTGTTCTATCACTGCTGTGCTGCAGACACTGTACACCAGGGGCTCTGCAGTTGTTGTGAATGCATTCTTATGATTAGCTACCATTAAAACAGTATAGAGGCATATATTGAGAATAATCCCAGGAGCCCTGGAAAACTACATAGATTGAAGACACATATTTATTATGCAAATTCAAAAATTTTTCACCAAAGCAAGCAATGTTATTACAGTGATGATTCAGGTTCCACACTGGCAAGACAACAATAGGCCCAGCCTCACTGGGTAACCCAGTAAATCTTGAGTCTCATTATTTTACAGCGACCTCTCCTTTCCAGTCGGATCTCTGCACATTCATGAACTAAACATATCTCTAACAACATTAGCAGTATGTGACTGGTGTCACATTTGAAGTGTGAATAAGAGTAGAGGCTCGTCACCACATGAATCAGGGTAATCAGGTGTGCAGCCACTTCTTGTAGTCAGTCTCTGGGGAAGTCCATGGTAGGCTGATTCACTTTGGTGGGGGGGATAAAAGTTTAACAATCATGTGGAAGAACAAAGCACATTGCATCCTGACCACAACATGGCATAAGCATGACTCTGAAATGTCTCATCTCTCTGATAAGCATCAGAATCAACAATTCCCTGGACAGTCCCAGAAAAACCAGATCTGAACTGGGCACAAACAGGCTTTTAAAGGAATTTGGTTCTTATGAATTGCTGAAAACCCAAAACAATCACACAATACATTTTAATTTTAATGGTTTGTGTGAAGCAACAGGGCGGGATAGATTCGTCATCTCCAAGGATAGGGCTGGTTGGCTGGTTAAGACTGGGGGTGAAAAAAAATCTGAATGGCAGTCAGGCTTGCAATCATGTTCCTCAAATTTACTCAAATTTCACACTGGAACCAGTTTTCAGATTCTGGGTGAAAAGGGGTGAACACACCCTTTGGGTACATTTGTAAAGATGTCAAGCTCTTTTATCAGTGAAGCTCGGTCAGTTTTTTCTTCCAAGCAGCTTCCAGACATTGTTTTGCAGTCCAGGATCAGTGATGGAAGACAGAACTGGCCTTACACTTGCCATCTCAGCAGCCAGGGATAAAGACAGGACACATTCTCATCCCAGGATGGATAAGCTGGGTTCTTGGTGGTTTAACCTAGGCAGTTAAAGGGAGTTGAAAACAGGAGCCTCACCATGACCATGGCTTGATATGGAATCTGTGGGTATTTTCTGGAGGGTCCCATCCCCTGGCTGACTTTTGCATCGTTATTTTATCTTGAGGACACCACAGCTCCATAAATGTGGGTGCCCTCTCAGTGGCCCTGATAACACAGGTGGGGCTAAGCAGCTTCACAGACAGGGCCTCGCATAGGATGATCGGACAGAGTTTTTTGTACTGCATTTGAGTGGAGGCCGACTTTTTGTCCTGAGTTGTGGGCTTTGACAATGCCATTGACATGGAAAGTGGTGAGGGGAATGTCTATGTAACTCAACAAGAGGGGAACCTGGAGATAGCAGTGGGATGGGATCACGTGTGTTAATGCATTCCATGGCAATCTCTCCAGCTCATAACTTTCTTGTGTTGACCTGAGTAATAAATAAGGAGCCTGAAGATTAATTTAGTGCATTCTCCATGACTGCTTGAGTGATGTCAGCTATTGGCTTGTGGATTCTTGTAAGGGGTTTTTCCACTGTCTTAGTTATCTATCATGCCTGTAAAATGCTCTTCAATGTGGCACTCAGTTAAGGTATTTAGACAAAGTTCCTTTCAAATGAATACAATTTGAATGATAGATAGCAGATGGTGCAATAAAGGTGACAATATTAGCATTTTTGGCAATTGTTAATGAAATTTGGCTTGAACAAGGAACACTTGTTAAAATTAGACAAATTACTTAAATGAATACATGGACATGAAACGTACTACTCTTAACCATCTTCATTCCCTTGAAAATCTACTAGTGACACCTAGTGGAAGAAATATAGGACTACATTCCTACATTCATTGTATTTCAGAGTGACACATTACAATGAATGCTGGGGATATCCCCACTTCATAGTGGCAGAAGAAATGGCTCAAGCATTGATGGCAGGCAAAACATGACACAGTCAACACCCGGCACCTCTCAATGAGACATACTTGACTCGTTATACATGTCCAAAGTCCTCCATTAAAATTAGCCTTTAACCTGAACTGAGTTAAGTGTGGCACAGAAGCTCTGAATCTGATTTTGACTCCTCTTCATTGGAGAACTGTTACTTGCGTGCTGATTGAACTGCTGAGTATTGTGATCATTGTTTTTTTTTTTGCTGTGATGAATAGAAAATTTTCTAAGGATGGAGCTGTATTTTTACTACTGTTTGAATGTATTTATTCTTTTCTGTAGAACATACTGAAACCATGGAGACCGTACTTATTGAAGTGCAGCATGAGTTACATTTAGATGAAAATATTCCTTAACCAACCTCACAGCAGCATGGGCTAAAAAGTACCAGTACTGCCAATCACCATCCCTGCTGAATGCAAATATTTAGCTGGTCACCACAGGTCAGTCAAGAGATAAAAATTAGGAAGTTTTTTTAAATGTGGATAACCATTTTATATCATGCTTTAAAGAGGAACCTAAGTACATATATGTGTGATTAATTAATGAATCTTATGGTTCTGTAAATAAAATCATTACTGAAAAAACTGTTAGATGTAGATATGGATATTGAGCAAACTGTCTCTTGTAATTTTGACATACAGCAATAAACAGTGTAGCATTAGTGATGCTTTCTATTTCCCAACATAGATGCTATTCTGGGGTAGAAATAAATGACATCTTCCATCTGAAGCAAAAGAGATTTATTACAATAGAGGATATAAAATAAATATACATGACTTTTTCTCATTTAACAGTCATTTGTACAGTGAAATTAGGACAACTTAGCTAAAAGCAGCTGTAGAGTATAAATGTATTTTTTTATTCCTGCACTGTGCTATTCCCATATTGCCATAAGGAAGCTATGAAAACACAGTACATGTTCTGACCATTTGCTTCTTTTGTGAATATGTGTGTACATACACACATAAACACACCTACACAGAGACTGGAAATTAGTCAACAGACAAGTAGGCTTGCAAGGTAAATATTTTCAGAGGAGAAAGCCAATACTGTATGCCATGGCATGGAGCCAAGCCCCATTTTAATGTGGAAATAAATTCTTCATATAAATCTGTATGAGTGCCTGGAAATGATCTGCAACAGGACAAGAAGGGCAAAATCATAAAACAACCCATCATTATTTGTCACTCACAATGATCACAACCTTTGGGACAAATAAATTGACACATAGGATAAATTAATCAACTGTGTATGAGACTGTCATCTCAAATAGGACTCCAAAAACATGATTCCAAAGATAGAAATGAACTATAGCTCATATCCAGGTGCTTCCTGGGAATAGAAATGTCATAAAATGAGGCCTTTGTAAGCCAAATGTCTGTGTTTCAGTCTCTGTACAAGTAGTCTCTGTACGTACTGTTGAATGAGTAAAGTAAGTGCTAAAGGTTTGGATTGGAAAAGACAAGCACATGCAACATACATACACTAAGAAGGGAAAATGTGAACAGGTGCAGACTTAGAAGTGCACTATCATTTATAGATATATACTATAGTGAGTCTTTATATATCTATACATGTATATAAAAACTCCTTAAAAAGAGCATTTTCTGGCCCTATTGTCTTATAACTGCCATACTTTTAGTGTCTAAACAAGACATTAAAAAACAAACAAAACATTAAATAGTATTCATTTACCACTAAATATTTCAGCAATAACAGTGCATTAAGGACAATTATCATAGCATTACATTTCAATGAACATTTCTTAAAACGTGTTCTTATATACAGCATTTCAAACTCTGTTACTGTATTTTAATGACAAGAGGACAATATTAACTTGAAGAGACAAACTTAACATTTAATTTGCTATGTTGTTTTATTTTTCCTAATGTTGACTGGATGACTGACATCAAGAGTGATATCTATTTGCTTGCTGCCATTGTTTTAAGTCCATGAATCAAGTTCTGCAAAAGACACAAACTGGTAAATTAAAATCTGGTAGATTAAAAATCTAATGAGAAGGCAAAAGTAAAAAAAGAAATACATCCTGAATGTTGTATGAGACGGCGACCTTGAGGTTTAAACACCCAGACTTAAAAAGGCACTGTCCACACCTTGAAATATAATGTTTCAGTCCAGTAATAAAATACAACAGCAGAGAGGATGAGAAAGGAGTTCACTGCTGTCTGATGACAAACAAACAAGACCCATTTTGAATAAGCTGACTGACAACCCACAACGGTGACACACCTAAGATATTCAAGCAAAGATTATTACCTCCAGCATGACTGCTAGAGTCCTCCTGTATAACATCAGAGTAGGATACAATGACCATTAAATATAAAACATTATACCACCAAAATCTTGATATTATTTTGCTATTACGGTATAAATGTATATTTTCCTGTTATATGCAGAGCTGACTGCAGTCTCATATTTAGTGATGTGGGTTTAGTCAGACATAGGTCCAGTTCTGTCAAATTCTCCTTAGTGCAGAAGAAATATCATAAAACATACATGTAAGTAGGTTTATATATGGAAATAATAAATATGATTGTATACTATCCATATACATGCTTTCTCTTACGACGTTTATTTTTAAATCTACCTATTGTGATGAAGTATCTAACCAGACAGGAGACAATGCTAAAATGAATGCCAGGATTCATTATTCACTACTTAGTTGCAAGAATAACAATATAGAATGGAAATCCTATTTTAAATCATTTAAAAACCAATGAATATTTAACCTTATGAAACCAGTGATTTTCATGCCCCACAAAAAAAACCGAGGCATTAAACAAGTACTGTAAAAGCTTTTCTTTTTGTTTTGCATAGGAACTGTATGGATATTATTACCTCACCACCATCAGTGGAAGCCACATACAGTATAATACATTTAAACCTCGCTTAAATAGTTTTAATTCAGAGCAGTATATCAGGTACACACTTTGCTCTTTAGCCATACGTTAAGCATAGAAAAGAAGTTTGGCAAAGAACCCCGGAAAAGCTGCTGGTTCTATTTTCCAGAATACACCATGGTTTCGGAAGGCTGCTGCAATACCTGGCCTTTGTGCCTGACCGAGGGGAAATTCAAAACAACAACATAACTTAAAAAACAACTCTAACAGTAACAAATCTTCATATAAAGGAGATATATAAAACAGTCTGGATCGCTGTTTAGAAATCCACTTGAACAAGGAGCAGTGCCTTTTCCTCATCTGGTGCCCTGACATTCACCTCAACCCTCGCAGTGCAGAATTCAAAACTTTCCAAGGACAATATTGCTAGGCTCTGAAACATCACATTGGATGTTTGTCTGTGTAATACTCATGAAAAGATCTGGTCAGCATGTACCTGTAACTGATTTTACTGTAGGGGGAGAGGAAAAAGACTGTAGATATATAGACATCATTATGAGAGCATTCTCAGCCTGTGATACCACAAGAATGGGATAGGTAGGAGTTATGAACCTATTCACCTATTCATATATACCTATTCATTATCCCAGTGGAGTGGAACAGTTGCAACACATCTGCAATAGGTGTGTAACTGAACACAGCTGTTACTGAAAGCTCCTAAAAATGATTTGGACGGCTTTCACTCTGTCATGAAATGCAAGTACCTTTGATTGTTGCTGTGATGCAGCACCATGTTGCAGTGTGACTGTAAACCCTTCCCCTCTTAAAACAAGTGCCAGTTCTCGAACCTTCAGGAAGGACAGTGTTTGTCATCAGTGTTTGCCAGTTGAGTACGGCTGGTGATTTTTGTACAGCACAAAAAGACAAAAAGTTTTAGGAACACTGCCTTCCAAAAAGTCATTTCCATCCTTGTCTAAGTTTGTGAGACCAAATGATAAAAATAGAGAGAGAGAGAGAGCGAGACAGTGAGAGAGAGAGCGAGAGAGAAGGAATAAGAACCCCAGATACATGACGTGGAAAAATTGCGTCACTCCTGCTATCTCTGCAGGACATCGATTTCACCACCACACAAGAGCAAACCCTTCTGGACTGTGTGGAAAAGACAGTAAGAAAGAGAAAGAGAGAAGATAAAGGCTCAGTTCCATTTATGGCCACTAGATGTCCCTGGCTCACAATGTCCTTGTTTAAGTTTCTGGTCGCACAGTACAGCTCCAGTCAACTGCTTTTCACAGGATAAATACTACAAAGAAGAGTGATGTCTATCACTCAGCCTGTCAAAATACTCAGTGCTCAGTCATGGGTAGAGGGGAGGGAGTGAACAGGGGTAAAAGGAGAGTCTCTTTCATGCACCTTTTGTTCCAGGGCCTTGTGGAGGTCAAGTTGACAGTGCAATCCCTTAAACTGAGCGGGGAGGAAAAATGTATTTAAAAAGTAAAAAAATATATATGATGAGACCAGAACCTTGATAACACAAAAATAAAAGAAAATACCGGGAGGTAACAGTCTGTGGAACGGTTTAGTAACTGTTAGCTGCTCTTTGTGGTGATGTGCATATTGTGTGACCTTTGAACCCCTGTCTCTACAGCACAGCCAGTTAAACTGTGCTGTCCACACAGCATGCCACCGTCAGATGTTGCTCATAGCATTTCTAGCATGGCAAACATACAATACAAATATCAGGAGTTAAAAATGAAAAAACAAAATCATGCATTACTCAAAATAGCCACAAAACACATCAAACTTCCTTGCAGGTTGACTAGTGGCTAAAGGTTTCTCCCCCTACCCTCCCACCCCCCCCACCCCCAAAAAAAAAAAAAAAATCTGATGCAAGACTGAATGTTAAGTTGTACAAAATAAATGATGCTCCACTTGTGACACTTGGTTACTGTGGTGGGTCAGAGGACTCAAGGTGGTGACAGATGCTGCAGAGAAACAGGGCTTGTCATTGGGGTCTTAGAGAGAGTACAGTTAGCTCTCCTCCCCCAGCACCCTCTCAGACTCTCCTAATTTATATATACAAGCGTCTACAATTCATTATAAAACAAACTCTAAGAATACATTTAGATAGACTGTACGTTTTATATTCCCTGCAATGACATCAGCCAGGCAGCTGACGTTCCATCTGTACAAACGCAATTTCAAAATTAGACTGCAAAGAATTCTGAAAAGCTTGTTTCTTCCATTTCAAATCAGTTTAAATGTTGGCTTTGATTTTGTTCCTTTTTAAGATTTTTTTAAAACATTTTTCTTGTTGAGATAAAAATCCATGATGGGCACTGTACAGTGTGAGAAAACCATAAATGTAAAGGGCTTGTTTTAACTGTCTTTCCCATCACATCTGTTCAATATTGAAAAATATTTACCAAAACAAAGACTGAAGTAAACTTGAAAATTCTACAGAGCGCACACTGTCTCTTGTTAAACAAATAGAAAAGGTGCGGTATATTAATGAACAAAGCTGCAATTCTTCCTCTTCAGGAACTTCTGTTCTTAAGTGCTATGGTTCGGAGAACATTGTCTTTCTGTAGCAGGGTTTTCCAAGAGGTTGTACCTGACCCTTTCTTCCTTCCATTTGTCCACATATTTTCATTATTTTCTTTTTAAATAAAAAATCTTTCACTACCCTTGGGCTAAGGGTAAAGGAGGGTTTGTTTTTGGTTCCTATGTTGAGCATGCCTTCGTATTGCAAGAGCCCCACATCTTGGCGGGTCAAGGCCCACGACGGAGTGAGGGCAAGGTCTGGGAGGAATTGAGGACACGTCCTGAGAGGGAGTAAGGATTTGGAAGAGTCACATGGAAGTGAAGGCTTGGGATAAGCGGGGAGGATATGAGGAAGGAGCCAGTGTGGCAGTGAGGGTGGGGCTCATGTTGGGAGTGTGGGTGGGGCTTAAGTGGGGAGTGAAGGTGAGGCTAATGTGAGGAGAGAGGGTGGGCCTTATGTGGAGAGAGAGGGTGGGGCTTGTGTTGGGGTTTGGGTTGGGTTTGTGTGGGGAGTGAAGGTGAGGCTAATGTGAGGAGAGAGGGTGGGTCTTATGTGGACAGAGAGGGTGGGGCTTGTGTTGGGGTTTGGGTTGGGTTTGTGTGGGGAGTGAAGGTGGGGCCTGAGTGGGGACTGAGCATAAGCTTAATTGCAGCTGAAGGCTGGAAGTTGAGGGCAAGACTTGGGTGGGAGAGAGAGGCCTGCCCCTGGTCTCAGTAGCGATGTGACTGGTGGGAGTACTGAGAGCTCTGCTGTGAGGAGGATGAGTATCCCATGGCGCTCTGGGACTGGGTAGAACCTTGGACGTTGCTTTGGTAACCAAGGCGGGAGCTGGAGTGCTGGATGGAGAAAAAAAACACTTTCAAAAGAAAAAAACAACAATAACACCCAAGCACACACAATCAACATTGGCCTGTTTTGAAGTGACCTACTGATGATGTGTGTATAATGACATTTTGGTCATTTTAAATAGGACACCACAAATAAATACTCAATCCATGTGTTGAACTGATGTGAAAGGATTTCATATCCAAAAACGACAACAAAGCAAACTATTTCAGCATTTCTGAGCCAATAAAAAGGAAGTAAATATATATTTTTACAAGTTGAAGTAAAATATTTTTCATGACCACTTCTCTTTTTTGCACAAACTCTACTGGCTGATTAATGTATAGCTGTAGGTTACACCCGACTATTCAACTGACTATAGGGTGTGGTGTACAGCTGCACGCTAGTAAATTTATTTGAATTAATTGACAAGAGTCATGCAAAGGTACCAGAGACAGAGTGAGAACAAATTAAATGTTATGTGCTTGGCTGCAGGCTTCCATGGTAGTTTTGGCAAGCAGCCTTCCCCTGGAGCAGGGAGGGACCGATCGAAACTAGAACTCCAAAACCAAAGTAGCAAACCTGAAAGAAACAAACCAGCTGTGCTTGCAGGGCAATCAGACTCTATAGCAGCTAGATTACTGAAATGTGTCCAGACAAAGTGCATAGGTTTTATTATTAGAACTCTGGGATGAGGGCACTGTTACCGGTCACAAACAACCCGCAGCAGACAATTGAACACACCCACAAAAATTCCTGGTTACATAATCAATGCTCTCTCAGCATTGAAGCAACCACCCCCATGGTCCACCCAAAAACCAATTTTATAGACTAAGATCTGACAGACAGACTCAAGTCCCCAGAGTCGCAGGGAATGTCAGGTCAGTGGCTGGACATGACTGTGCTGCCCTGAGGTAAATTCTCTCACATTCTCTCAATTCCAGGTGTAACAGGCACTGAAAGAACTTTAATCTGAATTTTCACTGGTTTAACCTGGAATCCTGCCGAGACACGCCCAGAGAGGGCGCTGCAGCAACATGCGGAGGGAGCGGCTGGGCGGGACAGCCTCGTTGTGAGAGCATTACGTGTTCAACAATCAGAGGGCAAGGGAGGGAGGAGACAGGGGACCGACAGAGAGGGGGAGAGAGACAAACAGAGAAAGGAGAAGGAGAGGCAGTCAGGGACAGAGACTGAGTAAGCTGGAGAGAAGCCTGTGGTGTCCTCAGAGGCCTGTACAGCTTCATTCTGCTGACTGTCAGAGCAGCTCTGCCCCTGTGAGGGTATATTCATGCTCACATGCACAGAGGAAGGGAGAGGTGCACTCTGGAATAGCTGAGCACAGGCTGATCAATGAAAGGGAAAGTGGGCCAGAGAGCATGAGCCGAGGCTTGCTGTGCACCAGCTTGCCTCCATGCCAACGTGGATATTTATACATTTGCTGAGGCCTGACTTTGGTGTTACTTGCAGCTGCCCCATGCAGTCTCACTCCCTATCTAATTATAGCACTCACTCCACCCACCCAGCAACAAGCTGACACCTATGAAGAGGGGGCAGCAGAGGCACAGGCCAGTTCACTAAGACTACCCTTTCTTTACAATGCACTCCTGCCCCCACTTGGCTTCTCTCCCACACTCATTCTCTCCTCTCTTCTCTCTCACTCCCACTCTGATTCTGTGACAGAGGCTGGGGTGACAGATAAGATAGATACCCTTGAGAAGTACAACAACATGAGGGGAGTATGTATGTAAGGTCATTAAGATTAATCTGTAGGTTTGGGTGAACAATATCGACCTGATACCACATGTTTGGAATTCCTGAACAGTAACACAGTATTCTTTTAGTCAGGGCTGTAGGGTGTGCGTGTGAGAGGTGAATATGGGTTGGATATCTTTCAGACTGTTCCACCCTCCTAAACATGTGACATGGTCCTGTCACTCTCAGCAGTGGATTACTCAGTGCTGAGGCATTTTAAGCAGAGTTTGCAACCTTCAAGCTTAGAGCAAAAGGTTTAAGGTTTAATGGGCAGGTTAACCTTATGCAAACATTTCATTAACATATTGAATTTGAATATTTAAAAGGATGTCTTTATTCAAGATAATGAAGAAAAGTTTAACATTAGCATTCCTTTGGAACCTTCAAGATTTTGGAATGTAAATAAAAGTTGTCAACAAGCTCTAGCAAAGTGAAATAATTGAGTTTAACACAGACTGTGATCCACCTGGGTGCTTGGAAAAGACCTAAGTATCAATCAGGCCTGCATTCACGTAAAATAAACTTTGGATTCCCACCTGGTATTCTGACTGCATCACCCCGGTGCCTGAGGAGGCCCCCGAGGGCCCAATTCGAGGTTTCTTGTTGGGGGGCCCCTGGTCCTGGCCGTGCTGGAGGCCACTCCCTGCTGTGGCCCCTGTGGCCCCAGCAGTGCCATTGGTCTGGGCGGAGCTCTGCTGAGAGGGGGCCTGCTGGGTAGCAGTCTGCTGCTGCGTCTGCGCCTGCGTCTGCGCAGTCGTCTGCTGGTGTTGCTGCGTCTGGTTCTGTTCAGGTACATGCCCAAACGCACAAATTCAGGTGTGTATACACACAAAAAAAACAGAAAGTCTTCACCACTGTCAGATTTCTTGGCTTCTCTAAAATACCATTATGAAACACAGACAACAAGCGCTAATTATACATAATGGCTACATGTTTTACCGAAAAGCTTATTTGCATACTGTACCATTGTACAATGAGTAACAGTACATGGCATTTGGGTTTACTGGTATGTGCAAGGTACAAGACAGGGCTTGCAATGGATTTCATTCTGCTTTTATGGCTTTCATATTGCATTATTTAATGTGTTGTCTGCTCAAGAGTCTGCAATGTGGAGCTCATCGCTGAAACATTACTGATTATTTGGAGAATATAATGAAAAAGGGACGTCCACCTCCATCTCTGAAAGAGGTTGCTTCCCTTCTTGTTGAATGGTCCAACATCCAACTATAAACCTTTAAAACACTGTATAGCAGGAGTTAAGCTGATCTAAAGAGGGAAAGGGTGGCCAAAAACCCAAATACTTATACATATTAATATATAGTTTGGTATTTACAATACCAGAAGTGTGTTCTCTTATCTTTCAGAAAAAGCAGAACCGCAGTAGAACACCCCCTGAAAAATACTACTAATAATAATCATCATCATTACTATCATCATCATCATCATCATCATCATCAACCATGACCAAACTTTTACCTTCTCTGTTTTTTCCTCAGGTTCGTCTTCATTTAGAAATTCTCTTTTTGGGTAGGGTATCTGACATCCGGCAAACACACTGAGGGACAAAATGAGACCACAGGCTTTGGCTTAAGTGCACCTTTTCTACTACATTGACAGAACATGGTAAACTGAGTACACTGATTAAAATATTTTTGACCAGGTAAATTACTTTGTCTACTATTCAAAGCAGCCACATTGTGGTTTTCCTTATCTGTCATAAAATTATGAAGCAAATTTTCTGCGCCATACAACACCTCACAATTTCAGGGATTAACAAAAATATGTTGTGTAAATGAAAGAAAAAAAACTAACTGACTCTTCCATAGAAGATTTATATGAAGTTAATAATAAACTGCAAAAATGACTGAGCTAACATCCTGGACTCACATTTTAACACTGAACATAAATTAAGGAATATGATACCCTCTTGCTGTTAATTAGTTATGAAGTAAAAAATTGATGTTGAAATCTTATGGAGCAATGATCTCAGGTGACATCTACGGTAAAAAAAAACTTCATAGTGGTGAACATTATGGAAATCATTTACTGGGGGACAGCAATAACTGGATTTTTCAGGCCAAAGCCAAATTCCTCCTTCTCTCTATGCACCAAGAAATAGGACCACCTTCACAGAACACATGAAACTTGCAGACACAAAAATTTGAGTAGATGAACCTGAGACCTACCAATGTTATGTGATATTATACTGAGGAGTTAATTTAGAGTTCTGTCTGTTGTTGGTTATTTAACTGTAATATGTCACTTAAATGAAAGGCTCACTCAGATGTGGGTAAAGGGTCTTCCAGAAAATAGGGATCTTGAAGTGCCTGTTCTGAGGTGATCCTTTTAGTGGGATCCATCGTCAGGAGTTTCTGGAGCTAGAATAGAACATAAATGAGACACGCTATCATGTGCCAAAATTCATATTTAACATTCATAAGCCGTGTTTGAATTTACAAACTATGAGACATGCAAACGAAGGTCAGTTTATAAGAAAATGCACATGTACAACATGTTATAATATATACAACAAGTATAAAATGCATTTACCAATAGGAACACTTTGCTGTCTGGCTTTACTTTATGCTTCTCCATATATTTAATGAGGCTGCTGTTTGCATACCTGCAGTTAAAACAGAAAGACAGAATAGAATGTTAAAGAAATACAAACACAATGCAAGTCAATTTCACATGCAACGTTTAGATCCTTACAAAAGGATCTAAATAAAGGCTGTAAAAATGGGAGGTTGGCAGATGACACCACAGGGAAAAGACTGCAGGCAAAACCACATCCATGTGTCCACTCACGTTGTTCTCCTGAAGTCCTTCTGAAGGGTGGGGTACTCAGGCATCTTCCTAATGTCTTCCCAGTCCTTATCTGAGGAATTCAAAATTCAAAGAAAGCATGTCTTTATAAGAAAAGTGTCACATTGTCAAGGAGCAGATGAGCAGAAGGCAGTACTGCTCTGCATCCATTTTGGAAAAAAAAAACAGCTTTCTCAACTTGCCTAATTCCATACCACACCTATAATGTATGTCTGGAGATAGAACATATAAAAACACACCCGAAGAAAGAAAACTTTTCTGAGAATTAAAGAATTAAAGGAGATTAAATTAAGCCTATGCAAACTGACAATGAACAATGATGCAAATGGTGCATTAATGAAACAGGAGTATTTACTGGAGCTTTTAAACTTTCCCAAAGATTACATCATCTGTTGTGTTGCCCTGTGGAACAGCTCATTGAGATGCATTTGTATTCAGGGGTGGCCTTTGCATTTCCAGCGCAGGCCAGTTTTTTTGGGCCAGTGGTACAAACCTGCAGGGAAGCCCATGACACTGAATATCCTGTCCAGCTGGTCATGGTGGAAGGGGTTGCTGGTTTTGATGTCCTCCTGGCGACAGTGAAAGATGGGTTCTGACGTCAGCAGCTCAGCGAAGATGCAGCCAATTGCCCAGATGTCTGACACAGAGAAGCAGCAATCACCTTGAGTGCCCTGTGATGACTGCACTCAGGCTTTAGAGGAGATCAAGCTATCCACAGCAATCTTAAACTGACAAAGCATTCTGCATTACATATATTTAGCGCATATAGCTCAGTCTTTGCAATCCAGGATATAGTATTTTTATTTTTTAACAACATTATGGAAGAACAAATGAGGCTGTAGAATGCAAATACTTTAAGCCACACTGTACCATGCTTGCTGAGTCACAAAATGTAAATGGTCTCCCATGTATTTGCATTTAATAAAATAATCCCAGGTGACAAAAAAGAATGAACACAAATGTCTGGGAAGAGTGTAGTGGTTCAGTGGTGTTACATACAAGCTCATTCCCTGAATGTGTTGTATGATCTCAACCAAGCCAGGCTGACTTCAGTCCTGACACAGGCCTAACAACTCTTCCATGAACACAAGCTAAAAATATTTTTTACTGCAATCAGTCTCAGCAGACATCACTAGATATTGTTTATACTGCTCATTGGATAGCTGTCTACAAGCTATGTAACCTGCTATGAATTCAAACAGAACTCTGCCTGTCAACTATGAGGACAAGGTAAGTGCATGTGTCACTCCTTTACTGTTTATCATAGCAATTATAATTCCTGTTAAACAGGATACCGAAGACAAGAATGCTAGAATGAGAACATTTGTCACACGCCCCATAAATTCAAAGCAGTCCCGTTTCCATGTCCCTGTCATGATTGCTGACTGATTCCTGAGAGGTTGCCATAAGCCTGCAGTCTCCACCCCTCCTCCTCTGAGTGGATCCTCAGCTTCTCACCTATCGCTTTGGTGTAATGTCGCGCTCCGAGCAGCAGCTCAGGTGCCCGGTACCAGAACGTCACCACGACTGGGTCAAGGTCTGCGAGAGGCTTGAGAGGTGAGTTGAAGAGCCTGGCGAAGCCCATGTCCGCTGCAGGTACATTAGGGGGAGAACAGAACAACATGATTGAAAATCATAGCTCCATTTTTAAATGCACTATTTCTTTCGTTCTATTGAAACCTGGTTGCATTTGGCAGCCCTTCTCATTCCTGCAGTGTCCTCTGTCAATTTATGTGAGCACAGACAAGGACACACTCTCCTGCAAAATGTGAGCTGGCAGCCACTGTTCCTATTCACTTTGCAGTCCACCAGCTGTGCTTTATAGTCCCTGCTTTGGAGGAGTACATTCACATACAGTTGGTGCAGGCAGAATCCTGCAGAAGTGTATGAGGACAATCTCTCTGACTGAGTCCACCTCTCAAAGGCTGCCATTTACACTCTGAAATCCATTGTTTTATCTTTCAGGGCCTCCTGGTTGCCCCACCTATGATAGCCTTTCAGTACAGTAGAGCATATTTTCAATACAAGCCCCTATTTGATGTTTTAGGCCTCTTTTAGACATTGCATCAGGAGGCCATCAGAATAAATGTGCATTAAATCACAGGTGAGATCCTCAACAACTTGCAAATGAGGGCACACAGGTAATACAGAAATCTGATCAAGCCTGTTGTGGTTCTTTAAAAGTGATTCCATTTTTAGGCTTTTTTCATTCCGTTTTCAGACTGGCTTCAACTGAATACTTTTTTTTACAAAACCACTTTAATTTACCCTCCTTTCATGGTAATTTTGAGAAGTATGAAATCACAATCACCATTAGCACAGAAACCAGCAACCAGAACAAGATCTACTTGGATAAGGACTCACATCATTTGCAACCAAAATGTATCTTGTATCCAACCAAATGAAAGCAGTTGTTTTCAGACAAGAAAACAAACCCAGCAGTCCAACATTGTTATTATTCTGGGAAAAGCAAACATGCAATTTTCATAAAGGGTTTCTATGTTAAACACTATTTGACAGGTATGTTTGATATGTCAAATATGCTAATCATTTTCAACTCTAGCCTATGTCCCACAGAGTATGTTGTATTCAAGTTTTTCATGCTTTTCCTCCTTTTCCCCCAATTTCCAGTCTGGAATGCCCAATCATATTCACAAGTCATTTTTCTCAGAATTTGAGCATGGTAATATTTTGGCTCAGAGTTTCTCCACTTCATTATATCAGCAGTAAAATGGTACAAGGGTCTCTTGTGGCTTCCTGGAAAGCATCTCCAAGAGAATACATTCTCCATTGAAAAAAATTATGTGAGCTGCTGCTTCTTTTCACACTGGAGTATATAAGTTAATTTCATAGGCAGTGAGTTTGTGGAGGACACCTCATTTGCAGCTTGTACAGGCAGAAGAAGAGTCCATCAAATGTAGTAGCTGGTGTGCAATGGGACATGAAAATCCTGCTGACAGGACCAACTGACAACAATTAGTTGCTGCCCTGATTTAACTGCTATTGAAGTATGCTACCCACTGTGCATTGTAAAATCCCGCCCTGCCTATGGTGCATAAGGGCATTATGGCAGGCACCGGGGGTCCCAGAAAACCACCAAGAAATCACCACCCATTGTATGTTGTGTTTTTCGGAGTTTCATCAGAAAATCTATTAATCTATCCATCCAAGCCATACGAGTGGCTGGAAATCATGAGATGGAAATCTTAACGTAAAAGCAGAGGATACTGTCAAGGTCAGACAGAGAAGATGTTTTTAGGCTATAAGTTTATAAAAAATGAGCAAGTGAAAACAATTCCAAAGAAAACAGCCTAGCCAGCTGATCTACATGGTAAAAAGACAGTACTACCCTATAATTCATGCAAGGAGGATGGTTTTTGACATGTTGGAGAACTTGTTACAGAAATGAAAAGCTGTTGAGTAAAAGGTGATGTGTTACAATACCTTTCAAAAACTTTCATGCAAATGTGAGCTGTGCAGACTGCGTATGGTGAAGTTAGAACATCATGCCCTAGCCTCACCACCAGCCTGAGCTTTTTATTCGCTGGAGTGGAGAAATACAAAAAGCTTTTCAAAAAAAGCAGCTTCCTTCCCACTGATAGCTTTTAGCTTTATAATCACTTAAAGACAGACTTAAAAAATTGATTTTCACAAAGAGCATATGCATTTTGTATACAGTCGCAACTTCATTGACAGTGAAATGATAAAACAGCTGTGAGCAAAAAAAAAAAATCTGGATTATAGTGACACAGTGTACTGCACTCCCCTCTTACTCTAATGAAAGTAATGTAATGTCTCTGGCTGTTAGTATCTTTGAATTGGCTTGCATCATCAACTTAGGCAGGCGTGTTGGGTTCTAGGCTTACAGGAAGCCACACTGAATGCTTAATTGAGCTTGGAATTACCTGATATGTATCAGATAACGTTGCACATTTTGACCAGATTTGGTGACCCATCTGTGCTTTGTATCTGCAGACGTGTTAAATAACTCTTTGGCATTCGGTGTATGGATGCTAAAAATACTTATGGGCAAGGGTGCCGGCCACCACCCTATCCATCCTGTCAATGCTTGTGGAGAAAATTATGCTCTGATTGTGGCTGCTGCCTCGTGAGTTGATGTGGGCAGCGCATGCCAGTGTCAGCCTACTCCAATGTCACCCAGCCATCCAACTAGCACCAGAGAGGCTGAAAACAATACATATCAGATCTTCAGCACTGAAGGGGTGGAGCATTTCTTGTGTTTCAGGCTTGTGTCATCATCCCCAAATAGCTCAGCGTAGCATTACGCAATACCGATAAGTGGCCATTTTAATCCCCCAGCCAGAATAACACTCTTGGGGATCTGACTGAACACTGATCACCACAGCCTGTCCCTTTTTGAACTTTATTGATCCAACATTAACCTGATGACTACTGCTCATGTCGCTGCATAAAACCTGCACAACAATGATGTAAGATTTCACACAGCTAAGATGGTGGATCTTTGCACTGTGATGTGTTCACTCCTCTGATTAAATGTTTTGTGCAACCTCAGCTAAGTTCCATTGCTCACAGAGTAACATTTAAAACTCTTATCACTGCTTAATATTTTGACAAATACAAATCCTTAATGCTTCCCAAAGAGGAAGGATCAATACACCATGGAGCTGGGCAGTAATGACTCAGATGAATGACACAGATCAATAATCCATATTGACCTTTAAGTCGAAAAAAGAAATCCTTACCTATTTTGACTCTTCCCCGTTCAGGACCCTCTCCCATGACCAGGATATTGGCTGGTTTCTGAAAGAAACAAACATCAGTCATGCATGTTATTCAGCCAGCGTGTGTGTGTGTGTGTGTGTGTGTGTGTGTGTGTGTGTGTGTGTGTGTGTGTGTGTGTGTGTGTACAGCCACTGGGGAGGTCACAACCAACACATGCAACAAATACAGCACATAAAACAAACCTGAACTGTTTTCGAATCATAAGACACTGCATACCTCTCAATGTAGCTCAGCTGTTTATTCACACTATGGTATGTTCACACTTAACTTATCGCGTTACTGTATGGAGCCAGGCTTCACAATCAACACTCAAACCAGTTTTATCATTATATAAACAGGCATTGAAAATAATGGATCAAAAACCAATGAAATGGCATCACTGTAAAATTTTGAAAAAGCATAAATTTATCCCCAGCTATATTAACATCGTGCCTGATCAACAAAATGGCGTCAGAAGCACTACTAGAGGCTCAATGAATAGAAACTGCAGGGGGGCATAATGTAAAACAACTTTCGGTCAGTCATCTTTTTCAGTGAAAGGCATAGGTTTATGGAATGCTCTACCGGCTATAAGAACTAATAATAATAATAAAAAAAGAACTCAAATAGAGCCCAAGCTTTTCAATAACAATTTTACATTTTGACTAAAACAGAATCAGAGTTCCATCATGATCTAACACAGATTATACTATAAAGGTCCTTTTAATTAGCATTCATTCATACATGCAAGCACATATACATATCATTGGATATTTATTGTTATAAATATATAAATATTTTTATGGTGTTTTTTAATGTATTATTGTTATTTATTTTTTCTTTTTTATGTAAAACGTTATTAATTTTAATTTAAAAGCCTAAACAGGGACAGGGGTTTCAAATTAGCATTAGGCTAGAAACCTGGTATGCCATGCGCCTGTTTCATGTTCTGTAACAATGTCTAGTTGCATTGTTATTAAAAATAAATACATGTTTATTTAAAGAAAACAGCCCACTGAAGAGATACCAAATGAAAAACAAGTATTTCAAACACCATTAACCCAGAGCTTTTGAAGCTGCAGTGCGGATATCTCAATTTTCTACAGCAGTCCACATGGTGCAAAATAACACAAGCCTGCAAATATTGTAAATGCATTAGAGAGCTGGGCACACATACTAAACCACTGGAAATCAGTGAAGTCATATTGATTGGTGGGTCAGCCCTAACATACATGCAAGAAGTACTGCAAATAAACAACCAGAGGAGACTGTATTTGTTTAGTATGCCTCTGATGGATACTGAGAATGTGGACACAGTAACCCCCAACCGCAGCATTAACTGTGTTGCATCTCAGTCTACACTGGAATCTGGCTGGCTGTAGCATAAGGCCACATGGAGGCTGGCTAGCAGTGTGCGTGATCCAAACCCTGATGCTCTGCACACAACTGCACTGACATCATCTGCCCATTTTAATTGAGCGAGAATGCAATTTCAATAACACAGTCAAGACACTCATCTACACTCATCTTTAATAATTGTTCTTTTTTAAAATAACACCATATTGTTGTTGTGAATATACATTGACTGAAATGTATGTCTTAAATTGAAATTTTCTTGAAACTGCACCAGCATTGTTTTGTATTTTATTCAATAAAAGGTGTTGTTTGGCATTGGCATTGATTTAACTAGATCCATGGTGACAGACATATGCCATAAACAGCCCGATAAACACCCTGTTCAAATGAGAATGGTGTCTCAGTTACAGTGCCAAAAATGTTGCATTGTACGATGTTATTATGCGGCATTTTGTTTTTCAGACACTTGAGGTTCTGAATTTAATGTGTGTCTTTGGACTTAGCCTACTCTACAGGCAGTGTTTGTTGCTATGGGAACAGCACTAATAATGAGCTCTATTATTCAAAGACACAACAAGGCGCTGCCATCATCAGACACAAACATACTCCCTTTCAAACCCAAATGACTGGGACTATCAAGGCATGCAAACTCTAAACAACTAGGTTACTGGAGGAGGACACAGTCAGAATATATTTCTTTTCCTGACCCTGAGCTTTCATTATTAATCTTCAACAAAATGTAAAACTAGAGGTTTACTTACAGAAGACAATGCAAATAGTTTACGTAAAAGGTTAAAGAACAACCATGATACAATGTGCAAGATGCACGTAGCACAAATATGCATCACACAGACACTGCAATAGCATTGAAATCAATGTGACAAATCAGGGCCATAGACGGCCAATAGAAAGGACATATTTTTCCTGCAAAATGTAGCCTAAAGATAAAAGGTCAATGTGTGAGGGAGTATCAGCTGACTTTTCAGTGTTATACAATACCTTGCAATGAGCAAATTGCCCCTGTTGACATGTCAAATGGTCTAAGAGGGGATGTCAAAAATACAAAATGGCAGAAAATTCAATATGGTGGTCATTATGACTTCTAAACATTTATGTTGTCAATGAAGAGACACTTCTTGGTTAAAAGAACGTTGTAACTGTGAACTGTGAAAGTTTGTATACAAACAAAACTTCAACAAACTTTATAGAGAAGGCCCACTAAACAAATTGGTGAAAATCCTGTGCAAATCAGTTAAACTATGTATATTGAGATGTCTTTTAAGTGTTCTTTAATTTATTCACAATGGCAGAAAATCCAATATGGTAGACATAAAGAGTTTCTGGAATTATTTTAGTCCATGAGGAGACACATCTATTAACACTGGTTTTGTGTCTCTACAACATACAAGAAAGGAGCAACATATTTTTTTCATTTTGTGTTTAACTGTCAGCTATAGCATCACCATGTAGCCAATCAGGGTGTATTTCCCTGTGTAGCTATTCTGCGCAAGGATTATAGATTTTGCCTGAAATTACAAAAAACAGAAAATATGAACACCTCATTTGGTGTCACAAATAATTGTATAATCACTTCAAGCTTCAGTGATTTCAGATGGCTCTGCATGGGATTACATTTCTTAAGTAACTGTGCTTATATTTGTGTTACAGTATAATTGATCAATTTTGGTTTAATGGTATGTTCCTGGCTCACAGTTCCTTAAAACCCAACCTCGCCTAAGGTTGAAATCCCTCTGAAGTGCCTGGACTCATTATCCATTTCCTGTGATGTGAATATTCTGCACCAATAACTGCCCCTGCTAAGGGAAATGTATATTACATTTTGGCACAAACATCTTGATCAACCCGCATTTTTTACAACATAAAACCACAACACTGGGTAATGTAAAAACCAGTGTAAAAAAAGTGTCAGAGTGGGAACTTCACCCAGACAGAAGCATGACAGGACATGCCACCCATCCTGTGATCTAATACAGTGGAGGAGGTGGAGCATGGGGAGAGGACTGGGGATGAACGCCATCAGGGAGAATGCAACTTTCAGAGCATGCAGAGCCAGTTCCTCTTGCCCCAGGGAGAAATACAGCTGAGCTATACAGATATGTGAGACCAGGGTCATGTTTCATGTACTGGTTAACCAGATAATCCTGTTAACTTTTTTCCACACTACAGCTGCACCACTCATCCCACACTGCCTGTGTCGTTGGAGAAAAAGTCAGTGTACACCCAGTTTGTGATACTGACCAGTGGTCCCAAGAGATGGATGAAACCAATGAACTTTCACTGGTTTAACCCTCTATGATCCCTGGCAAGGCTAGGCGAATTGTTGCCTCACCATATGCAGAACTCTCCAAGTCTTGTCCAAGCCTTCTAATTACCTGTAATGTTTCTCTGTATCCTAGACCCCACAGTTACCTATCTGAGCAGCTAGGAAAGACGAAATTAATTTCAACCATGGAATTAAGCAAAGGATACTGGCAGGTACCCCGAAGTGACAAGTTGAAGGGGACAATTTCAGCATTCCAGGTCACTACCTTGCTGTTTGACCTGCATGGTGTTGAAGCTACATTTCAATGATTAATGGACAAAAGGCTACATAATGCCACAGAATACTCAGCAATGAGATCTTCAGTGAGAGCTGAGAGTACGACCTCCAACTCTTCCAACAGGTTTCCAAACAGATTGAGTCAACTGGGCTGACAACAAATCTGACTTCCTTGGCTCAAAAAGTGTCCTCAGTTTCACCATTGAGAGTGGGTTTATCTGTCTCTCGGTTGTAAATTTGAGGCTATTTCCTAGAGTCTGCAAAGTCTCCACCCAGACTTCATCAAAACCTTTGTTCTATGGCAAGTTAAAACCATGTCATAGATCTAGCCACCATGATGAGCCATTCACAACTAATCAAAAAAGTACTTGCTGTGTGACTATTATTTCCCACAAAACAAAATTTTTGTTTAATCACACCAGGAATGCATGTGATGCACTTTGTTTCAGCTTAGAAAAAGCCAAGCATGCACACTAACACACATTCACCCCCATATGCTTCAAAACTACATCAGGTTTACATTCAGACAATGACCTGATGTCCTTAGGGCAGGTCACTTTCTATGTATTGGGTACTGTCATGAATGGCTTGTTAAACTGGAAATGCCTGTTTGTTAGTTATATAATACATTGCGTTGTTTTCAAGCTAAACATGTTTTACATGTCTGTTTACCGGCGCATGAGCAAATGATGCACTGTAGTTTCATGTTGCATACTTACTATTGGCTCACTGCAAAAGAAAATGTGTTTTGTCAGGCAAAGGCATATTTGAAACATTAGACTTCTTTTCCAGATATGGCTTAGGCCTCATTGTAGACCAAAAAAAAGTTCAATGAAGATCTCTGTTTAAAAACGGTTTTAGTCAAGGACTACACTACAACGTCTGGCATATTGGTCCATAATACTCTAAGTAATTATTTGTAAACATTTTGGGTCATTTTGTGGTTCTTTTTTACATTATGCAATTAATCTGATCAATAGCACATATTAGTGTTATGCTTTAGATAATTGATCATTATTAGTTTGGTTTAATGGTGTGCTCCTGGCTCGCAGCTACTTAAGACCTGAACTAGCATAGGGGTCTGAGGTTTGTAGCAAACAGAGTAGTACTGACTGTGAGAAATACTTCTAGGGGTTTTTTTTCAGAGCTGCAACTAACTAGGCTTTTAGCTATATAGGAAAGATCTTCTTCTCTGTACTGGCCAGAAGGATGACCAGCTACCTGATGGAGAATGGCTATATTGACACCAACTGCCAGAAGGTGGGAGTCGCATGAGAAGGAAGAAGTGCATGTCATCTGGCTTGACCTCGCCAACACTTATGGATCAGTTCCACACCAGCTGATCATCTATGCCATGGAATTCTTCCACATGCCCGCCTGTATCAAGAGCTTAGTTGCAAGCTACTTCAAGGACCTGCAGTTGTGCTTTGCCCTCCAGGATTTCACCACAGGGTGGCAGAAGCTAAGGTAGGAATCGCCATGGGGTGTGCTATTTCTCCCATTCTGTTTGTGGCAGACTTTGAGATAATCCTCATCGGGAACAAGACAGACAGTGGGAGGGATCATGCTACCATCTGGGCAGAGGTTACTTCGACTGAGGAGCTACATGAACGATGTCACCAGCATCCTTTAGACAGCAGCATGTACATCTAGACTGCTGAAAAGAATGGATGAACTGATGTCCTGGGCAACAATGAAGATCAAGCCATCCAAGTCACATAGCCTGTCTATCAGAAGAGGAGTCAGCAAATGACAGCACCATCTTTGTAGAAGGTGGCGAGAAAATCCCACTTCTGTCCTAGCAACCCATGGAGACAGTACACAGCAGTGCTCTCCGACAAACAGATGGGGAGAACCATGTTGAAGCAGCTTTCAGAAGGCCTGGTAAGGATCGACCAAAGTCAAATCCCCCGGAAGTACAAGGTGTGGTGCTACCAGTTCACAAGAGGGTGATGTGGCTGCTGAAAATGAGCGAAATTCACAGTAAGATGGGTGGGAAGGACAACTCATTCATCTGAAAGTGGCTGGAGCTGCCACAGTGCCTCTCTGAAACAAGCCTCTTTGGGAAGAACACCTTGTAGCTGCCACTGCAATCCATCAGTTTGGGATATAAGCAGAAGAAGACCATGCTGGTTCTTGAATTAAGAGTCCATTGATCAGTCAGCAAGGAATACAAATGCCAAGGTTCCTATTGGCTGGAAATGAAAAGCCCAACAAGAGGTCGACCAAGCGTTTGGTAGGCTGCAGCACCAAGAACTCACTGGCAGGGTTCAGGCAGGAAGGGCAGGACTAGAGTGGGGAGAGGCGCCATGTTTTTGTTCAAAGGCCGACTGGAAAGAGAGAAAGGAGATGGTGGTAGCAGAGGTGACAAGGATGGAGGAAGAGTGCTAGATTAGATTACCACCACATCGCTCTGTCCTGACATAGTAGTGTGGTCCACCAGGCAAAAGCTGGCTAAGTAGGCCAAGAGGGAAGAGGGTTGTAGAGTGTGTCTGGCAGAATCCTATTGGATGACTGAAGGACATTGGGGAGTGGAAGGGGTTTCTCAGAATGCCATTTAAGGGAAGCTCAGTGATACATTTGGGGAGCATTGCTTAACAAGCTCCTGGCAGCCATAGTCCTTTCCAGAACAATGGGGGGTGCATATTTTGCTGTTTATCCTTGTCTTGTCTTGTTGATATTTCTGCATGTAACATCTTGATGGTATGATGGTGACTAATCTTGTGCTCTGCACTAAATATTGTTACACTTTCTATTTACAGTAATGCTTCCTATTCATCCTATTTCATCTAGGAGTGTGAACCAAGGGCATCCAGTGTGGCTACTGAGGTCCGGAGGCTTTCCAGAGGTTTGTCCCAGATGCAGGGCCCCACGTCCCTCAGCCTATCCTATTCCACTTGTAACATTTGTCACAAGACGAGCTGGGTATGCTCCCTAGGATCTCAACTCTAGCTGATCTAGGCCTAGAAACCTCTGAGTGTAGCCAGACACCACAGCAGGCTGATGGATGTAGGCTTAGGCTGTAGGCAGCCAGACACCACAGAAAGCCCCTGGGTGTAAGCCTAGGTTGCAACAAGATCCCTTAGGTTGTAGGAGCAGTCAGACACCATGGCAGACCATTAGAGTGTAAGCCTAGGCTGTATGCAGCCAGACACCATGGCAGACCACTGAGTGTAAGCCTAGACTGCACTACGGTCACCAACCTCTGAGTGCGGCCAGACACATAGTAGGCCACTAGGTGTAAGCCAAGGCCGCCCGCAACAAGTCACCGACTTTGTAGATCCGCTGCGTTCATATTTTAGATTGGGGACCTGAATCCTGGGGCGAACCTTGTCATGCCCTGCACTTCGTTGCCAGCACCTGTTTTATCTGTTTGATAACTGCCAATGGAAATGTCTTTAGAAGTCTGTGTTTCATTGTTTAAGTTTCCTTCAGGTTTGTGTTGCCCTTGACTAAAAGCGGAATCCAACGTGGTACGAGTGGAAATCAATTACTAAGTGGCAGCATTCAGGGGACTCATCACAACTGACATAACTGCAATAAAAACACACATTTGTCACCTAACTTTCTTTCCCTCATAAATTAACTCCTTCCTTACACAGCTGACTTCATTTTACTGCCACACAATGTTGCTGAGCCTAGACCTGACCAATTGAAGCAACCCCAGATCATAACACTGCCTCCAGAGGCTTGTACATTGGGCACTATGCATGATGGGTGCATCGCTTCATGCGCTTCTCTTCTTACCCTAACGCGCCCATCACTCTGGAATAGGGTACTTCTGGACTCATCAGACCTTCTTCCATTGCTCCAGAGTCCAATCTTTATGCTCCCAAACAAACTGAAGCCTTTTTTCCAATTAACCTCACTAACAAGTGGTTTTCTTATGGCCACACAGCTGTTAGTCCCAATCCTATGAGTTCTTGTAGCATTGTGTGTGTGGAAACGCTCTTACTTTCACTATTAAACATAGCCATGAGTTCTGCTGTCGCTTTTTTACAATTCCACCAAGCATTTAAGTGATCTCTGAACAAGATCATTCAAGATTTTTTCTGACCACATTTCTTCCACAAAATTGATGGTTCACCACTATCCTTCCAGGTTTTAGTAATACACTTGGAGAGTTCTTAACCCAATTTCAGTACTTTCAGCAATCTCCATAGTTGTTTTCTTTGCTTAATGCAGGCCAATAATTTGACCCTTTTGAAACACAGTAACATCTTTTACACGACCATGGGATATGTCTTCCGACATGGTTATTTAAGAAATGAGAAGCTACTCACTGCAACAGGTAGGGTTAAAAGATTTGTTGACAGATGAAACATATTAAACAATGCCGTGAGTATTCAATCATAGGCTCTTAAGTATTTGCTTATTTAAATCCAAATGCCAACTTTTTTTTTAGCCAGGCACTGTATTGTTTATGTACATAAACCTGGTCCCTTTGATAGAATGTCCATTAGTGCACACATCATACAGTGTATTTTACATCGTCATTTTAGATTTAGGTATTCAAAAACAGGATCTCAGCATTTCTGGGTATACTAAAAGGCATACTAAAAACCATAAAAATATGTGATCTTATGAAATGAGGCCTGCATATGGGGTTACATGTGGCTGCTGCAATGGAACTATTTAACAGTTTATCGGAAATATCTTAACATGTACCTGCACAGAGTGTATTTTAATGATTAATGTTAGCCTGGGGAGGAGGGAGGTTTACTATGTCTAAACAGCAAAAAAGGAATATTCTTGTTTTTATAAAGTATGAAATTACATATTGTGCAAGTGAACTAAACAAGCTAACATTTTTTCTAAAAATATCTCTAGATGCAACCAGTTCATACACTTCACTGTGTTACACTGTATATACAGATTAGCAGTCAAACACATGGAAAATGGAACAATTCTTTCATTTAAATGAATAAGATGTAATAAGATGGTGTAAGTTTGGTGTGAACATTTGAGATACTGGTGCCAGCTGGAGTTACATTTGAGTTCTGCAACTCATTCCTCAGAGGATCACAGCAAATTTACACATTCATACTGAGTCATTAGTGTTGCATTTCCATTTACCATAACTTCTTTCCATTCTCATTGACAGGCAAATACCAAGGCAGATTTGTATATGTCTGGAAAAAACCTAGCTAAACACAAAGTCACTATATGCAGCGACGGTGCTTCTGCCTCCAGTTTTTAAAGCCTTTGATTCTGTAGGTCACTAACTGTGACCCACTATCCTGTACTCTCCTATAGACAAACACCATGAAATACCTCCCTGACAGCCACACAGTTAGAGAGAGGGGAACTTCTCTGGGAACTGCTATGGGATGGACCTGTTATGTAATCATTGCTGGGGGGGCTTGATCATATTGCTTCAAAGAACAGTTGGATTTGGAGAGAGTTGCATAAGAGCAAAAACGGCTGGAGTACAGACATGCTGGTACCAGCGGACGCCCCTTCAGTTGTTGATACATCATTCATTGCAATAACAAGCTCCCCAAGAAAGGAAGAATGCTGTTCATGTGAGCCCTGCCCTCAAACACGGCTCGTGGGTAAAGCTGTAGATAACCACTTCCAAAGACACGTGGGCTGGAGGGCTAGCTTTTTCCCTGAACCACAATGAGGACTGCACCACTGCAGAAAAACATGCGCAATTGCATTTACTGGAAAACAAGCTTCAACAGCAACATGAAAATAATATGTTGCTATTGCTATTGAAAGAGTTACTACCCTAATCTGTATTTGAGATTTAATGATTTGTATATGATGATATGATGATATATTGCATGGTGATATACAGGAATTAAATCTAACACTTCTGCAAAGTAATAATCATTTAGGGCTTAAGAATATTTTGAGCTGTGGCATTAAATTCTGGAAATATGATAGTATAATAGCAACACACTATTTAACAAATAACATTCAAAATTTTCTGTGATAAAGTCCACTGGAATTGAATGACCACAATTCTGCAGTGATGCACGACAGAGACCAGGGTTTTTCAACAACACGAAGAGTGTGAAGTCATTATTTTGTGACTTGTGATTGAGAAACCTGTATAACAACAGTCATACAGTTTCTAACTATCATAATCTCTTTCAGTCTACTTTTAAAAGTATGGGTCATCTGCACTGAAATTGGATATTTGTAAAATGAGATAAGACTGAATGCCTTCTGATCTGGATTTCTTCACAATTACAATTTGAACTCATTCGAAAAGTAAATATTTACAAACTTGACATGGGAGTCCATTATAAATCTGCTTTAAGAATTATGATGTGGTTCCTTTCAGGGCTTTATCTTGTTACACTGACATTAATCTGATAAGGAACATGAACAGCTACTTGCAGACATTCTGCTGGGTGAAAAAAGGTGGCTCACCTCAAGAATTTCGGAGAATCCACATGCTAACCTGTAACCTACCAAACTGATGGAAGATGAGGGGGTGGCATAATACACTGACAATAAGGGTATCCAAATTGAGGAATGAAAAAGGAATGGGGGAAAAACTGTATTATTAACACTTCATCCAGTAAATACACACACTTTAGTCCTTGAAAGTAGTAAAAAATGAAACGGAACATGTTTGGGGAATCCTGGATATTCAGAAACACACCTCTAACTGTGTTTCTACCAAATCTACCCTCCTTTCACACTTGCAAAAGTGTGCCCTTTTGTATTTCAGCAGCATTCCAACAGAAAAAGGAACCTCTCCATAAAGTACAGTCCTGCAAGAGAGAACAATACTGCATGCATACTGTGGTACCACAACCAGCTAGTTTAAATATGCATGCCATCTCTTTAGCACAAAATTAGTTGTTAAGTTGTACATTCTGTTTTACATGGACAGACTTGAAATGAGCTTCTGTACTGCTGTGCTTTTGGTATACTAAAAGGTATAATCAGCATAAAATGTGGAATGTCAAAAGAATGTAATGTTTCCTGCATCAAACATTTGCAAATAATCAGCCCTTCTGTGCTAAACTATTTCTTTTCTATGCATTTTAGAGGGGCGGACTGAAAAAAACACATTCAAATATATTTAACAGAAATTAATTCTTAATAAGTGGTTAATACATTCTTAATAAATGTCTAAGTGTGTGGCCAACAACCATGAAGAGAGAGGAACCTTTCAGACCGAGGTGGTATTACAAAATATATAGGCTACATTTTTTTCTCCAAAATTATTTCCTTTCCATTAGCATTATTATTATGTGTAAAACTATCATTTGTTGGTCATGTTTTCCCTGCATGTTCTGCTATCTGCCAGATCCCCACTGCTCAGTTCCATAAGCTCTGAACAGGATGTCTGTGGGACAAAAAAAACATCTAGACTATGTCATTAACTTCAGAAAAACCTTATATTTACAAATTTTATATGCTGTTTTTCTTGTTATTGCTTTTATTTCTGACATTGTATTCATTCACGAGTTGCCAAAAACACTGGAAGATTGATGGAAAAACAAATGAAAAGGACAAAGCATTTTCCAAAATTATACTAAAAAAACATAAACTGTACACAAGCTTACGTGTAAAAAAAACACACACAATAACAGGAAGTAAAAGAATGAGAAAGCACAGTGGTCACAATATGTTAGCCTTGGTCAAAAATCTGATATGATTAACAAAAGAAAAAATAATTCTGGAGCAATGAAAGGGGACATTGAGAGCTGGATGTAATGGAGCTTAGATAAGTGATCTCGACCTTCAGTGAGACTGGTTTGCTTAGTATAAAAGTTTGCTGGGTAGAATATTTTTAGAGCTCTCTTAACATGCAAGTTTTTCAAAAACATAATACGTACAGCACTCCAACCACAAACAAAACCTTTAAAACTCGCATTGCAATCATAAAATTACAATCTACATTAAATCATAACCAGAATATAAAAGAGATATTTGATCTGCACTACATTTAATTCCACACTTATGTCAAACATAACCAATTTTTTCCTGGCTGCATTCAGTAGCAACTGTCATCACTGCTACATTCCAAATAATTATTGCTACAGGTTAAACACACTTGTAAAATGTATCTTGTAATCCCAGTACCTTTGAAAGTGTACTGAACCTTGATGATTTCTCTAGTAATTAATCGAAGAAAGTGTTATTTTATTGCATGTGTATCATTTCAGATACACAACTTCTTTGATGTGGATCACTGGAACAAAGTTTTCAAATAAACAAATCACCTTATATAAGTGCTAGGAAAACATGCCAGGAGAAAAACCAAGTATACTTGATGGCTACAATTACAGAAAGTAAGCAAGGAACCAACTAAAACTGAAAATCTTAAAACAACAGTAAATTCTTACTACAGGCACCACTGAGATGAGTCGCGTTCCATGTGGGTACAACTGCATAGCTGTGTTTTATCAGACTAGAACACTGATCGTCTCTGAAGCATGCTCTGCTTTGGCACACAGCCAGTCCTGTGCATGCTGATCCCATAGATACTTTGCTATTTACATAATGTGGTGCAGTGTCTGAGAGGACACTCTGTGTTGTACCCTCCATCTGTGAGGGCTGGAGTCACATTAGCACTCCTGATGGTAGGCCGATGAAATTTCATGATCCATGGGGTTTGTAGGAACACCATCCCCTTTCTGGAAAACAAACCTCAATCAAAACTGAGTGAACACCTCGAAGGGATGAAAGGCAAGTGTCAAGTTCTGGGGTTGAGTCTGTTGTGATACACATTAACCTTTGAGTTCTTAGTTTCACCCCCTGCATTTGCTCAAACGTTTGTCTCCCTGCACTTTGTAGTCCTAACATTATCTAAAGATAACATGTTTCTCTCTCTGTCTTTGAGAAATCCAATAGCTGAATTTCATAGACAATAATGAAAAACAGACAGAGCAGTCAGTAGTTACGACTGGGCTCAACAGAGCACATATAAAGATAAATGTTTTGTCAAAGAAATGTAAGCCACTCTGAGAGGAGATAACAGTATGTGAGTATTTACACAAGCAGTGCAGGTTGCACTGCCAGATAAGAACATGCAAAAGGGCACAACCACCAGGCTTCATTCAGGCTGGGCTAGAGGTGATTTCCCTAAACAATATGGGGTGCAGAGTCAGGTGAAAAGCAGTTCCTTCCAGGAAAGGACTGTGGGAAACCAGGGGGTGAGTGTTTCACAGGAGAGCGTGTGCTTGGAGCTGGAGCTGAGACTGTAGGATATGCACACCAAGCCAGAGTATGCTGCTCCAAGTCCAGGTGCCTCAAACCATCATAAACTCCACACTGAAATATCACTACTTCGAAAAAGCAAAAACATCCGGCTCTAACCAGGCAGCCCAAAGTTACGATGTAGTCCCCACGGAATTATCATCACAATGAAGCCAAAACAATCTGCTCTTAACTGTGCGAACCAAAGCAAAGATGTACTCTACAGAGAAACATCATCATAGTGGCATCAGTACAACCAGCTCTTACCATGCAATACAGAGGCCAGACATACTCTACAGGGGAATATCACCACATTGGCACCACACTAGTATCAGGAGTAATATTAAGAAAAACAAAAAATACATTAAGCATGTTGCCTGAAACCAGTAGTAATGAAAAAGAATGTTATGAAACAGAGAATTCATGTCAATAGCACTGAAATATGTGTAATTGTACAGGAAATGTGCCAACTATGTAGCCATCATAGGAGGCAGTAATGTTACTCACAAGATCCCTGTGCAGCACCCAGTTGGCATGGAGATAATGAATTCCATCCAGAATCTGATAGAGAAGTGACTTTACCATCCCTCGAGGCAACTGCATGGGCTTCTTATTGGCCTTTGAAGCACGGTGAAACTTAATGATGTGCTGCAGGAACAGGTAGGTAAGATAATGTCAAAGAAATGCAAAAATGAAATAGTGAAAATTGGCAATGCTTAGTCAGAATATATAAAGAATCATAGAACAGTAAGAATTATGACAGAAACATGACATGTAATTAGCAGAGTAGAACTACACACACACAAATAGAAGAACACACAGTAACACTGTTCCAACAACATTTTGAATATAAAATCCAGATGTTCAGTTTTCAGCTAAGTCTCATCAGACACTGCTGAATTTGTTGTTTTGCAAGCAACCATTATTAAAAGAGCAGAGACCCAGTGCTAAAAATGCAAAAGTTTGGCTGATTCATGTGCGAAACATACCCACAGATCATGCTCGGCGTAGTCAAAGAGGAGCCAGACCTTCCGATCACTGTGAGATAAAAACACTTTCTGCAGGGCGATCACATTGGGGTGCTTCAGTTCTCTCAACAGCTGGAAGAAATGGATATATTTTAGGATAAAAGGACAGGCAATCTAACAAATTTCATTTCATCACTCTGCCAAAGACAGACTCTTCACTTACCGCACTTGTTTTATTTCTTAATAAAAATTTCTTATTTCTTTTGTAGACTAACACAAAAATGACTGAATTGGGATGTCATGATGCAAGAAATCATTTTTCATCCCACATATAAAGTTACTGTAGTTGAAGAGTACATAAACCAAGTAAACAACTTTCAGTACACCACAAACATCAAAATACCTTTCAGGCACAGGAAGTAACCTATTTTTAAACCATTTCTTAATTGGTATATTTTCATGCCTGCTATTATTAACAATGTCATTTAGGAGAGGTGCCTTTGAAAAATATGCTCTTTGAAACCTTGTGTGAGCAAAGGGAGAATATGTATCTATTTCTATGAGATTGCATCCAGCACTAACAAGACATCTACCACATGAATAAGTGTTACACTAAGTGGTTAAATGAGGCTTTTACATTGACATTTAGGCATTTAACAAATGCAGTTATCCGGAGCAGCTTATATTGCTTGCGTTTTTTTCTACACATATAACCCTTTTATACAGCTGGATATTTCCTGATTCAGGTTGGGTGCCTTGCTCAAAGGCACAACAGTAGTGCCTCATTTTGGAATCTATGGCCACTGGACACAATTACCTTTTTCACATGTACTCCTCAAAACATTTATTTTTCATTTTCCTTAATCCTTTCCTTAAAGATCAAATTTGTTTCCCAGCTGCACTTCAGAAAGGGGAATACATTAGGATTGCAACGAATGTCAAAAGGTGAGAGAACATGTCTTTAGCTCAGTACAGTGGTCTATTAATTGTCAAGCTCAATCTCCTTGAACCACATGCCCTTGGCAGCCTGTTGATCCTGGTACTGAGGATGGACACATTACATAAACGTGTGGGACCAAATATGCGGATTAAGTGCTCTTCCTAGTATTGTACCACGTGTTGTGGTAATGGCAGATGTTTCAGCAATATTGACAGCAGTGGAGGTCCTACACAACTGCACCGGAGCACACTTTCCTCTCAGTTACGCAAAACACACTCACTCACACAAAGCCAAGGGAATCCATGTAGGTTCATTTTTTTCCACTCCACCTGTTATTTTTCCAAGTCTTTCTAGGGTCTGACAGACAGAAGACAGTTTGACCACTCATGCTCAGCATTCTTCAGATGAACTTGTCACTGCATGAAGCAATATGAGAGGCAGCTGAGTGCGGCCCCGGTCCTACCTGCAAACGTAAATTATTGACGTGCTACCTAATAGGATTGCTGCATGACACCTGACCTGAAAAACTAAAGAAAGTAGATGCTCATACTCAAGATAGGCCTACATGTTATCCGTATTAAAACTGACACTTAACATGATACAGGGGCGTTGGTTTTCAGGGCAAGACTCTGGTTCTCTGCCTTGGACAAGGATGACAGGACCAAGCAACATGTTGCAGTCACATCATATACACCGACTGTAAGCCACCTACTCACCCACCCCACCCCCCGATTCTAATCGCCCAACCCTCAGTCAAGCCTGTGCACAGTGGCTGGAAAGCAGAACATAGAGAGAGAATAAAGCAGCGATTGTGCATCTGTTTGATTTGGCCTTTGGATGGGGGAAATGAAGAAGGGAGTTATTGAGGTTAGCGTTTAATCACA
Organism: Albula goreensis; assembly: GCA_022829145.1. NCBI lineage: Eukaryota > Metazoa > Chordata > Actinopteri > Albuliformes > Albulidae > Albula > Albula goreensis. The sequence goes on along the minus strand of CM040747.1, from coordinate 14,692,128 downwards.
GCCTAATCCCCTCGCTATGACACGGCATTGTGCTAATGAGCCCCAGGCTTACAGGAACAACCGCGGCTCTGTGGCAGGCATTTGGGACGCTATGAGCCGCTCTGCTCAGACACACACACACACACACACACACACACACACACACACACACACACACAACAGCCTAATGTCTACAGCAGTACAGCGTTCACACTAAAACAACAGAATTCCATGTTGTTTCCTGCTGTTTGGTGTCGGTTCACTGAGGCTTGCAATTGGTTGAGTCCTGGCACTGCTGAGGCCTCCATTTGCCACAAAGTGTTTACTTGGGTTCCTATTTCAACACCTGTTCACCGTCAGCTACAACATCAGCAGGAAAGGGCTATGTCTGAGTAAAACAATGCTGTTGTTTATGCTTTGGCAGCCAAATCAAAAAATTAAGAGTTACTACAAAACAGAAAATTTTAAACTCTATTTTAAGTTATGAGGGCTGCTTGCATTTCTGTCAAGGCCGATGAAATTCTGAGTTTGATTTCTGATACATTGCCCATGAAGATCTGCAACTCAAATGCCAGTAATCTCCTTTCAGTAACGGGAATCCACATGGCTTCCCAGGGGAATTTCCATGGTAAATACCACTGTGAATCAGTGCAATGAAAGGTCAGGCTGAGGTCTAAATTGTAAGTGATAATTCAGAGCCAGTACCACTGACCTGTCCAGAGCAGAAGAGTGCTCTTGAATCCTAGCATACACCTTGTTCATTTACATGATTGATCCTCCTTCCTGGACCCACTGGGCTTGTATGGAACTCTATTATCTATTCTCCAAATCAATTAATGGGATTGACAGCTGAGGTCAAAAGGTTATGGTTTCATTTATAGAGAATTGTGTAACTTAGCTCTCACATGCAAGCTAATTTGACTGTCCACAACATTTCTCATCTAATGTCTACCACACAACAAACATGAGCATAACAGTTTCTGTTAAATGATGAGTCATGATAAATCATGGGTGTGGACGAATACATTCAGACAGGATTCTGCCTTCGATTATATCATCTATCTTCCTCAAAGACTATCTGGTATTATATAATAATGTACCAAGATATATGGATGAACAGATTCAGAGGTTATCTATTCATCTTCATATCTTGATACCTCATTTCATCATTGTTGAGGGGACGTCTTCCCCTTTCAGGAATATGACTTTCATTACAGTATCTAATTCATACACTACCAGCTATTATACAATTATGTATCAAGATATGTGGATGAACAGACTCATGCTAAAGTCTTAAGCTGCATTCAGATATAGATTCAGAGCTAATCTTCTTTTTGTAAGACTGGCAACAATATTTTTTCTAAGCACTTCACCTAATGCCACAAACACAACAACCAAGAGCAAACAGAAGATGCATACATTTATCAGTCACATTCCTAAAATGGGAAGAGCCTCCTCAAAATTAACAGTGTATGTTGTATATTCATTTTGTATGACTCTTGCAGAAAGACAGAAATCCAAATTAGACCAAAAAATGGAGGGAAATGTGTAACAGATATAATCGAACAGGACAAGTGCTTTAAACCTACGGCAGTAGAGAAAAACAAGCAGATTGTTCTGAAAAAGGTCATGTTTTCACAGTGACTGCGCACAAAGCTCTGACTGGATGGGCTCCAGACACTCAGACCGCAGAGACGCCATAGCCAGGGCTGTTGCACTACACTTCCCTGCTCAAGGCCAACGCTACTCATAAGAGAGCAGCTCTCACATTCAGGGTATTAGCACCTTACACTGTCACACACAGAATTCACAAGGTGAGTGGATACTTTTACTTCATACCATTACTTCCCTTCATCTGTTGTGCTGACATTCATTTTTATATGAGATAGGATGATGGATAAGGAACAAAGAGGGATTTCAGTGCACCTGTACTGGACAAAGCACGAAATGTTTCCCAATTGCTCTCCAAACAGGAGAGCATTAATAATGTAGTACCATTGCCCAGGAGTGCAACTGTGCTTGTCTGACAAGGCATAAGACTTGTACATGGTTCATTTGTATTCTAAATGATTACAGATGCAAACACTACTCTCAATCACATTTTGAACCCATTTTAGTTGTTATCTGTAACCTCAGTTCATCTGAACATGATACCAGCTGCTTCTAGAAAAAAGGTAAAAAAAAAAACTCAGAGCGAATTTGTCAAGTCATTTTAGCAACTGTAAAACACATGAAAAGACTAGGTCACATTTGAGAGGTGAAAAGTTGAAGGCATGCTTTATTAGCCTACATTAAAGTAGGCTAAAGCAGACTTTTTGAAATAATATGCTTAGAAAAATAATTATTTATGGTTATTTAGAAACTTTTCATAGGGCATTGTGTGCCACTCTCTAAATGTGCCAGCAGTGTGGCCAAGCAGATAATAAGCTGGACTTGCAACCCAGATGGCTGAAATGTTTGATTCCCAACTAGGGTCACTTGCCTGACAGCATGGTAATATTTTAAGGTGACAGAATATACAAAATTCAAGATTGTGCTCATTAAACAAAGCTCAGGCCTTGGAGCAAAGTACATCACATTATCCTCTCTGAATAAATAAAAGAACATTCAGTGATAAGAAATATTATTATTTACTCAAAGTAAAATACACAAATAATAAACCTTGCAATAAAAATCATCAGGCTTGTCACAGATACTCTATATTTTAAAGGCTCGTTTCACTAACTAAACAATTGCAAACTGTCAAAACTAGGTTTTATAATCCCCAACATGTAGGTGCTGTTTAAACCAAAAATACATATTTTTGTCATATTAACATCCATTCCCCAACAAAACTTGTTAGTCTTAGCTCGTAAATTGTATCTTAGAGTACAAATGCAGCCGACATAATGTAATTTCAACTCACGCCTAATGAACAACATTTAAAAATATACAGCAAAACCATTTAACTGTGCCACTTAATGTGAGTGCATTATTTGCACAACAGGTGTCAGGTGAACCAAAAGCTATTGTGTTAAAAACCTCCAAGCAATGAGTTCAGCAACAAACCCTTGTGCATGTGACTGTGTGCCAAAACACGCACACACATGCACACAGAGAAAAAAATAGCTGTTGTTTTTTTACCCCTCCAATCTCCAAACATCTGCACAGTGGACCATTTCTGGAGTTCTGAATCAAGGTTTTTGTGTCCTAAAAACAATTTAGCTATTGTTTTCCTCCCAAACTGTGGGAAGGAATAGTCACAAAGGATTTCCATTATTTCAGCAGTGCGAGAACAAAACGGAGCAGAAAGAGCAGTAAGAAGCTGAGGTAAACAGCATGGCTGTGGACACGTCTGCCGAGGAATGATTAACAGGCTGGCCTGCTACTTCCGGATGTGGTTCTGGCGCTCTAAGCCAGCCATTCCAAGCTGCTGTAGACCAACTGTAAACACAGAGGTTATCTCAAATGCATGAGGATTTGGCCAAGTAGTTACTATGCTTATCCACAGTACCATATTTATAAAAACATCCTTATTGATATCTGTTGCCGGGGTTTAGGATTTTTGTAATCTAGGCCATGCAACTGTGCAAGGCAGTTGAGCCTTTCACACACAACCAGTTGATATCAGAAGTAACACTTCTAAAAGTAGTACTCCAACATCTCCACACTATGCACCTTCCAAATTAGTGGCTTTTATGCAATCACTGTAAGACCCCTTCATTGATGAGAAATCCCACACTGTTACATTTTTACATGTTTACACAAGTCATTTTGATCATCTCATTTGACTTCATTGTGTTTTGTGAAAAACAATAAGGCTAGCTTAGTAATATTTTACAGCCCCTGTTCTTCACACACTGCCACTCCCATTTGGGATAATTATTTTGCTCTTGGATGGAGGCAGTGGCAAAAACATTGATTTCTCATCCATGGTAACCTAGGGGTAACTATGGGCCAGTTGACTCCATGCTGTTCAAACACAACCAAAGCATACAGATCATTCCATGTGTCCTTTACTCTCCTTAAGCAGAGTTTGAGTGAGAGGATATGGAATAGAACTGGTTGCCTGGCCATACATACCTCACTGATTTTGCACCTACCAGCCACATTCATTCTAAAACTGACACAGAAGCAATTTACAACTTCTGTTTACAAATTCTTAATATAAATGTTTAAACTGTGGCACATGCTCTTGATTTGTGTTACAGTATCATCTGTAAACAATCAGAATATAAAGAGAAAACTTAACAATAAACCCATCCATAAATGAATGTAAAGTGTCTTATAAAATGGGTAATCCTCCAGTTTTATTCATAGTCTTGCATAAGGGACCACATGGACCCTAAGGGGTTCTTGCAACCTAGTTTGGAACATAGGCTGTACCAGCCAGCTTGCTACCCAAGTCACAGAAACCACTGAGTCAGCCATAAGGAGATGTGCTATCTCTGTAGTCTTGAAATCATAAACGCTGCTCACTCATTCATTCCAGTCAGGTATCTTAAGCCAGCTATGAGAGCAGGAGCGAGGAATCCTGCAGAACACTGAGACATCCTGGCACTCTGAGATGATTGCTATTTTTAAGTGAGAGCTTCACAGTGCTCGCCAGCTGCTCTTCAACAGGCTGACGGCACCAGCCTGCAAGGTACTAATGTGACCTTTCCTCTTGTATCACCAAAATCTAAGGTCCAGACCTAAAACTTTCTGAAATTTTGACTGAGCACAAACAGTTTGGCCCTTTCTTGTTCCCTCAATAGCCCTTAAGTGAACTTTTACTCTTCCACTTTTCTATACATTTTCATAATGCTCACATTTAAAGCTTGGTATTGATTTTATGCAGGTCATTTTGGTCCTTTGGAGTGTGGTTTATTCTGTGGATGGGCCAACTTTCGGTAATATAACTGCTTACTTCCAGCACATGAGGTAAAAGAAGAATGGTGTTTCAAGTGGAGGTCTTTTACTGTATCACTTAACACTAAAGTCAAGAAAATCCATTGTTAATCTCAGCAAAGGCCACAAAAACCAAAAGGTAGACAGCTATTGTGTTTGAAGAATGATTCACAAGGTCTCAAATCCAAACGTTTATTCACTGGTGCACAAAATCCTCAGAGACTCATTTGCTGAAAAAAAACTTGGTACCACAAATAGACTTGAGTGAACAAGAACTAATTATGAATACATTGTCAATAAAAAGCTTTACCCAAGTTATGTTTTACTTTTTGATCTGAATACAAGTGATGTTCTGTTCTTTCGAGGCTATATGTAAAACCACTCACCATGCTATAATCACACTATGGTAGAATGTAGAAAACCAAGAAAATTATGGGTTGGTGGTTTTTAACTGTTTGAAAGAGAACTTGCTACATTTGTAAAGTTGATGTAAGTTGATGACAGTATCAAAACACTTGCATTCATATTCAACTGGAAATGTAACAGAACAAAATAGCAACAAACCGGGGAGTGATATATTTGTTTTTCTAATTAAATTAAGTTGGTTTGAAATTGAACCAGCCCTTGAACCAAGTGTTCAAATTTGTAAGTGTGTGTGAAAATGTTCATATGACATCAGATCTTGTTTTATGTTACAGCTTAAGACTGGAAAACCTTCAATACCTATACTTTACAGAAAGATTGTGAAACCTTGTGAAACATTTCTTGAGTAACTTTTGTTGCGCAATACCTATGACTCAGAATTTAATTTCAAAGGTAAGAAAAGATAACTGGCATGACAACATACTCCAGTGAAAAGTCCTGATGAATCACCTTCTGCTGACAAAATGACTCATTACTAACTAAAAAATGCTAAGGGCCATACTTTAAATACCTTTGTAATGGCTTGCTAATTTCAGGACTGTTGTCTTGGTGTGTCTTTAAGAGGTGAGGGGTTCTATGTGGAAACCAAACAATTTCACAACTGATTTTCAATTAAATGTATGAATGTGTAATGAGAGTTTACGACCTTAGTCTATAACATAAAATTAGTGCAAATCTCATCATTCAGATTAATATTATGACAAGTGAATATAACATGCTATTTATCACACAGAGAAAAAATATGAACTTTCAAATAATTCACATTTCAGGAATGTATCTGTGTATGTGAGAGAGAGGGAGGTATGCCTGCCATAAGCCCACCTAAGTAGACATTCATATGAATCACATTTAGCACTGTTATAGCAAATGACTTGGTAAGAAACACAGCATTGCTTAAATGGTGGTACTGGGGATGCTCACTTTACAAAACAATCACAGAGCCAATTCAGATCAATTTGGCTGCTGCTATAAAGTTTCCTGCTTTTATTGTGCTATGCTTCACTTTCTGAACACTTTACTACAGTGCTTTGAGACACATCACTCGATTCCAGGAATACAGTATTTGACATGGCCTGCCTTTCAACACAGGTGTCAAAAGAGAAGTTCAAGCAAAGATCTTCTGAAACCTTACAATGACACTTTTTAACTGGAAAAAGATTTCTTGAACTGCCTAATGAATGGTACAGACTGTTTTTGTGATGGTATAACAGGAACTATCCTGAAAGCAAGTTTCAAAGCAAAATCCTTTACTCTTGTCCAACCAGCAATATGACCACCTCTGAACACATTTTAAATTGCCCTCAAATTTATAACAGGGGAACAAGTTTCTTGGTAATAACAGAGTGTTTTACAAAAAGGATTCTGGCAATCTATAATGAAACAAAATGACTGACCAGAAAGTGTGTGAATGTAAATACTTACTTTTAATTGTGAAAGAGTAGATTTTTAAATCTATAGAGAAATAGCAGTTTGAAAATTCAAATGTATTCTTGATGCCTTAAAAAAATACACTAAACCAATAACACATGGCAACAAAATGTTTTCAGTAGTGAAAGCAGCATGCCAAATGTTAAATCCTTACACAGCTCAACCAACGGTACGGAAAGGAGCACAAAGAGCCCATTGTTCTGTTCGGCAAAGCTTTTCTGGGAGACTTAGAGTGCAACCAATTTCTCTGACAGCCTCAGATTCAGCACAGACTCACTGACTGAATTTTCATTTGGATTTTGTTATTAAGCTTAATAACGGGGGCCACTTGCCTGACTACTTTGTCTGAGCTGGCACACCAGGGCTGTTCCACACCACCCCCATACATTCTCCCCTCCTCACACAGAACCCATGGGTCCTTCAACTGGCATCTAGCGTCCCTTGGACCTGTTCATGTTAGGTCCAATTATATTCAGCTTATGGACTAAATCTGGGGAGTTATTGCCAGTTAAACCACAACTCCTCCTCGGTGTTTGCCTCTTTGAGCCCTGAGAACTGCTTTGAAAACACTCCTTGAAAGTGGCTGAACTGCTTGACAGTTGCTTTACTTGTAACTGTGTGTAAAATGTGTGGGCGCCTGAAACACCATTTTGTGAGACAGAAAGTAATGAAGAAAAGAGATCACTACAGTTGATATTGTATACCTTAAAAATACTTGAACATAAATAAAATATGATAGTATACTTCATGTATTATGTACTTTACTGTATCCAGCATATTTTGCAAGGATAACAACAACCAGGAGAGGAGAGGATGAAGAATGAATGAACCTCTGAAACCACTGACCAAAAAGGGAAAGCCCTCTTTTGGTACAAACATGCAGGACTGACCTGGTTAACATGGCTATTTTTGACATCCCATGGTGGGACCTGTCTTGTCTGGGTAGAGGGGGCTTGGACTGCCCCTACTTACAATTCTGTCACCACAGCCATACCACTGCTGCCAGATGTGTGTTCAATCCAGATGATGAACACACAGAAACACAAGCTTAGAAAACAATAAAATTAATACTAAAGAAGAAGGCTACAGACTATGCGTAGTATACAATGATCATTCTGGCACAATTAAACCAATGTCTACACCTAACCCTCTCTGATTTTCCAGATTTTTGGTGTACTGTTACTGCTATATATATCATGACACCATGCTAAAATATTACGATCCTGGCATTAACAGATCTTTTGAGTTATATCCCTCTGAACTCAAGGGAAACCCTCAATTTTGGCCCTTTTTTGGGAAGTAAAATGTGTAACCATTTTGAAATCCATATTAATCTCCATTGAGAAGTAGCATCATTGATAGACTAATTTTCAATATGTGAGGCCAAATCATGACTTTTAACAGTACACATGTTTTCATTTCTAATTTCCGTAACAACATCACAAAATATATTACCAATGGAAGAGTTTCCTTTACCCTTCTGTTTAATATAATAGATCCTTTCTGCCTTAAAAAGCCTGTCAAACAGCCACCTGATCAGATATCAGGAAAAATGTCAAGGTTGGGGGTCTCTGTTGGTATGTGGGATAGGGGGAATGTCCAAAGACAACATATCACATGAAAGACTAGCTTGTTAGACAAGACTACGTTAGACAACACTACAAAAACTATGACAACTGATGAGGAAAAAAACTAAATCTTAACATGCAATTTCATTTTAACAAACATTGTTTGTGGACCTACTCAAAGCCAAGAAACACTTTTTGGATTTGTTTTTAACATATGGTCTGGCACTGAACACTTTAGTGAAAAAACACAATTCCCATTTTGTTCTTGTAATAAGATGTCTTTAGCTATTGCTAATGGTGGGACCAATTCCACATGTCCAACTGCACCAAGACCCGGACAACTTGCCCATTCCTTCAATAGTGCTTTGCTTGACTAAACCTGATGTGAGTACTCTTTATAAAACTAGGACTAGGTCTGCATTAAAAGATGGCTGTGGTGTGTTATCCTACCACCCAGGGCAGCAAAACAACGCACCTCTTTAAGTAGTATTTATTCAAAAACAAAAACACCATTTACTGGATTTGATTTGTTTCCCTTTCTGAAACAGATTCCAAACTCAAAAAGTATTTTGTCAGGAATACCAACTACAAAAAAGTCAGTGCCCAAATTATTTTGAAAAAACGTTGACCCTCCCTTGTGGTGGAATAAAGACCACAGACCAAAAGCTATGACTCATTCAAATAATTGGTTTGTGACTGCATGGAATCAAGGCCCAAAAGCCTGAATAGTTCACATGAAACATGCATGTTCTCCAGAAGCACTATATTGCACAACTTCAAGAGGTGAAAGACTTTCCTGTTCAAACACCTACAGGCATTTGGTTCGGAATAGGGATAGTGCAATATCTGATCATTTGTAATGCTTTTGACAAAAGACAATGGCATTACATGACATCACAACAATGTGGCATCAGCAAGAAATAATTGTGATTGGATTTGTGACATTCAGCTTGGGCAGAACTTGGACATGCAGGTGGGCTGGGAGAAGCCAGGGACGAAAAGCAGAAATAAGGTAACAGTAAGTGCAGCAGTAGAGTGCTGAAGGTCTCTCTACACAGCTCCAGAAACAACTAGAGGGAAAGGCAAGCTTTGTACTGGAGAGCTGTTTTGCTTTAATGTAGGTCAGTCATCAGAAACCCCACCACTGCAATGATGAGGGAGAACATGGTATGAACAGGTCAAATATGACCATAAACATACACTCATTGCTTTATTAGGCTGTAATTAGTTTTTCATTGCCTTCAATACCTGGCTGAATTTCCCAAAATGTTCTAAGCTAAATGAATATGGCTAAACAATTCAGTTATGGATCAGCGACATGACTACATTTCATTGCACTGACCGTTTTTTTCAATTCTTAATATGCATAACCATTTAGCCACAGTTCAAGTAAAGATCCAGTCAACTGATTCAGTCAGATAAGCTTAATGTTCACTGCAAAGTTGGTTACAAAAGAGACAGACACCTATTTGAAACCTGAAGGAATATTACTATTCAAGGGGCCAAAGCCCAGCTGGGGAATAAGCAGAAATAGCTAACTGAGGAGATCTGAATTCCCATGATCGCTAGTTTGCATGTGTATTAATCCAGACCAGCTTTCTGTACCTGTGACAGTCCTGAATAAATTTTTCATACGAACTAAAGATAAAAACTTATTAATTCAGTCCAAGTCATTGTTTGATTTTAATTAATAGATTGACTCAAAGTCTCACATAATTTCTTAAAACAAGCCAATCTGAGCAACCAGAAGGCCAGAGTGGGCACTGTGCACTGAGAGCCAGCAACCAGAGTGCACAAGGAAGAAATGGGCCCTCTGTGACTGGAAGGACTATGCTGACCGTAAAATTAACTCAGCCCCTGCAATCCCCACACCCTCCCTGTCTATTCACAACTCTACTATGCAGATGAAGCAAGAGTGGTCGAGTACACAACACCACCAATAAAAAAACAAAAAGATCTTTCCAGAAGCTGTTGGTTTGGAAGAGGCTCTCCACACTGCCAATCTGCTGACAGTCCCTCTTCTAAAAATATCCAGCTGTGTGTTTTCTAAGCTTCTCCTGCTTTTCCAGGAACTCTCTCAGCTCTAACCCTCCCTGGCATTGGGTCCAGAACTCCGCTGCTGTGGACCTCACTCTTCAGTGTATGCAACACGGAGAAAAGGCATAGAAAGCTCTAAGCGGGACATCTGACCATCAGGCCACCAAACCATGGCCTGGTCCTCTGTCAATCAACTCAATTGTTAACCTGCAGTGTTACAAGTTCTGTAAGGAATTAGTCATACCATCCTTACATGAAGATGGGAGTCAATGAGACATTTGTTAGCCAGTGGCATTGTGAGATTAACAAACAAAAAAGAGGAAATACACCGTAAATATAAAAGTCTAAAAATCCATCAGAGACCCACTGACATGAATTCAATATTTTTTCAGTGTCATATCTACATCTCAGAAAGACTGTCAACTGTGTTATACTTTCTGTGGTTTATATTTTTCGGACAAGAAGCCACCACAACATCCGGTCCTGTGAACTCAAATTGAATGTATTAACTTGGCTGAATAAGAATATCCAGAACAGTCAGAAACTAGTAGAGTCATATCTAATGCAGACATGCATTGCTGGTCTTGCAGAGGTGACACATTAATGGAAAAATAATGCATTCCTTCTTTCAGGAAATAAAAACAGATACGTACTATAATGTATGTCAGATCTGTTACTGCTACTGCCTCTCTTTTTACTCAGGTATCAGTGAGCTGAAAGCCATACTGCAAAGGAAACATTGTAAACCACAAAGGTCACATGGCAGCAAGGGTGACCTTGCCACATTGCTACCCTTCCCTGAGTACAACTGCACACATCTGCACAAATGGCGTGAGCACTGCAGACCCTCTTACATAACACAGCTATCCTGTGACAGGGCCCCCTTGCCTTGTTCCTCACCGTCTGTCTCACAGAAACTGCATTAAAAACATAACACAGATACTATTCATTCCAGCCAACAGACCAAGTAAAATTAACATACCTTTGCCAAATTAGTCTTTCACAAAACACCTCTACCTGTGCAATTTAGAAGGCAATGTGCTGAGGGTAAGCCCTGTTAATCAAGAGAGCACTCCTCATGCCTCATATTGTTTCATTTTAAAATATACCGTTTCAAAGGTTGGAAAGTGGTAGACCAACAAAGAGGCATACGTCAAGGGTCCGTGCACTGCTGTCTGTGTATGCCCACTTATGCATATCAGGTGTAAATCTAACCCAGTCAGGCAGCGCACAGGCTATACATTAATCATGAAGAGCGCTGCAGAAAGCTGCCCAGACAATGCGGCCATTTCAGCCATGTAGCTTGCTGACAGAAAATCATCGGCCCAGTACAAGAATACACACTGTAAACAGAGTGGTTCTTCAGGTTTTGGCCTCGTAATGCAGCATCACAGTGCTTGCCAAACCAACAGCAGTTGTGAATTTCAAGCTCAGAAACGGCCTAGCTGTAAACACAGGAATTAAGCTTGTTGTGATGGCACCATATACTATTGTGCACAAACATTTATAAACTATAACAAGAAGTACATATCTTCTTGTACATATTAATATAAATGTGCAACATGTATTAAATGTGTGCATACAAGAAGGAAAAGTCAGCACTATTTTAAACATATAATTGTTTTTATAACACAAATAGATACATCAGTGTTGGACACTGTAGTATGCTTAAGAGCCATCTGCAGACAGTTACATTTAAGTAATTCTGGAAAGTTTTAACCACCCATAGAATGTGCATCTTTATAAAACCAAACCTAAGGTTTTATTTGTGAATGACTAATCAATTGCAATGAAAACAGAGTGTTGTCACACTTGAGTCTTGTGCCAGTCTGTAATGGAATTAAAAATAGGCCAGTGGAATGTGTAAAAAAATAAAATAAAAAAGGATTAGTTAAGGTTTACAAAAAAATCCTAGTTATTTCTTTCAATCCTGGGAACAAAAACTAGAACGCCCGTTGCCCTTAAGGGTTTCACTTTTGACACCCATGGCCTTGAACAGCAAAGTAGAATATGGTTTCACTGCAACTGAACAGTTTTGAGAAGCCAGTCTTTCACTTACCGCAATCTCCCTGCAGGCAGACATTGATATTCCAGTACCTTCAATCTGTTTCAGTGCATATTCTTTTTCATCTTTCCTGCAAAGGTATAAAACAAATAAAATCACAAAATGTAAATTAAATGGATTCTCTCGTTGAAAATAGCGTCTTTAGCAATGCAAATGGAGCAAGAAATTGGGGTTTTAAATTTGAGACTTGTACAAACAGATTCTTGAAAAACAACAAACTTAGTTTGAAATTACCAACATCTCGAGGTTTTGAATAACCATTTCACAAGCTAATACCAAAACAGCAGTCTGAAAAAATGGAAGTCAGAAGTAGTGGTTGACAGAAACTTTGCAATTCACACACTATTTAAAATATATATGTTTATAAACACCCCTAAGAGCCAATTTATTCTATGTTGCGGTAGGTGCCAATGCAGTGTGGCTAGCCAGGGGGTAGGAGTGTATGTGAGAGAGGGAGAGAGAATGAGAGGGCATGCATGTTAAAGGAGAAGGAGAAAGCCAGCTTGTGCTGTTGTGCAGCGAGCAGCACAAGCCCTTCCTGGCGCCTGCCATTAGCATTTCCCTCTGGCTGGAGACAGCCATTCCCTCGCCACAGGAGCTCTCTGTTGTTATTGAGTACAGCCTCTCCCCAGAGTCAGAGCGATCATCCTCTCAGCTCGACGCAAACACACAGGAGCTGGCATTAATCGACAAAGATTTCACCATCTCCTCACACCAAATGACATGAAAGATGTGAATGAGTTTGGTATTTTATGCAGAGGGCCAATAGTGGAGCAGTACAGAGAATGCACACGATTGGGGCTTTTGCCTTTGCTCTTCCTTTGCATTCTAAAGACATTTTGGTCCCTGAGCAACACGGCCTATTGGTGAGCTTCAGCGCACAAAGGGAGACCTGCCTGTGGGTAAATGTGAGAATTCAGACTCGGTGAGCCGAAATGATTACACACGGACTGTGACTGGTACATCATGCAAGGAATTAACCTTTATTTCCTTACAGCCAGTGGCATGGGATCATTGGTGTTTTGTGAAGGGGAACGATGACCTAATGTTGACACTCCAGAGAAGATTAGAAGGTCTATATAGGGAACATTTTGTGTAAGACCTTTCAGGAGTTCTGATTTAGTAGAGCTGTATCTATCCCAGCTTAGCTGGCACTTTAATTAGTATAAGAAGACTGAAAGCCACTAGCCTCTCCATAGACAATTGAACATATAGTGTGTCCCACTTACTCCCATTTAGCAATAACATGAAATAGGTACATCAGACCCCCAAAAGGAAAAGAGAAACATCTTAAACAGCCACAAAGAATGCCATTTTCAACAAAAAATGCTTTTAGTGAACTGCAGCATAAGACAGGTGGTCATGCAGTCACAAAAAGGGGAAAACAAATCACAATGTAAAAGTGGATGTATTTTTTTTATCTCCATATTTTATTTCTTTTGAAGCACCTAACAGACTTTTCTGTTAATCCCTGCATAATGGACAGTGAGAATTACAGCTGTTATTGGCATTCACATTCCATCAGTGTCCAGAGGCTCCTGAAGCAGCTGGCTCTGCGCCAGAGTGGGCAGTGCCACTGCAAAGCATGGATGCTACCTTCTGCATCTTATTCCTCTGCTTTGCATTCACCCGCTCCCCATTTCACTGACCAGCCTAGGTTTTGTAACTGTTTCCTCAATCAATCCCAAGGTGCATAAAATGAGGTGATAGATTATTTTATGGAGGAGGTATCCCTGCTTTTAAAGCAGACAACTTCAGCAGAGATCTGATGATTCCATCAGAAAACAAAAACATACAGTCAAAATTTCAAGCAAATTATCACAGACTACAATATACAAATGTGCAGCTTCCCTAGGCTACATGCGTGTTTTTCTCTATGTATTACTTAATTTCAGTAGAATATCCTCAAATACAAAACAGACACATTCTTTATTTAAAATAATAAAAAGCCAGATTGCTCACATGAAACCATTCAGTTAACCGTTTTAGAGCAAACACATCCTGTGACCCATTTCTGCAGCTAATGTTTTACTGAGGCAGTTTGGGAAAAAAATAGTACAAAGGCAGCCCACCATCCTCACTGGTACTCCAAAGTGCAGTCATGTTTATACTCTGCCAACAAATCTGCAAACAATATTAGACCCTTTTACATTTTAACCATAAAACATTAAATAAAAAAGATTCACTGGTGGAGAAAAAAAAATCACACAAAAAATAATATTCTATGAAAATGGCAGCACTGCACCTGCCATCACAACTAACAACTGGGCATGCAGATCATGATGTTATTGTACATTTTCAGCTGTAGCAGATGCTCTCATACAAGGTGAATAGCAGTTGTTTTCTGAAAATACCTTTGACACAACATATGGTTTTTGTGTTTACTTTCTGGAGCAGCTGAGCTGAAGACACGGCAGTGCAATGATGCTGTCCCATCACCCACAGTTTAAAACCACATCCTTTGGGTCCACAGTCTCATGTAGCAATGTAGTGCTTTAGTTAATCACTGTCTTTGACTTGTAAAAAACACGCCTTTTACGAAGCAAACTCACCTAAGATTGAAAGGAATCAGGTCTTGCAGGTCATGCATGTTTGTCTCTTACAACTATCTCAATGTGAAGTAAAGACTACATCTTCTATATTAAGAGGCTGAAAAGTACAGCAGATATTCTAAATAAAGAAACTTCTTCCTTATGATTTATTGTAGTCATCATTTAGAATTGTAGTTGGCCTATACAGAGAACCTCAGTTATTTACCAACTTTAAGCTGGTGCTTTGCTAATAATCAAATGTCCAATTACCATTTCTTATATCACAAGAGTGTGGATGATTGAAACGATAAACTGCTTAAATCAGCAAAATCCATTATCAGAAATCTACAACAATCTGATAGCAGGAAGTGTTGGCCAGAACAGTTAATAAAGTTATCCATGCACTCCATCAGAGACTGAAGTATCTGTGGCTGAAGCTAATGCATTTGTAACTTGAAAGTGAACAGCAATATAGCTCATCCATAAAGTTGACCTTAAATGAACAGGCTAAATTCACTATGCACATAAAAATTTAAATTAGGCCTATACTTCATCACTTAAGACTCATACTTTTGCCTAATTATGTTTACTTCTGTTATACAAAAAGGGAACAGCATTCCAAGAAACATTTTTATATGCTGATTGTTGTTCAATGAAACCTATTTGCAGTGATGTCATCATTAAGAATTACTGACTGTAATAATTAAGTTGCAAGAGGCAGTGGAATTCCCTGATTCAGTGCCTTCAGACTTAAAGGTTCCAGATAATGTCTAATGCCTGCAATTATGAATTATGAATATTAAGATCTTTCTTGAATATTCTGTTACATAAAGTTCTATTACATTAAAACCACTAACCCCATTCCAGACAAGTTTGCACCAAAACTTGCATGTATGCACCCACCTTTGCAAACCCTTAACTGAGAAACGTGGAGGTATGGGTAGGAATGTACAATTCCAAGGGCATATTCAATGTTTCAATTGTATTCATTTCTTTCACATTTCTGAGTGTCAAAGAAATCCACAGAACATAACCTGTACAGAGGAAGCAATCAAAATAATCAGTGCAACTAATCGACTGCATGCATTTTCAGATTTTTAAAGACGTTTGCAAAAGTTGTCAATACCCTGCATTAATATGAATACTTTTTCCACTGACTCGTAGACACAACACTGATATCGACCTGCCCTCCACCGATTACAGCCCTTACACATCACAAATGGCGACGATCCAGATGTTGTAAAATGGCTTAAAACACATGAGATCTACCTCATGCCTGTAGATTTCTCAATGCATACTGTAGAGTTTGTATGAATATGACCTCAATTTGTTAACTTTACTTTAAAACTTTGCTTGATAATGTTTCTGGCAGTTGCAGTCGTGATGCAGTCTGCAGTGAAAGGCATTAAACCTTCATCTTTTCTATTTCGACACATTATGCATTCTAAAAACCATACTTGTCTAGCGATGACATGTTCTTCGGTGTTTTAAAAGATTTCCCTCCAACTGCCAACCTAGGAGCATCATTTTTCAGCAAGTGAAAAGCACCGGCTTTTCCTTGGGTCATGTCTGCTATAAGTCACAGGCGCTCGAAAAATTAATCTCACAGTTCTGAAATGTACTTAATCTCAGTAATTTCCCTCCTTTTCACTTGCAAAACATCCAAGTCTTAAAATACCAAGGGGATGCGCTCGCTATATGCTGTATTTGCATTTTTGACTGGGTGTGCACACAAGAAAAAAATGTTGTTAGCTAGTCAGCTAGGTAGCCAACTAGCTGTGCAGGTCGCCGTCTAACCAATCGCTAATAAAAAAAGTGTTAAATGAGACCATTTACCCAAAAATAAAGCCTCGTGTAATCAGCACTTCTCCTGCACAGTCTGACAAAAAATAAACATCACCACACCGTGTGTTGTTTTGGGGGAGGATCGTTGTGAGTGTGTGAGCGAGAGCATGAAAACAAAACAGTCTCTGCAAGAGCGCAAGGTAATTCATACCATCCTCATGACTAACCAGTCAGCTAATACATGTTAATAAAAATGTCTGTGTTTAAATGATAACACCAACGATTCTAGGTTCTCTTACCCGTCTTTGCGCTTAGCTTTATAAACATGCCCGTAGGTGCCTCGACCCACTTTGCAACCTTCATATTCGAAGAGATCTTCTACTCTCTCCCTTTCGGCCGCCAGCTTTGTTTTGAAGTCGTAATCCATTTTCACCCATAAATATTTCTTAATTTACAATAAAATAAAATATTAATTATTACATGCATTAATTAAATAATCTGATCGTTTTATTCCCCCACCATTTCCTTGTTTGGGATTTTGGTCTGCTCCGCTTAATGTTCACTGGCTCGTTGACGTTTCTGATTGTCACACTCGGCATTCTGGGAATAGTAGTTTTTAAAATATCAACATTATTATGCTCATACGGAATTATCTCTGCGCAAAAACTACAATCGTCATATCTCCCTGCAGTTACTGCACTTGCGTAGTAATGTCCTTTGGCTTGAAAAAAAAATGCAGCGATGGGGAGTTCATATTTCATGTTTAATAACAATATATTAATAATACTTGCTGTAAATGTTCATTAAGCTTTTTAAGCGTGATATTATTTATTGTATTGCAAATTATACTGCAATTTTTGCTGGCCCTTCTCTGGTTGTAGTCTGTAATATTCACAAGCAAGCTAGCTGCCTGACGATAGATATGAATCCAATCGCCAATACAACCCATATGCCCTCCATTTGAAAACCGTGAATGGCCTATTCAATATATTGTCAGCTGTCATTCCACGAACAGAATGGATTTTTTTTGTACTTTGGATTCCCAGAGACACAAAGAAATGAATTAAAGCACAGTTAGGCTGCTGCGTCTTTCATACATTTTTATGCAGGATTATTGCTACTTAGATATCTTTACTTAAGCTAATGGTATTAGCTCCTCGCTAAAACGCTATAGCATTTGATATTGATATGTTAGTGTATTTTGAAGGATTTGTATTACAACCAGTTTGAAGCCAAAATATTGTTTTTAATATAAATGTGCTTTACGTGGTATATTTTTCATACATTTCCAATTTCTCAATGTCAATGTATGTACGATAATTTCCAACCTATGAATTTGCATCGACCGCCATGTACGTTCGCTGTCTCCCAGTGGCAATCCAAATGGACCCACTACCATCTAAATGTTAGTGACAGTTATTTCAGCCAATCAGCACATTATCTGTAAGAGCCCGAAACTGTGATAGGTTTAAATGTGTGGGTGACGTATCAGAGAAGGTAATAAAAGCTGTCGCGCCGCCTTGCATCTTGGCTTTACACAGTATGGCCGGCGATATTAGCTAGCGCTCGCTCTACGGTATTCTCTGTAAAAGGGAAGACGGTAAACCGAAGAAAACTACACCTGGACTGCAAAAGGACTGTACTGAAATATTAAATTAAAGCAATCGAGCAAGGATTGATAAAGCTGAATAATAAACAACATTTAATTTCTGTTGGTGTCTGTTGTCTCACGATGGAAGAGAACGGTGCACACTTCTTCGAAGGGACCGAAAAGCTGTTGGAGGTGTGGTTCTCCAGGCAAGATGAGACCAAAGGAACAGGGGACCTCCGCAACATCCCAAGGTGGGTTGTCTGAAATTATTTATGAAGTGTCTTCATTACATTCCACCCAGATGTTTGTGTAGCCTCTTATCCATTGAGCTATTGCTACATTTTAATTGCCAGGCTGTGGTCAGCTACGCTATGTCATTTAGTCAGTGTTAGTCTGCTAAAAAGCTGCCTACACTTTTGTGTCACGTCTGGTGAGGAGGGTGCTTGTCGTGTTCAGTTTGACTACCTCGTTACCTACCTAATGTTAGCGCCAACGTTGGCTTGGTGTCGCCAGCATAAGGTGTAGGTACTAGGCAGATATGGCTTGACCTATCTTAACGCTATGCTACGTTATTTTACTTGACGATTATTCACTGTCCTCCAATCAGTTGTGATTTCAAGGCTTTTTTACTTATTCACTAGTTCGCAACATTAACTGGTTAGCTGTTCTCGTCAATGTAGATAATTAGCCAACATTAGTTCAATGGGTCTCTTTGCTGGTTGACCATGACATTTTAGGGTAATTAGCTGTCATCGAGTAACCCATTTGACTTGGTTCCAAGCCATTGACAAGTTCGTCACAGATGATGTTAGCCATCTAGATACCTTCGCTGCAGAGTATAAGAGTCATTACTAACGGCTGAATGGGAAAATCTACACATAGTTAGCTACCTAGCGAGCTAATGAAAGCGCAGTCATTTCGTATTGGTTGATACGCCGCAGTTATTGCGTAGCTATGGTTTGATCGATTGCCGAATAATCTCCCGTTTATCTTAGTAGTTCCACATTTTAGAATTTCGTAAATTTTAAGCGACTATATTGTCGCATAGATAGTCAACGTAGCGATGTGGTGGACGGCTCCAGTAATTTTCCGTCTGTCCGTCTGCGTAACGCAGGGGCCCAGGCATGTGCTTCTGAATGAGCGCACGATGCTTTCTCTCAAGTGTGTTTCTAGCTAGCTAGCGACTGCCTTCGGTGGCATCAGATGAATTTCCGCATTGGCAATCATTACATTTTCAAGATTTACTGTCACTGCAGTCTTGGGCAAGTGGATCACTGGGTGTTCTACATTTAAAATGTTGCTATGTGATCACCACGGGGGAATAAAACGTTGATTCAGGTAGCACTTTCACACGTAGTTTACGAGCTTGGCAACCATTGAATTGATTATTTGCTCGTATAATTCTAATATAAACAGTTAGATAACGTTTAGATTTAATGGAAAGTAACCAATGACCATAAAAGGAACCAACGTTGCCAGAATCAGATGCAAGTAATCTGATATACCACGTGCTATCCATGGAATTGAACCCGAACATATTTAAGTTGCGTTTTTAGTTGCAAATAGTAAAATTATCAATAGATCTCACGAGTATACTTTGGATATAATGAATTCCGTCCTGATACTATTTAATCATACAACTAGCAGAGTCTTGCGTGTATTAAAACTGTTCAGGTTTGCTTATTTTGTAGTTAAATGGTACTGACAAAATAATCGATGAAACATTGTTTAGTGTTCTTTTGTAGGTTGTAGGTATCATCAAAATCGTGAAAGTCCTTCACATTATATGTGCACATACTCGCTGTATATGTCGCATTAATGAAGGACTGGCGGGTGACTTGAATTTCCAGTTACAATTGTCACGTTTTCCCCGAGCCATTTTGCTCCACCCATATCTCCAATTGGCCAGAAGGCTTCCATTACAGACAGACAGAATAGCGACACACCCCCATCTCAACATACTTGTCGCTAGTTCTTCAGTGTTAAGGGGCGACAAAATCTCGGGTATTTCTTAAAGGGGCCAAGTAAGATAATAGTTAGTAGGTAGCTGAGGTCAGTGCTTCGTCGTTCTATAGTGTAAATTGAAACAGCTGCGTACATAGGACCGTCCAGTCCTTTCTGTTTGATAAACAAATGACTTTTTCCAGCCTTAATGAGGGCTTGCTTCAGTGTTTTGGAGTTCCTTGAATTCCTGGAATTCGAAACATAGCCCAGTAAGATGTGTATGGTATGCACTACTGAGACGTTAGAATATCTTTAAAACGCTCAGATGCAAGCAACCTTCTGGATACACGGGAAGTGTTAAAGGTGCATAATATAAATTCTTGAATGTTTGGAATCGCGTGCGCAGAAGATTAAATCAAAATTCAAAAAGAGAGAAGACAATCAAAAGATTGGAGATGCTGCCAATTCAGTGCATGATCAATTGACTTTGGCACTGTTTCATGCGAGATCACACAACATACAGTTTAGCTTGCATGTTTTGTCTCTACTGTAGAACACAATTTTGACAGGTTGCACTGGAAAATGAAGAATTAGGATCCATATTTATTTGGAAAGTTTCCAAAAGAGATCACATGAAAGTTGTATGGTTACACAGCAACACATCTTGTCCAACAAAACAAAATAAAAATGTATTGTTTTTGAGCATAGGTTAAATGTTAGGTGGTTATTTATAATCAAGTACATACATACTAAGATGCAAATGAAGTGTGCATACATTGAATTTGGTGCACAGCTGTTGAGCTTTGTGAAAAGTGTTAAACAAAAGTGTGATGTAATGCTGGCCCCTTTTCCCCAAAAAAGCCAATGGTATCATTATTGAACCTATAGTATAACCTATTTTACAAACATATGTTTATTAAAAATAATTTTTATCAATTTTTCTTTTTCTTCACCATAGCCTTACTATGGTGAAATTCTAGCCACTTCTCACTTGAAAGTTGGGCTGAAAACCACCCTATTCATAGAAAACCTAACCTACTAGATTTCACACATCCATATCCATAGCAGCCTTGGAACTTTTGTCATGATGACCATATTTTCCTTTTTTTTATGGAGCTCCTTGATATTGACTGTAAATTTCATGCACTGCTTGGGTCTGTACGTATTGAGCATCAGGTTGTGTGTTTGTGTGCTTAATACCACATTTCTCTTGCTTTACAGTTAAATTGGCTGATTCTGATCAGCTTTATACTAACTAGCTATAGGATTTCTGCCCATGCTGGTAGGTGTAGTCATATCAATTATTTGTACCTACAGTTTTTCATATTGAAATATTCAAGGTGTCATTGGACAAATGTATCTGTTTAATAAGTAAATGTAACTGTACATTTTCTACCAACATCTTTTTTTGTGGGTGGAGAGGGGCACATCTTTTCCACCTATTTCTCTCTCACTTCTATCAGTTTTGTTTGTTATGTCTAACATCACCACTGTGCCAGCTTTGCATAGAACACTTAGCTATCCTGTTAGGGTCATGCACCTTAATTGGAAGGAGCCAATGATAGAATAACCCAAGGATTCTTGGACAAAACAGCACAAAGTGAGCCACTTTGTATAGTAAATATGTGTGGAAAATCTTCTATTTTGGAAAAACTGCCTAAAATTAGAAATTGGGGCATGATTGCAAAATGTATTCATGTTTGATCCAGCTTGGGAGCTCAGTTCTATTTACTTTGCCCTAAAGTGTTCAAGAATACAGGAAAAGGTGAGTGAATACAGTAAGGTTTCTGTGCCTTCAGAAAGGTCTTGTTTCTAAGATGCCTCCTAAAGTAATGTCATCTACCATTTTTATTAATTGAATATTGTAAACAATCCATAAATATAGTGAGTGCATACATCTCACTGGGATGGTACTGGAAATCTTTTAGATTTCACGTTGGCTTCACTATTCACAATTTAATCGCAACATGATTCACTTTTAGTTGCTTGTGTACAGTTTCGACTTTAAAAAAATCAAATACTGTCATACATTCTATAACTGAACACGACACACCTAAATGTGCTTTTTTTTTTTTTTACTCTACTCAGTGTAGATTGTGCATATATTTTTCTGTATGCAATTACAGATTTATATTATAACAGTTGTTTGGTTAAATGTGAAAGCATATGCACATTTATGACCAACTGGTTCACTGATCATTGATTTACATGTTTGTTGAATCAGGCATGAGATGAGGAAACTAACAGGATTTTGTAGGATGCTGCCTTAATAGCCAAAATGTTTAAATGTTTGAAAGAGTTTTTAATTTGCTCATTCATGCCTGCTCATAATGAGTAAAAGCTCGTGTTTTGTAAACTGGTATCCATACCATACATAATTATTGATTGATTGTTAAGAATGTGCTTTATTTCTATTTTTTAAACCCTTTCAAAGCTGATAAGCAGTTATATTCCACTTTCTGTGTAATAATCTTGGTAAGTATTTAAAGGGTGTATGTTAACTAAATATTACAAGCTGATTATACGCAAGGTACTTAATATGATGTGTTTTAGTAAGTGCTCAGTAAAAATAATTTCATTTGATATATGAGCATAGTAAGCATCTCTGGATAAGTCTTATGCTAAGAACGTAAAGTAATAACTATGGGCCTATCTGTCATCAGTTTTGGCAAATGAATTGCATTAATTCACTCATTCCAATTAGCTACAATATGGCTATGCAGGTTTATACAAATTTGGATTAACAGTCCCAGCAACCTTCAACATAAGATGGAAAGGAGCTGCTTAGTTGCTTAACACTGGCAAACATGCAAGCTAAGAAAAGAACAAATTCGTCAGCCTGACAAACAACCGTCTCTGTTGTGGCAGAACACCTCCCAAGTTGAGGGATATGTTTTCCCCACACACTCGTGGTTAATAGCTGCTTCTGGCAAACAATCTTGTTTCGGGTGCGTCTGACAGTCCTTCCTTAATAAATTTGTACATTAGCCACACTTTGGGTCATCACTATTCATGTATCATGAAAATATTTCACTTAGTCAGTAGGATTACTTAGCCAGTTGATCACTAAACAAGCAAACAGTTTTAACAAATGAGAGTTTACACTGTATGAAAATTGTTCATGGCTAAAGCTAGCAAAATGTTAATGAAACACGAGTCTGTTTTAATTGTTCCTCCATTCCTACAGTGATTCCGCAACAAAATATCCATGCAAAGGCCACAACTGCATACATGTTTTGTCATGTGTCTCCTGCTGATAACCTTTCACTTCTTCTTTGATAAAAATAGAGTAAATAGAGAGAATGATCCAAATGAAAGCATTCACTTGCAATCTTTGCGGAGAATTCTACAGTAGTTGCGTAGTGTACCAACCAGAAGCACTAGCCAAAACATTTCCCATCAGCCAACAGGCAAGAGCATCTCTGTTATAAAGGACATTGCAATGGCTGTTTTTTATTTTGTGGATCAGAGGTTCTCCTGCATGTATATCATTGTATACAGACTGAATGTGTTAGTTGCTATCGTGTATGGTAAAGTTCCTGTATTCAGATATTCCAAACAACTACGGCTTGTTTGGGCAAAGGGTTTTAAATAGTTCTACAGTTTTGTATATCAAGAACTTAGAGACTAACACACCTAGATGTACCATATGATAATTATATTTGTGCTACTCTTGCTACTGCTGCTATTACAGCAGTAGTAAGGGTATGGACATTGATAGTTAAACTTTCACGTACTCAGAGTTTTCCAGTCATGGGGATTAAACGATTCATAACAGCTAATGCTTCCTGTTAGTAATCACAGCACAGATATCTGGGTGTCTGAACTTTCTGCTCTCATAAATTGGTTGTTTTTGGTAAATCAGGTGAGCCCTCATATGATTGCATTAGCTCAAAATGAAATATTTCAGAGGATAGCAAGACTTTTATTGCTGCCTGGGATCTCTGGTAACACAATGTAAAAAACCAGTGTTAATATAGCTGTTTGCTTTTACATTTACACAACATGTACATTTAAGATGCAATTAAGAAGATAATAAACAAAACATGAATGTAAATAATACATCAAGTCATCAAAGTACATAATAGATAATACAAAATATATCATCAAATGCTACATTAATGAGTAAAGCTAAATGGGGGTAGGATAGTTATATCAGGTAAATTCTGAAGAGGTGGGTTTTCAGACCACATCGGAAGGATTTTTATGATTAAGCCATTGGGGAGCTAACGTGGTTTTTCCCTCAATGTTCAAGAAAGCCGCTGAAAGATATTAGGCTAATTGTAAGAAATACTGTATTCTATATCTGAATTTATATATCTGTAATTGCCCTCTTGAAACAAAGTATTTGTTGATTACTGATGTCTGTCTCTTGTTGGACTCAGTGGATTGTAGGGTATCAAATAGTTACAGGCTAAAAGCTAATGCTTTAGAAGTGTGGGCACTCTTCAGCTGCAGTGCTCTTGGTATGTGGGTGTGGTTGGCATAGCAGTAACTCCAAATTGATTCCAAGTGATCCCAAATTGGGGAGAAAAGGGAAATGCCTTTGAATTTGAAAATCCAAATGCAGAAGATGTTTTTTCTATAAAAGCAAAACTAAAGCATGTTTAACATCATATTCAAAAGATGGAAATTGTCCATTTTGATGAAACATTGGAAGCTGACCAAGAATTACTTAAACTGTTTTGCAAAAAAACAAAAAAAAACACACACTTTTTCTGATTTTGTGTCAAAATTGTGAGTGGTTTTGAGACCCTGTTATCACTAGGTATTGGATTTCAGGGACTGTGGAGCTGCCGATGGAGTGAATGGCTATAGGTGTTAATTTATAGCCTGGGGTTAGATTAATGGTTCAGCAGAGCAGTGTTTGAGGATCACAGGGACTGGAGACCTGCCAATGTCCAAATAAGTCCACAAGGACATCTGATTCACAAATCTTGCTGCCATCTCAGTGACTAGTCAGGTCAGTGCTTTACACATGGCCAGTCTTAATGGAAAGCATCATGCTCTGGGAAGTAGTGAATGCCAGACAGCTTATGCTTTACCAGGAGAGTGGATTTTTGTCAGTGTTCAAGATGCATCCATTGCAGTGTTGAAGTGGAGTTCCTTTTTGTGCTAGAAATTTCTGTAACTGTGGGAAATGTTGCACAGTGTAGTACTGTGAACACTTCCTGGCTTTCAACACAGCCCTTTTAGAACGTCTGTTCAGATGGGTGTCACCTGGACACCCATAAATAGCATCAGTATCTATTTCAATTGGGGGAAGTGAGCTGACCCCAAAGTGTCTTGACAGCTGTATTGCCTGGATACGTTATTGTAGCCTCTCCCCCCCTTTTCACAGAACTACTAGCCTATACCCTGTCCTGGACTATACTTGTGCCTCTGAGGGAAGAATACAAGCAGACCTTTCCTTAACTGATTGGGTGCCTATATGTGTTTAGTAGGGTTTTATTCCCATTCTTGCATAATGGTTAGTTTCCTGCCTGGCAAAGTTGTGGGATTTGAGTTTTTAGGTTTGAGTTCTTTGTTCTGTCCCTGCAGCCATTTTCTGTTTCTTAGTGGGAATAACATACTGCCTTGTTGCTCAACAAACAAGGCTATGGAAGCAGATTGTTGGTTTGTTAAACACATATACTTTCATATTGGTCATAATCTACTTCTGTACTGTTCTAGTAAAAGACATGTAAACACAGATGTTAATAGCTGTGCCAGGAAAGTGAGCCATTTCTGTCTATTCCATGACATCATCAGGCGATGGGGGGAGAAATAACATTGCTTTGTCACTGGTAATAACCCGTTCCCAGATTTCACTTCAAAACACAACCGTTTTGAAGCACAGACCATTAGAGGGTTGTAAATTGTACTCAGCCAAGCCCTGTCATCTGTAATCAGCATGCATATTTGAGTGCTTTGCCATGTCCTGCTGTGGTTGTCTACCAATGACAGACTGTAGAACATTGTATTCTGTGGAGGCAGCCAGGTTCAATAAGTGCTGTGTGGGAATTCAGTGGTATCTCCAAAATGCAGTTACTCCTGAGGGGAGAATATAGCAAGGAGGTATCTGTTCTGTCACATACTTCTTTGACAGTGGAAATGCAAACAAACCAGTGAAATCAAAGTTTAACGCTTTGTTTTCCTGAAAGATAACTGATCAGTTGGCACTAGATACAAGTTATTGATTTCTTTGGCTGCCACTATGTCCAAGTTCATATAGATTTCTACAGTACAGCTGAATTAATGTTGCTCCCCAATTCCAGAGTAGTCAGATGAGTATTATCTGAAACCTAATGACGAAGTAGTAAAGAACATTCACTTCTTGTGAACCCATACTTAATATGAAGTTTAAACTAGCATGGTATGGAGGGTTTTTCATTTTTAATTTAATAAATTTACAGATACCCATTTTATTTAGAAATACACATTCCAATAGCAGCTGATAGATTTTATGCTGATTTTGTAGGTGCTGCATGTGTATGTTGAATGGCTCGTTCCATCATTCTCATCTCAAATGAGAGCATGTGGTGGTTCGGCTAGTGTACTATTTACCATATGTAGAAAATGCTGGTCAGAGCATAATAATAAGACAAACTTGTGTCCTTATTTTACAGGTTTGAGTGGGACAAACTTTTGGAGAATGTGCATTGTTTGATCATAAGTGTGACAAAAACTGACAAGCAGGAAGCTTATATACTCAGGTAAGTGTCCTTGTTTAGCACTCTCCCCTTGGAAGCACATTTAACCGGCTTGTCTCTTTCCCTTTTCTGACAGATTAGAGAGCAGGGATTAGATGTAGTAGCCATAATCCTCTTGGTCGCGATGTCTGGAGATTCACAGTCTCTCTTGGGCAACACAAACAGGAAGTGTCAGCATATGTAGCAGTAGAACTGCACATACTGACTCTAATGACTCAGAGAAGAGTGACTCACTAGTGCCCCCTTACAAACATGCCATCTACATTATTACATCTCACGCTTTGCTGATCTAATATTGATGTATATTAGTGATAACATAATTTGGTTGAAGTCTGACCTTGAAGACCTTGCTCTGATGCCCTCAGGTTTCAGAGCCTATGCTTAAATTTTAAGTTGAACTTTTGGTGTCCTTCAATAACCCTAGACTTGTGGCCACACCTCTGCTGCTTTGAGTCATCAGTGCAGATTATAGGGATATTCTGCCTGGATAGAATCTGTCTGGCTTCAGCACTGTCCTTGAATGAGCTAGCAGTGGCTCATCACTGGGTCATAACTGTTAAATAACAATTTGGTAGTATAAGAATTGAATATAACTTTCACATCTCATCCTAGTCTTCCACACACTCCTCTTACTGCAGTGTCTGTGACAGCCTGCCTCAGTTCAATTTACATATCAATAGTCAAGTGTTGATGTAAAAACTGTGTGTAGTATGCATAAACTCACAAAGATCTCAATTTTCATTTCAAAGAAACATTTTCATTGTTTTTTTATCATAGTTCTGAAACACAAAGTTTTTTTGTAACGTGTTTACATTCCCCTTTGTAGAATCAATGGCTGTCAGAGAAGAGAAAGCGGTTGTTCAGTTCCTTCTAGCCACACTTAGCTTTCAATGGCTTTGGCAGTCCCAAAGTGTATAAGAATCATAAACTTGCGAGTAAGGCTTCAGTGGGAACCAAAAGGATGCCACTTTAAATTTGTTCATGTACTGTACATTGTGAGGTGACCTTGTTGTTTACCTGCATATTAGTGTTGAATATTAGTGTAACATAATGATGCATCAATCTTTTAGTTTTAGAAGTGCTTAAGCTAGAGCACATTCAGTGTCTGACCCACTGTAGGTTTTCCAGTGAAGGAGCAGCTTTGATATCATACCATGCTGTAGGCTTAAATATTCAAGATGTACAAAGTTACATGTGCAGAAAGGAGTCTGCACTGTTTATTCATTCATCTCCTTCTTTTTGCTTCCACTCCCCCAAAAAAAAAAAAAAAAAAAAAAGTGAGAGTAGCATGTTTGTCTCCAAGAGACGTTTCATTTTGAAGACATGTGGAACCACCCTCTTACTGCAAGCACTGGTGCCTCTGCTGGAATTGGCCAGGGAGTACTGCGGCTTTGACACCATTAAGGTACCTGCCACACATGCACTGTTGAAAAGCTCATTTTAAATGTTTATTCGGTCTGAACCACTTTGGCACCTCTGAATAAGGTAATTCTACAAGATTGTATGAATGTAAATTATCAGAGATATGATACAAAATATTTTGCCTTTGTAATTATTTCAATAGTGTATGTTGATTTGTAAATATTACAGACTGCATTTACTAATTTCTCAATTTAAGTATTGGAGTTTTTTTTCTAGTCCATTGCATCACTGGATTTACACAAGTTTAGATGACTTTGAATATTTGACTCCCCAGTGATATATTTCATTTTTTCTGCAGAATTTCTTTTATTCCCGCAAGAACTTCATGAAGCCAACCCATCAGGAGTTCCCTCACAGGAACTTCCAGGAGGAAGTGGAATTTCTCAGCCAGATATTCCCAAGTAGGAACTGCCTCTCCTCTCATCAGTCCTGACTACATAAAATTATTATTCTGTAAAGTGCAATTACACATACTACCCTATGACATTCTGTTCTTTGCGTAGACTGAAGCAAGTCAGCACAGCCACAGGTTCTTGTATAACCCCACAGATCACCAAGATTAAATATATTATTAGCAGAAACAGGACAGCATCTTATCCCACTGTTGTTTTCCAGATGGAGCAGCCTACTGCATGGGACGTTTGAATTCTGATTGCTGGTAAGACTGTACATCTGTGGAACCATGCATGCTGTAATTTCATGCATACATTGTCACTTTTGGATTTATTTATGATTGTTCATGGAGTCAGCCTTGAAATGTGGAAGTTGCAAAATCAAATAGGAGATTCAGATGCCACCATAAAGTTGCTGTGGGTGTTAATTGTAAGCTCTTTAACTATCAGGTACCTGTTTACTCTGGATCTACCAGAGTTTTGGGAGAACAAGCATGCGGATCAGACGCTGGAAGTTCTGATGAGTGACCTTGACCCAGCGGTTATGGACCAGTTCTACATGAAAGACGGTGTTTCTGCAAATGATGTCACTCGTGTAAGCCTTGTTTTATTTGCATCAGCTGCTGCAAGGCTGTTAAAGATGTTGTTCAAAGACATTGTTATTATGTCACTTTGAAAAGGGACTGCCTGCTGTATTAGTGCTGAGGCTGTGTTCAGATCTGAATGTTTCATAATACTTATGATATCAAGTTAACTGGGAAAACTCAAGTCAAGGAGCTTGTATAAAACAGATTTAAACAGCTGGTTTTTTTTTCCCTCCTGGCCTTTCTTGGCTTTGACTAAATTTCAGTCAACAGTGTTCTTCCCTCAAAACGTCCTGATTAGGCATTAATGTTTAATAATTGACTGTATTTTTCTGTATGGTTACTTTGCTTTATTTTGTTTGACTATGCCATTGATTTGTTTCCTTTAGATGAGTGGAATCCGTGACCTGATTCCAGGTTCTGTGATCGATGCCACAATGTTCAACCCTTGTGGCTATTCTATGAATGGAATGAAAACCGATGTAAGTCAGCCATTCCTCTCCATTATAGCATTATGTTTTTTCTCTGAGTATGATGTAGAAACCATTCAGGAATGATCAGCCTGAATGAACCACCCTGATAGGGTTGTGCTTGTCCACAGGGAACTTACTGGACGATCCACATCACTCCAGAGCCAGAGTTCTCCTATGTTAGCTTCGAAACCAACCTCTCTCAGACTTCCTACGATGATCTGGTCAGGAAAGTTGTGGATGTCTTCAAGCCAGGGAAATTTGTGACAACGCTTTTTGTTAATCAGGTATCATCACCATTCATTAATTCACTTGTCTGGCTGAGAAGCAACCTTTTTGGTAAATGTGACACACAGTATGGTAAATTCAGTGGTTGGATTTCCATTTACAGCTTTA
Source organism: Albula goreensis (assembly GCA_022829145.1). Taxonomy (NCBI): domain Eukaryota; kingdom Metazoa; phylum Chordata; class Actinopteri; order Albuliformes; family Albulidae; genus Albula; species Albula goreensis. Next base: position 14,661,952 of record CM040747.1, on the reverse strand, counting down.
CTCCAGATTTTTAGCTAGAAATCTGTCAGTCATTTGATGCATTCAGTCCATATGTTCAAGGGGTATAATGTTTAGTTTCTACTTGTAAAACTAGCTCCTATACAGTCATAACATTCTTGTACATGCTATCTTTTTGCTCGTGTTTTTTTTGCAGAGCTCCAAGTGTCGCAGTGTCTTTTCTTCCGCCCAGAAACTCGAGGGTTACAAGCGCATCGACCGCCAGTTGGCCCAGTTCAACGACTACAACTTTGTTTTTACCAGTTACGCCAAGAACCGCCAGCAGAACCAGCAGAGTTGAGCCGCAAAGATGAAGAAGAAGCGTAAAAAGAAAACCAGCTGTCAGGTGCACCTTCCTGGTGGCCGGCAAAGCCCTCCAGCAGAGAGCCTTCAGCCCACCTGCTATTATCCTTTAGAATTTACCCACCCTGGTAGTACCCCAGGCCCTAGTTTAACCTCCAGTTTAAATTGTATGCATTCTTGTAACTACGACTTAGATATCTTGCATGAAAGCTCTTTTCTCTGTTTAGATATTCTAGCTCACTCTTGCTGTGATCTTGAAGTGCATGTAGAGGAATTAAACACGCTCTGTTTGAGGATCTTCTCCCCAGCCCTGCACGCCCGTCGCTGTGGCCCTTTCCTGCAGGTTTCCCCCCTTATTCCCCACAGACAGGGCTTCCGTGCCCACTAGGCCAGAGCCCTGACATGCTCAGATGGGACCTGCCTGTATTGTTTGGTTACTCCTTGCAACCATTTTATGAGGGCAAAATGCAAATTCTGTAATTCTACATTGGTGTGCTCGTTACTTTTTTTTTTGCCTTTCGAGTGCACTTTAATACCCTCATATATGGGTGCACATTAACATAGATACACACATACCCTCTCTCACTGGCTTCTTCTGCCAATTCTGCTGCATTGTTATACAGCACTCAGCAGTTGTACAATTTCCAGTGACCAAATGCTGGCTGGGTGTACTGTGTCCATATCCCTAGACGTTCTTCCCAAACCCCACCTGGCATTTGTTTCCCCAAAGTTAAGTCAAGCAAGATTCTTTGCATTGAATGTAGCAAATAGGTAGTCCTCTGGTGGATGTATACTTCAAAACTTAGTTGAGGCTAACTGGAGGGAGATTCGGGCATGTACTCTTCTAAACTAAATTTGGTCGTCCTCATGAGTATACTTTGAATTAAGCAGAGTATAAATAAGCAGAAAGGTTTTTTGTATTTTTTGGCCTGGTCATCAGTGGGACTGAACCGCTCAAACCCAAAGGTCTAGCACCAGATCAGCTTTTGCAATTAAGCCACTCATCTCTCAGAAACTACTCAAAAGTCCAGAATGACCTTCTGTTAATATGATTCCTCCACACAGTCATTTGGTAAAAGCAATGAAGCTTAAATTGCTATAATAACCTTTCTAAACGAACGAAAAGAAAACAATCAAAATTACTGTGCAAATGTGCACTTTATTTCAGCTGAGAAGGTTCTTTTATAAATTACAGCTACAAACGGATAGTTTGTGTTCTTAGAACCTTTTTAGACTGTAATTTCAATAACATTTGTGCCAACAATTCAGATTAAATAAAAATCTACAAAAGCCACAACTTTGTTTTGCTTCTGAAAGGATTTTCCTTTTTTGAATGTTGACAGACCATGAAAGCTCATGGTCTGTGCCCTTAGAATGTTCGTGCCCCTGGAAAACCCCTTTTTGAAGTTGCACTATCTATTACAAAGCCAACTTGAGTGGTCACATTGCCATTGTCGGTCAGAGTAGCGCCCTCTGCCATCCAGCAGGAGGCTCATTGTCCTGGGCTGAGCCCGTCTCCCTGCTCAAAGTGAGACCATCAACTGGCCCAGAACGATGCTTGACACTGTGTAGCTCCCCTGGGCTGCAACCGTACAGCCCTGAATGGAAATAATGAATCAGACACTTTGCTTAGTGCAGTGGTTGCCCAGCAAAGCATTTTTCTTTTTCTAAACAATATACACCCTCTCTCTTTTTTCCCCCCTGTACAGAAATCGGTAACCACACAATAGACGCCCGCCAATCTGAGCATGCCAGGGTCACCCCGGATCATTCCACACATAACTGTTGCATAAACTGCCATTTTATTAATTTTATTGTGCGCAGACGTTTTGCAGTGAATTGGTCCAAAATGTGACTCCATTGCAGTTTTTTTGGAGTAGCGTCAATGCCCTTTTGTTTAGTGACGGAAAGATCCTGTCACACCGTGGTGCATGTGACTACTAGTGCTGTATTGCTTGACAGTGTTGTAATGCTGCAGTCTGTTCCTCCTGTGTCAGGTAATCAATGTGCTTCACCTTCCTCTTGGGTTTATTGGCTGTAATTTAGATAAAATTGAGACAGACATCCTGATAATGTAATGTGTTATATGAAATAAGTGGTGATGCTTCCCTGGGAATTGGGTTGATTTTCATTATACATCCTACAGTGTTGAAAGCAGGTCCAAATTATTTTGGTCATCTAAAATGTATGTGCATTCATTTATTTTATGCAGTTGCAAAAGAGCTTATTTGATTGTCCTTTGGATTTGCCTGATTGGTAATGTTCATGACTCTTCTCCTGCCAGAGAATGCAAATTAACTTGACTGCCATTAAGATCTGGAGCCAACAGAAAGAATTTGTTCACTTAATAGACTAGTGGCCCTTGACTGCTTTCAGCACTCTGGACTTGTACTGCACTGTATGTTTTTTGTTTCTATGTTAGAGATGACTTTGCTGTTTCATGAAGCTCCTAAAACACCTCCGATGAAATGAATGTGTCAAGCAGTATAGCCAACAAGAAAGAAATGGGGTTTCAAAGAAAAGTGAGATCTGACAGGAGCACCACCAAAATGAAATGTCTGATTTGAGGTGGGATCGAGCCATTATCTGTCTTCTGTAGCTTTTGGAGTGGTTTCAGTTTTTGCCAGAACTAGCTTTGACCAGGGCCCCTGCCCTAATCACAAGCAACAAAGCTTGAAGTCCTTGGCGAGGTTAGGAGCAGCCATTGTGTTTTAGGAGCACGAGTGACGGGTTGAGGGTATGTTTGCACCAGCACTATCCATAAACACAGAAGTGACTGTTATTTGAAGAAGTCTTTGACTTAAATTTAATGAATTGGAAAGTGTCTAATTGAGTTGTCTCGTAGAATTGGTTTGGAACATGGCTTTTTTATATTAAAAATACCGCTATAAACTTTTTTCCACTGTTGGGTTAAGAACTTTTTTCTTTAAATTTTTAAGGGATGCGTTTCTGCTGCGGACCAATTTTGTTTTACTGTTCTGTACTGTTTTTGTTTTGCACCAGTGTTCCAAACCAATTTATTCTCAAGTTGAGAGATGTTCAAACTCTTTGGATTGTGTTTTTTTTTTTTTTTTTTTTTACTTTTTGTTTCTACCTTCCCCTCAAGTCCCATGTAGCTTCTCCTGGGGATGGGATTTAAAGACTTGTAGGATAACGAGGAAGGGTGCCATTGCAGGATTAAGTATCAGAATGTGCTTAAGGGAAACTTTGGTGTTTTAATTCTTTTGCTATTCTTTGGTTGGTCAAGATGTGCTAAATATATCTGTACTATGAGCTTGATGCTTTAATAAAAAAAAATACTCTTTCTTTGTTCTTTGATTGAAATGTATATTTACCTGTATAGACAAACATTTCCTGCTTCAACTTGCATTATTTGAACCATAGCTAATTTGCTATTGCACTACCACAGCATTGTCATTCCTTACATGTTTTGATTGTGGATCATTTAATAATTACTAGAATCTGTCTGAAATATTGACTTTGTTCAGACTAAAACTAAAATAGACTTGTCCTTGTTTCTTCTTTGAAGTGGGATAGCAGTTCACAACTTTTTACGTTACCCAATCATTACACATCACAACTTGGGCAAACTGCAACATACATGGCTTTTCTGCATATGCAAGTTCTCAGCTAATCAGGCTAATCATACAGACATATTTTCAGCATTCGTACTGGTTAATGTGTAGAACTATTGGAAACTAATCAGAATTTTGCAGAGTTTGTAATAAGGCATCTGTGTACTGAGGAAGTAAATTTATCCACCAAGCAAAGGCAGGAAGCAGTCTGATACCCCCTCTTTTGCTACCATCAATGTAAATCAGACCCAACTGAAAGCACAAACATGGGTGTTAACTAAACTCATGCATTCACAAGGAGTACTTGTCAACCATTTATGTGTAATTTTGCAATCTGAAAATGTTTATCAATTATAGCGAGCCATTCAGCAAAGTGAATTCTTCACATTAAATTGTTACATCACCTGTTCAGTTTCACCATGGTAAAGTTGCCTGAACTGAAGTCCATACATTGCACACCTTGTCAGATGGGCAATGATACAGCACACAAATATAGATTTGTATTTGGAACATACTGTTTCAGATTTTTCTCTTGTATTTTGTAGTTTTATCCAGGAAATTGGCTTTGTTCAGTCTGCAGTATAGTCATTGCCTATGTTTTATCATGCTTTGAGTTCTGTAATTAACTGAAATCTGATTGTCTTGATACACAATGATTATGAAGTCATTTTAAGTCAATAAAATTGCTGGAAAGCACCAGGCTTTGGACCTAGTTGGACAGGTCCTCATTCACTCACTGGAATCCTGATAACAATGATCACAGTAGCCATGGAGGAAGAAACAAAGTTCACATCCACATTCCAAAAGTATTAATCATTCATTTGAAAGAACCCTTTTATGAGTGTTTATTTCAAGCCTTCCTGTCTTCTCTCAAATTCTGAATATATTCCCTACTTCAGCTAGGGAATAGCTGAAAAGGTGTAAGACCAGCTGAAAATTAATAGATGTTAATTTGTGTGTGAAATAAACTCATTGGAAGGGTTTCTTTCTTAATCCAGAGACTTAATGTCATTGATGGTCAAAATGGTTATACTGTGCAATTTAACACCATGTAACTGGACTGCAGAAGATTGAATCTGTAGAGACCAATTTGAAACAGGATCTGCAACTTGGTATTTGATGGCACTTAATGGTAAAAGGATGAATTTGACCCCTAAATACAAAGGGACTAATAACGATTTATATTTGTGGCTCACTTTTTTTAGTTAATTTTATTAAGACCCGAAGGTAAAATATTGAATTTCTAAAAATTATAAGGAACATGGTACAACACTTAACAGTTTTTTTTTTTTTTTTTTTTTCCAAATTCAACAGTCCTAGGAATTGTGACGTCCTTATGTCCTATTGTATTTTTTTTTAAAGATGGAAACATAAATGATGTGATAAGCTGCACACTGACAGCCAAAGAAGCTATGCTGGTTCTGGCCTCATGATATGACATTTATGAAAGAGTTTAAGGAAAGAAAATGTGTTTTTTAACCATACCCACTTGTTTTTGTGGCACCAACTTATGATGAGCCACCATTAGGTTGTTTTTATTATTATTTTAGACCAACGGAATATTTAGTAGTTTACCCCCACTCTCCGAATTCCACATTTTAAATGATTACCTTAACTATTTTTATAATATTGTAAATCTCTGACTTATTTGGATTTGGGTAATGTGTAACCATTTGGTAGAGGGGATCTGGCTCATCTGGTATTCCACAGATGGAAAGCATCAGCTCCTTTCCATGAGGTGAAACTATATTCCAAATACATAATTAATTACGGGTAATTCAAACTGTAGTGTAAAAGGCCTAAAATACCTTACTACTGTTGACACAGTCACACATTGTCAAAACATATCATTTTAAAATTCTAAAATGAGGTATTTAATCTCAACAAAATCTTTGGTCAGGTCAAAAGCCTTACTTGCTTTTTGCAAGCGTCTGCTTCCTGTGTATGAAAAACCATCCGGAACAAAACGCTTTAGAATTATTCTAGTCTTAACGCCCTCAAAATACATGTCAACGGGAAAAAATGCCCGTGTTAAGATGGCAAAAATACTTACAGGACAGAACACGTCTAGACATGCGTTTAAAACCTGCGTCAACAACACCAACATAAGCACGTCAAAACTCCATTGGCGTAAATAAACAGGTGTAGACAGGTAGCAAAAACCAATGTTGACAGGCCAGACGCGTGACTCTTTGGTCATTAGTGATGTCATCGTCGCCATATTAATTAAACCGTAAGTAATTACACTCACACCTTTGGGCGGCAGCTACATTGTTAGTAAAAAAAAATAATAATAAAATAAATAAAAACGTTTTAACGATTAAAATCACTCAGCATGTACACCAGATTGTAGGAAAATACAGAAATAAAATAGGACTAGTTTTCTACCCAGCACTTATACACATAAATCACTCATAAACATTGGAGTTACACTTATATCCATCTGTACCGTGGTTCTTCATCAGTCGTCCTAGTTTAAATTTTTTGATTAACCTCTCCTACACTGCTGTGGTGAATAAACGACAAGTGAGGACAATCCTTTATCACGTTGCAAGAATGTTAGTATCCAAATAAGAGGTAAGGTTACGTGTAGGGTGTCCTCACTTCATGAATAGTATAATAATCTTTACACGATCCGAGATTCAGCTGTTATGTGTGTTAAGCGTTAAGTGTGATACTTTTACATGTTGACAAGAGCAAGTATGCCATATCCACAGGTATTTTGCCATGCGTGGAGGAGGAAAAAACGTGTAAGACGGTCACTGTATTTTGTCCACAATAGGTTTCCATACATTTTATACAGACCATCTTATACAACCTTTTACCACGTGGTTACATTTCTTAGGAAGGCGCTTCCAGCCTGAGAGCTGGACTCTGAAGACATCTAGTGGCTATTTTTGGAGCAGAAAAATTGTATAAATCAGTACTATCAATTTGCAGATTCTTTGTCGCTATTTCGAGAACACCTGTTTTTCCTTTGTAATGCTACCCTCTCACTTTGAACTGCATGTTCCAACATATGTATACTGTGTTACATATACATCGACCTCAACGTTCATACAAAGGCCATTTCATCTGCCTTCATGGTTTTTTGTGTACTGTGAGGTGTGAGGGAGTTATAGGAATTTTAAATGGACAGATAATCAGAATGATACACATTCTGCACGTATTGTTAAAACTGTGCGCATAACATTATTAACATGGAATATGATGCAAATGCTATCGTGAATTACAATACGTGTAAGACATTATTCCTTATCGGATGGATCGTTTTACCAACTCGCATCTCATCAGTTTTCACTCAATTATTTCAAGTACTCAGAAGTCTGTTGTCGGAGGCTAACAACAGTAAACATTTGATACTTCTCTTGATATTTCCCGCAATATTTCTGCAAAAACTGCATACGCCTGTAGACTAATTAATAATGCTGTCAACAAATTTAACAAGGGGCTTTGTACCATGCATATACGGTCAGGATGTCGAATACAGTTCGAATCTTTTTCACCTTTCCGAACATGATGAAAACGTTGACGTATTGCGGAAGTGACGCTAAGAATTGTGCGATTGCGCTGTATATCCTGTAAGGTCTTCCTTGGAAACACACGTGGAGTTAGACGTAGTTTAGAACCTTTTTCACGGTACTCAAGAATCAAAATGACACAGTTGGACGGGGTTGTGTAAGTTTGACATTTCCTGTATTTTGAGAAAGAAAATAGATAATATCAGTGGTTAATAGTGTGTGATATTTTCATGTCTCCCAGTAGTTGTGTGTTTGCAAGAATAACAGACTAGCGTGTTACACCATTATGTAGCCATCTTGCTTTTCTGCTTGATAATCCATATCGCTCACATTATAAATTGTAAATGCAAGTAAACGAATGTCTGACTGATGTACTTTTTCACCCAGTGCCACTAAGTGTAACAATTCACATAACTGATGTGAAATATCAACATAGTAATAACTTTGCTAACAACGGCAGCGGAGTTCATGTATTGTTGAAAGTACATTGAATTGGCAATAAACAGGCTACATTCTCTTGCATTTACATTATCAGAAAACCGAAAACCAAACGGTCCAAAAGATTTCTTCAAAGCAGAGAAGCCAAACTAATAGAAAATACTAAGAACGCCATGATTCTGAAAGGTGGGAATACGAGTGAGACGGTCACCCAAGCCCTGAAGGACATTGTAAGTATAATTCCTGTCGTATTCATTGTAACGAAGTAATTTAATATTATGATATTGATCTGAAGCGATTCGCACTGTCTGCATTTTCTGCCTTTTCCATTCCATGCACTGTCATGAACTGATTGTGAAAGGTAGTAAGCTGTAATATGTGTTTATACTCCGTAATTTCAAAACTCTTGCAAAGCTGTTTGCTTCCTTGGTACTACTCAATAGCTAGACTGTGTAGGTGCATATTTAACTCTCTCTCGCTCTCTCTCTTGGTCTCTCTCTTTCTCCTTAGCCAGTGGTAAGCCTGTGATCACCAAATTAACCTGCTAAACCCTATTTGCATTATATAACTTATATTAATTGTAAGTAATAGGTAAGGATATGTGTTGATTGAACCTAAGCCACAGTCTGATTTTTCAAAAGAAATGTATTTGGTTATGAAAATTTTAATCACCAGTGCCTTTATTTTTGCAGTATGCTTTGAAGAAACCGAGCGCTGTAATGTACAAAAAGTAAGTAATCATAAATACTGTGTAATGTTGTTTGGTGTTTTTCATTATTTTTTTCCTTTTTGATGATGAAGAACCTAAAACATTCAAGCCAGTCCTCTTTGAGTTACACTATCAGAGTTGATGTCACTTCCATTTTTAAATTTCACTTCAAACTAAATTCCCAGAAAGGGCTACAATTTCTACAAAGTTCTTTTAATATTAATTTAAACACCTTCAAATTAAAGCTGAAAGCTGATTGTTTTATTTCCAGCCAATGTGCTGAAGTAGAGAGCCAAACCAGCAAAAAATGTGTCACATTTTGTACAGCCTGCACAACAAGTATGTAATGTGTATGCATATACATATGTAATAAATTTGACATAGTATTAACATACAGTCTTACTAGATCAGTTTATTGATATTTACCAGCAAAATATATATGAATTTAAAAGGATTTTAGAATTTCTTGTGCATTTACACAGACAATGTAGAATCATTTTCTTTTTGCTCTGCCTTCCGAATGAATCAAGTCTTGTGCTGGTTCATGTAGGCTTTATCCTATCTTGCAGTTCACCTCCATTCATTTCATAAACCAACCTGGAAAATGCGCATCTAGCACATCTACAAAACTTGATACATAATAGAACTTAATAGTTTGATATATGTCATTTTGCCTGACAGTTCTAATTTTATTAAAAAAGTGTTAGGTTAAATCAATATATGCACATTATAAAGTGCTGTTACAAGGGGATTCTGTGTATGCACTAGAGCTTGGCTTTGTCGTTTAGTGAAATGAATAGAGGTGATATATAAATCAGTCCATCTCAGAAAGACTACTTCTGTCTTCTGGCGAAAAATGAATATTTGTCTGCAAGAAAAGCAGGATTGCCATGGTGCACTACATTTATTTGCAAAGGAAAAGAAAGCTAACAGTCTTGTTTCTCACTTTAACTGTTTTCAATGCAGTATTAGTGATAAAAACGAGCAGTGTCTGAACAGTAATGCCTGCTCAAAAGACAAAAATGACAAGAGTTGAGCTGAATGTCTGAATCCATTGAATGATGCTGTTTTTTGTATTGTGAGAAAAGCACTCACTGTAATGGTAAGGGCCAGATGAGGCTTTTCTCTCTTTTGTTCAAGGCACCAGTGTTTTCTTTTTCTCATTACCTAATGTCGTTATTACATGGGGAAAATTCATTTATGCCATGTCTACTGGAAGCAGAGATAATGGTGACTCTTAGTACTGATGATTGACATGTAACGGCTCATTTAAAGGAGTATTTTTCTTGCAGGAAAAATATCACCAGACCATTTGAAGATCAAACATCATTGGTGAGTATCATGCCAGGAAAGTGATCCCTACCTTGATTTTCCTTGGCCCTACGGTTTTGAATTCATATTATTTAGGGCAAATCATAGTATGAATTATGAAAATAATTTTTGGCTGAATTATTTAGTAAATAGCACTCATTGCAGTAATTTGTAAAACCGTGGTTGGATGAAAGTGAAGGTCATGCATCCCTAATGACTATATGTCTGTCATACTTCCAGGAATTCTTTTCCAAGAAGTCTGACTGCTCTTTGTTTTTATTTGGCTCACACAACAAAAAACGACCAAACAACCTTATATTTGGTAAGAATGCTTCTTTTTAAGGCAAAGAATGTACTGTGTATTGTGGATTCATTTTTAAGCCACCGTTTCACATGATTTTGTATTTCAGGTCGCATGTTTGATTTCCATGTGTTGGATATGATTGAGCTTGGCATTGAAAAGTTTTCCTCTCTGAAAGAAATCAAGGTAATTTTACAGCTGACAGCGCCGGATGTATATTGCAGTTGCCAAAAATTCAATCTGCTTCATATGTCACAAGTAATATAAGTGACACAAGGAAAGTTTTAATTAGCATTCTGAAATCGATCCATTAGTAATCACAAATTCCCTGTGCCTCCGCCCACAAAAGTGGTGGGGTAAAGAATTTGTCATTTTCTGGAAGTACTACTACAAATTCAAAATAAATATTTTTGTTCACTTTGCACCTGCTGAAAAGGGGTTTCACAAGGGCACTGTAAGCCTGTTTATTTACTCACTAGAAGGATGAGGACAGATTGTGAAATCAGACATTTAAGCTTCCACATTATACTTTGAGTTTTTGCAAAACTACTGCAAAAATATTAAGGCACACTCTGACATCATCCTTTATAGGTAGACAGGAGAAAATACACACCTGCTCTTGTTCTTGTTCTTGCTTTCCCTGTCATTCAGGAAATTTCATTATTTACTTGAATTTAGAAGAGCACCTGCCCAGAAGGGACCAAACCACTACTGGTGTTTGCAGGGGAGGCCTTTGACACAGATAATGAGTACAAACGCCTGCGGAGCATTTTCACAGGTACCACCTCCAAGGCAGCACCAATCATAAAGTTCATTTTCCAGACATCTAATAGCTTGTGCATGTGACTAGCTCATCCACTGAATTCTGTAAACAGCTTTGTTTCACAATTTTGTTATGTTGTTAAATAAAGACTGACAACGTGATTGACAAGTCCTGTGACATTAGCAGTATGTTAAGAAAATGCAGGTTATTGAGTTTCTCCTGGGTACTTTAGTTTACCTAACATTTTTCCTCCCCCTAAGTATGCCTGTTGTCAGAAGTATGTTTTGCATGACTGAGAGACAAGGGAAGCAATGTCTGTTTGTTGACCGATCTGTGTTGTGTTGCTTTCAGACTTCTTCAGAGGGCCAAATGTGCCTTGCATTCGCCTGGCAGGGCTTGAACACCTTCTGCACTTTACCGCCCTTGAGGGGAAAATCTACATGCGTAGCTACAAGTATGCTGCCATTCTTCCATTTCTGTCACATACTTCACTACTGTCCAGGCATATGTTAGTTCAAACTTCACTATCTCATGTTTTGAGCACCTGATTTTAGCAGGTGCTCAAAATATGCTGGCTACATTTGAGAAGACTTTTTTTGATCATTTTTTTTGATAATTGTTTCATTGGGTAATGAAGCAATTATAGGGTCTCTTACTATTTTACATTTACATTTATACAGGAAGTGGGTGTTTGGATTCAAGTACCAATGAAATATCAAGTATCAGACTTGTATGTATGATACATCATGGATTTATTGGTTTTGTTGTTCTTCCTAGAGACATTGTTGCAGCATATTGCAATCAGTGTCACAACTCTGCAGAACAGCTGTAGAGCTTTTGAGCAAGTTGTTTCTCTTCCCTCACTTGTAGCTCATCTTTCGTGTTAAAATATTGGTTACTCTGGGTAATTATGCTCTTGCCTTTTGTTTTGAGCAGAGTTTTGTTGAAGAAGTCAGGGTGTCGCACACCAAGGATTGAGCTGGAGGAAATGGGGCCATCATTTGATTTCGCCCTGAGGAGAACACATCTTGCCTCTGATGACCTTTACAAGACAGCACACCGGCAGCCCAAGGCCCTTAAGGTATATCATCAAAGTTACAGTGAACAGGTTGGAAAAAATTTGTGCACAACATGTATTGTCCTGTGTTGGGCTTGTTTTCCTTCCCATTATGTGTGTCAGTTTTGCTGCAGGTTGGTATGAACTTCCTGATTGGCTGGGTGGAAGTGACAGCAACCAATGAACAACATTTAGTCAGTTGCCAGCATGGTCAAGAAGTTGGAAACAAAATTTTGAGAAAAAAAAATGTTTTCTTTAGGGCCTGTGAAATTATTCTTTAGCCCAAAAACATGTATTATAAAAAGGGCATATAAAATAAAGCCTCATAGGGCAATGTACAGTTGGTCTTAAAGTTAATCATTTTGAATGGGTGCAGAATGCTTAGCAATCTGTCATTTCTGCTCTCAATCTGACTGCACACGAAAGCACAAACTAGTAGTTACATTTGTCATTTACAGCCTATTCTCTGATCTGAAGAGTGCCAAGCAGGAATGAAAACCATATTATTATGCTTTCACCATTAATATTCACTCACACTGATTTTGTCATCCTGCAGCGACTTTGGCAGCATGTCATTTCTGGTGTATGTCCAAAAAGCAAGCTTGTTGTCATGTCAGTTAGAGGAGGCATGTATTTATTGCCACCTCCTAGGTCAGCCAGAGAGGGTTGTTGTGTGAGGCATACCTGATAGTTGTTTGATGTAGGTTAGTCTTAATTTCAGTATATTCAATTTTTGTAACACTTTAAACTTTTTTTTTTTCCAGCCCAAGAAGAAAAAGAATATTTCCCATGACGCCTTTGGGACCAAGTTTGGTCGACTGCACATGCAAAAGCAGAATCTGGCAAAACTACATACACGCAAGATGAAGGGTCTGAAGAAGAGGAGAGGGGAAACTGTTGTGGGAGATGAGGAGACATCTGTGAAAAAAACAAAAATGGAAGAGTTATGAAATGCTGTGTATTTGGTTGGTCATAAATTTAATGATTTCTCATTTATGTGCAACACAGAGTTTAAATAGTAGTGTCTGAGAAAGAGGGACATTGGGATGTTCTGAGATGCCTTGTGCAGTATTGACTTACATTTTCTGTCAGTCACTACTTGAGAACATTATTGATGTAATCAATGCTGGTGACCTGGAATTGATTTCTGAATTATAAAATATGATTTTTACATAAACAGTCTCTTATGCACTCGTATTTTCTTTCACTGTTTGCTGCCATAGGTATTCTGCTTAAACTGCTTAAGCTATCCAGGTTGTAGTGCCCATCACATATTCTATTGACATTGTGCCAAGGCAATAACTGTCAAACACTGGAACTTTAAGCCACTTACTTGAAGGCATGTTAATTTTATTTTTACAAAGGGCGTTAAGAACACATCAAGATTACATTTTGTTTTTGAAACATGATTATAATGTACTGAACAAAGTTTGGGAAAAATTAGAATTCAGTAGTAATATATCTGAGGAGAATGCAACATGTACCTGTGAATGTCTGTTTTATAATATTCATAGTTGATCCTATTAACCTAAGCAATATGGAGAATACAAATCTTATTTTACAATAAGATAGTATGTGGCGTGGCCTCCAAATACAGTGGTACTTTTCTAAACTGGTAAAAATCCTGCTAAGAGTCCAGTTTCTCTACTGTGACCCACTGTAGAAATAAACCTTACAGGGACAGTATTAACCAGATAACTAAAACAATACAGTTGATCACCAGTTTCATCAGTTTTTATCACAGTTTATTTTCAGTCATCTGTACAGATAAGTTGCTGTCCAGGAGACTGATTTGGATGCTCCTGTTCAAATTGATCTTTCAAATTTCTTCTTTATCATTAAATACTCTCCTTTCAGATTGAAGTCACAAAATTGCAATGTTGTGTCTAGTATTCATTGTGTTATATTTCCCATTTTCTGACAGATTTCTGTGCAATGTATGAATGTTCATTAGATTTTAAAGATAGCATGGAGGCCAGAATATAGAAACCCTAAAGGTATAGAAACCCTAAAGCAGAGACATTTTCATATTTCATTGTCATCTATAAAGATGTGGTCACGAAGCCTATGTGTAGGCCTACTTTAAAGATTTTTTTGCTGCTGGGATGCATGCACACGAGACACGATCTGTTTTGCGTTGTTAACTACGTATATCGCGATAGGGACTAGACAAGATCTTCATTAAATTTACTTCGGCTGTTTACTTACTCGACGTGATTTCTGTTGGTTTAACTGTCTACACGGCTGTAAATTGGGGAATAACACGTACAAGAAGAAAACCTCACACTGCAGTCCTAACTTACGCCAGAGGTCGCTACAATCGTCGACAGAACTTTTTTCCACATACTGAAGCTCACGTTTGCTAGGCTAATTTATAGCTCTTTATGTTTTATTTGGACTCTATTTAAAATCCGTTCCAACCCCATGATTCCTAAACGATTATGTAATATATGGCCTGTGTTTTTTTCTGGTTAATGTTTGGGTCTTTCTTTTATCGTTAAAATGTGTTCCGCTGCTTGCGATTGAATTGGTCGCCAATACGATAACAGGTTAAAGCAATATACAGTATTTTCTCATGAGCCACATACAAGTACATTTGGTTTTTGAGAGTACCCTTCTTCAGTTAAATTCTAATTAAAACTTTGTTTTCAGGCGTATATTCATCCATACACCGAGATCATATACAGCCTTATAGGTTGTAGGTCTTAATAAATCACATTTCTCTATGTACTTAACATATAATGCATTGCAGCATACACGTAATTAAATGACATTTCTATTGCCACCTGTCTTGTCCATATTTCATCAAGGAGTATTGCATAATTTAACAGTAATAAATCAATAGACACATCCATGCTATAGAACGTGAACTGATCTGTTAAAACAATTTACATTTAACAGTCCCTTTCGTTTCAAGTACATTATCTAGGTAATACTTCACGATTGAATTGCTGGGTCTTCATCTTTCAAAAAGATAGGAAAGTCAGTGTCCAATCAGCAACAGAAACCTGCAAAATACGAGCTCGCTCCGCCCCCTCATACCTATTTATACAATATTGCAACTACAGCTTGTCAGTTAAGAACGGGCAGTTGCTGTCGTGATTGTGGTAGTATCACTAGATCTGATGGAGAACACATTGAGCACGTAATAACCTTAATGTTAATTTGGTAGAAGGAAATCCGCAGAAGTGAAATTCAGCTGCATTGACTGCTGTGAAGAGCGTAGCAAGCTGTCTACCAGTACAATTTAAAACTGTCCAATTCAGTATTCCCTAGAATCTGAGGACTGCAGCTAAAGGGGTCTTGCTTTCTGCAGGAATTGCTAGAACGTTGGCTAACTGTTAGCAACCTGATCTTGGTAGCTAAATATAAAATATTTAGATAAAAACCACTGACTGCCAGCGCTTACCATCACGGTGTGTTGGTTGTAAACTATTAGTATTTTTTAACAATTCAAGAGATGACAGAGGAAAAAAACATGACTGAGAATGAATATGATACAACAAAAGACACAATCTCCACAGTGCCGGCTGAGGAGGACGAGAAGAGGGCGGAAGAGCAACGCTTAAGCGATGAGATGAAGAAAGAGAATGGGGAAAGCAAACAAATCGCTTTCTTGAAGGACCCCGACACTGCTGAGAAAGAGTTCGAGCCGCCGGAGGGAGGCTGGGGATGGGTAGTAATGCTGGCTGCCATGTGGTGCAACGGGTCGGTGTTTGGGATCCAGAACGCTTTCGGCATCCTATTCGTGTCTCTGCTGAAGGAGTTCGGTTCAGAAAATGACGAAGACCTAAGGTTTAAAACAGGTCAGTTTCCACATGGGCACATTGATGTGCCAAAAGGTCAAAACGAGTCTCGCCTATTGGTGAAACAGATGTTAAATGTATATATATATATAGAAGTGAGGTAAAGTTGCTTCCTAAATATTGGCTAGTTAGCTGTGTGTGCTTCCCCGTTTTCGCCAGCCACCACAATTTGAATAACATTAGCTGGCTCGCTAGATCCTTTCGTTTTTGGTAAGGGGCACATCAGGGCGCACTGCGCATAGCACATGAAAACGTGGGTTTAGATGCCTCAGTTTTACAAGCCCTTACACCGCTCACCCACTGCTAAACTGCTGAAATATTCACGTGGTCATATGCACATAATTTCAGTAACTGGCGAACGTCAGCAATTTGAAGTTACACCTTTAACGTTTTACAACAAACGGACTTCAAGCCTCGGGTAATGTGGCCATTCTCGATTTCAGTTATAGCAGCGTGATTTCAGCAGCCATGTGGTGGAATAGATTTGCTTAAAGAATATGTGAAGATTATCCAGCCACATCCTTAAGTTTTAACCGGAGCAGCAATTAAATTATGTCCACAAAGTCATAGTTAAGTGTTCTCGATATTAAGTTGGGTCAGAAAGGAAACATTAAATTCGAAGCAACTCAGATAGCCCGTACAAAGTCGCTCATAATTTTTAAGTGATCGTTTTTGTAAGTTATTTTAACAGTAGTTCACTGTGCATATGTTCGCTCGCGGTATTAAATGGAGGAAACATATTTCATGTTTTTAGACGCTAAGATATTCACTATGTACTACTTGATGACGTACGTGCTGTTAACATAGTGAAGTGTGACATTTAAGGATGATAAGTAAAGATTGTTAACACTTCAGATGTGCTTATAAAATACCATGATCTGAGCTAATACCAATGCAGAAATTTTGATGTGCCGTGTACTACCTCCTTCCCCTTATTTGGATAATTGTTTTGTGATCACAAACAGTTGTTTGATTTCAGGCAAATATCTGCAGTTTCTGCTGAGGTTTAAATAACTGACATAACAATGAAGCCTACCTGATCCTGGACCACAGACTGAAGCAGATTAGTGTCATAAACTTGTTTGATTTGGTAACACATGTAGGCTATCCAATGAAATTCTTATAATTGCATGCAAATCCAGACATACTGTTCTTTGCTCAGTACATTTACTGAATGTTTTCACTAGCTTTTGAATGGTACACTTCACAAATTTAGCATGTTATCATTATCATCCCTTGCACAAGGTACTTCAAATGTTTAAAATGATCCCTCTTTTTTGTTGTGAAAATACTAAATTAATGAATTGGAATTCATGAACAAAATCAGTATGTTTTCAAAAATAAATGGAAGTGAAAAATTCTAGCATTTTAAAACTACTAGCTCTAAACAAAACAGCAGTGTTTTGTGTGTATGTTCATGTCTGTATGCATAAAAGTCACAGTTCTAATGCATAGGAATACTTTATTATCATGTTCAAACACACATAAATACTCACATAAGCTGATCTGTAGTATCATGAGATAGTAATTGATATGTTTAAAATAGTCATGTACAGTAAAAACTTTTTGGCCTTTCTGTCCTCAACAAGCTTGCTCACTTCTTGTTAACTATCTCTACTTCCTTGGTTTGAAACGGAGATAATACATCTGTAGCTGTTGGTGGATAGATAAGCATACTGAAATGTTTGTCTTTTTGTGACCTTCCAAACCACATCCCTGACAGTAATGGCAGAGATATAGTTAAAAAAAAAAAACCAAAGTAAGCCTTGTATAGGTACCTCATTGTTCAGTGAGTCAGTCATGGAGTATGCATAGCCCAGAATAGGTAAGCAAAGCCACAAATTATTGTGACCCTGAACACAATAATCAGATTCTAACAACCAGTCCAGTAAGTAAATCAAGATCATTGGAGTAAGTCATGTATATCATGTAAATGACAATTTAGTTTCTTAGAGATTTATGCTATACGGCTGGCATGTGTGTCACACAAAATGTGTGTATGACATGCACATCTTGTGCATGAACAGAAGGACTTGACCCAAAGTCACAACTTGAAAATATAGCTAAATGGTAATGCAACTGATTATTGGTTAAAAAAAAAGATTCAGTAGAAGGTTTTAGCTGGTTATTAATTTGCTTCATTATTATTTTAGTTTCTACAACCTTATAATATCCCACATAGGAAAAGTGTATGCAAGATGTGTTTATATTTCCCTAGTCTTAATAGTGTGTGTCACTGCAGACTAAAAAGGAGCTGAGGAAGGAAAACATACTACAGTCATACTCCCGCTGGTCCACTCTGACTCTGGCCTCAATGCTCTTTCCATGCACATTCCTTGGCAGAGCGCCTTCCCGCCTCGCTGTCACAGTGTGCTTGGGGTTCATGCATTGGTCATTTTAGGGCAAGGATTTTCAAACATTTCTGAAACCTTTTAAACAAAGTATGTGTTCAAACCAGGCGACAGGCAGGCCTTAAACATTTAGGCTATTCATGATGTCAGAATGTTCCATGTCGTTAAACATAACAATTGTAATCAAAAGGTGATTAAAATCAATGCACTGGTGATTTTATGTTTTTATTAGGCATGTTAACAGTGTCAGAGCAATAATCAGAACAATGGCAAAGGGGAAAGGTGTATTACCATTGTGTTCTGCTCTGAGAGGGAGGGTCTACATGTTTGAATAGGTGAATGGTAGTGAAAGAGACTGATAAGGAGTGGATGTTTACCAAAGGCTTGCATACGTGTGTGTGTGTGTGTGTGATGGAATACTGACCTTGTAATGAGGAGACTTTATCCACCTTCCATTTGAACATATATTAATTATATTCCAATAAAATTGGAGGCTCGTATTTTTAGCTCTCAGATTCCAATAGGTCCAAAATTGTTAGCAAACATTATTCCACCATTTGTATCATCTACATTTGTCTTATGGCTGTGTACTCTGTCTTAGATGTAGTTGTCTAATTTGGGGCAATATTAATTATTTGCGTATTTTATTTACACATTTTGAACTCAGTCTCTCATCAAATGACTTACATGGAACTATTTGTTTTTTTGTGGAAGGCAGCTAACATTTATGTAGCTTCCTACCAGAAAAATTCTTGAGTCCGAGCCCTTCAACCTAGTAATTTATAGACAGAGTCTGGGCCACAACACAAGGCTGGAAGTCTGCAGAGGTTTGATGTAGCTGACTTCATCCTGCCAGTGTAAGGTGTTTAAGTCGGCCAAGGTTCCTTTGGGTCATAGGTGAATGAATGGACCCTAAGTACTCATCGGTTGTCTGTTGGTATATGGAGCTAAAGCAGAAAGGCTAGCTCGTCACCTTTTCCAGTTTGATAGCATTTGCCATACACTTATAAGGGTAGGACTTGATACATGTAAGTGCAGCAACCGAAGACTCATCCACTAACATTATGATCTGTTTTATTACCATTAACCATGTAGTCTTTGGGTGCAACACTGTACTTTACAGTTTAGACATATTAATAAGAACCTTATTTTCCTTGAAATTAGTGGGTTTTCAATAAATATTTCTTCTTGATAGTAGTCAGTGTATAAGTGCACAGTATTTGACAAAAATTAGACAAAATTAAACAAGAAGTATTTGGTAGCAGGTACTAGTCTTGCAGGTACCCAGCTGAGCTCTATAGGCAGTTGTAGTCTGATGACACTTGAAGATTTTTACTGGCTTAACCCCTGTCATGTTGCCTCGCCAGTATTGTCTTTGGGCCCTAGCCCCTTGATGGCCCTATTTGTAAACAAGTGTGAATCTGGAACTAAAGTGAATGAGGCTTAGGAGGATTTTGGTTGTGGTTAACTATGACACTGTAAAGAGTTCCATTTTGAGTGACCATTTTGTTTTCTACCACCTGTTTCTGATATTGTTGGCTCAAATGGTTCAAGAAGAGATCTTGTATGGTCAGTAGAGTGGAAGGTTAACCGAATTTTGATTCTGTTGCAGTTTCTTTCTCACACATGATAAAGGCTGGAGGGGTCACAAATGGCACCTATCAGATGGATTTAGGGGAGGAGATTGCAGGAGTGGGGAATAAGAGTTGCTTCTTTCCATCTCAAGCCACTAGTCATCTGTGTGGTTCAAAATAATTTGTGGTTGTATGTGGTAAACTGTGTCAATCATAAAATCCTAGACATTCGGAACTCTTTGTGCATCATGTGGCAGCTTTAATCTCATAATTAAATACACTATTCCTCAGCTCCTTAGGAATGTATCATCTGAAGTAGCATAGATGGAAGCTATTTCAAGCAGTCCAGTAAACAAGGGCTTAATGCTTGAAAGGTATAATGTATGCTCTATAGTTTGAATGTTAGATTGATCAGGTTCAGATGGTAAACAGTTCCTGCATGTGAAATGTGTGGCATGGATTGCATCAGCATGCCTCCAGTACAGCTGTCATCGCCAGTCCACCCTGCACACTTCCAGCCACATCCCCCAACCCCCCACAGTTTTCAGAGGTTTCACCTTTGCCATCCAGGGAAATTGCCAATCAATATGACACAGGAGGGCACAGTTAGTTCCATTGGGATAAATAACACTGCATTTATCAGCTGATTTTAATATCAACATCTCAGTGTTGCTAATGTGTCTCAAGTACTTTGCTGCTTCCAGGACAGGTTAGGACACAGCACAGCAAAATGAGGTCTTAAAGATTTGAACTTCTGTTCCACCTTGAGATGTAGAGTTCCTTTCTGGATCTCTTTTTCGACCTGTGTCCAAAATTGGCTTGCATTCATATGAACTTCAGCAACTCCATATCAATATGGATGGATATATTTGAATCCCTTTGAGAACTCATGGTTGGAGATGTCGGAAGCGGGAGATTGGGAGCGGAGATACTATTCTGTTTGTGCAGTTGCTGAAATTGTTTGGATTTATGGATTTATGACACCGGCTCCTCGTCCTCAGATGCTTGTTTGTGTAACGTGTGCACGGCACTGGAGATGAGGGGCTGCCACTTCTCAGGATTGGCCTTACTGTGCACTCTGTACCGGTGAAAGATGTGCAAAGCAGATTAGTGTGGGACAAAGTGTAGTGGTACATCCATGCACCTGCTTCCTCCTACCTACCACACAGGAAGTCTCAAGGGAACAGGAAGTGCAAAGGGTGAGATGGTGCTGGGAAGGTAATGCTCAAAGTTGTGCCCAAGAGAGGCATGCCGGATATCTGAACCTCCAAGGTAATTGGACACAAATTAATTACTCCAATGAGCCTTTTCTTCCTTCCTTGAATGGAATGCTTGTGCACGCAAGAGATATAAGACAGGTTATTTTTAGATTATCAACTCACTCCATTATATACAGAAGACTATGAAACACATTTTCCAACATATTGAAGTTCAACACTAATCTTTCCAGACATCGGTAGGTCTTTGAGAATTGGAGAGGATCCACACAAGGGAAAACAAAAAGATAAAGTATGTGAATGAATGGGTGGAACTGTTCAAACAGCTGACTGCAATTTGGAATCATCTTTTCAATGGGGGATTGTATGACAGGGGTGTTTCCCCAACCCCCCAGCCTATGAAATTTACCCAGCCTCTTGTGTAGCACTCTGTGCTGTTCTGTGCGCTGATTGACAACCATTGCTCCAGTCAGGACACGACCTGGAGTATATCAGGAGAAGGCAGACAGCGCTGTTATCATGCTTCAGACATGCAGTTCCCCCCTTGCATGGCCCTTTTTCTGCTCTGTCCTGTTTTGAACTCTGTCTTCCCCCCACTGTTTGTTTTTAAGGAAACAAGGGTGGTGCACAAAATCAGCCAATTTCATAAGCCTTTACCAGAAATCTGAATTTAGCCTATACATTACACAAATAGCATTGTCAGTCAGGGGTGGTGGGGACTCAATATCCAGAGGGTGTCAGGAATGTAATGGCTTGGATGTCATGCCCACAGAAAAATATGTTGTACCATGTCCCGTCTCCAGCTGATTGTCTGGTCAGAATGCGTAACTGAAATTTTATCAGTGGTACAGGACGTTCCAATGTAAATTTGTTGTGGCCTGCTTATGCTTGGGCTGATAAAATGATTGAGCTCCAGGAATAAATGGATGGTTAAAGTATCTAGCATACTGCAAAGTTACATTTTTGTAATCATTCCTTAAGATACAGTGATAGTTTTGCATATTTTATTAGTTGAAAAGAGCTTAAAAAAATTGAGTGGATTTTAGGACATTTAAGGGGGTATATTCCATGCACTGTATTTGAAAGCTAAGGTTTTTAAAAGTTGGTTGAGATTCCTGTGTGCCAAGTGTTTTGCCAAATTGAAGTTCCTATTAGAACAAGTGACCACATGTGGAGGATTTAAAAAAATGAGTTGTATTTTAGTAACATTTCACATATTTGTCCATGCATGCCAACAAAACACAGAATTGGCATGAATGTTTTGTATTTTTACAGAACATATCATAATAAACAGTAAATAATTTAGACTCATAGTGTAGATTAGCACAGCTGTCCCCCCTTTGTTCTATCTTTCTACCAAAGTAACATCTGTGCTACTACAACAAATCTCCCAGAGAACTGTGCAGCTGAAACAGCTGCCATATTCCTCTCACAGCGACCCCATGAACCAATGGACTTGGCATTTAGTGACAATGCAAGGTACATCCTGCTGACTGGTCAGGAGTGTATTGTCTGATGTTCTAGCCTCTGTTGCAGGATGTTCCACATACTTGTCTAAATGAGAATAACATCTGTAAAGTGCATAGGCTAACTTTTGGGGGACCCTAGGATACACGTCTTGACTAATACTTTACTTTCTCTGTAGCACCATTCTTAATGAAATGTCTGGATTGCTGCTTATTGATAGCATACATTAAACGTACCCCTTGCACAATTATTTCCATTTCTCATTGCTGGTTGGTAGAAAAAGCTCTAAACATAGTCCTGTTAAAGAATGACGTAATCCTGCAGCTGTTGGGCCTATAAGGGAGAATGATGAAACAGCATGTTCACACATGTGACAACGCCAAGTACATGACGATATTACTTTATGGATCTTTCCTCTATAGGGGTGTGCTGATCACAATGGGTTTACAAAGAACAGGAATTCATATTTCACCACCACTGCTCTGTGGCCTAGGCCATAAGAAGTAAAATGTGACCCATTTGACATGGGGAAATTGCAGGTCATCAGGTTATTAGGTCATCAATGTTGGCCAGGAGCAGCCATTGCTTCACATAGGGGCTGGTAGATTATGTCAAGTGATTTAATATTTCCCAGAGTTGTCAAAATAAAGTGAAAATCCCTCAGAGGTCTCTCTTAATCCAATTAGCATCGCTTGCGCTGCATTCCCTCCTAATGCAGGGGGCTGGCGGGCTGGCCTGGACTGGGCTCAGAGATCCACCCCATTCTGTGAAAGCACAATCAGAAAGCGGCGTGATGCCTATTCAGGCCTGCTCGCCCGGAGGGATGGGCAAATCACTGCTGGCTAATCAAGGCCCGATCGGCAGGCAGTGTACAAGGGGGGTAGAGGTTGCAGGGTTCAGAGGGCTGTGTGTCATCGGGTTTCACTGCATGGCACTAATGTTCTGTTCTGTGAGCGTGCCCCCCCCCCCCCTCCGTGAATGATCCTCATCCTGTGCAGCCTGTCTGCGCTCAGTACGACCTTTCCAGAGAATACAGTTATTACGGCTTCCAGGGTTCAATGAGTTTCCACTACCACTGTATGCACTCCGCACTCCTCATAGGAATGTAATGTAGTTGGGACTCAAGGAAATCTGGCTGCTGCCTGGTTGGATGAGGACATTATGTCCTGCCACTGTGGACCCCAGGCAATGCAACGGTGCGACCCAGCCTGTGCTTGCCATAAAGAATCAAGAGTCCCTTATCTGAAGATGCACTATGCTGAGTCTCTAGGACTTTAAGACTCCATTGTCTTCCTGCACTAAACTAAAATGATTCAATTCCATTAATGAACTGTAAATCAGTTCATGTAATTTTCCATTCTTGTGTAAACTGCTTGGGGAAATCGTGTGTGTGTGTGTGCGTGTTTTATTATTGTCACCATGCTTCATGGCTTCAGTTTTATACTGTCCTCTGCTGTATTGTAATTAAAATATCCATATTGCCATGAACAGTACCGTCCTACCTAACAAAAATCATATGCTGACAAGTACATAATCTACAAACATTTATAGTTTTCAGTCAGTACCTCACAGCGGAAGTAAAGCAGGCCTCTGCACTTCTGGTTCCGACCCATATGTTCAAACCATATGACAAGTAAGAAAGTAGTGCAAGTGCTGTAAATTTTGTGGTTCTTTTGTATACAAGTTTTTGGTGGTTGTTTGTTTCCAGTGACCTTAAAAAGCCCTGAAACACTACTGTTCACTATTTGTTTCCTATTGCTTTTTTGCGCCATATTTCTCTCAGGCCTTAATGCATGCTCCAGCTGTTTGATACCTGGCCTCCCCTTTCCTCAGGTATTTTGCACAAACAAGCTCCTACCTGCTGATCCTGCTTCCACAAAAACTGCTACTTCTGCTCCCACAAAACAGGTCCAACCCACTTTATATGCAGATTAATGTTACTATTTAAAACTACCTCTTGTCTTCCTCATAACTCTACGCTATTATGCTGTTCTTCTTATGTTGGTCATTCACAGTTTTTTTTCCAAT
This sequence comes from Albula goreensis, assembly GCA_022829145.1. NCBI lineage: Eukaryota > Metazoa > Chordata > Actinopteri > Albuliformes > Albulidae > Albula > Albula goreensis. Next base: position 14,637,534 of record CM040747.1, on the reverse strand, counting down.
TTATAAAAAATGAGTAATGTTCTTACATTGTACTGTTAAATGCAGTAGAGAGAGAGAGAATTAGAGAAAAGACATTTTAAATAAAACAATGTGGCTTGCATTTCTTTAAGGAATGCTCAAAACCTGTATTTTACATATGTTGTTACTAATGAAGCAAATCTGTCTTCACAGAAAATACTGCTACTGTAAGTTAGAAAGTCAGCTGGTAGAGAAAGCTGATTTGATGAGAGAAAGGGTGATCAAGGAAAGGTTGATAGAGACCAGGAGCACATGCTGCTGGAGATGGATTGTGTCTCTGGTGAGGTGAGCCTGTGGGTGCCATGCCCTGCCCCCTCAGTTCGCCCAACCCCATATTCAGCTGGGGCATATGCCAGGCCTGATGAAAGAGTGATCGAGCTGAAGCTGGTAGCAGCCAATCACAGTTTGAGATGTCAGGGGGGCGTCAAGGGAACACAAACACTCAGCTCAGCCCAGTGCCAGGTGACCAGCCTTCACATTTCTACTTCCTGTTTCAGGAGGGCCAGATGAGGTTATTTCTGTGCCTTCAGGATATTAACACTGAATGCCGTTAGGAAGGAGGTCTTGATGTAGCTATGAAATACCCAAAATAAATACAATCTGAAAGAAAGCATTTGCATTTCATGGAAATATAGTTTTTTTCTATAGGTGCTCTGGTGTTCATCATTTTCCTTGCCCTTTAAGGAAAATTATAAAAAGTTAATATAATACATCAGATAAATGAAATTTTCGTAACAGGATGAGTTTGAGAATGTGAATATAAATTGAAGAAAAACAAACCTTAAGACAATGAAAGCATTAAGAAATGTAATTCAACCTACAAAAATAATATTGACACGCCCCTTGACGCTGTCAAAAAGTTTTTCTCATAGTCAAAACAGAATTCTTACTTGTTTTCACTGTTGAATTCCAGCTGAGTTTCTCAACAGTGAAAATGAAAAACAAGTGTGTGGTCCTGGATCTGTGTGAGTGTGTGCGTATGTGCATGTGTTCATACAGTACTAGTGTGTGTGCTCTGCTGCCATCTGGTGGGGACTCCCATTCAAAAGATGATCATATGGAAAGGAATTTCCAACAGGAAGAATGACCCTCTGGAGTCCAGTGATAAAGTTTATTTGCTGTTGCCTGCAAAAATTCTTAGCTGAAGTGAACTGCCAGTGAAGGGAAGATCATAAAACTGAGAACATAAGCAGTGATAATTATGCAAGTTAAGTTGTATAACTGTGAGCAAAGGGCAGTTGATCCGTCTTTTAGTTAGGTTTGTCCTAACTGACTCTCTCTCTTATTGTAGCAGTGTTCGCTCAGTGTCTATTAGACGCTTAAATCATAGCATTGCCACAATGTACAAGTCTTTATGTAATAATGCACTTGGGGTAAAAAGCTAAGAAGGATCTATGAATGAGGAAGCAAACGGGTTGTGTAGGAAAAGACATCCGTTCACATTTTTGATAATCCACAGGCTTCATTTTTTCTGTGAATTAATCCTTCCAGCTGTTGAGTTTCTGAGAGAGGTTTCTGAGATTTGGAGTTACAGCTCCATGCTCTGGGGGGGCTCCAGACTGGGGGAACGGAAGCTCAGCTGTGGTGTGACCTTGCTCCTCAGCCCCTGCTCTGTTACAGTGTCCATGGGACAGCACCTTGTGCCACCTGGCCTGTGTGACCTGGCCTCAGACAAACTCCCATTAATGTATTCAAGGAAAGCCTACGCAGGCTGACAGCCCTGGGGCTGCATGTTGATAAAGTAAGAAAAGTGGTTTTCTCTAACAATGTTCCAAGGTGAAATTTGAAACTAGAAGGACTGCTAACTGTATGTAGGCTGTGTCTTAATATCAGTCTTTAGAAACTGACCACCCTCCCCCACCCACCCTAATGAATGGAGAAATTTGTGGGTCCTGCTCAATGGAGCCACAAATTCAAACTGCCCAAATTCAACCTGGTCTGTTAAAGAAAGGCTGGACTGGGTACCTCATTTGGACTCATGCACTTGTTGTTTTCCTGCTTAAAAGAATTCAGTGTAACACAGGATACCAAGGAATCTGACCAACCGTGGTTTGGTTGAGGGTGCAAAAACATGGTTTGAAGCTTTCCAAAAACATTGATAAAATGTAAGAGGACGGCAGTTAATGATTGGCAAGGACGTTTGATCTCTGTCTCGTGTTAGCGTGACATTGAGTTGGGGTGAAGGTTGTTTGACGATAAGGCAGGGATAAGATAAATACGGTGGCCGTACACCAGGGAGTGCGTGGCTTTCCGCACGAGTGTGTGCTCCACTACTGGGCAGTGGGGTTGTGACTGTCACAATCACCCCATACAGGCAGCCTTTAGGAAAGAGGAAATTAACAAATGGTTTTGACAGAGTGCTGTGCAGTTGGACTGACGGGCAAGGAGCAACCCCCAGAGTCGCTTCTCACTGGACAGCACGCGCGAGCAGTGCTCTATGTGGCCCTCCCACACCTGAACCAGGGTTTCCACACAGAAAATAAAACTGAGCAAGTGTTATTTGGAATAGAAACCTCACGGAGACTGACATGAACACTGCATCACAGTATGCAGACAAAATATAACTGAAAGAGCCCAGAGCAACATTTCAATAAACTGAACAAGAAGACATACACATTAAGATCAGTGCCTGAGGCAAAAATGCTTTGTTTTGACTAGTTATTTTTATTTGCAATAGCTCTTGTAAGTACATATGAGCAAGGCTGTCATCTGTACACAAAAATTACACTGTAGTATTTCATCACTTAAGTCCTTAAGTCCTCTTTCCTGACAGTATTGGGGATAAAGTCCCAGAAGGAGATTGCTGTATTGCTGTTGCATAAGCATTCTGTTCAGGAAAAAAATAGTGTATTTGTTCTTTCATCAGACAAAATAGTCCACCAAGACTTTGTTTTCGATTCCTATCTCTATGGATTTGAAGTTGGAAATGGAATCATAAAGACAAGGAATGCATTCCCTGAGTCAGTGGGGTGCAAAATACATGATTTAAACCAACATTTCTGCACAAAACTTCCTCTGACAAGCTGTATGTGAAAACAGAATAGCAGTGAAAGGCATTTTTGCTAGCATAGTCTGTGAATTTTAAACAAAACCATACATTATCCATTGCCTGTTGCTGTTCCATTTCCTTTAAGAGGGAGTGAAAAGAAATTCACCAATCACAATCCACCCTCCTCTGCTCCTCCCCACAGAGCTTGCAGTTAACATATTACATATGATATAGGCGTGATTGAAGTTGAAATGCATTTTTCTTGCCAGACAAGTTGTGGTTGTTTGCTGGAGATTTTGTATCTATTTGCTGAATGCCTGAAACATTTCTTGCACATTTTCACACCAGACCACTGTGTTATGAGTCAATGGATTTTTTGGGGCTATTTTCTTTTCTTTTTTTTTTTTTTTTTTGATTGATGGTTTTTGGGTCAGGGATTAGTGTTTCTTAAATCCAGACCTCACTTTGTTTTTCTTCTGAGCATGAACTCCTCTGTCCCTTCAGAAAGACACTGTACTGTACGACTTGATGCCTTCCGGCTATGAGCAGACTGTATGTGATCTGGGAGCTGGAGTTCTGGTGCTTCCCGGGCCCAGATGTGGAGGAATGGATCTGGCATGAGGCCTGAGAAGATTAAACAGAGCCATTGCTAATGATTTGTGCCATTGCTGCACGGGGGGCGCCTGTAATCGCATAGCTGGAGCTGTTCTCATTAATGCTTGACATCACAAGGGAATTGAGTTGGAAGGTGGGAGTGGAGAGTGGGGAGGGTGGGGGAGGAGTATTCTGAAGAAGCACAAGTGCCAAGTGGGTACAGCTGTCTGCAAGAGTTCCTGGGTCAGTATAACACAGAGTTATTGAAGTAGAACTCAAATGTGTAGTGGTAGGCTCTCTTTAAAGCCAACTGTTTCTCCAGGCCTGTGTTACTCTTGGTCATTATGAAGGCAAATTTGGTTTCCTGGCAACTGGTCGAGAGTAACTTTCCCTGCAGATTTACTCTCCAGTGGGTTATATTTTCTTGCATTAAACTGCAGGGAATTTCTAAGCTCATGAAATCAATACTAGCCTATTGGTTAAGAAATAAAAGCATTGCTTGTTTGACAGGCAATGAAATTAATACCTTAAGATAACAGACTGTAGGTGTTTTCCAAAGGCATATCTGAAAAGAGCCTGTTTTCCTTTGGTTCTGCGTAGACAGTGGTCCTTTTTTGGATGTGAGACAGGGTGGTAACCCTGCTTCTTGTGTTCCCTCAAGACACATCAGTATCAGCCCCTGGCAGCAGTGTTTTAATCCCAAAAATTCAAGCAGCAGTCAGAACAGTAGACAATAACAAATGTTGGGGGGAACGACAGACACAGAGCTTGCCTCAGCCAAAAGGATTATGTCCACAGTGTGAGATAATCGTGCACATTTGCTGGGAGCAGTTGTTTCAGTTTAAGGTTAAGGTGAATTCTGGGCCAGAATGGGTCTATAATTAGAAGGCTGGTGTAATCAGAAGGATTGTAATTGGAATTGGCTTGCTCTAGCTTTCAAGGAGGGTGCTTTCGTACAGTATCACGTGGGAATTGGTCCAGACCTGGAGTTGTAATTGACCATTCCCCACTCCTCCCTGCCCCTGATGGAGTGAGAATGGGCACTGTCCTGAGGTGACTGCCCACCTCTCCGGTGCGGGACAGGGGCTGATGTATGTTCACTGCGGGAGGTGGCTGGAGTGGGGCCAGTTTGTCAGCATCAGGAAGCTTAACCTCCTAGATCAAACCCAGACCCTGGAAACGCGCTCCGGTTCCCTGTGGACAGAGCTTGACCGTTGAGGCAGGCTCCTCTGTAAGGCCCAGTGTGCCTATGTACCCTTAATTATGCAACATGCACTTCAAAGGCTTTCTAGCAGTAATCAGAAATCTTAAGACATTGTGCACTCAAATCCTGAGCCTAATGTAATGCTTGGAGGTTTTCCCAGCTTCTGTTGATGAGCGGCAGGTGGAGAATGATGTGGTATAATGGGGTCACAACCCACTTACACCGTTCTCCACAGAATTTGCATGGTTTGAACTGGTTGACCTATTGGATGACCTACTTTATGTACATGACTCTTTTCTTTAGTAGTTGCGTAGGTGATGACCAAGCACTTGAGTATTGCATTGTATAGATTCATTAATGTACTGTTCATAGGCCTATAGAGGGATGATATGTGTAACATGATCCATTGTACATGTTAGCTTCACCATTTCAACTGCTGTTGTTTATGGATGATTTGGTAGCTTTTGTCCATTTTTACAATTTACAGTATGACTCTGGTTCATTTTAGGCTGGAATGACCTGAAATACTGCGAGCACACAAGGGTCATACATCCAAACATGGCTGGCGTCATTAAGCACATAGGCCTAGAGAGGTCAGTACATTTGTGGTAAGTGTCAGACACAAATCACACACTTGTTATGAAAGCCAGTGCCCTACTTTCTGTGATGCAGGTCCTTTGCAGCCCACAGTGAAACATGGGTTGTTTGAAGATGATAGGTGGGTGCGAGGGAGGACAGAGTGCGCAGTAATGAAAAAAATGGGCCCTAAGCAGATCAGCCCTCCCTTCGAGCATGCTGAACGTCTGGGCTCTTGTAATCATTCAGACTGAGTGACGCTCTCCGTGTGTGATATATCCATCCTGCCTGGTTCATGGGGGGGATCCAGGGATAGCTCTGGCAGGGGTTGGGGGGGGTTGTTTGCCAGCACAGACTGAAAGCCCCAGTGGAGCCTTAAACTTTGATTTCCCTATCCACGCTCACTTTAGCCAGGGGATGGTTTTGTTAAGATGGTTGTTGATAGGAGTAGCTATGTGTAACGATCCTCTTTACCAGCTTGTTAACAGCTTGTCAGAGCATATTTTTGACTTAGCAGCCCCTGGCCTGGGGTCAGTGGTAGTGATGGGAGTGAGGCCCCAGTGCTCTTGACTGAATGTCTCATGACTGGTAGAGGCTGAGTGTGAAGGGTGAACCGGACCCATAAACCCTGCTCTCCCCTGTGCTCTACATATCCCCCTACTGTAAACGAGGGGAAAAACGAAAATATGGCATTTATCATCCCTGCTCCACCATGGGCCTTTTTGGACAAGACCTACTGTCATGGCTTGTCATCCCTACACTTTAAAGGAAGGCATTTGTTAGAGGCATGTCAGAATCCGACCTGCCAGGAAGTTCTACACATAACCTGTCAAGGAGACAGGCCACTTGAGCAGGTCAAACATACTGGGGCCCGGTGGGGGATGTGTGGCGGCATTGTATGTCTTGGTCTTTTTAGGACAGGTACCCTTCACAGTTTTTTCACATCATCCTGAAACCTTAAAAAAACTGACCGCTTATCATTTTGCCTGCAAGGCGTTTACCGAAAAAAGCCTCATTAATGGGCACTGGTGCATGTGATAAATCTGCACGCTGGCCATTACCCAAAGGCCAGGCTGTGCCTTCATTTACGTACATGTTGGATGACAGGCATGTATCAACAGCATTACAGCTAATTGCTTATTTGTCCAAAGAGGGGAAAAACGCTGTGTAAACATTGCTTCCTGGTGTCATTACACATAAAACAACTGTCTAGGCTATTGCGAGTTTATATTGACCTTAGCTACTGAACAACCTTTCCGCTAATGCTGGTCTGCGGTAGCTATTTTGGATAATTTGCTGAACAGCCTCTAAAAATTCTCTCTGGAGGAACCAGGGTAGTTTTATGCTGTTGCTAGGAAAGAAAGCATGTGCATGAATTAACAAGTGATATTGTACATTGCCATGTAAGTGGAAAGGGCAGACTTTTGTACCTCTTTGCAATCTGCACTAAAGAAAAGACAATACTGGTTTGTCAATGAGTCACTCTATATTAGTACCAAAGCCATCTACCCTTACATTGGTGGGTAGACAAGTCTTTAGATATAGAATAATGGGAACCTATAAGATACCAGTTTTTTCAAATCTTCAAACTGACTTATTAACAGCCCAAGGAACTACAATTATTTTATTTTTCCAAGCCCACACTTGAAACAAAACAGTGCACATTTATGTACATATGAGCAATATGTATTTTTATGTAGTCCGTTTCATTGTTTATGAATAGCAAGGTTATGAATAGCATTTTTTATGCTCTGACCTCTTTTGCCAGTTGTGTTCCTTTCTCTTTGCGTGCTGGCTGTATTCCTCTTGAGGAAACCCTGTAAATGCAGTGTGAGGGTAGGTGAGGTTAAGGGGCTCACACCGTGAGAGCAGCATGTCTGGTGGGCAGCCACAGAGACCGTCTGAAACTGCAGTACAGCAGGGCCTGCGGCTCCCAGGGGATTTGCAAACGGATGTCACCTGGAAAGAAAGAATCAGCATATTATATTTTCAATTTGAACTTCTTCCTTGACTTGGGCAAATAGAGTTGCATTGAATAAAAAAAACAACAACAAATGAAAATGGGACAGCAATTTCCTGTACTGTGCATTGGATTCTTTCACCTTGTAAGTCGATTTTTATGTATTTGTGTAGATTTGAAAGTGGAATAGAAATTTGGGAAGTGCTACCTAATGCTTCTTTGTTTCCACTCTTTATAACAAGTGACTTGTCACATTCTGTGCAGTAATTTTAGTACTGTGTATCAGCAGTAATTTTAAAAATGCTGTTCTAGCAAAATTCATTAGCAGGTTGCCAGAAAAGTAGGTAGAGCAAATGAAGGTCAGCCATGACATTAGAAAGCCTTCATAACTTTTGTAAACAGTTTGAAGCAGACTGTCTGAAAAAAAAATCACTAAATGAATCTACTTATCTGTAGTCTGGAACACTTAAGTAGGCTGATTTATTTTATCACTGTCAAAACTCTGCTACCCAAACAGAATGTGGACCCACAGCAGGGTTATTTAAGTTTTATTGAATTTCTTTGTAGGAAATATGCTTTGAGGAATGATGTACAGTGTTATTGTCAACATGTTTGGATGCACATTTAACGGCCCTCACCCACCAAGAATACTGGCCAGTGATTTCAATTCTGCTGCTCATTTGAAAAAACCTCCTTTCACATTTTTTGTAGGTTTGCTTTCTTCAGATCAGCAAAAGTCATTTGAATTTGTAGATCCAGGGAGAAGGTTTTATGAAGTTTTTTTCTATTTTGGCCACTTTCAGACAAGAATTCTGCAGTATCCAAAAGGTTGCTACAACAACATGTTGTAAAATTTTAGAGCTGATACACCTTTTTGCACCTACACTCTCAGAGGTAGATCTTGTTACTTTTATATGCATGATCAGAATCTGTATTGGTTTTTGGTATTGGTCAGTATTTTCCATTCATACTCAAACTCTTTATTTGCATTTTCTTTCAAATAAGTGTACAGTAATATTTTGCTTTGCTCACATTCTTTCAATGTATTTCATTTGCTTTGAAGATTTAGCCAGAAACAAGTCCTAACCTGTTTGTTTTCTAGCTCAAAATCACCTTACATGCATGCAACATACTTGTGAGCTTAGTTACTGCACCTTTTGCTCTGCAAACAAGATTGAAGACATTCATACCAGCTGGACTAATATTTAGTGAATGAGTAGAGAACCTGTTTTATTAGCAAGGTTTCACTGCTGTAGTCATCTCTCCCGACTCAGTACTTTGTAGTCCACAATAAAGTTAGATACACTTACTGTCTTACTGCAGTTTATTGCTAAAGACAATTGTCAAGTAACTGAGTATTTCTGTTTGTATTTGTAAAAGGTTTAATATATCCAGTGTTATTTTCCCAGATGTTTAATGCACATAATGAAGAAAGTATTTATTTTGGATTAATCTTGCACAGCCAAGGTTGGTATTGGTATTGTTATATGAATTTTTAAGTGTATTTTCTTCACTATACTGTAGAGCTGATCGAGGAGAGGTGTGAAAATGTGATTTATGACATAATGAGGGCTGCATTTCAAAATGCAGAGGCTTTTTCCTACCTCAGAAAGGAAAGAAAAACCAAAGCCCTGAGAGCTTAACAATTTCACATGTGAATCAACTTTTCTGCTTTCTTGCATAAATGAGGTTCCTCTCTAGAGGGAAACATGTGGAAGCAGCAGTGTGGACAGACTTTGTGTTGCTCAATGCCAGCTGACTTAACATAGCCTTAACATATCCTTCACTTGGCACTGCTTCTTTTATCGTCACAGTGGTCAAAGTTCACTCTGTTTGCCTATTGCACAAGCGCTGACGGTGTGTTCTTTCACGGTTGCTGCTTGTTTTCCTTTCCCCCTCTGTTATTTGTTTTTTTTATTCCTACAATAAGACTAAAGGCCGGAAACAATATTTATTAAGCGCCACGCTGAGTTTGTTTTTTCAAAGCTGCAGGCTTTTTTCCTGCATTTGTTCAGCCCTCAGTTTTCAGTCATGGTATAATGGGGGATGTGGTGGCGGGAGCTTCTTGTCTTTTTTCCAGGTCGGAATGGAAGGGTCAGGTTTTAAGGGCAGTGAAGACAGATGGTGGCATTAACCACTGACCTTGGATCAGTTTAAGTTCTTTGCACAAAACAGTTAGAACCAGTGTTAAACATAGGTTAGCTGATCACAGACCAGTGCACAATAATGCTGCATTGACCTAGTGTGGTGGGGAAAGGCAGTATGAGATCTGCACGATTTATTAGATAGGCATGACGTTTGGGACAGTGGCACCTTGCTCTGTGGCAAATGCTTCGTCAACAGACTCTCAGGTTTCCATCCAAAATGGAAAAGCCCCCGTGTTTTGATATCTATTTTTAAGCCTAATCTGCTGTGACAGTCTGGTGTAAAGCCTTGCTGTTGCTTAGTGAATGTTATTAGCCTTGGTTTTCACAGATGTTTGCCATTATTTACTTCAGAGGCCTCATCTGTGATGTTGTTTTTTATTCCTTTAGCAGCCATGGAACTGCATGCAAAAACTATTATCATTGAAGAAGTCTGAAACATAATAATGAATTTTGTTATTTTCAAAGATATATTTATGTGTTTTGTTTTAATAGAGCCAGTCCAGTCATTCAAGACAACATCTATCATAAAAAAGAAGCTATCATAAAAATTGTTATCACTCTGAAGAAATCACCACAAGCAATTTGAGAAGTTTTTTGCCGCAATCTAAACTGGATGTATATGTGTTTTCCTTTCAAATCAGAGCAGGAAGCCATAGGAATGTCTTGGCTCATAGTGCAGAACATATTAGAGGCCTCTCAAATAGCATTTTCCTGACGTGGACTTCCTGCTCTGTAATGCCAACTTCCTTTTGCTGTTTTTGGTTCTTTGTTTCTTTGAGAGTTGCTTGATCAGTTCAGAGGAATGGGAAGAGATCGTATATCTTGAATACAAGTGTGTTTCCAGTGTTGCTTTATTAAAGCTAAGTTTGAGTTTATTCTGTAGGAGACTGATCAAGTGAAAAAAAATATACGTTGAGGCCTACAACTACAAATGCATGGTTTTTGCAATGTTGAATTATTCATCACATTGAATTGTACAGTTAAAAATCAATACATCTGAGCAGTCATCACAGTCTCCTCTTGAAGATAAAGGTGAAACATATGATTAACCCCTAAAATTGCTTTTCTGTGTGTTCAGATATAAGTAACATATGCCAAGATTAGTAAAAGGCACCTTCCACAAAATGTTTTTATATCTCATTCCCACATTTGGAGGCATCCTGCTGGAAGACTGCAGCACTCATATTTCTACAGGTTGTATCCACCTTAGCCCTTTACTTTTTAAATAATTGATCCCATATTTTACAGAAGCTTGTTACTAGTTGTTCCAGACCTTACCAGGCGTGGTGGAGGTGGCATAGTATGCAATAGTCAGAAGTTGCTGTTGCTTTTGTGTACAGATGTAGGATCAGTTTAACCTTTCAGCTTGTAATGGTTTTGGAGGGATTTCTGGGGATGTTGGGGAGTTGCTCTGTTTGTTTGCCACAAGACCACATAGCACACAATGCATTATTTAACCCTACAGAGCACATGACAGAGTCCTCTGGTTTCATTATGAGTCACAGACTGAGTGACAACAAATCCAGAGGAAATGAGTCAGCAGCACTTTCAGTACCCAGAACCTGTCAACCCCAGTATGTTTGGTTTTGTATCCATGCAATTCTGTTTTAATCCCTCTGAATTATTTGGAGCATTGTAGGTGGGAAAACAACTCTAAAGAGTAGTGTGTGATTGAGGAAGGTTAACCACACAGCATGGGATCAGATGCCATGGATCTTATTCAAAGCAAATAAATTAGATTGTAGTGTTTGCAAAACTACCTGAAGGAAAGTGGCATTTTTCTCATTTTTAAAACTCATTTGGGTGTTTTCTTGCATTAGTATTTTCTTCAAAGTCTACTGAGACTACTGAATCTCAGTGAGAGGAAGAGCTGAACTTAACATTAACAGTTTTGTACTGCAATAATGGTTTCTACTTTCATCTGCTACTTGTCTCATTTTGTTTAAGGTGATTGTTTAGCATATAAATTGCTTGTATTTCATTGTTCTTACACAGTTTAGTTCACTCTAATGAAGGGAGTTTTTACTCCAGAACTGTCAGTGTGCCAATGGATAATTCAAAAGGGACTTTGCCACCCTGTTTCCTTGATATTTCTCACTCTGGTAATAGCACTTCTAAATTGTGTGCTGTGAAAAAAATCTGATGTAATATGTAATCTGTACTGTTATGCTTCTAGTTTTAGTGTGGAGGAGCTAGGGTTGTCATGGCGGCTGGTTTTACCAGAGACATGAAGTGCATGAGCCTACACCAGTGTCATGTCAAAAACAAACAAATAAAAAAGTACATTTGCTAAAGTTCAGTGCTAGTGTTTAAAGCTTTATTTAAATGCAATAGGATATGTAAGCAATGACACTGCGGATAGAATGAAAGAAATCACTCGTGCTGCCATTTGCATGCATTTGGCTAAATAATTTATTGATAGTTGAAATGAAAACCAGCATTCACATGGCCCTGTGTGTGTGTGTGTGTGTGCGCCACTCTTGCAGCATGGGTGGGCTCCCTGTCCATGGGCATGATCTTTTTCTGCTCGCCCATCGTCAGCATCTTCACCGACCTGCTAGGCTGCAGGATGACTGCCATAGGTGGGGCTGCAGTTGGACTTGTGGGACTGCTGGCCAGCTCCTTTGTCAAGTAAGTGTCTCTCCCCCTCCTCTCTCCTACTGTCCAGTGAAATGTCAGTGCTGTGGCTGGAGACAGCCCCTGGCTGAATGTCTTTTTGAGCCCTGCAGTTACATCATTGAGTGAATGAGACCACCCTCCTTGTTAAGACATTAAAGACACGTGATCACACTATACTTTGCTCTCTTCTGACTAATTGCCTCACAAGAGTACATTACTGAAAAGTACATTATTCCACTTCTGTCCGACTCATGCTGCTATCCCCAGTCAACATGCACAGATAATCAAGTTTCAGAAGTACATACATGATATTCCATTACAGGTTGAGCATCCCTCATCTGAAATTCCAAAATCTGAAATGCTCCAATATCCGAAAAAGTTTTGAGCGCCGGCTTGACTCCACAAAGACAATTCCAAACATATGACCATCCGTACATTTGACTGGAAAAAAAAATACTGTACAGGTAGGCTCTGCGCCACATAGGCAGCAGGCAATGTCCAACCGCATATATGTCTATGGTCCCATAATACCAACAGTTTCCCATATAGCTTTGCTAAGTACGTATATACAGGGGGTCCTCGACCTACGAACAAGTTCCGTTCCTACGACTTGTTGTATGCGGATTTTCGACATAAGTCGGAATTCATACCTAAATTATACCTACATTAACACCTTAAGTCACTCACACTGTACACTCAACACATGAAGGACATATAAAATACAGTAATTAAATGAAACATTAATAAAAAAAAGAACAATTTCTTATCTTTATTTCTGTGGTTGTATTTACGAACCAAACCGCTTAGGTCAAAACTAGGTTTTTTAAGTAATTTATGGGAGTGCATCGTAACCATGAAACATCGTAACTCGAGATCGCCATAACCCGAGGACCTCCTGTAATATTGTGTTTGTTCGCACAACGTCCAAATCACATAACGTCCTATTTAACAAAATGTATCATGAACTTTAAGCAATGCATACCTGTATACATTTAAAAAATAAAGAAATATATAAATATAAAAATTACACTTGGTCATACGTCTGCCAGTGCTAACAGCTGCATGCGTTCGATAGTGACCATCAGACGATATCCCAGCATTGTGTACATCTTCTATATGATACATGTGTACTTCTACAAACCATGCTAACATATGTCGGGGAAAGGCTGTGTATGCAAATATTCCAAAATCCAAAAAAAAAAACAAAATCCAAAACACTTCTGGTCCAAGGCATTTTGGATAAGGGATACTCAACCTGTATTTTTTTCAAATTTGCATGTAGCTTATTCTTGAAGGGCTTAAGTTACACAAATGTTTCAGATTTATTTACAGTTTTTACTGAGTTTATTACACTTTTTTTTAAAACCATAGTGTTAAACTGCTGACAGAAATGCATCAACACTGTGTACCCTAAATATTATCCCATGTCTAAGCAGTGTCCCTCTCACCCTGCTTCTCCTTTTACTGGATCCAAATATGTCCAAAGCAACAAGGACACAACTCAAATGATCCTGTGTTAGCTTGATTTTAACCACAACTCCCATGAACCATGCCTGCAGCTTACATGTCACAAATAAAACACAGAATACAACTTTACCAAACATTCACATGTCAGAAAGAGTACGATATGAACACATCACAAATTTTACAAAGAATACGATATTACTAAGTGTTGTGATCTGTAAAGGAAACTCTGAGATGGCCCTCTGATGCTGTGCAGGTGTTTGACTGGAACGTTAGTTAATTCCCTCTGTCATCCTGACTCATAGTTAATTCCATCTGTCATCCTGATTCATCAGCATTGTGGAAACCAGCACCAGAGCCCTAGAGCAGATCCTGTCTGTAGTCTAGATTCCCTTCTCCAGCCATTTGAAAGGTTTTGTAGGCAGAGAGAGGGGTGCGGAAACCATTGAATGATTTTGGGCAAACAACAAAAAATGTTGATCTCCATGTTTTGGGTTTCTCCCCCACTCCAGGTCCCTTGGGCCCATGTACTTCACCTATGGAATTGTCTTTGCCTGTGGGTGCTCCTTTGCCTACCAGCCCAGCCTGGTCATCCTCGGCCATTACTTCAAGAAGCGGCTGGGCTTGGTGAATGGCATTGTGACAGCTGGCAGCAGCGTCTTCACCATCACGCTCCCCTTCCTGCTTTCAGGGCTGCTAGAGAGAGTGGGGTTGCAGAACACCATGCGTGTGCTCAGCATCTTTATGTTTATCCTCATGCTGGCTGGCTTCACCTATAAACCCCTGCTGCCCAGCAACTCCGTAAGCAGCAAGACCGGCAGTCACTGTCCGCCCATGAGCAAGATCTTTAATGTCAACATCTGGAAGTCTGTTGGCTACCGGATCTGGGCTTTTGGGATCCCTGCTGCACTATATGGATACTTTGTGCCTTATGTTCACTTGGTGAGTCATCTTAATTTGTTTCTCTAGGTATAGTAAGTCATAAAATGTTTCATTCACCTACATCAGGGACCTTCTCCCTGGTCCTGGAGAGTCATGGGGTCTTCAGCTTTTCATTGTTAGTGATGTAAGTATCAAGTATCTTGACACAAAAAGTGGGAGTAGCTACTCTAGCAATACCAGGGGTACCAGTAACTCACTGATCCAATAATTGTGTTTTGTTTTATAGAACAACATCTATAGTTGTTGGAACAAGTCAATTATTGACAGGTAATTGTTGCGCAGTCTATTTTTGGTGGCAAGATACCTCATTCACCCCTCAATTCTCAGTACATCACTTTAAAAAGTTGATCATGAAGTTACTTGCCTGGTATCTTTGGACATGTAACCAAAAAAACAAGCAGATCCTGTGGCTCTCTGGGACAAGGGTTGGGGACCATGGTCCATGGGGCTACAGATGGGCCTGTACACTGCATAAACACTTACACCTGAAAAACAGTCATAGTCATTTTCTACCTGGCCTTCCACAGTGGATTGAACCTGATTGGGTTTGTTAGGATGATTGCACTGCCAATTCTAACTGCCTGTCATATCGAGCATTGCGTAGTGCAATAATTAAATTTAAAACACCTAAGTCTTCGTCTAGGGCTACGTTGTTTCCGCCTCACTGCCAGTGAGGGCTCATCAGTGGCTGATTTTTTCCAGGAGATCTCTCAGAGGCAGGAGTATTTGTTTAAATGCAGTGTATGCAGAGGGAAAAGGAATTCTTTTCACCATGCTATAAAAAGAGGGGGATTCTTGAGGAGAAAATTCAAAACAAATATATTTCCTTCTAAATGTGTTGTTACCATGTCTGCCATTCCTGTGCCTGCCACCCACATGCCCTTTGTCACAATCTGTTTGAAACAAATTTTGTTAGCAGGAACTAGGGGTAATGAATTTTGAGTAAGGAGATCAGTGGTCCCATGGAAAAAAACGGCCACAGTCAACCAGGATGAGAGTGAAAGGACAGCCTCAGAGACAGCAAATTCTATTGTTTACACATGTGTGGTATGAGTATGAGCCTTGGGTCATTGACTGATCTTTCATATAATGGAAAAAGTGTACATTTTCTCCTTGACCTAAAATTCTCTGATTTTGGTGCAGTATGTCAGACTATAGGTTTGTGTGCCAGTTGCTGTGTTGCTATTACAGTTGGCTCCTTTAGAGTTTGTGTGGAAAAATGGCAGCCAGCTCAATGGAAACAAGCATCATGTGATTTTAATCCCAGAAAGTGCCAAATTCCTAAATTCTTCATACAGAGAAGTTGTAAATTTGATGTGCTGAAGGCATATACTTTTCTATATTGCATGTCAGTATGTAGGTTTTATAGAGAGCTAACACAAGCCTGTCTGTAATTTTGTCCATAACTTTGACTCACAGTAGTAAAAATCCTATTTCACTGACAAGTGTTGATTAAATATTGGCCATAGTTATAGCCCCAGTGTCATTAGATCTATTAATCCCAGTTCACTGTGATTTTGTTTGGTAGTGTTGGTCAATGTAATGGCTTAAGATGGCACAGCTGGTGAAGCATAAAAAGCAAACGACACACATTATATCTTTGGATCACTTCTTTCATATGATTATTTGGCCTGTCTATCGAAAGGTTGAATATTATCTGATGATACTATCTTTTTCACAGAACACATGTAGCAAGCTACATTGCTGCATTCAACATTCTGAGTACCTTGTAAATCAATAACATTGGCGTTTTTGACCAATGGATCAGTATTTACACTTGACCGTTTATTTTTTCCCAATGATTGGTTTGTGTTTTTTGCAATAACTATGAAATATTTGACATGTTACTGAAGCCATATTGACATCAAGCACTTGCAGCACATGCATAAAGTCTGAGCACATTCACTTTCAAATGGCTCTGATGGCTCTTTCGACAACACAGGTATTCTGTGCAGCTTACAAAGCCATCGAAATATTATTTTACTTAGTTAAGTGTAACTTTTTGTTTAGAATTAAAAAAGGTTTTATTTAACAATAGCATTTGATGTTATATATTTCCTTCCTTTTGTACCTTCATTCATTTAATGGTTGGTTTTAAAAGGGATTCTTTGCAATTTATTAAAGCAAATCATGTGATTAATTAAATCAGTTTTAATTGATGGACTGCCCTATTCAATATAATAAATATAAAAAAAGTACTACACTGAATATTACTTAAGTGATTCATCAGTATAAACTACTCCTGTACACACAAGGTCTCTGTGTTTTGTGGTCTCTGGAATATACAGGACTGAATATGTGTAGCTATTGTAGTGGTGGGCTGGAAGAAAATTTGCTTTTGCTTCTCTGTGGTTGACTTTGATAAATGATCCCATTATTGCCATAGTATTCTATACCATTCACATAACAGAAGGTACCATTTATTTTCATAGTATTGATTGCATTACTGAGGTGATGTATTGAGAGGAAGATCATTTCTGAGGGATTGGCAGTGTGGTCTGGTGAGTGGTTCAGAAGTTCAGTGTTTATTGAGATATCAAGACCATGTGAATATAGGTATGGCAGTTTCTCTGGGGACACCATTTAGTGTTTCTTTTATACTGTAGCAATGTCTGAGCCATCATTGAGCACTGTCAATCTCGATGGATTCCCAGTGCTTGCTGACACAGGGGGTGAATCACAGCAGTGCATGGAGAGTCATACAGCCTTTCAGGAAAGGGATTTGAGTCTCTCAGGTCTGGCCAGTGCCTCAGCACAGCATTGAATGACTGACCCTTGCAGTTATTTGCTGACTTGCAAGAAAAAGTGTTGAGCCTAGCTAAAACAACAACCGTTCTTCTGCTTTCTTATCCTAATCACCCCCCTATTAGTTTGCTCAACACAGTGTAAGTCAAAGTTCCAGTCAAAGACCATTGCCATATCTCCCAAGTGCTCCAGACACAGAAAGAACTGATTGAGCATCCAGGTTTCTCTCAATTGTTTTATTGACTCTGTTTATGTGGAAGCCTGGTTAAAAAATTGAATGTTTCTGGGAGATTCATTCTGTCTTCTAGTGTGTGGATGGACCCTGTAATCCAGACTGTGCCAGGGCTGCCTGTGGATGGCAAGGGATGCCTAAATCTTATTGATTTCTAGTGAGCCTCACTAAAAATTAAATGTGTTCCTTCATCTACTGTCAAACTCAGCATGGACTGTAGTATATCAATTTCGACTTAAGCTATAATTCAGTACAAGAGCAGCAACTGACATCTCATTTTCACATGAGTGTGTTTGCATGTCTGTGCTTTCCCAAATTCACAGTGGAGGAGTACAATGACATATGAGAGTGATTGGGCATTGCTAATTGGGTGGAAAAGGCATTACAAATTGGGACCTTGCCAAGGACATACCAGAAATACCAGAATTTTAGTCTTTTTTTCCTCTTAGTGATAAAATTCTGCTATCTACAATATTGATTGACATAGGAGTAAGAGGAGTAAATTCATAACTCTTGTAATGGTTTACAGCACTTTGATTGCAGTAACTTCATATTTACCTTTCTGAATTCATGGAATTCCTTCATAGCTGCATTGAGTGTGCCAGGTACAGCTCCAGTCTCTTGATAAGGAAGACTTTTTTTAGTGGTAAAAATTAATGTAGTCTAATATTGTGTGGCTAATTTATATACTAAACAGTCTTACGTTTTCACTTCCATCACGTGTGGGTCAACAGGACCCTACTTTTATGTGTTCTGTTTTTTTGTTTGAACGTCCATGTGATACCAGCATGACGGCCCTCATTTGAGCTTGCTTAAACCATTTGTGGTTATGCCCTCGCTAGAATCCGTACATAATCTATACAAAATTGTCAGAGATTGTAAAAGACATGACAGAGACACAGAGGACATAGTGTTTGCAGGAGATCCTCTGACAGCAGCTGCACGCAGAGTGAGTGGAAATTCCATTATTCATCTGGAGTCAAGGTAGTTAAAGGTAGTTAAAGTAAAATATTTAGAATCAAGAATAATGAGAATATGTAAGGTACATTCTACTTGAGTCACATCACAATTTGCTGTGATTTTAATGTCACAGCTCTCAATACTAAGTCTACTTATAATTTGCCTGTAGTCTCTGAAATTAACAAAATAAAATGTTCTCTGAAATGCTTTGTGGTTTGAAAGAGTGTGGTTGATATATTGATTTCAGTTGATCTCGATGAAGGCTGCAGTGTTCCGAAAACGACCCTTGCCTTGAGACACACAATCACAGTAAAGAATCATTTTAAGAAGATGAGATGATGATGCACTCCCCACATAGCAGTCACAATGTAGAGCTAAAGATACAACAGCTTAGTACTTTTATATCATTAGGAAAAAAAGAGTGTAGTTTCATAAATCTTTTCCCTATGTACTAATTGTAACCCATTTGGTTTTGTGTTCATAGGGTTAAAGCTCAAGAGGAGAGTAAGTGTGAATGATTGTGCATGTGTGGAATGACAGAGGCGAGTACCACCTGGAGCTGGGTTATTTAAAAAGCAGAGTGCAACACTGCAGCATCAGGCTGACAGGACCCTGCTGTTCAGATGTGGGTGGGTGTGTGTGTCTGTGGGAGTGTGTGTACATGTGCATGAGTCTGTGCCTGTGTTTGTGTGGGTGGGTGTCTGTATATGTATGTTGACAGGGTGCTGTGGCCCTCTCTAAACAGTGAAACAATGCTGTTTACCTACCTATCGTGAGTGGCAATGTGATGGAGAGATGCACATATCCCAGTTCAGCACTGAACTCATTGCCCTAATATGTGGTTGTGCTTGGCAGCCTAGTGGGACATGTCAACTAAAATTACCTTTTCTACTGCAGAGAGAAAAAGTGGTAGTCTATTCAAAACAATTAACATTAAGCTTTTTTAGTCCAAGGACCCTAGTGAAAAATCAGTGAATATGTCTGTATTAAACTGAAAATGTATTAATTAGCCATTTATTCTAAATGAAGACCAACTAAAAATTGTTGATATCTGCTCTATAATATCAGAACAGCCCGAATGAAGATTGAAGACCATCAGACAGGCAGACACTGAATTTTCCTTAAGAGAACACGCTACATGCTGTATTCATAATGCTGCACTGCAGTAATACTATGTCCACATGTTTATTTGCAAAACCTGTCTTTGCCAGGATGGTTCTGGAGCACCTGGTCATGCAGTGGTAATCTGGAGATGACAAAAAATAGCAGTCATATGTAGATCCACGTGCCAGGTGACGCCATTTCTGACAGGCCTGTTCAAAGTCAACAGATCTCAAGGTTCTTCAGGAGATAGCACTGGCAGGGCCATGCCCATATTGGCACTGTTCATGGCCTGCCTCAGGCTCTGGAGAGCACATGCTTGTGTGGACTGGTCAGGCCAAAGCACAGGACACTGCCCCATCATGATATTTGGACATGCTGGTCCTGCAGGTGTGAATATTGAGGGTTTGTGTTCACTCTTGGGGACCCGATGTACCCGTGCCATTCCACACGAGCGCTGGATAGTTCACGCAGTCAGGGGCACCTGCTTCTCACCATGTTCCCAAAAAATACATAGCCCACTGTCAAAGAATATATGTACAGTAAATAACTCCAAAGTTTTTAACAATATCATCCAGTAATTTGATTATTGTGTGTGTGCACTTGTCCAATGTACTGCACCATGAGATAGACTTATGCACTTCTGCTGAGGCAGGCACTGTTCCACAATCTTAGGATGCATGTACAGTTCCGGACCTTTGGGTTGTCAGACTATGTTTACAGCTTCCTTTATGACATTTCTTTTTGTTGGTTGATTTATTACATGGTGTTTTTTGCACGGCTTCTGCAACTGTGGAATTGACATCTGCTTAATGTTTTAAAGATGGCATATACCTTTTGTGTAGAGAGCATGTGCAGCACATTGGATTATTATATGGCTTAAGATAACATGTAAAATATACACAGGCCCTTTGAAGTTGGATGAAAATGTCTAGGGAGATCGATACTTTATCCACTCCAGGAGGCAGATGTGCTGGCCTGTTACGGTGATTGAGAATGGTAGCTCTTGCAACCTGTGGCCCTTCACACCAGTTTTTTGAAGCTGGGGCCAACGGGAAGCATTTTTACACAACATGGGATAGATCAATTGTGAATTTTCCGCTGTCTGACAAAAGTGGTGAAATCGCACCTGGTGTTTTTCCTAACCTTTATCTGTCCTGGCAACAGCTGAGGAGTGTGCTCCCCACCTCCTCTGATAAGAGTTTCCAGTTTGAGGGAATTAACTTTTCTCATGGTTTATGGGCATGCGTCCCTTCACTTTCCCCTGTCTAGCAGACCATTTCTCAAAATACTGCCACTGAAGGGATAAGAGACAGTTCTCACCCAGATTAGGAACATGCTCAATATGGAAAATGATGGGACAGACCACTGTAAACAGTGGTACTTCCTCCATCAGTGTGGTACTGTTTATCATAAGAAAACAGAATCAATCAACACACTTGCGTGAGTTGTGAATTAGCATTAACAGTCATATCATCATTGTACGTGGGCTGTTTCTTGGCTCTGCTCTGTTGGTCAGATCCATGGACTGTAATTCCCCAACAGATATAATAATGCAATGCCAAGAACTTCAAGGATCATGTTACCACAGTCAATAGGTTAGCCTACTTCAGGGGTAAGTGAAACAATTTGAAATTACGAAAATTGGATGAAGTATCATCTTGAACAATCACACTGAAAAAAATTGGACAACCTTATCTGAACTTATCGATGAACTGGCTTGTAAACTTTCTGATTTGAAAAGTTGAGAAAGAAGTTTCTGATTCCCATTTTCTCCTAGATTTGGAAAGGCCCATTGAGCCTCTTGCTTTCACTGGAGGGTCATTGACTGTTAAAATCCCATAGAGCACAGTACTGAAGAGACAGCTCCAATCACAGAAAGGTATATCAGTAATGACCAGTGCCAGTCCATGGGTGCCTGGAGCAAATTTCAGTTAATGTAGTGGTGCCTTAAAGAACCCTGGCTTGCATCTTTCCTACCCTTGGTTCTTCATTTTCATATATTCATGCGTGTTATTAGGACATGATTCAACAGGAAATAGAACTAGTCAGAGAACAAAAGACAGTTTTTGTGATTTAAATATCCTATCCTATATATTTAACTTTTTATTTTCTTCCATGTTCTTGTTGAATGACTGTAGTCTGTAAAGCAGGAAAAACTCTTGGATTGGACTTTAATGTTTGATGTTTATTTTAATTATGTTCCTAATCTTTATCATAGACGCTTATGTTTAAAGTGTGCTGTTATTCTTTTGACCTAGAGGGTGTGCCGTTCTTCTCTTGCTGGAGGGAGGGTGGGGTGGGGGAGCTCCATTAGAACAGAGCCTCTTTGAGTTTTTGAGCAGAAAAGTTGAGTCCCAGAGGGCTGCTATTGGCTGAACTCCAGGTATCAGAGTCTCTCCATCCAGAGCACATGGATTTCTGTTCTGGAGAAGGAGGGACCACGCATAGCTATGAACCATATTTCTTATGCTCTGTCTGCAAAGATTAAAAAGTCAGATTTTGTGACTGTGGTAAAGCACTTTTCCCTGGCTGTAATAAATGGCTGGCAGCTGCAGGGAGGGGTGGGTGGGGGTGTGTCAGAAAAATGCAGTAAATATGAGTTATGAGGTAGCAAACACTTATGGTATTTTCATGTCAATGTTTGCACCCATTAAAAAAGTCTGATTGCATGATGCATCAATATATTGTTGAATCAGCCATGTCAACTATGACTTGACAGCTAATTTTGTACAATACCCCCCCCCCCTGCAGATGAAGCATGTGGAGGAGAAGTTTGGAGAAGACACCAACAAGGAGGTCCTTCTCATGTGTATTGGCATCACATCTGGGGTGGGCCGACTGATCTTTGGCAGGGTGGCGGACTACGTCCCTGGGGTCAACAAGGTGTACCTACAGGTAAGTGATGGACCTTTGGCCTCTAAATTTGGAGTCCTGGAGGAGTCGGGTTAGTTATGCAGAAACTTGCACCTTGGATCTGTGAAAACATTGGCTCATCATCAATGTTAATCAGACACAATAAAACCACACTGATAAGGCCATCGTGTGACGTGCTCAGTGAAGACATGTTTGTTCTGTAGCTGTACATCCCAAAGCCAGGAGTTGGAATCCCAGCCATATTGTGACTATACGATACCTGCTGCTATGGCTTTAGGTTCACAACTGCAAGGTGGTTTAAGTCAGTTAAACTCATCAGTATCATCACACTTTTGTGACCTCCCCCTGGCTGAACAGATGCCTGTAGATTTGTTAAATTTGAAAATGTTGACCTAGTGTTCCTCAGACAGCATAAGCAATACCTGTTTTGTGTCATGTCTGCGGTGTGAAAATTATGAAAGGCCAGTTAATGTGTGAATTTTTGGGAGTCACATGTGTGGCCCCTTCCTCTTTAGTCTGCCAGGGAGGTTTGTGATGGGTAGTTTTCGAATGATATAGCAACAGAAACTGTGGGGCTGAAAAATATTCTGGACTGACGTTCCCCTCTGTCACCTGCTGTATAGGTGGTGTCCTTCTTGGTGATTGGCCTGATGTCCATGATGATCCCTCTCTGCAACATCTTTGGTGGCCTGATTGCCGTCTGCCTGCTCATGGGCCTTTTTGATGGCTGCTTCATCTGCATCATGGCCCCCATCGCTTTTGAGCTAGTGGGTTCCCAGAATGTGTCCCAGGCCATTGGCTTTCTGCTCGGCATGATGTCTGTGCCCATGACTGTGGGGCCTCCCATTGCAGGTACAGCACAGAAATATTTCAGCAGGCTCACAGCGCCATCTGCTGGACATATCAGGATATAGCACAGCAATGTACTGTCTGCAAACTGCACACATTATTAAGAAATGTTTTTTTCTATAAAATTATACAGTGTTTTTGTTTCTTTTAATATTTTTGTATTATGTATAAATTGTAAATTGATACTCAGTTGGTCAATTATAATTATCATTTTTAGGCAAGAGCTTTTTTCTTGTGATGAACTCCATCTTGTAGGATAGCTCTATAATTCCACCTGCTGTTACATTATGAGCATTACATCAAGATTTTATTTAGGAATCAGCCATTTTATTTAATCTACGTACCACTACTGATATCACTGCATGCCAAGACAATTGTGACTGCTTGTAGAATTACAATGTCTTTAATTTTTGTAATGTAGTTGCCCAAAAATCATCTGTTAGGAGTTAAGAAAAAATATCCATTTTGAAAAATGTTGCTTTTGTGTCATGATGGTTTGTGAGAGCATTGTGGTGTTCCCTTGTACAGTATATCTGGTATGACCTTCCTAGGCTTGTGAGAACAGTCATGTGCTGCCTCTTTTACACTATGCTGTCAGACAAGGCATCCATTTTCCTCACTTATAGTCTTGCATTCCAATGAGATGCAGACTACTGTAAGATGTGGGAGAGGTTGAGTAGATCAACACTCAAGGGTCCACATGGACAAGCTCAAAGAAATGTAATTTTCCCTGACCCTAATCCATGCAGCCATTGTTGGAACTGTGCTGGTAGGGTAGAGAGGTAAACAAGTAGCATTTAGACACAACACTTAGTATCGACTAGCTCAGATCAGTCATGGCATTATTTTTCTCATAGAGACCCAACAAGTGGGTCATTGTGGTCGTAATTCCAGCCTGGGTGAACTGTGGACCCCATGCTCCTGGAATTTGTGTCCTATTCAGCAGCTCACATGGGGGGCACATCTGGAACCTGCCTAGTCAGTATGGTGATGAATCATGGGCATCACAGATTCTTGGAAAATGTGGAATAGTGTAAGCACACTGCTCTGATCTGTGCCTTTGAAGTCAAAGCATGTGAAGATCGGAAAAATACTCAGTCATTGGGTCAATGGGCCTCATTCACAAAACTTTTGGTCCTTTTGTTCTTGAAAAACTTTCCTACGAAAAATCAACATGGGATTTACAAAACATGTGCAGACCTTCGCTGATATGAGTAGCCCTGGTGTAACAGATTACGAATACCAATTGTTCGTGAATCTGATTTATGTGCATGCTAATGTTGTTTCGTGTAACAAACGCCCAAGCAATTTTATAAAAGGCATGCTGACTTCAGAGTCAATGAATAATGACGCTCTCTCCCCCAAGCAAAAGTTATTATCACCAATAACTTTTATCAATTTAGTTTATTTCAATAGTAGGACTGTAAATTACAGTAACTATATAACCATCATGTCCGTGACGATGAAAATCCAACCTACGAATTTTCCATCACCATATTTTTGCAGCGATTTTAAAAGTTTACAGACACCCATTTCATAATCCTGACAGCTCTAATAAATGACCTATTTAGGCATGTAATTGTATTGATAATTTTTGTCAAAAGGTCTTTAACTATTTAAATTGACTTCTTCTACCTCTTTAGGGTGTATGCCTTTACACATGTCCAAACACACATACATGTTCATCGTATCAGAAGAGAAATTCAGATAAGAAAAAAAAGGTTAATGATTGTAGAAACATGCGTACAAACAATTTACAATTAAATCTGATTAAATCATGTTTCATGAATGAGGCCCCCTGTGAGGATATCCCTTCTGGAGTTATATTCACAGTACTATTTTATTTATCATTACCCTGTGTATATGTGTGTGTGTGTGTGTGTGTGTGTGTGTGTGTGTGTGTGTGTGTGTGTGTGTGTTTGTCTTTATGGCTCAGGGAAGATATGATGTATGTGTTTGTTCACTTCAAAGGCTATGTTTACATCAGGACTTAATAGAATACTCTGGTTAATGTTGGGACCCAGAAAATGCATTCTTTATCCCTGTGATGAATGTCCTGACAAAACAAAGAATCAAAACAGAAAAACTGAGGCCTTCCCAAAAAAAAAAAATTAGGCAATTTGTGGACATATACTAGAGTGTAAGGGGAAGTGCATCTCTGTCTCAGCCTCATTTGTCTCATAGTTATCACATGACATTCCTCTCTCTCTGTTACACTTCTCCCTCCACAGGATTCCTGAGGGACAGACTGGGCTCCTACAATGTGGCATTCTACTTGGCAGGCATCCCCCCTATCATTGGAGGTGCCATGCTCTGTCTCATTCCCTGGGTAGAGGCCAAGAGGAAGAGGAGGGAGCATGAGGCAGAGCAAGAAGCTGAAGAGAAATTAACAACAGCGAGAGTCTAGAACGATCAGTCATCTAAACCCCCCCTACTCACATGCATGCACACCCCACCCACCCACCCACCACACACACACACACACACACACACACACACACACACACAGAGCCACACGTACATTTAAACCCATTGTAATAAACTGCTGAATATGTTTACAATACTAAATACACATTCACCTGTGTATGTATATGTAAACAGTATTTAATGGCTGCTCTTGCAGGAAAACCTAGGGAAAACTTTATATAGCACTGTATATCAGCGAAACACATAGTAACACACAACTGATTTTAAAACTGAATGTGATGATGAAGAGCTATGCATTGCAATGCTTTATTCCCATCAAAAATGAGGAAAACACATATTTCTTACAAGGGAAAGCACACTTTCCAAGGGCATTTAATTTCAGGCTGCAAACACTTAAATGTCTGTAGAGGAAATTGTATGTTTGGTTTGCTGAAAATTTTTGTCTTAACAGCAGTGTAATGTGGAAGTCAGCAGTGGCCCACATTGCCATCTTTAAACCTCATGTGTACACATACATCCCTCATGGGTTAATCCATATGGTAAAAAATCAATACTCGATTTTCACTGAACATATACTCCTTCTTGGAACTTATAATCGTTTTGTTCCATTTGAAAACACATTTCATTTCTTTAAAATGAAACCCAGCAAAGAAGATTCATGTATATGGTCCGTACAGGGCTGATTTATTGAGTGCCATTAAACCAATCACTTTCTCTGGGGTTTTATTCCCAGAGAACAACCTGAGCTGCACTTGAAGAGAGAACATATTTTTGTAGCCAAAGAAATTGATAATACCGCATTGGTCTCCAGTGAGTGTCTTTGGGTAAATGTGACTGGTGTTGATTCCCCAGACCTACAGTTAAGTTAGAGTAAGCTATTACTTCATTATAATAGATTCCCTCAAAGGAATGGCATAATATACCTATCATAAAACATTTGCAAAATTCTATCAAATATCTCTAATACCTGCCTGCAATGTAATACATTGGATTATTATGAAGTTAAATTGATTCACTACAGACAGAATTCCACTGTTAACTTGAGAGGTTAACAGATGAGTGCCTCTGCTTCTTAAGTAACATTAAGTACATTATGGGTAAATGTCATGTTCCTAAATATGCCAAGATTGTGAATGTGTGGGGACTTGTGATATGATGTGACCTGGACATACAATATCACTTCAAAGAAGTGCATTGTAAAATAGTGGGTGGGAAAGAGAGTCTTTTTTTTAACGGCAGTAGATTTTTATTAGTTTTTAAAAGGTGCTGGGACGCCTCAAGGGAGCAGCTTAAGCACAATTACAGCATTGTCAGTATCCCATCCATGACTGCAAGGCACCAGAGCTCACCACTGCTGTCTGAGCCTTCACTACACCTGATTTGTGCTGATGCTTTTTGATGTCATTAATCTTTTTTGTGTTTTTTTTTTCCTAAGTTGCCAGTAAGTGTCAGTAAGTGTAACTAACCTGACGCAGACTAACTGGAAAACCTCTTCAGTGTTAAACCCTCATTCCAACAGCAATCTTTTACAAATTAATTCTTAGATGTGATTCTGTTTCTCTATGCAACACAAATGTGAAAATGCTCTGTATTCATTTACAGCTGAAATTTTAAGAAATAATGAATGGGATGTGTTCATTAAGTTATTCAAGAAGACATGGTCTGTAAGGTGTATTCTCAAAAATTTAGCACATCAAGATTGTACTACCAGCACAGTGGTAAGCCTTATGCAGGTTTACCATAATTGATCTATACATATGTCAGCCAATATTTTACCACAGTTTGGAAATGACATCAGAAATGTGAGCAAAGTTATCCTTTGACTTTGTGCTCAAATATGTGTGGCAGACTGGTAAATCAAGTCATTTTTATTTATAATTGTATTTAGTTTTAATTGTTTTTGTTTCAGATTTTGTGTAGAATAGTTTCACATATTGCATTTCATGAACCCAATGCCATAATGATAATACAGGCCTATAGTATATATTTGGTTTGCTGTTGACCTGATGGTCAAGCATTTTATATTTTGACTATTAAATTCTATGGGTGCCCTGGAAAAGAAGCTGAATGTCATAGGAAGGCTATGCAAATTAGCGAAAGTACAATTCTTTGGAAGTGTTTTTCTGATTGTTTCTGTCCCACATTTTTTCTTTCTATTTAGTAAAAATTAATTCGGTTGTTCAAGTGTTTCACTGAAACACTCACCTCATTACAGCCACTATAATAATTTAAGGATGTCTTGGAAAACTTGATACTTGCATTTCAGTTAGCCCTAATTTTGATATCATGGGGCATGACAATCATCTTGGAATCATTTGCATTCCATTACAGACATTTAGAGCAGAACTGAAAGTTCTGAGTTTCCTCACACACATATGAAGTATTATCAAGTTTTTTTTCCTGGACACCCTTTGCAATACAGTCTACCTCAGGTGACGTGAACTCCTGCAAATTTGTCTTAAAAATAGAAGGGAATCATTGCAGTACACATTCATGGCATTTTTCGAGGTCTGATACAAACACTTTATTACCACTGCTAGGGATTTTTGTAGGGAACTCTTACCCCTTATTTCTACATAGGTTGTTCAAATGTTGAAAGAAACCCTGTTGAATGGCATTGTTGTCAGCAGGATCTTTTGCTTGGCTGGGATGGTGTGTTACATGGGATTCTCAAAGAACCACTTTTGTGCCTGAAAGAATATTTTAAGATTTAGGTATTATGGAATTGACATGAATTTAAGCCAATGTAAATATTATCCAACAGAACTGGTGCCATGATGCTTGAGAATTCTACAAAGGTATAGATTTTCAAGTACAACTGCATGAATTAAAAAAAACATCATTTTTTGCAGTGTTTGTTTCATCACTGCAGATCCATAAAAAGACAAAAAACTCACAGATGCATCCAAGAGTTATTCAGCTAGACTGGGAGATTTGTATGTGGTAGTTGACTATTACTTCATATATCCGAAGGAAACAAATGGAACTGCTCTTTGTCATGAAATTCTATGGGTTTGTTGTTAAGCAGAAGTTGGTAGAGTTTTAAAAACTTCCACCACAATGACTGATTATAACCATATTTTGATTTCCTTTTACAATATATAACTTGTTTTGTTGCCATTAATGTGACAGAGGAATGTAAAACTCATATAGAATCCCCATGAAATGAATTCATCTGTATGTTTGTTTGTCCCCGTCACAGTGTTTGTATGTTGTTTGCTTTGGCTTCCATGCAACAGTGTTTTTTATGGTTGTTTGAAATTTCATCTTTTCAAAATCTGCAGTAATACCATAGAGTACCTTAAAACTAAGAATAAAAATTATTGAAATATATTTTGTTCATTTTAATGACCTGTAAAAAAAGACTTTATTTCCCACCTGTAAGTACAAATTACAAAAGTTTAAATGTACAGTAATCAATGTGTGCAGCAGTCACTTCCATTTCATATTTTCCGTCCCACAAATACTTGAATTGGCACACTTCATTAACAGCCTCAGGTAATAACTCTTGTGCAATGAGTTTATTAAAGCGCACATATCTAGAGTTACTTTTCTGGGTTCAGTTATATGGTTGCGTCAAAAGATTCCATTTCTGTGAATCTAGCCTTGTGAATCAAGAATAGTGATGCAAAGTATTTTTAAAGTAAAATATAACAATCCAAAGAACCATCTGTTTATCTCACATTTGTTCATGTACAGTCAAACGTAGTACATTTATAGACTGTCCATAAACGTTTGCCATTTTTTATTTACCATTTTTAGCTTAAGACCAAACTAAGCAGAGTATCACTCGTAAATTGATGGTAATTAGTTTGCCATTTTATTACTGTAAGTTGCATTATTTAACACTCTGCCTGTGCTACACTTCTGCAAGCCTGTATGCAGAAGAATATGTATTAGTTTAGTGTTGTGTCTTTAGTTAAAGTATTGTTCAGGTAGTAGAGCCTAGTTCACTGACAGAACACTGCTTTGCTCTGCACATTATTGTATGCTATATGATTTCATACATATCACGTATATTGCTTCTGTCTTCAAAATTACCGTTTATCCCCTATTTTTATGCTTTTGTTTTGCATTATGCTATTTAAAAATATACACCTTGTATATGATGATCATTCAAATCTTTCTTTCATGTATTCTTTTCAGCATGTTGTTTTTATTTTCAATTGCATGAATCTGTTTAAATTTAATTTTGTGTCATTAAATGTATTATACAACCTGCAAATTGTATCACAGATTTTTAAAGTAAAGATTTGTTCAACTTTTCATTACACTTCTGGTAAATGCTTCTTATTTCACCCCACATGCCACTGTTTTTCAGATAGTACTTTTCACCTCTACACGGTGCAAAATACTTTTTTCCCCCGTCTTCTGTTTTTCCCTTTCTAAAATCAAATGTACCTTTTTCCCCAAATTTGTAATAATTGACTATGCCCCTTGATTTACCATCATTCCATCTAGAGCTCTGAAGCTGAAGTGCATGGGTACTCACCTGCAATTTAGTGATTATTTTACACTGCACAGCCCACAGAATAGTACAGAAGAGTACAATCCAAGATGAGGTGTTTATCTCAAACTACAAGTCATACATACAAATATGACATGCAACTTCAAAAAATGTGGGTGGTGGGGAGGGGGGTGGGGTCATCTATACCATAATAACTCCCAAAATCTTGATGATGTTACTATACCATTAATACACTAGATACAGGTCCGTACAGCATATACATGTGCTGCAGATACTCTGCTATCAAAATATTATATACTACACAGAGACAAAATTTGTGCTTGTGTCCAGTGACTATATTTTTCAAGCATAAATACATTCC
Source organism: Albula goreensis (assembly GCA_022829145.1). Classification (NCBI taxonomy): domain Eukaryota; kingdom Metazoa; phylum Chordata; class Actinopteri; order Albuliformes; family Albulidae; genus Albula; species Albula goreensis. Next base: position 14,607,001 of record CM040747.1, on the reverse strand, counting down.
AACCATCCGTTTATAAATGACCTCAGTTACGTCTATCATATTGTTTTCATATTAAAAAGCCATTTCTGTCCGCGCACGGTACTAAAAAGTACGAAGAACAACTGAGTAGCTATGGCTACTGTAGGATATGGAGGTTATATTTTTTCAACAGGATGAAGAAATAATCTTTTTAATCTCATTTAAAAATGTATAAAAGAAATACATTCGGAAAATTAAAAAATCGGAAATAAATACAATTCCCATAAAGACATAAAGCCTTCAAAGTCAAATGATTCTCCGCGCATGCGTAAACCACTTTCACTTCCTGTAAGCTGCAGTGCCACAGTTGTACCCTCATCCGTCATGCACGCCTAACACCGGCAGGTACGTCTGCAAGCGCCAGCCACTGTTGCTTGTGGTCCGCACATTAGATATGCAGACTCTTAGTTATGGATGACTGAACACGAGAAAACATTAAGAACTTCTGGAAGAATTTTCGGAAATATAGTCAGCCGTCGACATTCAGCACCATTTCCCTCCATCCTACGTATGACGCACAGATCGCCTCTGACACTACATGGTTTATTTTCTTTATAGCCACCAGTAAGCTTTCACGGTAGCTTGCTGTCGTTCTCTGCCAGCAGTTCCATTTTTTTTATTAGTCTACCATGTCTGATTTGGTCACTGGCGAGCCTGCGGTGAAAAAGAAACAGGTTCGTTTCGCCAGAATGGAGGAGGACGATGACAACGATGATCAAGATGAGGACACGCTGTTTGACAAGAGGAAAGATGCACGGAGAGGTGTGAAGAGTGTATTGAAGGGGGCGAGGAAGCTGGCTAGCTCGGGATCCGACCGAGTGTCAATCCGAGGTGGCAGTTCGAGCGATTCTGGAGGATGTATTCGCTGGCTAATCACTTTGTCACTGTGCGGCTCCTTTCTTGGATTGGTAATGTTAACTTAAATCCTACAGTTAATTACGACCGATGTAGCTACGCTATATGTACACCTAATTTGCCGACATTGCGATTTAGGAGATATTAGCTCAATTCACAGCGTTATTTTTAGTTTCCAAAGATTGTTTTGGTGAGAGCTGGTGGAGCGAGGTGGTCTGACAGCACCTGTCGCAACAGCCATCTGTATTGTTGTGTATACATTGAAATAATATAACCATGCTATACTGGAATAGTGAATTGAAATGTATGTAAATGTATCAAAAGTGTTGGGTTATCAGTAGTAGGTTACTGAATGTTGAAATGCATTCTTGCTGCTATTACATTGTGCTTAAATCATTTCAATGAGTGGCGATTTTATACAGTTTTAGACATGAGTTCGCCTTACAGAGGAGAACAGCAGTTGAGTTGAATTTGCTTGTTTGAACAATATTTGCATTTCAGCCCTGTAAAACTCGTTGGCCATACATCTGATATTTAACCATCTCACAAGTAAAGACAAATCATTCACCCTGGCAGTTACCAAAATAAGTTATTTTACAAAGTCACATTTTTTTGGTCAGAGGTAAGTCTTTACTTACCAACTAATTTTGGAGTTACATTGACACTGGTTGCAGCTAAAACTGGAGTTAACATGGAAAACAGCTGTTGCTCATGTTTTTGTGTTGCAGGGAATGAGCATCTCTGTGCTGGGCCCCACATTTGAGGATCTGGCCATAAATGTCAGAAAGAACATCAGCAACATCTCCTACATCTTTGTGGGCCGCTCTATGGGATACATTGGAGGATCAGTGCTCGGAGGGGTACTGTTTGATTTTGTGAACCACCACCTGCTGTTAGGTAAGACATATGTTGTACTGGTAAATACCCTATTTCTGAATATTCTGACTATTCTAGTTAGAATTACCCCAACAATCATTGATCCCTTTTCAATTTTACAATCAGAGTTGAAGGTAGGACTGACCATGGGTCATTTTTTGGGTCACTAACCTGTACTTGGACCCCAAATGACAGGAAATGTTTGCAATCTGTATGATTGCTTGCTTGTAAGGACACAGTGAGTGTCTGTTGCTGCTCCCCGGCCTGTGTGGGAGTGATGGACAGAGGGCGTTTTGCCAGCATTTAACATGTCCTGGGATTAAGATTTAACTAAATTATAACTCTGGTCTTTGTTCACCCAAGATAATAAGTTCTGGAACACTTATCAGGCACTGGAGTGGTTCAGCGGTGTGAACACAAAGCCACAGGGTATTGTAGAATACCAAATGGCATGTATAATACCACACATTAATATTACTTAAACCTTATTTGATTGTGGTATGTCCAACAATGCATCCCCTGCATATATTTGATGACATTCACAGCTCAGTTCAATAAAAATTAAAATTCCCAATAACCACCTTTGTATTTTCTTTTAAAATGATTGTTGTAAACTAAGCTACCAATTTTGCATTTCATTGTGAACTATTTTTAAGATGCTTTTGATTTACAAAAAGTTAATGCCATTGCAGTTTTTTTGGACTTGAGCTTGTTCCCCCAGCTCAAGATAGGCAGCTTGAATATATTTTTGACCTGGCGTACCTTCTATAGCAAATTTGGAATCAACTTTGAAAAGAGCAATGTCTGATTAGTGTGTGGAATTTCAACGGAATTTGTATTTATTAATTAGAGATTCAGGAAACTGTGTTAGTCTGATCCAAACTGAGATGGGACTGAAGCTGAATGAAGTGGAAGGGAAGTATGTTGGAACTGAATTGTAAAAAATGATCTTTGTACTCTCAACATGGACATAAATGGTCATAAATGAATTTACGGCTTTTTTTTTTTCCAAAGAGCATGTCACCACAATGCCTGATATTCTTTATGTAAAGAATTTTTCACTTGCAGTCCTGCTTATATAACACATACTGCACATAAATGTATTCATTGCTGTTTTGTTATAGATCATATCAATAAAAAATCTGACAAACTTGAAATATTTTTTCCAGGATTTTCAATGTTGGTCACAGCCTTTGGGATGTGTGCAATTCCATTCTGTAAAAAGGCCCTTCTGCTCACTGCCCTGATGTCCAGTGTTGGGGTGTCCATGGGCTTTCTTGACACAGGTAAGAACAGGAGAACAGTGACTTAACAAAACCTGGACCAACACTTATGCTATAGATTTTGATTCAATAAAATACACTTAGTCTCTCTAAGGACATGTGCTATTCAATCTGACAAACCCTTATGCTCATATGGATTTTACATATGCTCATAAAGACTGAAAATCATAGTGCTGTGACTATACAATAACCTAACTACCGTGCTTCACAAATTAAGACTACAGTTGGACCTACAGCAACATTAGACCATTCTGTTGCCTATTAAATCTGAGCCTCAAGTAACTAAACAGCATCTATGTGTAGATTAATCAAATTTTACAAAAGGATGGCAACTACTGTATTAGGAAAAGTGTATCTAAACAAGTTGTATATGTAGTAGTTTCTGTTAAATACCTACTCATCTCCAAAACAGCATTGCCTCTGTCCACATGTCTTTGATTCAGTATTCTAATTGCAGGTACAATTAGTAGATTGTCAGTGTGCATCAGTGAATGTTTATTTCTCAGTTATTGTAGATTTAAATATTACATCATAATCAAACACAAATAGGGGGGCTTTGTGTTCTGGCCAGGTGTATCAGAATAATCAAAATTAAAATATTGGTTTCACTGTCCTGAAATTGCAGTTATTGCTCATTTCATGTCTTTGTTTAAAGAAATTATAACATTGACCAAAACATTATATATGCACGCTTGCTATACAAAGTTTGCATCTATATTTTCTTGTTGTTTTTCTGAATGTTGAAATAGTAACTGTCTATTATCAGTGACATGCAGTGGTATCGGATGCTGTGCTTTGGAGCAATACAATATAGAATAAAGTGAGAATTATGACCCAAACAAAGTAGACTTAGCTCCGAAAGGCAGCAATTTTTCTGTGGTCCAAGTTTTATTTTCCCTTGTCATGATTGTGTGAAAGACTCAAAACAAGAAACATTTTTAAATATGGTTGCTGGTGTCATCTGCCCTAACAGGTGGAAATGTCCTCATCCTCAACACATGGGGGGACCAGGCTGGGCCCCACATGCAGGCCCTGCACTTCAGCTTTGCTGCAGGGGCCTTTGTGTCACCCATCATTGCCAAGCTGATGTTCGGGAATGGCCACCACCTGAGCAGAAACGCAACCGTGGATGTCCACACAGAGCTCTCCCCGCCCCACCTGGGCCAAGAGACTAAGACCTTTGGCTCGGTCCTCCGATTCCCCCACAGCAAGTCCAGTTCTCTGAAGTCTATGTGGGCGTACATTGTGATCGGTGCCTTCGTTCTGCTGATCTCCCTCCTCTTCTTCATCCTGTACTCCCGAAGCAGTCCTTCCCGCGAGAGGGCCAGGACGGCCACTGGTAAACCCCTGGTAGCCAAGCATCACAACACACTGATCCTCCTGCTCTTTTTCTTCTTCTTTTGGTATGTGGGGGCTGAGGTGGCCTATGGCTCTTTTATCTTCACTTATGCCAAAGACTTTGTCCACATGGAGCAGACCCATGCAGCTGGACTCAACTCACTCTTTTGGGGGACGTTCGCCGCAGCCAGGGGCCTGGCCATCTTCTGTGCAACCTGCATGTACCCTGGCAGCATGATCCTGCTGAGCCTGGTGGGCTGCACCTTGTCCTCGCTGCTCCTCACCCTCTTCAGCAGGAACAAGGTGGCCCTGTGGTCTTGCACTGCCCTGTATGGGGTCTCTATGGCCACCACATTCCCCAGCGGCATCTCCTGGGTGGAGCAGTACACCACGGTGACCGGGCGTTCGGCGGCAGCGTTCGTGGTGGGTGCAGCGCTGGGTGAGATGGTGCTACCAGCACTGGTGGGTTTTCTGCTGGGGAGGACACAGGAGCACCCAGTGCTAATGTATCTGTGCCTAGGCACTGCCACGGTCACCTCCATCCTCTTCCCCGTCATGTACAAGCTAGCCTCTGCACCCAGCACTGGGCCTGGCAAGAAGCTACGCAACAGGGTGCGACAGGAGTCAGAAGACAGTGAATACCGCCAGGCCCTACTGGACTCAGGAGCCAATGAAGATGAGGAAGAAGAGGAAGAAGGAGAGGGAAGGGAAGTGGAGGTGGAAGGAGACGAGGCAGACCAGTGGAATGACGCAGACTTTGAGGTTATTGAAATGGAGGATGCTGGCCTTTTGAACTCCCCAAACAAGGCATTCCCACCTGCTGCTGTTGTTGCTGGGGGCTTGGGGGACATTCCCCAAGCCGTCGCCATGGCCACCACTGTTACCACTGACCAGCCAGCAGAGCCCACCAGCCTGTCCTCATTTTCAGAAGATACCATCACTCTGCTGGGGGACTCACCCCGTCGGAAACTGCTGATTGCTCTGGACAGAGAAAAAAGAGACTAAGGACTGCAACATGGCTGGGGTGGGGGGGGACGCATCTCCCCAGATACAAAAGATATTAAATAATTACACAGTCACATGATTTAGGAGCAGCTATGTAATTAGAAAAACATCTGAACTCTGATATTGGGCTTCTGTCTTCTGAACTGCATGCCTTCAAATTTCAGACTACGTTCATCACATAACACAAGATATGTAACTGTAGTTATCTGCAATTACATATGCTGAAATGCTTTAGATTAGGATACACATATTAGTGACTTGATTTTCAGCGTTAGTGGATTGTTACAGATTGTTGTTCACATCATTTATACTACACTTCTTTACATCTGGTAGGAGAATGTTAGGGTTTGGTTTAAGCTTAGAGTTAAAATTTGAGTCGTGGTAAAAATTGACAGTTTAGAATCATCTGTAATATGCACTGTATATTATTTCTCTGTATGAGCTCCGAACCAAATATCCTCTCTTTTGTTGCCTCTGGTTATTGAATGCAACTCCTAGGGTTAACTGAATGAAAGAATGTTGACTGGTACTACAGTAGTTTTTTTTTTTTTCTCCAGATGAAAATGTTCCTGTTAACAAACATTTCTTTTGTGTGAATGTCCTAAACAGATGTTTCTGGAGGACACAGAAGAGTGGCAACACCTAAGTTCAAGTCTCTCATTTACTGCTTACGCTGAAGGGTTTCACTGTACCAACTGCAATAGTTCTGGAGTTACATTTTGGACAAAGTGTCATGAATACAGGTATTTATCAAATGTATATCATACACGTTGAGAGCACAGGCATTCAGTAACAGTTGAATCAAAGCATAACATATACATTTTACTTTGTAATTAGTAGGCATACTTGGCAAGAAATACATTAATCATGAGAATCATGTGACTATATGTGACTCACAGGTTCATCCCCAAAATAAACTATTGCTGCTTATTTTTATTTTTTTCCCTCACATCAAAGCAAAACTGTTTTCAGTGTAGGTCTGTTAGATTTTGCACAGGTTGTATTGTTGGAGCTTTCAAATTTCTGAACAGAAAAAGAAATGTTTATATACATGTTTAAAATCATTGTGACATCGTATAGTGTTGTGCTGTAAAAAGTGTGTATATTGTTTTAAATTACAATAATAATTCCTCACAGTTTAGATGTCATGATTTAAGGTTCTCTTGTCATTTTCTTTGACGTTCCAAATGATAAAAGGCCCTTTCACAACAACCAGATTAAACCCATGACACAGAATGCAGTGCATACCCAACAAAAATATGTACTTTTGTTCATTGGATTATCCTGTTCTTAAAATTAAACTTGAGGAAAACATTTTTCTCATCTTAATGTAATTGATCACTATATGAAAGCAGTAAAAATGCTTATTAAAATTACTTGTAACTCTAACCTGTGTTGATCCAGTGTACCCATAATGCCACATCATTATTTTTGTTGGCCAATATGTGGTGCTTAACAGGTGTATACATGTGGTCTCTTTTGAGAATTAAATCTACTGTCAAGTTCAGTACAAATATATTTTCATACATTTAGTTTTATTATATCAATCTGTAACCTCCACCCACAGAAATATCCATTAAAAACAAAAAAGCAAAAAAAAAAAAAAAAACCACCAGATTTTTTTTTTTTTTTTTTTTTTTTTACAACTATACAAATACACAGATCTTGTGTACAATTGTTTGGGAAATTATAGAATCAGTCTTTACATAGGTAAAGGAACATATACCGCTGAGCATAGAGAAAGCATTAGAAATGTGTGTAAAAAAACAAATCTGCACAAGGAAATAATATATACTCTTGCCATAAATTATCAAAATACAGTATTGCAACAGTCCCAGAAGTTAAAACCTCTGACACATACGTAATAGTTTATGCTCCCACATCCTCCCCCAGCTTCCCAGAGGTTCAGAGTTTAAGGACTATTCTTTGCAGAAAACATACATAAATAAAAACATCCTTTTCAAGGCAGAGAAAATATGAGTGAGACTAAAGCACATGGCACCCTGAAACAGAATTGATAAAAACAACGGTTTTATTTTTTCCGTCATTGTTAGAACTGTTTTTTTTTTTTAATCTGGTGCACACTGAGAAATTGGAGCGGCCATTTTACAAGGAAAGAATTTTATTTACAAAAAGATTTTATTTTAATATAAAAAGAGTTGAATTTAAACAGTGGTTTAATTCAACACCCTTGGGAGCCAGAGGGGGCACCGAGGGAAAAATTTTTCAGACTTCAAAGTCCTGCATTTACAAATTGCTACAGCGCCTATGAAATAGTTATGGTCACGGAGGAGTCCTCTTTCTCTGGTTGCTCGCGATGCCATGTTGACAAAGCAGACCAGTTCGTATTCAAGCTCATTGTCCGGAGAAAACACGGATTCACTTACAACCAATAGCAGCTAATAACATCGCAGCGAATGGGAATGAGGACAACACAAGCTCTGAAAACCACTTTCTTTTCACTTGAGGCAAAAATCCAGCAACCTCCAGCGTGCTGAAACACTTGTATAACAAATAGCAACAAGACAAAATGGTAAACCAACAAGGCTTGAATCAAAGCACCATTTAAAAAAAGGAAAAAACAACACACAGAAGCAGCTCAATAAAAAAACAGCGTTTAGCACCAATGTTGCTCTGCACGCAAGGCAGTTCCAGTGGGTCAAAACTGCTCCAAGAGCTGCCGGAGGTAGGGGCCCTTGGAAAGCTGGCGGGTGACCCGAGACAGCTTGTACAGAACCGGGCAGTCCAGTGATACACACGGGACCTGGCGTTCCACACCACCGCTACAGTTCCTACAAATCTGTAGACAAAAACATAGTCATTATGAGATACCCCAAGCCATAATGAAGCACCTGAGAAATAAGACTAACAACCTAAATCATGACTTGAAATAAATACATAAGGTTCAAGAGGAAACATTTAATTGTATTGTTTTCTTTTACAAGGCAGTTTTAAATTGTCACAATGGCAAAACAAATTACAATGGATCCACCTCTGTAATTAATACAATTCTGTTAAACAAGTTGGTCATTTGTATATGATAAAGTTTCAAAAACAAAAAAAGTTATAAATATTTTTGGAGAAATGGATTGAACTTGTACTTCAGCTAAATGGGTTACAAACAGTTGAAAAGAATTCAATATATGATTTCATATTATCTACACACTGTTTTTAAATCAAGCGAATTAAAATATTAAAGAATTCAAATATTTCAGCATACTCCCTACATCAAAAAATATTGTGTATTATGAGCTAACAAAGGTACCACTGATAAAAGCAGTGCGGACCATGTAGAAATGAGAAATGGCATGTAAATGGGTCCTCCTGTCTTGATGGCGGTTCTGGCGCCGCTCACCTTCAGAAGCTGCTCCTGCTGGCTCTCCCACAGCCGCAGCTCTTGATGCAAGGTGACGGCCACGCGCTGAGGCTCGGCCCGGCAGCGCCCGCACACGCCCAGCTGTGTCAGCTCATCGCACACGGGGCAATGCAGGGTGGTGAAATACTGAGAGATGGTGCCCTTTCGCCCCACCTCCTCTGCTCCGCCTGCTGTCGCGTATGCCTTCTGGATCTGGGGTGGAACCATAAGCATTCATTACAAAATGAAAATTAAAAATCGACCCCTAACTTTGTCTGCACTTTATACAAGGTTGACCATAAAAAGAGAATTTTCTGTTTCCCTTTCTATAATCTTTCTGGTCTTTTTCAGTTCAACTAACATCGATAGGACCCATTAGTATCTCTGTGCCCATGCTTTGATCAGTCAAGATCATCTGAGCAAGTTAATTCAGTCATGCTTAGGCAGGAGTGACAGCCAGGAGTGTGTGGCTGAAAGAGATGTATTCTTCTGCTGTGTGCTTTCTGGCCTGTCCTCTCTCCACCCTCACAGGCTTGATTTTCTGCCCCCGGCACACTGCCCATGTTAATCACTCTGGAGCAGGCAGTGAGCCCAAGGAGGGCAATAAAGATTTAATGCTTAACTCCAATCTCACTTCACACAGCTGGCCACCAGGGGGCCCCTGCACTGCATGATAAGGCAACCAGGTCCATGAACCTGCAGGCAGAAAATTCTCTGGCTCCATGGTAACGAACAGTAACATATCCTAGGGTAAGGAATTTGCTACCTGAATCAGCTACGCCCACCCTCTGTTGTTAAGAATATGAAAATCTTTTATGAAATATCATGTTTGGATCAAGTCTATCATCTTTTAATGCAGAGAGTTACAGTGTGTCAGGTTTTGCAGTTTTCCCAGTATAAGTATCAGAGCAGTGGCAGAGTGGTATGAGGATTAAACCATGGCAATGATAGGAAGAAAACAGGTGCTCAGCCACCCTCTGGGGTGAGTAGTCCCTGCTTTAACACTCACCCTCGGCAGCTCCTGGTACCAGCTGAACACATCCACCCCAATGAGGATGAAGATTCGGCTGAGTGGTGGCAGGATCTGCTTGGTGATGTAGTAGGTGGCGTTGAGCCGCAGGCTGGGGTCCTGGAGCACCTCCAGGGGACGGCGAACCAGCTGGATGAGAGGCACGCCGGGCAAACCATAAATGATGACATAGGGCACCCTCTCGCCCACTCGTGGCTCCAACCGCCGGTCATGCGCCATCATTCGCCTGTAGGGGGTGAGTGAGGATTAGAGTCATGGCAAATACAGTGAAAACTTAGTTGCTAGTAATATTGAGAAACCAAACTGAGGACAATTTTTCTAATCATTGCAATTAGCACATTCTGAATTATATGCCAGCAATATACTCACATGCATTTTATTTTTACAAAATAGTTAATTTTAATGTTAATCAATCATTTCATACATTATTTAACTTTAAACATGAGTATTGTGGTTAATATTTAAAATATCAAAATTATAAATACTGCTCAAATAAATTGTCACATATCATTTATGCATTAAACTGTTCCTTTAACCATGTCTCTGAAATCACATTCTTTTTCCACTAAAGACAGTGTTGCTAGGCAACTGTCTCAGGTACGCTGAGGCCAGTGGTAGTGCCTGCAGACAATGGGCAATGTTGGTTCTCAAGTACAGTCACATGGACAGGCTAGAGAGGGTTCACACACACATGCACGCACGCACACACGTGCACACACGCAAGGATGCAAGTGCCAATACAATGGTGTACCATATACACACAAAGAAGTGTGTGAAGACACACTCCCTTGGGTTTGTGTGTTGCTCAGTGCATGTTCCTGCAGAGACACACTAACACTAGAGAGCACACAAACTCAAACTCACATGCAAAAAGAAATACAAAGATCCACCCACACACAATCACATGGCTGAGTATTGTGATTCTTAACCTTGAACAAAGCAGCCTCACAAAAATAGAAATATTGCATTCTTTAATCAGAGTTTAAAACAATTAAACAATTAAAATTATCATTTTTTGCCAGACAAAACTTTGCCTGCCAATCCCTCTGTGAATGGAGGACAAGGCCCTTATTTGAATGGGAGATAGGTCATTATAGACCTGGACCTCTGGCTGACTAGCTGATGTACCTGGTTAGTTCCAGTGCTGGGACGCAAGTGCCAGGTCGGTAAGAGTTGCTGCCCCGGAACTCCTTGGCAAAGGTGAGGTCTTGCATGCTTGCCTTGGCCTCCAGGATCTTTATGCACTGCCGCTGGACATACTGCTTGACCTGGCTGATGTCCCGTGTCTCAAAGAGCAGTTTGATGGAGCGCTCCAGGATCTGAGGAATGAACAGAGACGAATAAGGAGAGGGGGATAATTGAGGGGACCACACAGCAGCCCTTACCACTGCCTGTCCACACATTAATCCAGCTCCGCAGCTCCGCATCAAGAGTGATGCTAACACAATACTGAGAACGGCATGAGCGCAGGTACTGCTGACACAGGCCTCTGCACTTCACTAAAAGTTTGGCCATTAGATTAGATTTTCTGCTACACATTAACAGCGTCTCTGTAATAGCTGTGCATGTGTTGGTGAAATCTGGCATGACCATGAAGGGGAGGGGGAAGGAAAATTCTCCCTGTTACCTTGGAAACAGCAGGGCAGCCGTCTCTGCGCACTGTCTCAATCCCCTTGGCGTCAAACACAGGGTCCTTCTGGTCTAGGCTCTCATACATGTAGCCCACGTAGCGCTTCTTTGTCTGCAGCACGCAGGGCAGATACACCTGTACACACACGAACACACACAGAAATAATATAATTAATCTTATTACATCTTTTGTGTAGAGATAAGTGTATTGTATATTTTATATATTAAACACACGCTACTGGTCATTATTAACATTTATTGTTAAATATATAGTCACAACAATGTATTTTGTCATGGTAATGAAGGGACCAATATGCAATTCACAAAAAGCAAAAATATGATTATTCTTGCAAACAGCAAAATGGGAAAGAACCTAATGTTAGCCTTAAGGGTTCAGCAATTAAATTATTAACTAGACAGTGTACTTCCACTTGGGCTTCCCTGATCACTGGTGAGGATTGCCTACCTTCTCAAACTTGAGCTTGACTGGCTTAGGGTTGGTGGCTGTCACCGCCTCAGCGATCTCATTCCCAATTTTGAAGGCCTGCTCTTTAGTGGCTCCCTTCAGCAGGACAAACATGCTGGAGGGAGAAAGAACCAAAGAGAGCTCAGATCTACTACTGACGCAGGACGACAGATCTGTCTAAATATCTGTCTACATTCATGTACTAACAATATTGCCCCACGGCCTGTATTGAATTTTTATTCTGTTAAGGTTATCCTCCCTAGCCTAGAGGGTGAGGTGGTTTCCAAACCTGAAAAAGGACATCAAACCAGAAGAACATACAGAAGCATGAGGCATGAGAAGATGAAGACTACAGAATGGAAAAGCTCCATACAGCTTCTCATGGCATATTCCTGCCATTATGAAAATTCTACTCCATGACCATCACAATATTCAAGGAAGCATAAATGCTGTACGGCTGCCCCAATCCCATATCATAAAACTGTTGCTTCAAGAGGCTTCATTCAAAGAAAATTTTCTTCAGGTAACTTTTTCCTTTTTTTGTGCCATCCACTAGATAGGTGAAAATGTATTTTCTGACACTTTCCCCAAACACCCCTTCACTAATAGTTCTGATTATCTATGGGGCATTGGTGTGTAAATGTGTAATTTACCTGTCCGTGTCACCGTATACAACGTGAGCACCCCATTTCTTAGTGTCATTGACCAGTTTGATGGCTCTCTCAAGGGTCTCTCTGGCTTTGTGAACAATACTGTCACCGACCTGGAAGAATAAGAGTGGGGAAAGTGTTACACAGAGTAACACTAGAGAAGATAGAGTTGATGTCTCTGGAAAAAGTATGATAAAGTTTTGTGAAGGAATCTTAAGCAGGTATGCAATTCTTATGTCAGAACAATACACCTGCTCTGCCCATGCAAATGCAAATACCCCGCTCTGTGACATACATCATTTGGAAATATAATGTTGCAGCCAAGCAAGCAATCATTTTCAAATGAAGTAACATTATATACTGACTAGTTACCAGTTCCAGCAGTGTAACCATATGCATAAAAATTCATTGGATTACAAGCCAGCTAGTCAGCTTGTTGACAACAAGACCAAACACAATGGGAGCCATAATAGCTTGGGCAGGCCCAAATTAAGGGAATCGAGCCATGATAATGTTCTGGGTAGGTGGGGAGTCACTGATGCAGAAGGAGGCTCAGTTCCATGAGGCACCTGCCAGCCTCTTCTACAGCTCCTCACCTCCACACTGGGCATCCTGCCGGAGAAGTTGGCGGCCGTGTAGCCGAAGGTGACATTGGCGATAAGCTTGAGGCCCATCTGTCTGGCATCCAGCATGCGTGTGAGGGCCTTGTCGTGCTTATAGGCCTTCATGGACTGTTTGACCATGATCCTGGTCTTCAGGATCTCCTCCAGCATGCTGGGCAGAACCCCCTTCCGCACTGATGGCTGTGCACAAATTCACAAACACATTAGACACTATACTGCTGTAAGCAGACATTTCCAGGAACAACAGTTAACCTTCTTTCATCAATGTCCAACAATGATGGTAAACCAACCTTTTAAATTTAGTAGCCTGTATCTTATAATATTCCTTCTAAAATAAGATGCGCTTGTTACATCTATCCCCTCATTCAGAATAATCATGCACGTTTGTTGCTGTGGTTTGTGTGACATAAAGAATAGGCTGTGACTGGTACCTTAACAAAGGCTATGCCATTGGGTGACACAGTGATGTCATTGCGGAGCTGATACAGGAGCTCAGGTGGGACTCTCAGAGAGGTGCAGCCAAACTTAAACTCATCATGTCTGAAACAGCAGCGGAGAGGTGGGGAGTCACCACATTGAACTGTGGTTTCAATACAGTTCACAGTGAAAAGAGCTTTCAACAGTTCCAAACATTCCAATCTGCTTTTCAAACAAGAACTTGAAGCAGTTTATCGTTAATGTGTTTAATGTTAATGTAAATTTAAAAACTGAGTATCAACTCATGATTTTTATAACTAGGACATATGCTTTACTACATTTTTCATAATCAGTACATGTCTCAGCAAAGCTAAATGTGTATGTAAAATGACACATTAAAAAAGCAGTCATCACTGGTATTGGTCAAGCCAAAAATGACGAAAAGATTGTGCACTTACGTTCCCAGACTGTCCACGTGACCCAGGCAGGTGGAAAAGCAGTAGTTGTAGGCGATGACGATGGAAGGATAGAGAGACTGGAAGTCCAGCACTACCACAGAGTTGCTGTAGAAGCGGGACTCAGGCTCCATGATCAGAGGGAGGCACTGTGGCGCCCTCTGCTGGGCCCTCTGCTGTGTGCTAGGCGTCACTGGGATGTAGTTCATTGGCTTTGCAACCCGCAGCATCATGGACTCCACACGATACTACAGGGAAAGTTGGGAAACAAGCGTCACCTCTAAGAGTCAAACTCCACAGGTTCCCTTCTAAACAATTCACTGCTCTTTGTAGCCATATTTTATGTTTTATGCATTAATTACAAAAGTATTTAAAAACATCCTGCTCCTGTGATGTTTCCCCATAACCATCAAATTCATAACCCTGTGCTGTTACTTGATACTGTTTTCAATTGTAATGAATTTTACTGAATCACATGGTCAGCATTATACACAGACCTGGCAGCACAGAACTGATTCATTGCAAAACTAAAACTTCCATTCACTTAAAAACACCTTGCAAGATATTTTCTCTTGTCAACAAGTATAATCTACAGACTCTGAAGAGGTGAGTGGCAGGTGATTTACCTGGGAACCTCTGGTCAGTACATGGTAGAACTGGATACCAAAGACACGAGCCAATTCACTGGTTCTGCCAATGATGTCATGCTGCTGGAGCAGCTGCATTGTACCACAGACTCGGCTGATGTAGTGATCTACCACTTTCCACCTGCATTTACAAGCACAATAGCCAAAGTAAGTATCATTAGATTTAAATGTAAATCAATCTGTAAAACAAACAAAAACATAGTTATGCAAGTTATAATTTTTGGGGATAGACAAACAAGCTAAGAATTAAAACCCATTAACAATTAAATGGAGGACTGTGCACACCTGTAGAGATCAGTGTTATGGTCAAACCAGTCAGAGAGGGTGCGTGGGCTATAGAGAGGGAAGCGCTGGTGGAGTATATGGAAGGCCACATTTTCAAAGCTGTAATTATTCAGCGTTGCCTGAAAAATAAAATCTCAGTTAAATGCCTGCTCTTACACCAAGCTGTAGATATAGACTAAACATCACAGTCTGTACAAAAGAGCCTTTATTATTTATTTCTTACTTAAATGTTACCTAATTATTTTTAAGGAAACAGGTAAGAATCTTGATTCTCAAGCAGCATTAAAAATAACTGAGAGGTATCGAGACGCTAAGTTAACTCCTAATGTCAAAACATTTCTCAATCCTCACAGCCCTCCGGTAAATTTGAATGCGCTACCTCGGTTTTCATTATTCTCCAGAGGTTTATGACGATGCGACCTATGATGTTGATCTCTGTCATGGTGTCAGCACCATACTCATCCCTCTCCGCAGAGAAGCGGTTCTCCTTCGCATCACCTGCAGGAGAATGACAGGGATCCATTACATCACTCACAGGTCAGCCTCAAGTGGAAGTAATTTCTCAGTCTCATCTTTCATTGCGACAGACTGTGGAAGGTGTAAAACAAAAACTCACAGCCTTCCACATCTTTTACTAATATGGAAGCCTGAGTAATGGATGAATCAGAGGTGCCAATAAGAACAATGTTTAAAAGTGGAAGCCGAGCAGTGAGTGAGGTGTCCCTCCCTTAGAAGCAGGCAGCTGGGATGGGGCTTCACCCAGTACCTGCACATACTGTATTGACTCTCTGAAAATAGATGTCTGAGTGTAGTGACAGAACTGAGATCGCAGCAGACAATCTGAGGACATGCACTGCACACATGCATACACCCACATCCACACAAGCATCTGTGTGTGCGCACACATACACACACGCACGCATTTATGAACATGTATACACACATGCGCACTAAAACCAAGGCAAACCTTAACTGGGAGATAAATGGCACAATGTAGCAACAGAAACATTCTTTCTCTCACATGCTGCTTGCACAGCTAGGATATATGCTAAAAGTTTTTCCATTTTGGGGAAATCTTGTTCAGCGAACATAAAAAAAAAAACACAACACAATGTGATCTCTGGTCATGTGAGATTGAGTGGCTTGCTTTCTGAACCGCCTGGCTCAGCGAGCCCTACCTGGCACCCTGGACAACTGCTGGCACAGGTCCACGCCCAGCGCAGACGCCCGCTGCAGGAGGTATCCCCAGGAATGCATCTGCACCTCGTACCCAATCAGAATGTCTGGGTCAAACCTGCCAAAAGAGAATGCATCATTTATATAGGACTGTCTCTGAAGGGGCTCACATTTACACTGCCCTTTCAGCCTCATTTACCCTCAGTGAGTTTGGAAATAATTATCAAAACAATTTATACATTATATCATAGTGTTTCTTTATCTTGTGATGCATCTAATTTTCAATATTTATTTCTTACCACATTCAAAATTTCTCCTTTAAAATGTTTTTTCTCTTCTTTTCCTTGCTGGCCTTCAGAACAACATCTTACTCCCTGCATTCTAAAATTCTAAACTTTTGTAAAACATTCAGGACCCTGCTTAATTTGAATTTAAAAACCACATAAATAGCTATTGTTTCACATGTAAATTTAGTCAAGATTAACAAAAAACCTGCCTTCTCATTATATTTGTAATTTCTTGGAAGAGATGCTTTTCATCAATGGCATAGGTGACTTGAAGACCAGAAATTCCAGATCTGACCAGTAGAGGTGCTGTACTTCTGCAACCTGCACAGGAACAGATATGCATCGATCACACAAGTTTCCATTTATCCACTTATGGTATCCACAAATCCCAAAGAGGGCCATGAAATATGCAGTGAAAACTGTGAAAGGAAAAAAATCAGGCAATCTTATAAGAATTTTTGTCAAATATGTGCCACAAACACAAGAATTTCCCCCTCCCATCCCCCAACAATCAAAGCTTGTAGCTGTGTTAAAGCAAAAGCTTCTATGTGAGACACGTTACCAAAAAATGATTCAGTCACCTTGGCCCCAGCTGTGACAGTCCTTGTCCACCACAACGGCCCCAGTTAGCTGTGTCTTATCAGAGTCCAGAAGTGGAGCGTCCGAGCGGAGGCAGTAGAATAAGGCACATATGGGGTCAAACTCTGGGTCAGGTTCCAAGTCCCGTCGGGTCCTAGCATGGAGCTCCATAGTCATCAGGGTTAGGTACTGCACCTGTGTAGGGTGGGGAGGTGGGGGGTTGGGTGTGAAGCAGGTATAGATCCCTTATTTTCCTTCTGTATTTGCTGCTATATGGTAATAGGAAGCACCTCTTCTCCCCACACACATAACCACAATGTAGTGCTCTGTAGCAAGAGTGATCCCTCCACACTCCTCAGTGGTACTTATACCAACAGTGTTGTCTGTTACAGAAAGCAGGTGCTGTACAGCAGATGGTAAAGGTGACAGCAGCTCACCTCGTGCAGGGCTTTAGCATCTTGAAGGTTCTGCATGCTGACTTTGAACCCATAGGAGTTGCTGATGGATGGGCCTTCGATTTGAGAATTGTCTTTCTTTGAAACATTCAAAGCAGCAAACTGGTTCTAGAAAAGAAAGTGGTACATTTTTTGTGTGAAAAAAAAAAGAAAGAAAACTGTTCATGTCATTTCATAGGGCCAAAAACCTGTAGAAATCCTTGAAGTAATGTAAGTGCTTAGCAGGAAAAGATCTATTATATTTCATTGTCAACCTCACTATGAAACAGTAAATGGAAAACCGTATGACTGTATGACACAATTGTTTATTTGTATTGTGCTAAACTTTTGTACGATTACAGTGAGCAGCCATAACAGATAAAATTAACTGCAACACACACATTAACTTAATACCTATACATTTTAATGGTTTTCTTTAGGCATTAAATTTGATAAAGCTTTAAGATTAAATAAATATATTGAATTCATGGTAAACAGATCAAATTATGTAATATTTATGTTACCACATGACTCAAATATGTTAAAAATTTACATTTGCACATTTTCATGTTTCAAACATGTAAACCAGAAGAAATATGTGCATTGATGTACGTTGCTTCCCTGGCAGGGTCCATGAAAAAAGAGATGACAATTTCAGTTGGGCTTTCTTTAGGATAGGCAAAGGATAAATAACAATAATGTGAATGGACACTGGTAAAGGCCACAATAACAATACAACACAGATTACAATGGGTTGAACAAGAAGACAAAGAAACCAATATCTTTGTGTGGGGGCACTTAATGGGATTTAATCATTATTCGTCCTGAAGACCAACCACTGCTGCCATTTACATTAATGACACAAATGGGGATATGATTTATTAAGAGTTGCATTTAAAATATGAGGCCTTAGGCCTGACCTTCATCTGGGTGGTGAGGAGCACTCTTCTCAGTGTGTCCGTGTGGGCTGCTCTTCTCTGCTGCACTCTCGGAGACCTGGACTCCATGTCTGTAAGATGACCAACAAAAATGCTGTTAAACATTCATGGGGACAGAAAACAATTACACACACAACATTTTCCCCCCATTAAAAACTTATTTCAATACATTTCTGTGACAGATTTACAATATTTGCATGCTTGATTAATCAATTATGCAGCCTTTTAATGGCAGCTATAAAAAAAATTCACAATATAAAGGTAAGAGACTAAATGCTTATGCCAGTAAGTCAATTTCCTGTATTTAAAGTGGCACGTGTGGGATGGGACAGTAGATACCTTCGGTCATGGGAGGACTGCAGATGGGCTCTGAATCCACCTTGCTTTTCCCCCGCCTGCTGACAGGGGTGCTATGGAGTAAGAAGGGGTGGGAACTCTGCCCAGTCTGGGCCATGAGAGAGAAGGGGGAGGGGCTGAGGAATTCCTTTTCCTTTCTCTTTTGAGGTGAAGTGCAGGGCTGATTATTGGCACTGTCATGCCTGGGGGACATCATCTCTTGTGTTGACCCTTTCATTTCCCCTTCAACACCAGGAGGACTTGGCCAAGCTGTTTGCTCCCAGGAAGGCAACACTGGGGAGTCTGGAGAATTAGATTTACTAAATAATTCCTCATCTTCTCCACTCATCTCCCCAGGGCAGTTTGGAGGCTTGGCCCCCTTGACTGAGCAGATACTTTGCCCCTTCTCTTTAATGGCCTGTGTGGTTTTCTCAATCTGATCACATGCTGTTTCTGATTTTCCTTCTGAGAGAACTTCTCCACTCATGGGCTGATCGCAGCACATTAGGGCTTTCTCCTCTTCACTGGCATGTGTCTGATCCCTCAGAGGACGTTCAAACTCCCTCTTGGCCTGTAGCCAGAGCTGCACCCTCTCCCTGCTAGGTGCGCTTTTGCAGGGAAGGAGAACCACTTTCTGGTCACTGGCTGAGGTTGGACTAAGATCAGGCTGTCCTTTTGTGGACTCAACGGACTCAGCTCCAAGAGCCATTGGGGAGCCTGGACGG
The DNA here is from genome assembly GCA_022829145.1 of Albula goreensis. Classification (NCBI taxonomy): domain Eukaryota; kingdom Metazoa; phylum Chordata; class Actinopteri; order Albuliformes; family Albulidae; genus Albula; species Albula goreensis. Next base: position 14,587,594 of record CM040747.1, on the reverse strand, counting down.
GTCATAGCAGAGAAGGCAGTCTTCCAGAACTGCAGGCCCTCCAAAGAAAAATCCCCACTGAACTCCGCCAGCTGCTTAGCTAGCCTGGTCTCCACCACCAGCCTTCGACCACCAACTTCCCTGAAGGAAGACAAGAGGGACATAACATAACATACAGAAGAAAGTGAGAATCATTTAGTTTTTAATTATATACAGTCACCAAGGTTGAATTACATCAGTACCAAAATATTTACAGAATGTTTGAAACAGATCTATTGTATTTCACAAGAAGGTTTTTAGATGAGATTTTACCGTGTTTTTACTGGAACATCTGAGGGATCACTGCAGAAGGGCTCTTGGTAGGTGGCTTCTGTGAGATCTAGGTCCAGGAGGGTGGTGATTATTTCATCCCGGCTGGGAGGGGACATGAGAGGCTTCAGTATATGGGCACCTCCTGCGCCTCTCTGAGACTGACTGCCCACCTTAACCTGAGAAAGAGAGCTGACAGACCTTGGAGAACTGCTGGGTGTTGTTGTCGTTAATGCATCATTCCCTTCCATCAGATCTACAGAGGGAGACCCAAGGATATCTGTGAATGACGTGGAGTTCAGTGGTAGTGGAAGGAAGGGGTCAAAAGAGAATAGCAAATCTCTTCTTTCACAGTGAAAACCTTGAAAGTGGCTAAGACCATGACCTTTGCTCAGAGAGGATCCCCACTCCCTGCTTCTCATAATCCTGGCAGCAGCCAATTCTTGACCACTATCTGAATCCAACAGGGATGCAGATAGGTGAGTTTGAAGTCCCTCCTTGGTTTCCCCTGTTGATTTGTCAAACAGGTCAGGACTAAGGGGACCCATTCTGTGCCATTCTGCCCCTTTCTGTAGCTCCTCCCCCACACCCGGGACCCTCTCAGGCATGTTTTCCAATCCTCGACCTATTGCTGGGACAGGCTCCTGGATCACATCACTGAGGAACTTCTGGGGCAGGTTTTTGTCAGCTAACACAAACTGACTGCCTGTGTACAGACCACAGAATTCAGTTTGACCCACAGTATTGATGTCAAAGTTGTAGTTGTGAGGAAGCTCTGGGGACAGGCTGTCCTCGATTGAGTAGCAACTGTCAAAACCAGGGTCAGAAAGAAACACTGGGCTATCATCTGACAGGGGAGGCTCTGGATTCATGAGTTCATCTTGCTTGCCATTTTTCCCCTTTCTACTTCTAGGCTTTTTCTCCTTTGGAGTCTGTGTCTTAGGGGCCCTGGGCTTTCGTGGAGTGGATGAGGGGACTCTTTTAGCTTTTGTAGACTTACTTGATGGGGCTATAGCACTGTTAGCTGGATCAACTGTAGTGGGTGGAACCTCAGAGGCACCAGTTCCCTCAGATACCTTCTGCTGCCTTTTCTGCAGAAGCTCTTTCAGGACAGCAAGGCCTGATGGAGTCTCAGGAAGTGGCAGTCTCTCCCCATTCCTGGGGACTGGTTGAGGCAAATTATCTTTGGTGCTTCCCTCCTTCTCTCCTGACTTGGGTTTAGGCAAAATCTTTGCCTTAGGAGACATGCACTGTGACGCTGTGTCTTCTTTTTCCTTCTTCTTTGAAGGACGCCGTTTGGTCTTTGCTGTTGTCTTGCTTTCTGAGATCTGTGTGGGCTTCTGGTTCTCCTCAGAGTTTAAAGGCAGTATGGATGAGGCCTCAGTCTTCACCTCAGGCTTTGTTGTTGAACTATGCTCCTGTTCTGAACTACGATTTGGGCTCTGCGCCTGCATATTTGAACTGGCCCTACTGTAGGTGATCACAGAACATGGAAGGCCAATACTCTTCGCAGAAGATGATGTGTGATGTGATGGCTTTGATGTTCCTGGAGAACTAGAAGCTGGAGTAGGGTCATTAGAACTGTCCATGATGTCAGCATCTACTAAGTCAGGCTGTCTTTTTAAACCAACTTTATCACAAGGACTTGGGCTCATCTCAGAGATGGAAGTCTTACAAGTCTCTGGCTTTGGCTCAACATCTGAAGCAGAGAACTGGCTAAGAGAACTGGTGATAGTCTGTGAGTCAATATCATCTTTACCTTTTTTGTCAGATATCGGTGGCTCAATGGAAGGGAGGTCTTGCGATGATGATTCTCCTGTTGGAGGCAGGTCTTCCTCATGAAACTGGGGCTGTGATCTCCCATCTCCTTCATTTGGCAGTCCCTGGGCTTCCGATTTCTTTTTACGAGGTTTCCTGGTCTTTTTAGGGGTTGGCTTGACTTCACCTTGGCTTGAGTCCTGTGTAGTCTCTGGATCTTTCTTTTTTCTCCTCTGTGTGCCACCAGTGGTTTTTCTTTTCATGCTCTCCTTCATGGCAGGCTGTTCATTCAAATTCACATTAGCAGTCTTGCCCCTTCTCCTTTTTGGGCTTGCTGAGGTGACCTTTCTGGATCTGTTTGTGCAACCCCTGTTGCGAACCCCTTTACCTAATGACTCACAACTAGCTTCTTGAAATGTAGAGCTCAGGCATGGGTCATTTAACGGGTTTATTAACTGATCGGCAGAGGTTGTGTCCATTTGGGGATCGCTTGGAGACCAACAGCGTGGTGGCGTTGAATCTGTGGGACTGGGGGCTCGCTCAGATAGATACCCAAGCTCAACCATCACATCAGTGTACTCAGAGTTATAATCATCAGTGTGGTCATTATAACACGGTGATGGAAGGGGCAGGGTGGGCAAAGTTAATGGCTTTTTGCTACTTTTAGTCCTTTTTATTCTGAATCCTTTCTCACCTCTGGATTTGGGAGGGCTGTTAACAGTTTTTTTGGATGTAGAGTTCACCTTGGCTTTACGTTTAGGGTGCTTCTTTGCCTTTGGTTCAACCAGTGGGTATTTGACAGCATTTGACTCAGGTACCTTAGGCCAAAAGTCTTTGAGTGGAGCCAACTTTTTATAAAGCTCCAGCCTGCCTGGTGTCAGTGTCACCCGCTGTTCTTCAGCATTCACCTTAGCCATCTTAACTAACATGTTCTTCTGGCCTTTAAACCTGTTGATGATGATGTACTTAATGATAATCGGAGGTTCCTTTTTTGACATTTTCCTCCGTTTTTGATATTTGTACTCATGACCACTCAACATATAGTTGTCTTTCAAGGTGAGGGTAGGCTTTGTGTGGTGAGAGCCCCCTGAAGCTTCTCCATCTTCACTGTCATAGCTCATCTTACGCTTTGCCCTCAGGGTGTACTTGCTACCTGGTGGGCCAGAGGGCTTTGAGTGTCCAACCTTAGAAGGGGGATCAGTGGGGGGTAAGAGCCTTTCTTCAACAGATAGCTCAGCTGGACCACAAGTGCCAGGGAGATCAGGAATCAGTTCCAAAGGTCCTGTCACTGGTTTCTCCATTTCCTCACTCTTCTCACTGGGAGTCTTTATGGATGTGAAGGCTGTCACCTCCTGGCCTTCAGAACCTGTGCTCTCCCCAGCAACCACCTTGGTCTTCTGACTGACTGCACTGGCCTTCTTTTTCCCTAATTTTAGCCTGGATCTCCGCTTCTCCTGCTCAAGCTTGCAGCTACTGTCAGCTGGCTTGTTGCTCATGCACTTTTTGGCAGGCCGGTTGAGGCAGTTTGAAAGGATAACACTGGGGAAAAACTTGTAGTGTGCCTCCTGCTGAGCCACTATCGTCCTCTCCGTTTTGTTCTCCTGGTAGTCCTCGTACCTAATCTTAAGCTCCCCCACATCCCCTTCCTCACTATTCCTTCCTGTTTCTCCTTCCTGAGGGGCCATTGCGTCATCTTCTTCCATGGGGCTTGGTAATTGATTGAGGTTTCTCGGCAGGGGACTTTTGCTTTCTTTTTGTGACAGCTCCAGTTCTGTCTTGGTGGGACAGTTCCTCAACTCAGAGTAACAGAGGGAAAAACTTCTATGATTTTGTAGAATGGACAGGCGATTCTTTTCAACATTTTTAATACTGCTGTACTTCTTCCTGCTTTGCGTGATTTTTCCATTTCCAAATGGCAAGCCATCAGGGTCAGGCTTGTTAAGAGAGACGGCTTTATTTTCGTAGGTGTACAGAGGGTGCACATCCATTTTGTCAGCACCCATCTGTGAGATGTCAGTTTTATTTGCGATACTACAAGGGATAGGGTGCTTGACTGGCTGGATGTAGGGGCTCTCATTGTTCATTTTGAGTCCAGCTGAGTCTGCTTTGCTCTCCTGGCTGATGGTACCTTTGGACAGAAAGTGTTTGTCTGTCGTTTCCTCTTTATCAAGGGAAAGGGCCTGTCTATGCTCAGGGTGTTTACACTCCAGCAGGATTTTGGCGGAAGAAGGGGGCTCCAAATGGACTGTTTCACTCGGGAAAGGATTCCTTTTCCCCAGCATCTTGTCAGTGGCTGTTAGAGATGAATGAGTTCTGGAGCCTTTGTCAGTCATTGATGAATCTATTGTAGTGGGGGGTGCAAAAAGAAAATTATATTTACCTTTCTTAAAACAGTCAAAGAGTGTGTGGCATTCATCATTAGTGACCTTGTTTAAATTAAGGACAAATGTCCTCTGCAGTTCACTGTTTTGAACACTGTAAAACCCACCGCTGTTCTCGTCTGCAGCTCCATCAAGCTGAGGGATGGACAGGTTAGCGAAGAGAGCGTTATTGCCACTCCAGTCCATTTCCTCATCTGAAGATTCCTGATGCTCCTCACTCGAGCTATCATTCATGTCCTTCATGGAGAGTCTGAGGAGGACAATGAGAAGAACATTGCAGATCTAATGAAAAATTCACAGTCACAGTGGAAACCATGAGACTTTTTTTTTTTAACAAAAAAATGAAGTCCTCTTGACAGTGGTTTTGGTGACAGAATACCATTTGAATTTATTCTTTTTCTACCATTGGGTTCTGGAAATGATGACAACCATTTATTAAAATGATAACCGGTTACAGGAGGTGAACCTGGGGGCCTCTCTGCTGGCATGACCAGCTGAGGCACTAATCCACCATGGCCCAGAATGACATCACAGCCATGCCTGTGCCAAGTATGTCTTGGTGTCTGACAGGGAAATGCACAATTTGTTATGGCACTAACAAAGGAGGGAGTCACCAGGGTATGTGTAACTCATTGTGCAACTCTGATCAATTAAGCAAATATAGGTTTCTTGAAAAAAATTGTTGAGGGAAGAAGACGGAACCACAGGATACCTCCGTCTAGATGACTGTTCAGGAATGTCTCTGTCCCATCTTTGTGACATCAACAGACTAAGCTCTGTATCCTGCCTCTCCAGGTCGGGCACTGCCTCCTCATCGTCGCTGTTGTAAGGACAGTTTACACTCCCTGACAGCTGCTGCTGGGAAGCCGTCCTGGGCAGGTCAGCTTGGTAGCCATCATCCTCCAGCCCAGCCAGAAGTTCAACCATAGCATTGTCCTGGTTGCTGTCTGTGGCACACACACAGCATACTTATTTAATATTGTTATTTACTGTATTTAGCATCCCTTGATCTGTGTTATAATGGTACCATTTCATTTTCTCCCCCTCGTACTGAAAAGGTTTTTAAAATATCTGCATGTACAAAAAATGATGTGTCCTATCGATTCATACTACTTTCACACTGTACCTAGAATGGAGGACTGGGAGACTCTCTGGGACAATGGAAGGAAGGTCTGGCTGCTCTCCAACAGGCTCAGGATGGCCTCTTCATCGACTATTGCCACATCTGAATCTTTACCACTGTGCCTCTTGGTGTCTGAATGGGGTCAATGGGATTAAGAGAAGAGATCACTGTTACTGACATACTCTGCAGGAGGTCCTATATTAAACAGGGCTGCACTCAACTCCATTTCATTTTGTGATGTTTCCAGCTGTAGCAAGGTTCCCAAGAGTGGTTTGGCAGGCAGAGCGGTCAGATTTCGCAAGAGCAGATCATACTGCATCCCACACTTAAAAACTCAGCCAGAGGGTCAACATTTCAAAAACACCACATCAGTGAGCGGAATCACCACATGCTGTGTGAAATACACAGAACAATGGCATTACCACCATGCCCGTTTTGATAGAATGGTTGTGACATGTCCCTCACCTGTCTGCGTGTCCTTGTGAACCTCCACTAAGTTGGCAGGTGTGCAGTGCAGGGCTTCCGGAGTAAGGATATCGGGATGCAGTGAGAGTTCAACGGGAAACATCTCTGACTCGTCGCCTTCGCCCACGGATCCCGACTGGGACCTAGACACACACAGAGACAAAACAATTAAGAGCGAAACACGGCTGTCACTGCCTAATTGCCGAGGTTATCACCTGAATCAGAATGGGGGGCGGCGGCAGCAGCAGTGGTGATTCGGGGGCGGCCTTGGGACTAAGCTCTCACACAGTTGCGCTTTATTAGCATCCTTTTCTCTCTTAATAAGGGGAAATGGTTACAGTGTGTGCTGGAGAGATGAATGGAAAGCTGGCAGGCAGCCAGCAGATCCTGGGCTGGTTCCAGATGCCTTGGGCTCCAGGCTGCGTATCTCTGTGCTCACTCTCACTGTACTCCGCCACTCAGGCTGCTTGACAATGCTTCATCTGCCACAGCTTAACAACCTCCTGAATTCTCTATGCACGTATCCATGGGCCCCTGGTGAGAACTGCCCTCTGCCCTCTGAACTATATTTTCACTGTTCAGCTTTGTTATACCAAGGCATATCTGTGTGAACAGCCTCAAGTGTCAGCAGTGTCCCACTACCAAAACAGATGCTTACCAAGAATATCTGCTTCATAAAACTTCAATCAAAAATCTCCATTTCAGTATAATGTCATTGTATTGTTAAAATGGGGCTCCGGGGAGAGGGGGTGGGGCCTGTGCATGCAATTACTTTGTGTGTTAATTAGTCGTGTCGTTAATAACTTTGGCGACTCAAAGCGGAAGACGCCCAGCAGGAGTCAGGAGATCCTGCCTTGATTAACACGTTTTACTCCTGACTCTGCCTCTGTCTGTCGCCCCTATCCTGGGGCACACCCACAAAGAATAAAAACTGCAGCGCTGCCACCAGAGAGAAATGTGAAGCCCTTTTGCATGCTGAACTGCAGGGGACGGAGTACAGTACTGCAATGTCACGTGAGAACACATCCGTCATGTGCCAAGCTGCTCTGATACAGCCCTGTGTATGATGGATTTGTTTAATTTTGCTTTCTGGGTTCCCTTTTTTGGTATGAGGTATGGTTTTGTGAATAGAATCCATCTGGGGTTGATGTAACTGACACATTGAGCCAACTATACTGTATTTACAACAGGAAATTCTTTGTGCTAAGCAAGGGAGGGGGGGAATTTGCGGGAACATGGAGATCTGAGATCCCCCACGACCCTGTCAGTGACTCTGCAGCCTACCGCTGAAATGAGCCAGGAAGCACAGTGCAGGATCCATCCTACGGATCTGTCGGCTTAAAAGGCAGGGGAATGTTAAACACTTAGAAATGCATTTCATAGCCAAGAATGGGGGGTGAGGGATAGAGATTCAATCCCAGATGCTGACTTTCTCTGAACACATCCCACGCTATTGCAACTGCAGGAAAATTATTTTTTTCTAGCACAGCTGGGGTTCTCACAAATGTACCTTCAAACAGTTCTCTTTGACATAATTGTCCATCACCCATGATAATTCCTGCACACGAATGAAAGCCCCATAGTTTTTCCAAACCATTCGTGTTTTCGGTTTCATACCATACCAGCTAAATGTTGTCAAAAATCTTGCTGAGGACCCTGTCCTTTTCATGTCCAACAAGCACACTAGCTACACAGATAGTTAGCAAATGATAAGATAACCAATTAGCATTAACGACGATGTGATCGGACTTCAAGCACGAAATCACTTCCCATGGCGTGATGCCATATCAGTCATATTTAGATGCTGTTTATCCACCCATTTACCCATCCAAATGCAAATAACATACTTACATAGAAAATTCATTTTCCTTCAGAATCTCTTTGACCCTCTTCATGAAGACTCGCTCACTCTCTGTGCAGGGGACAAAGCCACGATCTGGAACCCAAATCAGATGCAGAACAAATTGCATTGTACTCTGTCTGGGGTATGCATGAGCAGCTGGAGATAGACATCTCATGTGCCTAGAGTTCCATGTTGTGCACAAAGTCAAGCATTTCCCCAATAATATAATGTATATCATCAAAAAAAAAAAAAAAAAAACAGTTAATTGGTAGAATGAAATCTACCAAAACTTATTTTTTGAAATCTGTAACACCTTGGATAAGATATCCATGCCTCCACTTGGGAAGACAAATTATAATAATTCAAACATTATCAATGACACCTAGCTGCTATTCTGGGAAAATAAGATTTATTCATTCTTTTGCTTTCTGTAGCCATTATCTATGCATGCTGCAGTGCATTAACGTCTTGACTGCTGACAAGCCGTGCCTTGTATGCAGTAAATGGGAATGGAGGCTTAAGACACAGGGGGAAGTAGCAGGGCCTCTGTGGCTCACCCTGAGACTCTGGGGGCTCAATCTGTGAAGACTCGTTCTTCTCCCGACGCCGCTGCTTCTCGTCCTCCCAGATGGCCTGCAAGCCAGGGTTCCTCCCAATCTGGGCTGCAGTACACAGGCAAACAGAACAAACAGCACATCAAGTTACTCCACATACACAATGCATTACACAGCACCTGCGTACAGCTGAACTCATAGTAATAATGCCGTCAACACAAGCACACACATTCACAGGCTGCTGCTCATGTGTGTTAACTCTAGAGTCCTACACACTGTATTACCCAATGTAGTGCATCAGTACATTACAGCCTGTCTCTACAGAGCCCAGCACATTACACAACATGATATACTGCATTTACAGCTCCTGCCTGCTGGATTCTAACACGAGTTGCTCTACAGCTCATCTCCACAGAATCCAACATGCTATTATTGTGGTGAATCAGTTCTTTATTAGCTTGGTTTCTACAACACTTTAGTCTCAGTTTTCTGGGACTCGGGGAAAAAGCACATATGGTAAAACCCTCCCCTTCTCATAATCTGTGTGACCACAGCCAGCAGCCCTGGATCCATGCGCAGCTAATAGAAACCATAATCCAACATGCAGGCACTTTGTCTATGCTCTGTTTGGTTGTCAAGCTCATCACACAATTGTACTAAATGAGTGAATTGTTATGAAAGATTGTTATTAACAGCACCATGTTTGGTAAACACTCAACGATCCCTTCAGCCAGAACATGCATAAGAACACTGAGCTGCTCACTGTTCCTAAGACCAAACTCGGACCTCCCACCATAAACAGTACACTGTTTTTGTAAATTTAATTTGAACACTTTATTGGCATGATATATTATGGGTGCATATTGTCAAAGCATTAATAACCATAAATGAGAAACAAATAAAAACATGAAAATGAACTAAGGTAGGTAACTCGATAAGCCCTCTCAGATTCCTTACCTATCCTGCTCTGTCATTGTTATGTGTTCTACTTTACTGTTATTGTGTTTTTTATATGTACAAATAATTAAATAAAAATCTTACTTGACTACAGCATTGATAGGTAGAGTGCATCTGTTTTCTTTCCCACCCTCTAATTTTATGTCTTTCTCTCTCTCTTCTCTGCCTCCTCCCTTTCTCCCAGGCTCTCAGTCTGCAGTCCCACCATAGGAGGAGTCTCCCAGGGAGATATGAGAGTGCAGCGCGAGTGTTTGTTTTAGGCTGGGCAGGACGGGCTGTAACAGATCTGATGTGCAGAAGTGTGGGGGCAGAAGGAGGAGGGGAAACTACAGAGAGGCTTTGATCTAAAAAGGCCTCTCAGGTTCCTCCAGCACTGCCAGATCGTAAGAGAGAGCCTGGAACAGCTCCCCTCCCATAGCTGCTCCTCCTCCTGCAGCCTGGCTGAACCAGCCTGTCTGAGGATTTCAGTCGGCTCAATGTTAACAGGACCCTCATCCTGGAAATCTCATGGCACACTCAACCCCTTAGAAATTGGTCATATTTTCAGAGGGCAGGTTGCAAAAGTGTATGAATCTGATGTGTCCTCACTTGAAATAGTTTATGCGTGAGTTGCTGGTTTGAGTTGCTACCTTAACCTTAGTAGACCCTTCACCAAGTTGATATAGGTAGTTGGAAAATATTCGTTACAGCCAAGAAATTGGGTTTATTGCTCTGAACTGCACTGGGTTACCAGACAGGTATGAACCTGACAGAAGAGACTAGCTAGAACCACCCAAGTTCACAAGTGCATCCAAAGACAATGATCAGCATTTCATTAAGCTCTGGCTACAGCAGCCCATCACTGCTTTAATAACTGAAACATAATTAAGTCCTTGGCTGCAGTGATTTCAATAGCAACTATAGAGTAGACACACTTACTCTCAATCTCCAGACGGTTTAGGATGTCTGCAGCCACGGCATCTGCTTCCAGCTCACAGGTGCTCTGTTTTTCCACTTCCTCCAAGACCAACGAGCTGCAGTGTACACACACAAAAAAATGGGTGAAGAGAGTCTTAGTTGATGACACACACATGAGAACACCGATAAACAATTTCAAAAGAAACAATCTCTCTCTAACTATCTGCCACACAGGCTCACTCACATGCGGACTCACACACACTACAGGTAAGCAAAAACTGGATAACAGACATGCAAACAGATAGAGGAACAATGACACTCCCACCCACCAAGGGATGGCATCTTCCTCCCAGCGCACAAAAGTTCCTCCCAGCGTAGTGTCGGCCAGTTTGGAAGAGCATGGGCTCTTCCACACTCTGCCACTCCCTCGGCAGCTAGGCTCCTGTCTGTCCTGGCCTGAGGGCGAGGCCTCCTCTGCAGAGAGACACAGTCATCAGAGACCAGTTTCAGAACAGTGTCCACTGGAGGTACGAGAGCAGGACCCATATGCATGAACCATCTCAGATTAAAAGTGACTTCTAGGATCAGTTCTGGCTCTTAGCTATAATGGATGAAATTATGATATGGACAGGGAAACCTGATCTTAGATCAACACGCCTATTCGTGAAGAGGTGCACACATTAGCATTCTTTCTGCTTTTACATGATTATGATTTGAACAGTGGAACTGCAGAACATGTTCCCTGAAAACACATTTTCATCATAAAATCCTACGTCATTTTAAACAAAGTGATAAAATTACTATAAAGCTTCTGCTTTATTGACTAGATAACATTTCCTGATATACAAAACACAAAAAAGGTGGAAAAGGAATGGCATTATGGGGGGATTGGGACCATCATTTGGCTTTTCCCATGTCTTTGTAGGTTGGGGTAGCAAAATCCCTTTTTCCTTTTATTCTGTCAAAAAAAGGGAAAGGTGAATTTTACCGTTAAAATCTATCCTTTGTTTGGAGAGATTCTTGCGTGAAAGTTTTAAGAACCTGTTAATCTCAAGATGAGATTTCCTGCCGAATCCTTAACTCTTTCATGCATTGTGGCACCACACTGGGCCTGTCCGGAGGAGCCACCCAGGCCCACGGAGGGAGGAAGCTGCTCAGGCATGAAAAGCCGTGGATACCTGTCCCGTTTCAGCACGACTGAGGGTGATTAGGGCCTTGCTGAAGATCAAACAACCAGAGCCTGTACTTGGCTCTATTCATATGAATCTGGCACTAAGAAAAGAATAAACAGGTCATGGATATCAGAGATCTAAGGGAAAAAATATCTACCATCTTCCTTCTGCTGCCAAGCAGAAGCTTAGGTGGAAGATTACCAACTCTTAGTCTTCTACTGCTAGTTTGTTCTACCCCCACGGCACACTGATCTCCTTGACAGGTCCAGAATAACCAATTTCACTTGTGTATTTTTTTGTGCTAAGCAGGTGCTGTGGCACTCTGAATGTCATGCACACTGAAAGGACACAAACAAGGCCTAAACATAAAAGTCTCTTAACAGTCTGGCTGTAATTGGGCAGGAGAAGTGAAGTCAAAGTGCTGTAGAAATGAAACATTTTTGCCAGGTGAAGCGGGGACAACTGTGAAATGAAAAAGCTGAAATTGTGCTCCATTAGAACAAACCCTCTTTACAACAGAGCCGTGTGACTGCACGCGGCTGAGGCTTCAGCGGCTGCTCGTCAGAGAGCGCCCTGCCTGTTCTCCCTCCTGTTCTTCCTCCTTGCACGTTTCTGCTCTCGGTTTATTCAACATGCTGGAAGCTATCCAGAGCACTCTCCAGTTTCCAGTGAATGTGTGGGATCTGAAAGAGTGATTATCCTCCCCTTGACCTGGCCTACCAACGGAGAGGGAGGGAGAGGGAGAGGGCGGGGAGGGGAGGGGAGGGGGGAGGAAACGAGGGAGGAACAGCGTCAGACAGGGAAAGGCTGGAGTTCAACTGAGACGGGCGCTCCATCTCCACCCGACTTCTTTATTCACTAAGGGGGGAGGGGCGAGGCATTACATACTAGCAGTGGAATTGTCCTGCGGTGAACCTACCCGTAACTGGCAGGGCATGCGTTGGTGTGCAGCCTGCATACAGTATGTGGTGTCGCATCTTGGCTGACAGTACTGGGACAGACACCCTGTCTGGGGACCGCACAGCCCTGTGAGAGGGCCGACGGGACGCTGAGCAGGGGTGCCTGGTGGGGGGGTGAGGGATGGTATGACAGACTACCATGGGAACATAGAGGATTCAGTGGTGCTGGAAGCAGCACTTAACAGCACTGACGGCAGCCTCACATAAACCACCAGTCCCAGTCTCAGGTTCCCAGGGACTGAAGTTCCTCTCACAGCACAAATACCTGTAATACCAGTGTGACTCCAGAGAGGGAGGCAAGAACATCTGTGTCCAACTGAGTGGATCACAGGGAAAGCAAGGCTCTAGCTGAAATCAAACACAGCAAATCCTCCATGACCGAGCAAAGTGAAGAGCTGAATTACATTCTTCTACTGCTTAACCACAGAGATAAAGAATGATCTGTCAATAAAAAAATACTGATATTTGTAAATACAGACACACGATACGTAAAGGGGAGAGAGTGAGGGGAGGGAAGGGACAAGTGGGTACACATTTTCATACTGACAGTGATATTCCTTTCACTGTTTGTTTAACTACAACTTTAACTATACAAAATAATTGCCCCTTACCACCAAGGTATTTCTCACAACAGGGATGTCAGCTTACCCAAATCAGTGGAGCATCCAACTGCTGAGTTACATGAAAGCAGTTCAGTAAAACTCTGAATTTGTTTTTCATCTTTTTTTCTGGGGGCTGGGGGATAAAATACCCTGAGCAATAAAAAAAAGACTGCATCCCTCTCCAATTGATAAGCTGGTATTCTAAACTGCATTTCAAGACACGTTGTACTGTGAAACTGTTCAGTTGCATCAAGAATGCCTGTACAAAAAAAGAACCTCCAGGTCGTAGCCTTACCAGCAATTGCTACAACAATTACTATTCATTGCAATAATGGGATTCTCATTTTGTTGTCACTATTTCAGTTACTCCTTAAACAAGACCAATTTTCATTGGTCGAAGGTTGAGAATTTTGTTTTTTTGATGAGTTTTACTATTCTCTATGTCCATGCAACAACTGCTCTTTCTCTTCTTGTCAGTTGCTTACCAGAATATATCATACAGATATTAGTATAACAGAGAAGATTTTGGATGGCAAATCCTGTTAAAAACCAGTTCAGGATCTGCTCCATAGTCTGGATTAGATTCCTAGCCTTGCCAGTGCTGACTGCAGCTAAGAACCCATTGGGGTTTTGCATAACTGGATTCATAAGCTTTGCCCAGGGAGGGTGGGCTTTTGCAGGCAGGGTATTCTGCACCACAAAATGCTAGAGTGCATGGTTAAAAAGGGTGTGTGATGCACCTGTTCCAGCTGCTCACTGCAGCTCCACATCTCAGCTGCTGCACTGCTGTGAGAACAGAGGCAGTATCAGTCTACACCCTCTCCCAGTCTGCTAAGGGGGATTTCAGCAATGAATTGGGCTTACAATTGCAATTAGGCACTCTAATGTGGAAAAAGAAATATATTTGGGAAAAAAAAATCTGTGAAAGAAAACCATGGATATACAACAATGTTTATTTCTGGGGTACATAGTTTTTCAAAACATAATTATCCTTCAAATGAAACAATGGAAATTTTGGCAAATAGACTGCAGAACCTTCAAAATAAATAACAGACAAAGACAAACCTTCCCAGGTAGTACTCCATGAATGTAAGTGTTTGGTATTGCAAAAATTTGATATTCTAAAAAAACAATCCTGCTTTTCATTATACATACCTACTAAACTATGTTTTAAAAATTCAGTGAAGTCATCCTTAAATTTCCAGCAGGCTGTACGCCTCCACAGCCTTCCCTGGGTTTCAACCAAATCAAACACAGCGGTCAGCTCTCCAGCTCACCTTACAGTATGGTTCACTAGAGGGGGGAGGAGCACCTATCTGGCTGGTAACTGTGGTACAGTGCTGCCCACCTTCAGGGGTGTTACTCTACTTATAAATCAACGATCACCAATAAGAATGCAGCGAGCCTATGTAAAAACAAATCCCTGAATGTTTTCCAGACTCTCTTGCACAGATCTGGAGAGGACACCAGGTGAGGGGGTAACTTTGCTGCCTTTCCAGTTTCTGTGTGGTAAATCCTACCTTTCCGCCGGCTCCTGCGGAACTTCACTGCGCCCAGATTGACCAGGTTCATGCCATACAGGTTGTAGTCGATGAAGAGCTGCAGCAGGTAGGGAATGTGGGCCTCATGGGGCTGGTAGCTCTTATTCATGACAGCACCTCCTTGCAACAGCTCACACACCCTAAAGCCAATGACATCTGTCAGTTAAATGTGCACATGACTGAACACCATGTATTCTGAAATTCAGGAACTGTGTTTCACTTAAGATCTAAATGACATCAGGCTGAAGCTGGTCTGCACCTTCTCTAATGATCATTATCATCAAGGTATTCCCTACATTGTTATGAACCAGAGGTATAAATATTATATAGCAAATGATTCATTTAAATTATTAGGTGTTAATCATGGAATGAATATCAACAAAGTGTGAGCCCCTTCCACACTGCCAGACTGATCCTCTTCCTCACTGCCATTCACAGCCATGCTTTCATGACTAAAAGCCTCAGGAACAAAAAGAAAGCCACCTTGATTTTGCACACCAGAATCATGGGTCTTACAATAACAATCAGTTCCAAGGCCTCACAAGAGGGAAATTACACACATAGAGACATCATGCAAGAGAACTGCAGCTATGACAGCAAACTCCACTGTCAGTGCAAATCCAAATAAGAACACAAATATATGGCATTAGAAGATGGTTGACTCAGTATTTCTGGTCCTAACCACAGCTCTTGCTGATGGTTACAACTGTGTATGATATGAATAAGAAGCCCACCTTTTAACCACTTGAGGATTGTAGAGATAGATCTTCATGAACTGTTTCTCCTTTGCATGGTATCCATAGAAAGGCCTGGGGGGGCGAGATGATCAGTCATGTCCACAAGGAGACTGTGCTGGCAAAGAGCTAGGCTGTGTTGCTTTAGTCCTGCTAAACTCAGAAGCAAAATTCTCACCTTCAATTTTACTTAGCATGCAGCTCTGAGGTTCTGGTTATAGCAGAGATTTTATGTGCCTCAGTTAAATTTTTTCACATTTTAAAAGAAATGTCAAAATGCCACATGAAGGCAACTCTTCTGAAATCCTTCTTACTTTGACTCTACATTCTGACACAATTTTATTTCATCATCCTGTGAGCCATTACAAGAGCCTGTTGGAATTATATTTTTGCTTTGTTGGGCTTCATGTCCAGTCATGTCCTGGGAAGACAGACAAATGTTTTTCCATATTAAAGTCAAAGTTATCTGATCACTGCACTGCATGAAGCTTTGATTCACTCCAGATGAGAGAGAAAATGCCTAGACAAGGCAGACACCATGATTATATTCTGCTAATGAGGGCATTGGTAAAATAAGAAGGCTCCATAACCCTTCTTTTTGGTTTTTACCATGGAAAGTCAGTTGAGGTTTATGATATTCTAAGAGGCAGCCTGAGGGCCATCAGATACAGAGATAGAATTCTAAGTTCGCAATGGTCAGAGGCCACTGTCCAGTTATAAAGTGTACAATATTACTTCTGTAACTATACACTATATTTTGTATTATCAGCATCATAAGCTGTTGATGGTTACATGGTAGGCCACAGTACTCAGTAAGGAACCATGTGAATTCTGGGGCACAGTTACTGGGTAATAATGGTGGTTTAAATTTAAATCTAGTACTGAATCACCTGCATTTTATTTAAAGTAAATGGTTCCATCCCTGGGTTACATTAAATCAAAATTTAAATCTCAAGTCACATACTCCTCAAACAGCACAAGTTATGACACAATTTATGTGGATGTATGTGTGTGCATGCGTGTGCTGTTTGGGGTTACACTGATTTCATGCAAATTTTGTATGAGTGAAAGACCTAAGAGCACACATATTGAGAGATGGAAAGTTGGTGATTACACAGAACCACAGTAACTAGCTTTGGAGGGCTCACCCTGGAAGGCATATAAATAAACAGACTGGACTTACATCCCTGACACCAGGGAGACCTTGAAGACGTGCTGCACGTTGGAGGAGGGGTTCCCCATGGACACGTTGAGGGCCCTGTCGATGCTGAAGGCCACCTGGCGAAGGTAGCGCTCTGGCTGCTGACCATAGCCATCGTAGGGGACATAGATGTAGGGGAAAATGCCATGGAGATGGAGGCACGTCTTTTGGCCTGGAAGACAGGAGGGGAGTCGGGTCAAGAGTGAACAGATGGAATGGAAGCATTGCACCCACCACTGTACACCAACATCAATCACCAGCATAAAACACAATATAAATATAGAATTTGTATTCAACCCATAAAACACTAGAATATACCAGAAAAAAGTGGGCTGTTCTATTGTCATGATGAATGTACAATGCCTCTTAATGGCCAAAATCTTACAGAAGTCTTTCTCATTATCTAAATCAAAGACAAAGTAACTAGGATGTTGCATGTTTGGCAACTTGCAAACAGGAATTGAGGGATCTGAGACTTGGGAAATCCTAAATATGCGGTATGAACTAGGGGTGCATAATATCATGCTTTTTATAATCATTATCATATCAACTTCTGCAATAAACACATCGCAAAAGACTGATATCAGATATTGAACAGGGCTACAGTTATAGTATATTTAACAATGTATGTGCATAGCTGCTCCTTTTCAGATTTTGTGTTCCTTTTAACAGTCCAGATGGTTAGAATTTTTTCTACTGTTAACTGAGTTACTGCAGAGAAGTTTTAAGAGGAGCAGTGGAAAGGACATAGGAAGAGTGGGGGGAGAAGTAGGAGAAGAGCACTTCAAAATGTGCTTAACATTTGTATTTTCATGTTCAATTTGTTCAATAAAGTGATATTGGAAAATTTTCATTTTTAATTCAAAAAGTCCCTTTTAGTAGTATACTGAAAGCAGAAGGAAAACAAAATAATTTATACCTTAGCAGGTACTTAACGTAGGGCATATTGTCACCGCAATATCTAAAAGGGAGACAGCCTAATGCTCTCATTAGTAATACACTGGACAGTGCAAATGAGCATGCAAAATTGAGCATATTTCCACCCAATAAAAAGGACTGTAACCATACAGACAGCTATAGACACTGAAACAATGAATACAGACAGTGACAGAGAAGGCAGCAGAACTCAATGAGCTACCATTAATTAACAAAGTTTATGTAAACCACACTACAAATAAAACTCCCAAAATTAACAATTGTTATAATAAGAGCGTGGCTTGCTTAAGCCATAATGAGGTACTTTCACGTGAGAAAAAGTCATTTCAGTTTAGAGCTCCCAAATCAGACAAGAACTAGTCTCATGTTTGATGAAAAAGCTCTTTCAGTTTGGCATCATTGTCACATTAAATTTTCACAGTAGACTGGGGTCTAAGTAGCAGAATGATAAAGCCAAGTACATACAAAATGAGGTTACAAACATGGAAATAAAAAAAGAAAAAATGGGGAAGACAAAAAAAGCAGTAAAATATATGGGTACTCCATCACAAACCCCATCCACTCCCCACAGATTTGCCAGATTTTTTGTGTAGCCATTTTTTTATTCGGACTACTCCATCACTGATAGACATAAATCCCTCAAATTTTCAGAACTGAAAAAATGGTTCACATAGTTTTACTTACTGTAAATAATGTTAAATCACATTCTATAGATTTAATATATTTCAACTTCTTCATAGCTATGATGAATCTTCTGATGAGCACAAAAATGTGAATTTGGAAAAAATGTGAATATTAGGACCATGGTTTCATATTTATAAAATGACATCACTAGTGGACTATGAACAGCCCTGAACAGGCCTAAGAAACCATCCCTTCATTCAAACAAGTTCACTCACTGTTGGCTGAGTAAGCAATCTCCAATCCTACACAAAATCAATGACTTCACAGCTCTTAGAATATCAATCAATGACAAAAACAGCTAGGTACACCTGAAGTCACACAAACAGACTTCCAGATATCCTGGAGCACTGCTGCACCTGCAACTCCCTGTACCTGGAGCATGATCTCTGCTCCATTCTGAGGAATACAAACTACAAAGAAAAAGAGCAGTAGATTTTAAACTGGAGGCTGCAGCATCTGTTACTGTGTGGCTGGGCTGCATCGGCATATTATCTAGAGACATTGTGCCATATGTAGACCCCATGTGTCTACACAGACTCCTGACATCCTATCTGTTGGCTGCTCTCCCTGTCTGCATTCTACATTCACACCCACGGTCAACAATCATGGTCTCTGTTTACAGGAGAGGTTAATGTATTTTGTTCCCTGGCCTGTCCCCCTGCTTCCAGAGTAGCACATGCAATAAACCATGGCTTGGTGATCTTACAGAAACAATTGCTGCATCTATGCTACACAGACAACCTGCATTACTATCTCTGCATCAGTGTACAGATTTGTACATTTTGGCCCCGGAGATTGCAGATGTATTGTCAGCCTATTTTGTTGAGCTTATTTAGTTTATTTATAATCAGTCTTATTAACAAAACTCAGCTGTGGGATGGTGAATTTAATACCCTTTTTTAATTTAATTTACCCTAAACAGTTTCAAAAACAAATTACTTAGCTGTTTCATGGGAAGGGGCAGGGCTCTACAGACCCACCAACAATCATTTTTATTGCATATATAGAAAAAAATAGAGTAATGAATTTTAAAATGGGGTTCATTTTTTAGAGAGAAAACCAAAGTACTTCAGCCATATTCCAATTCAATACCAGATACTATTGTGTTTTTAGAAAAGTACATGATATGCAAATAGGCAAAGTCAGTATATCCAGTATACATACTGACAGTTCCTACTTGAACTTAATGGTAACATGTTACACCTTCACTTTCTCAAATGTTAGTTAAGGCTGAAGAATCCAAGAAAGGGAAACGTAGACACATTTTCTCTGAATGAATCTGAAGCACACAGCAATTTAACCTACAGGGGGAGTAACAATGAATGTGCTCATTGTGATAAAGCAGCTCCACTCTCTTTACTGTTATTCCAGGGGGAGAGTAAGTGTGACCTGCTCTCTGAGGAGCACAGTGTCTTACAGCTCGTCTAGACAGAGGCACACCTGGGAAAGCCTGCACAAGCAGATGCTTTCCTCTCTCCATCGGGACCTTCATAGACTCCCAAGTAAGAATTCTGGTCCAAGTGTGATTCATCATTTCATTGACCACCATCACCACCACAGCTAGCACCACCACCTACAATACAACCCAAAAGTCACCAACAAAACAACCAGCAAAACCCTCTACAACACCATGCCCAACAACCAGCAGTACGCAGAATGGCAAGTTGAAGGAACTAGATAGGGGAAAACAATCAGAGCGTTGCCATCAAAGGAGTGTTCCCCCAGGATTGCTAAAGAGAGATGACTGCAGCCAACCAGAAGAGTGTAGGCAGCAGAGCATGCCCACAAATCGTTGTTACTGCTCTTCAAAACCCCGGCACATACTGACAGTCACACCACAATTGTCCCTCAACATCATGAATAAACATGCCGACCTGTAATCAAGGATAAATCTACAGCATGCTCCTCAGTGTTACTGCTTGTCTTATTCATCACCATGAATAAATATGGTGACCCACAAGGAAGAATTAAAAAAGAACAATCTGTTCTTTCTTCACGTGACACTGTCAGTGACCCTGAGGAGTCTGGGATGGTGGGTTGAGATGCAGGTTAAAAACGGTGGTGGAAAAGCCCATTACTATGACTCTTCTGTGAAGCAGTCCAGTTTGAACTGCACACAAAGCAGCAGACTGGCAGAATTCTCAGGGCTCGCGTGTGTGTTAACTCAGACATATCCGTGGCGCCATTTGTGAACTGCTGCAGTTGCTAGGCAACCAGACTGGTGAGCACAAGCTTCAGCATAGACAGCGGGAAGACATAAACGAGTAATTCTTTACACCCCAGCTGGCCGGGGAGGCAGGAGTGATATCCGACCGAGCGCTCGGACTCACTCGCCGCTCTTTTAAAAGCTCTTCCTGTCAGAGTACTCCCTGGGCCACCCATCGGATGCCGGGCTGGGGGATTTTTTTATGAATGAACGGGAGCCCCGGAGATGTTCCAGCTGTGGCACCCTGGTTAGGGAGAGTGGGAACACCAAACATGGGCATCAGCAACAGCAACAGCACTACGACTCCCTCCCTCCTTCGTTGGGCTACACACACCATCTGTGTGAGTCAGCATTACGGTGGCTCTCCATACTGTATCAATTCTTTTCTTAGCATCTTCTGTTACTGTCCACTGTACATTGACGGGGATGGTCCATGTAAACAGAGGTGCTTTAGTTTTGTTCTTCTGTATGTGATACTGTCTGAACAGAAGCTAGGCTTATATTGTGCAAAACCCACTCTTTGATTAAGTCCACCATATTGCCTGCCATGCCACCTGCACAGCATATCAACTGTAAGAGGAATGGAGTGGGGCAGAGCCCAGAGCCTGGGATAACAGGGCTACAGTGTGTGCAGTGGCAAATCCTCTCATGCTGAAAGTGACAGGAGTACAGAGCTCGTAGTCTGCGGGGAGTAACTTTGACTGGAGCCATGCAGGTGCAGCTTCCTCTGCAGAGGCCGTTAAAAAGCACCTGCTGCCGTTCAATGAGAATACAAAACCACAGAGAGAATCTGAATGGACATGTCAAGCCTTTACTGCTGGTGACATTGGTACTTCCTCAAACTATACACTTTAAGATGCTTAACCTTCGTGACCTTTTCCAGAAAACATAATTTGATAATTAAATGAGATAATTAGCTTAAATAAGACATGAATGTTAAATGGAATGTGTTAAGTAAACTAGTGGTTGATTTTTTTTCAAATTACAGCATTAAGTATATACTTTTAATTTTTAAGGGGCTTACAACTCTCTTGTAATATATACAAAGATTTCTCCATACCCTTAACCTGCCACAGCACTGAAAGAAGCCTCATTACACAGACCACTACATTACCATCACTGCAGCCAGCAACCCCACTGCCTTCATTTTTATTGGGTTTGCTATCAATTACAATCAGTCAACCTAAAGCATATGTGAACAGAATGTATGAAAACCCTCCCAGCACCTCATGATATTTCAATATCCTCAAAACACCAAGACATGACCAACACAAATTATGTCAAAAACAGTGAGGAGTTTCCTGAGTGTGAAATTTGACATTGAGTGACACAAACCTTTTGTGGGGAAACAAAGGTATTGGGAAGGATGGTGCAGTAATCTTAGTAAGCATTCAGCTCTACTGAAACCTGCATCATTCACTCCTCCAGCCACTGGGAGGAGCTAGTCTCAAAACCAGCAGGAATTAGAGGTTCATTTCAGATTTCAGATTTCTTTCAACTAATGGGATTACCATATTAACATATTCAACCAGTGCACATAACTTATGCAGACAGATCATCAGAACTGATATGAAGAAATGCACAAACACATGCACTCTGCAGTGTGCCTATGGATTCAGCAGGGTGACGCATGCTGCAAACCAATGTGTGCCGCATGAACACACACAATGCGATCAATGAGTCTTCTGCCAGTGGTGCAGGATTTTCACCATAATTTATCCCCTACTTCATTTTTTTTTAATGAGTTAATTGTGGATGGGTGATTTATAATTCCTCGCCCAAGCACAAGCTCATTCCAAGCACATTACAGTGAATGTCAGAAAAGAAGCAGCCCATCTTTTGCTTTTGTTTTTTCCACTCATAAGCGTGCACATTAATCTTCATAACACACCCCAGCAGGTTGAGGGAGTTTCATTGTGCCGCACTGGGACACTTTACAATACGTTACGTGACCAGCGCGATGGAGGGGGGGAGGGGGAATCTGTGGAGGAATTTGCGGGTATCCAGGCAATGTTTTGGCAGATTCACATTTATCCTGCTGCACCACCACACAGGGGGGAACCCTTGCCTGCCTGCCAGCGTGCCCTGAGCACTGCAGAACGGAGAGGAGGGGGGACACCAGTGCTCCCCTAAATCACACCCTCACTAATGGATTTCCTCCAATCTTCTGCTCCCTAAATTAACTTAGGGTGTCCTGGCAAGAGGAATCGCTTTGCAAAAACAAGAAATTTATGCCCCGCTTTATAAACCAATTAACCAGGGTACTATAGAGCTCTCAGTCTCCTCATACCCTGTAGTTAGAGATGGTCCGAGTGAGACTATTGAAATCCTGCCAGGCTTGCAATTTATGAAGTTGTGCTCTTGGGAGCATGCCAAAGAAAGGGTCGTGAAAGTAAACAGGATTGGCTGTGTTGTGTAGAGGAAAATGCAAATCTCTCTCCTTTTATGTAGGTGGTGTGTGTGTGGGTGGGTGGAGTTGGGGTGGAGGTAAGGAGGGTGGTGGGGGGGGGTCAAGTTGGCAAGAATTGCTGGCACACACTCCTGGGTGAGAGAAATGCTATTTTTGGCGCAATCAGCATGGAGACTGCTGACCTGCTACGGGGGATACAGGGGGTGGGGGACCCCAGCAGGAGAGCACTGGAGGCCTCACCACTTAATTGCATTTCCTTATTTACACTCCTTTGTTGGGTGATCCACAATACCCTCACATCTTACACAATGTCACTGTGCAATGATGTTTGAATCTTTCCAGACAGAGTCCAGGTTTAACATTGAATGGGAGAGGGCGATTCTGTGAAAATTATCCAGGGAACAAATTGGTTTGTCATACTGAGAATGTAAAATTCATTGCACACTTGGTGTGAGCCGGGTGTGACAAGCTAAACACTTTCCCTGGAGTTCACTTGAAAATAATTGATGCTGGTAATGAGTGTCGTGTGCCTGCCACAGCCCCCCTTGCCCCTTATTATCCATCCCCAAACCACTGTCAGACATGCACAACAGTATTGATTTACAGCTTTAATGAAAATTAAGCAATCACTTCTACGACTCATGATGAACATTCTAATCAGATTTCATTTCATTGCTTACAACTACTTTCAAGGAGAACAAAGACCAATATGCAGTCATCCATAGCACCACTTCACATGTTTACAGACAGGGTGTTCCAAAAAGCAAGCAGTGATGTTCCACAGAAGGGACTGTATTTGATAGCATTGCCTACTTTTCATTCAGAGCGCGTAATGAAATTCATTTTTGACTTGGCGCTTGGAATAGAAGCTTGCGAGGAGCCTGCTTCTTTATGAAAGGAGGACGACAGCTCAGAGGCAGGAAATCTGTTAGGACAGCCCCGCAGGTGCAACTCCCTCCAGATCTGATGCACAGAATCATTCCCTCCTCCCAACAATCTAGGTTTCTCCAAAACCTAAATTTTAGCCTGCATTTTCGATTAGCCATCCTCATCCTTCTTCACATAGAGGGTCACCCTTACTTCACTGCTCCTCCTCTGATTCATAAAATACTCACTCCTCATTTGCTGTAGTTTCTAGTTTCGTTCCAAGACAGACAGACATTAATAGGACAAGAGTTCAGCCCTTCAGGTCTGCCTCCCCAGGATGGCTCGCATTCCTCAGCGAGGTGCAGGTGGACGGCATGGGCCTCAAACATCCCCACTTACATGAGAAACACTCTCACACAGGCTGACAACCAAGCAGTTGTTACCAGCAATGGTGTTCAGTTCTGGGCTTATGAAAGACTCAGGTTTTCCATGGTCTGGATCTCATCCCTTTTCTGTCACCCATTTACTGTCACGAGGGGAAGGGAGAATTCCCTGAGACACAGCTCTGTGTCACTGACTCCATTGTGCTCCTCCATACAGTGACTTCATCCCACGAGAGAGATGATAATCTGCTCAAAAACCTGGGGAGGCTCACTGTCTGCACCGTATTTACTGGAGGCCTGTTTCCAGTGGTAACACCGTTTTGGCAGAGAGCCTATGAGCAGAGCGTCTACAACGGAACAGAGACTGGCCTCATGTTGTATTGATTACATACTGGCACGGGAGCTTCACTGTGAGGCCCTGAGGGACCCAGAATCTCAGGTCTGTTATACAGCTCTGCCATGATGCCCACTCTAAGCCAAAACCCCTGGCCCCAGTGTGCGGTTCTACTGTTAAGCCCAGATGGAGGCAGGGATTCAGCCTCTCCCTGCAGTGCCACCATGAGGTCTGGAGGGAGTACAGCACTTGATTATTTACCCTTGTAAAACTGGAAGACACATGGAAGGCATCAGGGAACAGTGTGTGCCAACTACTCTCCCCTCACAGGGAAAGGCAATGTACGGCAGGAAGTGTCTTTAACTGTGACAGGGGAATGGCACTGTGAACTTCGTACATCTAACAAGGCATTCACTGCATCTGTGAATATGCATGCCGCTCAACAGCTGGGCCTGTTCACCTTTCTAGACTTTGCTACAGGAATTTAGGTTTCAGGCACAGCCATAATACATCATATCAGCACATCTGGTATACTCCACAACAGCATGCACTGGTATTTGAGAGAGCAGTACACCCAGACTAGTATACACCACCACAGTGCACTCAGAAGACCACACCTGACATGCATTAGAAAAGCACAACCAGTATAAGCCATGACATCATTTATTAAAGTTTCTTTCTGGTTTTGACAGGACTTGTAACCACCACTCACACCATCTTTAGGTTCACCCCAATGGAACCCTGCCTCTGCAACTGGAGCAATTAATTTCAACTGAAAGATTCCATGACCTTTCCAGTACTCCTCCCATCAATCTCGAAGGGAGAATATGACTTGTTTGACAAGGCACAGTTCATTCATCAATCGCCAGTGAAACGGCGCTAATGATCCCTCTCACTGATTACCAATCGGGGGCCAGGCTGCACTCAGAAAGGGAGTGGAACCCACAAGCCCAAGATGCCATCTGCAGGCACACCTGAGCAACCAAAGGGGTTGCACTATGTTCTGTCAGAGATAAGCTTGGGCTGAAATCACTGGGGCCCACAGGGGAGCAGGGTGGAAAGAGGGGATATCAGCCTGCAGATTACAGTGACTGCTGTGGGGGTTTTACTCTTTCTGGTTAGCACATGCTTATTCAATAGAAATAGCAATAACTGTGTGTGGCTGAAAATATTTTGAAAACAAAAATCCTTAAAAAAAAAACAAATAACAGATTTTTCCATAACTGTCCTTGGAGAATGTACATTAATTTCCCCCAAGTGGAGGAAGCAGTGAGAAAACCCTGATTGAAACCAGTAGGCTTCTCATACTTACTCACTAGAGAGCACCATCACACCCATCACCAATGCTGTGATGCTTCCACTAACTGTACAACACGACAGCATAGGTAAGACCACCATTGGGGATGGGGACACACAAGCTGGGTCTGAGCAGGTTTGAGAACCAATCTGAACCTGAGAGAAGCTTTGGCCCACACAGACTGACACTGCCCAGAGCACTCCGCATTAATCACTAGAGACAGGGAGCATCCTTTGCTCATCCATGCAACACCTTTTGAGACAAAGGTGCTGTTTTTTTTTACCATTTCATACAAGCAACAAGGAAAATGGACTCCCTGCATGCAAACTGACTGGAGAAAGAGATAAACGTAAAAATACCCCTGACATTTGACATTGAAGGGCACTGGGGCGGTGTGGTAGGGGGCAATAAATCAAAGCTTTTATCGGATTAGAGAGAGAGCTGGCCTCCACCGTGACTACAACATGAACGTTCATAACTACACTTCTCTGTTGATGTTCCCCCTGCCCCCTCCCAAACAATCCTCGTTTCATAGAAGGCGGTCTCTACACAATGGTCTGTACTGTAATTATCAGCCTAAAAAGAGTAACCTGGTTAACCCAGCTGTGTTATTTCCACATGTTCCTGACACAAAGCTGCGTCTGTTTAACCGAGGCACTCTCACTAATTAATGATGGGGGTACAAGGGTGAGTAAATGTCCAGAAAGATGATGAGAGCCCAAAAGGACATAAAAAAAAAAAAAAAAATGAAGGACCACCATTGGGAAGCTGCTCCAGTCACTTCCATCAGGGCAGCATGAAAGGCAGTGCAGCAGATCGTACTGGTAATCATACATGAACATGTACAAAATAATAAACCATTCATATTTTGAAATTAGTGTTCTCTCAAAAAGGCTGAGTGCTAATCATGACTGTGCAAGATGGAGCCTACAGCCAAGCAAAGGAGTGAACCTTGCTGATTGTGACCTGGTTTTGGTTCACTCACTGACCATTACCTGGGCTGCTTCCCTTCCTCCCTTTCCTCGAGTTTTCCTTCCAGTGACACTTCATTGACATGCATAAGTACACTCTTCTGATCAAGAGGGCAGGAATGAGCAAAGTGAACATGGCCAACAGAATGCATCTTACAACCATTGCTCCTTTAAATATGATTGATGGCTCCCATAGCTACTGAGCGGGAGTTTGGCACAGCAGGCATGTGAAAGTTCTGAATTGGACTGTAGGATACACTGGTGAAAGGAATGATGCTATAAGTGAGATCAAGGGGATGAATGATTGTGACCATATACGCCTTTTGTAAGTAGTAATTGCATAAGAGTAATAATTTGGTTGGGACTAATTTATTTAGCTATACATTCTACAATAGAATATCCATGTTCATTTTTTGATCTGGATGTGGATCTTAAAAGGATATATAAGACCTATGAATTTCCCCCAGTACTACTCCAATTCTGAATGGTTGTGCTCACTGAAGTTTCTGTATGGGGAGCATGCTGACAGACCAGATGCGTGGCTTAAGCCAGCTTTCAGAGTGACACGTATGTGACCCAAGTGGGAAAAATCTGCTGCCCAGACAGAGCCCCAGTCTCAGTCTGTTCTCATACTCTTCAGCGCCAGACTTCACTCTTGTTATGCCCACTGTGGTCGCCTCGCCAGCGGTCATTATTAAGGCTGCCATGGCCTCTGGTCTCGTATGCATCAGTGAATCCAGACCCTCTATAGGGGCATGGGGGAGGGGTTGGGGGTGGTCGGAGGAAGGCTGTGGGAAAGGTAACACAAAGTGACACATGTCACCTAGTTAGAGGAGCCCTCCGCCTCTGTGCCTGACTGCTACTGCCAGCATCTAAGCATGTTTGTGAGCTATGAAAGAAGAGTGAGACTCAGACCATGAGAGCGGCACACATCACGACCTGCAGGTTGGGATCCACACTGCTGCTTCTCTGTGTGACAGCAGCACTGTCTGACAGGACTCTGATGCTCCAGAGAGATGGAGCTGGCAGGGGCAGCCCATGACCATTACAACTACAGAGGCAGACTCCAGAGGCAATGCTGAGTGCCATGCACAGGGATAATTACTTACAAGGTATAGGCATTCTGAACATTTGCAGTCCTGGTGTACCTGACAGTTAACAGTATTGAGTCTGATCATCTGAACAGTCTGGGGACAACAAGGAATTAAATGCAGCGACAATTTTTTTTTTTCTCAAGCAATACAAACCATTCTGTACTTGTGAAAGCTAACTGACCATTTCCTCACCTACAAATAATGCAAGCATGGTGCAGGAGAACTGGAGAAGAGGCTGGTCTCTCAGCGACCAGCAGTAACAAGTTGTGTCAACACATGCTAAATTAAGTTTGTGATAATGAAAAGGAGTGCACATTCCCCCAATTACAATATTACCCGACATCAAAACCTTTTACTGAAATGTCTTCGGGGCCAAGTTGATCCAAGCCAAATCCAGCTTGTGAAAAAGAGTGCGACAACTAAAGACAACATGCCACTCAACACCAATTCTCAGAGCTTCATGTCATTTCCTTTAGAACCTTAACAACAAAGAGTGTAAGAGCTGTGATGGCAGAAAGCCATATTGCCAGCAAGACAAGCACAGTGGCAATTAGACACATTGAACAAGAACAGGAGAGAATCTGACCTGTAGTAAGAACATTAGCATTTGATCTACACACTATGTGGCTTAGAAAATAAATGGTAATTTTTCATTGGCAGGTGGAAGACCTTTTCATAAGTTTGGCTCAGGAATCCTAACACAATGTAATTCTATTAAAAAAATGTATAATCTTCAATTTCAAAAAGTTATAGTGGAAACTGGACATGATAGGAGAAGTCAAAAAATCTGTTTGGTTCAGACACAACAAAACTACTTACATTTAATATATGACTGCATTTAGCTAGCTGGTCCGCT
Source organism: Albula goreensis (assembly GCA_022829145.1). Taxonomy (NCBI): domain Eukaryota; kingdom Metazoa; phylum Chordata; class Actinopteri; order Albuliformes; family Albulidae; genus Albula; species Albula goreensis. The sequence continues at coordinate 14,559,081 of CM040747.1, read as the reverse complement.
AGCCATTTCACTGTTATGTTTAAAGGCAGCATCAGATTGTATTGTGATATAGCATTTACCCACTGGATTCATGTTATGCTAGCTCTGGATATGAAGTCAGCTTACTGCTTCTGATGATTCAAATTAGCAGGAAAACAGAGCATGCATAAATATCCATTATTTCCACTGCAAGACCTTGCAGTCTTTCATAGTTTTAAAGGAGCATTTTAAACAAGTTCACAGACACTCTTACAAAAGCATTATGGCCTATTCTTCTGTAATGCCAATTTTAAGATTTAAAAGTTCACTTAAAATATTCACAGAAAATAAATGTTTTATCTGCTGACCCATTAAATTAGCATATTTCAGGCAATTGAGCACTGTTACTGATGCTTAGACAATTATTCAAGTGCTTATACCAAGTGCTTGTCTGAAGCCCTACACTTTACACTCACAAATCACTGGGGCTCACAAAACATTTTTTCCTACAATTTTCAGCCAGCAATAGAGTTGCAGTAAATATTTCTGAAAACCAGCATGGTCAGGAAAAAAAATTATGTGTTGAGCTGCACTGCACACGAACGTCAGTGCCTGCAGTGTTCTCCACTGTGACACTGAATTGTCTGTTGCTGGTAGGAATGACACACACATGGATATATCATGTTTAAGGGGATTCTGGGACACCATGTTCTATTGCCTTTCATTGTGATGTGAATACCAAAGACTTGTCAGTTCTCGCTGCAGTTCACAGAAGAGCAACATGGAAGTGACACTCTGCCAGACAGCAGGAGACCTTGAATTGAGTGATACAGTTCTACAGAAGTTTCCTGATGCCTTCATCACATGTATATCATTTGAGTTCTTTATTTTTGATATTTTTCAGCATATTTTTATACATTTTTATACATGTGTAGACATTACGGTTCTATTTCTTATGTTGACAACAACAAAAAAATTGGCTACTTAAAAAAGATGTGGCAATATTAGGCCTACCTCTTAAAAAGATAACAGATCATGTAACAAAAAACTATTTGCATGTCATGTACATAATATAGTGGATATTATGACAACAGATATTATGTCTATTATGCACCAGTAGTCCATACTTGATGCGCAGACAGAGCAGGCAGACCGCAGGACCACGCAGTCCTCCAGAGAAGCTGACTGTTGTTCAAGTGCTCAGTTGACAGAGACCCTCCTTCCCTGGGAAATGCAGTAGTTCTGGTCAGATGCAGAGCTGCACATGGCTGCTGCCTGTAGTCCACACTGGCACAGTCAGGACTCAGATGAGGGGGTGCATCACTGCACAGAGAACGTGCCCTTTGCCCTTTGCTTTAATAATGCCTCACAAAAATGTGGAAATGCACTGCTTCACATTGAAGAGGAAAGTTGGCTGAATTTAGGAGTCTAATACAGGGTGTTAGGCTTGAAAGATGCTATGATAGAGTAGAATATATCCCATATTATACTTAACTTTATTTATAAAAGTTTGATTTAAATATTGTAGAACATTTCAATCAGCTATTTGCAAGTGGATCAGCTGTCACAACCATTAAATAATTGGTCATGACTGTATGTTGTTCAGCCTAAAAAGATATTGATCAATATACAGTTTTGTTTTTATTATGTCATTGCAGATATAACCAAAACAGTTCAACTGGGGAATTAAAAAGAAAAAAGCATTCATAATCAAACTGGCCTTGCAATTTTTTAACTGAGTTTCAAAAAGGCATGAAACATAATGGTTGGTATTTTCCATGTTTCCTTGTGCTTTGGGCTATGAATATGCAAAGATGTACATTCAGGGTCACCAGCAACTCCTCCTCATTTCAACAACAGAATAAAGGAAACCCAGCACTACAGCACATATCAAAATGCAATCGAAGAACAGAATCTGAGAAAGCTGCTTGTGTCCACTGTGCAGGCATTCTACAGTCACTGGAAGACAGAGCGTCTGCCTGCACTGAAATGGTCAGATCAAGAGAAACGGTGCCAGACAACAGCAACATTTTCCCTTAACATGTCGGTCTGCCTTTTTTTGCTGGAGTAAATTTGATATTCATGGCATGTCTCTCTGCCACACATCAGAAGGCGGGAGGGGAGGTGTGGGATTGGTGCATTAGTCGAGTGAGAGACACACGTGTATGCACACGCGCGCTGCATACACACACACACACACACACACACAGTTCTGTGCAGCTGAAATATTGCTGTGGAGGAGATGAGGGAGGAGTAGAGGGGGAAAAACAGCTTTCACATTTCGCCTCATAAAAACAGATTTACAGATGCTATTTTTAAACAGGATCTGCAGAGAGGGATGCTGCTGATTTCTAAATCAATGCTCACAGTGCGTTTTCATGTTGTCAGGTTTGTGCACGTTTCATGTGGGATTTCTCATGGTACATTCACACAGCAGTTAGACACAAGCTTGGTTGCATTTAAAAACAAGTCATGCTATTTTTAGAGTCAGCCTTCTAGAACTCTCCTCCCCCTTTTTAATGGGCTAATTTTCAAAAAGACTGCGTTGAATGCTGTGGAACAAAAAAAAATGCACTCTGACAATCAGGGTAATTCCAATGGACCTGAATGAAGAAATAAGATATGAGGGCGTTGAATTAAGACATGATTAATGAATTCTGTACAAATACATTTAGTTTAAAAGTCAGCTCCACTGACTGTACCTTAGTCCAACACTTAAGTAATGAAAACAATATCCACAATGCCTCACTGAATGATATAAAGGTGCACTGATGAAAGCTGCATTTGGATTCATTTCATGTTTTTACAATGCTTTCCATTGTATGTTAGAAATATTTAGTAGTATTTTTTACATTCAGATATGAACTGCATCACAGAAGTAACAGGGTTCCAAAGGTCTTCATATACCTGTTTGTTGCCCAAACAGCACTAATAGCTGTAGCTAGAACCAGGGCAACTAAGTGCAGTCTGAGCATCACCCAATTTCAAGTGCCAACTTCATGACCTCTGTCCAGATAAAGTCTCTCTCTCACACACACTCACACAACACACAGGGTCCACAATTCCTGCAGTGCCTCTCTGACTCTAGCAAACAGCACATTACCTCTCAATGACAGCTGTGACAGAGAAGCCCTCGTGCCGACTTTCCTCGCTCACTGCACCACATCAAACAGCAAACGTTAAAGAGCTTTTCAAGCCAGAAAAAGTCACTTCCTGTCAATCGTTAACAGAGCTGAGAGCAGTGCCGGAACTCAGCACAAATACAATCAAGGAGCTGGCTGGCTTGCACCACCCTTTTCCAAGTAGAGCATTGTGAAGCGTTTCTGCGGCAGTGGGAAAAACAACTGTAGTGTATCAGCATGTGGTGTGATGCAGCCAAGAAGCCGGAGACCTGCAGGGTGGTGCAGACTGAAGCCTTTTAAGGCATGCATGTGCTACTGCTTAGGGATGCTGGCTGCTCCAGGATGAACTAGAGGCTTAGCCAGACATAGGCTGTGATCTGCAACACCAGACTGCAGACGTATTGACCACCAGTAACCCGCCATGCCATCCTACCCAACCCCCCCAGCCCCTTCCTGTTTGTATAAACACAAGACATGTCTCCCTAATGATCAGGTCTCTTCTCAGTGCCTCCAAATTTCATAGTGCCGAGAAAGAGCTTAGTCTTAAACACTGTGTTCTGGGTGCTTATTTTAACACATATACAGGAAAAATGGCTCTTATCAATATGGTTACTTGTTACTTGTTTACCAGCTAACTAACCTACAAAGATGTGAGGCAACACCCTGCTGGCCGCCCACACAGGAGCTGCAGAGCAAGAGGAGGCACTGACATGGATATATCCACAAAGACACACAGTCAATTGCAGCCTTGTCAATAATCTGCCAGTCCAAATATTCATCAGACATTTCCACAGCAAGCCCATCCATCCACTGTAACTATGAGAAAATTAAACTCAGTCTTCATTTCACCGCATGAAAAAAAACATTTATCCCACAAATAATACAGGTGAATCAGTTGTGTGAAAGCCAAGCTCAGATTCAAACACAAGGAGGCAAATAGTCATTCATAAAAAAAATGAGGTCAGTGGGCTTCAGGAATCAGGTACAACCATGGTGATTTTTTACAATGGCTTAAAATTAGTGCAATCAATGAGTGAAACGGCTGAAGAAAGGAGAAAAGATCCACTTTTTCCACCACACCAGGCAGATATATGGGACTGGATGAGAAGAGAGCAAGGTGTGGGTCTGACTCCATGAGAACGTTCCTATTTCTGCTTTACTGTGTTTAGGCAAAGGAGACAGTTGATTTCTCATTACGTTCAAAACAGAAAATAGGCAGACCCTCCCCTTGCATCATGACCTGCACATGGCATGTTCTCTGTGGTGTGTGGTGAAAAGCTAATTGGCTACTACTACAAACATTAGAAGTGATGGTTTTGGGGTATACAAGGCTACCTTGCAATAAAGAAAACATATTTAATCTGACATACCCAATCCAATTATTTTATAATTTCCTGTAATGTGGAAAATGTCAACAAAAATCACAGTTCTACTGTTGTCATGGCTCTGCACATCCTCTTTATAACCAACAAAATGAAGAGTATCATAAATCAAGGGAATACTGTACTAATATTAACCATGCGCAGGCTGTACGGGCCCCATGTACTTCCACCCATGCTGGCTAATGCGGAAAGCACAATCAAACACATCCAGCTCCCTGTGCCATGTGGTGTCCTCTAGGCACAGAAGAACAGGGAACTCCTTCCCAGCAGTGCTACTCAGCCTTCAGCATATGGCAGAAGGTGACTGGTGCCCTAGACATTCTGATCCTGCCTTAAGAGTGATATATTGCTGCAGCGCATTCAGATCTCCATTGTTGAACCAGGGAGAATGAGGTAAAACCCATAAATCTCCAGGACCAGAGGCTGTGGCAAGGACACTGCTGTGCGGTCTGGAAACACTGGCACTCTCCTGGGAGAAAAGACACAGAAGAACTCCTGGCAGGACTGAGGTACAATACTATACATCCCCTCAAAACTATCTGCAACATACACAGTGATTGAAACAGACAGAATTTTTGTGAAATTAAGAGGTTAAATTACGATGCAAAAAACACAATCCAAATTTTGCTGCATGACTGGCCTAATAAGTGGCCAATTAGTCCACTGGTAGATTTCTTCACCTGCAGTAGTAATTCTATTAGTGAAACATTCCTCTGGTACAGTAACAGTGAGCAGCAGCATCTGGCAAACAAGAGTGAGAAAAAAACAATGCTAACCATCAAAAACAATATGGACAACTTTTCAGGAATGGCTGAACTTTCAATACTGGCTAAAATAACAAGATCCTGCAGGCAAATTGCTAAAGTTCAAACAGGAAATACACTAACTTTTTCATAAAAATAAGACGGATTGTGAGATTTTAGGAATTATAATTAAGTATTGAGTGCATGTTTTCTAAAATAACAATTTATTGGCCTGGTTTGAAAGACTACTTAAAGTCAAATATGCATTGTATCATTTTGTGAGTAGCCAGCCAATACCCAGTGCAAGCACTCAGAAACAAAACTGAATGTATTCAGCAAATTGGTATACATGAGATGGAATGTGGTGTGCTGTATTTAAAATGCTGGACATTCCACAAAGCCTACCAACATCATGACAGAATTAAAATGAGACTCCAAAACTGATTGACATCTTAAGGATGAAGTATGTTTGTTTTCATAAACCAAAGTGCAACAGCCCATCACGGTGTCCTGAAAGCCTTTGAAACCAGATAACTTTCTGAGAGTCACAAAATTCCCCTAGTAATACAAGGCAACCATGACAAACAGACACAATACATAAAAGCTTATTGCATACAAAGACAGCATAAAGTAATGCTTAAATGCATTGAGGCAGTATGTTTACCAGATACTGAGAGAGAAAATTACATAAAATGATACACTATAAACATGGCAGTAAGCAAGTAAGACATGAAAATACATAGGTCATGTTAATGGTTAATACAATCAGGCATGCTAGGCAAAAGAGGGGTCAGCAAGGTCCTTGCTGGTAACTCTGCAAATGGCCTTTTAAAACTGCTAATTGCCACTGAAGTCACGTGACATCTCAACCCAAGTTTCCTCACCATAACATCACAATCATAGGGGATTATCTGGGGCACACACCAGGCTTTCATTCCTATTTGAGAAATCTGTGCTCTTGTTCAATTTCCTAGACAAACTCATGGCAAATTGTTGCAGTTACTCTTGGAACAACAAAGTAATGAAGCTTAGCTGTACCTGAAAACATTTCAGTGGCAGCGTTGATAACATTCTTTAACAATGGTGAAATAAACAGGATTTAAATACCATCATACAACAATAATAAATAAACAGCCTGAGAGTTCTAAATAATACAATTAAAATAAAGAGGGAAATGCCATTTCTGCAGAGACAAAAACCTTCCTACTAATGAGCCATCCAGTCTCCAAATCCCCTCCATTATCCTGTTAATGGATCTAGGAGGAATTCCTTCAGATGGCATTAAACTCTCCTGGTGTGAGTCCATGGGGGTGGGGTAGGGGGACTCACAATTTATCCACCTCCACGGTCTAGTGCTTGACCTTTCATTCAGGTCAATTGGTCATGCCCCCCACACCTCCCTCCTATCTGAAACATGCACAAACAACTGCAGGCCCATCAGGCCTGAACCAAAACCAGCAAACCAAAAACTGTTGTGTTTGATTCTACAATCAAAATCAGTGGCTGAATTCAAAAGAGAACGAGGCAGGACTGTTCACACCAAACCAAAAACACTATCCCCTCACAGAGCACACAGTATTAAAAGGAGCCCTCAGAGCTTTTCTAATCATTCACTAACTTGCATGCTTTGTCAGTTCTTGCACAGGGGTAGGTAACCCCATACCATGAGAACTTCAATGCAGCTGTGCTTCCAGGTTTCTTAATTACCAGTCACAGGAATACCTAATTAGCTTGAATTTAAATATATTAATTTAACAAATAACTTAAATACATTATGGAAAAAATACACCTGAGAGTAGACAACAACACATAGCCCACTGTAAAATACCACTCATTTTTGCCAGGCATGTCAGCAGGCTATATTCTGACTGAGACAATCATTGAAATCCCTTGGCAGAGGAACGCTGGAGGCAGAGACCTGTAGAATATAGCACGTCCCACGGTAGAAATGTCCCACAACATTAGACCACTCCATGCTCTGACACAGCGGCAGAGATGAGGAGGCCGGCCAATAAAGAAGAACAAAGCGCAAACAGGAAAAGTGGTGTCGGGTGACCAGGGGGTGGAGGAGGAGGAGGGGGGAGGAGGGCTAGCCTGCTGGTGCTTGGCTCAGGTCAGCGGAGGACAGGACTGGGTGAGAGAAATAAAGCGTATGTCACAAACAAACAGAGGTAATCCAGGAAAAGGATTTTACTGTGTGTCAATTAATGTAACCTTTTAAAAATGTATGATTAAAGAACTTTCCACAGATTTTTCTGTCAGCCTTACCTGCCTTAAATGCAGAGAGCTGAGTATGCAGTAGATGTATGGGCTACCTCATGATTAATACATTTTAATTAGGTATATTGTAAACAATAAAAACAAGCATAAACATACCTATCTGATTTTTTATTCTTTTTACCAAGACAAGGGATTCTGATGCCACCTGGTCAACAAGCAACATTCTACAATTTAAAATACTTATGAACTGTTAATGTTGGTTTTAAAACACCCCAAAAACAACACAAAACATATGAAAATACTGATTAGGAAGCAGAATAAAATTCACAGTAAAACATTCATTATCACAAACAAAAGAATCTGTTGTGTGCAGCTCATTCTAAAGCAATGTTGACAAGATTCTTACATGTCAACTGCACAGTATAAAGACAGGGTGTTTCTCTTCCCTGGGAGGGCGTTTCATCTAAGTTTTTGACAGCTCAGCCAACTTCAGAAAAACTTCCAAAACATTTCAAAATGATCAAAAACACAGGGCCGTCTTGCATTTTGTCTACACTTTCCAGATGGCAATGCTTATTGTTTTGAAAAGGGATTTAAAGTATTTTATAACCAAAGTTGGTGTCAACTTGGCTGGGAAGCCAAATTAGAAATAACTCTGACAAAATTTAAAAAATTTAGGTGATGCCACCATATTTACATCCGAAGCACAGATTTCCAATTTCTGCGTCCTATTTTTGAAAATAAGTGGCTTTAATGCATTGTTAATGCATAAGTCAAAAACACTCATAAAACTGAAAAATGTAGACCACTACCAAGTAGCCAAACCTCACATTGAAACATCTGCCTCTACTATGAAACTAGCCCAATGCAATTAAAATGTAGCTGGAATCCAGGCCAGAAGACATCATCTTCCATACTACAGCCTGTTGTGGATAAGGGAATCTTATGGCACTGGAAATGAAACATACTCCACAGACTGTGGAGATACAAAATCATTTTTGGAATAATGAAAATCTTTTGTCACCTTTGACACTGTTGTGCAGGTTGGCTAAAGATCATCTGCAAAACATCTAGCCTATTGGCCATGTTTCCCCACAATCACAGAAACCTCTGTAAGACATTCATCCTCCAGAAACACTTCACTGCTTGGAAACAATTCAAGACTCAGTTTTTTACATCTAAAAATGAACTAGGCTCAATACCTCAAAACAGGCCTTCATGATGCTCAAAGTTGTAGGAGGCAAAAGGTTTTGCTGATTCAAAGAGCTGAACACTGCAAAAGATGGAAGGGCACTTGAAGCTTTCTTTGGTCCATCTACCAGTGGAAAAATATGTCATAGTTTTGTGTATTACACTGATAATAATGAATGCACTTAAATTTTGGTATGATTGTGAATCAGCATAAAAATGGACACGGGACCATAAACTCAGCTTCAGCCAGCATATAAATGACATTCAAAAAAGGAGCCAGCAAAGACTATCAGCCATCCGAAAGTTTAAAGGACTTTATGTTGCCCCCCAGCTCCTCCTACGGTTGTACCAAAGCATTATTCAGTCAATCCTACTCTACTGCTCCACCTGTTTCTTCAACATGCTCTCTGTCACAAACCAGGTCAAACTCACATGCATAACCAATACCGCTGCCAAAATAATAGGTCTCCTCATACTCAACCTCTCAGAGCTCAACAGGAAGACCATCACACGCATTGCAAATACAATGACACAGGACATCACACACCCACTCAATCGCCATGTCACTCAACTGCCCTCTGGGTGCAGGTAGAGGTCTGTGATGTGCAGAGGGGCTCGCTTTGGCAAAAGCTTGGTACCCACGGCTATAGCAGCCCTAAACAGTGTGCCTCGCTGAGAGAACCGCTAGGGTTTATGATGGTTGTAGTTGCTTGTGGCTGTCACGTGCTGCTGTGTATCCAGTGTGCGGCTGTCGGATTACATGTATTGCCTATTATTGTTTTGTGCTTCTGTGTGTTACATGTTAAATGTAATTTTGCTGTATATACTCTTTTTTGGTGCAGTACAGTGCTGTGGAAAACAATTTCCATCTAGGGACAATAAAGCCTAACTAACTAAAAATCTAAGCTGCCACTGTATTAGCCATGATATCAACTTCCTAAACAACACTCGAATGACAATACAGCAAAATATAATACTTAAACACCACCACACACATCTGTAGTTCATTACACTTCTCAACTGAAGGTAACTTAAAAAATATTTTTCACCTGATTCTCAAAATTAACAGTAACATTATACCAATGTTAGGATAAATCTAGGCCTAGACTGTAAGACGGAACTAATGAACTGCTGGTAATAATGACTGATGAAATTACAGGTTCCAGTGTTTATAGTGACTATTCACATTTGCTCATTCTACTGATCCTTTCAAATGGTAAGATGAGCTTTTAACCTAAGCCCATAACTGACTGACATCAAGCACAGCTCCAAAGGGCTGAACTTTATGATCATTAATGATGACAGAAATCTTAATATAGCAGGGGGTGAAAAGAATCAAAATTACAACTGGATGTTGAAAATATTGCATAAATTATTAGCAAGCTTTCACTTAATCAAATCACAGACATTACATTGATTTATCTCTGCTGAACAGAGTGAATATATGCAGTAAATGTAAGGGACACAGCTTTTCTGTACACCCCCAGTCACCACCACCACCAAAATCCCCCCCCCAACACTAGGAACCAATAGGCCCTGCTTGTTCATATGCTTGTTCAGTGGCTCCATTCTAACAACAATGCCAAGGATAGGATCAAATCCAAAATGGGTGGGTCTGGAAAACATGACAAATTCACTATGATGCAGTGGCCCTTCTTTTTATGTAGATGCCAGATATTGATACAAATATGCAGAGAACCCTGAACAATTACCAGTTTCCACAGTAACAGAAAAATAATGAGGCACACCAGAGCTGAACAAGGCCTAAGCTTACAGTGCTTAAGTAGACTGTCATAAAACTACAGAACAAAGACGACAATAACATCACTGGAAAAAAATATCATGGTCCACTCAATCTAAGGTTGTCAAATGTGAATGTGAAATTCTTCAGGCAATGCACCCCCCCCTCCTTTGCGAATGGCAGATATTAACTACTGCTTACTAACGTGCTGCATACACGTGTGTCCACAACGCAAATCTAGGAATATCAGCCTGTTTTATCATACTGTGGCATTAATATTTTCAAAACCAGTAGAAAGAACAGCTTCAAAATACATTAAATGTGGAGGGCTACTCTGCGAGCTTTACAACCTGACAATCCGTCCACGCTGAGGAAAACAGCCGAGTGAGAGACATTCAGCCTTAGGTCCGTGAAAAATATTCACAAACAAAGCGAACACTAAATAAATCCAGCAAAAGCTGGACAACATTCTGAAGACAACGATGCCAGGCGGACATTTAAGTTAAACATTATCTACAAATTAAACTGTCAGGGTATAACTAGGCAAATGTATCTTACCTTACCGATTAGCTTGGTAACTAGTTCCACAGTGTTAGAAATGTTTTAAATATGTTGAAAAGCATGCAATAAGAAAACGACAATTGTTGATTCATCTGGGTGAACAACATTAACTTCATGTGTTTTAAATGCAGGTCACCATCCGCACAGCAACAACTTGGCTGTCCAGTTAACAACAACAGGCGTGAAGCGCGTGGCGGTAACATGCAACTGTAGGGGTGACCCTCTCTCAATTAGAAACAAAATTGGCACTCATACCTGCCGGTGTTGCCCCGAAGATCCGAACCACAGGAACCCTCTTCACATCACTCTCTCTGAATTCAGAATAACAAACGTCCAGGTCTTTGAGGGGACTTGCCATGTAGTAGTCTGCAGTAACGATGCGGACTGCAAACATGATTGCTGTTGTGGGAGATTAAAAACTACAAGCACGTAGAGTATAAACTGGGGCAACATCCAGGAAAAATCGAGGTTTCTTTGTCCCGATGACAATGCTGGCCAGAGGGGTACAATGTACAATTACCTTTCTAAGTATAACAAATAATTACAAAACAAATCCTTGGTGTTTTCACCGAAGGGGCACGCTGGGTTACTCCTATTGAGAGAAACATAATTTCTAGCTAAGAAGTAGGAGTAATCCGAGCTGCAGCTGTTGAAATCATACCGTAATGGTGGTTCCTTTGCCACTACCGCTATGCTTCTCCTGAACCAATGTTATCCGATTTTTCGGCATCAAAATTGCAACCAGTCTTAACTACAGCTAGTCGACACAATAACGTGTTTCCACCAGTCGTGTCTACAGTTTTAACATCGAGGATTCGTTCATCAGATTAACAGAAAGCACTTTCTTTTCACTCTCGGTGTGTCCGGGTGTTACCGCAGATCCTTTCTGAAACATTTTATTCTTGTTAGCTTCTCCTTTGGGAATCTTTTTATTATTATTTTACTCAAAATAGATGCAAGCTAAGACGGAACCGAAATCAGCACGGTTAAAAATCCAATGTGGCAGCCCTTCTGCCTTTGGTTGTGTGCTTTCAGTATGCCATTACGGGCATGTTCCCCCTTCTCTGTAATATGATCACAGCACTCTTCGGTAACCCTAATCAACACCATTCCTCTCCGACAGACCCTCCCCTATCCTCCTCCTCTACTGGTTAGCTACTGACACACTGCAGCATTCTCAACAACACACAGGTCAGAAGAGTCATCATCCAGTCCCGGTTTGTCATTTAAGGACTACCTAAAACTCCTGTCTTAATTGGTTGTTATACAGCAATATCTGAGTTTTCATTGGTCCAATATATTACGAGGCGGGACAGTATGCTGTCAATATATGTTAAATTCTGCATGATTGTCAAGGCGGATCTGGTCCGTTTAACAACATAATTAATACACTTGTGGTATTTACTTAAATGTAAGGAAAATGGTATTTATATACAGTGGGTTTGATAATATATTTGAGTTATTCATATAAAACCCTGTATGCACACTTAGATTTTATCTTTTCAAAATGAACTCCATTACTCACGTACAATTTGAAGACAGAACGTTGCCTCGAAAGACTCAGGACCAATGAAAATACAAATGTCTAAGTAAGAAGACCAATTATAAAATGAAATGAAGGAGATTCGTGGTTACTATTTCGGACTAGACGATATCTCTGAGCGCCAAGTATCCTCCCTCGAAATTATCCCAAGCTGCTCAACGATTGGCTCCCGTTAGTGACTGGCTTTCTGAGAGACAGTGCATCCACAAATACTGGGCAAACTGTTATTTACTTCCAGCGACATGTTTCCTGCAGTAAGTATGATTGGATTACTGGTGTACTCTCAGAGCAGCGATTGGACACAGTTAGGGCGTGCGCCGCGGTGCGCAAAGGCCACACGCTTCCGGTTATGGAAAGACTGTTGTCGTCTTGATGCTAAAACACACCCCCAAACCGGTTGCTAGGCTGGGCTTCCAGGTGTGGATGAACGCTCTCAGAGACAATATACAGTTAGGATAGCGACTCTTCAGTGTCAGTGTGATGTCTGTCCTGGTAACATGTACATTACTAAGCTAGCAATCGATGCGGATGGACAACTAATCCACATTTTTGCTGATGTCACGGTAGCTATATTGTAATTCATTTTGGCCAGATGAGCAATACGACACTTACACGACAGTGGGAATAATTCGAAGCACTGGCTAGCTTGTCAGGTAGATGCTGCGCTGAGTATGCGACGGCTACAAACTGTTATGAGCTATTCACATATGTATAAGTAACTACTTCGATCATTAAACAAATAGTAACAAAGCTAAGCACCAGGATGGAAGATTCGTTTATTTTATAGTGTCAACACTTCTTAATATAACATTGTTTAGTAACGGTAAGTAGTCACCAACCTGATTTGCAATTTCGTGAGTTTCTCTTTGCCAATCTTTGTTTCCTATTAACCTTTAGAAATGTCTGAAGTGCTGTTTTTACGAAACTAAAATACCTTATGTTTCATTGGTGCGCCGCCATCAAATTACATTTACACGTAATTATGAAATGTTTCAAAGAATTCCATATTTCGCGCAAAACCACGCCTGCCAGGAAGTTGATAAAAATGGAAGTGGAAGGTTGGAGACTGCCAAGCTGTGGACAAGGAGGAAAAACTTACAAAGCTTTTAGCTGCTAGCTTTTCAGCTATTTCATATCACACATACACACAGGTGGCGGTAATGGGAACGCCAAACAATTGATGTACATAATTAATATAATATTAATAAGAAGGAGAGCCACCCACTGCCTTCTTGACGGCTTCAATACTTCTTTGAATTCAGCAATGCAGGAAAAAAGTAAAGTATTTCTCATCAGATCATACTACTTTCTCCCACGGCTAATAATGATAATGCTTCCAATAAGATGATACTAGGGTTCAGTAGCATATCCAGTTGGGGCACTTGCTCTCACTGGTGCGATCTTATGCTTCAGATAAAATCTTGGCTGGGTTAGTGTTGTCTCTGGGAATCCTGAAGGACAAGTCAAAATTGACTGTCCAGTTGCCCAGGTCAACAGTGTATGGTGCCAGATGTTTTCTTGCTTCCTCTGACATCTGTGATAATTCAGGGGATAGACAGTGGTTACATTTTTAGGAAATACTGCATATCCACATTTTGATTGTGAATAGAAGTCTGAAAATAACACAGTGCTTCAGGCTGGTATGATAGGCTGGTAAGTTATAATTAACATTCCACTATACCCTAGACAGTCTGGTTTTATGGATGACTCACTGTCAGTTTCTCTAACTTGATTTAAAAGACCATGAAGTTGAATAAATGGTGTTCTTTTTACCAGTCCTTCCAAAATGAATTTACCTTAAAGAAGTCCTGGGAACAGAACATTTTTTCAAAATACTGTAAAATGGATTACTGAAGGCAGTTAATCATGCAGTGCATAATGGTTATCTATATTGATAATAAAAGAATTAAAAAAACTTTTTTAGGAATATTATTCTGTCAGAATTTATTTAATCATGTGCATTTTATTTATTTATATTATCTTATTTATTTATTTTTTTCATCACACTTTGTATGTGTTAAAGCTGCTTGGCCTACTTCCTACCTTGGTAACTCCAGTCCTCTGGCCTCTGTGAAGCTGCCTATGGCCACTTCTCTTAGTAATACAATTCAAGTACAAGCCAGGGAAGCGGAAAAGAAACTTCATTACACACGCATCAGAACACAGACAGTAGCTGTCGGTTCCACAGCAGCTCTCTCACACTGAGGTGCAGAGGCCTGTCTGCTCATTTCCTTTAGAGCAGGTTAGCAGCAGTCTCATATTTATATCTCTCTGGCACAGCTCCCAATCCATGTAGTTCACATGAGGACAATGCGCAGAGCACACGCTCAGGCTGTCGCGCGCGTGCGTGCACTCTGTACAGCTCTGTCACACATCTGCAGCTGAATCTGTGGTTGCAGTGACGTGAATGAGGAGCATGCCCCTGACTTCTACCAGCTACATGACATGCGCTGAATGCTGCAGAATACAACAGTTTTAATGATGGGAATTGCTATAGCTATACAAATAAATGAAATTAGGTAGTTTCAAGAATATTTATTTTACATGTTTTAGGATAAAGAAATGCAGCCTTATATATTTGTTCGAAAAGGGATAGAGTCATCTGGAATGAGAAACTTCTGCTTCAAAGGAAAAAGGAGTAACATAGATATTTGCATGAGCAATGGTTACAATTTCTTAGGTATTACCTTTTGATTGAAAGTCAAAAACCTCACTGCAGTCAGTGCTTTGGACTTTTTTCTGTTTCAGAAAGACCATAAACCTTGCCAAATGCCCAGTTCACAGCATGCCTGTCACATTTAATGACTTCCTGATGATGAGAAATGTGTCATTTGCATTTCATCTGGACTGAGTGCAAGTGGTTGCCAGCATCAGCATGGACTGACCTTGAGGGGGTCTGGTCTGGTCTCTCCACAAACCAATCAGCAGCAGGGAGAAGTATTGAATCTCCTGAACAATCTGCTAAATGGTGTGTCTGACATGCAGGGGTTTATTTACTTTGTACAGGGTGTACATATGCAAAACTCACAATGTATATATCATTTTTCTATATGTATATATACATATCTACACACATATATTGAACACATGTGTTAATATGTCTCTCAAAGACTGAACTGGTATTTAGCCACGGTCCTGCTAAGACCGTACTTTGCATTGGGTGTGCAAAACCTAATCAGGGGGCCCAGACCAGTTTACCTAGTTGATCAATCACACACCTTTCTGATAAGGTGACAGATTCTGATATCAGCAAACTAAATTTAAGACTCTCATGCCCCAATCTTTCTGACCTTCTGTTGACTTTGTTCTTTATCATGGTATAACCAGATGGTTGGGGTCTCATGAATGTGACTTACGCTGTAAAACCAAAAGATTCATGGAGGAAGGAAACTGCGGAATTTATGTCAGGTACTCTGGTCTAACAGATTGATACATTGCTACATGCTACAGAAAACAGTATTGTAATATGAGATGACCAGCCCTTCTGTTTTGTGTCAGCTTGTAAGTTGAAGTATGAACTAAACATGAACACATCAGTAAAAACACACACTGTTTAATGTGTTTCTGGTTAAAAAACTAGAGATTAAGACAATAAATAATAAACAAATCATAATAAATACATTAAGTATTCACTTTTCACTATTTTTCCTTGACTGTTGTAAAATTAGATATGTTTATCTGCACTTTGGGCATCAATGTATTTTACTTTTAAATATGCAAAATAAATTTGTTTAGTTATAAATATTCCAAGGTCACAAATTAATTCACCCTGCCAAAAATATTTAATGAAAAGCACTGGTAGACAGAACTGTGTTTTATGGATTTTCTTTGTTGGCAGGTAACCTACCATTATGTATAAAAATCACAGGATCCTGAAATTTATTTCAAAATTTATAAGTATGAGGCCCTGTGACCCTATTTTTTTCTCAATGGATCCCTGATCACAGACAGAGTTATAAATAGAACATCAACAAAATATTAACATCAAATAACTACCATATGGAAAAGATAGATCAGACTTTATCTGGTAATGCAGAGCAGTCTGTACAGATTATCAATCAAGCACTGCCCCCTTGTGGTATTATATGGTTTTGGATTTATAATGGTATGTGTTCAAGTGCAAGGCACTGCATTTAAATATGCCACATTATGAAAACATGAATAACATTTAATCATATATTCATATAAGTATGTAGCTTCAAAACAAGCCTTCTGTGTACAGATGAGTTGCCTAGTTTAGTGCACTGTATGACCTTTCTGACTTCACTTGTGCTATGGCACATCAATTTAGTAATTATTTAGTAATTATAAACATCCAATGACGCTAATGTTGTATTCACTGTCCCCATGACTCCTGCGGATTTTAAGGTCAGATAGTTAAAGGCCATGGTTCCAGTGGCTTATCAGGCTTATAGCAGGCTTTATGGTTTAGTTTTGAACTTTTGAGAAACTTTGGAATTTTATCCCTCCTTTCCCACATGCCATGCCTGGGTCATAAGTTCAAAGGTCAAGGCCATAAAAACTCCCAATAAATGTTTCAATCATGTGATCTATACTGAGCTTTCACAGCTCTCAGTGAATACCCATGAAAGCCATTATATGTCCTTACAGGATCTTCTTGGCACAAAACATGTCCATTTTATGCACGATCTCAGTACATCATCATGTTAGTACCATGGTGGCAACTTCATTTTTTATTTTTATGCCATTATAATGACACTTAAGTAATAAAATCTTTAATGTTTTTTTTTCAGATGGCTGTCAATGGAGGTACAAAGAACATTGTCACACAGAATATTTTCAACCAGGTAGGACACTTTGATTCATGATCATCTTACAGTTGCTGTTCTTGAGATTGTTTTAGCTTAACTTATTTGTCTTGTTTTACTTATTTACTCATTATATTTTAGAAATGTTTAAAATGTAAGACTGTATTCAGATATTGTTTGATGTATTTTCTAGAATTGTAAGTGATGAAAAAATCAGACACACTGCTATTGCTTCCATTAATGGAACATCAGTGGAAGGTCCAGCCAGCAGACCAGAGTCTCTGGCTCATGTCCCACCGCTGTTTCAGCACTGAGCATTCCCCTGCCAGTAGCTCTTCGGGCAGGCATGCTGGCCTTCTCACACCTCCATGATGCAGAGTCTCTCAACGGTGAGGAGAGGTCTCCACAAAACCTTCTCTTTGTAACCATGTCTGTGACAGTTATTCAATAAAAAACCTCAAAGTCTGCCTGATTGAGCTCATGACAATAAAGTATGCTCAGCACACTTTACTGAAACCCGAAAATTAAAAAAAAAAAATTCAGACAACAAAAGGATCTGGGAAACCCACAGCAAAAAATCTGAGACAGGAGTAATGAGGCACTGCCGGTGTGTGACAAATTCTTGCCTTCAGATTTTGCAATAAATAGTGGAGAGTGGCAAACTTCAAACCCTAACCTGTATGGTATTGTTTTGTGTGAATGATAAGTAGTGTCTGGCTCACAGCAGACATATTTGAGTCCAGTGGGATGTTATATGGTAGAGGTGGTGAGAGGAGGGGCCTAAATGAACTGTGAACCATGAGTAGCAGCTGAGCACTGAATATTTCCACTGTGGATGCCTGCCCTGAGGGCTTGTGGGAGGGCACTGTGAGAGAAGGTGAGGTGATGTTATGGGGGAGGAGCTGCAGCTCTGTATTTTTGTGCTTGGAGTTACAGTTGTACATCTACATTGAATACTGCAGAGAATGATGACAATGGCACACCAGAAAGGGGCGAAAGCCTGCAAATGTAATCAAATGTAGATTACGCAGAGGGCGCAAAACCATGCTGAAAATATTGATGTTGATCCCTGTGTTTGTGCTTGGATTTGTTTAGTTCCCTCATTTTTTTTTAGAAATAACACGACAGGTATACAGGTATTCAGTGATATTGCATGGTGCTTTTTTTTACCAAGATACCTGCTCCCTCTTACACAGGTAGGTGCGATCAAAGATGCAGATGCAGGCTTGTGTTTGATGTAAATTCGCCATTCATTGATTGAAATCAACATCAACACTTATTATTATATGTGTGGGCATACATATTCACCATAATTTAATGAAATTACATTTCCTAACATGATTCAGATTTAACTATCATTAGTTCATTAGATTAAAAATAGCAACAATGACAATTTTTGGATGAATGAATTGCTACCCTTGAAAAGTTTGACAAAATATATATATATGTTTTGACAGATTTCTATATCATACATGGCTTTCTATTAAGTGAGATGGTGACAGCAACAACATACAGGTAAAATATAATTTATTTCTTGTTAATATTTGCACATAGCTACCATACTGTTAATACTATATGCCCTGTTGATAGGCAAGCTCCCATCTTTGGAGGTCATTCTTTACACTGCCCTCTCTGTGAGGGTGGAGTCCAGTGTCACATGGATGAATATTTAGTTCTGTGAGGCCTGGAGGAAATTGAAATGTAAGGAGATCTGTAATGTGGATGGTGTGGTCTTGGCAGTGATGATGTGACTGTTTGTTAACAGGACCCATTAACCCCATTACCAGTAGAGACACAAAGACAATCATCTCTACAATCATCATGCCCCTATCGCCTGAGCACCGAGTCAGGATTAACCCAGTGATTCACTTTCTATACATGGTCTGTGATGGATGATGTCATCATTTCATTTCATCCATCTGCACAGGAGCGGTCAGTGTGGGCAGAGGTCATGGCAGTCAGTGTCAGGAATGGTTATTCCTCAACATGTAACACCAGAGAAGTATCAGAGGTGTTAGACTTGCAGCACTTCTGATACTGGTTACATTATTGCCTCTCTTAACTTTGTATTCTGTGTGAGATATGCTGCCATTTTGCTGTAGGACTGCAGTTCCTGCACAGCTGGCATAGGCAAACAAACTGCAGGCAGTTGATCGGCAAGAGGAGTTGTATTATAAGGTGAGGTGGAGAATATGCTGCTGAGTAAGACCAGCTCTACCCCTGCAATACTCTGCAGTACTCCTGGTTATGTAGCTTGGGAGTATTCAGGAATGTATTTTACTTATGGATTTAGGGTACCTTAGCTTAATCTACCACTCAGGTAGTCCTCTGTATACATTTATGCTGAAATCTAGTCCTGCAATATGACCTTTAATTTTCAAAGATTAACCAGAATATGCTATTTCATTTTGATTAAAACAAACAACTCTTTCATTTGCATCTCATTGCACATTGAATTTAAAACAAACACAGAACTATACAGTATATCAAGAATACTAAGAATCTGAAAACATGAAAAGCAGCATCACAATTAGTAAAAAGTTACAACTGTAGACAAGTAAAAGAGGATATGGCTTTGTAATAATTATGTCAGCTCACAGTCAGCTAGTACAAATGGCAATTGAACTAACTATTTAGAATAATTTCTTTTTTATTATTTTGATTTCCAGGTCAAGGTAAACAGTCAGGTCATTTAAAGCACCCCTTGCCAATACATCTTGGGACCCTCAGCAAAAGGCTCCAGACACACCAGCTCTACTGATTGTGTTTGAGTTTGGTGAGGACGACGGCAGCTGTGTCCCTGGCCGGCTCAGCCTTGTGGTCCACCACGGAGAAGACCTTCATGGTAGTCTGTGTGAGGAGCGAGCCCAGGACCCCAGCTCTGGTCTTGCACGTCAGTAGGTAGAGCAGTTCCTGTCGGAACCTCCTGCTCACCATGCAGTAAAGCAGGAAGTTGGTGGTTGAGTTGAGGTTCTGCAGCATATTGGCCAGATCACTAATTACGTTGATGGGGATGGTGTAGTCATTCCTGTCGAAGGAGTCATCATTGTACGCTGTGCGGAGGATGCAGTAGGTGACAAAGCGGGGGAGGCTGAGGACCACAAAAGTGACCGACACGGTACCCAGCAGCAGGATGGTCCGGCGGACCATGCCTTTGGTGGTCACGCCCTTCATGGTTCGCCGCTCCTCCTTAGTGAAGAGCTTGCTGGCCCTAGTCAGGTGATGAGCTATCAGGGAGTTGAAGATGATAATGAGGATGATGGGGATCCCCCCAGAGAGGAAGGTGGTCACCCACACCAGGACAGTGGAATATGCCCCATCCTTATACCGGCAGAGGGGCAGGGTGACATTCTCACCCCCGGGTATGGTCAGGTTGACAGGCGTGACAGCGTTGATCCAGAACATAGGAATGGAGGCCAGGTGGGAGAAAAGGACAATGGTGGTGCAGATGAGGACTGTGACCCGGGCCTGGGAGAAGTGCTGTTTAGCAGTTGTAATGCTCAGCACTAGGTAGCGCTCGATGGTGAAGATCACCACAATCCAGGATGAGCTGTAGAGGGCGCCATACTGCAGGAAGCCCAAGATGCCACACCAGGGGTGGGAGTGCCAGAAGGGCTGCAGCTGTAGGAATGTCAAGGTCAGGTCCAGGAGGATAACCCAGACCAGGTAGAAGGTATCCATGATAGCCAAGGTGCTCAGATAGATGATAGCTGTCTCAGACATCCCACACTTGCGAAAGCAGATCATGTAGAATGTAAACAGGTTGGCTGTGGAGGTAAGAACCAGAAAAGTTCTTCATTAATTGCTATCCACAGCTTGTTCCCATCTGCCTTCGGGAGTATTTTACCTCATCTCCGTGTATAGATATGTCTGGATATTTTCAAAACCAATGTTATGATAACAGTGACCCATCTAATTGCAACTCTTTCAAAGTTCTCAAACCCCAAATCCACAATCTGAGCCATTTAATATGATGAAGTCAATCGATATTGTACAGTATGGCCATAAAAATAAAAACAAGAGCCACAAACCTGGGATACCCAATATACACAGCAAGGGGTAGTACACCTTCTGAACTGCGATGAAGATGCTGGTCCCATCCATTTTTCTCTCATTGCCTCTCAGTATCTGATAACAACCTCCGTGCTAATGCCTACAATAAAACCATTACCACAGTAGATGCAATGCCATTATAGATAGATAGTGTAAGAGCAGAGAAGGTATTATGAGTGTAATAAATGTATGTAGCAAGCAATGTATCATATAAAATATTGATTATTTCCTGTCATAGAAAATGGAAGATATCTGTAGTGCTTTGCTATTTTTGAAGCTCTCCAGCTTCTCAAACTGCTATCTCATTATTGAAGACATGGATAAAAAGCTATGAAGGTTTATGTTACCTGATGTAAAATTCTGAACACCTTCCACAGACACAGGCTAAAACATGTGCATTAGAATCTTGATTTAGAGTAGCCAGTATTGAGTGACCTTCTAAGTTCATGTAAAAGGGGACAGTCACTGTCCATTCGTTTTACTTAAGGTGCAATTAGAATACTGTCTTAACAATGCTTTTCAGAGCTCAGCAAGACTATGTAAATATTAACTCAAAGACATATTGTTAGTGAGCCCATTAGTTCACTTATCATGCACTTTCAGTGATGAAATCAGTCTGAGCAGAGGATACAAACCTACACATATCTATCCCCTGAAGAGGAATATTTATATCATTGTTTAATCAGTTTAAAATATATATGTTTAACTAAAGTCTTGCTCAATACACAGGTTTTCAGGATTTCCCAGTTCTTCACCTGAAGTAAAGACACAAAAAAGTGAAAGATTGAAAAAGTGCAGAGAGGTAAAAATTGAGCGAGTGAGGTGAGTTTTGATTTGGAAATAAGGGAAGGGCTGAAAGCAGAAGCTGAGAACAAAGATTGCAGATCTAATGATGCTCAGGTCTGGGAAAAGATGTATACGGGGAGAATGACTCCAAGAAATAATCACTGAAGACTTACAGTGAAACGCAGATGAAATAGTTACATAAATACATTTATGAAGCATAATTATTTCTCTCTCATACATCAAGACAACCAGGCAATAAATATGAACTTAAGTAGACAACATCCTCAAATTCAAAAAGTATTCAATCCATGTTCAGATAGTTTGCTAGTGAAAGTCATACTTGTATAATCTTACCGATGCAAGGCCTTGGTAGACTTTGGCTTCCTTTGAGAAAATATGTACCATCATATATTCCTTTGTTCATTTGTTTATGAATGTGCAACTATCAAAGCATAAACTGCAATGGGCTTTTCATATCTTCAACTGTAACTGCGAGGGTGAAAAAAAAACATTTTTTTTCCCCGGAAAAAAAAGCAAATGATAAAACCTGTTTGAAATCAAATACCCCAAAGCATGTGATATTGAAACAGATTAAAATGTCTGACAGCTTTAGCCACTGTGGTAGCAGCAGAGGGACAGACAGTGGTACTTACATTTAAGGGTCATGCTGTTGGAGAATGCCACTCCTAGAGAGGTGAAGGCTGCCTGATGAGAAGGATGGTAATGGGCAGTAAGAAGGTAGTCAGTGACAGTGGCTATGGCTTGTTTAGCTGCCCTGCATGCTCAGGAGTGGGCTGATCCATATGGAGACAGTCATATGGAGGGCAGGTGGATGGTACTCCACAGGAAGGAGGAGGAAATCTAGCTATCTATCACCTGTGTGTGCTCATCAATTGATCTGTGTGATTTGCCCCTCCCTAAGGTAGATTATTTACCAGCTCAGAGCTCATATTCAGACAGTGCTTCAGAGGGGAGCTTATCTAGGATAACTTTTGCATTCTACCATTCTATGGATGTGATTTAGCTGAGTACAGAGGAAACCTACTCTTAGATCAGTACCTCTACTTGTGAATTGAGGGCCTAGTCAACCTAATGCAAATATCCCTGTTGACAAAGTTTGGATGAAACTGATATATATATCAAACATGTATGGGTATAAAAAAATGTGTTATGATATTTACTGTAATGCAATGTAAATATATAATATGCATATAAATTATATTATGTTTGTAACAAATATGATATTTATGCTGTTTGTTAGAAGAGAGTGCAGTACTTCAGCACAAGGCACATGTTGAGAGCCATGCTGCAGATAAGACTCCCTCTTGTGGTTGGCATCCATCATAGCATTCAGATGCTGAGCAATACATTTTTCCCACCCAAAATATATGAATACAATGAAATCTTTTCTTAAAAATACATATACAACTATTTTAACAGCAGGAAATGTGTAAACATGTGCAGTCTGTCCTCTTTGCAGCAGAGTTGCAGTTCAGAAGAGGCCCAAAGGTCAAAGGGGAAATTTGAATTTAAACCATTATGTTGTCATCCCAGAAGAACCAAACTCATACGCCAAAGCTACAAAGCAGAAATAAAACAGATTTTCCATTTTTGTCCAGCTCTTATGACTTAACATACTTTTCAAATGTCAGAATGTTGGTGCCACCAAGAGGCCATTTTTGGTTACAGTCTGTCACCATATGCAAATCATTATGTTTTACTGAAGGCGTGGGAAATAAAGCAATACTTACATCAATTACTTCCATTTTGATCACATAACAAAACTTTAACTTTGTGCTATCATGATATTAATTTTTCATCTGGTCTGACATAAAAACATGTGCAATCATCCTTTCAAAGTATTCTGGAATATTTATGAAAGCATATCAGTTCAAAAACCTAAATCTTAGGTTGATGGGGCTCGTGTCATCATCTCAGAATAGCTGAAAAAGTATTTTTCACATGTATTGTGATATTTATTTATATTTAAAAAGAACAGGCAATTACTGTGATATAGATTTTATATTGCTCAGGCCTATTTCCTAAAAGCTATTTTTCCAAAAACCAATCTGGGAAAACAAACAAAACAAAAAACCCCATAAATGAGCCTAAACCAATAGGATTTCAGCTGTGGCTGCCTGTTTTTGATGTGTCCAGGTTGTTAACTCCATTTCAGTGATGTTATAACATGTTTCTTTTCACCTGCTGCCCTGTCTCTTTGGGAGTTCTGGCCCTCTCTAATCCTCATTAGAGAGGGCCACCAATTGTCAGTGGTTCTGTATGTAAAATGTAAATACCCTTCACAGCAATTACTTACAGTACACATACTTACAACATGCACACACTCTCACATGCATGCATGCATGCATACAGAATATGTTGGCTACCTCCTGGAACAAAGAGCAATTGGTCCAAAAAAGCATATTGGAAAGAGTTTAAAACGTTTGTCTTTTTAATTTTATTTATGGCAAATTACAGAATTAACAAAAAGGTGAAGATAAAAAATTGACATGGGATGAATCAAAACTAAAAAGCTTACTGTCAAATTTGGAAATCATAATACAAGACTGGAAAAAGGTTATTTCACACACCCCTGTCCTGTTCTTGGACCAAAACCAAAATTTCAAAATTTGAATAAGGGTATTGGCTGAATCAATGCTCATCTGGACTTGTGAAACACCCCCATAGGTGCCGACCAATCTTCAAAACAACAAAAAAAAGGATATTAAGTTGAATATACATATATATTAGGAAACATAACTTAAGACTTAATATTCATGGTCAGTTCAAAAAGGAAACTAAAAATTAAGTGGTTTGACAATGAAGATTCCTGGTCCTTTCTGGAGGTGCAGTGGCTGCAGACCCAGAGTGAGACATGATTACTGAGGTGCACATGGTTGAAGATGAGTTGTAATCCCTGCAAAACTCAAAATTCTTCTGTCAACATCACCATCGTTCACATGGAGTAAACACAAAATGTGAGACCTGTTGGAATGGCTGAAACTGTAGCTCTGTATACATGGTAAAATTCAGACCATTCAACTGAACCATACATCATTTCAGTATACACTACATTATCTGTGGTAGAAAGACATACTTTTCCATTATTCCAGTTATACAGGTGGAAAAACTACCTTATGGCAATACTGCCATATTTTTTTTCCTTTTTGTTTAAACCTTGTAAGTGAGAGATATGTTTAAAAGTATCATTCTTACACATTTGTCTGTAATTACAAAATGTAACATATATTATTTGTAAAATACCTTTGTTACAGCATTAGCCTAACATCTATCATTTTAAAGAGGAGAATGGCTATTTTACATGGCTAAACCAAAAGGGAAAAAAACTATCCTGGTTAAAGGCAGTGCAAAACCATGAGAGGACGTTGTCATGCTGAAGCACCCATTTGTCAGGTACAGCAAAAAAAAGAAGTCATACAATGTAGCAATGTAAGCTTTTTTAAGGAAAGCTGAAAGATTTTTCCTCTTTAAACATTAGGAGCATTATGGAGAAAAAGCAAACAAATGAATGGCAAATGGACATCCATTCATTTCCCTAATTAAAAAATAAAATAATTAAAACATTCCTAACTTTGCAGTGAGGATTGGCAAAATGTCCAGGACAGTAGATCTTACAGATATCACATTTTTGTGATAATACTTACTGTCATCATCACCACAGTTACTGTCCCAGACTAAAACATAAAAGACAAAAAAAGACAACACATAAGTGAAAAACAAATTGACAAGTAAACAAAGGATAAGTACACAAGCAATTAATATTTACACTGAATACAGGCATTTCATCATTGCATCATCACAAACCCCTGGACCATCCCAATGCCCTGCTCCCTCCCCCCGACACCCCCCCCAGCCTCCCTTTAACCTACAAAGATCAAAGATCGAATATGGGAAACCCCAAACACCTTCGGACAAAAATGTCTGTTCAGTCCGCCTCTCCTCCCGGAGCACAGTGCTTGTGTAGGAGCGGAGGGAGAGTAGCAGCGGTTTGGACAGATACTGGAAGCTGTACATATTGGACAGGCAGGCAGGCTGGCTGCAGTGCCTGTGGGTCCCAGAGCACAAAGCAGTGGGGCCAGTCCATCACAGACACTGGAAGCTCAGTTTAGAGGTTGTCCCCAGGCTGGTACTGAGGCTCGGTGGCGGTGAAGTAGTCCTCCAGGAAGGCCTGCAGGTACTCAAAGGTTGGGCGCTCCTCAGGGTCCTTCTTCCAGCACTGCACCATGAGCTCGTGCAGGGAGCTGGGGCAGTCCTGGGGACAGGGCATCCTGTAGCCACGTTCCACCTGTTCCAGAACTTCCCGGTTGTTCATCCCTGAGGTGCATACGCATGCATGCATGCATGCATAGACACGCATACATAAGCATTCACATGGACAGACAAATGCATGCACAAATGAAAGGATATGTACAGATGCAAACATACATATGTGCACATGCAAATGAATGACCCCAAACATGCCCGCACGCACACACAATCGCACAGATACATAATATGCAAGCACAACAAAATGTAGGCATACACAGGCAGACACACAGATATGAGCAGATGCATATGTGCAGAAGAAAATAAGTGCCCTCCATACAAGCACACACACAAACAAATGTACACATGCACATGTGCAGAGAATGGTATGCACACACAAATTAATGTACCCCACATGCGCAAATTCACACACAAATTAAGAAAAAAGTGTTACATAAGATGTGCACATGCATGAATACACACACGCACAGAGACACGCACAAAGTGAAAAGAGAAATGGCAACAAAGAACAGAGAGATGGAACATCCATGAGTTCAATGGCAAGGGAAAAAACCTTCACCACAATTTTATAGAGAAATAACAATGAACTTTCTCTGCCCAGAGCAAGACCTTCGCTCAGGTTCTGAGCACGAGTTGCCAAAAATCTCAGCCTCTGGAAGTTTCTGATGGGGGCTGATTTGGGTAGTCAGACTACTGTGTGCCTGAAAGGTACTTGTATTTATACCAGGCTGGATTCAGTCAAAACTGAACACTCTACATTAACAAGCATCTGGAACATGCATCAGAAATGTATTAGGATGATGTCAAAATCCCCTTGGCCTAGACTCAACAGCTTGACTCCTCTCTCTCGCTCCCTCTCTCTCATGGTCTCTTTCATTCTCTTTCTATCACCAAACTTCTCATTTTAAAACTCTCAAGCATGACATGTTTTGAGTAAGAATGCAAGGTGTCTATAAAAGCCTTTATTCATGGTTTTATTTGAATGGCTTAAAAGGCCTCAACTCTGTTTCTCTCTCTCCCGCTGTCACTGTCTTGGTCTCTCCCTCTCTCTCTTGCAGCCACCCAAGTGCATTCCATTTGGATAAACATTTGCCTCCCTCCTGGAAAGTCCAATGACAATAATATGGCACAGACTGTGACTATCATTTACCATTAATCATTAGCAGAGGGGATAACATCAGGATGGCTTCTCTGACGGCATGACTTGGATTATGTGCCATCCAAGACATATACCTCAAAGCTGGTCTACTCAAAATCTCATTCATCCATCCACCATGGACCATTTTCTGTAATGGCCAACAGCGATGAATATAATGTTAAACCATACATCAGGCATGTCACATGACATCTTATTCCCTGTTTCACATTATAGGGCTTAGTTTATTTCATTCCTGTTCTTTAAGTCAGAAAGGCTTCCTGATCTCACTGACTAAAGTTTGTCTATCATTAGCTATCACCCCCTCACCTGGGTAGGGTACCCGTCCTTTGGTCACCAGCTCCGTAAGCAGGATACCGAATGACCACACGTCTGATTTGATGGTGAACTTCCCATACAGTGCAGCTTCTGGGGCTGTCCATTTAATGGGGAACTTTGCACCTGAAACAGCAGGGGGGGAGGGGGGTCAGAGTCAGAAATGAAGGGTTGGGTGTATTATCTGCCATTGTTTCTTTCATTTTGGACCTGGGGGTTACTAAATGCTCAGGTGGATCACTGTGTGTGCTGGTAGATCACTGCGTGCTGGTGATGTTACATTTAACTGGACAGTTATTCGGCTGAGTCATTGTGGAGGAAACACAATATGTCTTGGCTCACATTTGTTCCTTTATGCCTATTTGACCGACAATACAGACATGTAACCAATCAATTTTGATTAATCAGTTATTTCTCTGATTAATTATTATAGATTATGAAGTCGATAGACACTTAATTAAGCTTGTTCGACTTAGACTAGTGTCTAGGACTTGCTTAAATGGCAGATGTAATAAAAACATTTACTTGCATTATTTAAGAACCATTTTCAATTACTCCAACTATTAAAGCTTATCAAGGTGAACAACCCTAAGAGCAGGATTAAGTCGGTTCAGTGATCACAGGGGTGGCTTTGGAGAAGACCCTGATGGACCCTGGTCTGGGTTGTTCCCTGCAGCAGTCACAGGCTGGATGGAACTGCATGTCAGGTCACTCTTCCTGGGGATGGGAGAGGGTGCCTTAGATCTGACACTGCAAGGGGAAAGAGGTGAGAGACCAGGCCATGTTCTCTCCCGTGTTTTTTCTGGGGAACGAGGGAAAGGTTACACAGGCTGCCTCTAGGCCGCAGCTAAGCGAATGACACGACCTCTGAAGCATTTCCTCTGGTGACCTCACTCAGCTGGCTGAAAGCGCTGCACAGGGAGTGGTAGGGTGACTGCGCAAGGGAATGACCAGGAAAATCGATTCAAGATCGCACACAACTACAACACTAACACATGAGCACGCACCTTGCCGAGCTGTGTACTCATTGTCCTCGATCAGCCGGGCCAAGCCAAAATCGGCGATCTTGCACACCAGGTTGTCGCCCACCAGGATGTTAGCAGATCGCAGGTCCCTGTGGATGTAATTCATCCTTTCGATGTACGCCATGCCTGCAGCCACCTGGGTGTAAAAAGCAAATTTAGGACCCCTGACTACACACTTATATCTGCTAGTTGACAATGTAGAACACAAATGAGATGTGGATAATACATATATTTCTGAGAAATCCAAAATTTTAAATTCAATGGTCATTTCATTATTTAAGTCACAGACTGCAGTACTCTACACAGCCACAGACCGCAGTACTGCACACAATCACACATCAGTGGACAAAACACAACTTACCTGTGCTGCCATGTCAACCAGATTGGGCAGCTTGAGCACTCGACCCTCCCCATCCTTTAGGAAATCCAGCAGGCTTCCTGAAAGGAAAACAGGCATTCAGCAGCAGCGCACACTGTACGTATATCAGTGCTCTTACAAACTCCTGATTAACAACATTTCCCTTCCATACCAGATCACAACTTGAATGTTAGCGCTGGGTTTTCAGTTTTCGGAGACCAACATAAAATACATCAAGCACAAATGAGACTCGCGTTCTCTTCTTTGTATGCTTGCATATACATTAATAGTTAAAGAGCAGCGTTTCATATGTATTGCTGCAATGACAGTTTCCTGGAAGGATTCCATGGATGTTAAATATGGGCCCTCATTATAGTCTCTTTGAGTGCACCAGAGAGAAGAAAGACATTGTTGAAAGCCAAAACTGTAGCGCAATGACGCATTCTGGGTGAGTCACACAGTGGATGAAGCCGACCATTTTTTTCACGAAAGAGGCACAGTCAGAAAACAGGGAGAACATGAGGCAATAGCTGAATGATGCCATTTTACATGGTGCCGCAACAATGTTTACAACTTTTTTTCTGGATTTACGTTAGGGCTAACATGGTAGTTTATATGAATGTAATGCTGAATTATTTTAATTATAACTTCTGTAACATTTTGACTATTTCTTTCTGGTTTTGTTTTGATATTGAATACATACTATGTTGTTCTGGAGCAAACAATTAATTTTTACTGAATTAATTATAGTTTGTCTCCAGGAGACCAACACATTTCATTCATGGCAACATTCACAACTCAAATCCCTTTTAAAAAATAAAACCTTTGCCAAACAAATAGTTCTGAGCAATTAACAACTGGGATGGTGTAAACTGAGTGAAACTTTTTAAACACATCACCCCATTGGTTTCTAGGTAAGTAAGACCTACAGTTTTTGGGGACTTACTGTCATTCCAGTTCAGTACTAGATGAGCCTGTGCAGATATACCTGTCACCTGACTGTTCAGTCTGCATGCAGAAGATCATATAAACACTCCACAAGACAGAAAACCACCAATTTTAATGTTCACAAAGTAAGAAAAACAAATACATTTAGGGTACTTGATCCATTCACATTCTGCAAGGATCAGATGAAATTGCAGTAGTGAAAAGGCAAAGTGGTGGACTACTTCCATTTTCAAATTTAATTGGAAGAGGTTTGTTTAAAAATGAACCATGCAATTTAAAATACAAGCTCATGCCTGCATTTGTACCCTACTGCCTATATTTAAGCTTTGTAAATGTAGCAGTTTTAACTTATGTTAGGAACCTCTCCATGTTTGTTTCCCTTAAATTTTGAGTAAATGCTAAAACAATGTTGTCCATGCCATTTCTAAAGCAAAGTTTACTTCATGCTGTAACTTCAATGTCCCTCAAGTCACCCTTCCTTCATTCATATTGGTTCAGTGGTTTAGGGCTGTTTGCCAGTGGTCATTCTATATGTGGAAACATGTGAGATGGCTCTACATTCTAACCATTCAGGTCCAAATTGCATGGCAGACCAAGGTTATTTTCTTGGCTGTTTTGTAGTCCAAAGTCAGCCCTGTTTACTGGACTGAATACATCACTAGACTCCTTATTCCAGCCTCTATACCATGTGCTATAAGCTTAAAGTCTCTGACAGGCCGGTGGGAATTTAATTTGGCCCAATTTTTCACCACTTGGATTTTTATTGCTGGCCCATTTAATTGTTGTAAAGTCCGCTTATTTAAGTAAAACTTTTATTTAAACTCTTGACAGACATGGACTCTAATTAGCACAGCACATACAGATTTGAGTCAGTTTGACATCAACAATGGAAAACATCTTCCTTTAGTGAGAGTAAATCAAGTTTTATAATGCCCTGTGGACTTTCTGGTGACAGTTGACACTGGCTTTGTGCTATGGGTCAGGCATAGTGACCCACCTTTTCCCATGTACTCAGTGACAATGTAGATGGGCTCCTCAGACACCACGGCATACAGCTGCACCAGCTTGTCATGCCGGAGCTTCTTCATGATCTGAGCCTCCTCCAGGAAGGACTCGGGAGACATGGTACCTGGCTTCAGGGTCTTCACCGCTACCTTGGTGGTGCCATTCCATGTTCCTGCCAACCATGAGCAGGCACAGTGTGACCACATGCAATGCACATGCACGTACCCCCCCAAAAAAAACACACACACACACACACACCTGCATAACAAACCATTTTTGCATACACTACCACCCAGTGCAAGATCATGCTCATATTTTCTAAATCTACATTGATCTCAAACTAGACAAAAACCATTTTCATCTTTAAAATTCTCAATTTTCATAGCTGCTAAAATAGTGAGCACATTTTGCATGGGCAAAAAAACTACAAAACAAACAAACCAGTTGAAAATTAGAGTTTGCTTGACTTTTTTCATGTATGACATAAAGCTGTCCTTAAGAACATACAAGTGTGACTTTAACCCATGGATTAATATCTGTCAAGAGACCAGATAAAGACCTGACACGATTAAAAAATACATAAAACATCAATTTCAGAGTGGATAATCCATTGTAGGATGATTACTAAAAGTAAGGCACTGTAATGCCTTCCTCTGACCCTCTGCCAGCTGCTGTAGCAGAGAAAGATAATACATCTTCAGTGCATAGCCAGACATCAATAAAACTAGTAACCCTGGCATGCAACTTTTTCCCCATAGTGTATGAACAAACATCAAAATAAAAAACAATTAAAAGGCAAGCAAGCTCTCGACCTGGATTCAATAAACATCAGTCCTCATGTTTGCTGTGCAAATAAATCCATGTATTTTTTATATTCTCAGCAGGGATTCAGATTCTGACTGTAAAGAAACCCCGAACACTTTAGACATTCATTTGTAAGTCAAATGTAAGGACAAATCTTGATTGAATCCTCATTTCCATCTATGGTACTCATGCATGAATCTGTGGTGCAGGGGTCAGATGTTTAACTTTGGGGTGCAGTAAAGCACACTGACGGGTCTGTGGGACAGGTAACACAGCTAAAGCTCTCCTGAAATGCACTTGAATTGCTGGAGTCACATAGGTTTACTCTGAGGTCATGGAAATGCAAACTGCCAGAGAGGGTGTAGGTTAATTTGGCAGGAGAACGTCAGGCAAACTCTGGGTGTTAACTATACACTGGAGTGGGAGTTAGTGAGAAGGCTGAGGCTACACCCCTGGATGTAAGTCATGAGGCATTCCAGCTGTGAATAGTTCCACTTCTTCACTGGACACATGTGAAAGCCTAATAGCACTATGATTACAAAATTAGACCATGACGTTATCACCATCATATATAGGATAGGGAAAAGGAAACTGTGAGCTTGTCATTTTATCAAATAATTTTATATGAATAAAAAAGAAAAAGTACTGAGAGGAAGGTTTGGAGAAACAGTTGGAAAACTTCAGGGTATCCTGGAAAAAAAAAATTGATTACCCAATGGGAGTTCTTCACTGAACCCCATTCCGGAATAATAGCTTTGTATTCTATCAAATTATCCATTCAATTGTCATGACATACCTCAGGATTTGTCTTTCACAGACAAAACCTTAACACTCTTTAAAAATACAAGTTTGTTTACTGCTGTGGTTTGTTGCAGTTTTCCAGGATACCCTTCAGTGAAATACAGTAAATGTACTGAATTGTTTTGCCTTACCAGACCAAACCTCAGCAAAACATCCTGCCCCCAGCTTTACTTCCAACTCAAGCGAGTCTCTGGAGACCTCCCAGGCATCGTGAGACAGGCCCACAGTGTCGGGTGAGTTGTTCACACACACTCCCGTTAAATTAAAGCACAAACCATCCGCACTCGCTACAGGGAGGGAAGGCAAGGCAGAGAGGGTTAACTACCAGGGAGAGGAACATGCAAAGAGGGAGATGGAGGGCGGCCGTCTGGTTCTGAAGGGGCAGTTTCCATGGTAATCATCTGACAACCCTTCTCCACTGCTTCTCTTTGGTGGGAATGCAGTCTCACATTTCTATTAATGTGTATTTTAATAACGTGCCGTTATCTATTCACAAAAACTTTAAATGAGGGATGTTCCCAACCTCACTTCCCAGGAGGAATCTGGGGATTTCATTTCTGTACGGTGGTAGGAGAAAGGCTCTAAGTGGATTACACAGGTAACATGACCCGGCCCGTTCAGAGCGCGCCCTCCATGCGGCCTCAGGTGGTACGTTACTCTGGGAAGTCTTCCCGTACCCATCCAGACCTCCCCAAACTGCCCGTTCCCCAGACGCTTGATGAGCTGCAGCGACTCCCGTGGAATCTCCCACACGTCTTTGGTTTTGACGGACAGGTCGGCCAAGCGGGGCATCCCTTTGTGGCAGGGCACCACCAAGCGACAGCACAGCCCTGCTGCCCGCTCTGCACACAAGCACAGGATGCACACGGACAAAGTGAGCGAGACAGAAGGCTACAGAGAGAGGGAAAGATACAGAGAAGGAGAAGAGA
Source organism: Albula goreensis (assembly GCA_022829145.1). Taxonomy (NCBI): domain Eukaryota; kingdom Metazoa; phylum Chordata; class Actinopteri; order Albuliformes; family Albulidae; genus Albula; species Albula goreensis. Next base: position 14,525,384 of record CM040747.1, on the reverse strand, counting down.
AAGACAGAAGCAAAGAGATAGAGGAAAGAGAGGGAGAGGGAGATGACAGAGAATGTGGCTTCCCACAAAACTTCTGAAGCAAGCTCTGCTCGCTTCTGCAGCAGGTCAACGCAGGTGATGGGCCAATAGCTTGACCATGTCAACTCCATGCTGTAAAGTAACTGGTTATGCAAACCAGTGAAAAAAGAAAATGCAATAAATCTCCTTTAATTTATAACAATGCTATGCAACTAATAACTACTTTTTAAATACTGCAATGCTCCAACATGTGACACACAGACCAAAATCTGCATCAATGTTTTGAGGCAGAACACAATGTTGTCTTTTGTAACACCAAAGGAAACATAATTTTTCCTTCACTCTCATGGAGACAGTTTGTTTGGAGCACATTGATTAAAAGGGATGCTTTGGATAGTCGCATTTCCACTGGTTTGCGGCTGACATTTACTGAAACGCGTGTTCCCTGGTCAAGCCGCCAGGGAACTCGATGCTCCATGTGATAAGGCAGGAGCTGTTTGCTCGGAGCAGTAAACCACAGATAAGGCCATCTCTTTCTCTCTTAGCTAGTTTACACCTCTGCAATTAAAACCATCTGTGCTTAGGGCTTAGCGAGCGGACGTTACCATCAATGCTGTACTTTGTGTCTCATCTTCTGTAATAAACAGTGGTCAATAGGATGAGCTGGAGAGACTAAGAGGGTTGCATGAACGCAATATGAACTGGGTGAATATTTCCACAGGCCAAGTGAAAGCAATAAGAACGTCATGTTGGACTGTACAAAAAAACTTTTAAGTTTGGTTTTGAGTGATAACTCTTGCCTTTCTCATCTGGTTGTGAATGGGAATATGGACAGGATGGCAGTGGAAATTTTGCATGCACAACAGCTGTGAGACCAGACTTCCAGGTTTAAATGAAAAGCTTAGCACTAAGTGAGAAGCTAAATACTGCAGAAAGCATTGTGCACATAACAAAGAAAAATACTACATACAGCAAGACACCAAAGAATGCAAGGGGGAGTGAAAGGGACAAAATAATACTCATGTGGAACGGCTGGAAAACAACTACACTCACAGAGTCAAGGACGTTCAAAGAAACCTAAAGGCAGTGTTATGAGGCGTGGTGATAGAGGCCATTAAAAGAGACAGATAATGTGGTACACCATGCGAAGCAAAAAAAAATCCATAATATTCATTTTCAAAGCATTTAAACATCAATACATCGATATGCTAACTGGGGCATACAGCGAACAAAATCACACCATTTGTTGTCAGAGACAGAGAGAGATGGAGAGGGGGGATGGAAAGCGGTCTAATATTTCAGACATGCGGTCATAAATGTGTTGTGCTGACGTATAGAAATGGTCCTGCCATCAGCTTCCAATGGTTCCTAGCCTATGCAAGTTGGACAAAGATAAGCATGATGAGCAGAGTTAGGAAACATGACCAAGTTCTGTCATAAGGGATACACAAACTGCACATGACAAAGGGAAGTACACACAGCACTTTGTGGCTTCTGAACCTCATGCTTTACTGTTCAAACCATGACCTGTGGTCTGAGCTTGGTTATCATTATGCTACTTTTTCTTTGCATGAAGGCACCAAACAGATCACATTATTTTTCTATTAAAATATCAATACCCAGCCTGCTGACAGTGTTAATTTCATAATAATGTTAAAACCATATGGGCATTTACATAGATGTTTCTCAACTATACTGAAGCAATGGCAGTGGTATGAGTGTACCTTTGGTTCTGAGCGCCACTTTCCATTCTCACCTGAGTAATGCTGTACGAGCTGCTGAAGCGTGTCAAACTGGGCCCTTGTAGTTATGTAATACCCTCCACTGTCCAACTTGCGGATCTTATAATGTTTGACGTGGTCTCCTTTGACGTCGTCCCAGTCTCGTATGGATAAGGAAAAGGCACCTGAAACAGGAGAGGACAATATGCAGCCTGAGCCAGACAGGGAATGCAGAGGTGCAGTAATGACTACACACGGTTAGAATGCCTGTCATTCTACACCAAGCTCCCTTATACTCCTCTGAATAGCCATTTTTCCCCTATGAAAATTGAGTTGAAAAGGATATTTGATTACTGAATGCACATTGATCACACAGACACACACAGACACACTCACACACAACCTTCTGAAGACACTGAAGTCTTATTTTATGGCCCATATCCCGAATGAATGCATCATTTTTGGCATTTGCTTTCTTAGCACTGCTTCAAGTGCCTTAGTCTCACATTCAAAACCAGTGGAGCTGATAGAGGAGCTATATATTCCTTTGGATGCTCTTGCCTTCAAAATTTTCCCCAAACAGAACTTCAATATTGTCACAGTCTGGTCCTTGCTACAGTGTATAAACACAAAAGTAGATCTGAGTTTTTTTTTCCATTCATTGATTTACTCAAACAATGAAAAATGGGATACAGTCTGTCACAAGCTTTGATTGAATTTGTAGCCTCGACTAGTTCCATTCAAAGGCATACCAATGTGCCTGAGAAGTGAATTTAAATGAGAACTTCCTGAAACTTTGCTCTTTTTTTTTTTTTTTTTTTTTTTTTTACTTAGCACAAAAGAGTCTCCTGCATGCTGGCCCTCTCTTCCAGTCACAGACAATGGCACTGATGCTGCTTGGTGTTTAGCCATGGTGCCACTTCAGGGTTACCTTTGGTGGTTTCACTCTCCCGGATGAGGAAGGTACCACGGGGGTTGCCGTTTGACAGGAGCTGTCTTTCTGCATCCTTTCGGCCGAGCTTACCGAAGTACCAGCTGGGAAGGGAAGAAACAAGGGGGTGAGAGCTCCATTTAAAAGAGCGGTTTACTCCACATAGCATTTAGCACTAGTGGCGTGGTGAAACTGATCTATCTGGAGTGGGGGTGGAGCAGGAAGACCCTTGTCCCAGAATGCAATGAGACAAACTATGCCATAATTTGGTTTTCTTTGTGAGATGGCTTGCTAAATTTTGCAGAATGGCACCACATAAAAGAGATACAATTACTGGTTGCCTATGGGCTCACAGACTGGGAATCTAAAGTATTGTGGTGTAATAAATGCTAGCAAAATCCTCAAGAGATGGGAAATGTCTCTCGCACGCCCAACAACCCCTTTGTTCCCAAATTGAATCTTCTCCTCCTCTCTCCTAACCCTTAGTTAATTTCAGAGTGCTATAGTGTGTGCATAATGAGACGGTGTCTCACTGTGTACCAATAAAATGAGCGCATCATTATTCATCCTGAGGAGCCTCAGAGACGCCATGGGGACTTGGGCAGGCGGCATCTCCCCACGTCATGTGACCACACAAGACTTCACAGTCATCTAGGAAGGGGCCCTCCCCACATTCTAAGACATTTTTAAACATCAAAAATCCTGGATTTAATCAAATTTTATTGTAACTGTGTCTAATAAGTAATAAGTAATGCTAACAAACCCATACCTCTGAAACTGCATGCCTCTCCACAGGCATAAATTAAACGCTGTGATTTCATCCATTTTCATAGCCATCTGATACCATCAACTGCACACTTTCAAAATGAGGAAATATTTGTACAGCTCCCAACCTGTGACATAAAGCTCATTGCCCATTTAATGTGACAAAGAGAGGGTGTAAGTATGGAGTGTTGGGAGCAAATGTATATGGTCTGGTCACATCCAGAGATGTTGTTACGGAAACAGACTGAAGTGATGGGTGCCGGGTCAGCGTGGTTAGATGCAGGAGAGAAAACACTCACTCTTCAGCTTGGATGGAGTCCACTGGAGCCACGTAATTACTGGGAATGTAGCCGGACCCACCAGTGGTGAGGGAGCGAGCTTCCCACCAGTCGCCTTCTCTGGAACAGAGAGAGAGACAGAGACAGAGGGTCAGAGTCAGAGAGAGAGATATCGAAAGATAGAGAGAGAGGGAGAAAGGGAGAAGGAGGAGCAGTGAATGGGGAAACAATGAGCAAGGAGAGAGATATACACATAGACAGAGGAAAACAAGAAGCAGGGAAAGGGGGAGATAAATTCAGAGTATTTAAAGGATGATATGATAAGGTATGACTGAGGCAGAAGGGTGGAACTGAGGAAAGAGAATGATAGAAGGAGAGGAAGAAGGGGAGTTTATAGGAAGAGGGAGAGAAAATGAGCAGTACATAAAAATATGCTGTTTCAGCAAAAATGATAAACCTCTTAGACGCACTGGAAAACAAAAAATTCCATGAGCATTCATTTAGCTTAAGAAGATCAGCTCTGAGAACCCAGCGAAACCCGTATGATCAGAGCAATGCGCGTTCACTCATGCATTATGGACGTCCTAAGATGTATAGTACATATAGAGAAATTCAATTATTTATTTCATATTTGAATATTAAATGCTCCTCTGCACTGTACATATTTCACACAGAATCAGCTAGGGGCCCTGGGGTAATGCTGTAGTAGGTTAATCACAGTGAGAGTTGTACACCAGCTGCACAGGAGAGTGCTGCTTCTCACGTCTGAGGCCGAGGTGAGAAAAGCTGTGGCGTGACAGTCTGTGCGTTGGTCAGGCCCAAAACCCTACATACATCATCTTCCTGTGGCCACCACACACTTTCTTCTGCCCTCCATTCCCACGCTTTGCTCTCCCTTCCTCCTGTCTCTCATCCCCTCTGATCCTCCACTCTGCACGCAAATGAGTCACAAGGAGTGTGAATGATGAGAGTGCCTCAGTGCACGCTGGTGTGCACACACACCACAGCCCCCCAGCAAGCCACAGTCTGTAACAAACACAGCACAACCCTGCATCATTTACCAGCAGGGCAGGCATCCTTTGGGGGAGAGAATGCCAGGGCCCTGTATTCATGCTGCGTCTCTGAGCAGGAGTGTGCAGCCATGATCAGTCCTGCCTTATTTTTAGCTCATAATGGGTAGGGTTAGGGTGTGGACTGGGGAAACCTGATTCTAGATCAGCTCTGCCACACAGCTAATGACACACAAGTGGGAGCTACAACTGCCATTTCAACTGAACTGCAAATAGCAAGTTCAATCAAAGGATATGGAACAACAGAATGCTCTTGAGGAAAGATCAGAAAAAACGGGTTGAGAAATCATGATCCCAACAGTGGTCCAGTCTCTTGTTTGGATGCTTTGGTCCAGGAGCAGAGCAGAAGGGGTTTTGAGCCCCATGCTGATGTTTATTAGTTTCCTGCCTTAAACAAACCCCTTAAACTGTCCCTGCTTCATAACAACGACAAAAACAACATCAAACACAACATCCGTCCCCAACTGTGGGCCTTCTCCCTGTAGGAGACACTATTAAAGACATAATTAAAAACAGAGCTACTGTCAACACATAGACAGACCAGAGAGGGGACTCTGGCTGACAACCATCATTACCAGAGCAGCTTTACTGCAAGTCTCTTCAAACAGCACATAAAAGGGCCCTATCTGTCCAGAAAAGAGGTAAACTTTTCAAAATAAAATAACAGTGGGGTGCTCCACTCAACAAATGCAAATGGAAAACATGAATCCATCCTGAGAGACAAGAGGATAGAACACACTGATGGAAGTGTAAGAATTTTCATTTCATGTGTTTCATTTTGGCCAAAATATGACCCCACAGAAGCTGTTGTGTTCCAGTTATTTGTTTCCATGAGACCTATAAAGTCTCTCTAATCATGTGAAATCACACAGGCAGAGCAACTGAATAACATCTTTAAGCAGAAAGTCTTTCCTGTATTTTTTTCTGCTGAACCATCCATGACCCCAGATCTGCTACAAAAGCCCAGAGAGAAGTGCGTCACACAGCACTCACTAAACTGTTTATTGAATTGCGAGCAAGTTAGTCTCCTTTCAGGAGATCATTTATAATCGCATAAAATAAAACATCTATCAAATATGACCGGGAGCTGCTGCACGATGCTACTGCAGCCATCCCTTCTGTCGCTCCGCTGTGCCACCGACTCCTGCAGGGCGACCCTGCTTACAGTCATGTGACTGCCGGATGGGGCATCTGCGATGTGGTGCTCGCCAGCCTTTGCTTGGGGGGGGGGGGGGGGGGGGGTGAGGGAGGTGTGGTGCTGAGGAGAGCACTGTAACTGCTATGCCTACTCACACCAGCAGGGGGAGCCTGGCTACAATGCCAGTGGGAGGACAGCACATGGGTGCAGGATTGAGGACTGGACACTTTGTTCTGTCTGACCCTTGTGGCTCTGATTTGTTTACAGAGAAGCAGGGAATGAGTGGTATGGAAGTGTCTATCACATGCCTGGTCAGCTTCCTGTTACGCCAGGAAGTTAGATGGGCAGTGGGCTTCAGCTCCGCAGGGGTGGGGTAGGGAGGTCAGGTCCGCAGGCTGCATACACAGCCAGGGAGTTCACCCCATGCTCCTCTGTACTGACCTTCAGCATAAGACATCATCCTGCATCGTTAAGAACTGAGCCCATGGCAGGAGATAAAATAAACTATGCAGAGGCAATCTGGATTCAAAAAAGGAAACACAGCAGGGTAAGGAGAAAGTGCATAAACATGGGAATCCTGGTCCCGCTCTGAGGTTTAGTCTTTTCCTCTGTCTGATTTATCTGTCTGTGGAGTCTCTATCTTAACATACACTCTCTGAGAGGAATGCTGACTGGTCCACTGGCCTAGACCCACCACAGCCTCTTAATTTAGAGCTGGGGTCGGCAAGTTCTGCTGACAGAGAGCAACACTACCCAAGGCCATGGCAGGAACAGGAAATGGCGCTGTGGTGCTTCCTGTCATGGTTAAAGGTGGAGGCCTCATCTGAGCCAGCTCAAAAACAACACAGAGCAGCAGCAGTCACTTGCGTGGGACTGAGAGAGCAAGTGACAGAGAGAGAGATGTTATTTTTATTGTGCTGATCTTTCCAAATGTGTTTTTGGCAACATAATGCATATCATGCCAATAAAGTAGCTGTACCGAGAAATTGAAGATGGTACACTTATAATTTAAACTTAGTTACCTATTCCTTGGTCGGGCATGTGCAAATACCAGAACCTTAAAAGTTAATGGCAGCAGTCAGAACAATAGGAAACCCAGTAGATGACACCTGTTTGCCAATGGGTTATTGCACTACAAGCCATACTTACGTGCTGTTGAGAATCTGGAACTTCTCTCCTTTCCTGAAGGTGAGGTCGTCCTCTGTCCGGGCCTCGTAGTCATAAAGTGCCACAAAGAGCGTGACTCCTGTTGGGAAAAAAGACACAGGGCAGTTAGAGGGGTTAGAGCAAGAGTCAGCATGCAGGCCATCAGGACAAAATCAACCTCTGAGTGAGACTGTTACACATTGTAAGTTCTATCTTCCTCCCAGAAGACAGGGGAAGAGGGGTGGTTTCTGTATAAAGCTAAATCCAGACTGACCAGATGTTATGTGAGACAGTTCATTTGTCTGACCACAGTAAGAATCCTGGAATGGAGCAATAACACCAGATGTCTATCTACAGAATGCACAGAAATATAAAACATTTTGGGTGGAATTCTCTGGCATTCTTCGGCTAAGGGGGGAAAAATAAATTCAACGTGCCACTGTTTTTACAGGAAAAAACAACAGCTATAAAAGCCAAAATTGTCCCAGAGGAAATGTATCCCAGTTCAGACCCAGAGTGCTTCCCACTCCACCACTTACAACGGTGCTGATGCTGTAGCATCTTCAGCTGGATTCAAAGGGCACACACCAATGCAGGTACACAATAAAAGAGTCACACTGTAGTTCCACCTGTACTTAGTCAACTTAAACATGTCAGTCTATATGGGAGCAACCCGGTTTATATGGTTCAATAAGTCTTTTTTGCATGTATGCAAAGATTTATGCTTTGGGAAAGTCATTATCTGTTGAGTTCCAAGAAGAATACAGTTGATATAATCTTGCTTACTAAATTCTTCTTTACCTCTCCTATCTTGCTGGCTGTGATGCATGAGAAAAAAGGATATATGTATGTACACACACATATATACAGAGAGAGTGAAGAGAAGAGAGACGGTGGGGTGATACAGCTAGAACCACATTTCCTCCTGAGCCATATCAGCGCATGTTGTTTCTTAGAGGTGACTTCAAAGGCCTCCTATCACAGGGCAAAAAGTGGAAATGCAGACTCGATGCTTTGAGAGTAGAAAAACGCTGCACTTCAGAGTGGAGGTGCCTCTGACAGGCACCAGGGGCAAGCAGGGGCAATGCAGTGAGGGCTGCATCCCACAAAGCAGGGCTTCTCCTGCACAATGCTTTATACCCCAATGCATAACAAGCCACACAAACCAGTGTGCTTAATCAACCACTCTCTACATGATCCATCTGTCCTGGCATGTCCAAAGGGTGTTTATTGAAAAAGAGAATTCATGAGAAAATGAATTTTAAAAAATGAATTTTGGTTACAGTGATGACAGTCCTCAGTGATGAATGATTTATCATATCTGATTTATCATAGCTAGCCTATTTTATGTAATAGGAGTAGAAGAACATGAAATGTGATTATTTCTGTTCAGTTCAGGTGAGCAGCTGTTGTGTATACCTGAAATAAATCTTACAAATCTTCAGAAGTATGACCCAACCTTTTCTTTTTTGGTTTTAAAAAGTTTTACAATTGTAACCGAAAAAAAAAAATCAGGAAAAATTGTAATATCGAATCGGGATATTTATAAAATCCTAATACTTACAGAATCGCAATATAAATTGAATCAGCACCTAGGTATTGTGATAATATCCTACCTGAGGTCCCTGGCGACTCCTATCTCTAATAATAAATATTATTTCTACTCACAGTGGTTTCAGAGGGAGTTGTGTAGTGCTGTAAAACAGTGCACCTTGCAGAAAAGCTGTAAAATGCTGAAGATTTCCAGACCCCTTTGAGCTCACTGGATAAACAAAAAGCCTCACAGCGAGCCAGACACACCACAATGGGTCCGGGGGTGCAGATATTTCAGCTGAGAGGGGGTCAGGGAGTCAAACATCATGAAGAGAGGGTTAATTCACCTGTCCCTCCACGTGAGCGCAAGGTCCCAGTGTGAGAGGAGGAGTTGACCCCGCCGAAGACCGTCATTCCCTGGCTGCTGGGTGCATGGAAGTTGTTGAAGTTGGGGATGGCGGTGACCCCAAAGCTGGGGTAGTGCTGCGGCGTGGGGTCGGCCCCATAACGGTACCCCGTGCTCTGAGAGATACTGGTGTCTCTGTCGTCCGTCAGTTTCGTGGCCTCCTTATCCTTGCATTGCACACAGCCCATTATCTATATTCTGCAGGCAGAGAGCGGAAGAGAAGAGACATTCATCACTATTATTATTTACAACAGATTTTTGTTATAAAAGCAGCTTTTTATCAGGTTATTATTTGGTGAACATTCAGGTGAATATTACTGTTAGGTTACAATTTTTTCCTTTTCCCCCAAAAAATATTTTATAATGTATATTACAGCAATGCAGCATACCCTGCAGAGGTTGAGGGAGTGACAATAATGACTGTAAAAAATTTCCATTTCTGTTATTATACCTAAAAGAATGTTTTAAATAAGGATTAATAAGATATGGTCTCATATATCTAAACAAACAATCAGGCATTGCCTTATCTCTGTAATGCTGCAGTGATGTTTTGTTTTTTTAATTAGATATTTCCTTTGGAGCAATATTCCTCTAGGAAGGAGGAGAGAACTAGAAATCAAACAACAGAGATCACTGGTAAGTGCGGTTGTGTGTGCTTGTGTGAGTAAGTCAGTGCACTTGTAGACTACTTCTATTTGAACAGTTCATGTGCTGTCTGAAACAACACAGGAGTCTTGCAGCAGAGTTGTACGCAAAGAACTGTGTATGACTCAAACAGACAGCATTTCTGAATTACAGGCAGAACCACACTCTGACGTCATACAGAGCTAGTTGGTCCATCAGAGGATCAAACATAGGCATATTTTCTTATTGATTATTCCATGATCACATCACTGTCATCGACCCTTTTGTACACACTAAAAAAGGAAGCAGATCTCAGCAGTGATGACTGCTGATGTGCTGCTGGCCTTTCGGATAGTGGTAGACAGTGGCCCATTTCCTATCGGGTTATAGATCTGAATCGTATTATCACTGTCCGTTCGCTCTCCCATCCTGGCCTCTGCTTCTCTTCATGTCTTTCAGGGCACATTTGGCTCATGCGAACATGCCAAACTGTGAATTAAACAACCAAATCCAGAATGCTGAACATAAAAACAATTGTATTTGCTATGTGAAGATGTTATTTTCACAAGCTCTGCTGAACAGTGAGCTTGTCTGGCAGTCTCATTCAGCAGTAACCATAAAGCTGCTCTATTCTGTGCAGTGGGACTTGCGTATTGATCATCTGTAGTCAATGGCAACAGTGATAAACACCAGGCGGTGTTACTGCACATTGGGAAAACAATGGCACCCAACAGCCTTTTTGCAAAACAAATATGAGCGACAAGCTGCCTGTGCAGCACATCAGGGGGATATAGCAGCTATGGGCAGGCCAGGGCTGAAGGCTTGAGCCTAAATCACAGTGCAACCCTCAAATATGTTGTTTACGGATCTTTTCAATGACAGATTCTCTCTTTCACGTGGTCTCCCAGCTCCGGTCTGAGAGCAGCAGGAAGCGGGTGCTCCAAAGACACACACAGAGAGACGGAATTTGGCCCTGGACAAGTTCCCATCCTCCCCAGCCTATCTACAAAACAACTCAAAAACAGGGGGGACTCCCTCTCTGTTCATCGAGAGAGTGACTCTCGACTGACTGAAAGACAAAGGCCACCTGTGCCATCTGAAGCCCCCAGCACTCCCTCCGCCTAGCATCATCTCATGACTTACCCCAGGGATGAAAATATGTCAATCAAAATGAAAAATAAACAAAAACCCCAAACAAAATAAGCTTTTGGTAATATTTGTATAAATGTGCATAAATTGCTGACTGCAGGCCTTGAATGCAATTGGTTCAGAGCCATCCATTAAGGCCTAGGCAGAAAGGCAACAAAATCAAACAATCAAGAATTAAGCACGCTCTTTTGCCTTCACATTTCTCTGCACTTAGTGAAGAAGCGCCTGGCAGACCCACCAGGATGGAGAGCAATGTTAATTTAATGGCTTAAATCAACACAACGCAACATCTGGGAGGACGTCTGGGCATGCTCTCAGCAGAAGCTTCTCAGTCCATGGAACAGTGTGATGTGAATCAGCATGTCTGGTTGATGCGGTTTTAGTAAATGAAATGGAAAAGGAGGGGGCGGGATGGGTTTGTGTAGGGGTGTGAAGTATCGTTTCAGTTCTGTATGCTGATGAGGGGGGTAACCCTGCCGTGTAAGTGCCTGCCTTTTTTTGGTCTGTGGGTGGAGATGTGGAGGAGGTGGAAAAGCTGGAGGTAGAGCCAGGGGAAAGAGCTTGGCCTTTGGCAGATAGCTTGCTCCCCAATGACTGCATATGGGACCTGTACAAAGCTTTATGCCTTGCAAATACAAAACACGCAATTGCACCAAACAGAGCCCTAACCACACTGACATCTGGGTACAAAAACTTCAGCATGTCTTTTCTATACAGCCATGCTAACATGTATAACTCAGCACTCAGTGATCAAAAGGATGACAGGAGGGCAGGATCAGTTCTTGGTCTAATAGCATTTGTAGTACACTGTGGACTTACAGACAGAATCCAGGCCAATCCTATCTTGAACTGCAACCAAAACACCCAAAACACCCTTAATCTATCCCAGAAACATAACTCATGACTTGTAAGGAGCACCGGGAAAAAGAGCTTTGCAGGGAAAGTTATTATTGATCTGGTCCTTAAGAGGTTTTGAGAGAGCTGAACCAAATGCAGAATAATCTCTGATCAAGTGTGATGAGGAGCAAACAGTGCTGTCTTTCTTGACAGTAAACCCACAGTTTCATGGCCCGATGGCGGGGGAGTGGAAAAGAGATCAGCCCCTAAAGTGATTGCCATGGGATGGGGGGCAAAACTGGGGGATGGCAGCCATTTGCGTGCAACAGGCTGCACAATCTGAGAACGGTATACAGTGCAAGCAGCCCCAAGAGCCTCCCATAAGACCCTGACACACAGCGAGAAAAGGAGTTCGCATTCATCAATATTTCCTTTGAACTAACATACTTCACACCTCTTTCATCTCGTTCTCTGCTTCCATCTCTCTCCACAATTATTTTTCAAAATCAGAAAACACCTGCAAACAGCGGGGGATGGTATGCCATGCCACGGTGCATCTCTGTTTCACAAATTTGTGGTGCAAAACCATTCAAGATTAGGCAGGAGGAGAAATGCTGTGTGTAATTGGCAAAACTCTCTTTTCTCGAACGTTCCACCTGCTCTGCTGTGAAATCTGAGTCACATTCCTGTTAGCAACTTCATTCTGGTACACTCATAAAGGTACAGAACCACACCAGCACAAAACAGTTTGTCTTACCAGAACCATCACAGAGACAACACATGGTCCATTTATAACCACTTTAATACTTATGATTAAAAGGATGGTTTAAAAAAAAAAAAAAACGAATTGTTGGTATTCTGAAGTCTAAATATGGAAATATGAACATATTATTAAAAACATTTTTTACTCCCAGTCTGAATATGTACTTCAAAAAAATTAGTACCAGTCTGAATATAACTGCTACAATTATTACTGAGTAAAATATCACCTCATCTAATAGTATTACAATAGTAAAATTCTACACCTTTGCAGGACTGATCTGAGAGGTTAAAAAAAACAAAGACCCATTAAGTGTGCCTCTTAGCAGAGAGCCTTAAAATGCTGAAAAGACACAGCTCACAATAGGACTCACTACCTCAAAGAGCTAAAAAAGCCAGTGGTAACAAGGTATAACACAGCAACCATTTACTGAAACAAAGATGAGAAAAAAGAACACATTTTCCCCTGGTGGTGCATACACACCCACACACACATACATAGACCAATCTAAATTATTCATTGAACAGTTGTGCAAACCTGAAGGTATGCCACAACGCTGGGCTGAGCTGCTAAAAATGCAGAAAAAACTGCCAGAAAACATCTATATTTCATTGCCAGGTTACAGGGGCAGAAGCTCATTAAACAAGAGGCACATGGTCCATGGGGGCCTTCCACTTTTTTTTTTTTTTTTTTGCCTCCTCCTTAGGGCCAGTCTTTGGATGGGACGCTCCAGGGGTGCTGTGGTCATCCTGTTGGTATCAGGAAGGGCGGAGTGGAAAGGATGGCTGCCAGTTTCAGATTTGGGACATGTGGTGGGCAGGAACTGAGCACAATACTTTGGGGTTCTTCAGGTCTGACTACAGGTGAGACAGTCCAGCTGATGCCTTTTAAGGGATTTGTCCCACTCTGATTCTCAGTACAAAACAGCAAAATTACCTCCTATGCCAATCCAGATAGAGACAACAAAGGATACAGATAAATTGACAAGTGGTTTGATACAGAAGAAGTTGGCAATTGGAGGGTGTAGAATAGAGAACCATGGGGAAAAAAATTGAAGAGACAACAGAGAACAAAGGAGAACAACGAGCAAGAGGAGAAAATAAGAGTAGAGAGAGGAAGAAGAGAGCAAAGTGGAGAGATCAAGACAGAATAAAATCAAAGAGGAAAATATGACAGACAGAGGGTGATTAAACAGACAACACCCATCTACAGCAGGTGTAGAGCTGAGTGTAAAGATGGGGTCTGCATCTGACGGATAGCACGAGGCGTGGAACCGGCATGGGGGGTGGGGCGGTTACGCACACCACAGCGCGACGAGATGACGCCTCATCACACAGCCACGAGCTGCTCTGCGTCACTCCATTATAACGCTGCGTGGCTTTCCCCTCATTCATGTCAAACAATGCCCAAACCACATGCCTATCTGCTCCACTGAAAACAAACAAGGCAGAGAGAGCAGCAACAACAACAACAATAGCAAAAACAATTACAGCACCATTCAAATTCACTGAAAGTTGTACTTCTCTGTGGATTGCTGTGGAAACATCCAGACTGACAACCAAGGAATTATTTTCTGATCTGAGGTGTATTTTAAAAATATAAATCTGTCATCGCTTCCCTATTAAGTACCCTGACACCACCACCACACACACCCCTTTACATCTCATAAATAGCCTAGTTTAATTTTATTCATTTGCGGCCTAGAGGAAGTGGGAGTCAGCGGCCCTTCCGGGATTGACTGTGCTGGCCGTCTCTCTCTGAGGAGCGGTTGTTCTGTCAGGACTGGCCCACTGCCGCAGGGTCGCAGGGGTCGCCTGGCACGGCCATGAGGAAACACTCATGCACAATACCACCGCTTGAGGGTATTGTGCAGGGGCGTAATCAAAAACTCCCTACTGCTACACCATGCAAAAAGAAGGGAGGGCTCACCCCTCCTCTCCTGCAGGCCCACAAAGGAAATGTTTGCCACCCCGTTTTTTTTTTTTTTTTTTTTTTTGATGGGTGGCCTTAAAGAGAAGGAGGAAAGAAATAACATGCTGTGCTTCCTTGCCTTTTGAGAGCGAGCATGAAACAGTGGATTAGTTTCAATCCCAGCTGGAACTTGGGGCGGGGGGTGTGAAAAAACAAAACCAATAGATGAAAAAAGAATGTACATTGGGATAAAAAGACACTTGGTATTGTACGTGACACAAATCTCATAAAAACAACCCCTTAGATGAGGGAAGACAAGGTTGTCCTTCTGGTTTGAACAAACGGCAATCTATTGGAGAATTAAAACAATCTCCTTTGCTCGTCATCATTCTGATGAAGCCCATGGACGCTTGCTAGGCTGTCCTGGAAAGAAAAGATCCCCCCAATCCCCTCCCTCCCCCTCTGTGCTCAATTAGCTTGTTTGTGGGACTCTGCAACACATTACCGGTAGGAGGTTCTCTGAAAGACACTTCAGACTCTTTAATTAAACAACAGGCAGGGACCATCCTTCCCTGTAACAAACCCTCTCCTCTGTAATGCTCTTCCCTATGGACACCATCAGAGACCATTGATGACCCCCGATTGTCGTTGTATAATTCACGCTCTGATCCATGCTATTGTTTACTCTCATTCCTGTTGTGGGCTGGGTGGGGGGCTGCAGCACTGGGCCCACATCAAGGGCTGGGTGCAGTTGCTGTGCTGATAGCCTTCCTTTCAGCGAGCCGCAATCCTAATGAAACTGCGCATCAAACACATGTTCCTTCACATTGTTTTTGCTCGCTGAGCAGAGATCACAACACTGGGTGATCTACACAATTCCTGCAGTAAGGACAATGCTGTTGAGAAGGGCTCCTCATTTGCTTGTGCACTGCTGGGTGGAGCCTATGGTGGCACCAATATGTCAAAGGGACTTAATATCAATGTTGGATGGCATCCCCGACCGAGGGAGAGTGCGGCTGGACTGCAGAAGACAAGGAACGATGAAAAGTGTGTGTGTGACTGTATGTGTGTCTGTATTTGCAGGAGTGCACTTGTGTGTGTGTGTGTGTGCCCATGTGTGCATGTTTGAGCTTGTGCAACTGCATGTATGTTTGGAGGTGTGCATGTGTTGCTGTTGCATGTGGGAGGATGCATTTGGAGGATGCTTTTGGAGGTTGTGCATGCCTGTGTGTGCATTTGTGCTGTTTTGTTTGCGTGGGTGATCATTGAAATCTAACTTTCTTTGGCTCTCAGTGTCAAGCCTCACAGCAATTTAGTAAAAGCTCTACAGCACTGTTGATGTATCCTTACAGCGCAGTCACACAAATATCAGCACAAGGGAAGCTCATCAATGTTCAGGATCATCATGTGGCTGATGTATGGACACCTACTGAAGAACGGTTTGCTGTCTATACTTTAGCATTCATCATATACCTCCTTAAAATATTTCAGTAACAACCTGTAACACGTATGGTTACTGAGGAAAGGCAGACATAAAGATGCTCTACACCATCACATTTGTAATTATTGAACATATCAATGTTTCTTACCCCAAGAAAGAGGAAACATGTGACCTTGTATTAACAATCCAGCTGTGGCCAGGGATGACCTCTACACCTCCACACTCAAACCCCCTGGAGATGCCATATAAATCAGCCACCTTACAAATCAAAGCTGCCCAGCACAATTAAATATTTATTACTTTGGAGGCCAAAATGTCCTCTACTCTCAAGCCTAAATATCTTTAAATTCAAGCCAGAGGTCATAAAGCCAGACTGATGTCACACTGCAAAGCAAATTACAGTGATTAATGATTCAATGTGCTCCCTTGTGCTCTATATAATTGGCCATTGCTATTCACAATTCAGATCTGGGGCCAATCAGTGGATGGCACATCACAGAATTTCAACTTAATTTCAAACCAAATTACAGAAAACTGTCCTGATTTTGCCTGCTTTGCTGAAGTTACAAACCAGAAAATGAAAAATGAACAGACCAGAATTTCAGCCCTGAACTCATTAACTAGGAAGACATGAACATGAACAGGGGGCTGAATTATTTATGGGACTGTGTCTGAATGACTGGTGTCCTCTTGTTCATGAGAGAGAGAGACACAGAGAGCATGAGATGGTGTGAATACTCTAACACACACACACACACACACACACACACACACACACA
Source organism: Albula goreensis (assembly GCA_022829145.1). NCBI lineage: Eukaryota > Metazoa > Chordata > Actinopteri > Albuliformes > Albulidae > Albula > Albula goreensis. Next base: position 14,508,877 of record CM040747.1, on the reverse strand, counting down.
CACACACACACACACACACACACACACACACACACACACACACACACACACACACACACACACACACACACACACACACACACAGGTCTCTGTGCTAATACAATGGGTCAAGCAGAGGATGACTCAATGCACCAGAAGGACTGAACCTTCAAAAACCTGTTATAATCTTTGGACAGAAATAGTATGTGAACAAGCAATAAATCATTATAGGTTAAGTGAATCTGTATACAGTGGCTTTATCTAATTTACAATTGGATGGGAAGTAAAGCACTGGGGCCCATAATCCTTTTTTAATGTTACATTCAACAACCAATCAAAAATAAGTACCAGATGAAGGAAATAAGAAAGGTAAGTGATACTACACAAAAACAGATTTAATTGGTCAACCAAGTGCTGATTAACACTAGAAAATCGAATGTCTCTCTGGTATAGTGCCCTGACATAGTGTATAATGTAAGGGCCCACTAGTTAACATACATGCCTGAGGCTGTCGCACACCTAGTTTAATAACACTGAAGTGTCTAGAGATCTCACTGAGCAAGGAGGAAGAAGGGGTGGGACTAACACAGCCTAGTTGCTTCTATGGTCTGAATTCTAGGTTGTGGGGTGAGATATGACAGTCAGCAGTGGGCCTTGAATGAGGTTTGTATTAAACCTGTAAGCTGCTGAGACACAGAAATGAGTAAGCTGCAGGAAATGGCACAGAGACATTCACCATTGTTTCACCACACTGTTGGAATTTCCCCTTGTTTCCTTTTTCTGCATCAAGGTTAGGCAAAGAGGTGGTGACATAAGTTTTAACTAAAAATTACATGAATGCTTTTAAAACAGACTCACATGTAGATGTGTGTGTGCATGCCCTTGCACACATACACACTCTCATGCTATTGGACACAATGAGTTACCCACTCCCCTGTAGTGTTCTACACAGTTCACTTCAACCAGAAAACACTGAAGGTATTTAAACAAGTGAGAAATTAACCTTGAGAATGCACAACCTCAATAATATAAACAGCATATTAAATCACTGCAGCTCAAAATGACAAACACACTTATAATACACATAGTGCAGATTCATAAAACACTGTCAGATAGAGGGCCTATCATTTCGGTTTAACAATTATCTGTGTTTGCATGTATCTGTGTCTCTCGAATAAATATAAAATGAAATTCACTAAGTTAATGGGAGGCTATATGGGCCAGGTGGAGTATAAAGCTGGGGGGGATGAGTCTCATGGTGTCTGACAGTCTGCAGTGACACTTGAGATGGGGGAGAGACAGTGTTATGAAACAACAGACAGATCACAGTGTGTGAGAGCAGAGGAGAGGGAGAGACATATTGCAGTGTAAAAGAGAGAGAGAGAATTTTAACCACATAGGAAAGGAGAGACAAATTACATTGTGGGAGAAATGAGGGAGAGAGACTACAGGGGAGGAGACAGGTAGGAGTAATACTATAGATTCTGACTCTGTGCTCCCTGCTGTGACTGCACATTAGCATCGGCTTTCCCTCTTTCAAAACCAGCAATAACACTCTGCGGGAACACAGCAGTGACCTGTGTAAGAGCGCATCAAACTCTAGTTACATAATCAGGGAAGTAAATATTTCTTTCAAAAAGGAATTTGGGAAAATGTTAACTGGAAAAAGCTTTACTCGAAAGATGCCATTAGCCAGCCAGGAGAAAACTATCCATGTAGTTAAACCCTGTTTACTTCTGTGTGAGATGTGATTTGAATAGGATTAATTTAACCCTAAAACCTGTTGTGAATGGTTTTTAAAAGAAACGGCACATTAAGCTGGAAAGGATGTAGAGCAAGGGGATATTAACTTGGTTAATCTGCATAAACATCATCTTTTTTAATACTCTCCATTTCCCCTTTTATTCAAGCTATAAAATGTAGCAGTGACAATGCAAGGTATTTAAAGGGGTGTTTTATTTCCAACCCAATAGCAATAAGGCTCCTTTCAAACACTGTCTATTCAGCTGAGTTAGTGCTGATACTGATGGTTAGTGGAATGTATGTCATGTAACTGCAACACCCTAATGTGATGCTCTTGTTTTTACCTGGGTTTGGTACAAGAGCAGAGCTTGGGTTATCTCTGCAATCATGGTCTCTTTAAAAGACTGCAGGGCGGATGTGGTTAGCGTTCATGTGTTGGCCTTACTTTACATCTGCTTTGCTGAAGACAACAACAGCAAAATAAGGGGGGATGCAAGTTGTGCTACGTGACAGTTTCCCACCAGACCAGAGTCATACATTTTAAGTACTCTCACCATATGAAAGACTATTAAATGTAACTGACGACAAAAGAGCAACATTTGTTTTTCACAAATGTCTATTTACAAATACATCTTTCTACTTTAGGGAGGGAATGAATTTCAGTAGACAATATGATTCTGTTCATTGCATCACCACACTCTACTTTGCAATGAATTACATTGCTTTGATCAATTCATATTCAAGCATTATCTTGCAGTTATATCCACAGAAAAAATCCAATTCTGAAGAAATAGGGAAGTGTATAAATGTTTTTATTGTTAAAAAACACATTTCTCACACATGCTAAAAAGTATCATGCAATAATTAATTTTGTTCCACAACCAAAAGGTTCATAAATGCATCAATTTTTATGTAAATTAAAACCAGAAACATTATTTGCACATCAACAGCTGCATTTTATCATAGAAACAAGATTAAAATTCCAGTTATATATTACAATCGCACAGATTCCTGCACAAAATTCTGCACTAAATATGTAACTGATAATTGGGAGTAAGCATCAAAGGAGACTACTAAATAGCAAATTAGTAGCAAATATCATTTCCCCATAACTTTACTACGAACATTTAAAGGCTGATAATCCCTCCTTACAAAAATAAGTATATATAATCAAAAGGCGGATATCTTGAGTGTGACCAGAGAGGGCAAATTGCAGGCATCTGATTTCCCTCTGCAAGGATCCTGGAAAGCTATGCAATCAAGCGAGTAAAAAGTACTCCCTCTCAAATGCAACAGTTATTCTTTTTGGGGAAAAGAGCAAAACAAGGAAAATAATAAAAACATAATTCTCCAGGTAATAGATCAGGCAAAAGGGACAGAATAAGTGTTCCTAAGAGATGTATCTGGTGATATTTTACAGGGTTCAGATTCAATCATAATTGTGGCATCCAACAGGATAGTAGAAAATATGAATGTTTTATTGGCACAGACAAAAGTGGGAAAAATGCGGATTCAATAATGAAACTCAACCAATTAAATCTTACATATCTACAGTCGACAGGAAGTCTTTTAGAAAGTATTCCCCTTCTCTGCAGGCTGGCTTCATGTGGTTGGCCCCAGAGACAGAAATAGGGATGCAGACACACTGCACAGAATGCTGTACTCTGGATATGCTGCACCACGGGCAGACATGTCTGGCTTGGAGCATGTTCTGTACCCACCCATCACAGGCACCAAGATCTGTCACTTCATCTCTGTTGCCAGGTTACAGAATTCCACTGCGCCAGGTACACTTCCCAACAGGGCTTTTCACTTACGGCGCAGAAACACTTTAAAAGACAGTAAGAGCATCTGAATGACAGCTGTGCAGCAGAGCAGAGGGCAGCCACAGGGCCCAGGAGGGCAGAGATGGCTGCAGACTGCGCCAGTTAAACTGACTCCACCCCGTCACCACTGTTTGCTACACACTGATGCTCATCACTCACAATCCTTTATGTCTACATGTCTACAAAAGGAAAACTCCAGAAAATGCTTGAATCAGGTCACTTTGTGAAGATCCAATTTGTGATGCTTACGCTTAAATTCAAGTGGAATGTGTTTGATTAGAATGATGTACTTACCAAGGACAACCATTTGTGTTTATCTATTTATTTTCAGGTCAAGCGGACATCAGTTAATCTAATCATTAATTTCAGACTCCCTCTTCGGCAACAGCGAAGAGCTACCCAGTCAGTGGGCAGTCTGCATACAGATGATGGTTTTTGATAGTTTTCCCTTTTTATACCGCTGTACACAGCCGCTTCACATGAAAGGGGGGACCTACAAACCAGGCCATTTCATCCTCCCCCCAATAACAACTGCTGCAAAAAAATACTACACTTTAAAAGCATTCAGTGGTCATTATTTTCTTTTCTTTTCTTAAAACCACATGTCAATAATTGGAATAAACAGAAAGCAGCATTTTGAAAATCAAAACAAAACTGAACTGAGCCACAAATGTGATTATGGTTCAGCACTACCTTACAACAGACTAAAGAGCAAGCACTTCTTTAAGGAGGGGGTGTCAGCTAGCTTCTCTAGGCAGAGATGCAATCAATAAATGCCAATCATATTGTAAGGAAAGAAAGTGAGGACCCACATTGAGATTACGATAACTGTGTCAGATGGTTGCTGTATGAAATCTCGCTTTAACACCCCCACTGAAGTGCCACTGGGTGTAAGATATGTCCGGCGCAGAACCACAGCATTTTACACCTCTTTTGCACATCTAGTGATGCATGCAAATTCTGTTGTGCTGAGATGAGTCTTTCTGGATGAATTTTCCACATGCCTCCTTTAGTATTTAAAAGGTCTATGACAACAATTTTTTGTAATGCCTTAATGTTTGGCTTTAGAGAGCACAGATAAATTATACATCCCATAAATATAATGGATAAAAGTTCTATTTGTTTCATTGTTTTTGATAAACAAGGTGTGAAATGAATGAAAATCCTTTCAATAGCCATTTTCACACATGCACTGCAACCCTGAACTTACCTAGACATTACCCGGAACAGCTGCATGTGAGAATGCAAATGTCTGAATCTGTGGGACTGGACATTAAAAGAGACTTTATCCTGCCAGCTCCCTAGTACAAAGTTTGTGTAATGTCCGATTGCGCCCATGTGTGAATAGAGCAGATCATTGTCCAGTGAATTCACAGCGAGCAAGTATGCATGTTGACAACGTTTCTATCATGAGACTGGCGCAAAACTGGAAGAATAAAAACATCTGAGGGAGGGCAGCTTCTTTGTACAGAAGTGCCTGTGTATTGCTTCCCACTTTTTTGCTGATGCTGTGGACATGTCCAAATACATGTAGTATTGATATCAACACAAAAACAGTCATCAATACAGGTGAGTCGGTAGCCTTGTCCGCCATCTTTGATGTGCTGTAAACAAAACATTTTCTGCGATTTCTGCAGCGTACTTTTTGCGTCATGTCTTCCCTCCTGCATGCTCTACCCAGGCCTAAACCAGTCAGAGTATTTCCAGTAGGTGAGAACACATCTGACACTGGATCTCATTCTCTGGACATTGTCCGGAGTTCATAGGAGAAAACAGATCATTATTCTAAAAAGTATAGCCAGTTAACTTTATAACAAACTGGGATTAAAAAAGCCAATCCAATTCAGATAGAACTGCTTGTTTTTACTGAAACAGATGGCATGCCCAGCTAGCTCCACCTCTAACCTCAGCCAGTGTGCAAAATTGATCACCTGAAAAAAGAAAAGGTCAGAACTCAAAGTCCTTTTCAGAAGCCATCCTGGGTACTACCATGTGTGGCTACCTCTTACATCTCTGAGGACCATAGGCCTCAAAATCAGAGCATCTGCACTGAGTCCCTCAAATATCGATCATATGCTTAAATCACTTTATTTCAGGTAAAGGCTTCCACTGTATTAACAGTACTCTGACAGAAAGGGAACTGCCATGGACAGACACAAATGTCTCTGTAACTGTTATACAGGGGGAGGCTCCAACAGCTGCTGTTTTCAGACAGCTGCTGAGAGCAGTCACATGACTGCACATTCCTCTTCTCTTTATTCCACAATTGCTTGTGGAAAGGAAAAATTCACCACTGATCCTTGTTATCCACTCTTAAACAGAACAAAATACAAAAGAGTTTCAATGGAATTCTATGGAATGCTTGCAAACAAGCAAATGTGACGAGTTATGAAAAACAGGTCAAGAAAACATAAATGTAAAGCTGGTGCTTAAAGTCAACACATTAAGTATGTTGATGTATATATATATATATTTACTGATTATATATTTATTTAAATATATATAACCATTTGTTTATATATATGTATATATGTGTACATAAATTCAAGTCTTAATTCAACATATCGTAGGTTTGTGGTCTTTGTCATGACCTCAAACCTGCCCTGAAGTCTTACACATGATCAACACTAAAAAAATATTACATGGAAAGGCGCATGATACTATTACAAAGGTTACTTACATAATATGATTACAGTGAAGATGTTGTTGTCCCTTTTTACCACAGAACTATGGGACACACTGCACTTTTGACTACAGAACACTATTTTAAACTCATCAAGGGAAAAATCAATACAATGACGCACATGTTTGGATTATGAACAACCTCTGTTGCTTTAATGATCAGTAAATAAATTACGTTTGTCAGCAGACTGTAATGTCTAATCCCTGAGTGTAACAGGTACAGTCATGCTTCATCATTATTGCTGTATTTTGTGCCCAAGGAGTAGTGATTTCCAGTTGTGGGTAATGAAAGCCTTAGTAAAATTTAAAAAATATATATAATCATAAAAATAAACTTCCAAAAGACAAAAAAACCTGCTGTTGTTTTGTCCTGATTTCATGTTTTCTCCAATTTTAGTGACTGCAGCCCCCATCTAAATGTTAAGCAAGGCAAGAGGCACAACTGAGCCTCATGAGCCTAACACAATAATTATGCTCAGGTACCCTCTGTCCACCAAACTGCTGAATTCCCACAGGGCTCCTCATTATAATCAATAGCCCACTGCTGATAGGGTCGAGGCAAAACACATGGCTACACCCTAGCCTTTTGGATCAATAATTAAAAGACATCACTAGTATTGTTTTGATGTGCGAACTGTTCACATGAACTGTAGCTGGTTACAGATTACATCAGGAGGGCCTGAGCTGAGTGAGAACAGACAGGATGTGACATTTCCTCTGGTCTCTGCACTACTTTGCCCTGACATTCACTCTTCTCCACACTCCTCCGAATTGATGAGCTACTCCTCATCTAGGAGATTAATTCCCAGCTTCTCCTCACTCAGCTGGGAGAGTCATGCGGTACATCAAGTTTATGGCTTCTCAAATGGGCTGATGTAATCAGCCATTATCAGCGGCACAGGTTTTATTTGATTGGTGGTTCAAAGGTATGGTTTCCTGTGTTGAGCTGAAGGGGTTCAATCAAGGCACTGATTTTTATTTCTCCAGATCTTAATGGTAGGTTGACTCAGATGTGGAACTAATGATCTGATTCACAAACTATATCTAACAGTACAATTGTATCTGACTAGCTTTTATATTAGTACACATCTTCTCATCTTATCTCTTTTGAAGTGTAACATCATTAAAAGATATATTTTTTAGAAATCAAGCATAATGTAATGCAAGGAAACTATTCTCACAGAATAATAATCTTTTCCTTCCATAACAAATTTATGTTTTGACATAAACATTTGACATACCCCTTCTTTACCCATTGGATAATTTGCCCTGCAAGCCAGTTTTTGTCCAATCTGACTATGAGACTTCAAATTATGTATAGGTGGTGATCCTTAAGCACTCAAGCGTCCATTTTACAAAAATACTAGCATTCATTAAAATGATTTTCACAGCAGGGAGGGAATTCCACATGGCAAAACACTTACCAACTTAGTTAACCTGTAGATGTAATCCGAGTATACATAAGAGTTTGGATCCAAGATGTAATCCATTCATATTGTGATTTACTATGACCCAAAATGTATACTCATTCCAATGTGACACAGTGTTGATAACAGTCATTCTGTGCAAAAACCCTTTTCCATTCTTTGTTTTTTGCCCAATCAAAAAATATTTGTGATATAAAAAAGCGGTTTAAATTTGCACTTGTGGAAAGTGTTCCTCACTAGTTCCTCACTACAACACCCTTCATTGGAATTTTCCACCAAAAAGTTGGTCAAGTTGAGATTCTGCTTAAGAGTGCCATGTTGAAATAAGGGAACACACATACTGTACTATCAGACACACTGGGCCATCTTTGCACTCTCCAAAATCCCTCTCTGCTAATATTACAGAGCAATCACCACCCCCACTGTGGGTAAGTGCTCCTTGCTGTTTTATGGGGCCAGCCATTTTGAGCAGTGCACAGATTAAAGGCTAATTTCGAGCCCATCAGTGAACCATGCAAGGGTGTCAGACGAGCTGAGGACCAGTGAAAGAAACGATTGTCATCACCCTCACTTGGTTCAGAATAAGGTCATCCATGTGTTAAGTCATTAGTCTGCCTGGGCAAGTTTAAGGTCTATGTTGAATACTACAGACAATATACCTGTCAGGCCTCTCAGCAGGGTGTGCAGTAAGTCTACGGTGAACAAAGGAACCAGGCAGTTCTCATTGTCTGCTACTTGGACGCCTGCAAAAAACCTTTTCACATTGGCCAAAAAAGCCACTATGCAGTGATACCCCACAGTAATGAGTGCATTTTATTCAGCTCCCTGCTACATTATAGAGAAGATACTACAAGCCCACGTGAGGAGATACATTCTGATAAGGATTTCTTTTAAAAACAATGCAGTACCTTTTGCACATTCACAGCACCTCATACAAATTATTATGAAGGCTGTTTCCCTGCAGTTGACGGTATGCAGACAGTCTGTATGCAGACAGAATGGCTTCAACAAACTCTGAGTAGAACCAAAATGGCAGATTTACAATACTTAACTCTGCAAGCTACGTTCCTGCTTTGTAGGATGTAAAGTCCTATCATCAGAACTCTTAGCAACTTAAGAAGTGTCTGGCTCAAGAATGCAGAGCTAGGCCTCTTGCCTGTGATAAATGGTCTCTGGTTTCCTTGCATCTACAGGACCACTGCTCGGTAGAGTCAAAGACATAAACACAAAATCACATTCACACATGAACAACCCCTTCCAGATCCCTGCTCTTTGAAAAGGAAGCCAAAGCTGCTCAGTACTCTATAGAGTGGAGCACGATACCGCAGACCTTCAGTCTCCTGTGCCAAAGAAGCCGCTGCGCATTCCATAACACGCGGTTCCCTGATTACAACAAACAAAACAGAGCATGGATCACCCGTTCAGTTCTCCAAGGAATACCAAACATAAAACACAGGTCTGAATTCAGCGTCGTAAAAATGTCAGGAAGGCATCCTGTGGAGGGGAACAAGCAGAGGGCAGGGGAGAAGATGCGTATGGAGGGCAGAGACAGAACTATATTAAAAATCAGCTCCTCGGACCAACTTCCTACCTTGCATCCCTGTGCTGGTCCCATGTGCAGGGTGCTAGATTATGACGGTCACCACGAGTTGATCCTCGAACAGACTGCCTGGTCTCCAATGCCCTCCAAATGCTGTCAGCCTCAAAGTCCAAAAAACTGCTTTTTCACCTAACGAGGCACCGTGGGGCACCAAGGATATCAGTTACTTTATTCAATACCCTGAGCACTGCTTAGGTGGGAAGATCACCTTTCATGTTGCTGAGAAGCTGTAGCAGGGTGGCTCCTGAAAGCAAAGGCTCCAGGCCCTTTGATGTTACTTCAGTCGTTGCGCACTGCTAGTGTGCACTAGTGCTTTTATATGCCGGTGAATCTGTTCCTTGTTTTCTCCTGTCTGGGACTCAGCAGCACAACAGCCATGTGGGGTGGGAGCTGTCAAAAGTTAAACCCCAGTATGAGGAAGTGAGGAATGGGGCCCATACTGAAATTGAGCACAAGGAAGCTGAACACCCACAGAGAGACCCTGGACATGACATCCTCTGAGGAGGACAAAGACAAAACTGGCAAGGCCTGTCAAACTTTGGCAGAGGACGAGAGAAGACTCAGCGGTACAGTGCATAACACTTTGGAAACTATTGGTAAGTAAAGACCAAAATCATCTATACTTTGGACATCCATTAGCATGGCTTAGGTTTTTGTGCTGTCCCGCAGTGGGTCAGGAGGGAACGGTACTGTAGCTGGGAGAGGTGTGGGGCACACATACTGGGTCAGCTTCGGTGCTTTCGCCTCTGAAATGAAGTGCTTCATTAAAATAACATGGTGGACGAAGGTGCGTGTGGACTAAAAATGCAAACAGATGTGTCAACAAAACGAGCTGCAACTAAAATAGGTTACCCACAGCCATCAGCCTCGTCTCTTTTAATCCCAGAGCAAGGGAAAGGAAAACCCCGCCATTCTGATCTGCTCTCTGTCTGGCAGAAAACAACAATGCATTTTAAAAGCACCAATAAAGCTGAAGGTCACTCTGCCATTTAGAAATGAAATTTGAATCTCTTTTTTTTGGAATTCATTTCAATGGTGGGTGGAAGGGAAGAAACTGTAGCATGCTATCCCTTTAAAGTAGTCCATACAAAAGAATATAGACAGAGGTCAACAGTGTTTTCACAGTGCATTATGTCTTAATCTGCTGCAGGGACCCATATTCAGCCATGATGTAGATATGGTGAGTATAACTGTGATGAGCAGCAGAAGTCTTTGGGGGCATGAAAACCAGGGACAGAGGTAGGAGTCCTAACATATAACAACTGGCTGGAATAAATGAATCATTTTTAGACTATAGATGGCTCTTCCTCTGAGTGAGTAGCGGGGTGATGGTTGGTTTCCCACGAGTGGTCACACGGCTGTGAGAGCAGTTATAATCATTTCAAAATGACATGACTAACCTGGCAGCATGACCCACGGCTTCCTATTAAGTAATGTTTGTTAAAGTGCTATATTGTCATTTCCCAACAACTGAAAGAGAAAAAAAATCAGATTTTTCATGTTACTCCATGCCCTGGTCACTGGAGCCGGTCTATTATTGTCATCCTCAATTTCCCTTACTGTACTTTTGGGGAGGAAAATCTAGTCAATGAAACGGAATGTGTGAAATAAATACACTATACATTTCAACTGAAAATTATAAAAGCATAATGGGAGCAACATGAAAGATTAAATTAAAAACAGTTTCCATTTCCCAAGAAGAAGCCCCCATGTGTGGTGACTAATTTCCACTATAACACAGCTGTGGAATTTCTTCAAAAATCTTTTCCATTTATAGAATCTTTCACATTGCTCCACAGGGTTACCCGCAATGTGTCCCTTCCTGTTTGACGAATGGCCAAACGATTCACATAAGAAGCTTGAAGGGAAGACTTCAGGAGTTCCGACAGGCTTCGCATGGATGCCACTTTTATTTCTCAATACAGAGAACAAGAAAGAGCCTTGACAACAAATGACCTCATTGGCAAAATGAAAGAAGGCTACTTTGAAGCAAGTTTTATTGGGAGAAAATACCCACACATTGCCTGTGAAGAGAGCGTTGTGTAGCTTGAAGCTGATATGCATTATGAAGAGACAGAATTTTTAAAAAAATCTAAAGATTTATGGGATGGAAAGCATCTGATTCACTGAATTTATTTGGGGGAATATTCTATTTACTGGCCTTTTTCTCATATTACTCTCACTGGAGCTGAATACAACTTTCAAAGAGGCATCATTGTGAACAAAATGAATAAATTATTTTAGGTGCGTCGACATCACATTAATGAGCAATGCTATGGTTTATTTGCATCATATGCAGAGCTGAGAGATGTGAGAAACAAAGGGCACATAACCTCAAGTGTTGAACTGCTGCAGATCATTGGTTAGCCCCATATGGTCTGTGTGCAGTTTGCAGGGTGTGAAAAACATTGGCAAACAATGCAAAATTAACACCATTATCACACACCTGCTTTACATTCACAAACTGTGAAAATATGCAATATATTCCTGTTGTCTAAGTATTTAAAAATTACAATAATATACTTTGTGCTTGTAAAACATGAATAATAATATCTCATTAAATAAAAAAATAATTAATATCTAATATTGTTAATCACAAAATAAGATGATATCCACAACTGGCTTGTAAACCCATTTGTATATGTTAACTGCCATGTTAGATATGTGTGTGTCCAGGCACAGTTGGGGTGTATAGGGTTTTATTATCTTCCACTATAAAGAAACCAGTTTGTCTTGTCGTGGCTGATTTGGGAATGCACCTTGGCCTTGGGCAAATAGGATTAAATGTGTCCTGCAAGAACAAAGACCTAAAGAAAGGCCTGCTAAAGTCAGGCCACTAAAACAGGAGAAAAGCCACTCTCACCCTCAGGCTGTTATTGTTGGTTCCTCCCCTTATTGCAGTCCCCCCTGTCACCTCAGGCTCATCATACAAACTCCTCATATCATGATGCACTTCCAAAAAGACTAGTCGCACAATGCAATTCTTAGGAAAACCAATACCACCCCCAGAGGAGAAAAACTCACTACACTGTAACATACATTTACAGAAAAGTCTATTTGTGCTGATAATAAAAAACATCCCAGAGCCCCTTCTGCCACAGCAGTTTCATTAGACTTGACTAAATGTTACAGCACTAAAAAAAATAAATAAACAGTGACTCCTGGTCCCATATCACTGCCATTAACACCATTTATCTGTGGTGAATTCCTCACCAGCAGTCAGCAGCTGGGGTATAGCGGCCCATCTGGTGCATCAGATGTAATTAAAGTGATGGTGCTTACCTCTTGTTTCAGTGTATCACAATCTTTATTTGCTCCACATTGCTTTGTGCACAGCAAAAAACAGAGGCCCTGCAGGGAAGAAAAAAAAAAGAGTTAATTATTCATCATTACTTTCAATAAAACATGAATATCAACCATGCACTAGTGAAAGCTATGTTATACTCTACTCAAAAAAAGGGTTTCAATATGTAATCACACCACCCTCCTCTAAGATGCACATAGACGTCGTGACAAGCTGAGCAGTCCTGCTCGACAGTGACCCCAATATCTGTCGCTCTGGAAACAACAGGTTGCAGAGGAGTTCAAAGTAAATGCTAGGCTGAGTCTTATCTGTATTTCTTGAAGGCTTTATTTGTTTTATGCGTTTATGAACCTTGGTCACAAGTTTGATTTGTTGTGCTTTTTGGCAGGCTGTGCCATATCAAGATCAAGAGACACCACATACTTCACATTTATTCCAGGAACTCCTGGAGTTGGTACAGAGAGACATTTGGGTTGCAAAAAAAAAGCATAGGGTGAAACAAACCAAGTGAGATTCAACAGATATTCTCAATAGATCAACATCAAAAAGACCAGATAAAGGTATAGGTTGGGTCAAGACCAGTTTGGCCTAATGTGTCATAAGGTGCACTGTATCCAACAAAGGCTGTAAAACCACATTCTTGTGGGGGAGAACATAAAGATGAAGAAACAGAGTCAGAAATTTAAATTCTGGAACGTAGCTAAATTACCAAAAATTACAACAAAATGTCATTATTTTGTTTTGCAAGGCTTTCTCGCCAGTCCAAGATATTTGGGATAACATAGAAATAGAATTTTTGTTTCAAGATTTTGAAGATAACATAGTTTGACACACTACTGCTTGTACCTGAAAACCATTGGAAATGTGGAAAAAGGGAGAAAATGTAAGTCAAGAATTTTCTTCCCTTTGTTTCCCCTCTTTTTCCATTTAATCCACTTCCCACTTTTAATTTAAAAATACAGTTCCAGGGACAGCAAAACTGACAGAGAATCTAATCGGAAAACACAACATGATAATTATGTGTGCAGATTTCCTAAGTGCACATGCAATGACAAGCATGTATGGAAACACATTTTTTACCACCCCATAAACCGATTTCCTTAACCACTGACCTTCACATGCCAATTCTGAGCTAAATAAAGTAACATAAGCACCATTTATGTGACTGACATGATGGCGAACACAGACAGGGTATACATCTGTTACAGCCTATTCAGACTGGGATTTCAAGGCCTCTGTACCTGTCACCTTTGTGAAAAACAGAAACTAAAATAAGAAAAGGAATACAATGTACATGGAATGTAGCTAAAGACTCTGAAGTGAAAAAAAACCTTCAATAAACTTTAACTGAGAGGACAGGGCTGCAGCTGCTTAATGTCCAACTGTCATGTTGAACTGAATGGTAAAAATACATACACTAATGAATCATTTAAACAAGACCATCACTGTTTCCAAAGCCAAATCTTTTAACAACCAACACAAATGAAATTTAGTTTAAATGCACACTCTCTTAATTTAATATAAGAATTTAATTTCACACAAATTGCTTGTTTGTGGCAACAAACGTTGAGCCCAGTTTTCATTTTGGGAGTGGTGTGGTACTTGAGAAATGTGGAAAAACACTTTATGAATCTGACTGCCCATTTATGGCCCTCTAAGAATAGCTAACCAATAAAATACATCTCCATCTGTATACACTGGCTATTATGAAAAATCATTTCAAAGTTGTCCTTTTTAGATATATATCCTAAACAGGTTCAGACAGCACACAAAACCTACAACCCTAAACCCTAAATACATGAAAATGTTGTATAGACAGAGAGCTTCTGCATACAAAAGATTCTGTGTTGATAATATATAATATTATATATGTTTCATAATAGCTAGTGCATACAGATGGAGATGATGGTATTATATATATATAAATGAATATATGAATATAATATTATCGAGAGAGAAAGAAAGAAATGTTTCAGGCCCTCTGACCTTTATTTTAAAAAAATGGACCTCGCTCCACTCTGACTTGTTTTTAAGTCAAAATAAATAATGGCATCATCATTGACAGGAGTCACACATGAACTCACACAATGTGGGTGCAGAAGCAAAATATTCCTCATCTATAAAGGTACAGTTTATTCTGGCAACTTTTTGATACAACATAGGCCATATAAGTTTTGCTAACAGACAATGTTGTTTAATGACAAATATTGAGGGTGTACAATTGTTAAGCTGTGAAGAAGACTTTAGCTAATACGAATAAAAATGTCTTCTTTTCAAACTGCTGTGTGTATAGTTGACTAAATCTAAACATTCATGGATCTTCATAATGTTTGTCTCAAGGCTGAGTAGGCTGCTACTTTGAACAAGAAGACCATTGAACAGGACAAGAAACACAAAAGTCTGACTATAGTCAGAAAAAGAACTCAGCATTTTCACAAGAATAAATTCAGTCATTCAAAAAATAATTTCCAAAATCCTATTTAAGGGAAAAAATGTGTTTAAGTCATTAATGATGGTCTTGCAACTGCATTATTAAAATAACATGTACTTACATGTACATGCAAGAAATGCATTCTCATTTATTTCTGGCAGTGGAATAATAACCATATCCACCCGTTGTAAGGAGCGAAAAAAAAAGTGATTTTATGGCTCCAACAGCAGGAAGTTCCAGTTAGTAGTTCCACACATTTCAGCTCACTGTCAGGCCTTCTTCCCCAAGCTGTGAACTCCCAGCAGGCTTTGCTCTCCAAGAGGGGAGCCCGGGGGCAACGTTGGGTTCCTTTTCATCCATTGCCCCTCCAATAAAAGATAATGGGATAAGAGCTGTGCGGGGAGAGTCGTTTAGTGACACGGGGGGAGGTCACGTGACTACCTTGGCACAATGAGCGCAGTCATTTTACTGCTATTTACTGGCCCAAATGAACAGTCTCCAGAACTACTGCTGGGGAGACAAAGCTTGCATGTGACACAGAGGGTCTACTGTGAGCTCCACAGTACAGTACACAAAGTCTCCTACAATCTCAGCTTGGGCAGAGATCACACCCACCCCCATCTTGCTCCTTTGTCCTGACACTTCCCCCATGCATGTTACCAAAACAGAGATGAGGCCTCTACCTGCTCTGTATTCTGTTGTCAGACAGTCCATATGGTAATATACGGGGGGAATTTCCATTCTTAAAGTGGAGATTGTTGATTTTATAGCAACACTTGCACAGGTAAATCAATGTAAATGACCAGATTTCACTGTTGTAACTGGGAAAAGTCTGTCTCGCCTCCCCTCATCACTAAATACAAGTTCTGTCTCAAGCAATACAACAAAATTCCATCTGCTGAAGACCACAGCATGTCTTGATAGCCTACATCTTTGTGAATATGTTTTTGTGCACATCCCTGATCTACTATTCCAGTGACAAGCATTGGGTGAACTGGACCTTTGACCTGTTATAAATATCATCTGCAACAGTTATATACAGGTTGCAAAAGCAAGAAAACTGTCAACTTTTTTGCTTCACATTTACATCTTGATTTTCATTACAGTTTCATTTGGTAGCAAAAGCAAGGCACTGGAATTTTCCACATGTATCTTATGGTTATCTCACGTGGTTACTCTTTAGCACGTTTTGTTGTTTTTATTTCACAGACAGATCATATGG
Organism: Albula goreensis; assembly: GCA_022829145.1. Lineage (NCBI taxonomy): Eukaryota > Metazoa > Chordata > Actinopteri > Albuliformes > Albulidae > Albula > Albula goreensis. The sequence continues at coordinate 14,492,663 of CM040747.1, read as the reverse complement.
GCTAACACCCTGGGGGCTTACTGGAGCCACGTTCTGAAACCTGCCACAGAGACGCCTTGTTCTTGTTCTCTGTGCGGAACGGGGGGCAAGGAGAGTGTCACAGGCTGGGGAGCGTGGAGATCTCTCCGAGCTGACAGCATGAGGCTATGTTTAGCGGCATGCCGTCCTCACACCATCACGTTTCCCAGCGAGCATTTGCACTCAAACTGGAGAAAAGTGGATAGACAGCCTTCACTGCAGCACTCTACAGGACAGGGGAGGACTGAATGACAGTGGACAGATGGCCTTCACCAGCGATTACAAGTGGGCGGTACCATCCTAGCATGTGCCAGTGTATTTACAATTACCACAGTGAAATTCTACCTGAACACAATGACTGTGAACACAGTTTAAATCCAGATGGATAGCGAAGAAACCATCCAGCTACCATCCTGAAAAAGAGATCAAGCTGACCCAAGTCATTCTTTGCATTATAATTACGGTGACCAAAATATACTTAACACCATAAAATAGTAACAAAATCCCTATATGTATTTGTCTAGGCATACCTAGGATGGGGCTGTGAAAGTGATCATTGACATGTATATCTCTTCTATATGTCACCTTTACAAATCCCTGCACTGTTATTATACTGTATTCATCGAGCAAGGGTCCATGCGAGTGATACCCCTCACCCAATATAATATGTAAAACTAATGCCATTTTTTTTGTTTAAAAAAATGTTGATTCTATTTTAGAGCAGACCCTTCTGAACTGTTCCAGCCATACTTCCCCAACAATTAATTAAAGGAACTCTAATAATGACATGTCTTCACTGACATTCAACAAAGTTCCGAAAGGTAAAGACGTCAATATGTTTTATCCTGCAATAATGCTGATGAATTTTAATGTGCAGAACTTTAAGGCTTATACTGTGTGTGCCAGGATTTCAATGCCAGGGTGAGCAATCGCTTCCTTTGTCAGCCTCGGACAGCTGCATCAGCACTGCAGAGAAATTACGTTGTAGAGTCAACAGAGTCAGACCATTTAGCATGGAGGGCACTAAGGCACACCACAAGCAATAATACAAGCCTACTGCTTCAAGGTTCTTAATGTTAATCTTTACCAATCATCTTTTCTCTTAGAAGCAAAATACTATGATGTTGCTACCTATCAGGTGTATGTAATGATGAGGAACTGGAGTTGTGCTATATATATTATACTATGTAGTATTCATAGCCAGTCATAGTTTCAGAACACTGAGAGCAAACCTGTCTTCAACCACTCAGTCATAGATTCTTCAGGCCTGATATTTAAATAACATTTTGACTTTTCAGGCATTTAGCAAACACTTTTATCTGAAGTTCTTTCCATACAAGTTTACATTTCTACACACAATCCATTTATACAGATGGTTATTTACTGAAGCAATTTAGTTTAAGTACTTTGCTTGAAGGTATAACAGCCCTACCTGAGATTTACACCTGCAAACTAAAGGTCAAGAGTCAAGCCCTCAAACCATAACTCTACACTTCTTCCCCTACTCTGAGGCAAAACGCGGGATGAGCAGCGACACAGGTCAAAAGTAGGTTAGCAAAGCCAACAGCGACTCAGAAATGAACGGTCATAGTGACAGGGCAGCAGTTATGGTCACAGGGGACAAATCCCTTATCACTGTGGGTATAGAGGGCCAACAAAGAGAAAGCATCTGGATGGAAACCCCAAAGCTAAATTAGCAGGTGAATATTTTCTGTGGTTTAATCTCATCAGCCCTCACAGCCGTCAGACAGAAGGAAATACCGAGCTCTGCTCCACTATGATAAAAGATGTGGCACAAACATTTAACACAGCCAATACAATAGTAAGACTCAATATCTGTGCATCCATAGGAAGACATACATATTCTGACTTTTCAGGGGAAAAACAAGCAACATTCTGCATCATTGTGGACAAAATTAACGTTAATGCATGACAGAAGACATCACGTATATGCTGTTAATACGGTAACTACAAGGTTTTACAAAGCCACACAGGAATCACCACACTATGGTTTTCTGTCTCAGACAGTGTATGTAACTTTAACAACCACAGTTTTTTTAATGCAGCAATTAGTACGATGCTCTTTCATGAATGAAAAATCTGAATTTCTGTCTATATTTTCACCAACTCCAGCACCTCAATTATCAGGGCTGCACTTGGTAATACAGTTCTATGCAGATGAAACTACATTAGACGCTATGCACTCCATTCTAAACTCTGTTCATCAGTCGGTTATACCTTCAAGACTCACTTGATGCTCTATTCTCAGAAAGTGGAATGGTACAAAATGAAAGTGATTTAAACCAAATGAGCAGAAAGGTGAAACTGATGCAGCCTGTTAAAGGCCTTCATTCTGAACAGATGCACAGCAGGCTGTAATAAGTAAAGCAGATTGCTATTTCTCTCATTTTATTCCAGTTTTCCACAGGCAAAACATTTCTTTACCGTTGCATCTGGCCTGAACATTTCCAGACTGACTGCTGGCGATTTGTCTGGTGCTGGATATGAGGCTTATGGTATAAAACCAGCACAGGAAGAGGCCATTGTTATTTCAGTAGTTTAGTCGTGGTAAGCATATATAGGGCTGAGAGTAAAAGCAAATGTGTATTTATAGAAAAATAAATATAGTCCTTCCTGTTCCTGAGAACCTCACTATACCTGGAAAAATGAGTACACCAGTATTGTATGAGTGAGTGAGCGTGTGCACACAGACACGCACGCACACACGCACACATGCACCGTACCGGGGGGAAGGGGTATCCGTATGGATCATGGATCAACTACAGTCCGTTACACCACTACTTGTCATGTCAGATTCTGCAGAGATCCAAAGCAGAGTGAAACTTCATCAGAGAGAAAGATGAACAATGTAGTTTCATATTATTAAACCTTGCTATTATCACTTTCACAGGCCTTGGTAAAGGGTCCCTGACCATCTAGATCATTTCAATTTATCACGGTTGACCATAATCATGAACTGAAATAAGCAATTAAATAAATCTAAATGGAATCTAAAATGGGAAATACAGCTAACAAATCTGATAACAATCTCAGCCTCCATCTTGCAAGCAGGTTGTAACATGCTCCTGTCTGTTCTACATTTTTTCATTTTTTTTTTAATTATATGAAAATTGCACAGATACTTCATCCCCCCTTCCCCAGAGTAAGCCCAGGCCACATGGGCTTTCCCCTACTGCCAGATGGAAATGGTGGACTGATAAGGGAAAATCAGTGTGGTGCAATCTGACCTCAGCTCAGGGGACCTGATGGAAACAAACTGTTCCGGTTAATTGAATTCCACTGAAGGACAATTCCCAAGGTGGCCATCGACAAAAGCTATGCCTTCATTTTGACATCCCTTCATGCAAACATATCAGTTTCACAGATCATTTCACTCCATGATATTAGCAATGACCCAGAAGCACATGGCTGCATTTGCTATTCCCAACTAATTCCTGATGACATTTCCCCCCATTTTTAAAGATGCATTTAAAACACTATTCTTTTGTGTTACAAACAGAAATTCTATCAATACATTTACTTTTTCCCGAAGTTTTACTACCTGGTTATGCAATTACAAATCAAACTCCATTTCACAATCAGAAATAAACACTAAATCACCCCTAAATCAGAAATCAGAACCCTCAATATCAGCATATTATTTACTCACCTGCATCAACTAGCAAATGGCCAAACTGTTCAGCATACCATCAGGAACCCACACACACAATTTGCGTTCTCAGTAAATAAATCCTTTCAAAGAATGCTTTGTTCAGACTTTTTTACTTCCAAGGTGCTTGTCTGGCATTGAATGAAAAGGCCATCAGAAAACCCCATGCCCAGGCTACTGTACTGAACATGACCGTGAACCACAGTGTGACTACATCAGCTCTAGCCACTGACTTGTACAGGCCAGTTCATGCTGGACTAGACCACCAGCAGCAATGCAAAACCATTTCAGTGGCTGCACTACACAGGCAGATGGAACACCTGGTGTTCTAATCTGGGGCACAGGTAGTTTGGGGACATGCAAGCTGTACTTCCACCAAAACAAGCACAATTTATTTTCATCACTTGATCCCCTGCGTGTATCAAATGAATTAAAAAAGTACAACACAGAAAAATCGTTTGCGCCACATGGGTGTTGCGTGATAAAAAGAGCATGAATGTTGTTATCTGGACTGCTAAACACTGACATATTCTTTCTTTCAGTTTCAGTTGTATCTTCTAACACAAGAAAACACCGGAAACCTTTGGAGATCTCCTCATCATCAGACAGATCAGCAAGCAAACTTCCAACTAAGTGACTGTCAGCTCTGTGTAAGGCAAGCAGCTGATGCAAGGATGACCCAAGTCTGCTGATGTCAGTCAGAGGGGAGGAATGAAGCTGCATGCTCCATGATATACGACTGCTGCATGGTCATGGTCCACACTGCAAATGATTGGGTTAAACTGCTTGATATTCAAGTTAAGTAATAAATCATATACCATTATTATATTCATATCTTGTCACCTGAATAACCAAGCAGGAATGATGAACTGAAATGATGTAATTTGCTGTGTACACACACACACACACACGCACACACACACACACACACACACACACACTACTACCACTACTACTACTACAATGGTTCAAAAATAATGCAACAATGAATGAGATCTGAAAGGCAAATGATAGTATTTCAATGCTTGGAAATAAAGAATAATAGCAGCAAATTCTTCAAAACAAAAGAGAAAGGCTGCCTCTATGTGTGCGCCCCTCCTTTGTGTGCAAAAAATGACTATAACACCATGTCCTACTTAAGGAAATACAAAATAAATACATCCAGCCACAACAACACAACACATCTACCCATAAGACCACAGATTACGTTCCATCAGCATTTCAGCAGTACTTTTTTTACATTCATAATTTGCATGCTGTGACTTAGCTCTTGAAGTATAAATATTATTTGGTCCACACAGGAATGACATTATGGCATCTAATACACTCATCTGAAGAAACCTGGATTAACTGGTGTGCACAGCAGTGCTACCTTCCTAAACAATGAGGAACACATTATTGCAGCTGAGCAAAACTACAGGAAGAGGAGATGATGGTTTGTTTTTTCATGACAACTTCTCTCCTTATCAACTATTTTTGACTGTATAAAAATGTTCTATACAACGCTTCACTGTTGTACATTGTCAGCATTAACATATTTTAACTACAATAACAATAGTAACCAGAAAACAGCAGTATAAAACCAGCACAGAGACAAGGCAGAGTAAGGAGGAACAGGTTGAGTGGGCAGAACAGATGACATCACAGCAAATCCCCTGACCTTGCCCCCTAACCCCCCAACCCCCTGAGAAAGTTCATTTTAGGTATATGGGACAGCTGTGACCGACTGTCAGGAATGAAGCAGGCTTAGATATGATCACCTGGGCAAAAAGCACTTTCATCCATCCTTTTTGTTCTCTGGACAGAGAGTGCAGAAACATGGACAGGAACACATTTGTTTTTGGCAGCTTGGTCTGCAGGGGCAGAAAGGATGTGCTCTGTAACCACTCCCATCTGACCAAGCTTGGGGCACCCAATGGTGAATCAGTGAGACACAAGCTTGCAGCTCACTACTAAATCAGCAAGAATGAAAAGCTCTTTTCTCTGCAGGAAAAAGTGCATGTGGAACATACACATTTAGGTATAAATATTGGGCCTGAAATCTCTACAAGGACAAATGTGGCATTGAATCAGTCACAAAAGCTCACACATTAAGCACTGAGAGATGCTGGGGACAGATTAACAACGTGATTATTGAGTGGAAGGCGTAAAAAAGGATTTGAATATTCATATAGTGAATTCCTTAATCTGACAATGATTCAGTTTCCAAATTGATAGTTCTTTCTATCCACTGCCAAGATTCTTCACTGAATAGTTGTATTTCAAACAAAACAGCATGATGGAAATGATTGCAACTTGAAGTTAAAAGTATTATGACCGATGGCAATTAAAATACATTTTTAAACAGATTTGAAACTCTGTGTCTTCATTTTCCTGCAATACATCATCAACCAGTGAAGAATCATCAACAATAATCATGAATATTAAGCTCCAAAAAGTACATTTTTCAGAATTGGAAGTTCTGTGAAGAACAAAAACAAACATACAAACAGAAGCTACAAAGCCCAAATTGAACTAACTTCTGGCCAGAACAGTACTTTAATATTAAAACGCAAACATGAAAAGTGCTGGAATTTTGAAAATAATCGAACTGAAAGCTTCTAATGAATATGGACATTCTCTCCGATGACATATGAAATGTGCCTCCTACATGCTGAGGTGCTTAACAGGGTCTATATGTACAGCATGATTCAAAGCGTTCAGATCTTTCACTAACATTGTTGAAGTCTGCATTCCTGCACAAGCACAGAAAAAGGAAAATTATTAAATGTATACAGATTTCTAGGTAAATAGCCAAAATGTATGTTTTACTGCTTCTTAATTTTAATTTTCAATTTAAACTCTGTCGTTTTAAAAGTGAGAATCTCTCATTCATCCTATTTTTTGCATGTCTAGCTCAAAGAAATACTATCTGACATCTCACCGAGCTGCAGAACAAAGAATATTCAAAACAGAAACAAAAACTATTTCGGAACATTGCATATTGTTTTGCCAACGTTCTTTGAAAGTCGGACTCATTAGTGGGTATTAGAACATGTAAGAAAGCACCAGAAAAAATGTTATTCCTACAGCTCAAGGCACAATATCTTTTTTAACCACCCAATGGAATTTAACCTTTCAAGTCAACTGGCAGAGGTGTATCAGCAGCAAACTCAGCAAGGTGATGCCAAATAATGAGCAGTAATTTAAAAAGTTTCCTTGGTTACCTTTGTGTATCCCTTACAGACTGCTACTGACCATTTGAGGTAGACGGACTTACACGAACAATAAAAATCCACACATGAAACCTCAACATCTGCCAGTAACATCCATTTAGACATAGTGGTATATCAGATGAGACGTCTCATTGGGGATACACCCAAATGCAACTTAAGTCACTGGGTTCATCGTCCCAACAAATTTTCCGCTTGTTCTGCATACTGCTCAAAACCAAATAAAACAGGAGCGTTTGGCTAATGATATAATCTAAATACGGTGGTACTTTGTGTGATGCCTTTGTTAAGAGAATTTGTTAGAGATTTTACTGAGCAATAAAATTATGTAATCCATATATTCTGAGAAAAAAACTAATTAAAGTTACGATTACAGCGAGCGGAAATTCACTGGCCGGAGAGTTGACATCATTTAAGACATCTCCTTCCCCTTAGAAGACAAAAATACGTATAGAGGTGCCTGTTTACTTGCCTTCGACGTGGGTTTTCTTTAATCAGACACAAACCAAAAAAAAGAGTCCAGAAGGACCTTTAAGGCCGTAATTTGCAGGACATAGTGCTCATGCCAATTCAACATCCGCTTTCTATATTTATGAAACAGATACCCAGGTAAGACGACAAAACAATAAAACGCGATGAAACAACGGATCTGCGAAGCATATTATTTTTAAAAGGAAGTGACCTATGAAACGTTCTTTAAGGCTGGAAAATGAAGGATGTATGCTGCAAAGAAAGGATGCAATGGTCTGCCATCACAGTTGACCCCAATTACAAGGGGAAAGTCGAATTTTAGAAAATGAAAACGGAAACTCACTGCACCCAAACACGATCCCATTTCATGGACCTTTTTTCCACTTAATCACGCTCATCTATGTTCTTTTTTAATACTGCATTGTTTAAAACGAAATGTCCTTACTCCTCTTGCCCAGGTGTCTCTTGCAAAGTATATTTTAATCATAATGGGAAGGCCCGGTAAAAATAATAACTCATAGAGAAATATAGAAGTTCATTCATCATGTGATAACATTTAGTCACGAACAGGCCAAAACTCTATGCACTGGACTCCTCACATTACAGTACGAGAAGTTATTTTGACAATCGGCTACAGAGACCTTGAGTCAGGCTGACTAACCAATGAAACAATTTGAAACACTGTAGCAACTCGACAGACGGAAACTAAAATTTGATATAAACTGTGGGCCTACGAACTTGTTTTCAAAGCCAGAGCTGTCACATGGAAAACTGGACATTATAGACTTAAATGGCGAGCACACATTTACGTTGTTTTCAGCTTTGACTTGTGTCTACTGAACAACTGCAGACGGATGAACATCATTTTTGAGAAAATTGAACGTTCTACAATGATTGTAGTTACTGTGGCCAATGTACTTGATAAGTAGTCCGATTCTAGCTAATTTAACTTATTGCAAAACTACTACAATATGCAATATCCATGAAAGTCAACTACACTTGCCTTATAGCGTTTTATTTTTCTTCCACCAACGGCCTAGTCGGGTGTGGATATACGAGTTTCACTGCCTTGAATACAATAAGGATGCTGTTGAGGACAAACTAACCAACTGTATTGTCTAGTGGGACGAGGGTGGGCTGGGGAATGTCATCAGGCTACAGCATCTAAGAATGTCTCTCCTACGCCGTTAGCCAGTCAGCTAGCAAGAACATTAACTATCAATTGACCTGTTTGAGTATCAAAATGTAATGGGTGAATCGTAATTTAACCAAAAACAAAGGACAGACACGATAACAGTATATGCATCTGAAATTAATGTCACCGACAGTAAGTTTCCAACGACGGGAGGTTTGCTAGCTGCTAGTCAACAGTAAGAGCAGCTAGCCAAATGCGGTAGCCTACATGTTTCACTGCTATGCTTGTGCAGACACGGCGCACTGATTCATCTCCAGGGCTACATGAAAATACAGTATAATCTGTCGTTATAGCCGAGCTTTTTTGCTCAAGACCCGACTCTTGTCAATTTTACGCAATGTATTCAATCTGCAGCACAAGCACAGCTGCTATAAAATCGTGTTTCAAAGAAATCTCAGAGCGCAAAGGAGAACATTACAGCGTTCATAGGATATGCATCAAAGCAAAGGTAGGTTATGCTGATCAGTTATGATAGGAAGCGATTACCAACCAATAATGTAACTGAAAACATTAGCTACATAATTTATTCAACTCCCCTAATAAATATAATTGATTTGGGTAGCTGACTAGCAAACAAACAAATCAACTGAAGCACAGGTTGCAGCATTTGCTAGTTAAAATGACAAAAACAGCTGCTTACCCGAACCGAAGCCGACTAATACATTATGCCTAGGTATTCCATCGTAAATACTTCTGCATTGATATTTTTCAAGTTTCGGCAATATTTTACTGATTTGCTTATAATAATGCCTCCACTGATTCCTCGCCCCTGCCGCTGAGCGTAACAGATGATGGCGTAGCTGCTGCAGATCCACAATGAAACTAACGGGACCAACGGTGTAACTGACAAGACTTAGAGCCAATTGAATTGTCGGATATGTGCACATTGGGGGTGGAGGAGTTGGGGGGATTTATAAACAGGTTAGGTGGTGGGGCTGGTTGGTGATATATAGGCTGCCGACTGATAGTAGTGTGATGTATTTACGTGGAAAGAATTCATTTATGCAAACATATAAACAGTAATATCAGTGTAAAATGACCTAATTTAGAACAATGAACAACGCATTATTATCACTAGTCAATAATGCATAATGCCATTGAGTGATATATTTTCGTCTGGAAATATGAAGCGTCAACGCAGTCTCTTATCAAACTATTCACAAATTAAGGACCAGGCTGCCTGCTCATATAAGTATATGAAATGAACTTGAAGCTGAAAATTGCATTTCCATTGGCTATGGCTCATGATTAGAACATCTCTGCCTAAGCAAAGCACATAAACAAAATGTAAGTTAGTTTAACTCCTTATTTTGCAACTTCGTATTTAGCTAGTTTTGCAAATACATGTCAAGCTGTTTTCTATATCGTCAGGCCACACCGAGTAGAACTGAGCTGTAGGCTATCTTATTTGGGCCAACAACTTAATTGGGGGTTAAAACCTTGAATTCAGATCTCAAGACCATTGGAAAATCACATGGAACATCACGACTTTGACAAGAAGTCTTGTTCTGAGGTGTATTTGTTTAAGCAGGTTGCAGCAATACTCTTTAAGTGTCATTACGTAGACCAGACGGAGAACAAATTCTGTACCTTGAGGTAAAAACTGCGTTTCAGGGGAAAGTTGGTCTCACCAGTACAAATGAGAATGTCAGCGTTTGGTCATTAGAGGAATATTGTATTTCATTCAATATTGTGATTCGGAGCTCATATTCATTATCAGTCATATATACCATCTGGCTGTTAAAGAGCGTTCTACTGAGCTCTATTTGATTTCAGACGCACGCGACAGACTACCCTACATCTGAATGAACTGTGTGAGACGAGTATCAAAACGTACCATATCACTGTCTTATCTAAAATGATGAAATATTGAGTTTGTGCGCCCTCTACTGTTTAAGGTTTAATAAAGCCTACTTCACAAAGAAATCTCAACGAACACTTTTTCAACACAAAAACGTACGTTACTACTCCAAAACCATAATGACAGTCATTGTCATGTGATTGGTACTCTACCACGCTACCATGCTTCTGTATCTTAAAAATGTCAGTCAGAGGTTCCTTTTTTCCTCTAGTTTTTTGAGTAATCTAGTGTATTTTCCATTGGGTCTTCATTGCAGCTTTTCTTTACCTCTTATTAGACTAAGAGCATTGGGGGTTATTGGTAACCTCTTTTTTAAATGAAGTTCTCAAAATATAATAGGACTTATGTTTTATAATTTTATTATAAAACATAACTCCTCATGTATTTTTAATTCACCAAAATGTTTTTTAGGGTGGTATTCATTATCAATGATTATTTTAGGTCTAGAGAAAATAAAAATAGCATTGTTTTATTTTATATTAACAATTGACCATTAAGAGTATCACACCCATCACAGTAAAAGGTGAATATGTTCATATCAGGAGTATGCTACACACTATTTAATATCAGTTTATCAAAGGTGTATAACATTATGGATCCTGATATATAATGTATGTATGCAAATAAGTATAGCTGAGTACTGCTGATGTTATACTCTGAACATCATGGTGCACATAGAACTATGGCCTGCAGATGATCGAAAGTAGTAATAGTGCCAAGAGATGACCCTATGTAAATTATATTTGTATTATGCATGTCTATCTATTATTATATTACATGTGATAGCATTTTGGTTTAATAAGAGTTCTTTTGCATCAGTTTTGAAATTAAAAATTCATAATTTGAATGGTTCTTATTCCCTGAATATGTTTGAATTGGTTTATTCCCTATTAAAATAAATGTTATATGTTGTAACACCATCACGTGCCCCTGCTCAGCTGTGCCCCATTATGTCTAGTTACTGCTTATTTATCAGTTTTACTGATATTTTTGTTGGTTATACCTGTGCCTTTTATTTATAGTCCACAGAAAATGTTTTTCAATATGTAATTGTGACTGTGGATAGTGACCTCTGGTTTGTTTCCATTGTTCAAGTCAACCCAACAAGTAAGAATAATTACATGCCAATGCTTGACCCAATCCTTTCCTCTGCTGTTACTCTGGTGAAGGACATGGGATGTTGCCATATCATTGGGCCATCATAGGCATGTCATAAGATGTAATGAAACTTGGGTCGCTCATAGTTAGGGTATTTATATTTTAGCTATGGCAGTGTGGCAGCCTGGAATGCAGGAAAGCTTAACATGGGCTAGAGAACCACAGCTGCTCCCTTTGTTGACACTATATCAGTGTGAGTGAAATGCCAGTTGGTGGCTAATGTCTTTGTAGCAATGAATCACTGACAGCCAGACATGCCTGTGCCAGCCACTCAGAGGGCAGATCTCTCTGTCACTTGTTCCAGACCTGGGGGAGGGTGGTGTTGGTGGGGTACACCCAAATCCTGGCAAACAGCCACATCCTCCACATATCATGAAACTAGCTACATTTCAAATGACACACTACTTACTTACTCACTCTTCTGAGAGCTTTTTGGCATTTTTACAATATTTTTGCCACAGCTGGATTGTGGTATTATGATTATAGTCATGTTTGACCTATCACAATTATGTAGATTGATGTTTTAAGTTATATACAGACATTCTCATTCCTTTTTTTTTTTTTTTTTTTTTTAGCAGTTTCTTGATAGTCCCTTGAAAAACCTCAATGGCAGATACTGTTGGAAAAATAGTAGCTGAGTGTGAAGGCACAAATACCTGTTGGAAAAAGGCAGAAAACCCTTTTTATAATCATAGTCATGAGCATTTTTTATGATCACAATACCATGGTCATGAGTACATGTTTTTAGGCCATTCAAATAATGTTTTATGGTGGAAGATGATATTATCTGACAATGCTTTAACTTACTATCCCTATGATAGCACAACATGTCTGATATCAGAAATAAACTACTTCTACCGATAACCATGTCATGTTTATGTTGGAATATTTGTTGGAGTCTATTCATACATTGAGTCTATTTTACAGCTCATACACATATTTTGACACACACACACTCACACACACACACACACACACACACACACACACACACACACACACACACACACACACACACACACACACACACACACACACACACACACACACACACACACACACACACACACACACACACACACACACACACACACAGAAAGGAATGTGTGTGAGGTTATGGCAGATTCAGGCTTGCATATCCTAAGGCAGTCGTGTTATGTTTGCTATGTCAGGCACATGTAATACTGTAACATCTCCAAAGCGTGGCAGTGTTCACTCACAATAAAGGTAAAGCTGTGTTTATTGACAGTGTAAAAATGATTAGTAATTCAGTGATTATCACAATCAGTCAGTGAAATCCAGAAACACTTGCTGCATTCCTAAGTAAAAAAAAATAGTGACATTGAGCTCCTGGTACATATTTTTTTTGTCATATTTAGACTGAAGTATATATGTACACCTACAAGTATACCTGTAAACCTATCATTACCTTCACCCTGTTTCCATTTTTTCTTCATTAACAATAAAACAAATTATTCACTGAGTAATCAACACCATCTGACATAATAGAGTAAATGGTTACTATTTAAGCTGAGAGAAAGTTTTGGGATTACTTTCCCATTATAATTCATATAATTGCCATCTCTGTTAATCTTAAATTCTAGCTTTCACAATATGCAAATTTCAGCTAATCTGTGTGGTTTCATGTGCATTTAAATGGTAGAATCCTACAGATGAGGTTGAGAAACCATTATTCTTTGACTTCAGACAAAGAAAAAGAGTACAAGTATTCAGTATTTAAGAATTAAACTAGAAACCATTTACTCTGTTTACATCAATTGATTCTGTAATGACTTGTTTTATTGTTAATCATGGAGGATAAATGGGGACAGGTTGAATATATTGATAGGTGTAAAGGTAAAGTTTGGTCCTCCCCTGTTTTGAGTTCACCAGCCACCATTGATATATATATATATATATATACACACATACAAGATTGAAGATATAAGGATGAACTTTATTATGTTCTATTTCAAATTATTGTACAGAATGTGCACCTTCCTGTCCATGTTCTGTCAGGTCTACTGTGTCCCACCATTTACCCACCACTGTAGTGTGTACAGTCGTCTGTATTTAATCTCTGTTTGCCCAATTTGATTACAACCCTCTTTATTACTGCCCTTATGGCAACCAGCTGGTTGGTTCAATCATCTGGTCCCTTATCAACCCTTTAGTCTATCAATACATTCATCTAACCTCAGTCCAGAATGCACAGGTCTAGACAGTCTTGAATGTCTTTGTGCAAATCTTCTGCATTAAATGGTCAGGATCCCTGCTATACATCACCTTGCGATTCATATATGTGAGGTAATGTAGTTTCCCTTATTTTGTTCTTGGATCACACCTTAACTAAATTCTTTATTGTTGCTGCAATTGTTACAAGAAGTTCCAGTGCAGACGTCTATCTTACAATGTGTGTATGCTGCAATCTAGCCATATTCTGCTAAAGCTCTTGATAGTTCACTGACTGTCTTTTCAGAAAATTCTTTTGAAAAATGGTCTTCTGCCCTTGGAGAAACACTGTTATTTTACAAATACTATTATTTTAGATGAGGGCTCATGAATAGTGAGTGTATTGCCATGACCACGCTATGATGAACAGCACAGCCCATGTTTGCTTTTAGAATTCTATAGTTCATAGTTTTTTAATGTGCAAACAGATCAAAATAGAAAAGTATTTGTGCTGCCACTGTTTCACTTGAAACCTTCATTTTGAAGATATTATAAGGAAAAATATATTCAAAGCAGTTCAAAAGTCTGGATGTTTATAAGCTTTCACACTTTCAGGGCAAAGGTTACATTTCCAGCTTTACAGGGTTTTGCTGGAAAACATTAGGAAGCCCATCAGCTCTGTGGATTGATTATGTATATTCTTAATTACACAGCTGAGTATTAATCACAATAAGGGAGTATATTGAAAAATATATACTATACTTCAACAACTATAAGTTGAAGAAATCCCTTGTAGATTAAAATTAAATACACCTCCCAAACACTTCCAAATGAATGTCATTATGCCAATGATACCGAGACAATAACCTAATCAATCAATACAAAGAAACATGTACCATGAATAAGAAATCACTTTAAATAAAATGCAGTTCTCAATGCTCCCCCAGAATCAGGAAATACCACTTTGATAAAGAAAGTGGTATCCAGGGGTCTGCTCTATAGGCAAATTGTTATGCATTGGTGCTAATAGGCCAGAAGCCTTTTCCCATTTCATAACCTTTACGCAGTTGTATTAATCAGTTAGCCAACTAATTTTCATAATTGTTTTGACTTTGGTGAAAATTTTTGGATTAAATTTTGAAGGATTTTTTTAATATTCACACCAATTGTGCACTAACTTCTCAACCCCCACAGGTACATGAGCTACCTTGAAAAATGAACTGTTTGTCAATACTGAATGAACACCTCTGAATGAACAAGAAACAAAAAATGTTCAGAGGTATTGTGATGAATAAAAGCATCCTGCACTGAGGGAATATGAGATGGGTAGTTCTCCTGGTATCACAAATGAATGTGTCGTACAAAGAAATGAGTGATAGATGTCTCAAGCAGATAATATAAACTTCAACTATTTTCAGTGGGCGTACAGTTTTATTTGCACAATGACAACAAGTAGAGTCATACTGCAATGTCAACCTTCATTCAGAAGAAAAATGTACCACATAAAGAAACATATGATATAAAAACATATGATTTTGCAGCCCATGATGCAAAATGAAAAGGAATTATGCTTTTTAAAAGTACTCAGATATCTAAACTTGAGTATTATAGTACAAGGTCATCTTTTAATGGATTACAAAAATTCTGCATAGAACCATACAAAATTTCTGTTGAAACAGTCCACATATTGGTCTGATGACATTGATGTGATGTGATTTAGTCTATAGGATAGCGTACATTCACTTGATGATATCAGAATTCTGCGGACAAAGGTGAAGGTGGACCTCTTGCTTCTTCTCATCTTCCTTGCTGTCAGAGGGAGATATTTAGTGTCACATAGTTCCCATGGAGATCACGTCTCATAAAAAGCATGCATATTAATCCTACAAACAGTAAGATATTGTGAAGATGCAAAGTAGTGATACATTAATAAAACTTGGCTGTGCTGCAGAGCGACCCTGCGTTGGACTCGCATTGTGTCCAGGGTGTCTCCTTGCCTTTCGCCTTTGCAATGCAAGACTGGATGAAGTGAGCATAGACAATGGATGGATGATGGATGAGCTGCAGAGCCAATTCACAGGAGAACTGCACTAACAGTACACGTTGGCAGACTGGTATCCAAGTGACAAAATGCGCCAGTAGTGCAGCCAGACAGAGGGGCTCTAATGTTTGGAGAGGTGAAGCACTCCTCAAATCTACCTCTCCTTCCTTGTGAAGTTTACTGTATATAATTGAACATTTTCAATAAATAATTAATGGAAATAATTATACACAATTTTATATATGCCAGTAAAATCACCATATCCTATCATAAACATTTACATTCCATTGGTAAATACTGTTGAGAACATCATGGTATTATATTATTATGTTATAGAATATATTTTAATATTTATTCTAAAAAAACATGCTGTACTCATAGTATTTCAATAAAACATAATAGATCACTTTAGCACATGCAATGTGGTTTATTAAGCATGTAAGTAGTTTTTAGCAGAAATTGAAGGCAGGTTAACAGACATGCAATCAATAAGATGACATTGTAACAACAAAGACCATAATGTAGAGGATAGCTACTTTTCACTTTTTAAATCTTTTCAGAATATCTCCTATCTAGCTATGAAATTCGATGGCTTTTGAGTGAAACAGGGGACAAGTTAGAACAAGTCACAGGAGAAAGGCATGCCATACCGGCAAAGACCAAAATTCTAGCGAGTCCCTCAGTCCAGCTATTCAGTTACACTTGATTCCATGTTGTGCAGAATGGACCGAAACATTGAATGGCACCAAGAATGACCTAATTAGTTAAGTCAGCATCTGTTTTGAATATGCAAAGACCCTCATTTAAACAAGACTGATTGTGGCAGGAGTCATTTACAGAATGTCATGTTGTTGAGGACCCACACACATAATAACTCCCCTTAGTTTGAATCTTAGTTAATGAACCCCTGAATTGTTTTTAATGAAAAAACTTGAGTGGGTGATTAGTAGCTACATGTGCCCTTGAGCTGGTTGTTTTCTTGACATATGTGATCCTCAATTTGCATATTACTGCAAATTCTTTTATCCCCACATTGATGGCAAGAAGGTCATAGAATTTCAATAGGAGTCATAAACTGACTGAGATAAACTCCTAATGAAGGGTTGTTTCCCTGTTGTTATTAAAACAGTGTTGTATAAAAGTAACCATCTTAATGCTGCTTGTGCTTTGAAAACTCAAAAGCACAAAAATTAAATTATGTTATGTAAAAAACAGTTCAAACTTATTACAGACTAAATTTATATATGACAGACTTATTGATCTTTGGTAATTGTGTATCAAAGGCCATTGCTGACTGCTGTCCAATGTGTTTGTCTTTCTAAATTGCCTTAGTATTTATTAATGTAACAATGGTGTTGTGCTGAATGGTGAATAATAACAAATCCCTTGAATAATTTAAAAATTAGCATGTTATATTTGCCTCTTTTCATGTAAACAATTGACCTAATGGAGCCTACCTGTGAAATCCCTGCTCCACATCCCTTATGGTGTCAGGCAGGGGTGTGTTGGCTGTTTCAGGCAGTAGCAATGTGAGTCCAGCTCCCAAAAGTGCACAAAGGCCAAACACAGCCATGGGGGCCTCCTTGCTGTAGCTCTGGGAGAGGTAAATTATGGGGGCTATAATCCCCCCAGTTCTAGCACACATTGATGACATGCCGATTCCACTCTGCCTGAAATCAGATCAAATTACTCTTCACACAAACATGCTACTGGTACCACTGTTATCCTATACAACTCTGATGTTACTTTTCTGAAAAAATATTTCAAGACACTTTGAAATCAGCATTTTCCAGGATTCACTTAACTAGAAAAAAACATAAATTTAAATGCTAAATTTCATAATTAATACAAAATGATCTGTAAATATCACTCAAATGGGCTAATCAGAAATAATATAATATTACAGCAAATGTCAATTGGCAGTATAATGGAAAAAGCAACAGCAGAGAACAGAAAATCACAGTCAGCTAAAATACGAAGGATTACCCTTCTCCCATCATTAAATGACATACATTATTGATTGTGAAATGTCAGATATATGGTTTAATTATGAGGGAATGTTAATTGTGAAATGGGCTCATGAGGATGTAATCTAGAGGGTCCTCATCTGTGACTCAAAACCCTATCAAAACCATCTTTTATCAAAAGTTTACTTTCAAAGTAATTCATTGTGATGTTGAGTATGGATGTGGATACCATGGCCCATGATTAAAAAATGAGTTCACAGTGATGTAATTATGACTATTTATGACAGGCACTATGGCTACCTATCCCCTTTTCCCTTTGTACATGTTAAGGTTTATGTGCATTCAGTGAGATTTGGTGTGTGCTTGAGGCAACAGAGCAGATAGCCTGACATCACTCACCTGATGATAGTAGGGAAAATCTCTGCAGAGTAGACATACACTATGGACAGTGAGGCTGTTATACCAAACTTCCCAACCATTGCCAGGACGGTTCGTAGAACTGACAGCTCTGTTGCATCAAAAATGAGGAACTGGTTACCATGGATCAGTAAAACCTGAGGTTCCTGGTACACCTACACATAAACTAATATCTTTATGTGAAGCTTGGTACACTACAGCTGACCTGGATTTCTCTTTGGAGCCTTGCAATTTACAGGTAGCTGACATGTTTGTGTGGAGCTCTGGTCACTAAAATGAATGCATTAACATTTACATTTAAGCATTCAACAGAAGCTCTTATCTGAAATGCACACAGTAGGCTGGGACAACCAGCAGAGATGAGACAGCTGAAGTTATGCTCTGTCAATACAGGGAACGAGTTTATTGATGTAAAGTCATTATTATCAAAAAGTCATGTTTTTGTAGGTTTTGACAAACACACTTCCAAAGTATCAAGGGTTTTTTTCCACTGACCACCAAAGTCTGTAAACAGAACTATAAAACCTTGACATCATTGAAAAGCTATTGCTTGCTGGAAAGTCATTGATTTAAATTAAAATTGCTTCCCAGGAATAACACATGTGTGGGCCACCTCAGGACACTGAGTTTTATGATATAATAAATATGGTATTTGAGTCACAATAGGGCCAGTCTACGAAATGATCCTTACCATTAGGAATGACAGTGATAAACAAGCAGGCTACACCTCCAATGGCAATGAAAGAGAACATAGAGAATCTTCTGGAGCGATTGAGGGTGAAAAGGGTGATGGTTCGAGCAGGCATCTCCACAAGGCCAAAGATGAATTGTGTGAGGTAGATGTTTGTGCCAAAGTCAGAAACATTCAAGGAAAGGCCATAGTAAACCAGCACATTGACAAACCTGAAACAGACACCAAACAATGGGAGAGCAGGCCCTCAGTGAAAAGTGGAACAGCTCCAGTGTTTGTTGCTTACAGCTGCATGCATGGTAAGTAAGGACTTCCTGTTTTCCCAGGTTTGCTGCTTGCCTTAATGCAGACAGAGGAAATGGCTTGCAGGCAGACATAAAGGCTCAGAGCAACAAAGCTCAGGAAATAAGAAAAATGTGTTGGAAGTGTGTCTTAATGGGAGCAAACCTAACTCAGCAATCATTCAATGGAAGAATCCTTGAAAAATGAAAAGGCTTCATTTTAACTTATGATATCCAGTTTTTATCTGGATATGTGTGAATATGTGTATACATACAAATTTGAATATGAGATTATTTAAACAAAACCTTGCCTGCACACCAAATTACCTAAAGTCTTCAATTAGTATTGGACAGAAATGTCCAGATATAGGGTAACCTTTGTGTGTTTTTATTTGGAATTAGATAATAGATGAAGTCATAATGCAGTATAAAGTAAAA
This sequence comes from Albula goreensis, assembly GCA_022829145.1. Lineage (NCBI taxonomy): Eukaryota > Metazoa > Chordata > Actinopteri > Albuliformes > Albulidae > Albula > Albula goreensis. The sequence continues at coordinate 14,473,071 of CM040747.1, read as the reverse complement.
ATTACATATTACATACATTAAGATGTTAGTTATTAAGCACACAGAATCTAAACCTTCTTCTCAAACTTTACCTGTGGGATATCTTACCTTCTCTCTTTTTTGACTGACAACCTTGTATTTACAATTTTTTGTCAGCCCCTAATGGGGCTTTTAGTTTACTGCTGTGCTGAATTCTGAAATCATATAGAAATGGAGGAAGACAATAAGAGACGCTTGCAACGTTACCACAGGTAGAACAATATTAAGGTCCGCCTCCTCATCTTTGGGGTACGGATCAGATCGATGACTGTGTACTTATTCTTCTCCACATTGTTCTCAAGGTCCTTGTGTTCCTAAATGGTAAAAATGAGCACATACCTTGGTAATGGTACTTAATGAGCTCATACCTTGACTTGCATAGCAGAATGGTTTTCAGACCATGTGTGTTTCCTTTGTTTATTGGACAGAACTCCACATATAACTAAGGGTGGTTGGTGACATGTTTGCATCATGACATATGTGAGAGCTAACAGTGCTAGTTCAGCACATGTTTATATCAGGTCATATATGCAGACCTGGCAGAGCTCGATATCAATGTTGAGTGGCTTTCCATTTTCCTTTGCTGCCTTCCTGATTAAATCCATAGCTTCAGTCTTCCTCTTATTTGCCATTAACCAACGGGCAGACTGGGGTAGTACCCTATGGACAAGGAGAGGAAAAATCAGAATGGCCTTAAACATGGCTACACTCAATAAAGAATGATTAACCTACCAAACAAGTAGTTTATATTTCTTTTTTGTGATGTATATATCCTAATATAATTAAATGGATTTGAGAGTTAATTAATTTTGATTATGTCTTACATCTTTATGTATTTGCATTCATGTATTGACCATCACTGAGATGCATACAATTTTTCAAATAATACATGTTTTAATATCAAGTTTGGATTAGTCCAAATGACAGCTTTGATTTTCTTTATAAATTAATTTAAACATAAAATTAATTACAACTTAAATTTTTATAATTTTAACATTGAAAAATGTACTAAATATTAAATGTACAGTCATTTTTACTATAAAAAAGTCATTTTGATGTCAAAGAGCAGACTTGAACTTGACAACTGCAAACACACAGTGACACGATGTACATAAGATGTGTTCTGGCCATTTAAAATAGCATTTTACAGTACCCTCTTCTGTTCTTCACATTCTCCTAACAGGCTGGTGGGTGTCAAAGACCAGGTCTCACCAGACGTAGAAGATGAAGAGGAACCCAGGCGCTGAGATTGCAAGTTGCAGTTTACGCCAGTCTCGAATGAAGTAGGCTACACCTGCCAGGAGAATGTACCCAAACCCAAAAAAGTAGTCTGTGATGATCCCAGCCAGCATTCGGTGCTTACGACCCGTCCACTCTGTCCCTAAGTTCAGCAAAGGAGCAGGAGAGGACGGGTTAGAGCCTGATGGTTGTTATTGGTGGATGCCATAAAAAAAAAAGAAACAGTATGAACAAAGAAATGTTTCTCAGGATAGCATTGACTCAAACAAACCCAAAACAAATGCGTTCATGATGACTGCAGAAATGGTTGTCCCAACCACAAAGCGCAGTATAATGTAGACATAAAAGTTTGGGGCAAAGGCAGCTCCGACCCCAAAGGTTGCCTGCAAGGCCAAGCCCACCAAAATAATCATTCTGCAGCCATACCTGAAAGCAAATGAGACATTAAACAATTAACATCACCAGAAAATTCTGTTTTGCATGAAGGAGTGTTTATCAAAACTGTGTTGGCACTCATAATATGTCCAACTTTCAAATGAGAAGCGTGCTTTGACAAGAAGCAATGAAAAATTGGACACACAATACAGAACTCTACATGGTGAAGTGCTTCAAAGGTTTTTGATTTATCAGTATAAAACTGTTGTAAATTAAGTCAACCCTTTTTCTTAAGATTACTTCACTGCCTCCTTTCCCTCATGCAACAGCTGCACAATTTTCATGAGGAGGCGGTTATTCTGGTTTCTACGTCATAATTTAAGTTTGACACCATGAGAAAATCAGTCACCGCAATTTTACAGTTTCAGCAAGTCTCAGCAAATAACAACTTGCTTTTAAATCTACTTTAATCACAGTTTTTATAGATTAAGCAATCAGGTAAGAGGCAGTTCAATATTCCTGTTCTTATAGAAGGAACACAGCTTATTAATGTATATGCATTTTTGTAAGTCACTCTGGGCATGTGAAATGCCTAAACGTAAATATAAATTAAATATAAATGATCAATAAATATCATTATCATTAATAAATTAACAAAGTGACAAACTAATCAATGAAAAGGATCATTCTATCAAAGATCCAGTAGCAGAGCTGATGCAACAAATGCTATTACTTATCCAAAAGGTGGAGCTTCACCAGTACCATGGCCTGAGGTCACTTTGGAAATTCATTGCTGTTTGGGACCCATAAAATACTACTTTAGTGAACTAGGATGACCTTGGCAGCTGCATCTTTTACTTTTTTGACTGAATTTTACAAAGATTTTCATGCCACTGAAACTGAAGTATGCCTAACCAATCATGTAGACAACACTAAGCAACCATGTTCTAATAGATATTTGAACTTACTTGTCTGCTAAAGCACCAAACAGCACAGCTCCCACTAGAAGTCCAAACATGTAGATGGAGGAACCAATATTGTTCAGCATAGCATTGTCACACACCAGTTCCCACTATCAACAGAGAGGGGGTATGTTTAATGTTTCATAGAAGGTAAATTACCAAACTATTTTTATTTCCCAAAACAGTGAGACATACATTCATTCCTTTTCATGTGGTTCTGCTTCTTTTAATACCATCTGTAGGTAGACATAAGGATATTTTTCACAGAATCATTCTCAAGTTCATAGTCATGTGTCATAGACCATAGAAATTTACAGCATTATTGCTTTGGGGGAGAGAAAGCAGCACCAAATCCTGCTGTGACATATTGTGCTGGAGTCTCAACTAGACTGTTTGTCAGTGGGTGGGGATAAGAAGCCATGTAAGGCCTAGTGGATTCCTGCACTGCAGGAGACCCTTTTCAGCCTGAAATGCATTCCCTACCCCCATCCTGACTCCAATATCATCAGTGTCATGGTCCTGACATACCCTATTACACTGCAAGGCTACTCATTAGTAAAGGGCACCAGCAATCAAGGTGTGTTGGGATAGATACCAGAAAAAAAGACTTTGCCACTGTTCAACCTGTGGCTTCACTCACCTCAGTTACCACTGTGCTTTGGAAGGTCTCCTTGCTGAAATCCCACCCGCCATGGCAGCTGTTGGTTGGTGGCAGTTCAGTGCTGTAGTTCGGCTGCAAGCCCTGCAGAAGCAACGGGGCCGTGCAGGACAGACTGGGGTCCCAACCAGGGGTAGAAACCAGGCTGAAGTTCAAATGAGAGCTTGGCGTGGATGCTGGAGGCCAGGTGGAGCGGCAAAGGTGGGGGGGGACAGCCCCAGTGAAGACAGACACTAGCATGTGGAAAGCCAGCAGGATCTGTGGGAGGCAAATCCATACATACAGGGTCTTCTGGAACTTGCCAAAACCTCCAATATGGCTGAGGACCTCATCAAAATTCATGCTTCTTTTTTAAAGTCTCTCGCTTAACACATAAATTATGAATAGGAAATCCAAAATGTATGTAAATAGTAGGCAAGTCTTCCTAAATTGAAACTTTGAATAAACTTTCAAATTAGTAAAGTCCAAAAAAAAAAAAGAACTTGAAATGAATAAAAAACAATAGCCAGTCATAGGTATGTCTAGGTTTTAGACAAATGAGGATCAATAGAAGAACCCTTTTTTCATGAGTGTTTGTCTTTCGGATCTCATCACACCTACAGTGTCAGTGTGAGCAGAGAGCAGAGCATGGTGAAGTGACAGCGTAAAGCATTCAGGGTGATATAACTACACATGGCTGGGAGTGACCTCGATCCTGAGGCGGGATTTCATCTCAGAGGGAGGAGCTCTGCTCTGTGTGATGATGAAGTCACTGCGTGTGCGTGTGACAGAGAATGAGTGTACACATTTGTGTTATAGAATGTTTCGAAGATAAGGACAGAAGGAGCAAGGGAGAATAAGAGAGGGAAAGAGAGAGAGAGGGTTGAGAGGATATTTGATAGGTGAGCACTGAAACGAATCTGAAGGAACAATGACTGCAGACTTCATCAGAAGGGAAATTTGATGGTTGTGCTGACTTTTCTGACAGATTGCAGGATATGCTACCCACATCACCCCCTCTTCCCTTTTCAGTTTCTGTATGGTGCTTTAGGATTTAAGTGTTCTGCTTTTCTGGTCAAAGGTATGACCATTCTGCTTGTTATGCTTGTTTAAACTGAACTTTAATAAAAGGAAGATGACATAATTCAACTAAGTGTTTTGTAAAAATATCAGTGAATGCTGATTAGATTCATTTGTCTAACAAAAGCACATAGCCCCTTTACCACACCAGACATTAAGCTCCCAGCTGATTGGTATAGTTGTTTTTGCATTCTCAACAAAAAAAAAAAACATGCTAAACAACAAACATTTGTCTGTCAAATGTGTTTGGGAGGCACAATGAGTGTTCAAAATTTTGGGATTTTCAAAAATATTTAGATATTTGTTAAATGTTTGTGCACACTATTGTATGACACTGTCCAATTAGAATTTTCTATCTATCCATGTTTTCATATGTTTTCATTTCTTCGATATGTGGCTGGCAGGGTAGAAATACCTTTATTTCTGGGAGTGAGTTTAACATCAGACAATCCAACCAAAGTGGAGGAAGAACAAAAGCTTTCATGTTAGTTATTTTCAATATTAGGGAATGTTAGCTCATGCCAATGGGCATGCAGTTACTTGCTGTAATTACATGCAGTTACATGCAGTTACTCTCGTAATTAAATTGGATGCAGTTGTGCTCTTCATGCTGTAAGTTATGCAATGCAACAGAAAGACTACGACTACTATAGCTAGAATATAGCCAAATAAGTATCATTCCAGAAATGAAAAACAACTATGATTAGATTACAATCTTTACCTTAGATATCTGTTGAATGGATAAAGTAATGCAGTAGATTAATTCATAGAATCTCAATCTCAATCTCAGCCTTAAGTTATCCAACATCACTTGGAAGCCTTGAAATGAGATATCCAGCAGAGGAAAGGAAAGTGGTAAAACCAGACACAAAATCCTACTGCTCACACCAGGATGTTAGCCTGGAAACATTGTGCTACAGCTAAGCATAGGTGGTTTTATAAACTACCTGAACAGGAACTACTGGTGTTTTGCTAATCTCATAAAATTAAATTGGTGCTCTTTGATCTTTGGATGTAACGACCAGACAGGTGCAGTACCTTACTTAAGGGACCAATTGCAGTGTCCTGTCTGGGAATGAGACCCACAAGCTTTGAGTCAGGCCAGCTGCCCAACCATTGTTACCCTGCCTTCCCCATACTGTTCCTTCATATACAGGAGGTGGTGTCTCATTTTCTTGGTGTGCCTTATTAAAGATATCTCAGGACACTTGGATTGAGTTGCTCTGTTGACAAACCAGCCTGGCTTGTTTTTCTTCCTGCTTCACATGAAGTTTCACGTTTCAACTAATTTTCTTAATCTTCTTGATCAATGCCATTAGGGCTGTATTTCAGAGATTGAGACAATTTCAAATTTACTCTTTTTACAATACATTGGAAAAGGTAAGTGTTCCAAATGTTTTTACAACAGCCACATAGCACATAAATTCTCCAGTGCTCATCCCAGAACTGTTTAGGCATAATTACTCCTGCATGCAAACTAACTGCACTCTTTTGAATGTAAAACAACATCACAAACCAACCAGGTTGTCCATGTTTGTCATTTGGGACATTTTAGCATTTGTATTAAAAAGTGAACAATTTTTCATTTATGGTACTGTACAATGAGTGCGCACCTGCTCAAAGATTGACCACATGACTTGAATCAGCTCCAGTCTCCTGTGAACCTCCACTGCTGAGACCAAAGAGTTGGAATTTATCCATCTCCAACCACATGATGAGCTGCAAAATGAATCCAAGACTGGCCTTCTTTAGAATAACAAACATACCAATGTTTGTTTTGCTATCCTTTCCTGGGACCGAGTAGCATTGAACATTGTACTTACATTTAGACAGTATATTGATTTAGTTTATACGCAATGTCTATAATTATTATTGAGCATGATATACTCGGGGCTCGAGTTGACAGGGAATGTGGGGGGATGCCATCCACTTTGGAAAAAATATTGACCACAACCATCCCCCTTGTAAAACTGTCTTCTCCCTTCCCACCCCTCTTTGCTTTAATTGAATTAGCCATGCTATTTATTGCCTAATCGCAAAAAGACAAAACTTACCAGTGATATTTAAATGTCAGTCTTGCATTATTTGCGCTCAAGTTTGTGTTGTATTGTATCCTCTGTGCTTTTGTGGCTTTTGATTGCTTATTGCTTATTAGCTTTGAGCGTGCAAATGCATGCTTCTCATTGGCTAATGTAACTTCACAGTCTTGCTTTGGATGAGCATTGCAGATGCTAAAGGTTAAAATGGCTAAGCGACTGGTTCAGCAGGACCTTAGACATTTCTCAGATGTTGTATTGATTAAAATGACCAACCAAAAGTTTTGACATTATCCTATCGACCTATTTCGTTAAACTGGAATCTTGCCCTAATGATCTTACCCTTGTGATCTGAATAATTATCACATTACATTCACTGGGCTATTAGTTTACAATAAAATAATTGCATTTATTTACATGATTTTGCCAGTTTGATCACTTATTTGCCTTATTTTTGATCTTTTCTCAAGCATGTTTGTATAGTATGCTCTGTAGTACATCTTAGCTGCTACATTTTTCTTTCATACATTATACACAACATCTACAGTCCCACTTCACAACAGCCATTCCTGCCCCTTTCCCTTCCAACCTGCTTCCAGATCTCTCCTTCCTTCCCACCCCAAACTTCCCTGAGGAGAAGGAAAAGGGTACCACTTATGCCCTTCACAAACACAGTATTGCTAAACAATGATCCTAGACTAAATAGAAGTTGACAGAATAGTAGGCAAGAAGAGAGGTACATTTACTCACTCCTGATTTATGAGTGCAGTGACAAATGAGGGACATCTTTGCCAGAGATAACAACTGAGCTATTATTCTGACACTTCAGCTTAGCAGTGTATGTATTCAGCATGAAAAAGCAACATGGGGTACTGAGAAGACAAAATGGTTTTGATAAAAAGTGGTCCAACTGCTCCAAGGAAACATAGAAATGGAATTGTTATCTTGGATACTATGCATCATAGACATGATGGACAGACTCCACACATGTACATGACATTAAGTCAAAACTGATATTACATACATGACAGTATGGCAATTTGTTCAGACAGTAAACTAAGCAAACACAGCAAACAGTCAGACTAAACTCTCATACTGCATGCAAGCTGCAACTCCAGACCCTATTTTATTGTAGAATATTGTGGGCTTGCAGGAATCCTTGGGCCAATGGAAAAATTTGACACTGGGCCCTTCATTGAAAGTTGAAGAATGCTTTTGAGGCCCCTGTCCAAGCTAGGCCCCCCTGAATCAGTACAAACTTAAATAGTGACTCTGCTTGTCATTAAACTTGGGGGCTGGAGCATCACTGGACTCCTTTGCTACAATCTCCAGAGAGCTAGACTGAAATTCTGAGTTAAAACTAGTGAATCCAGATAGAGTGGAAATATCTTTCCATGCTCACATGTTTAGAGCCGATGGAAACCCAGCAGGCTCCACCAAACTGCAGTAATTGAGGAGGTTTGTGGTGAAGCCAGGAATGGAGACGGAAATTCCATAGATGTGACAGAAGTAGAGTTGCATGTGAGTGTTTTTTTACCATATAGGATGAAGTTGGGGGAAGTCACATGGTGCACAGGAAATATGCCAAAGGAAAAAAAGGGATGGGGAAGAGACCCATATATAGTTCATGGTTTATGTGTTTCCCAGTGATGTGGCCTGAAACCGAGATATCTGGATGAGTCGTAGCTCAGATGTGTACGGACACATGAGTGTGTGAGGAATATCCATGACTGAAAGTTCTGAGTTTTGGTTGCTTTACATAGGTTCCATGTCAAAATGCTAATGTGCAGTAAAGGTCTAAGAAGATGAGTTATTATCTTTTTAACCCTCAAAACTTCCACACATATGAACAATAATGTCTTTAATAACCAGATAACTGCAGTTCATAATATTTTGATTCATACTTTGGAAATTTTTTTGTGTGTAGGTACAGAATGTTCCAGCTTCAGATGGACTGAAAAATGAAAGACTAGTCTGGGGAGAAGAATCTGGTGAGAGTAAAAATGAGAGAAAATGTATATGATCTCTGTTTTTCTGCTGAGTATCCGGGGACAATTTTCCCACAATCCTGTCTCACAAGAAATAAACTGAAAACTTTGTGGAGGAAATGCATCCTCTTTAAAAAGATTATCAAATAACTCACCTAGTCAGCTTGATTGGGGCACATTGTAATTCTTTCTACTCTGGTGTTGTTCCTTAAAGGGACAATTTCCCTGCTACTTATTAATTGTTGGTTGCTACATCCCCAGGCAAATTCTTTTGTATTGTATGATAGATTAGATTACTGAGAAAGGAATCTCCCGCAATAATGGTTCCACTCTATTTGGCTAAGCCTCTGTCAGTAATCTGTTGTTGCTTTAGGACCTTAGTATTAGAATCTTGCACATAATCCCTTTGGAACAGCCCAACAACATCCCATGAGGATTCCACAGCCTCCTGGCCACCATCAGCATTATCATGTCATACCTGTGATTCTAGAGTTGGTTATCTAGTTTTCCTCCTCGACTGCTGTAAACCTTACTGAAGTTAAATATCAGATACATTCACCTGTTTTCCATACATTAACCTACTGTGACATGTCACTCCTTGTGAAAACCTGTGATAGACATAGTGACACATGTAAGCACAGTTCTATCTTGCACACAGTTAAGGTGAGAACAAGAATTTTCCTGAGGGTTTACCTGCCAGTCTGAAGCTGCTTGTGACCTTGCTAACATGACTGTAAGTTTACATGCCCTGGCTTGTTTTATTAATGTACTCACAATGCTTTCAGTGCAATTTGACCAACATAATTCACCAGAAACGCTTGGGGAAAACATATATTAAAACATGCTAATTCAATATTTTTGAATATACATGAATCCATATCAGTAATAATGGTATATGTTATTTTTCACAAATATGTTGACTGGGAATGAAAACAGTCAATACTAAGTTTTTTCCACTTCCATTATCATGTTCTTTATGGCTAAAGTACAGAAGTAAATAAAACCTCAAAACAAACCAAAAACTGTTACACAATGTCATTGATTCCAATTTGTATCCAAACTGTTTGAACAAATGCTTTGTATTGGCTATTTGTCTTAGTCAAAACAAAAAAAATTATTATAGCAAATCATTAGTATATTTTTTTCCACAGGAAAAAGAATATTCTCTTTACTGAGCAGGGCAGACTGCACTTCAGCAAAAGGAAGCAGCTGCGGCCTCTTGGGGGTACCTGCGCCCCCACATGGTGATGCAACGTCAGTACACTGCTATTTATGCAACAGATGGTTTAACTGTTACAAAATGAAACTGTAGCTGTTATGAAATGAAAAAATGAGGTCATTAGATACTGGTAAAGTATTTCAAAATGGTACGTTTATATATATAACTTTCACTTGCAGTGTGCACACAGTGATCTGTCACGCTGCATTGGGAGATGAAGGAACACATTCTCACGTTAAAAATGGTTTACCATGATATAAATTAAAATTTATGTTTAAACAGTGTACCTGTACATGCTGAAGAAAAAGTGACAGCATTTAAATGTAAGTTCAATGTCAATTCATTTGCTTAGTATTGACTGGCATGTGATTGTCAGTAATAGATAATATTTAAGAGATACACAAAATGCTGCCATGTATGCATGCGATTGCGACTTTAATCTCCTGGGTCAAATAGGTTTGTTTGAAATTTGGTTTAAAAAGTTTTACAGAAAAGACTGGCAGGAAAAAATATATTTGACAGGTTGGCTTAATTACAATAATGCTTTACTGTTAAAATGGCCAGTGGGGACATGCAGAGCTCCATACTAAAATACCTATACATTCTTAGGACAAATGGAGGGTTAAAAATAGAAATACTTTTGTAAATATCAAAGCACTCTTCAAGAGAGGAACATTTGTTTGAAATGCAGACTTGAGTTACAAATCATTTTGATCATCTGTGTTGGGCTCACTTCTATTCCCACACCCACCCCCCAAAAAAAAAAAAAAAAAAAAAAAACTCTACACTCTGACCTTTGACTCTAACTAGAATACATGGAATTCTGGGGTTTTGGCAGTAAATTCCAAGCAAATGCCTCCTGAGTAGGTTCGTTTAATTAGACATTTATTGTCTTACAGATGAGAGAGAAAATATTCTTGTGAGTGATCTGAAAGTAAACATTCCCAATTGTACTAAAGGGGTCAAAATGAACATAAAATACATCTGTCGTAGCTAAACTAGTTCATACAGGACTTTTAAGTGCAAGCACCATGGATGGCTCCCTTCAGTCATTTGGTGGGGAGTACATGCTGTGGTAGTAGTACTAGGTTTAATAGTGAAGTTTAATGTGCAGCCCAAGTTGCAAGATATTTACATTTAGGCATTTAGCAGATGAACTTGCCCAGAATAACTGGCAAAATTGCATACAATAAGTTAGAACAAGTGTGAACTAAGTTAACAGTGTCACTGCTGTTGAATATAGTTATTGCATTAATCTACAGCATGCTCAAGTTAAAACCAGCGGAAATGTTGCTAAATATGTTTGAGAGGATTGAGTTCTGGGTTAGATGGGACAAGATGAATTTAAACAGATGTTGTTTCAGTTTTCAGTATTTAACAGGTAACTCACAACCTGTACAATTGTCTCCGCAAATAATATGCAACATGAACATGCTAAACACTTTCATCATCCTTAGTTGTCAGGGTTTTCCAGTACTCATGCAGCTATGGGGAGTATTTAATATAAAAACTCACCTCAGGAATTTGTGGACAACACATTCAAGAATGTATATATATTTTCCAACTTTCCAACTGTATCAAAGTTGAGTAGCAAAGCTGAAAAACATGTTGAAAATTTATCCAGAGCTCACACAGTGCTATTCAGGACAGCACTGTACAGGACATATAAAATAACCCATCTCATTTAACCTTGTCTGAAGCAAATGGTGAGTGTGTGCCTTCTTGTTTTCTTGAATGATGCTTCTGAAGAGCCACTGCCAAAGGGGAATAATGAAGAAGCTGAGAAGGTCAGTCTCTCTCCTTTAATTAAAAAGGGTATATAAGAGGTTCTGTAGAAGAAACATCTGGCGTTATGACAGAATTCCAATTACTCTGTCAATATAATAGGAGCTTTTACAGGCTTCTGTTAATCAGGGCTATTTAACTTATGGCCAGGGGGCCTACCCTCTTTCTCTTAAGCCTGAGCGTGAAACAATAAAATAATGCATCATCCATATCAGGCCAATGTACAGAAATACATCACCTGCTGTAAGAAATCAATAGGGTCTGAGGAGTCATATTTTATTCTTTCATCTAAAACTAGATGGGTTTTATGTTTGGAGAAAGTAAAATGAACCCTTCAATACACTGTGCCTGTTTCCAGCTGTTAAACATGATGATAGATCTGGGATGGTATGGACAGCCATCTCATGGGAGCCATTTTGTCCAAATATTAATAATTGAAGATTTATAGTTTAGGCACTTAGCAACATTTCAATGTACTTTTAATCAAAAATAAAATAAAAAACAGGCTCAGGAATACACCACTATGTAAAAGGAGGCTGAGGATTTACCAGTTTATCCAGCAGAGGAGGGAACATAAAGCAATTTCCAACCAAATGGTCCTTAAAAGTAAATGTACCCACACAAAGTATCCAAACAAACTACTCACACACACCCTTGCCACTATTGCCATTCACCATGTCCTCCTGTGCTAAACCAATAACCATGAGCCCCTATTTCCATTCATCTGTGTGTGTTTATAAAGGGCGGTTAATTGACACAGCTGCCAGAACTCAATTATCAGGGCAACAAAATCTCCAAAACAAGACTGGCAGTTTAAAAAAGTGACTAATCATTGCACACAATTTTAAATATCAAATGATACAGAAATCTATATAAATAGGTGTCAAGTAAAAATTCAACTTGCTACAATAATTTTACAACACATACTGTGTGCATGTGTGGTGTATAGCCTTTCGAGCAGCATGAATTCCAGTCCATTGAATGGTGATGAAACATGATTTTTGTGGGGCTACAAGATGATTTGGAACAGCTTTCAAATAAGAGAGGCGGAGGAGGATATCTGACAGAACCTATTTGCTTTGCCATATTTCATGTCACTCCATGTAAATAACATTTTTAGACCTTAACCAGAAAGGAACTAACACTACATTTAGGAAAACAAACAAAGCACAGCTATACTTTCACAGCCACATGGCACATATTTGATATGAAAAAAACATCTGCTTATCATCCAAAGTAACAATAACTAAAAACTTTTGACAGAGCTGAAAGTTCAGACCTTTGCAGTCATTTTTCATTTCTGTAATTTAATGGTTGCACTGAGCTGGATTAAAGCTGCAATGCAGAAATATACACATAGGCTGAAGCAGTGGCTGGGGACCAGTTATGAAGGGAAATATTTCACATTTGAATCTGTGTGCTGGGGAAAGGTGTGTTTGGAAAGAAGACAGAGGAGAGCTTTGTGCCACTCTTCTCCTGAACGCCAGTTCTCTTGCTCTCTTTAACATTTCCCCCTCCCTTTGCTTTGCTTCCTTTCTCCCTCTCACTCTCTCTCTCTCTCTTTCTGCTAGCATAGCTCTCTCAAACCTGAGTGCTAATAAGATGCTACCGCTTCTCTACAACACTCTCCTGATCATTCTGGCGGAGCAGGTAAGAGTGACATATTCATTTTACCCTTCTTAAATTGCAAGTGGCAGTTGTCTCACTGGGGGCTTACTAATAGGGCATTGTGTTTATGACACCTGCCTTTTACTGACATGGGTGAATATTTCAGAAAATATTTCACATGGAATGATTCCAGGTATCTGCCAGCTGCAGGACATCTGTTGTGCAAGGCATCAGGACTATTAGCTTCATCTGAAGACATTAATTAATGACATTTCACTCATGGCTTGAGTAAATGCTGTGATACAAGAGCAATGGTGTTTTTCGATCAGGTTGATTGTGTTGTTGTATGTCTCTTTTGAAAATAAAGTAATGAAATGCAAGGTGTTACCATTAGATACAGGAGGTGTGGGGTGGGATGAATGTTATACTTTTCGGGCGGAACAAATAAATTAATATCAAGTGTTATGACACAGAAGCATAAGGGGAGGGTCTTTGTACCATTGATGGGAAATGTTGTAAACGGAGGTTGGCCTGAACATCTTAACAGAAGGAAGCATTGACTAGGCTGGCTGTGAATTTGAGGTGATCTGCTCTCATTCTGAATTTGAGCCTATTGTGTAAACTTGACAGAGAGGCTTCACATTTTTTGGCACAACCTTCTCTGACCCCAGGAAAGCACTCATGCCTCAGGAGTGGTCTTCCTCACGACAGTGCACTAATGACAGCGCCGGAGTAAACAAGCTCCCTATTTACCACCTATCTTTCAGAATGGCTTCTTCTATGGCCCAGTTTAAGTTTTATTTGTTGCAGTTTTAAGGTGCAAAAAAAACAGACTAGCTTCTGTATGAACATTTTATCTGTTGCCTAGAGAACGCTGATGCATGTTTTTTTTCATAGCATAGTGGATTTCAGCACAGAGGCCTCAGTATTCACATACAAAGGAACTACTTGTGTACATCAGGGGGCTCTGAGTGGATTTTCTGTAGGCTCATGGTAGTGTTGACTTTGTTTACTCTAAATAAATAATGACTCAATATCAATGACTAAGAACATTGATACAGTCAAACCTTGGCAAAATAAAATACATAATACGTGTAAAATGGAGGTAATATCTTTTACATCAGTGTCAGGCTTTTACACAGGCCCTGTATACAATTTAGACTCATGTCACTGATAAAGATTTGTTGATCTGACCCTTTATATAGGCTGTTCAAGCAAAGATAAAAAATAAATTGTATTGAAACAGAGCACACACACATACACACACACAACACGTACATACTTTTGAAATGAACATGGCAGCAATAACCCAAGGTTCTCAGTTTGAAGGTGTACTTCAGTCCAGCTATGTACACCCTTATGTGTAAAGCAGTGTTTTGTTTGAACAGGTTCTTAGAGTAAACAGCATTAATTCATCGGTGGCTAAAATTTAACTTGATGATTATGCTCATAATTTTGATACTCAAAATGTATTAGATGAAATATATATACACTGTAGATTATCATCTGAGATTATTAAATTATTGTGCAATTCTACTAAATATTGTTGAGGCAATGCAAAACAATACTGTACTGAACTACATTGTAGTTTTCTTGTGGACCAGCTGTTCTGCAGGGCTCAGAACCTGGGGCAGATGTCAGCCCTAAGGGCTGGGATGCCCGGAGCTGAGCGCAGACAGTTCTGCCACTGGCCCTGCAAGTGTCGCTCCAAACCCAGGTGTGCGCCAGGGGTCAGCATGGTACTGGATGGCTGCGGCTGCTGCAAGACCTGTGCTCGGCAGATTGGTGAAACATGCAATGAGAAGGACATCTGCGACCCTCACAAGGGCATGTATTGTGACTTCTCCGCCGACCAGCCACGCTTTGAGGTTGGAGTCTGTGCCTGTGAGTGATCAGCTCCTGTTCTTAGCCACCATTTTCTCCCTCTTCTTTCACACATCTGACATTCTGGTTGTATCTGCAAAATGGGATTAACTTCTTTTTTTGGTATTCCCTCCCTCTGGGTCATTCTCAGACATGATGGCAGTTGGGTGTGAACTGAATGGGGCCTTTTATGACAATGGCCAAGCATTCCAGCCCAGCCCTCTATACAAATGTACATGCATTGCCGGTGCTATCGGTTGCATGCCCGCCTTCATCCAAAAGCCTGCCGGCCTGCTAGGACCTGCCCCACTCCGTGCAGGGGTGCCTGGCTACCCTCAAAGTGCTGGAGACACCAGGAAGCACCAACAGGATACGACCTACAAGGCCATGCCAGGTGTGTGTTTGCAGGGAAAACAAAAGCCAAAATCACTAGTTTGTCCTGCCATAAAAATGCTAATCACTGTGAATAGCAGCCAGGGTAGAAGCAGAAGGGAGAGTCTGATTACATTGATAAAGGGCTGTGGGGAGGAGGAGGATGGGATTAGGAGTTGTTCAAGAAGTCTGATGAAGCAATAGATACAAGATCACTGCCTTAGGTATCCATTACAGTAACCAAGCAGTGTATCACAAAAAAACAATTGAGATTGTCTGGGTTTTTTTATCATAATGAAACACACTGCTGAGGCCTGACATCTCTGTGTTCCATTGGCATTCATATGCTAATAGACTCTATATTCTTGACAGGCTGCTGGGAGATAAGATGCAGATTAAATATGCACTACAAATCCCATACAGAAAGGTTATGATGCATCAATTTATCATTGCCATTATTTTCTCAGTCATGACACAATTTATCATTGCCACTATTTTCCCAGTTTGAGCAAAAAAAAAACCCACACCAAACACTGTTATTAAAGAAGGGAAGGAATTTCATCGAGGAGTAAATAACTCCAATCAGAATTATTGGGGACAAATAGAAAGCTATTATTTAGATCATTTTTAGCTACCAATTTGATTTGTGTCCAGTTATATGTTTTGTTAGTTCTGCTGAAGCATTGCTTGAACTGAACTATATAAGAACAATCCATTAAATACGAAGCTAGCTAATATGAACCTTGTTCTCCCCTTTTACAAGACAATCATCTTTCTCTTCTTAACTCATGAAGGTGGATTCAACAAAGCTGACAAGGGAGCTGGTTGTTTGCTTGTAGGCATCCTGTAGCTTATTAGCTCATGAGCTACCAAATAACTGAGCCATAGGAAGAGTTTTTTCCTTTATTGCAATGTCAGTAAGGTCCCTCTTCATTCAATTTCCTACCAAATCTGAACCAATCTCCCTTACCAAAAATAGCTCATAGTGGGTATTGTAGCAGGGCCGCAGAAAGTATGTTTTCTGGAATCTTAATTCTTAAATATGATTTATTTTGCAGTGAAAGAGCTAAAAAAAACCCTACACATGCTTGGCTTATGACAAAAATATGAATACACGGTGCCCTTTAACTGTAATACTGAAAGCTTACAGGGATCGTCCTTTAGCCTGGAAGAAGAACTGTCTGATCCAGACCACGCCTTGGAGCCCTTGCTCTCGTACGTGCGGCCTGGGCATCTCTGTCCGTGTCAACAATGACAACAGCAAGTGTGAAATGAGGAAGGACCGACGGCTCTGCCTCCTCAGACCGTGTGAGAGCAACGTCCTCAGGAGCGTGAAGGTGACTTCTTCCCTCTGTCTACAGAAAAAAGTACAGGCTGCAAACCCACACCCTGTCACTGTTGTTTACACACAAGAAAATAAATAAATCTTTAATATGGTTTACAGACTATCTACAAATGAAAGAACACACACTTTAATATTGTACAACTGTGTGGCATTCTACAAATCTGATCAAATGAAAAGTCACCTATGTACTTTTTCTTCTTTCTGAAATAGCATATCTGCATCAGGGCAATATACAGTACCTTAACGAGTACAGTAACATTTTATAAAGCATTTCCTGTGTTCTTCAAAGGTCACTTTCGATCTGTTTTCTTGAATAAAAAGTACTGGAGGATGAAAGAGATCTGAAAAGTCCCAACAATAAGCTTGTGGAAATTGTGAATATAGATTTAACTCTAATTTAAGAAGTTTTATGTTGTGAAAGACACTGGGCTATACAAAAAACTTTGCAATAATTAATAATCATAAAAATGTCATAAAAATATAGGTGAATAACAAGAAATCAAAACCAGTGGTGTGGCACACCTAATTGTATTGCATAAGCTCACCTGAACAGCTAGCAATAAAAAAACACCCTCAACATTTCTTTAGATACCCAAAGGCAAGACCTGTCGGCCCAAGTTCCAGGCAAAGAAGGCAGAGAAGCTGCTCCTGTCTGGCTGCTCCAGTACCAGGAACTACCGGCCCACCTACTGTGGTGTTTGCACTGACAAACGCTGCTGTGTGCCCAACAAGTCGCACATGGTGACAGTGGACTTCAGCTGCGGTAGTGGGAGTAGCGTCAGGTGGAAAATGCAGTGGATCACTTCCTGTGTGTGCCAGAAGAAATGCAATGACCCTGGGGACATGTTTTCTGAGCTCCAGTTCCTCTAGAACTCCTCTACCTCAATGCTTTCCATTCCCCCAAAACAAAATGTATCAGTGCAAGGCAAATCTAAGAGCTTCTGAGGATCTAGAGCAGTGGTCCACAGGCCTGATCCTGGAGAGCCAGGGTCTGTCATTTTTGTTTTTACCTAAAAAATTCAGCAGCTGAGCCAGACCTTTGCAACCAGATAGGATGAAACCACCTGCGTAAAAATGCATGCCCGTCACCCAGTGGCTCTTCAGGTTGAGGGCCACTGTTCTAGAAAACTTGTGCAAACAAAAACATTATAATGGTTCAGATGTCACATTTTGAAATACTTTCAAGATCTAGCTGATGTACCTGAAAGGGGAAAAGATAGTGAGGTCAAAAGAGATGCAAGTTTGACAGAATGTGGAGATGAAATTTTAATGTGTAGCAAAAGTAAGTTTCCCAGGTTAGACTGGGTACAAGGTGAATGATTGGATACATGATTGAAATGAACTTTTCCAGTTCAGCCTTGTAGTATGTGATTGCCTGGTGGATAATAGGTTGGGTTTATGGATACTGTTTAAAAGGAAACAGCAAATGTCTTCACAAGTCAATGACAATGAACAATGGTAAAAATATATCAACCCACTGAAAATCATCGAACACTCAAATGTTAAATACTTACTGTCCAATGAATATAATAATAGGATTTGGAATAGAGCATTTCTTTCAGCATATCAAAACACTTAGTAACTGTTTCCTCACCATTTACCTTTATAGTTAAGAGTATTTCTAGCCATCAAACAATTAAAATTTGAGCAAAAGTTGACTTCAGATTTTTTTGCTTATCTACTTGACAAAAGTTTTTATGATACACAGAGACAAGCTTGGGAAAGTACAGTGTTTAATGAAACACACCATTAGGTTCTAAGTTGATTGAATTTTTCCTATCAATTTACTCTCTGGATCAACTTTTTCTACAGTCAATTATGCTTGCTAGCTATCCAGAGCTAGGTTCAGAACTGGATTCCACTGTGATTAGCCTTTGTTATTTTTGACTATAATTAAGTTTTTCTTACAAGGGGTTTCAGTTCATATGTGCATTTTCCCAAAGCATGTACCGCTTGTTATGTTATTATACATCAGCACCTTTCATCATGTATATATTTAGAATACTGTGATGGTGAAATTTGTGTTTTTTCTTTATCTTGCCTTGTTCTAAGTGTTCGTGGTATGTTGGCAAAAAAAGGTATATCAAATGCTGTTGAAATAATCATTCAATCAATCCAAGTTCCTGCTGATGCAGTGAGGATACTTGTTCAAAATTCAGAGTTTGTTTTTACATACCTTTTTGAGTTAGTAGCAATTTGGACCTACTTTATTTATTTTGATCGATTCTGAATAGTACAATATCTTCACAAAAAAACTCAAGAGCAAAGTGCTTTCAAGAACAGTGTTCTAAACAATATAAATTTATTGTGTTGACAAGCACATTTCATTCTTAAAGTGTATGACATGCTCTATAGCTTGTAAATAAAATATACAATACAGAAAAAAACAGCGTACAGATGAAATTCAGTCAATTTTGTACAAATAAGCTTAAAACAGATACAGACAAAGACAATTGTGCCTGAGGAAAGAGTCTTTCATGTAGCTATGCTGAGTCTGGAGGCATCGGGAATCAGCAGCCTCTTGGTGGCATCTAACTGACTGTACTCCTCTATGAGTGAGGACAGAGAAGAGATTGCCTCAGTGAAGTACCCCTGCTCCATGCCCTCTACATGCAAGTAATGGTGGAGGTGGGCCTGAAAGAAAGAAAAAAGCAAACTGGTCGCAAATTTTCAGACAGAATATATGAGGACATCATTCTTTCCTGCCTCACAGTCAAAAACAGTAAGTGACAAATAGACAAATAGAGGTTGGTGCAAACCATTGCTCCAAAGTTGCCAAAATTGTGGGGGGAACAGGGCCTTATGAAGGGTTAAGGATATGAACATGTGATTATAAGTGTGCTATCCTAATATCAGCTGTGAGGATAGGATTATAGTTAAGTTATTCATTCATAAAAAGAGAGGAAAAATATATCTTTTTACTTCCAGTGACAGCACATCTATTAAGTAAAAGTATGAATTTTGTGTCATCTTACTCAATTTGGCTCTCAAGGATCAATGATGGAATTAAAAATCTTTATGAAGAAAAAATTTTAATACTTACCTGCACTCAGTATACAGATTTCATCAGGCATTCAGATGATCAGTTCTATCACTGTTTTTTACTTAATGTATGTGAGAGGAAACTCTGTGTAATCAGAAAATGTGTATCTTCTACCCTCTCTGTAGCTCTGTGCCAGTATAGCTGTGTTGAGGTTTACAGTTTTATTTTTCATTCAGAATGATTCTACATGTTCTGTTGAGTACTTGTGACTGGCCCAGACATGTTAGTGATCCAAAGCAGTGACACAAGAAGAGCATAAATAACACAGCTTTCTGGGTGTTATACCTTTTTCTTATACAGCTTAATGAACCGGTCTTTGAGGTCAATGAAGGTGGGCTTCACGCAAGTGTTGTTGGCTAAGGCCAGTAATGAGTGTGAGTGCCCGACAGGAGGTACAGAACACAACCCGGTCTTCCAGCCTTCCTGGTTCCATGAGACGAAGGGTAAAGAGGGCCTCAGCCTGTAAGGGGGTTTCAAGGGCAGAAGTAACTTAATTGGGACCACAGCCAGACCTGAAAAAGCCAATGGACCTACTGTTAACTACAGCAGTTTCACCCTTGGAGCAGACTGCTGCTCACAGGTTTTGCCTCTCTTTAAAAATGCATAGACATTTTTGGTTTTAAAGGTTTACATGCAGAATATTTTCAAAGCTTCAGCAGACTGAAACCCACTCGATAAAATCAAATATCCAACAGAAGTTTGCTATCCTTGATTTCACCTCTGTCACAAACATTCCCTTTCATACCACCTCCTTCTGCTCTTGACAAATTTCCACATTTGTGGTCAGCAGAGAGTTGAATACTGCAGTCATGAAGCAAAGGTTTCTTATTTTGAAAAAACACAGCAGTGAATGGCAACTCTATTTCTGAGTTGCTTGGCAAGGTAATCTTTCAGCTACTCTATACATATTGCCTTACACTAATTGGGGGGAAGGGTGGGGGAAAGCTCAGAAGCCTGCCTTTACCTTTCAATGTTCCTGCGGAGGTCGGACACCTGCACATTGCCCCGAACCATGAGGGCACAGGCCAAATACAGGCTGTGTTTGGGGTCGGCTCGGATCAGCTGGTGATCTTTACTGAAGGCATCTGTGAACATTTGATCCAGCCTGGCTCATTAAAAGACAGAATGCATGTTTTAGGTAGATGACTTTGTATCCCATAGCATAATGACTCCCAATAGTATCGTGTTTCAACGAAAAGATACAGAATCAAATTTACCTGCAATACAAATGAATTTATTTGAGACTGAAATTGCCTGGATGAGAGGGTGTTTGTTTACTTTGAAAAATTTCCATGCATTATAATAACAATGCATTTTAGAGTACAACTCTATTGGAAAAATACCTTGACACTATTCCCACAAAAATCTACACTCAAAATTTGTAAATACCAGTTTAGGGCAGTGTGTAAAACAGCCCTGTTAAAAGAGTGTGAAAATGATTGGCCATGGGGTTCTTATGTGTGTTGGAACTTTCAGAGCACCCTCATTCACAGACATGCATAAAGAGCTCTTTCACTGAGCTGGATGGAAGACCTCTAAATGCCCAATATCCTGAGCTTCTACTTAATCCAAATAAATAGTGGTAAAAAATAGCTGAGGGTGGCAGACCTCCGTGTGGGGATGTTGACATCTGCCAGCGTGTACAGTGGAGTGAGGCTGGACACCAGGTAGTGCAAACGGGGGAAAGGCACCAGATTCATGGTGATTTCATTCAGGTCCATGTTGAGGGAGCCTTCAAAACGAGCAGAGCTGAAGACAGATACAAACACATGGAAGCTCAAGTCTGAATGGGGAATCAATATGAATTAAAAACTTTGACTTAGTCTACTTTGATATGGCTTCTTCAGAAGTTGTACTGAAATTACTCTAAACCCATAGGGGTTGTGGCAACAGATCACAATTTCATCAAAGATTTTATGAAATTACCAACACTTGACCACTGCCTTCCAATGGCTTCATGTGGTCACTGACATTTTCAAGGGGGAAGTGGTTTTCTACAGTGGTTTTGTGCTAAAAAGGCACAAAAAGGCAGTTCTAAAGAAGACTGTAAGCATTCTCAGAAAGATGCCACAACCCTTTTCATACCTGGTTAAATTCAGCAGGAGGTTGGCCACAATGTTATTCATGGCATCAAAGGGCTTCTCAGATTTGGTCACACCGCCCTGGCCAGATATAAGGGTGCCATCCTTCTTGATCACAGAGCCAGGCTTCGTAGTGCTGGCCATGTGCCTTATTTTATTAACTATGTCAACAAGAGACTAGATACACAAAGATACATATGAGCAGACATTAGTCAAAGCAAGATCTATCCTGAACTACAAAATGGCCAAGAAAAGGAAACAGTGTAGGCCCAGACAGAAACAATATCAATAAGCAATGCTATTTAAATGTTATTGTACTTCTTGATAAGTACAATCTTTCCAGCAAAACAATGAGAAGCAACAACATTTTGATAAAGAACTCTTAACCACAAAAGTATTTAATCTCCCCTTGATATGGTACTTCCATATTACAAAAGCCCACAGGCATAGCAAAAAATGTAATTCACAGTGATTTTCTGAGAAGATCTCAAGATTTTGTATGTATGCACTTAAACTCAATGAAGGTGAAACTAAAGTGTCAAGTACAAGTATAATATATGGGTGAAGACAGCAGTTCAAATAAAAAAAAAAAAACTTTCTTGAACCACCTCACCTCTGTCTACGTTGCCAGTCCTCTAATGTGCCAATTGAGATATAAGCAAGTGCTGTTCCCAGATAAACGGCAGGACTGTCTTTAGAAATCCCCAGACACGGCTGTCTGGGTTCAAAATCTAACATGCCACTCACCTGGTTCTCCACAGGAAGAACACAGTCTGCATGCTCTGTCAGTTCCCTCATAGCGAGGACGCTGTTGTAAGGGGATGTGATGACATCATCCTCTCCAGATGGGTACACTGCAGTAACGATCCTGCTGATTTCAGGAAACTCCTCCTCCAGGAGGCTGAGCACACAGCTCCCCAGCCCAGACCCAGTTCCTTGTAAACATATGATTGCAAAGGAATCAAAAAATTAAAAATAAAGGAAACTAACAAAACAGACAGCTTCAAAACAGAAAGGGCAAAAAGTCTTGAGAAGGTCCCACTACTTTTAAACTGGCTGTGCCTTCTTGCAGTATAAATAAGTCCTCACCTCCACCCATGGAATGAATCAGGAAAAAACACTGTAGGCAGTCGCAGTACTCCATTGCCTTCCGCACTCTCTCGGTGATCCGCTCCCTGTACACTGACCCATACACCTTGTGTCCGACAGCCCTAGGAAACAGAACAGAGATCACAAACTCAATATATGCGGTTCTCAAACATTCCACCCATTACCCATGTAATGACCCAACAAAAATGGCAATGCAGAATCATGGTTAGGACACTAGATTCATTTACCAGACAACACATCAAGTTATTAAGCTATTAAATGCTACCTCTAACTAATATATTGCCTCCTTTATTGCTCTCATTTATTGATTCTGCAATGCTTTGTACAGAAACTGTGCTTATTTAACTTTCTGAGTTCCCTTGCAGATAAAACTAACCCATGAAAGTACTGCTTGTTACGTTACGGATTTCCGAGGTACAGATGACATGTAGTCATAGTTAATGCTGCAGAGGGACAAGCAACAGTGGTAGTTACAGCAATCAGAAAGAAAATCAATCTGTACACCCAGTTGCATTTTCTTATACAAGGGAACTGAAAGCACTGGAATCTTCATCTGAAATAAAAAGTGGGGAAGGCAGAATTCTAAGAGATAGGCAAGCTTGGCACATGAAGATCTGCCTGAAGCTTTCTCCTTCAGCCCTTACCAGTTGTTGCCAGATCCTGACACGTCTGTGATGAGTTGTGTGCTGTCAAACACATCTCTCAGAGGCCCCTGCAGAATCTCATTCACAACTCCCTCCTCCATGTCAATGAGAATGGCCTGGAGGAAGCCATGTCACCAAGGTAAATTCCACACACACGGGCAGATTCTAAGAATTAATAGTCTGTCAAAAATAAATCACTGAAGAAGCTTACCCTGGCCTTGAGTGAACGGATTTTTCCACCAGCAATGTCACTGCCCTCTCCATCATTTGCCCTGGGTCAAGATATGTAGACCATAAATAAAAACTAACACCTAACTCATTTAGGCAGACTTTGGCAACATATTCTCCAACCATGGGTGGACTTAGCTAAAGGAAAATATTATGATGGGAAATAGTACCTGGTATCGACATTCCTGAAGAAACTACTTAAAGCTTCATCATAAATTCCTTTCTAAAAATAAATAAAAAACAAATAATATCTGTCAAAAAATCTGTTAATTTGACATAAATTACACAGAGACTCACAACTTAAACCTAATTCGAGGTTGATACCAACTCATAATACAATATTATCAGCAAAGAACAGGTCTATATCTAAGAGTGTCACAATGGAGTAATGTCCCCTTGCCCTCAGTTATGTCTTACTTTGTTGACATGAGCGTGCTCCCTCAGCGCCAGGTCCCAGAATCTGCAGCCAACTTGATTACCACACTGGCCAACTGCATAAAAAAGTGTAACCTTAACAAAGCAAATTTACCACTTCAGCGGTGGCACCTTTGACTAATATTTCTGCGTTTAATTTACAGGAAAACTATAATTGATTATTGAGCCAGTCAAAACAAACTGGTAGTTTTCTATGGAACTAGAGATACACGTTACCATGTTTAACAATATCACATCAATATCATCGTGCTACATTAGTGCAACAAGCAACCTACCCGACTGTTGTATCGGCAATGTATACGATAAATCAGCTTAGTTAGCTACATGAGCTATCTTCCCCAACTTACCTTGCACAACTATAGACTGTGTCATCGTGAGACCCGATTAAGGACTGTGAATAAATTAACTGGTACAACGATTCGTATTTTATTTTACATGACGCCCCTTTTCATTGATAAGATTCAGTGACTTACTGTCAATGGCAATTAGGAGGGAAACATAAACTGTTTTTAGGAAAACTCATAGTTAGACAGCGCGCTATTTGTCCATTTTCCGCGCTCACCAGTCAAAACCTCAGGAGTCCGGTGATGATGACGTTGCATCCTGGAAACCAAAGACGCTGAATGTTGTCTTCACAGACGTACATTCTTGGCCTTTCATTGGCCCATAGGTGTATGGGAAAGGTTTTACACCAATCAAAAATATCAGCGCAAAGTGTCCGTTGAGAAAAGCAACATGTCCTTTCAGTCCTTACGCTCGCGTTACACTAGATGGCGTCACTGTAGCGGAGACGGTTGTACCATTGCCCGCCTGCTTGGCTTAATTCTTTTTCAATTTTGCGACTGAATTCGTTAGCATTAGGTTTAACCAGTGGGCTTTTAGAATTGAAAACAAACAAACAATACACTTCCCATTTGGCTGATGAATAGCTAGCAGTTGCGATCAGTAGTAAACAGTGAAAATGTGGTTAACAGTTAATAACACTATTACATTTTATAGACAATAAATGGACCAAATACATCCAAAGCTACCCTGCTGCACAGTTAAATACAGCAAGCTGAATCGAATAAGCTACTTCATTGACTACACGTTGAATTGTTTGAATGCTTTTGGAAGTTCTTCAAATTTTGACTACATCCTTTAGATTTAATTGTTGGTGTCTTTTTGCGTACTATTTCTTACAAATCACCAGCACAAATCAGAATTGAAAGCATTATTTTTATTCTGCAAAATAAAAATGTTTTTAAGCAGAACAGAAAATGTAATTAATTAAAATGCATAGTTTTAAGATTATATAGCATAGTGATGAAATAATCAAAGCATGAAAGAATTGTCTGCTGTGCCTTCATTTCTAAATTAGAGCACAAATTCTTTATTTTGAGGTAAAGTTTAAGGGATATTAGAACATTCCTCTTTTATTCATAAGGGAAATAAAGACCTGCATTTTCTTTGAAACGTTATTGAAAATATACAAACATTTGTGGGGGAAAATTAAGTAACATATGAATATAATTACTTTGTTTGGCCTGTTATTTTATTTTTACAAACATGGCACAACTGTAAATTGTATCTTATTGAACTATCCTTGGCAATACACTGCCAGTCGCAGTGATAAAACATACATGCATTTCTCTTTCCAAATCAAATTACATACCACAGTACCCTCAGGGTTGAAATAATGTTTCCTAACTGACCAGGAAAAAATGACCATTTCAGCTTATTATCAGTGGATATTTCATGCCGCAATTCCTCATTCAAAACAGTGACAGGGAGAACAGATATTAGTAAATATACCATTACAGTCAAGAAAGAGTGACAATGTCATTTCATGCTCTTTTTTATTGGTACAGCAGTAGCATGGTGTGGTGATTTCAGCACTGCTGTAAAGCCATTATTAGGCCGCCGGACAGGAGCCCACACTGACCGCCCCACTGACCAGGGCAGCCTTGCTGAAGCTCGCTTGGGTGTCGTTGACTGCCAGGTTTCTCATGCAGCCTGTGTAGGGCCTGCTGGTGGGTACACCTTGTGGAAGTAGGGATGCTGGAGGAACAGTTGGAGAAAAACATCACATTTATATCATGTTGAAGACCCACTCAACTCATCCCGATGTTTTCAACAGATATATCAAATCCTGTATTTGAAAAAAATGGGGTTACACAATGATCCAAGTTCAGAAATTGACTTCTGTAAGAATATGGGTATTTTTTTAAAAAGTCTATTTTCTGTCTTCCTCCTTCACCATGTTCTGTGTTGTATCTTACTGCGTACATTTCAGATGTGAAATACCATATGTCTTGTTCTGTTTGACTCTGACAAAATGAGAGGCAATTACTCTTCCATATTTCCTGCACCTCTGCTCTCAGCTTCCATTTTCTTTGAGTAAAATAAGGAAGTAAATTTTGCTGCAAAATTAATGACATCACAGGTGGTTAAATATCATAATGTTTTGTTTTAGGATAAAGACTTGTATGTAATTTTTAAGGAATAATCTGAATGCACTGAATAATAAAGTAACATGTCTATTTAGAATCTTTTTCACCCCTTCAAACATGGTTCCTGTGTTTTGCTACTTTGTGTACATTATTATGTCCACAGTGCTTAAGATTAAAAAAGGACACCAAAGTAAAATACTATATACATACTACATTTGTTTAAAAAATTGGAAAGCACCAGTGGTGAGTGGACAGTTGAAGCAATCACTGACCTGGGGCTCCACCAATAAACACAGGGTTCTTTGTATCCACTGCTTGGGGATTGAGTGGACCCACTACATGGTTCACCTCTGAGTCTACATCCAGTTGCACAACATTGGCATCGCGGATCACTGAGAGTAGAAGACAAAGAGGCAAAAATCAGTGCAGCAGTTTCCATTGGTTTTGTATTGATAAATTCAGCTGGAGGGTAGGATGACACTTTGTTTGTTGTATGCTAGGCAGACAGAAAGAGAAAGTGATAACGATATGTGTAATGAACTGTTGTATGTACTCACCTGTTACTCTGTGCCATCTGCCATCACAGATACCTTGTTTTGGAGAGACGTGTGTTGAAAATTCACGTATTCCATTGTTCACCAAGACCACTACCTGTAAATAACAAAAAAGGCACAAGTCAGGAGGTTCATTGGTAGGAAAAACATACAAAGTGTGTGTTTATACATGGAAAAATGATAGATGGTAAGAGCATTTTAGATATTCTTCTCACCTCTCCTTGGTGAATATACATTGTGAGATACTCCCTCTTGGTGGTATAGACATGCAGTAGCACCCCAGATGCCACACGAGGGCGCACCTCCAGCACCAGCTCAAACTTCAGGCCCAGGTTGAAAGAGTCATCTAAAGGAAATTGGGGAAAAAAATTGGTCATGTGCTGCCTGTCCTGGTGCTGAACCTCACCTCTCATGGCTCTGACTTGGAATGTTTCACAGCGTTATGGGTACAGTAGTATGTGCACGTGTGAAACCTAGACACGCACAGTAGGGTGTGAAATTTTTCTGCGCTTATTCAACAGCTGCTGCTCTACTCCCAAGGCCTTGGGGTCTGAAACTATCTTCCTCGCCCTTCAGTTTCCACCAGTCCACATTTCTGTCCCTGCAGTGGGGGGGATATCATATTGCTATTTTCTAATGAGAGTCTCTGTTTCATCTCAGCTGTGGGCATGTGTGGTTTTGTATATTTTTCCACAGGAAATCTGAAATGTCAGGTGATATGGCACAGACAGATTGTTTCTGAGCAGGGCCCTACCAAATCAGTGAAATGCTAAACAATGGGTCTGATACTTTCATTACAGCAAGCAAAATGTTTGCTCTGCTGTTCTATATTTGCCTTCAGCATTTCAGAGTTTTTTTCATTTAAACTGAAACAACTCACTGCAATGCGTGCACCCCTCAGGGCCTCGGGGATGTAGTCATGTGGTACTATGATCTGTTGGTTTATGTTCATCAAGGAGTTCTCTGACCTTTGTCTAAAACATGGTGTTCATTTCATTTTGGCAGCATGTTACCCAGGACGACGTATCCGCCCTCCTCTGTGAAGTAGGTCCCAGACTCTGAAAGGCCCTCAAAGCAGGGTGTTACCCCGAAGGTCTGTGACACGGGGGACAGCCATTGGCCGTTGAGTTGGGCGTTCCTCACACAGCCAGTGAAGCTGTACACTGAGTTTCTCTGGGGAGAGAGAAGCACAGAATGAGGGATGGTGTATTCTTATAACAGGCAAGAAATTACTTCTTCAGTGCAGACATGTGGAATAGGGGTGGTTGTCTGCTTGAGGCATTAAACTACCCCCTTGAAGCTGATTGGCTACAATCTTTTGACTGTATTCCCTTGCTTCTCTATAACATTCATCACTGACAAGTAAAGATGTGTCCCAAGATGCACCTTGTTAAATAAATCTTTGCTGAACAGGGAATAAGGGTCAACAGTAAAGCTAAGACAATATTATTTGTCTTGAGAGAACAGAAAACTGTCTCTCCTCTCTGAAGGAAGTATGAAACAATTGTGCAAAGCTGTTTGGGTGGAATCCAGTTTGACAGACGAAGGAAAAAATGCATACATTTCTATCATAAGATGCTCTATTCACTGAAATATAGCAAAATGCTGAAATGGCAGAAAGAAAATAAAGGAACTCTAAATAAGAGCTGGAGCAAAGCTTCTTCTCCACTGTAAGGGTATAATAACATTTCAGATATGTTGTCTTTTGTGTCCCACAAACAGACTCACAGTCTCTGTACCTGGATATTTCTCTGGGCCCTTCCAGGTGGCACCCCGCCCACATATAGTGGACTGTTGACATGCCAGGAGGTGTTGGTGCCGTGAGCTCGATCCTCCAGCACTTTCAATCCGTCAATAATTAATCGTCCCACGTTACCATCACGAGTAAAAATAACCTGCAGGAAAGGAACAGTTACACTGATACAGACTAAAGTGAGCTCATTTATTGCTATTGCTGACAGAGGAGGGCAGGCAGAAGCAGTTCCACTTTAAATGTGTGTAATCACACAAGCAGACTACTCACATCATGCCACATGCCATCATTGTATTTCTCCTGACTTTTGATCTTGATTTTGTGGTTTCTCATGTTGAAGGTGTACACCAACTTCCCATGGGCCAGGAACAGAGCCATGTAGTTGTCCTCGGCTTTGTCAGAGACGTAGAAGATGAGGCCGAAAGAGGAGTGCGTTTTCAGAGAGAGAGAGAAATGGGACCTGTTGGGGGCACAGACACAAGAAGACCAAAATTCAGTGCATAATAAAATTAAACATACTATTTATGCATTCATTAATGTATATTGTCTGTGTAGGTTCATGGTCCTCATTCCTAGAACTGGTCAGCTGTATTGTACGTTGGTTTTTGTTCTTTGCACTTGTTTAATAAATTTTATTATACAGTCAACCCTCCAGACTTAGTATCATGGGTCTGAACTGATTTCCTAGGAGACCCACAGAGAGGATACACCCATGACTGTTCCTATTATCCAAACCACCTTTGCCTTCCCAGCAGACTGACCTCTCACTGAAGGATTCTGGGATATTCATGTACTCGTGTCGGCTGTTTCCATTGCCCCCATAGTGGTAAGCATTGTGGGTTGCACGAGGTTTCGAGGAAAGATAGCAAGACTGGACTTCAGTCTCAGGAGCCTCCAGAGGGTCACTCTTCAGACCAGCTGGGCCGTGAGGGAGACTGGACTTATCTCTGCCCACCTGGAGAAAAGAAGACACTGTG
The DNA here is from genome assembly GCA_022829145.1 of Albula goreensis. Classification (NCBI taxonomy): domain Eukaryota; kingdom Metazoa; phylum Chordata; class Actinopteri; order Albuliformes; family Albulidae; genus Albula; species Albula goreensis. The sequence continues at coordinate 14,443,287 of CM040747.1, read as the reverse complement.
AAATCAGTGTGATTATTCTCACACTTCCAATATTCCTATATTGATTTATATTTATATAAATCTATATTGATAAATATAGATTTATATTTAAGGTTCTGGGATTTGACAGGAATCTTAGTGCCCTGTCCTTAATGTTGTTCTTTGTGCATGTGCATGCATCTGACTTTTGATTAGTCTGTAACAGCTTCAAAATGTCTATTTACTAATGACCATCACCAATTTATGTCACATACAATCCAAATGCTCTCTGCCCTGCCCTCTAGGTAACCTCTTACCTTACGGACATTGGCCTGCTTGGATTTGGCAGAGTTTCTGCTCTGTTTCAGATGCAGTGCAGCCGGTGGTCTTTCCACGGGGCAGTCCTGAAGAGAGGCCTGGACGTTCTCAGAGTACCTCTGGAAATCCTCTGGCTCAATGTCCCTGTCCTGCCTGTGGTGAGCAACGCAGAGCTGCTGAGTTTTGGAAACTCACTCTGTCTTAAGAGAAACAGAGCCTGCATCCTTTCACTCTGAGCTGAGCTGAGCTTGGGATATGCTCTAACACAGAACAGCAACACTCTCTGTCTCCCGGGTAACAGAATGCACATCTTCATACAGTACATGCAGTTCTGTTTGTGAACTTGGCTACTGGCCACACGGAGATACAGTTGGCTGCTCATTAGTCAGAGCCTGGGACAAGTAAACAGCTATGCAGAAAGGTGGTTCAGTCTCCACTGAGAAATGTAGTTGGAATTCAGTTTTAAATATGTTGTTATGTTTGTTTGCACTGAATTATGAGCCAAAACTACTGACTTTGCAATACAAATGACAATATCAGTTATCATTTTATTAGTTAATGTCATAAATATCTTTGGCATGACACCAAATGCTTTTCTGTGCAGGTGGTAGGCAGGCCAGACCATAATAAATAGTGTGTAATGTGTTGAAAATGCTGGGAGGGGGTGTGTATGTGTGCTTTTTCATGTACCTTTTAAACCTATGCATACACCCTGTCTGCAATGCAGATTTGTACATTCCACAATCGTTATATACATTTGTACAAGACCACTGTAATATGGTATACAAACGTTCATTCATGAACTTGGGAAAATTATTTATCTATTATTTATCTAAATATATTCTTAAAGAATATTCATAATTTATTTTTTGAAAAAACCTTGAGTGCATGCTAATTTTGGCTGACTGTGACCTGCGTATTTGCTGTGCACCAGAGCACTCTGCATTGGTTCTACAGAGACTGCATCAGCACCCTGGGCTCTGTGAGTGCTCACCTGCTGATGTAGGTATAGCTGATACAGCCTGTGAAGTTTCTGATGCTGCTGCTGGGGGATCCCCCGAAGTAGAAGGTCCTGAGAGAGGAAGAGCCTGACGGAGATGTAGCTGGGTGGCTCTTCTCCTGTTTGTCCTTGTCATCAACAACCAGCTGATACCTGAAAGAAATCAGTCACACAGTGTACCTTATCTTAAACAATGCTATTAATGGACGCTGATGCAGATTTCAACTATTCATCTCCTATGTAAAAAAAAAACATAAGTATGACATTTTCAAGACATACTTTTGATTTGTAACGGTGGCCACTAGGAAATGGGTGCGTCCATCATTGTAGTGCTTCTTGTGTGACTTCACCTTGGTACTTCTGGAGTTGAGCACAACTGCTCCATTCTCCAGTGAGATGGAAAACTCGTCAGCCTAAAACATGCAAGAGGTCAGTGCTACAACTATTACTTCTACTAGTACTACTATAAAATACATAAAAATATTTTAGTGCTAAGTTGTAATTAGGCAAAAATATTGTGTGTTATAGTGTGTTTGGCTCATTACACAAAGAAAAGAACTGAGATAACCATTACACTGAAGAATATTTTGCGAATAGATTGCAACTGCTATGCTGCCAACTTCAAGTGGTTGGGAAAAATGATTTGGGAAAAACCAATGTGTAACAGTTCACAGAAATCAACACACCCCTTCATTGTGGTAGAACAGGAGACCAGTAGGCTCCAGTGTTCGGAAGTTGAGGCCTCCCTCGAATGCCTCAAAGGGCGATATCTTTGCTGAGGATCCCAGGAAGCCATCTCCAATGAAGTAAGCTTTACGGGACATCTGTCAGATAGGTGACAAAATAATACACACAAAACAATAATGCATCAACATTCAAAGTTCTGTTTAAGAAAAATGCTTAGAAGCCCCACAGGTTTATATTTGTTGGCTGAGTTGCACATACAAAGGACTCTTCTGGACAGCCACTGCTGATGCCTATAGTTCCTGGCTCCTCCAGCAGGTTGAAATCTTTCTTCTGGAACTGGAAGCCCTTCACACAGCCCTTCAGGCCCACCAGTGAGGAGAGCTCTGGCCTGGGGGATGATGAGAGTGGATATGCAGAGCATTAAAAAACACACAGCAATGACAGAAATATGACTACCCAATGCTTTTCAGTGTACGGCAAGATTCAGCAGCTGTACAATTGTATAATTGTAAGATCCAAAACATCTATTTTCTGGAATCCAGCGTGTTTGTGTGCGTGTGCACGCGCGTGTGTGTGTGCACATGCGTGTATGGGAAGGTGGGTGGTAGTTAAATTACCTAGAGAGTAAAATGCTTGAGGGTGCCCCTCCAATATAGATATCTGAAAATGGCAATGTTTTCTTTTCGTTTTCCATGGACTTGACATGACTTCTGTCCACCAAAAGGATAATCTTCTTTGAATGGTGATAAATTACAGACACCTGGAAAGGAAGAAAGTTAAGTTTTCTCCTAAAAAGTGGGAACATGACAGTATTTTCTCACTTAAAGTACCTTTACAAACACTCTGACTTGACTGCATTGGTGTTGCCAAGTGGTTACTTACCTCATGATATCTTGCGTCATTAATTTGCAACTTTGCTAAGTTGCTCTCCATTACGATTGGACCACTACGGAATCCAAAGTCATACATGAGGCGCAGGAACCCATTTTGCAGCTCCAGCACAAAGAAATTGTCCTGAAAAGGAGGATGGAGATGGAGGATGGAGATATACACTGTAAATGCCCACATTTTAGCATGACAATGAATTTAAGAATGGAGTCAAATGGAGGCAGCAAGAAGTTTCAAAATATGAAAATGAGCTATGTAATGTGTATTCTGTTGAACTGAAATGCAATGCACATACATTTGGCAGAAAAATTAATCTGTGTGGTTTCTTTAAAGCAAGCTATATTCTTTGCACTATGCAAGACCCTTTTGCACCTGCCATTAAAATGTAAACTGATTTCACATATGATATTTGGATAACACAAAACGTGTTAATGCCAGTTTTACATGTATGCATGCATTTTAATACCAAGTGTCAATGATAATATGAAAATGTGTTTCTAGCTATCCAAATACCACTTGTGTATGAGATTTTTGTTTTAGTACCAAGAGAAAAAGAATGCATACAGTAAGAGCACTATAGGCCTACTGTAATTAGATAAAATGAGAAAGATGTGTATGGAAATGTAAAATAAATTTACTATAGTTACCCCATTGACCATCAGGAAGAGGATGCCATTGTTGGCCACGGTTCGCACTTCTATGTCAAACCTGGTTACAATGCCAAACTTTCCTCTCCTTTCAATGTTATTAACAAGTGCAAAACCTGTGCCATCAAACAGGTAACTGGTGACTCGGCTCTGTGAGAAGGCCAGTTTGTATCTGCAACGAGAAATTCAAGGAGGTGAGAAGAGAGAAGTGTATAAATATTGATTTGAAGATAAAAAACTGAAATCTCTTCACAAAAAGTAACTGAAAACAGATTCTTAGTTCTCATAGCTTTATTATGGTCTTGGCTCAAAAATCAGCTGTTCTTATCATTCTCAAGACGGAATGAGTTGCACATCCTCTTTTAAAGCAGAGGTCAAATGAGGACCCTTATGTCAACATCTGAGGATTGTTTACCATCCGGGGTTAAGAGGAGGTTAATCTGACACCATGACTAACTGGGTCACACAAACCCAAACATCTGAAGCACAATCCACATCTGTTATATCAATCAGTTAAATTGAGTAAATGCACATGCGCGTTATAAAACTTTAATGAAATAACAATTTACAAACTACTTTTGTTTATTTACACTGCACATAATTGAATGAAGAGGGGAGCACAGCACCTGGGACAAGGTGAGGCTGTGGTGACATCCATTTTGTAGGTCTGCTTGAAATTATACAGGCTGATGACATCACTGTTTACAGAGCCCATCTCGATGCAGCCCACAAATGGTGGCAGGCTCAGTGAGGCAGGGAGCTAAAAAAAGAGAAAATGAACACATTCAACAGCCCTTGTGAGCTGTGCAAGCGATGTAGGAGGCCACTGCAGCCCACTGCAAGATGATACTAATGGCTCAAATCAGCAGCAAGCTGCCTTCAGGAGTGGAGATGAAAGACATGTGGTACCCTAAAGTCTGGGGGAACACCGCCCACATAGAAGACTGAGTTCTGGGGGTCGAGGTCAAACAGCGAGTCTGTGCCAGAGGCTACCCCCTTCTGGATGAACTTCTGCTCTGCGGTGCTGCTGAAACTGGGCACGGTCAGAAACACTTTGCCATGCTTCCCAAGCCTACACCAAGACACAGAGAGGCATGATTACATATCCTGTCATCACAAAGGGTCCAGAGTTCTGTATGCATAAGTATACTCCTATGTGAATAGATGTTGTTGAGCAGGCAGACAAACTCCTGTTTCAATGGCTGTACAGAAATACATATTTTGGTGTATTTAATGCCTTGTAGACAAATGGAAAAACAGCTAAGAAGGAAAGACTGTATATGGTATTTGTGGACAAGATCACCTCTCCACTTTGACCAGATTGAAGAAGGGAGGCCATGTGCTGACAGGCTTGGAACCCAAAGAGATTTCAACATCGTCACCACCCAGATTGTAGACATAAACCAGGTTGTCATTCTTTATGGCAAGCCCCATGTAGTCTTTCATTCCCTTTTAACAGACAAAATAGGTAAATATGAATATTCTTTTGTGTAAACTTTTACTTTTATTCTTTTTTATTCTTTTATTAGCTATTCACATAAATAAAAAAGTGTTTTTATACATACTTTTATGTTAACAAACATCTATTGCTTCAAGTTAAAATGAAACCATTTACAATGTAATCATAAAATGATGTGCACATTTATACTAATTTTGTATCTATGGAAGTACCTGCTCACTGCAATAATGCTTGTTAAATCTCCAGATTTGTCACAAAGAGGTCAGTGGAAATCCTGGTTTCACATCTGTATGTGTGCATTTTTGTTTATGTACGAGGTAATAATAGTTATGTAAATGAGTCCTTCTCTTTGAAGGCGAGCCCACAATCACTGTAGCTGTCTCTTGGAGACGCTTGAATAGGCAACTGTCAGCTCTCAAAGACTTTTCCTGTTCTCAAGATCACAGCAAGCTATTCACCACCAAAGCCTCTCCTTTTTTTTTTTTTTATCTCAGCTGTCCTTGAGTTCTGAGCCTATGAAGTGTGAATAGCAGATCTGGGTCTGTGCAGTGCTCCACAGCCTCCATTTCACACACCCAGAGAAAAGCCCTGACATCAAAGGGTCTGCCAATGCCTTTGAGCTGCCTGCCTTGCCCTCTATGAGACCTGGAATGGGGAGCTTGCTCACATTTTTGTCTCCCAGGTAGAAGACGAAGTGGTCCTGTGTGGGTTGCCTATCGGGGTCCACCCGTACGTACAGGCTGATGGAGGTGACCGTCTTCAGCTCCTCAGCATTGTCATGTGGCTGCACCTCCACTGCTGACTGACCATTGAACTTCATTGATACTTGAACCTTTATGGGCAAATGCAAAGAAAATATTTTATAAAATATATATTTTTGAAAAAAAATAAAAGGGATTGGCAAATGAACAAATACAAGCTGAAATGCTACATTTATGAATAATCAATAAATAAATGACCAAGGGCCTTAAATTGATTATTTGTTTCCTAATTAATCCTCTTAACCACTTCACAAGTTCAGCAGTGCCATGGGACATCCTTCCTGTTTTTCATGCAGTTATTTTGTGCTCTTACTCAGTTGTTCATTGTTCAAAAAGGCCATCTGTGTTTTCATTGGTCAGATAGTTCACACTCATCAGCCATAAAAACTATTTTTGTTTTCATCTGTCGTATAGTCAGCATGTGCCGACATTGGAAAGAAAGCCATTTTGTACTCTAGTACAGTATAGCCAGACAGCTCTTTTTTCCTCTCTTGGCCAGACAACCTGTTTGGCTCCCTCATACCTTCTTGGCCACGCTCCTGGCCTGGGCAATGAGCTCTCTGATGCGCATGATGTTGGCTGAGACGTTATTTACGGGTTTTTTCTCCTCCACCACGCGTAGCTTGTCCAGCAGTTCTGGGACGAGCTCAGACAGGTTGTTCACTACAGCCAAAACACAATTGCAGTTTTTGTTAGTGTTAAAATTTTTTTCTTTTTCATTGATACAAGAAATAACATTAATGACATTAACATACAGTACGCTGGGCTAGCATTGCAGTATAACAGTAGGCTGGAAATGTAGCTGAAGTGTTGCAGGTTTTATTCCCTCTTCAGGCACTCTCCTTTGTACCCTTAGACAATGTATTTCAATTAAATTGCTTTAGCAAATATACTGCTGTATAACTGGGTAGTGTTTAATATGTATGTAAGTCAGTTTAGATAAGAGTTTCTTCTAAATGCATACATGTATATTGCTTGCCCTCAACTATTGTGAATTGTACCCCACTTTCTTCTGAATTTTCACTGTTATTTAGACCTATGTACCTTCTCTAAAAGACTGCAGACACATTACTCTGACAGTAGGCCAGAGATTGATTTTTTTCAACACACGAATGGAGACACCAGGGAAAGCCTGGTTTAGATGCAGAGAATTGATTTTTCTCCAGCAACACAAGCCAGCAGTCAAAGGCAGCATTAATATTTTGGCAAACAAAGACTGGTGTGTGCCGCATCAAAATAAACACACAGATGTTACACACAATAAATAGGGCTTATGGCGGTGTCTGCTTTCCTGAATCACTGTGTGTATGCCTGTTGTTGTGACTACATGGGAGAATGAAACATGGGCTTGGAATGCAATAGCCTGCCAGCAGTTGAGAGTGATGATGCTTTAAAGATCTGAAGTAGTAATGATTGTGCCCTCATTTAAATAGATCCAAAACAGTCTAGGGTCTTATCACTTTTTGCCTAGGCTCTGATCCATGTGTCTGCATTAAGCCGATGTGTGAGTGCACGTGGGTACCTGCTTCTCCTGCAGAGATGACAGCCTGGTCGTAGGCCGCCACAGAGTACTGATTGCTGTTCATGTTTAAGGACCACTGCCGCACCCTCTCACTAATGGGGTTAAGGCCCTGCAGCACCTCTGAGGATTGGTTTAGGGTGCTATCTGCAACCTCCTTGGTGAACTTCAGGCGCTGAGTTGTGCCGCCTGCGAGTTCAGCCAAGATCAAAAAATAAAACTCTGTCACTAAGAATAAATGACTTATAACACATACTTATAAACACATACATGCATTTGTCAGTTCAAGTGCACCAATTAACTTTGAGGTATGGTTATGGCCAGATAGAGAGAGCTGGTTTGGGATCAGAATGATATGCAGGAAAGGTGTTTGGTTGGAGTTACTTATTACATCAGGCTTTAAATTAATGTTTTGTAGCCAAATCCATACAAACAAAAAAGCATCTAAGTTTACCCTTACTCTAATATTTCAGTTTCTGTGTTCATATATGAGGGTATCCTAAACCTAGGTAACTGAGGAGTAAGTATCAGCTGGGGTTTAAATGTTAGTCTTGCCCTCGTACACCCGGTTCTACTTCAATCAAAACTGAAGTTTTATCACAAGATCCATTTGTTTGTATATGATCTGTGTGAGAGAACAGAGAATTTTCTGCCTATTGTATTAACCTAATGGAGAAGTTTACTGTATTAGCATTGGCAGCATATATGACCATATATGACTGTACTCACATGTAGAAAAAAAGGAAAGTGTACAAAATCTACAGTATTATGTGACTCCTTCACTGCTTCAGACTTCAGATCTGTGTGGCCCTTCTTATGGTGTCAAAAAACACCTTAAGCATATCCTACTCATTTCAATGGCAAGGTTAATGGGCTGGTTCAATCTTAACTTTTACGCAAAAGGTACTCACCTTTCTCAAATCCTTTTACATCATTAATTATTTCTGTCAGTTTATTTTTGACATCGCTCATTGTCTCTTTTGTTTCCTCCAGATATTTAGCAGTGTCATATACTGTTGAGTTGAAATCTACATAAGTCAAACAGAGTATTGGAATTAGAAAATTACATTTCAGTTGTTATCTAAGAAATTAAACTTGTTGGTCCTTACTTTAATAATGTATAAATGTATTGTTATTTTAATAGCACAAAAGATAATCTCTTAATTAATCTATTACCATGTTGCTCTGAGCGCAACTTGTCAGACTCCTTGAAGAATCTGTCGCTCTGAGTTTTCAGAAAACCACGCTGTGTGTTGATCCCAGAGATGGCCTTAAATTAGAGGAAATGACAATGCAATAATGTAAGTTAAACTGTACAATACAGACAGCACTTATGCAAAAGGAAAAGAGCAGCAGAGACACAGTGGATTCTTGGACAATTATGTGAACTGTGAAGAATTATTTTTATAATACGAAATGGTGTAATGGTGTAAAGTACACTAGATAAGCATGGTAAAAGCAAGATGCAACAGAATTATTAATTAAAATATGACATGGGACCAAATCTTCAAGTCCACAAAGGGATAAGCATGGCTTTTAAAATGCATGGGGATATTAAATATGCAAATGTAGCTGTGTTCAAAAGAACTCTCAGACAAATATTTCTGTGAGTACACTACAGATGCCATAAACTTACATCATCAGCTCTGTTTGACAAGTTAAAGGTTGTCAATCCAGTGATGTTGGCCTCATCAATGTAGTTGATAATGTTGTCATAGACATTAGATGCATCAATGGCCTTCTGCACAAAGCCATTGGCATCATTGTTTTTCAGGTCTCTGAACAAAAAGAAATGGGTGTTAGAAATCTGAAGTTTCAATGGCTGAAACTAGTTAATATCTGGAGTATGCTTGCACTCCTTGTTTGTAAAGAAAAGGATCTTTCCCTTTGATTTTAAGTATCATTAGTCAGGTCTGCATTTGGCACAAAAGTAAAGGTTAAATAAAAATGGAAATGTATAATTGAGCAAAAGCTGTTCCTCTCTCAAGTGTGTTCAATACTCTGGATCCATTCCTAAAAAGGTTTTACAGTCAAGAATGTTAACATTTTTCCTATGGTGAATGCCTGTGTTTCTTTGGAAAATCTTATAAAAAAGCTAAGAAAAATGATCACATCTAAAAAATATCAGCTTGTACATTGCTTGTGAAATGAGCTCCAGAATGACATATTATCTTTGTTAGTTTGCTGCAGCATGTCAAGTGTGATACTGAGAGTGTAGGGTGGCTCCTTGTTAGGTATGATGCATCATGTTTAGTTATGATGTAATGACTGTGTGCAGTGTGATGCAATATGGACAAATAGGCTTTGATTGAAAACAGCAGTGCACTTACAGGGTAATACAAAGTGCATGAAATGACACAGCATACACAGTGTAGATCTAGGGTTGTGCAATGTCTACAGATTCATGCTCACTTTTCTAGTTCCGCTGCCAGTCTTTGCAGGTCATGGGCATGGTCAGTGGCCCGCTGGACCAGATCTCTGTCAGTGAGAGACAGGTTCTCTGTTCTCTCCTTCAGCAGGATGCCAGCTCCATCAATTGCAGCATGGAACTCAGTCACATTCTAGCATTAATTCAGATCAACAACTCATTACACTCAACAACTCAGTAATGCATTTGTTACAGCAAGGATAGATGTAACACAAAGTCAGAGTTCAAAGTCTACAAATGAACAGAAACTATGACTAGAAGATGAAAATTATTATTTTACACAATGCTGGTATAACATGTATACTTAGAAAATATATGCATATAAACATTTATATGTAAAAATACATACCAATTCAACTACTTCAACAATTCAACAACTACTAGACTGTGTGAGTATCATATGAGAATATGAAAACAGCCGTATACAGCTGCATTCCTTTAACTGAGGATGCTTCACCTTGACCATAACCTCCATGTCAGCAGCCAGTCCCTCTATGTCAATGATGTGGTCTGCGGCCGTCTGAAGAGTGCTGTTCACATCCCTGTATTCATCCATCTGCTGCTGTCTCAGGGTCTGAGAGACAGGGATGAGGAGTGAATCACATACTGCATTCTCAAATCACACAGTATGCCTTTATAGCACTGTGCACAGTTTCATCAGAGCATTGTATGTTGTACGCTCCTTAATTATGGGCTTAGGAAACACAAGTATCAATTCTGTAACTCATTTAGCGCATGACAACCTTTATATGCACTGTAAAATGTATAATCTTTCCTTAAGGAAATGTTTTTCAAACTCATATTAATATAAAGTAATATATAATTCAAATATACATAAATACTGTTCAATGTATGTAATATGTAATGTAGTTATGAATATATGTTAGATGTAAAAAATTAGTTTGATGGATGTATTCATTTTAGATGTTCATTGGTACATGCATGCATTTTAGATGGATCGATGGAGAGCCATTGCCCACTGCCTCTCTGTTGCAATGGATGTAGCCTTTTTGAAAGCAGCAGTGTGATGTCACTTTTACTCTATTTACATCAACGGGAGTTGATTACTTTGCAAATTATTTGATTAATCAAGGAGGATAAATGTGAACAGGCTAAACATAATGATAGCTATAAAGGTAAAGTTTTTTCCTCCCCTGTTTTGAGTTCAACAGCCGCCACTGGTGTGTGCCTGTGACTGTTGTCCAGTCTCTGCTGGTGGAGGGAGAGCCCTAGATTAAGCAGAGGCCTCTTGTTTGAACAGTGCACTATTCAAGGCTTTGATTGATACAGTACCAGAGCCCCTGATTCTGGAGATCCTGACCAAAGATAACTCCCGCAGTTGTCATGGTCATCAGCTTGCGGAAACACAGCTCAGAAATCTCATTCATGTCTACATGTGCATTACAGCAGCAGAGGGGGAATACATTATTAACTTGTGCTACACATGAATGAGCAAAAGATCTCTGTATATTTACACCTTGTATCCAAAAATCCCACTTTTACCTATATAAATATGCTTTAATCAAAATAGTGACCTGTATCAAAGTGTTAGTTTAGAAGCTGTGAACTGTTGGGACCCCTTGCCTTTACATAGTTTAGCTGTGCACTATTTCACTTGTTGCTTATATTGAATTTTTTGCATTAGGTAGTTGTAAAGGGGCTGAGTGATGTGCTCCACCCACCCACCCACTACCTCTGCAGAACTTGTTACCGTAGGTAACCAACTCTTTTACCAAACAATCCACAGGCAGTCTTGCTGGCACTGCTGCTTTCATGTGATAGAGGACTCCTGCAACTAGAACCCGATGGTTTCTCCTTAATAGTACATTATATAACTCAGAGCTACAGTATCTGATCCCTGAGTGTTAACACATGAAGAAATCTCAAGAAGAGAAGTGTCACGCTAATTAAACCTGTTGACAAACAGAGAGTGCTAAGAGACAGAAAATAAAGGGGAGTGAGACTCAGGAGGAGGCATTTCAGGACATTTGGACAGTTACCTCACTCCTTTGGAATTTGACAAGGTTGGCTTTGTTCTTGGCCTCCGTCTGGCGGATGGTGTTCATGGCTATGTGGAGGAGGTCCTGGGCATCTGACAGCTTGTTGCTGAACTGAGAGAGGGTATCCTGCACCGGGGAGAGACGTCCCTCAGTGCTGATCAGCTTCTTCTCCATCTGACGGACACGCCTGAGGACTACAAAACAACTGCTTACACACAAACATACATGCACAAACACACATACAGACATGAAAAACACATACATACATCAACAAATTCACTATGTACATGCACACACACACAAACACACACACACAAAGGATATATACACTCACACAGGTAAATATACACATACAAATGTTACCCTGTATCTCTTGGTCTACATAAGCAAAGTCTGCCTGCAGCTTCGGGAGGTTTTGTACTTACTGTCATGGGCTTCAGCTGACTCATCAGTTGCAATGGGCTCATTTGGAGACAAGTCTAGTTTTCTCATCTTGTTCACCATGTTCTCTGCTTCAGCTGTGCTCCGTCTGACAACCTCTGGGTCAATGTCCTGGTGCACACTGTACAGCTCCCAGTCATTAATCATATCTAATTTAGAAAGGAAGAACAGCTTCAGCGTATCAGTAACAATTACCAGAGTAAGGAGAGAAATAGAAAATCTACATTGTGACAAGTGATATAAAGAGATAAATAGACTTATAACTGGACTCATGTGTCACCGTACCTTGAACTCAAGCTTGAATCTGACCTTGGGCTTTGTCAAAATGTGTACTATGCCATTCTTTAATAATCACAAAGGCACTGCACCACAGTGTTGGCAACAATGAAAAATGAAATTTCTGTTGGAGGGCAAGGAACTAAAACAGTTTTAAATGAAATTTGCAGAAGATTAATATTCTACATTCAATCAAAGTTAATTTAGGAGAAACATAAATTGTGTTGTTAACACACAGCAGGTACATTACCTTCTATCACCACGTTGAGATTTGTCAGATTTGTGGCCAGCTCATCTGCTAAATTTAAGCTCTGGAGAGTGTCTTCATCCAGTGTCTTTCCCAGAGCCTTCACTGTACTCTCCTGACACATAGTTAGCATTACAAAATTAATACCATTTTTAAGAATTTCAGGCTAAAAGACTACCGAAAAGACAAACAATTGCCTCTTTGCAATGAACCAATGCCCTACATCCCATGGAAGTGAATTTAACATGAATCGTGACATCATGGTTAGAGCAGTCAGCTCTTGAATTGAAGGCAACACATTCAAATGCCAAGAAAAACATTACTGCGCACTAGAGCAAGGTCTTTAGCCAGGAAAGTTTCTCTAGCACAGCACAGCTCTACAAACAGGCCCCATATTGCACAAGCTCATCTGTGGCTCTTTTACCTTTTAAGCCAATGTGTCAAGTATCGAGGATTTTATGTGGGAAAGTTTATATTTGCTCATTCCTCAAGATGTGTGGATTTAAGTGAGAGAATATTTTGTACAGGACCAACCAAGGCCCATGTGCATATTTGAGCAGAAGTGCTGATCTAGGATCAGTTTAACTTGTTAGCTCATAAACAATAATAATATTAGGATATAGAGGGGAGTCTAGATCCAAATACTCATTCTGAAAACAGGTCCATGTGTTAGTATACCTTCTTTCCCAGCTTGTTCATATCTGACAGCAGAGCAGTTGTGGCCTCCTCCAGCCCATCTGTCTGTTCTCTCATTACTGCAGATTTACTTCTCCACCCCACAAACTGAACCTGATGTGGAAACAACATGAACATTGTTTACCGTGTGTCTAACAATCAATTCCAGCAATACATTCTTACTCTGAAGTACGATTATGAACACCTCTCTAATGTGTTGAATTTCATTACCCAGTAAGCCCATATGACAAGGGCTACTAATTGCCATATGGTTATTATTTCAGACATGCATGGTAAATAGTAAAACGTAGTGTAAAAATATTCTTTACAAAATGTATTCTCAAAGCCTCCATGAAGCATTCATTACATTTTGCAAATGTGGTGTCTTTTGTTGTAAAGCCTTATATTTACTTAGGAATGGTTTATATTTTTAAATATAAAAGGTGATATGCCTATTTGACATACACACTTTGTATAAAATGTGACGAAAAACTATTTTCACACCATAAATATCAATGTTCTGCTGATTGCCCTCAGCTGACCTCCTAGCAGCAGAACAGACAGGACTCTGCTGCCTAGTGAAATATAACTAGTGTTGTCTCTTATTTGCTCTGGATGAGGGTATCTGCTAAGCTCTTAACAAAAAGCAACCAGTGCTGACTCATTATTGAAAATGGACCAATACCTGCAATCGCTGGGCAGTGTAGTTGTAGTACTTGAGGCGATCATTGGCAGCGGCTCCAGTGGAGATGTTAATCACACTGAGCTTGAGATTGTCCAGAGTCTTGTTGGATTGTCTGATGTCCCCGATCAGGTACCATATACACTCATCACAACCTGAAGTGAGATGTTTTCAGTTTGAACCATCCTGTGATTTAGGCTGGAGCCTGAATCGCTCGTTCACTAAGCAGCAGGAATACCGGTTGCATTATTTGTGGATTTCAACTCTCCTGCCACACACAAAGGTATTCAATCTGGAATAACTACCACAGCTAAAGTATTGTTAATATAACTGCCACAGGAAAAGTATTGTTAATATTCTATCTGAAACAGCAAATACCTAAAAATAGAAAAAAGCTAAAAAGCTATTCTGCTAAAATATTTTTTTAAATTCAGACAACTCACTGATGTTGCAGACGTTGACCTGAGATGTGACAGAGGACTCGGACAAACACTCTCCAGTGTGCATATCGCAGGGCCCAGCACAGTCACACTCTGTGTTTCAGAAATAAAGCAGACAAATCAAGTGCCTTCAGGGCGGCAGCTTGGTTTAGTCCATGCACAGTTTGATTAGGCTGAGTTAAACAGTTTATTGTACAGTACAAACGTCTAACGTATTAAACCCAAAGAGGGTCTCTTGGCTGGGAACCATGTACATCTGCTACTCTGTCTGGCCTATAACGTGGGCTTAGTGATTTGGCAGCTGTGCAAATAAAATGGGGCTGGGTGGTGATGTCACGGGATACTCATCTGCTTTAATCCCCACGGTCATGTGCAGATGGCCCGAGGGCCATGGAGCTGCACATATGCATTCCTCACATCCCACAGGAGCAGGAGTGGGAATAACGTGCTTCCACAGGGAGAAGACTCAGGAAAAACCTTGCATACTTCCTCATATCAGCGTGTTTCATAAGACTGCACAACAGGAGGGATTTACTGTCCTCAGTGGGCGTGAGAACCCAATCTACTTACTCTGGCAGCCGGAGGGCCCATAGTTCCAGTGGCCAGGCTCACAGCGCTCGCAGTACCGGCCTCCAGCCCCTGGGCGGCAGTGGCAGCTTTGCGTGAGAGGATGGCAGATAGGGCGCATGGAGGCCGCACCACATTCACACCTCCGGCAGCCCCGGCAGCTAGAGAATCCAGAGTAGCCATCCTACAGCAGATGTAACAAATCTGAATTACGTGTCTTTGGGGTGGTATGTTTGTGTGTGGATATAATGTGTGTATCATGCTGTGCTGTTTTGACAGATATTATCTTAAAAATAATAAAAAAACACAATAAAATGTTAAACTATGTGGAATATAAACATGTTCCCACCCACAACACTGAAAACAGCTAAGCTGTGAGCTTGATAGGAACCTTCAGCTCCTCACCTCACACTGGTCACAGAGCGGCCCCGTCACTCCTGGCTTGCAGTGACACACCCCTGTCCTGTCGTCACAAGACGCCGTGCCACACTTATTGCATTGGCACTCTATGGAAATGGAGATAATGTGAATGCAGCCATCAATTTCTCACCTGATTAGATAGCAGTACCAGAAGGAAATGTTGGAAATTTAGCAAATCCACTAAATTAGACACAATGAACTTGAATCCTTTTCTTAAGCTTAGTCATATTAATGAAAAATATTCTATTTTCCACAACACTGAAGTTTAATCTCTTTCTGTGACAGGGGACCTCTTTCTAGAATAAATTATCACAACATACACATGGTGTTAACAGATTTAATTATTAACTGAAAATGTATACATTTTTAAAATATATGTATGAAAACAGACATTTTAAAACACAATTCCTACACCAGTGATCACCAAATGAAAGACATTGTGGGTGACAGGATTTGCGGGAAGAGAATTCAAAGCTCTTGTCACTGGAGCAGGGCTGATATTCACACAATGCAGCTGGCCCAACTGTATAAACATGTCTAATGAATTTTCCTGGGTTTTATTTCACAGGCAATGTTTTGATAGGATTATGCTCACACCACCTCTTAATGAAACACAAAAGAAAGTCTCAAAGAGCTTTGTGGAACAAAGGCAGGTTACATACTGTAGTATACATGGCAGCAAGATCACCTGACATACAGTGCAATCCCTGCATGACTCCTGAAGAGTTGGGAATATGTGCCTTTATTTACTGTATAGATTATAGTATTATGAAACAGGATCCACCCACACACCTCTGCAGTTCTTGGCACTGATAGCATCTCCATAGAAACCCGGGGCGCACTTCTCACAGTTGGCTCCTGCTGTGTTGGCCCAGCAATTCAGGCAGTAGCCCGTTACGTTATGGCACTCATTGAAGATGAGGTTGGGGTCAGAATTCCCATTGCAGTCACACTTCTTACAGGAATTTCCAACGATCATGGGATTTCCATAGTAACCAGGAGAACATCTAGGGGAATGGACTAGTAGTAAGTAAACATTCAAACACTGACCAATCATCTGAGATGAGTGGCACATGTCATACAAACACGTATTATCATTATTTAAAAAACGAAGCACTTTTCAACCAATCCAACCAAACTCCAAACAGGGATTTTGAGAGTGTTAAGAATGTATACTGAGGTCTTTGTTGTGTTTGTGCTGTTGTGATGGTTGGCCCCATCAGGGAAGCATTTGGGACAGGGCTGTGTTACCACTGACCTCTCACAGTAGTGTCCCGCGTAGCCCTCCTGGCACATGCACCGCAGAGTGCTGCCCCTCTTATCACAGTGCACTGCAAAGCTGCCAGCACACAATAAAGGGAAATCAGTGAGTTAAAACCATCCTTGTCACTACCTTCAGGTAAAATTCAACCCCTTGCTTGGGCGCCAGCTTACTTGTTTGAGGGGTATGGAATTGGGCAGCTACAGGGTCGGCAGACATGATGCCCCTCTGGGGTAGTTTCAGGGATGAAACCATCCTGGCACCTCTCACAGAAATCTCCAGTGGTGTGGTCCTTGCAGTCCTTTACCACAGGGCCATAAATGGTCAGGAATGTACACGTTCAGCTGGGGTATTACTTAACCTCACTATTAATGTCCAAAGACAGCCCATCCCAGCATGCTAAATTCAAGGAAATCCTTCCTCCCTCTCGCCATTAGTGATCCATATCCATTAGCACAGTGGTCAAAGGTTATGGATCCCCTCATGACACAAGTGCATCTAACTCAACTCATGACAGATCTATGAAATCCGCAGTCAAAATCATTAAGAAATGGTAAAATTAAAACATATTTGAAAACCATGAAACCATTACACACTGTGGTCAGCCTCATAACTGCACATTATTCATTTAATTGTAATTATGTAAACATTTTTGAAGTTTACACAGTTAAGTCTTTTGACAAATCATGCACCTCTCATGTAAGAGGTGTTTCTAGAACAGCATCCACAGTTTTTACTGTACATCTGTTTGGTGAATCATACAATATAACTTACAATACAAATTCCAGTGATGTCCTCACAGCTGTCAGAGTGACCTTTGCAGTTACATGGCAGGCAGTTGTTTAATTCACTGAGGAAAAATCCCTTTCCACACACCTGAAAAAGATAAAAGACACATTAGATCTACAAACACAAACAACAACAGAATTTCAAACCCATCATGACTTGATTTTCAGGTTGAAACAACAAAAGTTCTTTTATTGAATTTTGCACTGCCTCCAATGAACCATATAACCATGTGCATGCAACTTAAAATAAGCAGGCCAAAGTGCACCTGGAACTATTCCTTTAATGGTTTAAGCTGGTTTAGGCTCCTGTTCTCATAGTAGTGGAATCCTTTCTGCTGTTATCAAACATTTTCCTGTCCACAACTTTTAATCATTTCAGGTTGAGAAATATCACTATTGCTTGGATTAAAAGTATTGTGTAACCAAAAGCAACAAATTGTCTCCATTTGTCTTATGCACATGTGATCATTTAGCTGTGCGTACACATACATCCTGCAATAGGCGGTCTGAAACATTAGGTTTTTAAAATTCACAGGATGTGATACACTTTTTTTTGCATCACATTATAGTTAACCCAGCTTGACTTGAGGGGACAGAGTTGAGGGCTGTTAGAGGTAACGTACTGTACAGAGGAAGGAGAATTCTGGAGGTAAATTCTGACAGCTACAGCAGAAAGCCACAAAGAAATGCTTCAGAGATTCATGATTATCAGCACATTAGCACTGAGGAGCAGCTGGAAGGGTTGTCTATGTATGAAGACTAATGGATAATGTTAATGTATGTAACTTGAAAAATTGCTCTTATCTTTCCGGATCAAACACATACTGGGCCTGAGGTCTAGGTTTTCATCTCAAAATCTTCATGGTGTATAGTAAATGACTAAAACAAACAGCAAAACACAGCATATTTTTCTGCAGTCTTTATACTCATGCATTCATAACTCCAAGATAGAGCTTTCCACATTTTGGTCAGTATTTCTGTGAACATGGGTGGTAGTACATTGGCAGTCACATAGCCCAGTGCCAGCTGAGAGCTAATCCTGACTCTTGTCAAAGCCTTGTCAACTAAATCCTTTCATCACCTCACAGTAACAATGCCACATACCCACCTGCAACATTACAGTGCCCAGCAACAGGCAGTCCACTGTACTCCCGGATATCCCTCCCTAATCCCATAACCAACCCAATCAGATACACCCACGCAGGTGTCCACTCAGATAAACTCAATCAGTGTCTGTTAAGGCTACAATGACGATATTTATCTTAAAACCCAAGATGTTGTGTCCGAGTTTAATCCTGAGTTATTCCTCATTGGTTTCTTTCAGAGAGACCCAAGGTTTGCTACTGTAGTGTGATGTCAAAGGTCTGGACCTCCTCACCTCTCCCTGCTCGAGCCAGCCTGAGGGCCATCTCTAACTCCATTTACAGATCTCTTCTGTCCCACAATGTAACTTTTTTTGGGGTTGGGCTGCTAGAATGTGGTGTCCTGCCCTGCTGTCTCACGCAGTGAATTGGAGGTTTATGCTGAATTTGGAGTCGCCGGAGCTCACAGATTCCTGAGATATGTGCCCAGTTGTGATGCATTTTTTCCCTCTGATTTATTTGCTTTTTGGGCTGAGAAGACAAAGGAACGCCTCTAGTCTGAACTAATGCGAAACATCCTGTGAACAGCCTTGCTCTCATGGCCTTTGCGGCAGTGCAGATTTTTCCTGTAACCCCTTCCTGCGTTTTTTTTTCCGGAGTCACATGCAGTAAATAGTGCCTGGACCCATATGTTTGGATGGTTTATTTGGAAAGCAAAGGGTCACTGCCATCCCACTCATCACATGAGCATGTGCATTAGTAGCATCACAATAATGAACGGAGGAATCAATTTTTCTCAGATATGTACAAAACCGTTTGCATTGTCCCTGGAGTGCTGTCTGGTTCTGCTTCCTTCCAGAAAGCAGAAATTATCTAACATTCAAGTTTTGATCCTGATGGTGGACTGGGGTGTTGACAGTTGTGCTGAGGGAGGCCTATGGGAATGTATGTATTTGTGTGTGGTTGTGTGTGGGGAGGAGAATGAGAGGCTGGGTGGTGATGTAGGTGGTGGCATTTGCAGGTCAGCAGTGTTATGGCGACTCCTGGGCATCATTAGAAATGTGCCGAGCTTTAACAAAGGCAGATAGCATCCGCAGCTGCTTTGAGTCCTCATATCAGCTCAACAGCTGTACTCAGTTCACATCTGGAACACACAGCCCAGAGAATCGTGGGAAACTGGAGCAGCTGTTTCAGCTGCATAACCACCCATTTCAAAACTGTGTGGAAAACTTGTGAAATGTTATAATGATTTACAGTTAAGTGGTCAATGATGAGCAAAATCAGCTTGGTTCATATCGGATCACAGTTTTCAATTGCTGTGTGCAGCTATTAACTCTCCTGGATTTGTGTTGCATAAAAACATAAAAGTATTTCGATTTTAAACATAAAAGTTAAACCTGAAGAGCAGATACTTCAATATAATTGTAAACAAAACCAGTTTTGTCACATTTGCACCCTCAGAAGAAAGGCACGATTCTAAGCTTCACCTAATTACATTAAAATTCCATACAAATTAGAATGTCTGTATCGTGCATCTGTGAATGCATGCTGTTATGCAGGCTTCTGACTTCAATTCAATGTGTGCCCACGAGTACAGAGAACAAAGATTACATTCATCCTGCACTATAGCCTTCTCTCTGTTTTATTTTTCATTTTTCCATAAGTCGTTGCTGCATTGCACTTCTATTGGCCCAGAATCCATTAAACACTTTACTTAGCACTGTAAGGCAGACATGCTTTGAGCGTCATGTCAGATTTATTCAGGAGATTCAGGGGAACAAGCCTGAGTAGAGAATTTTTCAAAATGTGGATGATCTTGGGAAGGTCCACACTAGTGGAACTGTCCAAAGTAAACACACCCCTCAGGTCACAGGTTATGGGATTGTAGAGCTGTGGTTCCCATTCTCAGTGGGAGAGAGCCTGCTGCGACCCTGCGTGTACCCCATTTCTCACAATAAGCTGCAGAAGTCTTGTTTACTTTGGCCTTACTGGAGAGTCCAACCATCAGTTTATTGGTGAGCTCTCTTGATCGAGTGGCAATCTGGCTAAACACAGGGTGTGTTTATTCCTGGCTTTCACTGTGTGTTTCATGCATGCTGTCAGGCAATGATAACAAGATTGTGATTGAAATATAGACCGGATATAAGATGAGTTTTTGCAAAGTCCTGTTTTTTTACCCTTGAGATTACTCTGTCAACAACCTTTCCAGGACAAACAATTTTAATCATCACAAACTGCTAAAGCTGCTACGAGAGATGAATTCTACAATTAAACATTGAATAAGTGCTGTCTTCCGTTGACCCTGTAGTCATGCAAGTATACTGTCATTCTCTGAGATTGTTAATGTAGCAAAACAGAGTTAAATAAAATGTGTACTGATCTCTTTTGCTGCTGTACCATTTTGCTAATATGTACACCAAAGGAGCCCCACTACTGTACAGTATCTATTCTTGGAGATGTTAATGGGAACATCGACCCCCATTCCAACATCCCCCCATGCCCCAGCACTTCAATCTACTATAAATGCGTCACCACGTTTTTCCATGTTTCCCATGCCCTGCTTGTTGTTGCCTTTTCTAACTCTAGCACTGTTCAACACCCAGCAGCTGGCTTGCATTACTGGATCTGCCAGGAGCTGAGTGGGGTTGAGACAGACAGGGCCCCGATCCACAGCTCGGTTCCTCCAATCAGGATCCACAGCTGAGAGTCAAAGCAGCTGTGGCCGCAGAGGCCATTAGATCAAGCCCTGAGTCTTCAGAGCCTTCCTGAATCCCATTACGGTACACCTAACCCCCCACCCCCTCCCCCCCAAACCCCTTAGAGAGGAAGCTCACTCAGTCTGTTACATACAGCCTCCCCCTTGTATTTACCCCAATGTCAAACACAAAAAAGACACAGTTCTAATGTTGTATACTTGCACTACAGGCACAACTAAAGTGTACAAATTCTAATGTAAGCTTCCTTTAAAGCCAGCCAGTTTCAACATAGTTGCTGTGGTGAGAAAATGTTGCCATTCTCCCTTCTCCACCCCCTTTTGACAGGCAACTGCACCCCAATACCTAATCAGAGAAGAAAAACGGTCTTACTTTCAGCACAGTAGACTGTCCAAAGAACCAGGAGGCCTCCGTCTGGCAGACGAGCCTCGAGAGGACGGTGAGGAAACACAGTGAGGGCAGGGAAATCAGAGCCATTTGCTCCCGCTCATGCAGAAAGTGCTGCTGCGCTGCTCTCTGTTCAGTTCCGTCTGCTGGCTGTGGTAGAGTCTCTCTGGGGCACGGTCTGCTCCCTCCCTCGCTCCCTTGCTCCCGTCAGTTCAGCTTTTCCACTGGCCCGAGCTCCAGATGCGCCACCGCTCTCGCAGCAGCCCAGCCCTGCGCTGTACAGCTCACTGTATGCACTTCCTCTACACTTTCTCCTCCCCCCACCACACACACACACACACACACACACACACACACACGGCTCCACCACTCCCCCCCACCAAACTCCACTACTCCACCCGCTCTGCCCCCAACAACATCACCCCCCACCCCTCCAAAGACCGTGACTCCCCAGAGCCTGATCTTAAATCGCATGCAGATGGGAAGACAGCCGAGTGCGGGAGGGAGAGAGAGCAAAGAAAAATGAACAAGCACAGGCAAATGAGAGAGAAATAGACAGAGAGAAAGGAAGGGGGAGAGAGGTAATTTGTCAAGCAGGGTGGTGTGGCAAACAGGCTCTTTGTCCTCCATGCCACCTCTTCCCCCTGTCTTAGGCATGTATATGTTGGAGACTGTTTTGGGTAGCGGGCTCTTTCATGTCACCCTTTCACCTTGCACCCTGCAGGCCCCTCCCTCTGAGCTGCTCACCCAGAAAACCAAGCCTGAGCCCTCTGTGTGCACTGTGCGCAAAAACCCCCTGGCCCCCCTCCTGGCCCACACACCGCCCCTCTGTTTGTCTCCTGAGGTCATACCGTCAAAGAGGGTGCCAAATTTATTTAAGCTATGTCAAAAGCCTGAGCATCCACTCAAAGAAGAAACAGCTCGAGATGGCTGCGCAGGAGATGGCTAAGAGGTAGTGTTCACTGCATGCAATAACAGAACTTCAGTGCATATGTGTTTACAACACAAACCCATGACAAAACAGATGCAGTTAATTTAGTCTGCCATTAGATTATAATGAGGGGCTTTCTCCCTGCCCCACAAAGGATACGTTGTTAGTGGTTCTAAATACAGTGCAGTTATATGCTATTTGTTATGGATACTGAGAGGCGGTCTCAGATGACCAATAAACAGGTCATTGGATTCCTTTCTTGCATGTCGGAAAATGTACTTTAGTCTCCCACACCAGAATAAACATCAGGAATGCATCTTAAATGTGTTTGACATAAACATCCACATAACTACAACAAAAGAAATGAAAAAAGCTGGAAAGAAAAAAGACACAAATAAACTTTATATCTACAATTACATCACTCAGACAGTAACCTTTAAAATCATTGGAAATATAACAGAAGAATACTCCCATATTATGTTGATATGGTTACTGTAAGCACTCAAGGATCATTTTCACCATTTTCATGACAGAAAGCACTCTGTGCCTTCTGCCTCTGAAAATGAAATTTAAACAAGCGCTATAAACATAAGTCAGTTTAACCAAAAGACTGCTGTAGTGCGAGATGCAATATTCTACATTATACAGAGTACACATTTTTAAGTTTTTTATTCGTTCAATTCAAAACTGATCTGCAGCTCCTGTGTGAAATATGGAACATGAATCGTTTGACAAATCAAGAATCAGTCAGTCAATCACAAGCGATCTGTCCTTTCTTTGTCTCTTGAGTGACCATTCATCTGAAAATGTTGAGTCTCTTGCATAATAAACATGTTGGGGAACTAACTAGATTCTTGGCAACACACATCGAGAGCCTTATGTCCTGCATGTGGGTGGATTGTTTTCTTGACTGTTTACTTCCCTCTGTGTTTAGTCCTTCATACAGGATGAGTTGGTTGGTTCTAATGCTTTTTTGACTCATCTCAGCACTGGCTTCCTTTAAAACTCACGGCTGCTGGCTGTCCTGCCCTTGACCACCTGAAAAAACACAAAGCGGAAGAAGAGTAGACAATGGTAAACAGTTTTACCTTCTATCCTTGATGCTAAATCTCAACCTTTTCACAACTGTTTATGCTTCCAGTTCAGTTTTGCTGAATTCAGTTCTGTGTGAAAATTGGTGAGACATTCTAGAGCAAATCAGCCATTGCCAATTTTAAGCATGACCAGTAAAATAATATAGGTAAGCTCATAAACCTGCTGTGACAGCTGTATGGAATATATTTTATTATGTTCACAGATATGTAATTTTATTTTTGTGGAATGATTGCTAAAAGCACACAGTTATGGGCTGCACAAACCAGTGGGTTTGAGATTGTAGTATTTTCTGATTACAAAACGGAAAAAATCAGCCTTGAAAACAAATGGTTATACAGTAACTTTGACTGACCATGATGGTGTGGGGGTCTGTCTGTCTGGGCAGTAGAAATTCTTGACAAAATAGTCACCACAAAGTAGAAGAGCTGTGATAAAAACAAAAGCCTATCCTTTGTGCCAACAGAACACACTCAGCGAACCCCAACTTACATTTACTTTTAAGCATTTAGCAGACACTCTCATTCAAGGCAATGCACAAAAGTGCATACAGTTGGCTAGGACATCAAGGAGAATCTCTCCACAACCAATCATAACAGTTACCACATCAGCCTACAGAAAACATTAAGTGCTCTTGTAGGTGCCAGGAGAAGTATAGGTACATTAGTTTGTGTGTACAATGAGAGTTTAACAGATGTTTAGATTTCAGGGTTAGGTGGCCCAAGATGTAGTTTAAATGGATGTGTTTTCTGTTTGCAGTAAAAGATGGGGAGGGAACCTTCTCTGTTGCCTACTTTATCTTAATGGATCATCTTTAACCCTCATCTTACATTTTGCCGTAGATTTCAGTAATTTGACTCATTTTCACTTAAATAGATTTTTATGTTTTTTTATTATTTATGTTTTGTCATCACATATAAATAGTCGTGAATAGTGAAAATAAATAGTGAAAGCTCAAAACTCTGGGATTTGGACAACAGCAACAATACAGTTCAGTGAAAAATTTTAGCCCCTTCAGCTGGGTTACAGATGACGTGGATGTTGCAGTGCAGTGTGGGTTAATTCCTAATTTACTTAATCCCCAGCTGTGTGATCATTGTGCTTTTCAGTAAGGAGACTGTGGAGGGGAACCATGGCTGTGTGTAATTATAATTAATATGAGTTTGTTACGACTGGTATTTTTTGGAGGAGCCCAGGGGGAGGTTGAAAGCGGATCCTCTATGCTCAGACGCACAGCTGCATGTGATAAGTGTAGATGGCTAAGGGTCCTGCTTGGACTCTCTGATCTCCAGATTTCCCCAGGACAGGCTGCTCACAATATGGCCCCCTCTGTTTTAATGACCCCCAACAGGCCATTTGGACATGGTATTCATTTCACTGACCAAATTAGTGTCCAGCTCTAACTGTTTTTGAAGAGGTGCCGGATACACATTTTTGACAAGAGTTCAATTGCATTTAAGTTTCAGGGTTTTGTTTCAACACCAAACATCTCAGTTGCAGGGATACTGGCATTGAAGTCAAAGAAATGCATCTGACTGTACAATTAAGAGTTCAGATAGAAAAAAAAATACAAATAAAAATGCTTGATAAAGATAACCTGCCTCACCAAATATCATAAATCAATCATGTGAAATGTATGAACTCATTTGTGTGAATAATAGTTACTGCATTACAGGGTTTTCTATTTTTGCTAGCAAGTGTTTTTCAATGCTTATAATACTTTCTCTAAACTCTTTACACACCAACTCACCCATAACACACAAAACTGTTAATTTTATGCTCAAAATTACATATTGCAAACTAAGCAGCAAAACCAGTTTACAAAATGCAAGAATACTTGTAACTGTAAAAATGTCTCAAAATCAAATAATTCTTTCAAACCAATAGCACATTTTCTTCCAACAGGACCATTTAGTCAATGCTGATCAACAACAGACTGTCACACTCATTGCGGCGGTGAGCCGGACGTGCAGGTTCTTCCTGTACAAAATCCGAAGAATCTGCCCCTTTCTCACCACCTACTCTACTCAGCCTCTGGTCCAAGTGATGGTTCTATCCCGCTTGGACTACTGCAACTCCCTTCTTGCTGGCCTTCTGGCGTCTGCCATCAGACTCCTGCAGCTCATCCAGAATGCTGCAGCTCGTCTGATTTACAACCTCCCTAGACACTCTCATGTCACCCCTCTGCTCACTGCCCTCCACTGGCTGCCTGTTATTGCTCGCATAAAATTTAAAACTTTGGTGCTAGCATACCAGGCTGTTAAGGGGACAGCTCCAGCTTACCTCTAGAAGATCATCAGACCCTACACCCCTGCCAGACTCCTCTGCTCTGCCACCTCTGGTCGCCTGATGCCATCCTCTCTCCGCTCCTTCACTTCCAGGCCACTGTCTGCTGTCTGTCTTGGCCCCCCGGTGGTGGAATGACCTTCCCGTGGAGGTCAGAACGGCAGAGACACTGGCCACCTTCAAGCGCAGACTGAAGACTCACCTCTTCAGTCTGCACCTCTCCCCTCTCCTCCCTTCCCTTGCTCTTTGTAACGTCTCTATCCTTATTTGCTCATGTGAAACTGATTTGTTTTAACCTAGGCTGTTGTTTATTTTTTCCTTTACATAGTCGGTAGGGGAGTCCTAATCTATTCGATCACCTTTGGCACTTGGGACTTTACGCCTCTCTAGGGTTATCTTTTCACTTTTTGTACCGTTCTTATGCCTTTGCCTTGTAAGTTGCTCTGGATAAGACCGTCTAACAAATGTCATTAATGTAATGTAATGTAAAACAGTATATTGATAGTCAACAGTTTTTTGTTCAGATTGCTGCACTCATTGTGATATTTGCTCCTCTGTGGCCGGCACATCAGACAAATCCGGACAATGGATGCCACTGTTTCCTGTCTGAGAACTGGGTAAACTCTCTCACCAGCCTCTCTCAGTGATAGACCATGGTTTATGACATGGTCTATGATGGTGGCTCTTTTGTCATCTGTGACCATAGTTCTTCCCCTTCTTTGAGCACCACCACACATTCTTACTCCTCTTCTTTGTCATCATCCAACCATTCATGTCCCTTGTTCTTGTCCAACCATTTTTCTTTCTCTCTCTTTCTGCTCCTCCATATTATTCTGTGTCCATATTGAGCAAAATCAGTCCAAAGAGGTCCCCTTTTCATGTCATGCAATTGAAAGAGCCTCAACATCTGGGCATGTCTCCAGCTTAGAAAGGAATCAGCTGTGATTGGTCAATTTGATTAACTTCAACCAGCTGTAAATAGCAATAAATATATAGGACATATATTGTGTTTCAATATACAATGTGAACTGCTGTTTACTTCAACCTTAGCCTATAAGTTAGGTTTAGAACATGAGGTTATCAGTTCAGGACGTAGTGTGCAAGCATTTGAAAATTTGGCAGTAAAAAACCATAGTTTTGGTCTTGGTTGCGCTTGTGTGTAATAGAAATTGAAGTGTTTTTAAAATGTATTCAATGAATGTTTTGTCAAATGAACAATACATGTGTTAATGGTTTGGCCCACAATTGACTGATGTTGTGCTAACTGTGTTAAGAGTTATGAAAATGTGACTACAGAACTGATAAAAGGTTGCTAGCGATCAAAAAAAAACTGTAATATGGAATACAGAACATCAAAGACATCAGTTCTCCTTCTCCGCTCCTCTGCCATTCCAGTATTTAAGTAGCAGGTTTTCTAGAGCATGAAATTCTGTAATCTCTTCTTTTTTTCTCTGGGTGTTTGTCAGAGCCCTGAGTTGGCTGGTGAATGTTAGCTGGCCTCCATAATAAGACACCTTACAGTACAGCACATGTCCACGCCATGATCTCCTCTTTAAAGCTAAACTATTCCATGTCAGCCTGGAAACAACAACAGACTGTAGGATGCTGGACTAATAACAAAGCACAGACAGTGTAACATGAACTAATCAGGGCACGATTTCCCCAACAGGACCCTGCACATGTGTTAGGGTTTACATTATACCACCATGTATAAATGTGAGGTAGAATTAATCTTCATCAGACGTATACATGTGTTCTTCAAAGTAAATATTCGTCACTGATAAAAGTATGTGTTGGCATTCTAGCCTTATACTTAAGGGACTGAATGTGTAAAACAACTTTAGCATCATCAGTTTGATGGCTTGGTAGGGAAACTACGGAGCTGCTTGCATGTGGGCTGAACAATTTATAAATTGTATTCATACATCTTAGTTGTACACTTTTCATCTTATACCTTAAGCTTCACACTTTTTACATGGTCTATAAATTGCAGCACTAATTATGAATTTTATAGTTGTTGTACTGCTTAACCCTATTTGGAAGTAATGTCTCCCGAATTGTGTAGGGAAACAGGAGAGAATGGGATCCTGTGCAGTTGGCTGTGATTAAAAACAGATGTGAAGGAAAGGGGAGATGGGGGGTATGAGAATGGACTTTAACACAGACTCTGAGAAGAGGCCTACATGTGTGGGAGAATGAGTCACCTAAAACCCCATCTCAGGCACTGGCCCATGTTGTAAAGCGATACTTCCACACAAAGTGGCATGTACATTATCGCAGCAGGTCCAATGGGCTCACAAGTCTAACGTCCAGCAGGATACACTTGTCAATCTTCTTTCCTTAGCTCCCTGTCAGCTCTGTTAACAGCAACCCCTGCCCTGAGATAAGGGCAAAGCTGTGGAGTAAGACCTGTGGAACGGATATGATATAAATCTCAACAAACAATCTTTATCATGACCGTTTTGAATCAGAGAAACACAGATGTCCGACATTAATTCTATGAAAACCAAAAAAAAATCTGAATCCGTGTTCCATAAAACCACACACTTGAGCCTCAGATTTAACTGCATGTACGTTTTTAAGACTAACTGTAATGAAAGTGTACAGAAATGTGTACACTGGGAAATTCCTTATGAATGCTTTCATTCATCTCCCTCTGACTGGTAAATCTTTCCATAGGCCAAATGCACAGTGCACATTAATGCAGCAGAGAACAGCTGCAGCTACACAATGCGGTGAAAGGGAATCTCACACATACAGTTCTTATTCAGCTGCTCTGCCTTCTTCTCCTGGGGTCCCATGACCTGAATGAGATAGGAGCTGATATTGAGGGGCTGTCTACAGAATGTAGGTGTGGAGGGATACTTAAAATAAGCCTTCTGGTGTAAATATACACTCACAGTCAAAGTTTGTTCAAAGTAACAAACAGAAGCGACAAAATAATGTTACAACTTCAGTCAAGTAGGCTACAAAGGGGGCAGGAAATATTTATGGCTAAAATGATTATACAGGATATGAAAAATATTATTTGTGCTACATTCCACTTACATTTTTCTCATAAACGTTGCTGCCCACAAATAAGAAATAAGGAAATATTTCAAAGTTTGTAACGTGATGTTGTGTGAAAACTTGAATACTGACATTTTAATGAATGAGATTAATAGACTAGGTCCTTATTCTTCTCTTCACTACAAAGGCCATGTCAGGCTTTGAATTTGAGTGTATCAAATCCTACACAGGGAGGGTAGGGAAGTGTCTTGTTTGAAAAGAGCATTCTTGCACAATCTCAGTCTGAGTGGAACATGCCAGATAGCACTTCCCCTGGAAGCCAGAGCCCAAACTCAGGGTGCTGATTTCCTCCACCAGGCTGTTCAAATAATAGGGCTCTGTTATCAGGGGACGCCTGCTGGAGCTGTCAGTGACAAGGACAGATTTACAACCTGACACCAGACAATACTGGAACACTAAACCAGAGTGGGCCTTGAATGAAATACTCTTTATAACCCCCATGTGGGAGTACACACTCTTCGCACGACCAGTTTCCATATAAATACTGCAATATCTCAATGTAATTTGAGGGTTGAAACGTCATCCATTTGCAATTAAATCATTAGGAGCCTTTGATCGTTGCGCTGGTACAGAATTTAATCTCAGTTTAATTTTTCCTTTCAATGTTTTGCTTGACATGTAATAAAAAGCCTTTGGTGAGCAACAGTTAACTCGCAAAGTAGTACACATAGGAAACAAATGACTGAGGATGACTTATTTATTAAAAAAATATTTTTTTTTATATACATGCTTGTTTTCGACCACTGAATCAAAAGTAGACCATTTATGCTACAAGAGGAGCCTCTGGTGTGCATCGAGTGAACTGCAGTCCTTGCTGAACAGTCGTTATAATTGTTAAATATATTACGCATAAATTGCATAATATGAAGAACGTGTGTTTTGCTGTGAACGTCTAAAACCATTTACAACACCCTGCTCATCTTGTAACATATGTTGGATTATACGAAATAAATAAAATATCATTAAGGAATGCCATAAGGTATGTTTTTCTTACACGAAGGTCTTACAGACACATTTATCTACATTTCGGCATACTATTCCCTTGAGCACGAATTTGCCCTGCTAGTAACACTTTTAAAAGCACATGTAGCCTACCGAGACGCACATAAACACTCCCCTTCATACTGCAGGTTACTTTTTCTTTAGTTCCACTTATCTTCTGTTTTTCCTCCAAAACAAAACAATTGTGAGCACTGTTCCATCCGTCCGTGACCGTCATCAAGGCGATTGCTTACTGTATTTTCAACCCGCACACCCTTAAGAACTAGGCCACAGAAACCAAAACCATGACGTTACACGCCATAAATAAACGGCAAAATCGTTACTTCTGGGAGAAGTCAAAACTTCCTGAAGGGCAAGATTGCTCCACAGTTTTCCCTAAATAAAGGCAAGTTTCGGTTGAAAGTCAATCTGTTTCAAAGGTAGCCTAAACACATTGGCCTAAAGTTGTACTTGTAAAGACTAACATTACACAGGCACATTCATAGGCACTAACTAACATGGGTAACTCCTGGATTCTCTAACAAGTTCAGCCATTAAATGTGATTCCCAAAAAAGCGCTGAGCAGTACTTTTAAGACTAGCGTTTATAGGTTTACACTCAATTTATTCTGCAAATACGCACAGCATATGTTACAACAGCCTCCGACACCAGCAACTCAACAGCTTTCTATGATGGCGCGATGAACGTTATCCCAAATCATTAGTGGTAAAATTAAAACGGTTTGTGCTCTTTTATTGTTAATATGTTTTATGACATATTGCTGTATATAGTTTTATTGTCCCTCACTTCAAACTTATTATTTTTCTCTCTCTCAGTTACGAAGTTTACCCAGACGTTCCTAATACATATATTGAATCATATTGTATAACATTACCCGGAATAATAATTTAATTTATACACAACATAATGAGCAACTGAAAGACAAAGATTAATCAGCAGCCGATAACACCTGATGTCAATTGCATATCCTCTTATATAAGGAATATATTCGCTGTGTTTGTAATGTTTCTTAGCTGTTACTGAGAACTGATTATTGAATCAGACTCATTCAATTGTGTACCATATATATAATACTTGCTTATTGCTGATGCATTACTGTTGTCCAAATCAGTTGCTTATCTATCAAACTGTATTATGTTTATTACCTAAACATATGTGTGTATAAAGGAGTTTACATGTAGTATATATTTGGAATTTATAAGGGTAATTAATAGTCACCTGACAAGCATGTAAGGACTATAAGATTTCTCAAATATTGTTCTATTTATAATGACATTTATGGAGGACTTATTGCAGTAACTGGGATTATTGACCTCATATTGAGTAACAAATCAAGACTGTAACTGGAGTAATCACGATGCAAATATGCAAATGTTAATTTGCAAGGCTGCTCATTTTAGAGCGATTTATTATATGCAAAGAAATCAGACAGTTCCCTTCTCAATACTTTGCTATGGCAATATTAAATCTTGTGTGTATTTGGAAATTTCTGTTCTACCCTACTCAAATATTAAAATAAGCAGCCAGTGTAGCATATTTGATGCCTCTGGACTTTTTCAGATGTCTCACAATATGAAGTTGTCTACCCTGTGCCTCTAATGTAGTCATGCTCTCTGAAGACTCTCTGGTACATTGCACAAGCTTGTTCACATTCACGCTTCTGAAGGCAGACCCTGCAAATAGAATGATTAGGTATGGGAACTCTATTCCCTTCCACCATGCATTATATAAAATATCCTCATTAGGGGGATTACTCACAGGGAACATAATTTAAGCAATCCTAGCTCTTAAATGATCAAATCAAATATTTATGCACAGCTGTGTTTAGAGGCGATACAGTGCTAACATTTGATGCAGAGGTTCCATCTGAGCCAAATTCATTCATTAACACTCAACCTGATTGTAGCTTTGTTAGCTTTTTGATTTGGATGATTAAGGTCCCTAACACAAGCTCTGTATAATTTGAGAGATTTATATGCAAATAATTAACACGACTTTCAAACCTGATTAAACCACCAAACTGCAAACTGGAAAATTTTATAATAATAATACCTGTGTAATGCTCTGGCTTCCAGGTGAAGATAGGAGCCCCTGTGCCAGGAGTGTTAAATTTCCACTTTGCTGTCTGTAAAAGTTCATTTTCATCCCATTAATTCTCTATTGACGTTAGGAGGATAAAATATGTGTTATTTCAGAATGAGCTTTTGTGAATCTATAATGGGTCTATGTGCTGCTATTAACTGGAAGTCTCTGGATAACACATTCATAGGCACTAACTGCTTTCATTATGTTAGCCTACCATTTTTTAAAAAATCTTTGTGAAAACTTAATAAAAACATTAACTCAGAATACTTATGAAGATAATAATGCAACATCATATTCAGACATAATTCTTAGCTATCTTCCTCCACTTGCAGTGTTTATCGTAGTGATTTTTTTTTTTTAAATGCCAATAAATTGTTATTATTCCCTGAAGAGGAATCATTAT
Organism: Albula goreensis; assembly: GCA_022829145.1. Lineage (NCBI taxonomy): Eukaryota > Metazoa > Chordata > Actinopteri > Albuliformes > Albulidae > Albula > Albula goreensis. Next base: position 14,410,774 of record CM040747.1, on the reverse strand, counting down.
CTCCTCCTTCCCACATACTCACTAGTTAAGTGTTTGCTGATTTCTCCAGCAGAAAGCCCAGGCTTCAGGCCAGCCTCAGACCTTTGCTTGACCTTCAGAAGGTCCAACCGGAAACAGGCAGTGTCATGTTCTCCTCAGCGTTCTCAACATCGAGCCTGCAGCCCTGTCTGTCTGGCACACATCACACCACGGTGCTGTTCCACACCAGACACTCTAGGTGGCAAAGTTGCTCACAGTTTCATATCTTGTGCAATAACCCTCAAAGGACTTATTGTAGTAAAGAAGGGATGGCAGTCTCCATTCTGTTGTTTTTCTGTCACTGCAGGATGGGAACCCTGCCAGTCTCCTCATAAACATTTCATGCTATGATAAGAAGGAGTCAAAATCACAGAGCCCAGTTAATGCAGAGTATGTCTGAAAATAATATAAAATCCAGATAATTACAAACAATATGGTATTTCAAAGTACTGTATCTGTGATGTTTTTTTCAAGTTTTAAAATATGATATAAACAACACAAAAATTCAAAATGCTATCCGCTTACTTCCTGATTTTTTTCCCCTTATTTTAGTCTTGGGTTGGAGACTGAGTTGCAGAAAATGTATTTATTGCATAATAAAAGGGAAGATATTTACACATAAATTGTGCATGGAGGAAATATTTGTGACTGGAGGAAAAGGTAGTTATAGCACAGTAGAACAGAAGGTATGTGTGCATAAACCAAAGGCAGACAAAAATATCCTGCAATAAAGCAACAGACCAATGAAGCAACAGATTTTTTGGGCAGTTATTTGAAGCACAAAACTGTCAAAAGAGTAATACTGATGTGATGGTCACCTGTATAGTTTTTATGTTTCTCTCCCTGAGAAACCTTAAAGTCGGTGTTTATATATTCTCAGGTTTAAAACTGCTGTAAATGTATCTTACACGGCTCCCTGGCTTTGTGATAGTGCCGATGCTATGGCAGGACTGCATTCTGCCTCCTTGTGATTGGGATAGTATTTATACTTCCACTGGCACATCAGCAGCAGATCAGCTCTGTCATTCCTGATATTCCCCTCACTGTGAATCATGCACCATCTCCTGCTCAGAATTAAACATCCTGGGATTTGCTTTGACTTATCATATTTGACATATAATGATAAATAGCTACATATTTCAGTGACAGTCAGATCAAGCTTTGCCACAGTATCACAACAAGACAAGAGACACTGATGCTTTTAAAATAAGTATTCTCTCCCTGATTTCCATTGCATCAATCAGATTTGGTCAGGTTATCTGTAAAAGAAGAATCAAAAAGACTATGTATTGTGGCTGGCCATACAACTTGCCATGTCTTGTCAGCAAGTGGAGGGGTTAGTGAGTGGTGGAATGACTGAGCGAGTTAATCATTTTTATGGTCACTTTCTCCAGTCAGCAAAAAAGGTTATTGAGAGTGTAATAAAAGAAAAACAAAATAGGAGGAATTAGGAAGGGCTTATCCATGCAGTCACACCCCAAACAAATCCATTAATGTGCATCATTTCATTTCCTGTATAAAATAACCATGTATGCAGCCAACAATGAAATCACAAATTCCTGCTACTCTGGGTGTTCTGCATGGTTGGGCACAAAATGAGCTGAGGGATTGAGGGTCTTTAAAAATATGACCAACCACAAAGCTCAAAGAGACACACATATATAACATGCACACATACCCCCAACCACATATGACACCTATTTACTTCATTGTTAAGGCATATTTATATGAGTTTACTGCTGGCTTGATTGTCGGTTAAACTTAACCAAGATTTCCAGCTTGTTTAAAAATAATGCAGTGGTGATGTAAGTCCAGTTTCAATCAATAAAGAGTTGAAATACTTAAGTGCATTTTTATACCCCTTTTGTTACAGGTAGCATGAGTATTGATTTGCTTTTTATAAACCACAACCAATACGGTCTGGTTATACTTCCCTTTTAAATTTGTTGATTTGATCTTTTCAGTACGTTGGCACGTAAGTTAAAAATGACAACTGTGTCAGTCTCAGCAGAAAAAGACTGTCAATGTGCTCAAAAATTGCATATGGGATTCCAGAGCAGTTTTTTTCTGATGCCACCAACTGCATTGTTCGCAGTCTGGTAATCTTTCCAAGAGTGAATATGTTGATTAAAAATGGCTATTTTTATTAAAAAAAACATGGTGGGAGCTCAGCTCCAGTCGCTCAATGGATGATGATTCAGTGCCAGCCACAGCAGAAGATCTTGGAGGGGTAAAGCTTGCTTTAACAGATAAATCTGCACAAAGGTTTTGAAAGAATGAAGTGGCCGGCAGAATGTGCTTTTGTTTATAAATGGTTAGTAGATGTTCGGGGCTTAGACAGCAGAGGGTTGTGTGAACTTGGTGGATACCATGGTCATGTAAAGCCAACAGTACCAGTGTGTAAAAGCAAAGACAGGCTAAAGACAAATGTATGCTTCCATTATATAATATTTCCACTGAAATATCATCAATATTTACTCAAATAATTGCAAGGGAGGAGGTGTGTTATCATTACAACCTAATTTAATAACAGTCAATCAAAGTTGTACATATAAGAAGCTGACACATGGAGTTCAAACTGTCCCATAATTCTATGTTATGAAGAATGTTTTTGTTTCAAATAAGCCATAACGTTTTTGGATACCTAATCTCCCCAGCTTGTTTTTTGAAGTGAGAGGGGAGAATTCCTTTTGCACAAAGAGAGCAAGTTTGAGGTTGTGGTGCACAGCGCTGAGAGCGAAACGTGGCTCACAGACTTTGAAGAATGACAGCGGTTAATGTGGTGCGAGCCTCAATGGAAAGCAAACATGCCCGGGGGACCAGTGACACAGGCCCACATGATCCCAAATTCCTGCTGCAAGGGGCCATCGCAGAGAGGCAAACGTACAGCAAAGACAGTGCTGAGGAGAAGCTGTAATCGCTGCATGAAAGCACGTGTAGCAGCCGCCTACTGGAGGAATCACTGGCCATATTTCAGAAACAGATGTAGAAATGAGCAAAGTTATGGACAGAGTCTGCTTTAGCAGACAAAAATTACATGTCTGGGGTGACAGCTCTTTGAATTTATAATGCCCTTTCTTTTTGCCTTTCTTTTTTCTCAAAATGGCCCATGACTCTTTGAGGACAAGAACACCAGACAGCACTCCTCAGTTAGATTAATCTTATCAATCCCATTTTTTGGTTTTATTTCACATCCTCCATTTTGTGATTTCTGTTCAGTACTGGGTCTGAAAAGAAATGACTGATGAAATAGTTTCCCACTGTATGTTAATGAATAATGAGTAAAGAGCAGTATTTATGGCTGTTTTAAAAAGTCATGAAAGTGCATCCAAATTATTTACAAGACCATTTATCAAAAACCAGATTACCTCAAGTACTTTTCCTTTTCAATGTTAGGATCCACTGTTGCATAAATAACAGCAACCATATATTGCCTTTGCTATTAGTTATTGCAAAAGACACTTTTGAAACTTAGTTTTGATTTCTTTCTTTCTCTTTTTGGTTTCCTCATCACGAGTCCACTGCACTTGTATGTAGAGCTGAAAGCACATAAAATTACTTTCTCATTCACACATATTAGTTATATTGTTTTGGCTGTGACACTCACTATGAATAATGATGGTCCCTCCATGTTTACCTTCTAGTGTGGCCCACACTACATTCACTGTTTCAGCTGCGTTTGTGAAAACTGATCATTTGAGGAACATGCCATGGTAATGATATAAGCTGGCGCCCTGTGCGGGTCCCTGGTATCACTTTACAGGCAGTGGCAACATGTTGCTCCTCTGACTCATCTTTGTGAAGGACTCCTGCTACACTAAGTCCCTGCCTTGGTGACCCTCTAATGGGATTACTCCTTAACCAGAGCCTGATAAAGTGGATTCCGATATCGCCCTTAGCAGGAGGGTGGAAGTTATTATCGCACTGTCTGACTGAGGCATTGAATGTATAGCAGGACGCATGGTAGGCAAATGACTTAATCTTCCTGCTTGAACAGAGAGTGGGCCATGATCACAGAAGATTAGATGTTCCTAGGGTGTCCAGATTTAAGTTGTCACTGGGGAGAAGTGGACGGGGTTTGTCTGCAGAGCCTGTGAGTGGGGTCTCTAATCAAAGAATGCCAATTAAGTGTGAGAAGAAGGAATCCTTGTGCCCTCCTCTTACATCTGGATGTTAGTGTGAATATATAAGCAGCATCCTCAGTTATCTTATCTGTACAATGAAAATACCACTCTCAGCCCCCTCAGTTTTTCTACAGGTGAATGTGTATACATTACAATCCCTAGGTCCCTGACTTTAAAGGGTAGCTAACTGCATACCACACAGAGCATGCCCACTGTTCAATAACCCCTTGCATTTTCAAACTGTGGTTTCTCAGTCGATAAAACTTTATTCCACACAGTAAATCTCCCTCTGCAAAGGAAATATGAGTTTAAATGACTTCAAAATGAAAAAAATGAAATGTATATTCATGAATTCTGTTATGTTTAATGGGTGGAAAAGAGAATGCAATACCAAATCAAACCATTCAAGACATTAGCTGGGACACAGTCAAATGAACTTAATCTCTTTAAGGACATGTAATTCAATCAGAACAGACTTTACATCACAACATGTTGCATTTACTATTATCTATTTTGTTGCATAAAAGCCAAAGTTTTCATCATAATTTTTTTCTTTTTGGTTAATACGGTATTGAAGACTGACAGAAGTATAACACAGTATTCTATCACATTTTATACCTTTCAAGTCAATGCATGTTGTATGTATGCATATGGGTTTTAAAGGTGTCCATGGTATTAACTTGGTAAAGGAAAGAAGGAAACCCTGATTCTGACACTTTGTCTGAAATCCCAATTAAGACCAGTTAATAACCGTGATAGGACTCTTCTTGATAAGGGAGCACCACCATGTTTTCTCGGTTTCTCATAACAGCCCACAGCATCCTTCACATGGAAAAAGTTAAAATTAAATGACTGAGCATTTTGGGCCTGTAAGCCAATTTGGCGAAGCTGACCTTCGTTCAGGGCTAGTCCAACAAGTCTCAGTCCTCTCTGCTCCCCGGGGTGGGGGGGGGGGGGGCAGGGCTTCCTCTGCTGGCCACCTGTGGTTCTGCTACATGTCAGTATCCCTTGGGCCTGTTGCTGTCCTATACGCACAGTGTGGGTCTGCCCTGCAGGCCAGCAGGCCTGGTCCACTGGCCTGTTCTGCTGGAGCTGACCCAGACACATTCCACTGGCCCGTCCTGCCTGTGAGCAATTCATCATTTGGCTCAGACACCATTGAGCAGAGAGGGAAGTTCGCCACCTAAATATGCTAAACGCGTAGATCTATCCTCAGTCAAACAGGGACTGGGTGTGCCTCAATTGGCAAATGCCACTGACAGTCAATCTTTTAAAAAACAACATAAGAACATTGGAATAAATTGGAGACATATAAAGTAAAAAAAGAGTGAAAAAACTTTTCTACAGTATGTGATTGCTATACAACCAGCTGTCAGACCAAAGATTCATTAGTTTTGTATAGTGTTGCCACAATCCATTTCTCAGTTTTGTTTACATTCTGAGCAGGCAATATTTATCCCCTCCCTCTGGAGTCTTTAGCGCAGAGGTGGCGGCAGGTGATGAACCCCTGGGCGGTGGCCTGGGAGAGCCGATGACAGGGCCCTGCATGAGTAATGTGCGCAATTTCTGTTGGCCCCAGCTGGAACTGTTTGGATTGCATGTGTGGTGAATGTAAACTGCAGGACGTTAACGTCAACACAAAGAACATTGTCCCCTCATTGGCCAGTCATAAGGGAATATGACCAATCACAGTTGATAATGATTTGTAGTGACTCTCAGACCCTCAGTCTGTCTGTCTACCGAAAGCTGAAGGCCTGGAGATGTGGAAGGCTGAAGGCCTCTTGGTTGGCTCATAATGTATGATGCTCTGCAAGGAGGTTTGAGCGCAAAGGTTGGTGCACAGCTTGTGTGGTATTTGATTATACCTCAAAAAGCAAAATGATCATCCCATGATCCTTTTCTTTTCATATGGCACCCAAGCACTGACTGTAAAAATGGGTGCCATCTAAAGGATGTAATAGCAGTGCCATGCTGCATTTCTTTCATAATAATGTTACTGATAGCCTTTTTTTAAAATACTCAGTTCTGTGCCACAAAACAATTAAGAAATATGTTATTATAAACAAAATTTTACAGTGAATGGAAATCATTGTTACAAAGAATTGGCAAGGACCGTGAACGTGAATCATGTCAACAGAACAGTAGAGTGTGCCCTAATGCAATAAAGAAAATCACAGGAGTTTCTTTTCCCTCTGCCAGTCTGCCATTGGTGGTGATTGAGAAAGATTGTTCTCACTTCATTTCACCCAGTGATCACAGCTCAGCACACTGAACAAATTGATGAGAGTCTCACCAAATAACTCAAGTAAAGACTGAGTGAAAGTGACAAAATAACAGTGGTCCTGACAAGGAGGAACATCACTGACGGAAAAGGCACCGTCGAAGCTAAACTCTGTAAATCTACCAATAAATCAGACAGAACCATTGCGTGGGCAGCATATAAAGCATAAACATGTCAGTGTTGGCATGATTAAAACACAACGCTTTGCTGTGTAACCCTCCAGCAGGCCAGTGAGTCGCGCTTCTCGTACCGAATTCCTGGGAGTTACTGAGCAGCGACCGCCAGCTGTGGGTGTCCCACTCTGTAACTCCACTCTCAGGACGTCTGCTCTCTCTGTCTCTGCATTCCTCCAACAGATGTTTGACAGAGAAAATATTTTCACAGCTGGGAGGAAAAGGAGGAAAATATACCTTATGGTATATTACACAAAATGACGAGAGCAAAGAAAAACATACAAGCAAGAAATGATGTTGCATTCTACCAGTGGATCCTTTCTATTCAATCATTTAACACTTAACTTGAATAAGTTTTCACTGGAATTTGTAAAACCTAACATGAAACACTCATAGAACATGTACAAGGTTTGTTGGAACATTTGTGACAGCTTTCATAAATCATTTATTCAACAAATATCATCATAAATGAGTGTTTTTGGACTTTAAACATAATATCTCCTGTAAAGTATGTATTTAGCTGTTTTATACTTCAGCCTTCACAAATACACCATGGCTGCCTTTTATGAAATGTTATTATTGTCTGTGTAAAGCTTTACATTTCCAAACTGCCCCCTCCCCCACAACACTTGTTCTGACTAATTGAGGCAAATAGTCACAGGAGATATTTCTTGTGCTGTTTTCATAAAAGTGGACATGAAAAAGGATATAAAGATGTCACCTTACAATAAGATTTCTTTTAAAGATTAAAAAGCTTAAGGATAAAAAAAAAAAGTTGCAAAACAAATAATTGATAGAGAAAATCTGGTTTAAATCAATATCAGTTCTAAGACATGTATTTTAATGGGTGATACATTAAACTAGATAGCTAATCACACTGTACACTGTGTAATCTATAGAAAGCCATTTTAAAAATTGTGCACATAATATGTGTACATTACTCCCACATTGAACTCTTTTGAATATTCCCCTGTTATCACAGCTGTGTCTGTGAGGCTGGAGGTACTCGCTGTGAGGGGAAAACATAGAGTCAAAGAAATCCATGCTCCTTCCATTATTGTTACTGGTGTGGCTTGGATGGTGCTGGAGCTGGGCCAGGGACAGAGGCAGGGTCCTGAACACAGCCTCTCTAGCAGCCTGACTCTACTGACAGCTGGGCTCAACAAGCAGGCCCATCACAAACTGCCCAAGGTTGCATCCTGTCTCATTACCCTGCAAAACTTTCAGTTTTAAATAGACTTTGAACAGCTTAAATCAACACTTCAAGAGTTGGTTAAACTTAAGAGAGGTAGTTAAACAGAGTCCAACTAAGACAAAATCTAACCTTAAATGAAAATTTTAGAATGCATGATTATGAGAATGTGTTGTAATCAGTAGAGGTGATTTTGTCATACAAAATTAATAATATGTCATACTTGTTATTGTCATCATCCTCAATTATAATACCTTATTAGAGGAAAAGTAACAGTGAGCAATGGTCCTATTGTTAAATACATTTTATTTGTAATCCATAAAAGTTTTAAAATAATGCTCAGCCCCTGATGAAAGGTTGTCACAGTGAGTCTGTGTGCTGTATATACTGGTATGTGGAATAATGCATCCATGTGTACCCCATTGTTTGCTGCTCCTGGCTTATCAGAGTGCCCTGCCAGCAATGCCCTTGTGCCTGACCTCCTGACCAGACAGGGGAGGGTCAGAGCACCCAGTGGGGCCTGGCTTAGCATCACATCAGTGTTTGCATGTGTGTGCGTGTGTGTGCCAGCTGAATGGAAGAAGGGGGTGAGACAGAATGCCATCATTTTCAGCAAGAGTTTTCTATAAGTCATGGCCTGCCATTTATTGTTCTTAAATGGAATTAGATTTCCTTTTGTTTCTTAAGCTAATTAAATACCTGTCACACTGTAAAAATATGTGTTTGCAAAAAAATTAAGGAATAAGTTTACATAATGAATTGTATTAACTTGTTTTAACTTCTCTGTTTATATATAAAGCAAATTAATGTGACTTAAATATATCCATGCAAACCGTTGAGCACACATTTTTACCATGTATATTCTTTTATCACTGGAACATGCCTAAATCTTGTTGTAAATAGTTTTATGTATAACACAAGGATCTAATTGCATTCAATTCATACTTCCAAAAATGTTGAATCACTCTGATAATAGAAAAGAGAAACCCCTATGGTTTTCTCCCCATGGTAGAAAATATTATTTTAAATGCTTGGATGTAACACTTTCATGGATGCAATCAAGTAAAAGGCGATACACCATTAATTGGTGATCCTTATTTAAGCTGGCATGCATCAAAGACTAGTGCAGTGAGCTTGGTGTCTCTTCAATATGCAGTTCATGGGGTCACCACCGGTTCCTGTGTCCTCCATGACCTGCTCCTTTGTGGGTATTAGGACACAAAGAGCCTATAGGAGCATGTGTGAGTATGTTGGAGCTTCAGGACATGAGCATACAGTGGGCCCACATGTCTCTCATGCTCTCATTGTGGAAGTGGAAACCCCATTATGTTTCCTTGAGTTTCCTAAAATTTCTGGGATGTTGTGGGGCATAAACTGGATGAAGCCCAAGCACCCCCACACACCAACACACTACGAACTCTCAATATATTGTTAAACATTTGAGATGTTTATTTGAACAACTGTGTGCTTCTCGCTTCTTAGTACTTTGTGTCAGGAAGGCAAGTTTATAACATACTTCCTGTGTATGTCCAGAGCCTGCTTAGGACTTAACGCACTAACATATGCTTTTGCAATTTGAGACAAATTTTCAAAATCAACCCTTTTGACTTACCCCAGTACAGATCTTGGCTCTGGGATCATTGGGGGTAGAAGGGCAATGAAAGGACAAATCCGTATTTTATGAGTGGTACAGGAACATGCGCTTCTTTGATATGTTCCTGTTTTCCAGGATAACCCCGCCTTGACTTGATATTGTTGTTGACACCTGAGCACTGTGTTGCCACTGATATTACCGGCTAAACGAGCTCTTGAACTTGGATGAGACTGGTTCCCATGCACCCCATACAGATGGTGACTGTGTGCTTGTGCAAGCGTTAAGCATAGGATCCATGGAAGCACAATGACTGTGATTTCACAAGCCCTGGGGCTCTCGTTGCACATTCCGCATGATGAGGGCAATAAACAGTGATATAACGTGAACCGTAATGATGATATGTGAACAATTATCAGATGCTTGGCTGGGTTTCATTCACTGATCAATAGCTGTAATGTGAATGGAATAGGTTTTGTAATTATCCTTCAATGGGCACTGTTGCCAATGGCCACTACTGTACAGTAACTGTGGCACAGAGTTACTCCTGTGTTATTATCACAGTCACAGTTATTATGTTCTAACAGGACCTGTGTTTAGCTCCAGGGCTAATACATTTCATACTGCAGTCAGGGAAGTTGCAGTTAATAATATCATGTGATGCCTCGTGAGAACGGAACACATGGTCACTGTAAGCTATGCATCATTCTTGGGAAAAAAGAGACAGGTCGCAAAAAAGAAATAAATAAATAAAAGGAAGAAGCACAAGTTCACTGACAGTTGAATCTTCGTAACTGCTGTTGAATCTCTGCCAGGTTTGATTTCCTTTCAAATGGAAGACTGAAAAAAAATGATTCCACAATGGGGGTGCGAATGGGAGTTGGGGGCCAGCGTCTTGCCGCCCACTGTCAGGCCCCCTTTTCAGGGCTCTGCGGGCTGCTGGCCCAGGGACCCTCCCTGTGAAAAGAGCAGGGATTAAGACAGTGAAGGACAAAGACAAAGGGATACATTGCCTCTCTTCCCCCGAGAGCCCCCTGGCTGTACAATGACAGCGGACAATGGGATGATGTGTTCTTTTCTTCCCAGGCCGGATGTGTCATCTCGCACCGCTGTGCAGAACTTCCCAGCATTGTGTGCGGGCCTCTGCCATTGTGCCCGCTCACACTAATACCTTGCAGATATTTCACAGTGGGTGAACGCTTTCTTTCCCCCCCGACTGCCTGGTGTTCTCTGGCTCCCAGGAGCAGGAAGCAGGGAGGCCCCGGGGCTCATGAGCCAACACTGCTCACAGTAACCTGGGGTGGAGGGGATTCTCCCTTTCTGTCCCTCTGATTCTCCCTTACTCTGACTCTTCCTGCCTGTCTTTCTCTCTGTCTCAACATTTTTGGGGCTGGGTCCACTGATCCTGAAAGCTCGGGTAAGGTCATGATGGTTGCAAAGTTAAATATTTGATCCTCATACTTTAACCCATGGTATTCCAGGGTTTAATGCAATACAGGGTTGTGGGGACTCATCACCAAGTGGGTGATAATGCACAGTAGATTTTACATTCGCTAGCAAATATATGGCAACATGAACCTGACCTATATTTAATGACTGTTCATTTTTGAAGTCACAGTATATGTTTTTTGTTTGTGATTTTGCTTCTCTTCACATGAAGGAACCCCTTTCTTTCTGTTATGACTCTTTTTTCTTATCTATTATTGTTTCACCCATGGAGATCAAATAGGATGGAGGATAAACAAACTTGATTGGCTTGTCTGAGCGGCTGAACTCTTGGATCATGTAAATGATGGCACAGATTGGACACCTGGTGGTGCTATAGTGCGAACACCAATGCTTTGACATTTATGTGCCCAGTTCCTAAACCTGTTTACCAAAGAGGCACAAAATTTGATACATAAGAACACATCGGATGAACACACTATTATAAGAAGCACCCAGCTCACCTAGGTTTGTCATTATATTATTTTATAAAGTATCCTGCACAGCATCAGCCCACAGTTTGATCACTGCAAGTTTCTGCTCTGTCTACATGGCTCAGCAAAGTTACTCTCTACATAAAGGATTTCCTGATATTAGTTTGGAACTTACCCATAACTAATTTACATGTATGCCCCCTCCTTCTGCTGACTGAACTCAACAAGCAAATACATTTGTAATACACCTTGTTAAACCCTTTGATGAATTTTAGTTTTCTGCATTTGTTAACTCTGAATAAATTAAGCATCTCAATGCTGCATCTCAATGTCAGTTATACTTCATATCAGGAACAAATTTAGTTGCTCACTTTTTCATTGTAGAATAAATCAAAGCTGTAAAAGACAAATATTTTACGCTACATGATCTAGACAACTATAGTAACGCCAAAAGTGATTATAATTCATCCCGGTTTTGGAAAGTGACAACCGCAACATAAACAGTTAATCTCTCCTTCCTGCACTATTCACTGGGCCCAGGGCATCTAGACTGAGTTCCTCTCTCCAAATTTCTTGGTGACTGTACAGTGAACAGCAGACATGACCTTGTGAGAAGACTCAGTGTGGCAGAGAGAGAGAGAGAGAGAGAGAAGAGAGAGAGAGCATCACTTTCATGGAAGTGCAAGTGCAATTTTCTTTCTGCTGACTTCAAGCAATGGGCTATTAAGAAATGGCAAATATATAGAAGAAATATTACGTTCATGAACTGAATTCCAGTTGTGGTGGGAAATGTGTTTTTAGGTTCACACTGATTTTCATTAGTCTCAGTTATTTGAAAATAATAGATTACTATGAAAGTAAGTTTGTGGTTGAAAGTAAGTATATTTGCTCTTACTTATTTGTGTTTGGGTCTGCATGTATATGTGCGTGAGTGATTTTTTGTGCTTGTTTTTTTAGTTTTGCAATTCTCCAAACAACATGATGTTTTTGTGCACATGGGCATACACACTGCAGCTCAAGAAATATTTGGAAACTATCCCCTTAACTGCCGGTCATATCTTTGCAGACTCAGAACTCAGTGCTCTCTGCCCCTTAGGATGCTTATCTTCTTCTTGACAAACATTGACTCTGTGGTATGAAATGTAATGCAATACTGCACAGGAAAAGCAAACAGAGATTGGCCTCTAGCACATAACATGATACATAATTCTCAGACAATGCTTTGGAAACATATATACCTCAAAGAGATCAGATGATATTAGAAATGCCCTTGAGCCAATACCTATGTTGACTACAATGTATTATAATGGAAAAACAAGGGTACAATGAACATTCCTTATTCCAAAAAAAAAAAATACATTAGAAACAATTTTGTTCAAAGGTTTGTACTTCTTTATAACTGCTGCTATCCTGATAAGCAGTTAGTTAAGTGAGAACAATCCATGACTCCAGTTGAGCTGTTTGGGGCTAAAGAGGGAAACAGTTGAATCAGGAGATTCAAACAAACTGAATCAGACAAACAGCTGAAAGAGCTGAAGCAGGACATTCTCACACAGTCAAGATCCCTCTGTGCCTACCTTCTTCCATTGCTCTCTGTGTAAGCATATCTATTCCATTTTCTCTCCATGCTAATGTATACATCAGATTCATTTTTGCAGTGCATTAACAGTTAAATTTCTTTCTTCTGTATTGCCTTTCTCCTATATGTAACCAATTATTTTACTTTCCCTCCCCATATTAACAGCTCCACTGCAGTCGCTCCCATGTAAACTATTAAACAAATTGAATGCCTGGCCTAAATTTACTGGGTTTTGGATTAGAAAGAAGGAACAAAATGAAAGCAGGCTGGTAGACGACATCCACCTCACCGGTCTACTAAAAGCAAGACAATAATAAGCCTGCTACACAGTTGTTATTTCCAGTCTTGACTGCTGAAGATGATGAAAGGTAGCTTACAAACAATAACCAAGCAGCTGTTTTAACAATGAATAGAAATGAGAATGCAACTTTTTTCATGTTCCGACTAACCTGTTCAGATGAAAGCCCTCTTTCATGTTGTTATGTACTGTAAAAATGGGCACTTGTGGTAAAGTGGAATTATGGGGAACTGGTTCCAGGTGGCCCAGGCTGGTACACAATGGAGGGAAAGTAGTATGGATGTGTTTTGTATGTGCTCATATGTATATATATATATATATATATCCCATCCCTTTTAGCCATCTTTCTTAAAGTGTAATTTATTTATTCAGCTGCAAAAAACTACATTTTGCTGAGACATGTTTGCAAATATTATTGTTGAAAACATTTAATGCCATAATTGTTTGATTTTATAATACTCTAGATTTTTCCAGGATAATGCAGAAAACCTATCAACTTTATTAATTTACTTATTTCAAAGTAAGTAAATGAATAAATTCAGACTGTGAGTCTTAAAATGCTGAAATATTAATTAAAAACTCCAGAAATTGCATAAATATTATATGTTATCACTTGACTTATGTTATTGTTTACCAAAACCATTATTTTAAAATGAATGACTTTATGAAGATAAGCCATGCTAAATAGAGTTGTTAAACTCATTACAGTGGAGGAAGACATAATAGCAGTATGAAGAACAAATAAATGAATACATGAATTAATGCATACATGAAAACAAGAATTATTTCAAGTACAAAATGTAAACTAGATGCAAATCTGTACATAACATGCATAGTCATTAGTGAATATGACTATGTCGTTAGTGAAACCAATGCTTTGAGTAAACATTTTTCTGATTGATGTGTTTACAGACAAATCTTATTTCCAAGGTAGCTCTGCTTTGGATGTAGAATGATTGTAATTAGTTGTTTTACAAAAATTTGTTCTCACCAATAGAATATCAGCAAATTAATTTAACTTCTGAAATTAAATTTGCAAGAAGGTCTGATATAAGCCGTACCAGACCTAAACATGCACAAATGTGGTTAGCTACAAGACTTTTCCACTGCTTGCCTATGCCCTTTTCTGTTTCTTCCATTTTCAGACTTGATTAACATATGGTGGAACCTTATGAGCAAAAGGATTGGTCTGACTAAAAATAGAATTTTGATATACTATTTCAGACTGTTTGGATTGTGAATCTCAGTAATGGATTGTATCAGTTCTGTAAGGCCAACTTGATGCAGTTATCTCTGTAATCATTAACAAGCTGCTTCCACCAGAGCTGCAGGTTAAAGGTCCCACAAACTGTTTAAAAATCCTACAGTCTCACTACAGTGACACAAATCAGTACTAAAACAAAAGTTGCTTTCAAGGAGGGTTTGGACGAGGACTTTTAAACAGCAATCTCATGCTCATGCATGACATTTTTAAATAAACTGCTATTAGTTTTGCCCTCTTACATGTTGCTATTGTATTTATTTTGATCTTCTATTGCACTACTATTTCTTCTATTTCATGCATAACCAAGCCAATTGAAGATAAAGAAAATTTTCATTTTGACCAAACTGGATAATTAATTTAGAATCTGAATCTGAATGTGTTCACATAGACATCAAGTCAAGCTGTAGTGGAATTGCTGGATGGAGTAAATGAGTTCAGCAGGTCTTTTGGGTTGATAAGCTGGTTTCTATTCTAGGCTGCTGCCACAGAGCTTCATTTAGGGACCCACACTCTGCTGACACAGAGGTTATTATCGTTCACTGTATTTCCATGACAAGAGAGTTCCTTTCACTGCCTGTTAAATGAGTCAAATTAACACTGGCTCAACTGTCTTTTCTGTTCAAGTCTTCCAAATTGTGTCTGGTAGTTACAGTATGTAAACTCTGTTAATGAGATGAGAGCTATTTGTTTCTTTGGCTGATGCTGGCTTACCAAAGAATGCTGATTTCTCTGGATTAATCCTCTAAAACTATAATGTTAACTGATTTGAGGAATTCAGTATGTGGAATTTAGATATGATTCCATACTGAGTAGAAGGCTTATGAGAGATATTAGTTGGGATTTAGTCAACGTTTATCCTTGACTTTTACTTACAATTTTGCTTTTTCTCTACAAGAGCCATGTGGCAAGCTAATTTTCATGATTGCTAAACTTTACAAACTGAATCAGGGAAGCCAAACACTTACATTTCATTGTGAGCTGAGGAGAAATGTTGATTGAATCCAGGCCATAGTGTATTCATTTATTTAAACAGCAAAATAAACAGCAAAATATTTCTGGTATTCAGCTGAATGTTTGGATAGCAATGAAAGTAATGAGATATATTTGTATGTACAGTAGATACTACATATCAGATTTATGATGAGTAATGGAATAATGAAAATATATGTGCAGTTATGTTACTTTGAGTTGTAAATAGAAAAATGAAATGACACATTAATACAATTTTCCCGTGCTTGGTATTTCTTTGTGTTTTTTTTTAAACTTCCACATGTTGGAAACGTTTGCTTTTCATTTCCTGTCTGTGAAAAAAAAGATTGCATCTGGAAAAGATATCACCGTTCCTTTGCTTTGTCACTTGGTTACGGTGACCATGGAAACAGGGGCCTAGTCATGGCACACTGAACTGGTGAGATGCTTTGAAAAAATACCTTATTCCCAAGTCCATACAAAAAAAAAAATTAACATATATTCTCAGTGAAATGAATTAGTCAGGTCAGGAGCAACATTACAAACCATTTAATCTGTAACAAGGAAAATATCTTTCCTTGCATCAAATCATGATCTTGAATATACTCTTCAATTCCACTCATAAAATGGAAGAATGGAAAACAAAATGTCTTCACTGTGCACCATTTTTGTCTGTTCCTTTTTCATGCTCTCTGTTAGAACAGTCATGGCAAATGAAAGCTCAGTCAGTGTTTTCTCCCTCTGCTCCTCTCTCTCTCTCTCTCTCTCTCTGACAGCCATCTTTAATCCATTCAGAGATCCCATGGGACCAGTTTTCTGCATACTCAATATGCTCGCAGCTCCTTCAGCACTCATGGTTTCCATGGCAACCATGGACCACCTCTGGCTCCTCATACATCTGCCCCCCCATCCACTCTGTCCCCCCACCCCCACCCTTAGTACACACTGCTGACACACTGACTGCATGAATCGATAGAATGTATTTCTGTCTGGATCAGTTTGAAATTCTAAATGACCAAATAAATAAACTAGCACTTATTCATTTGAGTGCATGCTTTTATTGATTAGGTCAAATACTAGACTGGGGAATGCATGATTTTTGGGCAAAAAAAAAAATCACAGTTTATTTCTATACGTCATGTAGCCAAACCTCCATTTTATCCATGCTTGGTCCTGGATTTGGTGGTGGCTGGCAGAACCAGTCATGTCTTCCCACGCTTTTCTGCTGGTGTTTCAGGTATGGCAGGCACAACCTGAAGAGGGCAGACTTGGACTTCAGTCGTAGGTTTGCCTTGACACTTCCTCACAAAAGCCTCCACCCCACCTCTTCAAAAAACCTGCTGTGTCACAACATGCCGTCTTTATCCAAGACCACCCACCCACTACCAAAAGTCCCTTACCGTGATTTAAACCCTGGTGACCCTCGGCCCCCAACCAAAACTCACTCAGAAATGCAAGAAACTGTACAGTGTGTACAGAGAGAGAGAGAGAGAGAGAGAGAGAGAGAGAGAGAGAGAGAGAGAGAGAGAGAGAGAGAGAGAGAGAGAGAGTGAGAGAACGACTGTGGGATAGAGAGAGGGAGACAGAATGTCTTCCCTCCCCACACTTAAATTTCAGGAAGATGCTCCTGTTTCAGCATTTTCCAAAAAGAAGGACATTGTGTAGTCAGCTGCACCTAATGTGTCCATTCTCTTTTATATCCCCCTCTTCTTTCGTCAGGGATTTCTTCCCATTGTGTGTCACCCAGCTCTCTCCACCTCCATACCCTCCCCAACCCCAACCCCTAGTGTATCTAAGTCCATGCACAGTTCAAAAAAAAAGTGAGGGGTGGGGGGCGGTTGGATGCGTATGTGTGCGTGTATGTGTGTGTGCATGGAGGAGTATGTGGGGGAGGGGTGTACCCCTGTTGTAATCCACCATTGTTACAGTCTGTGGCCCAGCCACGCTGTCACCATCCCAAATTGATTTAACCATCAATGGCAGCATCTATTTAAGGCTGAGAGCAGTCTGGCCAGGCCGCTGAAACCCCACTGAATGTGCAATGAGCCTCTGGCTTGCTTTCCCACCATCTCATATCAAAAGCCATTGTGTCCCGAGAAAGTGGAGAGGTCAACCACTCACCCTGTGGGTCACCGATGGGCAGAGGCACAGAGAGAGCCTCTTTCTGCTGCTCTAAATCTCAGAGTTTTGGAGTCATCTGTCTAGAATGCCCAGCCCAACCCCCCCCCCAGCCCATCCCATATGTACAGATATACTGCCCACCGCCCTGGCATCAATAAAGCCATTAGCTACCAAAAGCAAAAAGTATTTGGAATTGGTGGTATTTAGCTCCTTTTGTAAGTGGGTTTGTATGTCTGCACACTAGTTCCCCCTCTCCTCCCCACTGAGGAGAGGAAAAAGAAAGGAGGAAAGAGAGGTCTCCTTTGGCTCTGAGTGGAAAAACAGGCTGCCTGAAAATCTGCACTTGTTACTTGCATGTTTTGAGATTCAAAGTAACTTTTTGGTACTTAGTGTGTTTTAATTGTTTTTTTTTTTTTAGTTTTTCTGGCAGTCTCTGTAAAGGCAACATGATGGATGGAAAGGTACATAACGGTTATTTGCATGATATCCATCAGCACCGTTGGCTATCGCTGTAAATACACTGACCTTCACTGTCTGTCGTATTCAGGACTGATACAGATCAGGGCTTGAAGCTGAACATTTGTTTAATTGTTCTTTCTTTTTGTTAATGGTTCAAAATTGGCAAAAATATTTAAGAAAATACTGAGAAAATAATTCAGTCCACAATAAAGTCAGAAATGTCTTCAGTCTTTTTTAAATCATTTTTTAAATGATATTTTTGGTCATGGGGATTTTGGAAGATGTTTTCAGTGTTCTTGCACTTCAGTAAAATTTACATGAATTCCTGTAAAGAAAACATACCTCTCACTTTTAAATTAAACAATTTTATATGCTGATTATGCAGGGGCAAAATAAAAATAAAAAGGACACCTCCTGCACACCATGGGGGCCCACTGACCATGATGCATGTGGGCACATAGGGGCACATTGAGGGCACTTCATCAAGTTGTTTTTACACTTTAGGGGCACCCAGGAGGGCACTTTAGTACATTTTACACAAACCCACCTGTATCTACAGCCATGTATACTTGTACACATGTACTGTATATTGGTGTATAATCATCAATATGCAGGTAGTGATCAAAATCTGAGGGAAAACTAATGTGCACAACAAAACCACACAGATGTTGATCATCCTTCAATGAATCAATCATCTCAGCATACACAGGACCATGCTTAGCAATGCAAGACATGCCCGCTTTCCTTCACGGTTAGCAGAGCTGCAAGGTAAGACCTCACTGTTGGTAAAAATGATTGTTGAGGTATTTTTGGCGGTGGTTGACCAAAACCACTCTACCTGTCTAAAGTTTTGTCAAGAATGAAACTCCAAAGGGACAAAAGGCGCACAGATTCACACGACAGGATTGCGATGCCCATACATTCATTTTGCATTGAAAAGCAGCTCTGTTATTTATTGAATTTATATTGCCATTTCAATTTTCTCTTCACTACTTATACATACTGCACAATTTTTGAGTATGTTATTGTACCCTCAGTCAAACTATTAATTCAAATAAGTCTGCAAACACAGATTCTTGGTCTTCAATTTGCTTTCTTTTATGGATCAAGTATCTTCAGCTGCCACATATAAAGCATGTGGTTCCATTATGCTAATTACAATTTTTAAAGTGAGTTTGGTGTCTGGCAACATTGTTTGTTTTCCCCCTGAATTACGTGGTCTCTTTGCCAACAGAAACATTCAAACTATGAGGCCTCTTGTCCAATCAGATCCCTCCACTGATATTACCTCAGGGCTCCAGTTTAGATGTGCTCTGAGCATATTTTCAATGATAGATTAAATCCCACAACAACGGAGACAGCCAGCCTCCATATGACAAACACACACACAAGCAATAACTCTGCAATTAACCACAAAAACGCTGCTCAACAATACTAAAATAATTGCGTTTCCCCAATAAAATCAGCTTTACTGAAAAAGGGCGACATCCCATTACCTTCAAATGCTTTCATCTACGCTGTCTTTTCAAAGAGACATTTTGGACCTATACAGAACAGATTCCATTGCTGTACCTCCTAATTGTCCGAGGAAGTGTTCTTTTGAAAGACAGCAGCACTAGAATGAGTGTTGATGTTTAAATGGAGGGGAAAAAGAGAATTCCTCCTTCAGCAAAGTAGCCTTGGGAGCCAGCAATTATGCATAAAATATCTCTGGGTTGGTGCACGCACCAGAATGCAAATGAGACTTTCACATTCCTCCCCTCCACAAAGAGTATCACTCTCTATTGCCCAGAAAAAAAGGCTGCAGCAGCAAGGCCTTTTATTTCAGCTCTGCTCCTCATGTTACCATGGAAACCTGGATAGTATTCAGCCCTTGCGAGAGGCAGATTTTGCAGGTGGCTTTGCTTCCATGGACAGAATAGTGTGATTGCCATTCCAGTTGTACAATTTAAAAATGCTACTTATTTACTGCTGCAATGGTAAAATAGATCATTTTTTAATAATGAGGAACAAAATAAGAGGAAAAACTAAGAATTAGCATAGATTACATACCAATGCAGTTTTCTGTCATAAATAGAAAATATCTTTTAAAGTAATAATCTAAACACTCCATTTTTATAGTATACTGTATTGATCTTGTAGACCCACCCTAAAATTAAATAGTGTACTACATCTGTACCTTACCCTGTAAGTCATTTGGTCAATCCTATATTTCAACCCTGCTAGCCATGGAAAATCACCCTTATGGCTCATTAGGAAATCTTGAATTGGCCATAGAATTATGGTCCATTACAACCCACTGAATTACAATCGTTGTAGGAATCCAAATTGGTCCATGGTTCGTTAATAATTTGCATGACTATATTTATGTGTAGTGATAACAAATACTTTGAATTTGTTAGGCTTACAGTCTGACAAGCTTGCAATTCTAAATGGGAGGAGGAGGAGGAGGAGGATAATTGGG
The DNA here is from genome assembly GCA_022829145.1 of Albula goreensis. Lineage (NCBI taxonomy): Eukaryota > Metazoa > Chordata > Actinopteri > Albuliformes > Albulidae > Albula > Albula goreensis. The sequence continues at coordinate 14,390,322 of CM040747.1, read as the reverse complement.
GTGGTGGGGGGAGATAGAGTAATGAGATTGTTGTAATTTAAGTGGATTTCTATGCCTAGCTTGTAGCTGAGTAACTGGTTGTCATGGTAACCTGGTTTCCCAGCAGTTTCTCCTTCAGTGGTATGTGATCTTCATTACTGCGGATATTAAGGGGCTTTTATTAAGGCTTAAAATAACGACAGGACCAATGTCATCCATGTTCATACGTACACATGAAGACAAATGAAGCAGAGCCATGTCATCTGCCATATGCCTGTGTGACTCTCCGGGGATTTAGAAGTGCCATAACGGTGCCTGCACTGTGGTGTCTTCATACACATAAGACCATGACGTTCCAGCATGGAGAATGACAGCCAAAAACAAAATCCAAGTGCCCTGCTATCATTAACAGTTTGGAGGACAGCAGCCTTATAAAACCTTGTATGAACCAAAAATACAGAGCTTAGATATATCAGAAAAATCTTACTTATGTCATAAGTAACATTGACTGACATAGATTTAAATGACCATTCTGATTGGTGTGAGCTAACCCTTGAAGAATATCCCTCTTTTTCATGATGCTTCAAATAAGATGCTAACATGCTCTTAAAAACAATGACAAGACCATTGCGATCTGTGTTTATTTGCACACATGCAAGCAAATGATCATGGACTGAATTATCTTACATTTGCCTGCATAGCTCACTTGGGATCAAGTATAGACACTTCAGTGTTGGGACCACACATACACAGGCATGTTTGGCATATTCCATTGAAGGGGACGACAGCCACCTTGGTGAGATTACAGATATAAATAATAAGGAAATACCATTATTTTCAGGCCAGCTAAGATAGTTCTTAATTTTAAATTATAGTTATTAGACATTTCTGGAACATAAGTACTCTAAGGTCGAGGACCTCAAGTGTGAAAAAATAGAAGAATGCAAATGTATGTTTGATAAGCAAAACTATGGATGTACAAAGGCAGAGCAAATCAAACCATGGGACATGTCAACAGTGCACCAAACCACTAGACATTATCTCAGGTAGGTTTTACGCTGTCAGCTGAGAGATGAGGCATTATGTAGCTTCACACATGGGAAGACACGTGCAGAGACAACATGTGGCTCCACAAAACAGATCTTTAAGAATGTGTGAGCTGGACATAAAGCTGTAAAAGCAAAGCAAAAACATGTTTGAAGGTAAGCTCACAATCTTGTTTCTCTGTATTTTGGCCTGTAAAAACATGTATGAGCTTCTTAAGACATGTTATTTCTACCTATTTCACAACAGTAGGGACAAGGATGACAGATCCTGTCATACCAGTGGGGTCTCTTTGGCACCTGGAACATTCAACAGCGCTGTGAGATACTGCACAACTGTTCATCATTTGTATTTTTTGATCTCCGTCAGGTTACATATCAAAGCAAATGATTGTTATGTTCCATCACATCTGAACTTCATTTAGTACAAAAATGAAATGTTGGATCCAGTTTCAATGATATGACAAGTTTAATACATTTTTTTCCAGTTTACTGATCTACTGCTTTGCTTTGTGTTAATATTGGGCCAGCACCTCACTGATAGCACAGTGCTGGCTACATTTCCAGCCTGATTTTTCAAAATACTATCTGTCAAATTATGTAAAACATAGTCTCTGAATTTTTCATCACTGTGAAAAACAATTTTCTCAAAAAGACCTTTAATCAAAGTTTGTTTGCTGTTTCCATCTGATACAGGGCAGATAAACATATTTCATCAGGCTGTTTTTAATTCTCAATCCCACCTTTTCCTGTTGGAAGATTGTCCACTGTTTTAATTGCAAGACATTACTGCATGCTCAACAACCATTATGCCATTTTCAGCTCAAATTACACTGCTGTGATCAATGCTCAGCTAAATCTCTGAAGAAATTTTAGGTCTACACTTCTACCAAATGCTTATTTATTTGATTATTTTGATCAATGTCAGCTAACCCTTATAGGATACCTACATGCAATTTCCAAGGTGTTCAAGTAAGATGCTAATGTAATTCTATGATAATGTCTAGTTTGGTGGATAAACTTTGCTGCTTTTTCTTTCCAGTTGTTAAAATACAACAACACATGACCCCCTTCAGTTTTTCATCTTTAATAGTGTAAGTGCTTTAATTATGGATGGGAATCTGGGAGATTGATTAATATATGTAGGACCCGAGTTCTTTTGGGGATAGGTGTCTCACATCACCTAAACAAGCAGAGACTGTAATTCTTCTTGACCCATTTTTTTCTCCTGCCCTTGTGATCAATATAGAAAACCCCTTATGTGTCTAATAATCAAGATAGCTCATGCATTATTTATTCATTTTTTGACAAGTGGACACTCTAAAAAATATAATTTTGCATAATGAATTCATTAGTTAGTACTACAGGGATTTTACTTTGTTTTCAAAGAGGATTAAATAGCACCCATTACATTAACAAAAAGAATGAAGGAGAAAGAGAGGGGCAGCAAGGGGAGAGTAATGGGGAGTAGAGATGCCACTCTGGTGTATGTTTTATTTAACAAATCCTGTGCCACCCCTATCTCTTTCTCCCCCTCCTCTGTAGAAATGGAGAATAAAGAGTGAATATGTTGTCAAGCCCTGGGGGTGGGAGCCGTTCAGGGGGACCATGGGATATATCTAGTGCAGGCCAAGCCATGCATTAGAGGGACCCTGCCCCTCAGATGGAGGAGAGCACCCCCACCCTGGAAAATCAGTTAGGCATTACAAAAGCCCATTTGTCTTCTATTTGATCTGTGGGTGCAGCTGGGGATCATGATTTATTGCTTTGCTCAGAATGCTTAGCCGTGGAGCTGTGTGTCTCACATGACCATGGCGACCAATGAACAGAAGCATTAGGAGTCACAGAGCAGAGTGGATCCTAGTAAGCAGAGATTGAACAGCTCGCCACAAGACCCAAAACCCAAGCCAGGAAGGAGTAAACTTTGAGATTAAAGAGGCAAAGTAAATTGTCTGATCTTATTTTTCATCATAGATTGAAGAGTATATTGTCTTTTTAGGTCTCCATATTAAACACCTGTTAACATGTGAACATATTTTGGGGTTTATACAGCTAAAGACTGCATAATAATCATTATGATTTCAATAATTTTAAATATTATATGTAATAATAATTGATTCATGTTCCCCCTGCCCACAAAAATGTTAATTTTGTTATTCTTATGCAAAATTAATTTCTCAGTTCATGTAAACTTTTGATGTATATGTTTTCTAAAGCACTAATGGACTCTAAGTCTAGGTACTCTGACCAATCCACTGGAATTGAGGCAAGCTCCTCCCATGGCTAATAGCCCCCGCCACCTGAGCCAGAACACTGAAGTATGGACGTCTTTGCACATATGATTGGGTAGATTTTTTCATCACCCAGGATGTGAAAAGGGAAATTCACAGACAAAAATATACATAAAAATAGTACATGGAATTTTGGAAAAACTTCCAGATATTGAAATACCAAATACTTATTAGCATATTCACTATAGGTGACTCCTTTCACTGCAGACTTGAACCTTTTGGAGGCTGAAAGTGGACCTATGAAAGATCACTGGAATGACACTAAAATTGGTTAAATTACACACCACCCACCAAGAAAAATCATAACTGTTGATTTTCAATTTAGAGTATTCCCCCTTTTTGCTTCCTCTTATGCATGAACTAACAATAGTGAGTTGAATTGCCCAATCTTCCCCCCATTACCCCTAATTACATGGCTTTCCCTCTCACTACACACAGGCTTGAATTCCTTTGTTATCCAGGGTTTGTTATGGGGATATGTCTTAATTAGCTACTGTGGGAACAATGGTGCCAACAAAGAAGTTAACATAATCTGGAATCACTCCCCTCTGTTGGTCTTGGTCATTTAATTTCCTGTAAAATGGCTGCATAAATCAAGTATGAAATGTTTACAAACATTATTTGGATTGACTGGAAATGACTTTTCATGGGTTTACATTTCCTTAGCCTGGCTACTCAGACTGAAATCTCACAAGATCACTGTTTCACACTGAGCTAGATTTTACAACAAGGACAAGAAACAAAACAATACTAAAGTTGTCATAGCTTTAAAACTGGTCCAAAATGTCCCTTTTGAGCTAAGAGTGAGAGGGTTTTAACAATCATTTATCTTTGACATGTAACTTCACAGAATCCAGAAAACTAAAACAATTGAACAACTGTACAATATCTCACAGCATAACACAACACAAACCAATGTATGCAAATAGATTGAATCACACATGGGCTAGGACCCTATCAATCTAATTTAGTCTATATAAGGGCATATCCAATTTAATCAAAACAGATTTTAGTCTTTTTAAGGGCATATACTAATCTTTTTTGAGTTAATGTAACGCATTCCAAAGAACAGCAAATGCTCAAACAAACTGTTAAAGTAATAAAGTACAGTAAAATCTATTTTGATTTAATGTTTTGATTAAGTGTATTTAATTGGATCCCTGCCATGGGCATATAAAGAGACCAGATATCAAAGAAAGTAAAGTAGGAGAGATGCCAAGGACTGTACACAACCAGAGAGATTGTTCTGAGTCCAGGGAAAGGGAAAGCATGTGAAACTAGGCTCATTGGCCATAATATGTGCTCAGAAGAAAAACTGAGGCTAACCTTCTTTCTAATCACAACTTATAAAAGCCCATGCTAATAATGCAATGCCCTCAGGGCACATGAGCATCTGTCAAAATTAAGTCCCAGGTATTTAACAGGTGATAAGGAAGGACTGAACAGCTGGCCACCAAATTTAAAACACATAGCCTATTTGCTAAACAAAATCGTCCACTGGTTCTGTGAAAGTGCTGTGAACAGCAACCAAAGTCAAATAATTACCTTTCTGAGGGAAAAAGGCATTCATGTACTCTAGCATTCGGGAGAAATGTTTGCAACCCTCAGTTTGAATTAAACAACACATCATTGCAACACTTAATCAAACCAATTAGGGACAGTTATTGATGACTGCCCTGACTTGCACGGTAAGGGGGCCTCCACATAAATAGGCATGACATTCCCCATTGCAGATGGCTTGCAGAGTGGGCCTACTGGGAAGGCGTCAATGCTCCTGCCCCAACAGACTGCGGGAACCCAGAGGGTGGTGACACACATGAAATGAATTTTTCATATATTTCTTTTCCTATCAATAATTCATTAAAGAGAGGCAGCTCGCTAAGTGTTTTCTGCTGTTGTAAACTTGAACCAGAATACTGGACAGCACTTCTAACTGTTGGCCAATCTTATTGGTATGATTACTTCCAGTCTATTTGCAATTGACTGCTGCTGTAACCAGACTGAGGCTGTATGGCTCTCCCATTTGCCAGGGCTTAAAAGAATGTGTTTCACCATGTTTCAACAAGTCACTAAAATTGTTTAATTAATTCTTCCTCTACAAGCATTAGTACCACCAGGACAGAGAGAGAGAGAGAGAGAGATTGTTGTTTAAATATAATCATAATGTAATATACAAGATACAGACATGTAATTTTAAAGAGTTACAGGGATTAAAATTTATTTTGAGAATACAAATGATTTTTGCTAATTTTTTCATTGCCCTCCAGTAAACAGAAACCATCATTTTTTTTTGCAGTAACAGAACCAAGGCTTACTATATCTGTACAACTCATTTTGATTGTACAAAAGTATTTGTGCCATTCCAAAGCAATATACAATTACACTGTTACTCATTATACCACAGTCAGTCAACTTTATATTAAGATGTTACAGCCACAATGCATCTTTACTTACAGCCAAATTCATTATGGATCACAGCTCAGCGCTTGGTTTCTACTTTCTGATATGGTTATTTAAATAAAGATATAAATATAGTCCAGAGAGAACTCTTAGTCAGTAACCACAGTCGATATCAATCAAGTCACTGATGACTTACAATAATCCGATAAATGTATGTGTGTGTGCATGCATGTGTGAGTGTGTGCGTGTGTTAGGTGTGTTGGGTAACAGCATCATTGTGTCCATACACCTGCCTGTTCTACAAATGAGCATATATGTATTTGATTAACATCTCAGAACTGCACAGGCACATTGTTCCTTTGAACGAGCTCTCATAGGACTAACTGGATTACAGTAATGTGAAGATAGAAGATTCTTTTTTTTCTGGTTACCAGCCCCCTGAATATTACATCTCCATGTGGACAGGAGAAAGAATATAACCTGATTAGTTGATAAATAGAAGACCCAGGAACAGCTTCTGTAAAGTAAGCAGTTTTGTGTCCCCAAATGTGTGCCAACTGCCATGATTTCAGGACAGTGCATGACCTTCAGTACCCCTGAGACTCCATTATGTGAAATAGGAAAATTGATTTGCAACACTTAGCTAGAATAAGATTTATTGGAATTTGTTTAATGCTTTTTCAGGCAAAGGATATATCTTGCAGATTTTTTCACAAAATCCCAAAACAATACAGAAAGAACAGCTTGGAACTGAACTAAACAAACTATTGGACAATAGGATTAGCTGGCCAATAATAACACTTTTATTTCTGTCGACTGATTTCCAAAAAGATGCTGGAAATTTGGTTTCACTTAGGTCAAAAACTTAAATGAAGTTTACAACACTCAATACCGAATTTAAATTATTTGTTTATTTCTGCTCAACAGTATGTGTCTGGCTAGGCATGATAATATCACAGTTATTCTGAAACCCCGAGCATCCTTTTGGGAAATGCTTAATGTGTGGAATTATTTTTGTTTTTACCTTTCCATTAATGTATTTATTAATGCCATAAAAAAACATTTACTGTTGTTTCCAGTTAGATTAGTAACCTATTTTCAAGAGTGACTCATTTTTTCATAATCAGGATAGCAAGATATTGTTCAAGGTCAATTGGATTATGAAACCATGTAGTAAGGTTATTAATGGAGTTTGGTAAAACAAAGTTTGGGAGAATCATTTTCAGACAGGCACTCCACCCCTTCCCCCATCTCCACCTTCCTATCTGCACATGGGGGGTTCTCTTCTCTTCTTCGAGAATAGCTCTACTCTTCCCCCTTAGGACTCCAAGCCCAAGACTAGTAAATAACCATCCTCAATAAATCTTCCCAAACCATCAGTTGTCTGAAAATGTTTTCGACTGAAAGGTGGTTAAGCAAAAGAATTTAGCTTGTTCAGCTTTTGCTTTAGGTTTCAATCATAGCTATTGACCTACACACCTTTGCACGTAAGTGTAAGAATGATCCTGTCTGAACTGTGTCCAACAGGTCTATAACTGAATGAAAACAAAGAGAATGGATTCCTAATTATGCTCTTTCTGTTTGTTTTATTATTATTATCCACACTCTAAGGGCAGTGGTCTCATACATATTAACAATAAACAACCATGATCCAAAACAACAAACTGATTGAATAAATTACAATTCAGAAATAAAAAATACTCATAGGAAGGACCTTTGTTCTGTTCTTCTGGCTACCCATTAATTTTTTGCTTACATGTACCTCAGATTGGACACAGTGGACCTTAATGAGATACAATGATACACTGAGAAAAATAAGTTTTAGTCACCAAGATTTATTTGGTGGAGGTATTCACTGACTCAGCTCTGCAGAAAAATGTTAACAAGATGTTTTCAAAACTTATTTCAGTAACCTTGTCAGCTAATAAAAGAAAGTAAGGAAGTAAAAAAAACTTGCATTCTTTATAGCTTGCTTCATGTTTGGCATGTACCATTCCATACTCCCTGCACACCTCATTCATTTTCACTCTGTTTTTTTTTGTATGGATTTAGATGTGCAAGCAAATCAATGTGAAATTTTACTGGTAATTTCAGCCGGTTTTAATGGTGCACTTGACAGGTTTTCTCTGCTTCAGAGAGCAGAGCAGGTCCTGGAAAGCCCTTGAACTTTCCACTGAGTTATTGTCTCGTCAGGCTTTCCATCTGGCCTGGCCTCCACTGCTGTTTCTCAGTCAGATTTTATGAGTTTCTGACAGGCTTGTGTAACACCCTGAGAAGCCAACAAATGATTGTGACAACGTAGTTACCCAACCTTTTTGATATTTGTAAGAAATTGCTCTATTTGCTGGGGTAATTTACATTTGAATTTTATATTTGCATTTGAAATTTCATCTAGTTTTACAGATAGATTGTTTCCCTGATGCAATTTTGGATGATTACCTAGTCATTATCTATAAGTGCTTGTTGAAGTTTAATGGATATGTAGCATTTGTTCCATTTCTGGGATCCTATACTTACCAGGCAGAAAAATATACTGTTATGAACAAGACTATGAAAGAAGTGATGTGGATACTATATAAGTTACACTTGCTTAGCTATCATGTGTGCATATTCTGTATAGAAGGACATCAGCAAAACTTTAAATTACAGAAAGTAGTATAAACTAGTGGTGCACTTACCATTCTGCAGCCATAGTCACCATAGTATTATTTGTGAGACTGCAATGTGATATAGATGTTGTTGGATTTGAAACTGGAAATACTGGAAAGCAAGGAATGAGCTCAAGGACATGACTACGAAAACAACATGATTATGGTACTGTGAAAAAAAGTATTTGCCTGATTTTCTTCCAATTGAATTTGGTAAGATCTTTTTGATAAACATGATAAAAAATGTGTCATGTTTTCATTTGATTTGTGTGAAAGGTAATCAAATGTTCAAGCTCTATCCAGACATGGTACCTGTAAGATATATGAGGGTAAAGGTGGATTGTCCTCCGTTCAGACAAAATTGTGCACTGTGAGAGCCAGGGGCTGCCAACAGCTTCTGATTCTTCTGTCTTTTCTCACCCACACCTCAGTATTTCAGAGATACATACATTATTGCAGGTTGGTTGGGTCTAGCAGGCCCCCTCCTAAGCTACACTGCTCAAGTCTCCAAATCCCCCATGATGCACAACCCAGATCATCTGGCCTTGTGGACATGAAGAAAGAACTGGGCTGGACATGTAAACAGTGCTCCCAGAGGAACTGCTTACACTTCTGTGACCTTCACTGCCTCACTGAATGCGTATTTCAGGTAAGTATCCTGGTAACTGAGGGTGCTTAGCCATCATTGGTGCAGTGAGTTCTGTGATGTGTCCTTGCAAAGAGAGAGTTGCCTTGCTCTCAGGGAAAGCTGAGAAATCACATGTGCTCTTCCCAGGTAGCATCTGTGAGAAATGCCCTACAGATCTATTGAAGTTAGCAAATCCCCATGAAAATGTACTTTGTCACTGGCACCATAAGCAGCCTTGACTTCAGGGCATAAACATAGCTGTTGAGTCCTCTGAGGTTAGAAACAAGCATTCCTGTTTGGGATAGAACTTTGTTTTCCAGTCCTCTTGACTTTGCACCACACCCTATGAGGAAACAGAATCTGTTGATTTAGTACTTTCAATATGACAGAAAACGTGCCGCAGATGATGATTTAAAGTCAACTGCCTGATTTGTAGAGAAACTGCAACTGAAAGGTGAATTGTACAGGTTGTTCATGGTGCGTAGCAGTACAGAGGTGTAAGCAGTTGTAGGGCCCTTCAAGTATCTTCAGCTCATTTCAAGAGAATTGAGAGTACATGCCCAACACAGAGACCACAATAATATTTCACTGAGGTAGCAAGTATGGACATCCATAACCAGCCTGAGATATAAGCTATGCTGAAATGGAAGTCCTAATTATGTTTAACAGTTGCCGGTGCTAGCTAGTTGCAGAATAACTTGTTTTATATACCCTTAAGGTATGTCTCATACAGAACAGGTGCAAGCAATAATAATTCAGAAAGATATGATTAAAAAAGTCTCAATCACAACCTTATACATGTGTATGCATGTTTTACATACAGGCTCCAACAGAGTTTGATAATAGAAATTTACATTTTCAGCCTCTCTGTTGGTGTTAGCAAAGAATGTGTATGATTGTAGAATATCCACACCATATGTAGTGTTACAGACCCATCCATTTGGGATATAAATCTGCATGGACACCTCCTCTAGGTATGACAGTGAGCTGTCTCCTCAGAGCATATGAAGCAATCTGGCTAACTTTGGAAACTCTGGGTACTGCAACTTCGATCCAACTTAATCAACAAACTGTGCATTATGCTGCTACAAATGTGATTGGGAGAGTATAGGTAGCTCACAGATACTCATTAAAATGAGGATTCACTTCCTAGGGTTTGCAATTTGTTTCTGTTGTTCTGCTGTCAGACCGTTGGCCTGTGATGCATGCGGGCAGGTTACACGATGTGTTAGAATGGGGGTATTAATGCATTATACATTATTGGCTTGCTCCCTGACTCTGCTGAGAGAGGTGCCTCATTAGAGAAATCAGCAGCAGATGCCCTGTGTCAAAAGTCACTACTGCCCCTGCTGCCCATCCCCCAAAATCTCCCCTGACAGGAGGCGGAAAGAGGGGGAGGGCCCACTTCAGTGAGGATAAGAGGAAGAAAAACATCCCTCTTTAGCTGGTCAAACGGTTTCAGATTATCAGATGGAGCCTTGCTTCTGTCAATGTGATAATAAAACTGTGCTTCCATCAGAGGTGCTGTCCATTATCTGAGCATTACCCCAGATTACTTTACACATCAGCGCAGCTTGTCCTGTGAGGAAAGATCCTGTGCTCCGACATGGTCAGTGCAATTAGCCAGATGGTATTCATTTGACGCAAGCACTAGCAACTCATTATGTCCTCTAGGTATCTCAGCTGATTCAATTACTCTACTTTAGGCATTAAGTTTGGGCTCGCAAACTGGTGACCTAAGCCCTCATAAGTTCAAACAACAACACTCAATTACAATATTTTTCATTTTAAAGGGTGCCTGACAGAAATCTTGAATCAGATACTTCATATCAGGGCCAGTAAGTTCCAGGTACTTTTTGCCATATACTTGATCATAGGTGACAGCTACTTTTGTAATAGGTAATATCATGTATACATTTTGTGTTCTTTTATTTTTTTTCAAAAGATACACAACTGTGCACTTCTACATCTCTCTGAAAACTGGATTTTATTGCTATATCTTGAGAAACTCAGGTCCTGTCCAAACAATGAAAAAGCGTGGTTCTGACTATATTGTTTTACTCACTTGTGGAGTAGGTCCAGTTGCTGGATGGTGAGGCCATATTTTGGTGGGTGTAAGAAAAGGCCATAGGAAACCATTGTGGCAGATATTTTGGACACTTCTGAGGACAGGATACAGCCTTGAGTGTACACGCCCTGTCCCCACAATGATTGGCTCCATTTTGACCCTGTTACCGCACAGCAACAAAACATTGTGCTTAATGGTGGGATCTGAGGTAAATGCTAACTTGGGTGTCCATCCACCCTTTAACAAAACCTTTACTCACAACATCCAGCCATATTCACATTTATTCAAATGTACATTCCGTTGTGGTTTCCTCTTGCAAAATGACAATTTAGCTGTGTGCTGAAAGTTTTCCTTCGAGTGGGCCTCATGTAGGAATTACTTCACTATAGAGACTGGGATGGAGACTGGCAACATTGTACTACTTTAAAATGATGTGGTTGCCTGTATCACAGAGTATCACAAGAATTAACTTCTCATTGGGATTGATGAAATGAAATCTGGACAAACCTGGCAATAATGGACAAACACACACTCATCCTAGTCTTCAATATTACAGCAACTCTTCAGCCTGTTGGTTTGAGTAAGACTGCCATGAAAACATTAACTCAGAGAAATGGGTTTATGGGTAGATGCATTGCAGACACTACAGTTAAGACGGAATCCAAAGCACAACCAGGAAAAAAGACTCAGGTTTGTATTCTGTTTGTGGCAGTGATTTGCAATCCATGATGGAATGTTCCATCAGGAATAATGTTAGGCCACAAAACCAATCTAATGTGTGTTCTACATTTTCTGTTATATTATTCATGATCCATATTATGTTATGGGATTTAATTACATTTATTTAAGGAAAATGAAAATTGACAATAGAAATCCATTTTCATTTACAGTATCTATTTGGCAGGAACCTCTGTCCAAAGCAACTTTCAAGGCATAAATGGCAAAACACCACCAGGTGCAAATAAAATTAGGTTTTAGTAATTGTACCCACCAATGAAAGTTGAATGTTGCATGTTTTATTTTGCACATAAATTTTAAACTTGACATACAAGTTTTATGTAATATTTTTACTTCTGGCTACAGTTTCAGCTACTTCTGACAGGGATGATCAACATTTCAATAAAATAAAGCAATGCTGATGTTGTTTGATAAACAGGTATTTTGTATTGAATGTATACAATAGAGAAGTCAAGTTGTTTGTATATATTAAAACATAAAAGTATTCCCTTTGAGTGCCTCTGAATGTTTCTCAGTATGTATCTAAAGATGTTCATTGTAGGCCCAGATGTGTTTTTAGGATGCCAGGTTAGAGCAGTGTATAAATCACCATTTAGGCCACCATAGGGCCATTTATGGAGCAATTCCTGTTTCTGCTCTGTCCCTCCCCCTCACAGGGCATTTTTTTTGCCTCACATGTGTCCCCCAGCTCCCATCCCACCCTCAATATCAAATATTTTCATCTGCAGATGACAGTGAATAATTTGTAATGAAGCCTCCCTTTTACATTACATCATAAGCACAATTATGCATAGCCAATGTTAAAAAGTGTATTCATCTTTGCCTTAGAGTTGTGATACTTTGTCTAACAATTTGTTTTCTATCTGTGGTATTCTACAATAAAAACATTATTTCTGCACCACTAACTAGAAGGGAACTATTTGATTAAAACCTTGTTTGCATTTAAAGTATCCCAGAATCATTCATCTGTGGTGGTCAAGACAGCCTTTAAACTGTATCTCTCCTTCTCTGTAATCAAAAGATCATGAAGAAAAAAGGTCTTTACGTCTTTGAAAAATTATAAATATGTTTAGTGTTCATAATATAACTATTGATTATGCGTCTCCTGAATACTATGAGCAGCAATAATGTGATATGCTACATAGGTACTAGCAAATATACATCAATTATTGAAACTAATAAGATTTAATCAAAACACCTCTGCATCCACACATTATCAGTGAAAAATTGTGATCTGAAGGCTGTTGCAGGACCGAGGTGATAGGGTGTGAAAAAATGTCCCCTATGCTCAGGTTTTATTTCTTTGTATCAAGAATTTAAATTCACGATTAAAAGTGGAAGTTATAACAGCAGTGAATGATTGAATGAATAACAATTATGAAACAATATTAACACTATGTTTTACCTTATTGTTTACCTTGTTATTATTTTATTTCATTTGATTAAATTATAAAAAGTGTTTTTTAAAGTCATCAGTTTTGTGCAGAATGGCAATATGAAGGAGAAGGAGAATCCTCAGATATAAGTTACTGCCGCTTATGATGAAACATTTGAGGGCATATGAAAAGTTATGAAAATGGAATGTGGTTACACTCAGCTGTTAAAAGCCCTGTATATGGTATTAAAAACCCTATATAGCCAACAGTAAAAACCGCACTGTCATTCCCACATGTTGGTGAGATAAGACCTCTGGGTGTGTGTTGTTCTAACAGTGCTGTCTAGACATTGACCTGTGCTTCCCTCTGTGACTGTGAGCTGCAGCTCTGGGTGTCTGACTTGCCAGTTTAAGTTTTCATCAACAGTGACCCAGTTTAGGAAATTCCAGTGCCTGCTCCCATACCGCATCAGGCTTTTGAATGAAATATTACATTCTCTCACCAATCTGTTAAAAATGTTAAATAGGGCCACACAGGGTAAAATGTTTGCCTGGGAGCTCTGAGATTGGGGGTTCAACTCCCGATCTCACTATGGCCGGAGGTCCACATTGGCGAGGCAACAATTTGCCCAGCCTTGCTGGCGATGATAGAGGGCAGTGTGGCTAAATTTGTGGGTTTCATCATAATAACAACCACTCTGGTCATGCTGGGCCCCTGTGGCAGCATGAACTGGGGGTACACAGACTGTGTCATCCTTCAGCGTCATAGGCAGTGTGCAGTTAGTGGTGAAGCAGCAGAATGAATAGAAGTGAGATTGTTGTCACATGAATTGGAGGAGTTGCATGTTCAGCCTCTCCGTCTGAAACCAGCAGAACAGGTACTATGGTGAAGTCAACAAGCTTGGGTTGGGAAAAAATTGGGGGAAGAATGGGGGGATTAAATAATCTCTCTTTAGACCATCTTTTTATTCAATTTCCATTGTGCCATCCCACAATCATCTAGATTATTCATTTTAATGCAGTGCTTACTGTTTGCTCCATGATTAAAAATGGCCAGTTGCATCCACATGTCATTCTCATTGCTGCATCCACTTTTATCATCTTTGGAGAGTACAGATGAGAACACTCTCCTCTGAAAGATGTGTGTCTTAGCACATCACTGTCCATAACCTGTGCTTTGAAACTCATTAGTTGAAGGAAGACATCTCAAATGCAGCTTTATGCGCACTGCTGGTGCATTATTGACCCACAGGGGTCGCTGGTGAGCAATGAGACACCAGTATCCCTAATGAATGATTCATTTTCACCCTGTGTGATGCTATGCCCTATTGGGCTTCTGGCCAATTGGCATTCGATTCAAAATCAGACTGGATTCAAAACCAAATGGGAACAGGGCCTTAACAGAATGAGCCACTCAGGGACATTCTTTCATTATACTAATTTTCCAGAACAATCCATTTTACATTAATATATTTATTTGTTATTATTGCATTGATGGATGCTTGGTCATGCTATGATCAAATGATCCTTTGATCAATCTGTCATTGTTACTATTCACTAATAAGGCAGATGCACTTCTTCATATCAATGTCTTACAATTATTATATGCTTATTCAGACATTCTATTCAATTCAAGGCTTTTAAGAGGGAAACATTCTGAGCACCTTTTCTCTTTCAGTTTACTCCTTTTTAACATTATGTCATCTATGACATATGACAACCTTTTTGAGATTTAAAAACCTAATAAACCTAATAAATCCTTAAATATTCAAGAATGCGTGCTGACGTGTGTCCATACTGACTCAAATTGAACCAATTTAGCCAGATGGGTTTTCTAAGTATGGTGCATGCTAGGTACGACAGATTAACTTGAGGAAACCAGTGATGGGGGTATGATCATGAATTACACCAAAAAAATAAACAGAGCTACAGTATACCATTTGCTGTGAAGAGGGAAACCCATTTAATTACTTCACACAAGTTAATGATTGACAATATATACCAACCATTGAGTCTCTCATTCATATCAATAGGAAAAAACATGAACTATACTGAGTAGTGTCACAATTTGCCATGTTACCTCTCAGTGAATCTCCCCAGACAGTGTATTGACAGAAATATTTTCTTAGAAAATGAGTTGAGGATCTGAAAACTGGAAATCAGCCCCACCTGGATTCATGTTCTATATTGGAATATGTCATTAGGGGTTTTATTTTGCCCATGGGGAGGGGAGGTAATGGAGATGGTGAAGTGTCAACATTGTTATTATTATCATCACTGTGGTAATTATTATTTGTATTTCTTGATGTTATATTTACAGTGCCAGTAGCAGAGGAATGTCCATGTAATTGTGTACATAAATGTATAAAGGTATTGAAAGATGGTCAGGTCATGAATAATGCATGATGTATGAGGACTGATTTATGAACTGCACCTTTGAACCTGATCCACTCAATCAAAGCAGGCGGGGTCTAAAAAGGAAGCTGGTGCATTGTGCGGCCGACACCAGTCTTTGTTGGCTTATCTTTCTCACTGGGTTATCCAAACAATTCCTGCAATTCTCCTTGGTTTGTTATGTGTTGTGGTGTGGCATGTTTATTATGGTGTGGCACCTCCTGATATATTGCAGGGATAGCATACTGTATGCTTCCTGACATGAATAATGATCAAACTCGACATAAACGCTTTTTGTGTGATATGAACCTAAAGAAAGATGAGGTGCTATTACCTTCTCAGTGAAACATATTTTCCCAGAGGAGAGAGGCTCTTGTTAACTCTGCTTTCACAAATTACACAATAAGGGGTGCAGTAAATATTCTAGATGACATCTGCTTTCACTGTATAATAGTTGTGCTTCTTCTGGAAAAACTAATTCAGGAGTAGTGGACTGAAAAGAAGGTCACAGGGCAATTACAGTAGTTAAACTGCTAAAATTATAAGAAGCTAAATTATACAGTATCAATCCAGATAATATTGGATATCAGTAGCAAGATGTTTCAACTTGTATACATTGCACACCCTTTTACATTTCAAATTAAAAGGGAATTGTTCTTCAAAAATACTTCCTGTGGATAAAGATAATCATCTCTCAGTAATAAGGTCTCAGGAAATGAGAATTTTGTTTTTCCTGGCACAATTTAATAAACCTTCATCGATTGAAATAAATCAGTGGATGAAATATCTACACTTATCACTTCACTAATCAAAGAAGAAAGCTAGTTTACTATATACACATATGTAAGTATAAGCTCCTGACATAAATGTGAAACAATATATAGTGCACATATATGTACTCATTCATATTAATGATATTTGATTTAATAATGAAAAATGAGAGCGAAGAGCTTGTGTTCACATGCCCTATTTTTGCTTTGTGCACCTGCCACCCTCCTGGTGGTGTGTGCACCGCCCTGGCCAATAACATGTGTTTTATGATATCACACAGTATCATGTTCAATTGTTATGCAACACATTTACTTATTCATTGGAAACATTTCCTCTGGCTAATATTTTTTAAAGACATGAATGATATGTGTTATAGCAACCATTCATCTACAACATTTAAATGTTCCTACCAATGAAGCCAATCATTGTGCCAGTCAGGAGAAAGCTGAGCACTACCTTGCCCAAATTGGGGCTCTGGCATCACGACAGCAAAGCAGTATTTACAAAGAATCATGCGGAAGTCTTTATTGTGGATCGCCACCATCCCATAAATAGACCTGTCAAACCTATCTTTTAAACCGTCATTTTGTAATGCATCTATTTTAATTTGGAGTGGATGAATACATTTGAACATGGTATATTACCTGATTGTATACAGTTTATATAGGTATTTAACGGGAGAGAAAGAAAGGCAAACATTAGCCTCCACTACATCAACTTCACAAAAATATGCAAATGAAATTCATGCAACCACTGACCACTGACCATATACTTGAAAGCCCATTTGAAATGAAAGAAATATATAATTGGTAAAACCGGGCTCCCTATAGGTGGATGTTGCTAACTGCACCTAAAATTCCAGTGTAATATGTTCTCAAGTAAATATGTTTTTATTACCCTCCCCATAGACAGCACCCGGAAACAGTCATGTGCACCTCTATATTTTCATTCATTTGACTAAATCTATTATATCAGACTATGTCTGCACTGATGTTCATAATAGCTAAGTCACTGCATTTGAACCTCCGTGCAAAATTTCCAGACCACTTTTTTCAGCCCTTCTCCACTGACATATTTATGCATTTATGTCCACATTTTTCAAATGTATTTACATTTTATGTATTTCTTTTCTCTTTTATTCATATGCTTATTCATGTGGCATTGTCTATCCTCCATAATTCTTTAGCTCTTGTTAGTTTGTCCCATTGCATTAAACCCATCTTAATATCAACAAGATGCTGATGCACATGCATTTGAATTACTTTGTAAATTACTTCTATTGACATGTATTAATACATTAGTTTACGAAACAATGCTAGATTAATGAATTACCCTTTACATGTATGGCTGACAACCAATAAATAATTACTCCCTCTGAATGATAAATTCATGACAATGTAATTTGATTTTGAGACAAGATATTTCACTGGTCTTTAGTATATGCAGTGAATGCCAGCATTCTTAATACGAGAATACATTCAATTTATTTATGCAACAATCAACTCTATCAAATCTAACCGTGGTTGTGTTTTTTTCATTTGCCATTCACAAGACTCATTTTATTCAGAGAAACAGATGCATCAAGACTGAGTCACTCATTACATTACAGGCTGGTGTACTGTTGTAGGTTTCAGATTGCACTATTTTTGTGACAGAACAAAGTAATGCATGTGAGAAGGTTGTGTATAAATGAGAAATACTAACAGAGCCAGGATTCCAGACAAAAAGCCACTCTTCTACAGGATGATAAAGATCAAATACCATACATACTGCACCACCACTGGTTCCACTAGCACAGGGAAATGCAAAGCAGCTGGTCATTACTGCATTAGGAATGAGTGTGTATCAGGCTTACATAACCATGACAAGGTAAACTCAGTCCACAGTCTAAATAATAATAATAATAATAATAATAATAATAATAATAATAATAATAATAATAATAATAATAATAATAATAATAATAACAACAACAACAACAACAACAACAACAACAACAATAATAATAATAATAATAATAATAATAATAATAATAATAATCATAATAATCATAATCATAATCATAATCACAATCATAGCCACAATCATAATCATAATAAGCATTCATGAATAGTCTCCTTCTCTTGGTTTCTGTTGATTTAATTTTCCCAAAAGGTACTGTCAGCAACATGAGTGCCTCAGCAACTCAATTTTGTCAAACAATTCCTCCCTGCAGCTACATGACAGACTCCTCCTGATTATTCTCTGTAGTAGAGACAGCAGCCTTTCACCAGCTTCACCTGATGCCATTTCTGTGAGAAAATATGAGGAGGAATTTTGAATATATGCACATTAAATAGAATTTTATATTGTTTTATTTTTTTAACAATAAATATTTTATGGATAAGCATAAATTATTTGTTAAATAATAACTCACTACTTGTGTTTGTACGCAAATATTCAAAATTCCTACTCAGATTTTCTCCAAAAATGATTTTTATTACATATTTTTATTTATTAAATATAGTTGCAGCTCCCAATATGTCAAAATTCAACCATATTTTTGTGGTAATAGGGAATTGTTGTGCAACAAGCTTGCCAGAAGGACTTTCAATGCAAACCAAGGTACGACTTCATTACTGTGGACTTCTGGGAGTCAGGAGACCCATTCAGCGCTACAAGGCACCCCATGCACCCATTATTGAGTGAATTCGAAGGTCATCTTAGAAGAAAGCCTGTAAAACCACACCAAAAATGTTATTTTAGCTTGCTGCTTATTGAGGTAATTAAGTTTGAATCATCTTTGGTTACAGACTGATGGACATTCTTTAAATACTGCCAAAAGCTACAATTATAAACAAAAATAAAAGAAACAGCTATTTATGTTGTCTAAATAATTGCTTTCAAGGGAAGCTTATGCACATGACAAGATTAAAAAAAAAAATGAAAGAAAATGGCAAATAAAATGTGAGTTTGATGTGCTCCTTGCCTGTAAAGTGCTCTGTAACATGTGGTACCTGTGCTTCGTGGAAAAGAAATCAAAGCACTGTGTGCTCCAGCAGCAGTGGAAACTGGCCTTCTTTTAGTTTAATCTTGTTTGCATCCTCTACGTAGAAAGTGCTGAACAGTAAAATTACAGCTATGGCAGCCAAGTCCCCCCCTACGCAAACAGGGGTTTTCCCATAGAAAATAATGGCAGCAGAAATACATGGCATGTTTCTCTGCAGGAAACCCAGGAATGTCTCTGCTGGGCCTGGCGTCTGATGGCAGATCGTGTCCTTTTGAAGCCCTCCCTTCCAAGTCCACAGCCAAAGTAAATAAAGGCAGACTGCTCTCGACCTTCATCAAACACATCACTCAGGAACAGCTGTTACCGTTTAGTTGGAAAAACCAGCGACATTCCTCCCCCAGAATGTATATATGACATGTGAGATAGCAATCAACACACACATTCCTCGAGTGTGGTTTCACTCCAGCCATCTCTGCCTTCATAAAATGTAAACACATTGGAATGCATTGCTGACCACTTTAAAATGATGACTTTAGGATATTGTTTTTCTGGTTCTCTTGTAAGTCTCATAAACAAACTTCACCATCATCAGTTTGTTTGTATTTCATGCTTGAACAGGCTTCAAAATGAACCCCCTACAACTCATGATCACT
This sequence comes from Albula goreensis, assembly GCA_022829145.1. NCBI lineage: Eukaryota > Metazoa > Chordata > Actinopteri > Albuliformes > Albulidae > Albula > Albula goreensis. Next base: position 14,370,345 of record CM040747.1, on the reverse strand, counting down.
ATTCACAGACATACATATGTTTACTCCAAATTTCATGTATGGCAAGAGGTAAATTTGCAAAGGCAGATTATATATCACCAAAACTATGTATCTTATAATACACAAGTTAACATGTAGTAAATAATATTGAATATTCAAAAAGTCTATTACCAATCATTATCTGTGGTATATGTATAAACAAAATGTAGAATTATGTTTACTGTATAAATAAAAAAAACACACTTTTTGAGAAATGATTATATTGAGACACTATGGCAGCTTATAGGTGCTTAATACATGTGTAGGTATACAGTGTTAATTACAATGTAAAAACAGAATACTCATATGTGTTTGAACAAAGGCCTGTCTATCAGTTAAAATCTAATATACAAACCTTCGCTATTACAGGTGACTTTATCCTAATCAGTAGAACACAAACCATTGAAGGGTTTCAGAAAATAGATATATCTCAGATTCAGTAAAAGTCAATGGAACACTTATGAGAAATACTTTGAATCAGTTATTTTGTGTCTGCATACACTACATTGGCTGTTATTGTTGTATTGTTCTCATGTTGGGAGACTGAAATTGCAAAATCACAAACTCAAAGAATTTTCATTGAGAAGTGACTTAATTTCATTGGAAGGCTGTAATTTGTAAAGCAGCATGCAAAGACACACTGCTCTCTGAAGGTATTTAGTACACGAATGCAGCAGGGAATTGGTGGGTGTTCAGCACTGGTAGAAAAATACATCATGCAAAGCTTTAGGATATAACAGAGTGCCGTGTGCAAAATATACTGCTGTTCTCTGGAGTAATTTAAGACTTGTGAAAGAATGACACAACTGGTGAGTCACTGATTTACAGTTTATCAACAATTTGGTAAGGAAATGGCTCAGTGCCCATTGCCAGCCTTACATTTGTTTTTATCATCCCCGCCCATGCAACTGTTAATGTGATTACAGGCAACAACACATATGGTTTCTTTTTTTCTAATTTGCTGCATGTACTTCAGCAGAAAAGACAGCACCACAGGAGAAAATCAGCAGTGAATTCAGGGGCCGTGGACTGGCTTGCTGGATCATGAGCCAGAGATGCTGCTGTCAGGTATTTGATTTGATGTTAGGTACACAGCTGAATTTATTTGATTGTGGAGACTGTGGTCACAGTTTATTAGAATATCGCATAATGCACTGCTGAAACAACAATTTAATTTGCATGCAGTTATAAGACAGCTATAATTAGACTTCCAAAAATTGCCAAGGCTCTAATAAAGTTTGCAGGATGTCACAGCAAATAAGCTCTGCAATATATTGTACAACACCCAAACCCACAAAACATGATAGGTAATGTTTCCTAAGATATAGTACATGTTTAATATGTGCCTTCAACCCATTGATTGGGTTTAATTCACATCAATTCTCAGTTTGAAAGAAATATATATTTATTTGTTGACCAGCCCTGTTTGGGTGTGCCAGTTTCACAGAACAATGATCTGGAAGGACGAGGTGTTTACCTGAATTCTTTTGGTGATTATTCTCACTCCATGGCTTTGTGGTAGTCATAATTTAGATTTACACTGACTGTGACATTTTTAGAAACTGTTTAGATGTGAGTTTGACCCACCCCTTTAGCGTGCACTCTGTGCCCCTTAGCGTGCTCTCACCCCTCATTTCCCTTGTGTACACACAGTGCTCTTAAAGTGACAATGGCACCCTTTGCAAAACTGTTTACAAATTACGTAAACACCATTCACAGTGGCACTCAGGGTCTAGTGGAGTGTTGGTGCAACAGCTCCGCCCACATCCCTGTTGAGGAAGAGGACCAAATCAGTATCACGTCACAAACCATTTTCCGGGTGGAAAAGTAACTTCCTGTCATTCAACATAATGTCAAGAGGCTGTTATGACAAAAACTTTGATTGTAAATCATAAATGACATTCTTTTTGAACATTTCCATTAAAGACTGCCAAGCATTATGGAAACCTAATCCTTTTTACTTTGTGGTCATCATTGTGCTGTGTAATAAAGCTATTGTTGGAAATTGTGGGGAAAACCCCCAATGCTGACATCATCATTAAGGATTTAATTTCAGTCCCACACAGCAAAAAATGACCTTTTCGTCAGTTACGAAACATAGAAATTTTACATAAAATTCTGCACTCACCAGAGCTAAGTTCATTGTCAGCTTTGCTTAAAAACACACTAATTCCAGTACAAGTACTCTTGATTTTTGTGTTTTGATAATTGACACTATTTTAACTATTTCCTGTTAAAATATTCAATTTATATAATACACATTTATATACACAAATGTATATAGAGCTCTTACATATCCATTAGTTTTCTTAAAGGAAAGTAAAACAAATGACAAACAGACTGAAACCAAGCAAAGCAACGTGTTGGTATGCTTTAAATGAAACATGATGTGAAAGGTTGCAATGTTTCAACGACGACAAGCGTTGCCCTCAAATTTATGGAGCAAGGAAAAGAACCAGCATAAATCAGACAACCATGCGATTCCCCCGTTTCCCAGAAGATGGTTTCACACCACACTGAATACATGAGGTGAAAATTCATGAGGATAGACTGAAATGGATCCCTGCCAGTACCGGGTCTCTATGTGGAAATGTATGCAGGGGCAGTCACTGAATCTGTGGTGATCTACCCTAATCAATGGCCTGAGAAGTGCACGCGGTGTGACATGGCTGGCTGGATGTGGCCTGCCCGTCTGGGTGACTCAGCAGCAGACGTCTATGACCGTGAGTGCACTCGCTCCTTGGGGCTGGCAGACAGGGCGCTGGGGTTTCAGTGGGTTAGCAGAGATGCAGAGTGACAACCTTACGCAATGCTGACTCCCATTATTTCCAGTGCTGCAGCCACAATGAACTGCAGGGGACGTGCCGCCCTAAATTTCAGCTGAGTGGAGTCAATTCTGGGGCATCTTCTTGCACTCTCATGAAAAAAGGGTTCAATCTGAGTGGCATTTAGTGACTCAAAAACAAACCTTTCACAAGTTCATTCAGAGCAACACAAACAGTGTTACCATCCACAACTCTCTCCTGTCATAGCAGGTACACATTTTTAAAATGTCATCAAAAGGTCCATTTTTGTACAGCTTCTAAGGAACAATGGCCATGGCAAACAGAATAGATGTGGTAGCAAATAATTAAAATCCATTTATCATTTCATACATATAGCATGTGCATTTCAAGTACATGCCATCTGCAGTCAAATTGAATCACCAACTAAATTAAATAAATGATATTAAAAATCATCTGGCTTAAAACCAATTGTGGTTTTCATTTGGTCTTTTTTGGTAAAAGTACAAATCAGCAGTGAACCGTCACTCTCAAACCTTGGCCCTCTGACCCCCCTTCCCTTGTTGGGAAAAAAACAAACTACTAGCCTAGCTTACTGTTTCCTCTCCTATACTGCAAAAGTTACCTATGACAATTTCAGCTCTGAAGCAAAAATTATGATGCTAGTCCAGCCTTAGCAATGCAATGAGCAAACAGCATGGAGTGAGAGTTATCACCAAAACAAAAAACTGCTAAATTCTCAAGCAAAATGCAAGTCCTCCATGCAAATAATCACACCATCACACAAGCTGTGTGTTCACTTCAGTGGAATATGGTGACAATGGGCCGGGGTGCAAAATGCATGACAGCCACCCCTTCCTACAACACAAAAACAACAAAATTTCATGTAAGCCTACACATCATGACATTCACACAGCCAAGCAACCATTAGTGACAGACACCTAAGAACCATGGACAGTGAACAGCAATCATGGCATTTTTGAATCCACCACCACAAATAAGCAATATTGTTAATAAATAATATTATTGGATTGGCACAGTGGCCTATTAAATATATATTATGGTTTATTTGGGAAAACAGTCATTATGCCACTCCAACTTTTCATCAAAGGGTAATCTTGAAAATGGCGTGGATAATAAATTTGCAACAATGTCCTCCTCACTAGCAATAACATTACCTGTAGCTTCCATCATAAACCAACAGGCTAACTAACTAGTTGTTTAGTGTTTTTTTCCCGCTAGCTTGTGATTTGTGTCCCCCACAGCAGACAGAACTTATAAAGCTAATGATAACAAAGCCCACCCATTTAGAGGGAAGATATGATTGGTCAATTTTACTGTCATTTGAAATTAGTCTCTCATTAAATTACTATTGCTCGACCCTCTGTAAATTCATAGCTGGACCACCAATCACAGAGCTGAAAGCATAGCATTTTCCTCCCAGCAACTGCAGAGGCAGAAAAATTCTGATAGGGAGACAAAAGGGGCTTCTTTCATTTAACCCTCACATTCCACCACAAACTGAATAGGCAGGTTTGAAGGGTTTATTTCCTCAGAAACGTTTTGTTTAGATGTTGATTGTCAAATAATGAATTGATGAAATAAAATTAGAACCGATGACTTTGTAAATATATTTTTTAGAATATCTTCTGACAGTTCCCCTCTGCTACAAATCCTATGCTTGAATACAATTTTACCTCTGATAAAAGGCACCATATGAACAATGAACCATATAGGAAGCCAGACCACACCAGCCTTTCTTCTCTTATGTTTGAGTGTCTTTTGGATTGCCTGCTTGACTGTCCTTTTATTAGGACATCTGTTGAGAGAATGTATTGAAAACTAAAAAGAGTCAGTTGTTAAACACTATCTTGTTGTGGTGAGCAAAAATAACAAACCTGCTGTATGTTCAGCCCATTACAATTCAAATCTCTGATAAAGAGCTCACATCCAAATGACAAAAGAGCTGAGGAATATTACAATTCCTATCTTTCCCACACACTGGCTGAAAAACCAATCTCTGACATCATCACCTCCATAGCAACAGTCTTGACGTCAAGGTGTCTATTCTTAAATGTTATTAAACTTATTAATTACTTATTTAATGTAACTAGAAATCCATTATATTACAGAAGTGCTGGCAAGAAAGATTCTTCTGTAACATTCATATTTGAAAACAAGCAGAAACTAGACCTTAATACTCCATGTATAGCGAAGTATATCTGAAAGGACTCTAGATTCCTACGCACATGCATGCTATGCCAACCGCCCTCTTTAAAGTTACCTGGGTGACTAATTCTACTGTTGGATTCAGAGAACGGAATGATTTCTTGATAATTACTCATTCATGTTTCCAAGCACAATGTTTGTGGTCACCTTGGAGCGTAAGACCTTGATTAGCGAGATGTGAAAAACACATGGCTGCAGTTGTATCATTAAATGCCAGATATTTAGCTTGGAAACAAATGTGTGTGGAATGGCAGTAAAATTCTCTATCAAAGCCCAAACACCTTGATGAAACAGAGCTTACGAAGCTTCATTGTCTCCCTTTCCAGTGACCAGGCAGGTTTCCAAGGGCAATATCATGAGTTGTAAAGTGGGACAACATGCAGTGAGACATTCACAAGGATGTAATGACATGCTAGCCTCATGTGGTTTACTTGAAGGGATTGGGTGGCAAACTTAGAGAATGGATTGACAACTTGTAGGACTCATGGCATCGACCAGCATTTAATACTCTTCAAGAAGACAGCCTTGACCCTGGTTTTGTGGTGAGATCCCTTTGGTCAACAGACAGGTAACATGCAGAGTGACAGGGCTGTTTTATTGCCATATTTGGCTATAATGCAAACCTAATGCGTGGACCTCTCACAGGAAGTCAGAAATTAGGACATGCATGACTTGAATGAACAGTGGTGTGAATGTTTCTAGAAAGAAAGACCAGCACTCCACCACAATGAAAAAGAGTGACAAGTAAAAAGTTTGGTACAATTTTTTTTTGCTTATTTTGAACATGACCCATCTTATTGGTACCTCCTGCTTGGCTGTGATGGAAATGCAGGATTTCTCTGTTCAGCTGAGTCAAAAATGTTGAGGCACTTAGATAATGCTAACTACCCTCAAAGATAACTCCTAAAATAAATGAGGGGTTGCTCTGCAATTACATTATTGCTAATAAGCTGCTTGTTCATTTAAAGTAGACATTGGGAAATACCACTTTTTCCATTTGCACAATCAAAATTACAAATTGTGTTGAAAAGATGAGTTCAGAGAAATAGCTGGCAATGCATCTTTTGTGGCAGATGAAGTAAAATATTTCTTATAACAAAATGGCCAATTCAGGCCTTAGGCTTGAGTAAGAAGCTGAGGAAGAACCACTCAGCAGAGCAAGAAAGTATTTCAAAATTAATCAATATGTGTGTATCTTGAATGTGTATCTGGCTGAATTCTTGTGGTCAGTATTTCTGTTCATGAATGGTGAGCAGAGCAATGGATGCTGGCTGGCATGTAACGTCAAGAGATAGGATATCATTTGAGTCAATAATCATAATCTTAATTATTTCTGGGCAGAGCTAAATAAACAAATAAATAAATAAATAAATAAATAAATAAATAAATAAATAAATAAATAAATAAATAATAAAAACAAACAAAAGGAAACATGCTTTTCCAGGCTGCATGATTATCATTGCTATATCTGATTATTATGTATTATTAATTGAAATGATTAAATGTTCCAGCATCTCCTTGAGTCATGGACATGAATGAGATTCAATAAACTAACACTTTGCATCTTGCTAAAACAGCTTCCTGGCAACTGACATAGTAGAGTGTGTCTCATCAGTTCCCTTTTTCCATAATGTCCTGCACTGTTAATGAATGTTTCCAAGGATAAACTTCAGAAATAAAAAATAACCTCCTACAGTGTTTTCATGAAAATATCTCCACTACTGATTCTTGACTATGACCAGTATGGTTAAAAAATGAGGATGTTTCACTTCAGAGTCACTTTAATACACAAAACAGCTATCATATCATATCATATCATATCATCATATCATATCATATCAACACAAGGAAGACCTTTATTCCAGACATACAAAACACAGCATATTTACAGTTATTCCAAGACACCTGTGGTGTCAAAAAAGCCATTTAAACTTAACCCAAAATGTTACCTTGCAATATACCGGGAGTGGGATAAATTGCCACATGCAAATTAAAGCCAAACAAACAACCAAACAAAAAAAATGTATAAATAAATAAATAAATAAATAAATAAATAAATAAATAAATAAATAAATAAATAAATACTGAAACCATTACAGGCAGAGAGAACTCAGTATATTTGCAATGCTCATTCACACTAATTATTACAAAATCAAATGCCATCAAGTTCAATTAAAAATAAAGTGTTAAAAAGGGAACCAAACTGAGAAAGTCTCCTTGAATGGCTTTTTTTCACCTGTGTCCCTCTCTCCAGATAAGATACTTTCCATGACATAGCATTCACTATGTGTGCTATGTTAAAGTAATCAAAGTCTGATCTGTGTTTAGCAGCGCAGTGGACTAACCACACTAAATTGAATTTTATTTTAGGGGTTTTATGGTCTGAAAAAAAAAATCAACAGGGTGTGAATCATTTCCAGTAAACTTGGCTTGAGTGTATCCTAAGGGGGCATAGTTGTGACCTTAAGGACTGAGCCCAGAGGACTGACGCTCCATCTTCAGGAATGCACCTCCTGAGCCTCCAAAGTCATGTCTTCCTCTGGACCTGTGGAGGACAGTTTTGCACTGTTAAAAAAGCTGAGAGAAGCAGAGTTACGACCCCCCCACCACCACCCCACCCCAGTTCAGCTGCCTGGCGCCTGGCACGCCTCCCAGAACCAATAATGATAAACACATGTTTAGGATTTCTCTCCACAAAACTTTACATTCCAACTGCTTCAAACCCATGAATCATATCACAAAGAGGAAAAGGTGTCCCTTGCCCAAATAATCATTTGATACACTCTGTCCAAACAGTGCATCAGCAAACCAACCTCATACTGTATGACCTCTTCTGTTTGTATGGAGTGTTTTTCCTGTTTTGTTTGTCATCTCTCTGATGTGGATTGATGGGAAAGGAGAGAGCACAAATTAAAAAGAAAAAGTGTAAATAAACATATATTTTGTTCATGTAATTTGATGCTTAAGTGACTGTATTGTGCCGAACTGTAGTTTGCATTTATTTGTTCCTTTTCTTCATTCTAATACTTAAGCATATTCATACTTGCACAGCCATAAATCACATTGTTTTGTGTTAATTGTTTTCAAAATGTTGATTCAGTTGACATTGGCAACATGTGTTCATTTTAAAATGTGAAAAACCAAAACATGTCATGTGTGAAAGAGATACCAAAATGTCTTGCTGAAAAGATGTGGGCTTTGAAACTGGGTCCCTCATACATAAAGAGCTTTACATCTGTAGTAGTGGGTTACATATCTTGTATTTTTCTTTGTACATTTTACATTGACATTGAAAAATACCAGGATAACAGTGTTCACCTTGCAGTCATTACACAAGTTGCTGACACAGGATGGATTTTTAGTATTTTTTAATGAATATAACTGAAAAGGATTCATAACAAATCTACAATATTTCATCCTTTACAAAGATTCACAGTACAACATTCAGATATTTTTTAAAAAGTCAGACAAAGAAAAATAAACTGGTATATAATAATTTTAATTCCATAATGTACCTCAAGTTCAGAAATATCTATTGCATGTAAAAAATGAATAATTGTTCTGAATATGTGACAGCTTTTTACTGTCTAATTATTTTGAAACAATGTACCATCTCCATATTCTTGGTGCTCTCACACGTGTACACATGAAAATTTAAGTCATACATGACATGGTAAAAAATAAACAGATTGTTGTGGTTTTAATGCTTAAAGGCTGATGATGTCTAAAACAATTTTTCATCACAAAATTTAGGCAATAATATTTAAGCCTGGTCCAACTTAGTCTCACAAAATCAAATTTCACAACATTTTACATAAACTGACAATATAAAAACCACAGACATGACAAATGGAAGAAATAAAGATGAGAAGGATTTGAAGTTGATGAATTCTTTGTTTCTGTGGTCTCATTCCTTAAACTCAAACATTGAGGACTATTTTCTTCATATTACATCTTTAACCTGTTTTGACAGGATTGTGTCAATTGACTATTTCAGCTATTGATTGTTTCAGACATGTTGACTAGCTAGAGATACTTTGTCAGATTGCACACCATAACATAAAATACATCAGAGTTAAGATACAATAATGCATTCATGAGTAATATTTCCAAATAACACATTTTTAGAGAAAGTAATTAAATTATATGAAATTCCAAATTTCAAATCTCTGCCGAAAGGAATTCTTCAATATCTGATATCATATTTTGTTTGCTTAAATATTGTACATGGCCTATACGATGAGACATGATTTTTATCCACAAAGAACACACCTTATGCCTTGAGCAGCAATAAGGTGTAGCTTAAACTGAAAAATATCAATACGATTTTAAAGGGATAATCAATCTCACTATATGAATTGACATGTGTAGCTGTCTGCGATCTTGTTTACTCATTGAGTACAGACAGTGTATTATTCCTGCCTATGTGTTTTGTCATTGTGATATTGTAACAGTGTGTATATGTCAGGTCCTTTCTGAAAAAAAGAGATGTCAAAGTCAGTATGGTTGTTTCCTGCTAAATGATAAATAAAAAATGCTTTTTCTCTCAGAAAACATGATTTAATACACAAATCCGATATAATACACATGGAAGGGTAGAATAATGATTACCCCTGAAATTCAACATCCATGCCTTAGACGTGATGTTGATGCATATTTTTAGAAAGTCAGTTGCTTTTTAGTGTGTCAGTAATGTGTTTTAGAGAGGAGACACATGCTAGTAACTACATTCTGATGACAATGTTTTTAAATCCCAATGGACACCTGACATATATCTTAAAAAACCAACAATCTTCACACCCAATATTGAGAAATAAATTAAGTTCCTGGTGATAGGAGAACAAGATCTCTCTTTTTATGGGTCTTTGGTTCAAAGGGCTCCGTAAATCAATGGTGGCTTTGTGTTTTGTTTTGAGTGCATTCAACCCCTGACTCCATGCTCTCTGCAGCTGTGCAGTCAGCTCATTACAGACGCATTATCCTGGTATCTTTAAAGATCACCTACAGTCATTCTGAATAATGTTTAAAATGTTCATTAAACAAAGATTTTTTGATAATTGGAATGTTATAAGCGACCCCATCTTCAGCCCATCACAGCAGACATCCGGGCCCTGCCTAAAGACCCTTGGCCTGGGTAAAGATGGTTTTATAAATGCTCATTAGTGGGATTAAGTCATTTTTGAGCTGTATTCTGGTACTCTGGACATTAGACTGTCATTCATAAAACTGGCTGTTTGAATAATGTATTTGTGGACAGTCAGTCCTACTAATGAGTAATAAAAAACAGGAGCTTCACATTTTAACAATGTACAGTGGCATAATGAAATCTAGCAGACAAAAAAAGAGTCTTAAAATTCAGAAAATAAATTTGTGACATTGTTCATATTCTGTGGGTATGGCCAGATTCCACAGGTGAAGTCATTTTCTATAATAAATTACATGATTACAGAATTGTTAAGTCTATGTTGTCTGCACTATGTTGTCAGAGCTTCTTGGGGAAAAAGAAGGCTTCAAAAAAAGGAACTGGAACTGGCACTGTGAATGAGGGGTGAATGGATCATGGAAGCATAGGCTGCATGTTCTTAGTTGCCTTACCTAATTATAGGATTGACTGAAAAAAAACCCATAAAATACACTGTAGCAAATGGGGAGTCCTACAATACCATAAATCCATCAATGACAGAATGAAAATATTAATCTTTTTAATATTAATCCTTGATCAAATTTAATATTACAGCAATGGAGTGTTCTGGAGAATATACAACATGTGCTAGATCATGGAAAAATATGCAAAAAGGATTCAGGAACTCAATGGTTTCTCAATGTAACAAGATTACTTTTACATGGATATGTGCTCTTGAGGGGGTCCAGGAGATGTCCAGAGGAGGAAATCCAGATGCTGACTGAACTTTTGGTCCACACAACTACGTGTTTGTGTAGTACATCGATCAAAGAGGGAAGGCACAGCAATGAGACTCACCATCAAAGCACTGAACTGGTCGCAACCGCTTCAAAGTAAGAACAAAAAAGGCTTTTCCAACCTGCCAATCACCACTCTTGTAACTGAAGCTTTTGTTTATTATTGTTTTTCTATGAGAAGGACAGTAAGGAAAGACAACTACGGCTCAGGCAAACTGCATGTTGTCATTAACCTTCCCACCCTGTTTCCTGGAGCAAAAGAGGGAATGGGGGTTGTCTTGTGTCCACCATCCAACAAAAACAGACAGTAACGAAAAGACTCAAAACACTCAAATAACAACACCCATTTAGGCAGTTCAAGAGTGTGCCCATATGGACAATGGGATCCCCTACTCTGTGCGTGAGCTCATTATCCACCCCCTCCATCTCCCCAGGGTATCCAGTTTGTTTTCCCATGCTAATGCACAAGCTTGTCTAGCCAAACCTCCCGTGGGTGGTGTATAGGTTTGTGTATAAGTGGGGAGGGTGGGGATGGGAGCTGGCAGTTAAGCCGCTTTCAGTTTCACAGACTTAGGGCAAATTGTGCGAATGGCTCTGTGACTCCTCTGTGCACTGTGAGACAGACGGAAGCACACCTGGGGTGTGCAGCTTACGCAGAGATTACAGTCAGCTGAAGAGAGGTAGAGAGGGGGGACTCAGAGAGAAAGTGGCCTTCGGAAGTGGGGGTGGGGGTGAGGTGGGAGGGAAGGGGTAGCTGAAAATGAAGTGAAAGCTACAGGCGCTCAGGAGGGAAGGATAGTGCTGATTAAGGGGAAGCCTTTGAGAGGAGCGATGCAGAGATGCCGGCCCCGATAGCGCTCGGCTTACGCTGCAGAACCTCTCGGGGATGGCTAATCCTCGGGTCTCCCGACACACAGCGCTGCCAAAGCAGATCCGCGCTGTCTGGGAAGCAGCAGTCACCCTGTTACAGCGATAGATCCATCCTGCTTTCTATGTCATCCAAGTGGAATAGATCACCATCAGCTGAGAGCTACATGATCTTTTTTTCAGATGAAAAGATATCTTAATGCCTCAAGACCTTAGTAAATGGTATGAAAATAATGATGGAAAATACAAATTTGCTGCATGTTCCTTAAATTCAATTTCCATTGAGTCCCATTTACAAAATGATAGTATTGCCCTCCTGTTTGACTGAACTGGATTTTACAGTTTTGTGGTGGACTACAATGGGAGGTGATCACCACAGCAACACTCAGCAGCTCTTTGAGCATAAAATGGAACTGAGCTGATCAGCATACAGGCCCCTTTCATCTGACAGCAGCGTGACAGGATTGATATCAGACAGCAGCTTGGCATAGCACAGAAATGCATAGGAATGTGTTTCACTTGGTGAAGTACATTTAGGTAGTGCTTATATATCAAAAACAATAAGTCATACAAATATTATTACAAATGTCTTGGTACGCATATACCTCCGTGCATCTGTTGTGACATCTAGACACAGGTGTGCCTACATAAATAGCAGGTTAAGAATGATAAATGTTTCATTTCAATATAAAGTTCATATTCACTTCGTATTGATACCAGTTCATTGAAATACTTTGCTTGAATAAACCTTCAGGTGTCATTTTTAGCTTGGCTGAGAGATTTTTGAGTTCATATTAAAACTTTTTATTTTTTTGGGGTTGACTGTCCATGAAAAAGGAATGTCTATCTCACTATAAAGGAATGCCAAGGAAAGTCTGAGAACCACTGGTCTACAATCTTCCAATGCTAAGACAAATGTTTTACAAACCTACGACATGTTCTTTGGTACAGTGTACAGTACATAAACTGCATGTTTGAGGAAAAGCTTATTTATTATTTATTAAGATTTTATAACTTCAAAGTACTGGTGTTTCTGAATGTAAATATTCCTGCATTTACATATTCTAAAGACTTCTGACAGGCCGGCATTTGGGATAGTGTCAGTATACAGAGCATCTAATTTTTCCCATTTCTGACCAGACCAAGGCAGCATTGGTCCACTTACTACCGATCTCTCAGCAGACTGAATTTGTTGAGATCACTTTTTGTTTGTTTCTGCAATATATCATATTTACAGTGACTAGTCCACTCTTCATTTATTAAATTTGCTGCTATTTGCCACAAAATGTTGGCGGTTGTCGCTTCACATTACTTTTCTGCAGAGAGCTGAAATTCTCATATTTTGTAGAGGAAAGATTAAACACGCCTAATTAGTATTAGGTTATCACAATTCATATACATGGATGTTAACCTGCCATCTTGTAAGCAGAAAATAAAAGGGATGGTGATGCTTCATTGAAGCTGGGGGAGGGTTAATTGCAGTGAACTTTTTATCAATGTAGAGACCAAAATTAGTTGTGTACTGAATGTTTGCTTTTATTCCTTTTTTTGCATTTGGTTGTATCATTTCCATTGTGCAGCACTTTCCCATTACAATCCAAGGGTCTGTTTGTTCCTTGCTTCGGGGCACTGGACAAGTTGAAGTTGAACCTTCCGTGTCATCTGCCAGTCAAAGGACAATTTTGAGATGGTGAGTGCAATTATGTGAATGAGTTGCTACTTTATCATTTGCATTTATATTCATGATCTCACAATGGATTTTTTTGAACACATTTAGAGGTCACTAGTGTTTTGAGGTTTGATTTTTGATGACGGTGCCCATATTTTGCCCACAAATATCCATTATTCTGCCCATCACACAGGAAGGAATTCTGTTAATACCCCATAAATTGTTTAATATGGCAAATTATAACCTCAGAATGAACACTACAAACCAGTAATGAAGTGGGATAAACAGCTCTTTGTAAGTTCCTTTCTGTCTAGTAGCAAGGACCCAGCTAGCAGGTACATGGACATTAAATATGGAGGAACTTCTGGGAGGTGAGTCAAAGGCGGAGGTGTGTTCCGAATGCTTCAAAAACCGATTAAAAACTGTAAGAAATCCTGAAACAAAATCTGAAGGTGTATTTTCGGAGCATCTATTTGCAATTAGCTGCACTGTGTGGAAGATGCTTCTCATACTAACTTAATCTACAGTCCAGCACGAATTCCACCCACATTTAAGGAAACACTACGGAACGGACATGTTGGCTCCAGCAGTTAAGGAATAGCCTGTATGTAAGACAAAACTCTTTAGTTTACAGAGTGATAAGAAACAACTGAAACATTTTTGCACAGTTAATACAACTGACAAATTACCTATCAAATCACACTAGACCCCTACTGTATAAATTAGCTTATGTTAGTTATATTATGTTATTTAATTTACACAGTATATTGATCAATTCATCTTGTAATTAATTGCACTTTTTGCATTAAGTGAAATACTGACTCTGAAACGGGCAGTGTAGAACTGACAACTGCAACTTTCGTGGAACAGTGCAGGCCTGATTTGAATGGGCCAGGCTGGGTATTTTGTGAAGATGGTGAAAGGGGCCTCAATTCCTCCATTCAGTCCACTGTGCTCCTGTACAGAAGGGACACAGGATGGGATCAAGCAATTGCAGAAAGAAACAACAGGATGTTCAGATCATATGCCTCTCTTAGAGGTTCCTCCTTTATGTGGTCTAGCAATTGAAGGGTTGTAAGAATCAATTTTTTGTGGAATTTAGGGCAGCTGCTCTTTATATATCTGGAGCCTTATGAGATCAAATATTTTCAAGTATTTCTAGGATTTCTTTTGGATCCTAGATGCAGCTCCTATCCAGACTATATCTAAGGGGTTATCATCACTGTCAGAAATCCAAATCAAGAGATCAGACTGCATCAGTGTCTGGAATTCTGTATCCCCTCACACTGGCTTGTATTGTACTGGGAGCATCATTTTCAGAATCTTAATTTAAAACCCTAAGCCATACAATACCATTTTAAGAGAACTCAGAAAAATATTTTTTTTTTAATAAAAGGATAAACAGGAGTGTGATTATAAATATTATAAAGTGAATAAGTATTGTTTTATTGTGGGATGCCGTACATGGATATCTCTTCACATTTCTTTAAAAGAGAGGTTTGATTGAGTATGATTTAAATGTAATTTAACACACAGGCACACTCAAAAGTTTAAATCCTTAAAATTATCTTTTTTTTTTTTTTTACTTTAACACAGTTCATATGATTCAGAACCAACTGCTGTGACCACCATTCTTGGCCTTCAATTGGATTCTCACCAAAGTTGTTTGACTGTGTGTTGCCATAGATACAATGTTGTTACCTTAGGAGTTCAATACACTAGCACAAGGTAAAGATCCATGTGAAGCAGAACAAGTCTTTATTTGGAGGACATTAGGAGGACATTATTGAAAAAAAGTGCACCTTATTATAAACATATTTTTAAGGTAAATATTTTTAACATAAGAAAAGGTAACATACATTTAGAGTTATACATAAATTGCTACCTCGTGTCTACCTATCAATTTATGGAAGAGAGGTGTCCATACCCAATCTTACTATTCATTTTATTTTACCTTATTATTTTTATTCTTTTGACATCTGGTTATTCCTCTATATGGTATGATGTGTAGCAGCTTTAATTTTATGGCTTGTTTTTCTCTTTTGTCATCAAACCTTTGCTGCTATATTTTTTTATCCAGAATCTTCAGGCTTTCAGTTAAGGATTAACAGAAACCTGCACTGTTCTTACAAGATTTGATAACAGGAATGGCAGAATGAAAACATGTGGTCTTTTATTTCATTTTAACTATCCACACTGGTACACAAGCTAGAATGTTTTTGCTCTCTGAGAGGTCGATGCCCTGTTTTGTCATTCTATAAACCACGAGAATACAAACTAGATACTTTTATGAGATGAAGCCAGTATCAGATGACCTATCAGCCAAACTATACGTCAGCAAATACCTAGCACTCTCAGTCTGACCAATCAAACAATTAAGCCCTAAATGAATTAGATTTAAAAGTAGTTTGAAGCGGCTTTGTTAAGTAGGTCCCTTTTGCACCTTGGTATGATAATGTGTAAGTGGAAAGAGTTTCTTGTTTGTCCTTTGATGAGTGTTATCTACAGGGATAAATGTTCAAATGTGATTTTATACTTGGCTTTTAATGCAATGTGTGAAACAGGAATCAGTCAACATTTACCTACTGTTTCTGAAAATAAACATAAGGTACATAACCATACTTTACACATGCAGCAGACATTTTGTCCAGTCAAAGCCATATTTATTTTATTCTTTCCCGTCATGGTAAACATCTTCATATGTTCACCTGGGTGGTCCATAGGTCAAGATCAAGACATCCACAGCAGCTGGTCCAATGGTCAGATACATGGTTTAGGAATGCAACAGTACTTCTTACAAATCTTTCTCAACTAGCGTTTGCAGCAGTACACCATTTTAAACACCCTGGCTTAAGTCTGTATTAATCACTGACAGCAGCTCAACTGACAGTGGTTAATCCACCCTGATAGGCAGCAACGTTTATGCAACTACTAACAGTAATTACCTTTAAGTTGCTGTCAAGCTGCATAATCTCCACACTTGGGAAGAGTTGGGCTGGCTGTGGCACCTGCAGCCATCCTGGCTAAAGGACTATGTACTCCTCACTCCCCTGAACAAAGCATGTCTCATTGCTCCTCCAGCTTGCATAGTGCCAGCAAATAATATGTTCTCAGTATGAATCCATATTGCAAAAGAACTGATGCTGATAACTCTTTTGGTATATAGATATTACCAGGAGTGTATGGCCATTGTTCAATTCCACTAAAGTCATTGTAGAGGTATGAATACATTTGTACTTTGATCTTTTGGAAACACTTTCAAAATAAAAAAAGTTTATGTCAAATTGTCAGTTTGCCTTGAACATGGTTATGGGAGCTGTGCTGAAGATTCAACCAGGAGGGCATCTGGAGTCAATCTAGTCTCCACCCAGCTAATCGCCCCACCACCACCTTGCATTAAAATACCTAACCTGATGCCTCACAACCACCACCATCTCTGGCCCTGCCTTTGGGGAAGTGGCTCCCTCAGGCTACACTGCTGCCTGCCAGCCATCCCGATCCCTCTGTGCCTCTGTGCTACCTGGCCCTGGAGGCAGGGCTACCACCAAACTGTTTGTCATTATTTTCCCTCTGTTCAGCAAATCTGTTCAAAGTCTTTATTTCATATTATTCATATTATATTATTTATGACATTATTTCCTATTATCATCATACAAAGAAGCAAGAGACACAGGCAGCCTTTAAATTACAGAATGAAGAGAAATGTTTTTAATGCAATATGACACAGTACATTCCCCACCCTATTCTCGGGATTCTCAGGACAAACACTGTGCTTCACATTCTCAGTGAAATTGAATAAACATTTATAACATTGTTGCAAGCCACTGTGCAAGCTATAACTAAATCTTTCTGTCTCAATGCCTGCCACAGGGCTGGTAAATATAAGCTTTGTATGCTTTGTGCAGTTGTAAAGCACCTGTACTATTAAAGAAAAATCCAGAATTACCTTGTTGTGAGGATCAATTCAAAAGCCATATGGGTGTATGCTTTCAAATGTCCAATTCATTGGGTTTTTTTCAAGGCCTAGTTAGTAACAGGAGTGACATTGAGGGCAATGTGTATTTATCCCATTCCTACAGTATGTCTGGGGGAAGCTTAAGTTTCTTTGGCTGACATATCTTTGTGATTGGTCAAACTGTCACAGCACTGATCAAACTAATCACTGGACAGTCAAACAAGGCAGGGCAGAGCTAAACAGAAAAAACTCTAAAATCACTTACATCACATACACACTCACACCTATGGGCAATCTGGCAAGTCCAGGCCACCAAACTGCTATGTCATTAGACTTCAGCTATAACTACATACTTTACAAACATAATTCTCTTTACATTACATTATCCAAATGCAGTAGAACAAATTGCATCTTCAGTAGTGTTTTCTGTGGAGCATTAATTATGTATTAATGTATTAATTTGTCAAATTGATGTGCTTAGATGGAATGTTCAATGCATAAATAATGCATTTGTATTACAATGAATTATAACTCCAATATCAATGTATATTATGTAGAATATACAAACTATCAGATGTCACAGAGCTCAGATGTCACACTTGTCACATATACTATGGTTTTTTAATGGCCGCTGCAATGATAATACTTTGTTTTAACTGCCTTCATCTTTTATTGAACAACTAAGCACATTCACTCTAAACCATCTCTAATTACATTTGAAATTATTTTTGTATATTTTTTGTTTACAGCAAAAAGCTACCAAGCTCTGACAGCTGAATTAAAAACCATCCCAATAAAGTATGATCCTTAGACATGTTTTTATTACTTTGAATTGTGAGAACTGTTCTCTACTGGTCTTGTGAATAAAAACAGTAAAATTATATAAGCAATTATTTGATACAGTGTTTAAAATATGTGGCTACACTTGTGTGTGTTATGGAATTTATTTTCCAGAGCTGAGCTCATCAGACTTGACTGAGGTGCATCCCATGCTTTTAGTCTTTTTCTCCAGTTTAGGAGTATTTTAGAGATTTTCAGAGACTGCTAACTGCCTGATAACTCCTGTTACTGCAGTGGATTGCACACACATTTAATTGGCCCTGATACAAAGTTTACTCCTGGCAAAGATTGGGGAAACTGAGTCACATATTTCAAAGCATTGCTTGGACATAATCAAGCCATAGTGAACTATTCGTATCTGACAACTTTGTTTGAAAATAACATTTTCATTTTCATTTCCAATGGGTAACATTGGATGGCCCTCTGTGTGTCAGTCAGAGGCACTGGAAGTGCTTCCCACTGGCCCCACAGTGCCACAAGGGTGTTAAATTGCTAGAGGGGGTAAAAGTCTCAAGTGCCAGAAGAGTTAGCATGGACTAAACCTCTATGGATCTATGGTGGTACAGTCAACCAAGGATGACATAATATTTGATTTATTTTCCACCTCTTCAATGTCTTTCTTGTGAGGTATGAGCAGGTACTTTGGTATTGGTTGTTCTTAAAGCCCACTCCACTGTTTAATATGTGGTTGTGGAGTATTTTGAATTCCTAATTTATATGAGCTTTGCAGATTTTCCAGTGGGAGCTGTAGTTTTGCTCATAACAGGCGCACTGGTGAACGCTCTCTTTTTCTTGGTTAGTCAGGAGAACGGATCCTCTGTGTTGGCCACGTAAGACAGCGGTGGCCCCCATTTCACCCCATTCTCCTTCTTCGCACAGAAGGCAGTCAAAGCTCCTGTCTGTCTGTGTCTTGCAGGCTCAGGAATTTATGTTGCGGGGGTGGGCTGTTGGAGTGGAAGAAGCGGGGGGGCAGTGAGTGCCTACCTCACAGATCACAGGATTGCTGTGGACCCCCTTTGAATGCTACAGCTGTGTCTCTGGCACAAAGGCGTTCACTGTGCCAAACAATCAGACAAGCGCACAGCTCCCTCACACTACTAAGATCAGCCGAGCATAACTACATTTACGTGAATCAACAAACTTTGCAAAAGCATGAAGACCAAAAACAGAAAAACCTAGAGCTTAGGGACCAGAATTTGGCACAAGGCTTAATTTCTAACTACATTTCCAAAGCTGACATGTGAGACTTGTTTATTAGTCACCTCTACTTTTATACTCAGGCATCTTAAGAATTCACATCTCTAACTCATTTGGACAAAATTGTTATCAATGGTGTCACAGTTCCTAAACAAATTCAACTGTTTCTGCAATAAAATGCAATAAAAACATATATTATACTGATTTCTTTCCCTTTATATATTGCATTTATCCACCAAGCATATGAGGATGCAAACTACTTGCTTTTTTGGTGAATTATTCATTGCTTTGCCCAGTGAACAAAGTAACTTCACATCTCTGCCTC
The DNA here is from genome assembly GCA_022829145.1 of Albula goreensis. Lineage (NCBI taxonomy): Eukaryota > Metazoa > Chordata > Actinopteri > Albuliformes > Albulidae > Albula > Albula goreensis. Next base: position 14,350,543 of record CM040747.1, on the reverse strand, counting down.
TTGATACTTTATGCTAGGAGGATATTATGTGGTTAAATTCTATCAGTCACATTTCCACTCAGCTAAGCATTTCAGCATACTGATTTTCTTTAAAAGCAGACTGCACTGTACAGCAGGCCCAGAGACTGGTGGAGTCAAAAGTTTACAAATCTGCCTGTGTCATGCATTTGAACAGCCACGTCTACAAGCGATTTGCCAAACTGGAACGCCAGTGGATAGGCATTGCCAAACAAAGCTCTGAGCAGGCAGGAGACTTTAGCTTGAGCACTGCGGTAATAAAAGCCATGAACTTCATTTTACCCTTGGCTTAATTTCGAATATTGCAGGACACAGAGATTACTGTACTATGGACGGCAAAGTTTGAAGGGAAATATTCCGTTTGAGATAATAAACTTTCCTGAGCTTGTCGTTTGATGTTGGAGCCTGCACAAACTGAAACAAATGTAACTCAGCCAGCTCCTCCTTTTTTCATCTGCGCAAAAGTGACATACGACATCCAGATTCCATTACTACATCTCAGAAGCATGCTGGCTTCACCACAATATACAGAAGTCTATTTGAAGTAGATTACTTCTTAGCTTTCAATGGATTTCAAATGAAATAAAACCTTATTCAAACAGAAGTTCGGAACAGATTGTTCCGTGTTTTGTGTTTTTATGGCTAATATTGGGCTCCTCAGTACGCCAGCAAAAGACAAGTTTATGACCAAGCTTTAATGGCAGGTCCTTGCAGCAATCATCTTGCCATCCAGGCAAGTGCCCTTTGACCCCAATGCTTCACCAAAGGATGCTTTTACAGCAACCCCCACTCACACTTCCAAACCTTTGTTAGAACAGTACAATAGTTATTATTAGTTTATTGTACCACTGTGCCACCTTTATTTATGGATTGTGTAGTTTCATTACTGGGCTTCTGGCGTTTCTCTAAACATCATTAGCAGTACACAGCTTGTGATGCTTTGAGAGGGATGTGAATGAATATCTCAGACACACAGACAGTGCATAGGCAGGGAGGCTACAGAGTGAACTATCTCAAATGTTCAAATGATAGACCCTTGTCAATCTTTGAGGTGATTTTTGTTATTTGTTAAGCCAGTATTATAGGCATGTGAAATCAATATTCACTGTGTTTTATTATCGAATTACATTTGACTTATTATATTATTTCCCAATCAGTCTGTAAAAAAATAAAAAAAAAAAGAAATTGAATGATTCTGTGGACTGCCAGTATTGCCTGATTGACGTGAAAGTGTTTTCAAGTATGTGGCAATCTTTTACATCAAACAAATATGAACAGATCCAAATCAGGATATTGCTATACCAAATGACATCCATGATACATTCCTTTGGGAGGAAGTCTTCTAAAAATAGAAAATGATATAAAGTAATAAACTGTAGAGCTAAGATGTCTGCTGGTGATTTCCTTTCATTTTGTTCCCTTGAATTACATATTCATATTAGTAAGAAGTCAAGGGAAGCTTGCGTGCTTGTGGCTGCTCCAAAATGCTCTCTGTGACTTCAGGGCTAGTGTTGCTTCACACAAGATTTACCTCATTTTCTTTCTCCTTACTACCATTAATGTATCCATAAAGAGACAGAAAAGCAAAGCAACATGTCTAAGAATGCATATGTTCTCTCGCTCTCTTTCCCTCACACACACACACACACACACACACACACACACACACACACACACACACACACACACACACACACACACACACACACACACACACACACACACACACACACACACACACACTTTTTTAGATAACAGCAGGACCGCAGTTCTTCATTTTGTCTTTTTTCAGCCAAACTAACACAGTCAGCTCCACCTTCTCTCTAAACTGCTCAAGTGGCACTTCTGCTGTCTGATCGATCAGCTTTACCAAACAGGTGCAAGCTTGTGTGCCCCTTTAAATCAGCCCTGGACTTGCTTTGTTCCCAGAAGTGCTGATGCATTATCTTACACATATATTTTTTTCACTACTTTCCCTTATACACCCATTTAAGTTAAACAAGATCACTAATGATACTGCGCTGTATGCCCTAAGGTACTTTCACTGAATTTTTCATTGAGAACAGCAAAGTGGGTCAAAAGAAGCAAACTGTTTCCATAAAACAAAGGGACAAAGAAAATCCAGGAAGGAGGAAAGCTCTTTAATCTTTTTGATTGCACTATGCTGGAAGCAGAGTCCAAACAAAGTTATGAATCTAATCCTACTCTTCGCTATATTCAGCTACCCCCTTCTCCCACCCACACAATTCTGACATGCAGTCAGCTGCACAAACTTTTCACACGATTGTCAAGGAAGTTAATTTATCTAACATTATTTGGGGGCAAAATTAAGTTTTGGTGGTTTCTCTGTTCATGTGAGACATATCAACTGTTTGCATAGCCATTGATGCAGAGTAAAGAACTTATTTTTTCGTTGAGAGCCCAGCAGCTGTTGACCTGAATGAAACCATTATGTGTACAGTACAATATGCCTGCTTGCATTACTCAAAGTTGAGGACAAAGTAAACAAAGCTCTTGACTAAATACTGGGACAGTGTGGTTTACATTCAACATGTAGACCTCCTCTGCCCTCTTAGGTGGCATATGTCAGCCTATAGTTTTCGCCTCATCTAGTACAGTAATCTAGCAATGCTCCAATTGCTCTTCATGAGGCAGACTATTCTAAATGCACACAATGGTTTGTGTCAGACAATATCATTTAGCCTGTTTTGTAATTTGTGAATGGCTTGGATGCAGTTTTATAAAAATGAACATGCATCACCTGCATTCTCTTGCAGGACCATCTGCAGCACCCTGCTACCTGGCGTTTGCTTTGTCAGAGCTGGAGTTTATTTGGAAGAGTGGTTAAATCAACACACTGAGCTCCTGCCAGACAGAGCACATGAATCTGGATAAACAGCTTTTGGGAGAGGAAGCCCCGAAATACAAGCAGAATGATGGCAAGATGACTGTTGTCTGTTGTATGCCAAAACTCCTTATACATAAAATATAGGATCACAATGAAATATTTATAGGTATTGTGACCAATATGATTATCCAAAAGAAAAAAAAGTGTCAAGTTCCTACATTTTACACACTTTCATTGTTTTCAACATAAATGACAAATGACATTGTGCCATTAAATCATTTTAAACCTCAGAATGACACTTGAGCCCCTTTCAACATGCATGCACAGTTTCTTATCAAAAGAGTAAATATCTAAACAGAATGATTTGGTACTCTTGTAGAGAGTCCCCCCCACGGGTGCCTGTGGGGCTCGAGATCACAAGCTGGATTGCAGTTATACATTCTTTGGGGAGGTCTGCAGGGACTCAGTCACATGGGAAAACTTTTATGTTCTGGTCTGTTGGTCTGTTGCGCAGCAGAAATGTTCTCTTACTCTTTGTGTGCTCCAGTTCATGTTCCCCAGCATCTACCTACATAGGAAAGTGAAAACTGTTGACATTACCAGAGGTTTGGACATTGCCGACATCACACGAACTGTTCCTCTGGTCATTTTACGATGGCTCCAGAGAAAGATGGATGCAAATGTAATGTCCATGGCTGTCTAGCAGCGAAATCTGTGCTACATAGATAAGGCCTGCTGGCCTGTAATCTCCCTCCCCAGTGTGAACTGCTATAGAAACCATTCCATTTGTCGCCTAATTAAGCTGTGATTTTCCGGGTGGGTAAGAAAAAGTGAAATCATTGCTTTGTTGGCCATAGCTTTTTTTCAGGTCTGTAATGAAAAAGAGACATTTTTTTGAGCTGCATAAAAAAAACTTTTTGTATATAAACCACTATTGTCCTATTTTTCAAGATAATGTTTGTAGGATGAGATACCACATCTATTATCACATTCTGAATTCAGATAAGAGCAGGCATACTTTTAAACAGACATTACAGTCCTTCATGTCCAGTAGAATTGCTGTGACTAAATATCAGGAAGGTGCTCCTGCGCATTTCTATCACTTTGGGCCTGGTGAAAGCCTCGGAAGACCTCGGCCCACACTGACCTGACAACAATGTCCATACCACCTCTCCCTGTACCCTGGAAATCTAAACATCCTAAGGCACAAAAATCACAAGACATATTAAGCAGAAATCTAGTTTTTACAATCAGTTTTCCTATTTGTGATGCATTATGATGATGATTTCTTAGTGGTGCAGAAATCAAAATGCCCACACAACATTGTACTATGCATAACCCTGCAATAACAAAATAGGGGAACACAAGTTTCACTGTCTTGAAAATCAAACATTTACTGAGCTTGCCCTTTTTTAATTCCCAGGACATGCCCATTTCCAGAGAATTTAGCACAGGTGAGACTGAAGCTGTTTTTTCAGTTTTTTTCCAAAGTGCATTTGAAATGTGAAACACAAGTGGAACCCAAATGCTGATAGCACTTGTAAAAACACATTATGTCCTTTTAAAAACCTCCCCTTCAATTTCATTCCCAAGAATGTGTTGTCTGGTCATTGATCAACAAATCTAAAGGGGTAATGAAGCAAAACACTTAATTCACCAAAAAAAGGGTGGTTAAATTATATTTATCCTTTTATGCAAGACTACACCCTGTATCATATGTCATGGCCAAGAGTTTTCAAGGTAAAAAATGTGAGAAATGGCAAAATGGATCCTTTTTGAATGAAAAAACAAAATGATGTATATGAATTTACTAAGTTCTTGAATTCCTGCTCACAACCCCCAGATATGTTCCACGGTAGGATTTCTTTGTTTTTGTCTTGTCACGGTGACTCCTTTGTCTTTGTCTGCATGTATCTCACAACATAATCTGACCTACAAAGCAAGACAGCATGACAAAAGTCCAAAAGGGTGAGGCATTTGCCTCTATCAAACACAACTCTAGTGAGAACGCTGTGAGAGCTGGAGACAGGGCCAAAATGATTAGGCTAGAGAGTGCACTCAGTCACATCAACTTAACATAATTACTCCCTCTAGATTTATCTGTTTAACACAACCATCATGCTGATGGCTGCATTATCATACACTGCTGTAACAGTCCATAATGCATATGAGTATAGTGTGTTGCTAGAGATGGGATTTGGCCCAACAACAAAACTTTGAAGCACAAATCAGCTGATGGAAGGAAATAGTTTGTGGTTATTTTTATTAACATTATAATTAAAACTGACTCTTGCAATAAAGACTGGCAGGCATTTAAAATGTACATAAAGGTTATATGTAGGAAACAAATAAAAACATCAAACAGAGTAGCTGGCCATAATGTATATGTAAATAAATACTGTTGCAAGAAGATGAGTATACAGCACTATGCCCTGTATCAGATTGCAGGGTGTTTGTTAAGCATACTGGCTCTGTTTGACACCCGTCCTTCCCAGGATGCAGTGCTTCAGCCAGCAGATGAATCACAGTTTGGCTCCTTTCATTACTCTGTCACCACTGTCTCATCTGAAGCTCCTCGAAGCATCAGTAATCACAGAGCTGGGAGCACTGAAACTCACTTCCCAGCTCCCAGAACATCCCTCTCAGGAAGGTTATAATTCATCCAACCACTTATTTGCACGATATCTGTGATTTGGGCATCTGTAGATGTAATCAGAAATGTTCTCAGCTCACAGTGAGATTCTGGACACTTGCTACTCCCATCCACTGCCAGAGAGCACACTCCAATGTACAGTATCTGTGGATAATGAAAATGGCATCATTTGCTCTCTCTGTCACAAACCTGAGGATACCCACTCATGGTTGTAGCGCCCCTCTCCATACGCACTTCATAAATCATTGACTCTTCATTTTTCAGTTTTGAATGCCATGAGCAATTCTGTTTGAGCATTAGACCCCTTCTCAGTCCTTGACTTGTTCTATTATGGATATTTACAGAGTTGTATAAGGGCAGATGCTTCTCACAAGGTTATCTCCTGTACAAGTTTGTAACAAAACCATATTAAAGTCATATTATCATAATTAAAAACTATCATTCCAACACAGTTAAGTACATAAATCAATCAATAAGTAAAATAATTAATAGTAATGACATTATCTTGTCAGTTATAGCATTCCATACATTTTGGTAATTGTATGTCATAAATCAGTGGTTTGCAAACATAATCCTGTGGGGCGTCTGTGTACGCTGGTTTACATTCCAATAACAGCTGCAGCCCCTGAATAGCAATGTGTTTTTGACATTTTTAATTGACATTTCTGAAAGATCATTTAACCTTTTAAACCACTGTTTGAAGGAACAGGCCGAAATTTCACATCTCAGGAACAATCAGTTAGATAATGATTTCATTATCATATTATTTTCATTATTGTACTATAAGACAAATTGTTCCTTGAGAAAGAGATCACATTTTAATTTATTAAATTACACACCGACAGATGAACCAGTGGTGTCCTAATTAGTGAAAGTATGGACACCTGGTTACTGAAACTAAACAACTCATTGCTACAGGATTAAAATATTGCTGTATTTACATATCCTTTTGTCCTGATGTGTGATATTCAACATTCACAGAAAACATGGATAAATACAATGAAGTTCTGTGGAAATGCAGCCCCATGTATCATTCCAAATATATACACACTAATACAAATGACAAAAATAACTAATAAAAATAAAATCATAGAACATATAATCTATTGTTGCTGTTGCCTCAAATGCGGTGGAAGCATTTATGGAACTTCTGAATCTTTCTAGTTGAATCTGATGTTCTTCTGCTGTAATTCTTTTTATTCCAACTGCTGGCATATTGCCAAGGTGCCGGGTTGTGGACCCCCGGAGACTCGTTGAGACACTTTCTCTATCGGCCTCAGCAGACTAGCCATCTCAGATCTTGGAGGATTACAGTGCTCAAGGTTGTCATAGTGATGGTGTAACTCCAGAGCTCTCAGTCATGATGAGTTCCACCTCCTGCTGAGCCCACCGTGCTTCACTCCTGTGAAATGTGCCACCTCTTAAAACTGCATCAAACTAGTACCCTGCTCTGAAATTCCTTCTGAAGACTCTCCACTTGCATAATTCTTATTAGTGTTGCAGCATCTAACACTACTAACTAACCATGAAGCTATAAGAACCATAGTGCCTTTAAACTGTGAAGCCTTCTATGGTATAACCATCAGCATCATGGGAGATTGTGCCAATGAGGCATATAAGGTAATGAAGAAGGGTGAATAATATTGAATTGTTCCTGGGTATGTGTATAGGCCTGTTTGTAATTGTTACTCATCTATCATCTGTTTTTATGGAAGTGTGGGGTGGCAGGGCCTCTCACAGCTATCTTTTACTCAATGCAGTTCTTGATTAAAAGCATGCCAATTATGTGAAAAAAGTATTTTTTTCAACAATGACAACCTTCCCCGCAAAAAAGAAGGAAAGCAATACAGAAAAGAAAAGAATTCTCTCAATTAGCCTTGATGTGCAGTACAGTAAAGTCTCCACACCTTATATGAGTGAGGGCTATCATACCTTCTCAGTACTGAGCTGAAGTCCTCATTCCATAATTGTTGTTGTGATGGTGACCTGAACTTATGATTGACACCTTCCCAAAATGATCCTGGCCAGAAAGGAAGAAACAACACATTCCCAGGATGTATGGAAAAAATGAAAGCCCTGTTGGTGTTATATGATTTGGAGCCTCTGTAGTGTGTGATTAATTATATATGTTTTTTTCTTTCTGCTTTGGAAATGATTTCCTTTTAACTTGCTGTATATTCCTGTGAGGTTTGGAGCAAAAGCGAGAGCCCCACCAATGTTGTATTTCAACTCTGCTCAAATTCAAGCACAGTTAACAGTTTATTTCATTGCATACAGTCAATATGGAGAACCTTTCACCTGCTTGGAACCCGCATGTTAAATCAGAATTGTCTAGCAAGAGGTATGTGCTAAATATCTATAGCCCAATTATAAATGCAATTGAGGAGGGCAAAAAACACAATAGCATGAAACACTTGACAACGTAAGTGACTATGCTAATTTAGCTTTAGCAAAAGCCGAATAGCATGACAAAATAACAGGCACAGTGTAAAAAGGTATTAGTGTTTGTAATGAAAAGGAGAACATGCCCATGACAGATAGAGTAAAAGGCGATGCCCTGTAGGGGACAGCTGATGGCACAGGGCAATGCTTGACCACAATGCATTCCAGCAGTGCCACAGATGCTGTAGGTTTCCCATGGGATCCCTCAGAAAAGCCTTGTTTTCTTTGGTGTGCTGGAGGAGCAGCAGAGGGAGGGTTTGTTTCTCACATCTCACCACTACCTCAATAAAATCACTCCAGAGGAAGATTTCAAGCAGAGTTTGGTTTGGTTGCTGATGTTCCTTTTTCCCCCTTTTCTTGTCTGTTGTGCCAGTTATGTCAGTGATGGGCACATTCATCAGTCCATCCTCTTCCCTTGGGGGGCAGGGGGTGGTGGGAATGAGCTCAGCTTTTCCTGTCATACTCTGCATCACACATCTTACCTCTGGGTCATACAGCACACATAGCACACAGGGTGGAGGGACAGCTCTGACAGCAATTATGCAGGACTATAAAACTACCTTTTTTCCAGATATGTTTTATCTTGTTTTTGGGCTGTTTGCGCTGAGCCTATTGCATTGTAATTGTAAACCATGCTTAATATTTGGTGTATCATTAGATCAGAGCCTATACCAGTTTAAGTGCTATGGAACACTGTGAAGGCTGCTGTGCAAGGGCACCCCCTGGCTAAGATACTAGTTTGTCACAGGGCCATTATGTCAGTCTGTCTTCTTTAATTCTGAGTGCCAAGTTGAGGAACAGTGGATGTCATTGTTAAAGACTTTGGCAGGGGAACAAACCCACAACCTTCCAGTGTCAGTGTGTAGACACTCTGAGCACCAGGCCAACAATCAGAGCTGAGATTCTGAGAGCTCCAGAGAAAACAAAACTGGTTTTGGGTACAAAGATGCTCATGTGTACTTATCTGTAAATACTGAATGCAAGTAAATATTGCAAATAAATCTGTGGATGTGTATAGTTTATAACTCAATTCATGATGGACCTTCTACAGCCTACATAAGGTCTTAAATAGCAAACAAGATCTTTTTTGTGTACCATTGAAAGTGAACAAGAGAACTGAAAAAACTTCAACCAGACTGTGTATAAAACAGGAAGTGATGCTTGTGGTCATCCAATTTCACTTCTACATTTTATTAACCTTTTAATCTGTATTCAGGACAGACCATCGACTTGGCAGCCCTGGCAATTTCAACTGAAAAACAAAAAAACAGGAACCTGATTCAGTCCTGTCACACCACCTTCATTCACGGCTGCTGGAGTGAAGACCCTAATGTAGAGTATAGAGGCTCAGCTGCTTTACTTTGTGGGTGAATGAAGGGGAATTTACTTTCAGACATCATTTAGTCCAGATGTAACTGCACAGCAGGCCCTGTCTAATGCTAGACAGCACTCTGTATCACCTAGTCTGTAAACATGGGTGACAAGCACTACTGTTCAACTCAGTGATGATGGTGCCACAAGTGCCAGGTGGTGCAGGGTCTCTGGGATAAATCTACTGTATCAAAACAGAAACAAAACAAGGTTTGCCATGCCTGGTATGTCTTGCAATGGTAGCCTGGGAGGTTCCTCTAGGGCAGAGAGCCACGTAAAAATAGATCCCCTGAGATTACAGGGGTTCGTACACAGGAATGTCCTGCAGATGGGTATCGGTCATTTCCTGCCGGGGCCCAACTTCCAAGGGCACATTTCTCACAGGATCCTTTCACCCTGCTATCTGTGAAACATTCCCTTTCAGGCCCATGCAGGTCGTGCTATGGTCACTCAGACATTCCCACTTGATCAGAGCCTCTGCCATCCTGCTCATGCTCAATAAGGTGTTTAGTGGTTGAAAACTTGGGGCCTGCTTCTTTCAGATTCCTCAGCAGCCTGATAATATGGCCAATCAGAGGTGTGTGGTTCAGAGGAGAAGCAGTTCTTGACCATAGGGAGTCCAATGGTCATTGAACCTACTCATCCCGGTCAGCTCTCAGGGAGACTTAGAGAGGAACTCAAAACAGGACATCCTGCCATTCAGTGCTGGTGTCACAGTTGGCAACACAACACAGCTGCAAACAGCTTCCTGTGCTGAGGGGTCACATCTGAGAACAGGAAGAAGTGTATTTTTTCACTTCATTGTGGATTTCAATGTGTGACAATTGTTTCGCCTGTGCGTGTGTTAATGTGCATGCATGTGCAACATCAAGAGGAAATTAATGACATTGCGATAGATACACATTCATGACAGCAGCCACTTTTTTCCTGCCAAATGATCACACAGTACAATAACCGTTCTATTAAATCTCACTATCCGTTGTAATAGTAACTTTTCACCTTTTCCACCATGCCTGGCATTCCTAACAAAAGAGGAATAACTCTCAGAAAACTTTGTGTCAGGGTACATCTGTTCAGTGTTATCGAAGAGGATGGAAAACCCATGGTGGAAAAAGACGTGGTGGACTGAGCACAAAGCTGTGATGCATTTCTGCTGTGTTCATTTTTGATCTTATGATCACTGAAATTATAAATATTCCCACTTCAGTTCCCTAAGCCTATGTTTCCATGACAAAAAATTGATAACATTTCAGATGCAACATGCAGACAAAGAACAGCAGTAAAGGATCAATCAAAGAGTAAAACGTGTGTACCCGACTAACAGACTGTGCCAATGCTAATGAATATCATCTCACATCATGTAAATTTAGGTCCATAATAGAGTATGATAAATCGTAGAATATGAATTGCAAGTCTAAGTGACCATGGATAATTTAAATGATTTGCACAATAAACACTGAACTGAAAAAAAAAAACAGAAAGACAAAAATAATCAATGACAATGATAAATATGAGTGAGACTAATGCTTTTGTTGATCTGAACTCCAATCACTCTGTAAATGGCCCATGAACTTACAACTCCTGTTATTTTAAATTGTGTTGGAACAATGAACTGTCGTGAAGAAGCCGTCTGTTTAAAGCCTCTCAGCAACAATTACTTTATGTGTGCTAGTTGTGCCTACTAGTCAGTTTGTACATTTCCCCACACTTCATTCAAGCAATAATTCTTAGACATGTCCCTTTGTCAAATTTTGATTGCATTTTGCATTTTAATGGACCAATTAAATTGGCTGTCAAGTATTTCAACAATGAGATTTTTACCTTTGAGATTCTGCCCTGTTCTCTCACTTTACATGTAATATATTACATTTGGTTCAATTGATGCATACACCTAATGAAAACATTCTGATCTGCTCACATCCAGTTACACATGATTCATGAAACTTTTAACTTTCAACATTTTTGTGCCAGGAAAAGTAGGTGCTGTGTGATGCATGAGGGCTGGCTCTGTTGCTCGGCTGTAAATTCATCAGCAGGTCTACGGCTGAAGCCAACGCATAGAGGCCGAGGCTGTTATTAGTTCCACTTCCTGTTTGGGCCAACTCCAAGAGAGGAGCCAGTACCTGCTGCAGTTTTGTTCGTGTGTCGTGCCAAACAACAGTGGTGACAAAGTGAATGCAGGCAGCAGTATGTAATCAGGAGAAAATCCACTGTAGATCGAGTCTATAAAGTGCCAGCCAAGGCCGACCTCTTCCTGCTATGTCAGTATATTGATTACAGAATGCAGGGGCCACTTGTAGTTTACCGCGCTCTATTATAGTGGAATTTGCAACCAGCAGGCCATCCCTGTTGTCTGAATCTTCATTCAGTGATGCAGGTTTTTCTAAAATTGGTGGACATGAATGAGATTGCATCTTTTTATTTTGGCAGGGCTACCGACATACACATGTCCCAAACAAAATAGCTCACAGCTGACTGGCTTCCTCGGTCTATCTTATTGTTCGTTTTCAGACTGACTTCCCTTGTGGGCATGGACAATATAAATGTGTTCTCATCCCAATGAAAGTGTCCGAAATTAAACAGAAACCCTCTTTTTAAGCCCAAATGATCGTTTTGTCACTTGCCAGAACACCAGATGGTACAAGTCAATGCATCTGAGCATAATGCACTTTTATTTTACGGACGCTTGTCTGACGAGATGTGTGGTGCTTTTGTGGAACACTGTCACAAAAGGACATTCAATCCCACCCTGCAAACCTCCAAGTTTCCTATAGAGAGCACTGTCTGTGTCCTGTTTTAAGGAAAAGCAGACAAAAGTAACATTGTCCTCTCATTACAGATGTATGTTAACAGCATTGGCTTGATAGAGAATTTTGTTAACTTTGCCCTCTGTATTGTATGATGTGAATCATAAAGTAATGGCACTTCAATGAAGTAGGACCTTCTACACAATGGAGAGATCTTCAGATGTGACATCATGGAATTATATGAGGCATTCAGTCACTTAATGTTGTAATGTAATTATTTCAAGAATTTAGCTGCTCCTTCAAGAATTTCATTTTGTGTCCTAAAATGTGTAAGAATTTCTTTAAAGCTGAGAATGTCTTTGTCTATTCATTTCATGCAGGATGTACATTGTATGTTTTCCACTGTACAAATAGCCAGTATTTCCATTTTTTTCCAACTATGACCATTACTGACTCATTTTTAAAAAAGCTGCACTCCAAACAAATTATCTAAGCATTTATTATTCTGTTATAATTAGATGATAATTAGATGTCAATCAACCAATAAAATCTGAGGCGGGAGTGCATGTCTCTGATCCACAATCCAATCATCTCTGTGTATCAGTCTTGTGTCTAAATTGCTGTGTCTCCCTTAGGGAATTAGGCTACCCAGGATAAACAGAGATACTGGTAGTCAAATATAACTGTTCGAGTGAAGTATTTTTTAAGAATGTTTTGTTTGAAATCTTTGAATTAGTGTGTTAGCCTGCATTATGAGAAGGTGGACTATTCATTTAGCTAGCTGACCTGTTTTTATTTTGACTAGCTAGCTAGCTTCTGTCATTCAGGACTGTTGACCTTTCTGAAGTGGATGGATAACACTTCAGAGTAAGAAAAGATCAGAGTATTTTAATGGCATAATTTTGTAATGTGTTGTATTGTACACATACAATGAAACATATATTCTGAGAGCATTTTCCTACATCTACATTATGAGTGCAGAATCAGCTTTTATCTCTTACCCATACACTGTATTTCCACATAATGATATTTTCAAATGCCTGTAGTCTAACTACAATGCCATAAATAATACAAATGGCAGCAGCTACAACTACAAAGAGATTAGTACCACCCGATAACTAATCGAAAATGTGAATAATGAGTGAGGGCCATGCCATCTTAAATGAATGCTGGTGAAAACATCCTTTAACATGCCTCACTTACTTGAGTTTTAATATTCTTTCATTTCAGTGACAATTTAAAAACAAGCTGGTGGAATACAGTCTGAGAAAACCATTACCAAGGACAAAAGTATGGGTGATACTGCTTAAAAGATGTACTAAACAACGCTTTTGAGACGAGCCACCAGGGTGCTTCCATTTGTCTTTTTTGAAGCGACTGGATCATAAACTCAGTTGTGAGCAATGAGTTTGGAAACTACCTGAGCCTTTTATGTCAAGCGCAGAATAAACGGGCTGTGCTTGTTTCCAAACCCAAAAAAAACTGTTGCTGCAGAATTCATATTTTCAGCAAACAGAACGCAGTATATTCTTACACCAAACAGCCAACATGGATCACAAATTGCTGGGGATTTTAGAGGCCAAGGATAAAGTGATACATGGGAATTCAGGGCAGTTCCAATTAAAAGCAAACCAGACCCAGGACTTAATTAAAGAGGCAGCAGTCAGAGCTGGACACTGGGGTAATATTTATGTATTTATTTATTTATTTATTTATTTATTTATTTATTTATTTATTTATTTATTTATTTCATCCTTTATTTAGCCAGGTGGCTCAGTAAGGATGAAACAGGCAGGGAATACAGACCAAAAGTGCGACCAGGTGCTGGGTCTGGGGTCACACTCAGGAAAGGTCCGTGCGGATGGAGACAGCCATGCTGTGGACATGAGAGTGAGGCTCAGCATTGAATCCCTGCTGCGATGGAGTGGGACGCAGCAGTATTGTGAGTACACCCACAAGGTTGACACAAAGTTGAAAATGAAATCATGTTTTACAGAGATGACCCCAGAGACAGGATCTCTGGCTCTGTGGAAGGGTAGCCAGGGATGATGAATTTGCACAGCTTGGACCGAGAGCATTGGGTGTGGATACACAGATGTTTTGATGACCTCATGCACACAGAATTTGAGACTGTATTTTGTTGGAGGGATAATTTGGTCAATTCCCAGATCCAAGATCCAGTTTGTTTGAAAAGCACAATTAATACTGTATCTTTGTGTATTCCTGATGTCTGACTTTTAGCTATTGAAAATAAAACAACACAAAACCAGGAATTTAACAATCAAAACCTGTGCTGTGTGACAGAAAATGTTTCACTTAACCGAGGGAACTAATCTGAGCTAAAAAGCTCAGATGGGAGACACTTAACAATTCAGACACTGTTCAGCACAGGGATCACACATACATGTTTCATACCTTCTTACCATGTACAGCTTATGGTCTTTAACAGTGCACATATGCAGATATCATATGAAAAAAATTCCTCAATTTAGCAGTATTTTCATTGCTTAAATGATGAGAAAAGGGTAAGACAAGTGTATGGTTATGGACTGTGATAGCATATATTCAAACAAAAGCAAGCAGATTTTGAGGAAATGTCACTGCACTGTAGGTTGAGTCCCTTGACATTATGGAGGAAATGTCACTATGTGTGCAGACATTTCTCAATATGACATAATTTCCCTAATTCCTGCCATAGATCCATATGCTGTTTCCAGGAAGACCAATGAAGTTCAGTGATTCACTGTGTTTTGCTTTCTTTCCATTCATGTAATTGTGAAAAGAATTGAGTTGAAACATCTTGACACAGATTGGAGATCTATAGCATTGTCTGAACTATCAAATAAAACAATATTTTTATGGTCACTGAATGCATTTTACTCGCTTGGGAAGCTCATGAATTCAACTTTTCATTTGATGTCTAATCCAAACACTATTAAGCTTATATTCATAATAGTGAGAAGTAAATACTGCTTGTTTTCATCCATTGCCCTTGAGAGATTGCTGTTGTTGTGTGTGAAGTGTTATGATCAAGAGAGTATTTACAGCCATTTCATCTGGTGAAGTAATCAAGAAAACTAAATTTTTTTTTTCAATTTTGAATATATGAATTTCTAAATTTGCAATCAAAACTCAACAGCAATGAACATTCTTAAAAATGTCAAACAAACACAAACTTTGCTTATCTTGCCTTCATATGTTCTAGGAATGCAACCCTGAAAAAAACACAGAGAGCAGAACAAGAGAAACAGCAGAAGCTACACGGGACACTGTTAGGTGCCTATGCGTTCAATTTGAATTGCAATTTTGTTGCCTCAAACCAGTGCTTTTGAGTTGACATTGACCCAGGGAACCTGTTCAAGAACCTCCCAATAACCACATATCCATGATGCTTCATGAATACTAAATATAACATACAGACCCTTTACTGGGCATGTGTGAAATGAGAGGAGCTATGTACTGTGACATGTTTCAATTGTTTCTTCAGTGGAAGCGAACAGACATAAAATGTTCTGTGTTCACATTCCAGGGGGGACAAGAGGAACCATACAGTATACATTGCAGAGGAAGCATGTGGATTATTCAGCCGTCACACTGCTCCTCCTCATCTCATTGTGAAGGCGTCCATTTTCCTGGTACAGCATATATCTGGCTAACCCAGACAAAGCATGCTTCTGTATGGCACCTGTCACTGGACTTGACTTGCATGTTTTTGTCCACTCTGACAGCATAATAATTTACAGGCTGACATGTCTCTTTGTCAGCAAGGCCTGAACTCGACTTGCTGACCCCTGCTTTTTATTAATTGTCCTTTGATGGAATAAGTAGTTACTGAACGGCTAGATATTTTGCATTGTTAAAAACTTCATTTTGCTCCTGGCTAGCTTCTTACAGAGATCGTACGGAAGTATGTTCTCTATGGAAACAGTGTGCATCACTTCAAAACTGCTGTTATTTAATCACTCATACGATATATAATGTTTTTCTTTTTTATAATTATTGAGAAAACTGTCAAAAAGTAATAAGAAATAATTAAATTAGTGAATGAATATGCTATAAAACTAAGAGAAATAATTTCAGAAATATTATATTTTAATCTGAATTGATACACAATGATACACAAAGCATAAAGACATTGTCCCAAAAGTAATGATGTATTGCTTCAAAAGAACTGAAAATTAACCCATGCCAATATGACTCTGCTGAAAGAAGATCAAGTTGTTCAGAACAAACGGATGAGCCGATCAGTGATGGTATACCAACCCGGCTGGGGACAGGGTACTTTGCTCATTTGAATCTCTTTATTTATTTTTCATACAATATATATTTTGGATTTCTACAATGCTTTGTTCTTTCCACCCCCTCCCTCCTTTTAGCCACAGAGACAGAAACAGGCACACCCTACACCATGACACTGCTCAAATATCCAGCTGAAAAATAATACCAATTTATTATCACAAGTCTCTTAGAAGTCAAAATCACAACAGACTATTTGCAGCTCAAAGCCATGAATGATGAAAGCCTCTTTTATAATTTATCATATAACTTCGGTTTTAAAAACTCTGTGGGGTTATAACAGCCAGGCTGTTGTGTCTATCTGCCAACAACAATGGATAGTTCAGCCTGCACTAATATATGATGTTGTGCAATAATGTTTTTCCTCCATTTTCTTTATTTCCTCAATGGTAACTGCAGGCCCATCCCACCACTGCAGCAATCTGTACCAGGTTGTTTGTATTTGCAAGCTATGGTTTGTTACCTGAGGAGCTGACTTTGTATGGTGACAAAACCCTCATTCTACAGGCAACACTGGCAAATGTGATTCCCCAGATTCTTGGTGACAGTCAGCACCAGTAAGATACGGTCTAGTTTGAAGTATGGGGTTCATTTCTGGATTAAGAACTGGGACTTTCGGATTTATTGCTGGAAGCGAGGATAGGGGATGAGGAGATACCCACAGTGGAATGTTGAGGATGGATGTAGTTTACATGGACAAGCCATTCATTGGTGAAGGACATGAGATTCAGAACATGCATCAGCTGCTGAAGAATGTTTCCGTTGTTAGGATCCACGCACTGTGCGCACATGAACTCCATGGAAACAGACTTCCATTGTGCATCGTATCCAGGAGGGATGAGATAAAAGATGTAGTTTTGCATACAGAGGTGCTCCGCTCGGGGAGACTATCCCTGGCAACCTGTTGCATTGAGATTGATTAGTTACTCCACTCTTTTCTCATTGCAGAATTCATGGTCAATAGCTGATATGGTATGTTTTGCAGATGAAATAACATGTGTTATGCATTTGCGTGTGCTTCTGTGATAATTGCCAGGAATGATCGCACATGAGATCACAGCAGGAAATTATTCCAAAATTTCAGTGATCCACCAATCAGATAAGTGGTGAGATATTTGTAATGGAAGAAAACCTCCAAATATTATGCATAAAAACATCCAAAATGTAAGCAGAAGTAATATGTGATCTCATTCCAGTTCAGCTCTGTGTTCCTAAAGGACTTCTCTGTCGCCTGTTTTCAGTCAGAAAGGCAGGGGTTTCCCTGAAAGAGACAGTGTCGTAATTAGCCCTTCCCCCAGGGGGTGATATGCCCCAGGTGCAGAGCCAGCTCCCTCCCTCCCAGCCCACATGCTCCTCCTGTGGGGAAACCCAGCCCAGGCACACACAAACACGGAGTCACTGCTGGCCACACACCCCATAGAGATTTGGAAGCTGGTGTGAGCCCCCCATGGGCCATCAGTGCATGGAAATCAGCACTGCTTTTCACTTGTGAGCACCTGCAGTCACAGGCAGGAAGTGTCTCAGAGAGAGAGAGAGAGCGAGAGAGAGCGAGAGAGATACGAAATGTGATTACACCAACAACAAGGAGGGAGTCATCCTCAAAATACTTGCTGGCTCATTAGTTTAACAATTGGCTTATAAGTTTTGGTAGAGAACCCTGTAAACAAAATGTGATTTATTCTTTATTACTCATGAAAACAATAACAGCTCCTTTTTCCTGTAATAAATATATTCTGGTTCCAAAGGCCAAAAGCAGGGCAACAGCATGGCAGCCTCAGTCAGAATGTAGTAAGGGCTTCAGTAGAGGAGAAGGCTGTTTGTGGGAGTTATCAATTCTGAAATTCATTATTTTTCATTTTCAATGGAACATCTTTTATCGTAGCAACAAAATTGTTTCATGAAGAGACATTATAGTTTAGACTATACCCTAAAATAAGCCAAACTATTGTATTTTAGGAGGATGAAATGCAGTGTTCATTACATTCATGCAAATACAAACACACCATAGCCTTTCTCAAGAAGAAAACAGAGTGTTTTTTTTACAGAGTAAATTGGCCGTTTAGATTGCTATGACACTGTGAGGTTATTAATGCGAACACTGCAGCAAGAAAAGGCCGGGACACATAAACATGGGTTATGGGAGAGAGTATTGTGGCGGGCTGCTGGAGCAGGGTAGCTCGTTATGGTGTGATCTCTGAGTGTCTTGCTGGGGTCGTCCAGGCGCATTATGAGGGGCTGAGGCAGATGGGCCTGTTCCCTCCCATTCCCTGGGAGGGCTTCAGAGCCCGGCGCTCTCGCTGTCCTCGCCCCTGTCACAGATGGGCAAGGCACGGCATCATTATCTGCTAAGTGGGTCTTTGCAGGTGGGCAGCGGGGTCTCTCATCTCTGAAAATAAGGAGTTGGCCACCACCCTGCTGCCTACATAATCACCCCTGCACCGTCTCTTACCTCCAGCAACTCTGTATGCGGTAACTCTGACTTCCACTTTTTGAAGAGGTGTCCACAGTGGACACCTCTTCAAAACACTGATTACCCAAACCCCCTCTGCTGTGTTATTAACAGAGTTACCCTTGTTATTTTCACTGTGCCCTAAGCAGACAGTCAAGGACTACAATATGTACAGTCTGGCACTATACACAACAAAGATAAAAAAGTGGACTGTCATTATTAGTTTAAAATGAGACCCTAGCATAAAAAAGAGCTTCATAAAATATAGTTTATTAATAATGTCTCAAGAAAGACATCTCATGTCAAGGGTTTATTGATATCATTTTCTGTGCAAGTAAGAAGCAGGGAATTAAAACAATATGTGAACAAAAGTAAATTGTTAAAAATAATCTGCTGAGATATCAATACCAATGCAGAAATGGTCACTGGTGAAACTTGTGGCAGATATAATCACCATAAATAGCGTATTACCCATTAGCAGGACTGAAAGTTTTCATGGATGGCAGGTATTAGTAATGAAACTGCCAGCTCTGACAGACATCACAGCTTATCACATCCACAGGTGTTTATCTGGTCGATATGTCCTCTCTCAGACAATACAATCAAAGGGGAAAAAGGTTGATTATGAAAATACATTATACTGTCTCAATGGTGTCTTTGTAAGGGTCACTTACAACCAGGATAAATGTATTATTCATTTCAAAATGACAATAGGAACTAAACTGGAATTACAAAAACTAGAAAACCATTGCTATAGAAACACTATACATACCATCCAACTGGGAAGTGTGGATAATTAGAGAGGGTATCCATACTGTTAACCCATTTTCATTCTTTTCCAGATTTTCCAGAAACCGCTCCCAAGAGTGACCATCAATAGAAGCAGCGCCTCCATGAAACCTGTGGGCAAGGCCGGGACATGGTTTGGCTGCCTCACCCAAAACAAACCCGTGAGGGGAGCGGCAGTGACCGCACATCTGAAGATGTCATGCTGTTTGATAGGACAACACCCAGAGATCAATAGGCCACCTGCTCACAGAGCCCCCAGCATGTGGCTGTCCCAGATAACAAGCTAAAGAGCAGACTGGATGTCCAGTCTGCTCCAGACCCCTGCGCCTCAGCAGGACTCTACTGTTGTCCTAGTGACCTGTTTTAACCTTGAGCTGTCTGGCACACCAGATATGATTGTACACACAGCACACTACAGGACCACTGAATTGATGTATGGGTCCACCACAAGTTCTGATAGGCTGCACAATCCATCTTCAGACATTAATGACCAACTAAATACATACAGTACCTGTTTGTACTTCACCCAGGTCCTTGGAGTTATGACCTAACTTATCCAGTTAGGGGAAAAGATCAATTCAAAACCACACAGAGCACCTCTTATTAACCATGTTCTACCAAACTGAAGATGGAAATATAATTTTTATGTATATTTATATTACTTACTTATATATACATTTTGCATATACTGTATATATATTGATTTGCATTGCCATCATGGAGATCTGTGAATGTTCCCTAGCACAAGGAACATCCTCAGCTGTTACTAGACTGGATCTCAGTTCAACATTGCCACAGAAAAGAAATAATCACAAATAAGCAAATTGTTCATTTTCTCTTAGACATTAAGCACACATTATTAAAGGGAAGCTGGTAAAAAAAGAAATCATTTTAAATTTCCAACTCCATTGAAATGGAAAATGCTGTCAATAGAGACACTCAGAGAATGCTCACCATTACTGTGAATGATTATTGTTGTTCTACAGAGCTGAATTGCCTTAATTGTCATCTATCTTGGCTGCTGAATGTGTCAATGAATGAGGGTGAATGTGTGTATGAGCCATTGAATTACAGTGTGATGACTCAAGTCCTTTCAGGGAGGAAAAAAGTGCTTATTTGTTACTGTACTCCCTTGAACAGGAGAGTATGAAACTCAAAGGATGCGTGCAATAGAAAGAAGAATCTGACCATCTGCCAAGTTTTAGGCCTCTTGACCAAAGCCAAAATGACTCTAGGGAGGAGGAGATTGGCAGCTACCTCAGTTGTCTGCAGTTAAGTTACAGAACAGACACTGATATCCCCTCTCTGTCTTTGGTCTTGTGTAATGTGTCTTGGTGTGGGGGTAGAGGGTCTGTGTGTGTGTGTGTGTCTGTGTGTGTGTGGGTATGTATTGGAAAAGTGGAGTAGGGGGGTACTTCTTGAATGTCTGTAGAGATTTATTCCTTCAGAAACAGGACTGCAGTGCAAAAGTTCACACAGAACAGCAAGGCGCAGCTTTAGAAACAGTTTGGGGCTGTGATTCAATCGATGCAGTGGAGTATCCATTATCCTCTCCTGAGTCTTTCTCCATATGTCCTCCTTTAAAACCTGCATTTTCCCCTCTCTCTCCAGAGAGGATTTTGTGAAGGGTGTCAACCTGTTTTTCTTTTGGCTTTGCAAAAATTGATATACCAATGTCTTCACGCCAGCCTGGAACTGTAATTCTGAATGACACTAGCACACGTGTGTTATGTAAAATTATTCAGTAGTAAACTTTTCACTCCAGCTTGACTGGAAAACAAAAGGAATTAAAATATAGTTAAAAAAACCCACCAAGCAGCAAACCTAAGGAGTAGTGACAAATATGTTCATTTAAGATGGATACATTCATTACGGTAATAAGACTCTTTTCAATTAAATTGAAAATGACCCTGTTGATCATGGTCTAGTTTGGATGATTTGGGGGGAAAAATGAAAGTTTACTGCACCTGTAAGACAAATGTAAAGCATTGCAAAGAATGTTACAGCAGCATATCAAACATACAGGTACATAAGTACAGATTAGTGTATATACACAAAGTTGCACAGAGATAAAACATTGTGCACATGTCTTTGGTGCTGCAGAATGAAGTGATATCATCCCCAGAGTACAAATATGACTAACTGGCCTGCTTATGCTGCGTCTTTCTTCACAAGCAAAATAAGAGCTTTAAAGGACAGACATGAAATGTATGAAATAATGTATTACAGCTTTAGCAAGGTAGCGTCTTTGAAGTAAATCTTCAGTGAAAGGGAATGTGATCCACACAGTATGCAAACATGCCAAATATCTCAGAAAAGTATCATAGCTAAAGAAATAAATAGACATGAGAGGCCTGATTTAGAATGTTCTTCAATTACATATTGAGAGATAAAGGCATGCTGAAAAGCTGAGCATATCTGCCTTCTCCCACCTGATTCAGAAATGTGTTTACAGCTCAGCAGACACAGGTAATGTTTCCTGACTCAATTTTGAAGGCTACATTCATCAAATCATGAATAAAAGACTGAATAAATGTAGGATAGCAGTAAATGTAGCAAAACATAAGAGGGGATTCAGAAGTTTGCAAGGAATTCTACATCATTATTTTTAATGGCTACTCTATGTTCCATTTGAGAATGCCTTTGTGGGTCTGTAATGAGTGGAACAAATGCTGTTCCTGTCAAAAAAAGTTTTTAGAATCTATAAAAATGCATTCAAAAATAGCAGTTTTTTCTTCTTATTAATCTTTTTTTTGGTGACAGAATTTTGAAAATATTTCATATGCTCAATATCTGGTATTGTAACAATTATCATGAAATGTATGACACAAAAGAGTAACAGATTTCTATGTACTGTATGTAGGTGTCATTGGCATTTGTTTGTGGCTTGCCAAACAGAGCTTACATGGTCTTACAGGAGAATCACACCTCAATAAACAACAAAAATGCTCATCAAATCCAAATCCTAAGGTGTCATTTTAGGGTAACACTATTTTCTCATTTTATAAATGAAAGGGTGTTGTTTTCAACTCAGTGGATGCAGTCCTCCAGGTGAAGCTGTGTGACTCAGCAGCAGAGTGCCTGCTCTCTGAAAGTTCATTAGCTTAATGTCTACAGACATCTGTTTAACGGGCTTGCCACTGCTACATCTTACCTAATCACAGCAGCCCCCTGGGAAATTATCAGGAGGAGGTAGATGGCATCTAACAGTAGTGTCCCATGGATCTGCAGGGCACTGCGATCATCCATCCAATTAGAGACCTTATGAAAAGGAAGCAGCTGTTTCTGGCATTCACAACTTTCTGTTTGGAGCAGCCCTGCAACCGAGGCCATTTGTAACACTCCCCCCCCCCCTCCCCCACACCCCAGACACAGTGCAATAGTACAAGAGCTCAGGAATAACATTACACATCATTCATAACCATGTATTTCATTTGTGTTAAAGGATCCCTTTTAGATTCAATGGTTTTGACAAGTTCCATACCGGACTAAGACTGGATTCAATCTAAAGATACAACCAAACAGACAAGCACAGATAAAAGACACCAACAAGCACATTTTCACACACATTCACACACAACAGAACAGTAAATCTGTGACAATAAATACATGGTACAGGAAAAATAGTTCTCAGGTAACATGCGGAGACGACGCTTGCTGTAAAAGGCTGTAGCACAGATATAATCATAGACTCAAGAGGTTTAAACCATTTTCTGTGAAAACACAGCCACTTGCAGAGATTCAGCTTTACCCCTCTGCAGGGAAATCATCAAAAAAGCAGACACAAATCCAAAGCACGGCCAAAATGTGTAAAAGTCTAATCAATATTTTAGAACTGCTTAAAGTAAGAAATTAAAAGAGGAAGCAAAGACATTCTGAAACTCCTCTGTGAACTGTAAAATAATAATCGAAAAAACATTACATCGAAATACCAGGTGATCCTAAATCACTGCAGACAACCAAAGAGTGTAAAATACATTAGAATACCCATGTACAGCACTAGCACTGACAATGGAGGCAAGAAGTGTACATAAATACAAGTCTCCAGATTCCTTAATCTCTCCAACATGTTCCTGTGGTTATCAGTAAGACTTACAGCATGATGATAAATCCAAGCTCTTGTTTTGAGCTGCACACAATTTTGAATTCTGGTTTGGAAATTGAAAGAGAAATGAGTCTATGTACAATAGGTGCTGAGGTATGCTAGCATTTTTATCCTTCTCCGTGTGGAATAGACACATGATAAGAAAGATAATCTCTCAAGCACAACATATGGGGAAGGTTTTTCATCAATTCATCTCATCCAGGAAAGCAACTATTCCAGCCGCTCCCTGGAGAGGGTTTAACCAGCTGGGCTGGGATCATAAATCCAGGGGACCTTTTTGGGCACTTGTCCAAGGAAAATGCTTGGAGCATGCATGGAGAGGACCCTGTTCACTCACGGTTTATTTATTGCCATCAAATACTTTTGACACAAGGAAATAGTGGGTAGAACAGAGAAAAGCCTGCTCCTTTCCTGATGACTGACTGTGCATGCTCAGCACATAGATGCATTAGAATGCCCTTGGCTGGAGGGTGTGGGCCCCCAAAACAATGGGGTATTTATACAGTCAGATCAACCGTTTACAGAGAAGTCAAATATTTTATCATGCCTGTCAATATTGCTCATAATAAAATTGCCGTAGTGGATCTTTTTTTCTATAATTCATCTTATAAAAACAATTTTAATTAATCTTGATTCTTGGTGCTGAACCGCTTTCTGTCAAACATTTGGTTTATAAAGAAATATATGTTTGTTATGATGACTAAGAAAGAAAGAAACTGCTTGAACCCCTGTTTGCTCATTTAAATTTTCCTAAAACCTAATAGGTTGTTTGAATGACCTCTCTCTTTTTCTGCTCTTCTGGAAAGCCAGTATTTTAATTATGACAGATTTAATTGTTATTTGCCTTTAATGAAACAACAAGTGATTATTCACATTGATTACTTAAATGGACATTTCTCTCTATTGTGCACAGTATTGTAAAACAACATGGAGCCTTAGGCTGATGGTATAATTATAAGCTACATATATATTGGATTCTGCAGCGCTCTATGCCTCAATACCACCCACTGCTAAAGTCAATCTTACTAATCCAAAGCAAGATTGATTCAAATGCATACTGCCTATTCAATTTTCAGACTATCTGACTGCTTTTAATTGCAACATCTGGACATTTTTTTGCAGATTTCATAGCAAGCTAATTTCAAAATGTGTGCTACTCAAGTTTGATCAGTGAATACGCATCCCTTGCAGGCAACACATTTTACAGTCAGGACAATTTTATCCAGTTAGTAATCCAAAAGTAACATTTTGACATGTTCATTGGTGTGCTTAGACAACTGTAAGGCAAAGGTTTCATTGACATGTAGTCAGGCAGCAAAAACGTCGTTGTAAAATGAAGTATAATTGATGTAGGATTACCCTTTAGCAGTTGTATTACATAAATCTTTTATAACAATGTAAAAGTATTTAATGAAATTGAATTCAACCATATTTCTTCTTACATTAGGAAATGGGCTATAAAGCCCATATGGTTCAAAGTAATTCACTAAGGCAAACAAATATCATTATAAAAACTCAATGTATGAAAAAAAACCCTTATCGTTTTTCAAAATGTTGTTAATGGAAAGCCTAGATCTCTGAGGGAAATGTGAATTTGAAACTTCAATCAAAGAGATGTTCCCCTGGGAAATAAAGCTGATATTTGATTTCATATTTTTAATAGAATTACAAGACTGGAGAGTTAATGGTGATGGAGCAAAACTAGGCCTTTAAACACATCTTATTGAATCTGCTGAAGTGTTTAAGACTGACACAGTGTGCATTGTAGAGCAAAAAAGGGCAGCAGTCCAGTTGTTTTATTTTTATAGTTATCAACAAAAATGGAAGAATTGCAAACTTTTTTTCTCTCTCAGCATGCACATCCACCATATTACAGGAAGTGAGTGTTTTCTGTAGGGATTGTTGGAATTCTGCAGAAAAATAAAACTCCAACTTAAAAGGCAAATACCAGGACAACTGGGGGAAAAATGTGACTCGCTCTGCCAAACATATATTTTTGTAGGCAGAAAGTATAAAAGGGGGTTAATCTGTTGGGCAACAGCACCCCTTTCTCTGCTGGAAAGGAATGACTCTTTTCAGAGTCTAAATAGAGGTATAGATTGACATTGGCATATAGGAGGAAGTTAGTTTAACCCAAAATGCATAGTCCTTCACCTTCACATGCAGTTTAGGTTTAAACTTTATGGGTGTGCTTTAGTGAAAAACTTGGCAGTTAACTGTAATTCAGACTGTTTTTCTTCTCTGATTTCACAGAAAAAACTTTTATTTCACCACCCTTACAAATGCTTGGGTAAGGCCAAGGCACGGTTTTACACAACACATTTTTATCATTCTTACATGAACAGCTTACATGTTGATTGTTACAAAATGTTTTCTATTTTTTTTTTATTTTACATTTTTAGGAATAAAAACCAGTCTGCAATTATCAACATGTGGACTCCTCTGCTTTGCAACTCAAGTGAAAAATGGTAGTCAGTCTGCATCTCGAGAAATATATCTGCTGCAGCAACCAGAGGGACATTTTTGGAAACAGGAACAATGTTTTCTTGCCCAAATTTGCGAATGCCAATTGTGTTCCCGAGTTAACTACTGTACAGCACACACATCTCATGCAAGGGGCTCATCTGATGCACTTGCCAGGGAGCCAGTGGCTATTTTCTTCACCACTGGCCACACAGGGCTACAATAGAGCACTGTAGCCCTGATTCGGGGAAAGACACATCTCTCTGCTGATGTACAACTGAATGTATGTGGGTGCCTGGTGCATTGTTGGTGGGATTTAACTTTACGGAAACCTGAGGAATCCTAGCCCATGCTATCCTTGATTGACAACAGAGCTCTGACGTTGTGGACTCTGCACCAGGTATCCTGCTGAAAAAAAAAAGAATAATACACAAAGAATGGTGGCAGAAAAGAACAGACCTTTACTCTAACTCTCAGTTCTGGTGAATTGGCTAAGGACCATTCCTAAATGATCATTTTCAAAAGCAATATGCCTGAATGTGTCTCAGTTCATCCTATTGCTGCTTTCATGAAGTTGGCAACAATTACTAAGTCATTGGTGAGGAATATGTTTCCTGTTTTTATATATCTGTGTTCATACTTCATTTTCCATTTCCATAGATGAATGTTGTTGTAAATATAAATGTGGAATTAATTGGCAAAGGACTGCTGTTGGACAATGTATCTACTTTACAGAAGAAAAAAAAACAGTCCCCCCTTTGTGTATATATAGCTCAATTATTCAGTATAAAATTCGTCTTGGCGTCTAACTGATACAAAACAAAAAGCTTTTTTTCATATAGTGGGAAATGTTTTAATTGGGATTCATGAACCAGGGTTTCATGGCTTTGCAAGCCCTTTCAGCAGAGTACAGTACAGAACATGCCTGCCTGTTGCATAGCGAAACCTGGCAACACCAGTGCTGTGCCCTGGCAGCGGGGGTGGTGGAAAAATGAAAAGCGTTGCGGAGTGCTCTTCCACATGCTTTAATTGGGCACCATAATTACAGCCTCACATCCTGATGGGAAGCAGACATGCAGTGGGAGCTTTTAATAGCCACAAAAAACCCAGGCTAAAAAGAGCATTGAGCTCCAGGCTGCTGAATGCGCAGGAAGTGTCTGCCGCAGTCTCGCATGCGTAGCGTGCTGATGCTCTGCATGCGGCGGGGTCCTCATGGGGCTGAACTTATGCCACTCTTCAGAGAGTTCAGCGGCGGGAGCAGTGACTTGTGCAGTGAGGGTGTGGGTAGAATTTCGGATGTATTCCCACACTGCTGGAGGCTCCTGAGAAAGCCTAAGCATAAGAGGACTCCATTTGTCAACTTTGGGAGTGACTTTGTAGTTGGCTGAGCTCAGCAAAGACATAGGCAGGAGTTAACAAGGACATCTGCTCTGTAGCAAGATACTGCAGTTTGTATGAAGCAGTGCTACATCAAAAACACAGCCTTTCATTCTACTGTATGCTATTTTCAGTTAGGGAAAAGTGAAGCTTCATCAACCCAAAAATGGAAGAGCTATCACATGCTCATTGGTGTGAGCCAATCATTGTGTTTTGCTATGGAGAGCATTTTGATTGATGCGGTTTAGTCTAGGTCCACCCATGAAGCATGACACTTTGAAAACTGTTGAATGACACTTTCTCCACTTCTCCCTTTTTCTCACTCCTCTGTACAGGTGGTCTGGAGAGTCAGGGGACAGCCATGTTTCAGGTTTTGTTAGCAACAAGCATAAAGCTCACAGAGCTGACTGCTCTCACACTTTTTGCTCTACTCATGTACATCAAATGAATGAACAATTAAAGGAATGGATTTACACATGCTTGGAACATGGAATGTTTTTGTTCTCTGAAAAATCAATCAACCGTCTTCCAGATAATGCAACATATAAGTAAGAGTGAGCCACGCGTGGTGTGAGAATTCACACAATTTGCATTGATGTTTCCCTAAGGATTGTTATCACCATATAAATTTGACCACCAGTCTTTTTTTTTTTTTTTTTTTTAGATATATTACAGTAGAAAGGCTGTCTGCTGTAGTTGATCATAGGGCATTTCCATTTGAATCCTGTCACATGAAGGAAACTTGCTCTGTTCTTGTTTTTATTTTAGGAACATTGCGGGTGCCGTGGTATTGCATCCAGAGAAGCAGTATCATCTCTGCCATCGGTGGAGAATGAGAATTGTAAAGGAAACAGCAATACAGAGCTGCATTTTCTCAGCACAAAACCTTAATAACACAGTGTCTGGAGTCATAGGCATAAAAATGATTATTTTTGTTGTCTGTCCAGTAAGGAAAGTTCCTTCATAATTACAGAGGTAGCAACACAAGTTTCCTTTACTAAATGTCTGCATGAGTCATGTTATTCCACCAATTCTATGAATAGAAAACATGGAAACTGACTTCAGGAATCTCTTCATGTGGTGTCTTTTAATTGACTTTTTTCCCAGTGCAAACTCACAGACCAGCTGGGACTGCACATTGCTGTGCTGACATCTAACTTTGTCCCCTCATAGCCCCAAGCATGCAACACAAAAGTGCTCCAAACAAGCAAGGAGTAAATGTCCCTGCCATGACTGTTTTACATTGAACTGGCACTTTGTAATGTACTTATGCAAGGACTGAGGTTTCAAGGCATGACTGATGTCATGTCAAAAAGTGGTAGACACGTAACAAACATTTTACTTCCTGTCACAGGCCACTTTCAACTCTTGTGAAGAATACTGAATATATATACACCAACTTTTAAAATTACATAGCACTCAAAAATTAAGACAGAACAGTGAAGTTACTTGGAGAAAGTATGATATTTTTCCAGTGATGAAAAGCAAACAAACTTAATAACATAAACAAAACCTTCTCTGTAGTTTGATACATTTATTTCAATGATATGTGCCTGATTTAAGCTGTAGAATGTCCTCTTCATATTTTATTATACATGTTTTATAGTATTCATATGCACTCAAACTATAAAGAATGGGAAGGAGCTTTTACAAGGAAAAAGATCATTTCTTAAAATATGCTATTGTAGCTCTTAAGCAGGCAATTTAGTGCATGTATTGCCCTTGTCCATTGTTCATCAGAACCTCACACATACACATTTTGCTTTCTGGAAATACTTTTTGATAAGGGCAAACTTTGGCATAGTGTACCATGCCTGCTGTGATGTTTCACCAATTGCAGACATTAAACCACAATAATTCATTGTACTGAAACAGCTGATTTACATTATGAAATAACCAAAAGGCATAAAGATCCTGGGTGGTAGTAATCAAATGATGAACGACAAGAATTTCAACAAAAATGTAACAGTAGTAAATCCTGTTAGTAATGGATGCACATAAGGGCAGAGCAAATAAACAATAGGTAGTACAATAGTGGCATATACAAGTATATCACCTGAAAATGTCAGCATGTCAAATAACCCTTGTTTGGTCTTCTGAAAGTTCCATGATTCGCTTGTATGTCAGCCTATGCTGCTGCTCATTATATACATTTCCAGTCATACAGATTGCTCACTCTCAAAGAATCACTGTCAAAGCATACCTCTTTTTCTGGAGCTTCCAGCAATATTTAGTATCTTGCATAGACTGTTGTCACAGAACTCCTAGTATATATTGAAAACTCACATTTTGATTTTGATTGACCCCCCGGCTGCAAACACCAGCCACTGGCTATTTGCTGTTCCCTTTTGTTGCGTTGTTAGAGATTCCGAAATGCAGAAACAGAAGTCCCTATCTAAATATTTGTTGCAAATTGTTTGTTTCAAATTATAAGTCGTGCTTTTGTGTGTTTTCTAAAATTTATCTTCAAAACATTTTTGAATATCTTTCATCAGCTAGTGTTGATACCCTTTTATATTGTCTATGTCCAGGAGTGGAGCAGATTCAAGCAGACTTCTTTAAAGTAGCCAGCTAGATGAATCTGTCTAAAAAAGCACACAACCTTTTATATTCACATACATGCATCTGTGTATGAGGGCATACACATGCTTTTGTTTGTGCATTTATATATAGGTGTGCATGTGTATGTATCTGCATGTGTGCATCATGCATACTGATGGCTCTGTGTGTATGTGTGTGTGTGTGTGTGTGTGTGTGTGTGTGTGTGTGTGTTTGTATGTATGTTATTTTCTGAATCTAGACAATATCTACAGTGTAATGAAGTTCATGTGTGGGAGGCCTGTAGATGCCTTCTCAATTCTTATCTCATGCATGGGCAGAGGCACTGAATGGAACTTGGTGCACCAACTGCAGGCTGATAAATAACATACACTGCTACGGTAAATGCCATCTGCATGCCAGGAGGAGATGCAGAACTCCAGATAAAGGACACATAAACTTCAAGGGAAGACTTTTTCTCACCTGACAGCGTTTCTTGCGGAAGTGTCTGAAAATAAAATGTAGAGTGGAAAGACCTATCCTGAGAGCAAGCAGGAGATTCTTCATTCACACAAATGGCAGGCATATTGGCCCCTCTGTCTCAATGACAGAAGTTTGCTTCTATTAAGTTAGATGCTTCTATGGAGTTGCCAATCTATTGTAAAAATTTGGTATTGAAATGTGAAAAAGTGCATTTCAGTTTTTCTTTAATAAATGTAATATGATTTATGTTAAAATGGAAATTATTTATTGTGTGCTCAAAAACCATATTTAAAGAAACAGCTCACACTGAGTTTCACATTGAACCAATTGTCAGACATATTGCATTCATTAAAAAATAATATACACAAATACCTGACTCAAAAACATTGTACTGCATTGCATTAATTAAAAACAACATACACAAAAACCTGAATCCAAAACACGGTAGTATAGATCACTTAACAGCTGTGAGGATGTTTTTTCATGTTTTCACAGCTGGTTGTGCATGTTTGAGGATTAAGGATGTTTTTATGGAGACTGGACTTTACTGTTGCCGATTTGAAGTCAAAACAAAGACGTTTCTGTTTTTATTCTCTCTTTTTGGCATCCGTTTTCTTCCATTGATCTATCCGTGCATCCTCCCCTTGGCCTCTATCAACTCCACTCATGTATTCTTATCTGTGGAAGGTGAATCCAAAGAGTGTTGAAATTAGTAAGGACTATGCACAAAACCAGCACAAAACATTCAAGATTACCAATTTCTTCCCACTCAGGGGTGACAATTTGCCTTTTTCCCAAGGCCTTATTTTGCTCTTGTTAACGAATCTTTCAATGGTCTTTTGGGGCACTTCTTATTAAGAAAAATAGCTGTAAACGAACTTTCAATCAAAGGGATTCTCCAGACACTGCAAACGGAAACAAGTGACAGCTTGCAGTGTACACAGGTGTAAGACTGATGTGCTGCTGTCTGAGCCACTTTTTCTCTGGGAAGAGGTGCATGTGACAGGGGCCATTCCTAGCAACTCTTATTGTAATTATTAGATATTTTATGACATCTTGCCTCTGGTTGTTTTTACTCAAAGTTCCTAACCCTTGGGAAGGCAGATTCTCACACATGTATTTACTGCAAAGCCCTTAGTAGTCTACCTATTGAACAAATGGACTTTGATAGCAGCTTGCTGACAGTAATTCATGGATTTGTCATAGCCTGTCTCAACTTTATTCGATTAACCTGTAACAGTATCTGAAAAAATTTAATCCTTAAAGAAAAACGTGTACATTTTTTCTCATCTCAAGACAGTAGTGCAAGGTCTTCAATGTAATCCAGTTGGCCATAACAGATATTCATTGGGTTTGCTTATTTGTTTTAGTGAAGGCTTCCCACTGACTTTGAGCTGCAGTGAATGAGATTTTTTAAACAGAAGGAATAAAGCAAAAAACCTTAGAGTCTGATGACTGGAAAAATGATGAAAGAAGTTACACGAGCTTGCTCCCAAGGTAAAAATGGGGTAAAAAAAAATCTTAACACTGTCCATATAATTGGACATGTCCAATGCTGTAGTTGTTGCTCTGTGACCTTCAGGGGTCACCTATATGTGCCTACATGACCTGTTTGTCTCAGCAGTGGAATTCATTCCAGTTTATTGTTTGTGCATGTTTGGCATGGGCTAGGAGGCTTTACCAGTCTATGAGATGTTATGAGTCAGACAGTTATCACTCAGGAAGGTCATTACTCACAGATAGTAGGTCTCTGTGATGTTCGTGACAACTGGTGTACCAATATGACCCCACAATCCTGAGCTGCAGACTGGGATTTTATTTCACAGTCCCGGGGCACTGAGAAAGGAAATGACCTCACTATGCCAGGCCAAGCAGCAGGATATGACCTCACAATCGCAGCTGGGTAGCGGGGAATGATGGCCTGACTGTCCAAGGCTGAGGAACAGGAAACATGCTCTCTTAAGCCTGAGGCTGTTGCCTCCCATCCTGCTTGACACTGTTGCCTCCAGCTGAATTAAATACCTACAGCTGAATAAAAAGTTTTTTTTTCTTGAAACAGCAACAATATGGACCCTCTTGTGTGTGTGAACATTGCACCACATAAAGAGGGAACACTCAGGAGAGAAGGGTATGTGAAATCCAGCTTCCCAAGACTGTTTTCTATGCACAAAATGGCACAGCCCTTGGAAAAAATATCTTATTTTTAGAAATATACTAGAGTGTAAGGGACTTAACTGGTAGGCAATTCAACATTAAATATTAAATGGCACAATTGCTGCCTTTTTTCCTCTGCAGGGAAATCCCTGAGGGCTTAGCAGAAGTGAAAGTTTAGCTTCAGCTGATTTCAGGTACTTCCTGTTGGTATTACCAGAGCAACCCTTACACTCAGATATCACCCCTGACTACCAGTGCTCAACGTCTAAACCTTCATATACTGTGATCATGAGGAATTGCCTCTTTTTCAAAAGTCTTAACTGCTTTTTATGGTTTAATTAATATTCTGGGAAAATATCAATGTTAGAAGTCAGTTGGAGAGACAGTTTCTACCTTTCACATTACAAAAAGGGAAGAGTAACCTGCCAAACAAACTTTTTTTCTTTTCCTGACATTTTGCTTTTAAAGGACTATTATTTGAGTTAAATATACTTTTCATTTCCACTTGACTGGAGATATAGATGACAGTGTGTAATTAACTTGTTGTGGTTCAGGCACAAATCTGCTGCCATTTCCACAAACAGGGACAGACTGCAGTATCTGGATTTTCAGAGCAAGTGGCAGTAACCTGGACACAGAGACTGACAGGGAAAGTAGTTAAAACACTGTTTGGAACCATCACAATCCCTCCTTGTAACAATGCTTCAGCCTCTTCATTTTTATTGCACTAGTTTAAGTATGTAAGAATGTCAAACATTTGATTTGGTGATGCTCTGTGCAATTATTTGCTGAGTAAAAAAGACCTGTACTTTCCAAACCTGAAGTGTGTGCGTGCCAAAACAATTATGTCTTTGTCAAAAGTTTACATAT
The DNA here is from genome assembly GCA_022829145.1 of Albula goreensis. Lineage (NCBI taxonomy): Eukaryota > Metazoa > Chordata > Actinopteri > Albuliformes > Albulidae > Albula > Albula goreensis. The sequence continues at coordinate 14,316,940 of CM040747.1, read as the reverse complement.
CTCAATAAGTGACTGATTCAATACCCAACTTGCTCTTTTGTTTTTGTTATGAATTTCGCTCTGTAAATCACCTCGAGGTTCCAGTTTGTGCCTCAGGTGACTTCACTGGTAATACCCAAACTTTTCTCTCCAAACATGAACAAAACCTGAGGCATTCTAATATGTCCCCAAGCATATCAGATGATTTTGTATATTCATAGTTCTATCAGTGCTGTGTCAGACCACATAGCAGATTATGTATAATTGTTGATGCCCTTGCAAAATAATGTTAATATTATAGATGATAATTGTCACAATGATATCACACAAAATCCTTCCATCAAATATGTTCAACCCACTCATAGTAGTGTATTAACGGAGGAAAAATTTCCTATTGTGTCCCTTTTACTTTTGTATTGATTTACCCTCCCTATAACTTCTGTTTGCATGGATAGATCAAATTTGACTCTGAAACTGCTATGATGACAATTTTAAGTATTCCTCTTTTCCCAACTTCCCATTTTTTCACTCTCTCAGGTCTCTATATCTTTTTGCAGCTGTAAATAACCAGTGCTTAGTGCAAGTTCATTTCTACATTTGAAGCTTAACAATTAGTTAATATCAAAGTTTGAGGAATTTATTGATGATTTTTGTGTTGGCCTTTCTCCTCTTACACAGCAGTTCTTGAGTTCTGGAGCTTGTCACATGGCCTGGGCTGCCAAAATGTATTTTATTCTGGAACTTGTTGTTGGTCGGTGGCTAATATCTCAGGCAGGCTTGTGGAAGCTAAACATGTTAATATTTTGACTAAAGACCAGATCACACCTCTTAGAAACCATCCTCCAACCTCAAATGAGCAGCGCTATCCCCAATCCAGAACCTCTCACAAAATCCATGATATTTGAAAAGCTTGTCATAAGATAGTGACCCATTCTGAGTCACATGTCCACTTTAAAATAGGCTGATGAGGAGACTATTATAAAGGTTATCAAGGTTAAATCTTGATATCCTGACAAAGTTTGGCCTTGCAGTTGTTGTAGTCTGTTATAGTAAATCAGACACAATAACTCTCCATACAATTTGTCACTACCACTAGTGTATTCATGAGAGAAGCTACTTGCATATTTTGCATTATATCGGATCAGTACAATGGCCACATGTGTTCTGGGCAAAGCACCAGAAGGTAATCTAATCCAATTTGCAATAAATAAAGTTTTTTTTAATCTTTTTGGTTTATTCATGATTCATGATTTTGAAGTGGAAAAACCTTGACCGACACTGAAAATAATTTTTTATTTTGTTGAAATATTCTTGGCATGATTTGCAGCTAGCTTTCCATTTCCAAGTCTGGTAAATGCTTTCATCCTTATTCTCAGTGCCACATTGCAGCAACAGACCTGAACTGCTAAATATGTAAAGATAAACTCCTCAATGCAAACATTACAAAACAAAGTATTGAAAGGTCGTTGCAACTGCAGAAGTATTTAAAGAACAATAAAGGTAAAAGTGAAACTACACAGTCATTTTGGGAAGCACCGTTCTTACCCACATGTAATTTTTATCTATCAATCAGCATTGCATAGCATTCATCACTCATGCCATTACAGTTAGAGGTTATCAACATGCTGTATTCACACTAACACTCTTGCTGTCTGTTCTCTAATGGGTTCCATTTTTTTACATTAACTCCATCAAAAAGTGTTTTTCAAACATCATACGCTCATTGCATATTTTATGGCAATCTTTTCTATTTCATCAACATTGCATCAAAAAGAAAAGTTGTGACAGTTTAAGATATGTACCAATACTTCAATGCTTTTGCTTAGTTCATTCTGTATATACTCAAAATGGTAAAATCTAAGAAAATGTACAAAAATAAAACATCAAATAAATGACAAAATCTATCCTGGAAAAGCAGCCATGCCAGCTTTCTGCATTACTTGAATATTTGTTCTCCATGACTTACAACATTGTGGAGGTTATTCTAAAATGTATATGGATGAGTGAATCACAGATCACTGAATTCTCAGACCTACACATTGACCTCTCTGTTTCCAGTGGTTTTGAGAAAATACCTTTTTAGATTTGATAGTGTTTATCTGATTGTATACTGTTAAAAAAAACAGACCAAGAATGCATCTTAATTGCTTTAAAAAAAAGCAATTAAGTTTGCCTTGCCTTATATTTGTTTGGTCTTGATTTGCAAAATACACCATAGTCATTAATATGAACGTATTCAGGATAATTAATTTCTTTAAAAACACTGTCTCAGTGCTTGCTTTTATTCATTTTAGCATCATGCTCATTGCAAAGTTAATGTCAGATATTAATCACTTCCTTATATATTTATGGTCAGTCTTTAATTAAAAAAATAGCTGCATTATAAACAAGACAGAAGTCATTTATACCTGTAAACAAATTGAACAAGAGGATATCTCCTAGCATACCATTGAACAGTATAGCAAACTGCCACTATTATAAAAATGTTTTGCCAACATGAATAATCCTGGTGGCATCTAAAATGCCTCATATCCTGTCCAGCAAATTGAGTGGATTGTTGTCTGTTGAATCAGCTGCGTCATATAGGAGATAAATCTGTCAAGTACAAAAATTCAAGTAAATTTCCCCTATGCTTGTGATAGCAGTATCACCTGTATTTATGTCTTTGTCATTCTCAACACTGCAAGTGGTAATGACTGTGTCTGAACACACCCTTGGGTTTGCTTAATGAAATACATCAAGCATAGCTCCACAGTAGTTTTCCCGCACTTGTCATTCACATCTAATGACCTGATCAATGAATCAATTAGCTCTGTGGGCCTCTTGCCATAGTTTCAGTGTGAGTTAGACATAATGGCTTCAAATAAGGTTTGGGTGGTAGGGGTGGGGGGGGGGGGGGGGTGTGTGTGCTGCAGCAGCAAAGAGTGAGAGCTGAAGGAAATTGTAATTGATGTTAATGGAACTCCAGTGCTCCTGTCATTTCCTTTACAGTCTGGCTATCCAATCACAGCAGTCTTTTCATTATTAGAATGTAGAATTCTACAAACCAGTCACATAACCTTTAAATACACACCTATATTGTTGCTGCGTGTTTGGATGTTTGGATTAGATTTTTTTAAACTTTATAATGTACAAAGGTGTGGCAGTAAAATAAATAATCTATTTTAATCAAAAGTGATTATTATGTTCAGAAATTTGATTCATGTGAAAGGAGGGATCTATAAATGCAACTAAGCAGCCACAGTTACAGGTTAAATTTTAATCCCTCTTAAAAGGTAAAATATGGGTGATGCAACACAGAAAAAGCAGCATGGCAAAATAAAGCTATTTTCTCATCAAATTAATACTTGCCCTTGTGCCAATTGTGCTGTTGGACACAAGAAGACATGAAAACTTGCATAGATGCTTCAGAAATTCAAGTGTTCAGGGTCAACAGATACTTTGTGTTGGTAGTTTATGTCATGTCTGCAGTCATGACACATTAAGACAGGTTCAGCTCCCGAGTGACAATAGCCAGGGCATCTACAGGTCGGCATGCAGGCAGAAGGTCAGTACATCTAATTAACAGCTTCCTGTCCCTTAGGGTGCCACACAGGCACCTGCATATTAACATGTCCAGAACCAGCACAAGCCCACCCTGACATTCAGTCCATGTTTACTGCAAGCCAGTCTGTATGCTCTTGAAATGGAAACATAATAGTACATTTCAGCCATTTAGCCAAGCTGTCGCATTTTTTATGACTCTCTGCTAGTCGTATTTCACATACGTGGCATAAATCTGATGGAAAAAAGATGGTCCTTGCTTTTTCAGTTTATCACTTAACATAACCATATTTGTTATTACTTTTGTTGTAAGAGGAAGTAACTCATTCCAAGCACAAGAGCACTTTGCTTGCAGCAGTATACCCCATTTCAACAGGAGTCATGATGAAACAAATTTACTGGCTCAGAATGAGGGCATGCCTTCAACTTCATTCCCTACAATAGATGGGGAGAAAATTCAGATGGAACCTCTTATGATGTCGTTGCAGTTGCCGGGTTTACCTTCCATAGGCAGAGACTTGGTTTGTCTACAAATGCCCTGATTTGCATCCTCTCAGAGGGAGAGAGCAGCCCAAAGCCTCCCTACATGCAATGCTGACTGTCCCATTAAGGAACTGATAATGCAGGACAAAATGGCAAATTAAGGTAATCAGATCTACAGCCCATGTGAATGTCAAGTGTTGACATTGTTTTATTCGCCTAATCCCCTTCTGAATATTTCCCCTTTCCTATAGGTGGGGATGGGTGTTGGGGCCAGGGTGGAGAGCTGTTGAGGGATTTAGACAGGGATTTAAAGAGCTGAAGACTTCTTTTTAAAATCATTTAGGCAAAATCAAAGAGAGAAAAGAAAGAATGGAATGTAAAAAGAATGAAATGGTTTTGGGGGAAGTACTTCATGCTACTATGGAATGCATGGATTATCCCAATGTGTGCTTGCATGTCATTTGAAAAATCGCATTTTGCAATTCTGTGGTACAATCACAGCACAAAGGCTTATATGTCTTTCTCTGTGCAGAGAGGACATTCGATAATGACAAAAGCATGAACATGTTCTTTGAAATTCAGACAGGTGCACAAATAATTCATGAACCAGGCTCAAAATAACCCTCTATTCAATGTTTTAATACAGCCTTCTGTGCAGTTAGGCTGTGGTCCAAACTGACAAAGTCCTATTTAGTTAAAATCAAGAAAAAGATGCCAATGTAGAGCCAAAAAGCAAACACTGAGCTCATCTATTTGCGTCCCTGTGTCTATTAATTCTGTTTGTTTGAGCAGTGCAACTGGTTCCTTCACACCAATACATATACTACCTTGAAAGGCGACAACTTACTTGGACAAAGGAAGGCAAGGGTTTACAGAAGGCCTCCTACCAGCACTCTGCCTCCTTGCATTGTGTGCTCTTCTGGGCACAGACCGCCATGGCATTAAGGTTAGTTTGTCAAACCTGTTTGGTGAGAATTCAATACCACCGGCGTCAAAGAGCAGTGGAATAAAAAGCAACGTTTGTTCGTTAGCCAGAGAAGAGAGACTGTGTTCTGTGAAAAAAAGAAGCAAGGCAAAAGGCCTGCATTTTACTCAGAACCAAGAGTGGTGCTGGGAGATGAGGGTTGAGCAGCAGGCGGAGAACCCAAAACCTTAAAGAGATGCTTGGGGTTTTTGGGCTTCCTTGTAGAGCAGGTTCTTAGGCAGTAGATTAGGGGGTGGGGTGGGGTGGGGTGGGGTGGGTGCTGGGAGGGGGTTGGGGATAGCAGGGCTGCTGTCTGAGATCATCTCACAGGGAGAGGATTATGATTAAAAAAGGTGAATAAGTCTAAACAAACAGAAGGCTGGTCAGCCCTGGGCCCTCCAAGTTTGGGGTCAAGGGTTCAACCTCAGGCTGTGCTCAGCTCAGCCGACCTATCACTCGAAAATATTTTCAAGGGAGGACCTGGAGTTGGGGAAGGAGGGGGGGTGGGAGCAGGACAATACAGGTCACAGGGTAGTGGGGGAGCTACTCTCTCTTCTTGAACTTACTAAGGGGAAGAGAGAAATTTCTCAGGGTTCAGACTGACAAGGAAATATCAGAAGACAAGCATGCCCTGCAGGCTCTCAGCACACATTAGTTCTCAGTTGGCCCAAGTCTGTGCTTCTATACAATGTGAATACCAAGTGAGTACCGGCAAACTACAGTAACTGACAAGCTTACTGCATGCACCTGTAGCTAACATAGCACACATGTATGGATTGGTAATGGGACGTACACTACCAGACTTACTCTATTCCCCTATGATGAGTATTTGGATTGGGTGTTACAACTGAGAGTGAGCGGCCAGAGGGGCAAAGATGTGTTTATGTAAGAGCGAGCTATCTTCTTCATGATTCCCATGCATGTACTGGCTGAGGGATCACTCTCACAAATGGGAGACTGTGTCTTTTCAGTGTGAACCTTGATTTACCTGTCTGGGCATATTTGCACATATATTTCTATTTCAATGACAGATATAAACCAGCACTAGCCCCTGCTGACAGGCCTGAGGTGGGCAGAAGGCTGACTTGGCTGTCAATACCCATTCATCACAGCCTTTCCCAAGAGATTGGTGCAGTAAGGAAATACAGTCGTGAGACACACTGCTCCTCCCTCTGTTTCTCTTCCCTCAATGGTAATCAGAAGTGCTAGGGAATTCAGACATCTTTAAAGTTTACTGCGGCTTATGTCAAATAAGTCTGAATTGTCTCCAGTTGCTTTTAAAGCAAAATCAATGAAATGCTTACTGTTTCATTTTTATTTCCTGTTCCCATGAGAGAACAAGATAGATTATTCATTTGACACTTGAGAAGAACATGCAAGAGTCCAGTAAATGGGAATGATGAATGATTCACTATTTTTCTTTTCTTTAGATGGGTTCAAAGTTGCCCTTTAAGATTAATCACATGCCATAGGCCTATAATGCAAATGACAGTTATTCAAATGTTCTTCTGTACTTTCACAGAAGTGATTAACAGTCATGAACAATCCCTTTATGGAAGCATGCCTCAAACAATATGGAGCATTGTTAAACTTTGACGACATGAGGATTATAATTAGGAAAGCTGACAAAAGTCAACAATGGGAGATATGCATTCCTTTTATTTGTCACACTTGTCAGACATTTTGTTTTAAAAGTTGTTGATTTGATTCTATGTGATATTTTATTTCAATTATGACTTATCAGGTGTCTGAAGAAATAACGGATCTAAGTTGCTTGTCCTTCCATTCAACATTTTCCTAAACAAATAATTTTATATTATATTAATGATGGCTACCCAACTGAATGTGGTCAAAATAAAAATGAATAAATAATGACATGCACAAGCAATATTCTAAGCCAAGCCAACTGTGCATAAATGTATGTGGCCAACAAATATTTTAGATAATTAACCCTGAAATCGTCAATGTAAAAAACAACATAACACATAAGCCATTTAAATTTTAGTGAACATGCATGCCCTTGCAAAGTGTGCAGCGCAGAGCCCCAGGGTTAAATTAAGTCTCCAATATTAGTTTCACAAGTTGTTATGTAAAGGAAAGGGAGTGTGTGTGTGTGTGTGTGTGTGTGTGTGTGTGTGTGTGTGTGTGTGTGTGTGTGTGTGTGTGTGTGTGTGTGTGTGTTTGTGTGTGTGTGGAGTATCCAAATCTCCATGGCCAGATTTCACAACTCAAAGCATTTCCTTGCACTCTCTCCTGGGAGATCTCTATGTTTTTAATATACTATTATTATTCTAGGACCCTTTGTTTGCCAAACCTTTCTCTTTCACTGGTCACCATGGTATCCAGCCATTAGCATGGAAAAGCTTGTTGAAGGACAGAATAATGGTGGAGATGGAATATCAGGAAGTTAACCTCGGGGGGAGGGGCAGGAGAAACTTTAGGACATGTTCATTGTGAATCCCAGTTCTATTTCCACACCAGAGGAACCAGAATAGAGGTACAACAGGTGTGAAAGCATAACAAAAGCTACATTTTGCAATAACTCTGCTTCCTGTTCGACACATTCATAATAGCTGTAAACAGAACGGAATGTTTAACAACACACCGCCAGATCTGCCCTACAAGGCAATACTAAGGTAATACTATTTCAAATATAACCAATATATACATACAGGATTTCCTACCTCCTCACTTTAACACCAACTGAACACCCAGATAAGGTAGATGGACAGGGCTTTGAAAAAAACGTTCTAGCTTCAGGGATAGACACCTGGGTCGATGGAATACATCAGAGTGGGATTGGGAGAATCAGGTTTTGTTACTGAAAGAAACTTGCTGTCCTTTGTTCCCATAACTCCCCATATTTGGTGGAGGTTCAGCGGCTTGCTCTGAGGCAGCCTGCTGATTTCTGCTACTTGTCCCCATGGTGAGAAGTACTTTACTAGAGAATGAGGAGGATCTCGCAGGCCAGGGTTACTGGAGGGGCCCCACTCAGGGTGTCTGCCTGGCAGTGGTGCTGGGGGCCGTTTGCTGCATCATGCAAAATGGCGTGAAAGGTATTCTGTAGCAGGCAAGGGCAAGACAGAGCTTGTTGCCCGTGTTATCTGACCCCAGTGGTGGCAGTTGGCAGGATAGGTTTCAGCCTGTGTAAATACAAAGTGACAGTGTGGTATTGTGATAAGACTGAGACAGGGAGGTATAATTCAAGGGGACTGGATTGGCAAGGAAGAGATGGTGGGCAGTGTGAGCCGGCCCTGTAATGAGATCTCAGCCTGAACTGTCCGCTCCGATTTGTGTAAACAAAGAAAAGCGGCAGCAGTCGAGTGAATTTGTGTCCTTTCTAAGCACTTAGACTCTGCCAATAAATTGCTCCCATTATATTTACAATAAGGCTTTTATGGATGTTTTTGTCTTCAGAGAGAATTTTCTCATAGTATCAAATAATAACTCTCAAGAGTTATCACTGGCAAGACAAATGTAAATAGGAATACATTTTCTTTTAAAGATATTTAATTGATATATTGCCCAATTGATACTTTATGTTTGCTTAACCAAAGAGGAATTAATTTTTTGTGTTAAGCATTGGAAAAAGCAAAATGGAAAAGATCCCAACAGTTTTGAACTGAAGTGTTTAATGTAAGAGCAGGTAATCTGCTTTGTGTATTACTGTTTATTGTGTATTGTTGTTGTTACTTTCATAAAAAAAAAACAGTGTATGTGCCCACTAATTTTGAATGGAAATTTGGTATCTAACACCATTTAACATAAAAGGTGTCAGTCTGAGCCTGACCACTGCCAGCATAATTCAACATGTGAAACAAGGGAAGGAGAAAAAATGAAAACAGCAAACATGGCTGGCAGCACTGTGATGTAGCATATGGCACTGGAGGAGTGGGGAGGGAAAGGGTGGTGGGGGGGCAGTCCACAGGGCTTAAGAGCGAAATGAAATCTCCGGACAAGAGAAAGGCTAAGTCTGTCATACTATCCGTTTTGAGTGTGTACCTCAGAGGAGGCCCAAGCCACTCACCCTTTCACGTGGACCTGACAGACCTTGGCAGCCGGTGCGCCATGTTGGAAATGGGTCCACAAACACGTTTTAATTATTCTCAAAACAAAATGGTGGACATTGGGTGACAGTGAGAGAGAGAAAGAAAAGGCAGGGATAGAAAGAGAAATAGAGAAAGAGAGAGAGAGGGGTTGGGGGGGGCGGTTGAGGGGGTGCAATGAGGGGAGGGGAGAGGCCAACCTTTTGCCGCTTTGCAGGTCTCAGAGATGCCTCCCCTCTCCCCTCCTGTCGCCCGCCGCCAGTGCATCACTGGGGCATTGTGGAGCAGTTGCCATGGTGATGTGGGTCAGAGCGCTGATGTGAAAGCACCCTGTGGATTTCAGGCTGGCAGTAGAGTGAAAGCAGCCCAGGCTGGAGCCGACAGTAAACTACGGCAGAATCTAGGTCACTGGGATTCTCCACAGCCGCAGCAGCCTGTGTCTGAATTGTGCTGAATTTGGTGGGGGGTTGTGGGTGGGGGGTGGAGTAGAGTGTGGGGAGAGGGATGGGGATTTGGGATGAGGGGTAGGTGGAGTATGATAGGCCTGCTAAATCACTTAAATATATACCAAGACATATGATCTGTTAAAAAAGAGTGCTCAGCATTCAGCCGTTCCTCAGGCTTCAAGTTTTTTTTTACATTTGTGGGTTAGCAAAGGACAAAGGTGCTCCTTAAAGAGGCAAACATGCATGATGGATTCAATATAAAAGCCTGAAGGTGAACAGTGCTCCTCAGGTTCACATCGACATTTAGCTGTCAGTTCAGCAGTTCATGGCTATATGTGTGAGCTGTGCCAGTACAGACAAGTTTCTTCTACGCATTGTTGGAGAGTAATATTGCTCCATGCAGCCACAGTGCTATCTCCATCAACAAAGTCCATGTTTGTAACAGTGTTTGGTTTGAAACAGCATCAATTGTAGCTTACTTCTGAAAAGCTTGTTGCTACTTACGTATTTTAAACAATGAGAGCTTAACTGTAACTTAGTTATTTGGTTATGAGGGATGGTTTGTAGCTTAGCTAACTATATTTTTATGTACTGTGTGCAAAGAGCTTCCCTAACATTGCATCTACCCTGAAACAACCAGTTGAAGGTTTTAACAACAATCCATCATCAATGACACCCATTGAATTTTTAAATCCATAAAGAGTTCATCAAATTTTGTGGGAAAATGGATCAGAAAGAATTAAGCAAGCTTAAACAAGCAACGAGACTGGTGTCTGTTTTTATTATTTTTCTGGAATATCCTTTAATTCTCTGGTTAAATGCCTCCCATATGCCCGACATCAGTGACCTAAACAGAATTTTGAAAGAAAGCCTCCTTATCTATGATAACACATCATTGCCTGTGAGAGTAAATGACATGAAACATTTAAAACACTATAGCTGTCATTAACAGGTGGTGGTGGTGAGATCAAAAATAAATGTCTTGGAATGACAGGTGAACCATCCATTAATTTTACTGGCCAGTGGGGCATACCCAATTTCAGGGTTTTCCAAAAATAGATTATTAATGCACACAGTACATAACATTTTAACACCTTTGTTGATCGTATATCTTCCTCATATTCTTTGCATTATTCTGTCAAATGCCACTAGTATAATAACTATTATAATTACTAACATTCTTTTAAAAACTGATATAAATTTCTTACAATCTCACCACAACACTGCTATAACTCCTATTGGATAGCTCTGATGTTAACAATAAAAAACAGGGACTCGCCCACCTTTACACTGCCAGATCCATACTAAAAGGACATCATTTTGCACAGATTGTTTTCTTGGTTCCTTTTTTTACATTTTCTCCACAAATCTCAGGAAAATATGACCACAGCTCTTAAATATTCTTTCAACTTACGCTACAGGCCAGAAGTTTGGGCCCACCCTTGGATTTTTAAAAAAAAAAATAAGTGATACACTGCTTTTTCAATTCAATTTTATTACAAAAAATTATTAGAAACACATACAAAACAAATGTAACTGACTGGTTTTGAAGTGTAATGTAAGAATATACATCGTAAGTGCAACTTAAAGAATGCAAATGCTTAAAAACGAGTTCAATAAAAATAAACAGCCCTTTATCATAGTAGCTCAGCAACTTTTGAAAATAACTTGTCCAATCCCTCCCAGCACCTTTTCAATTCCACAGAATTCCAATACAACGTGAATGTCAATGCACTAAAGACAGACTGATACGTCTTCTTCAAAACCAATAGTTCGAGCCTTTATGGCTAAATGATGTGTTACTACAGGCTATAAAGTATCAAAAACTGGTCAGTTACATTTGTTTTAAGCATTTCTAATATTTTCTTGTAATAAAATTTTGAAAAAGCAGTGTATCGTTTATATTTTTTTAAAGCCGAGGGTGGGCCCAAACTTTTGGCCTGTAGTGTAAAAGTACATAAAAGCTGTTTTACCAGGGAAAGGTTGTTACCTTGTATTAGAGCTCACCCAAAAATGACTGTAAACAGACTTTACCCAACCCAAACTGCAGATGCCCTTTTCACCATTACCATAAGCTTTTTAAACAAGCGTATGCATCTATTCACCTATATATAGGGCTGTAAAGTGTTATTGCATGATATGTACCTTGTAGTGTAAACCAGAGACCTTCCCCAAGCAAATGTTCCTAATAGAACCAGTGGCTGAACAGGTTCATTTTCCACTGTTGTTAAGGAAGGCAGGGTGCATCAAGTCTTGACTGAGATTTTCTACCAGGATTTCATTGCTTTCACTCATGTTCCACACAGTACTGATCTTGCTTGCATTTCCACTGATGGCAGAACAACAACTAGCTCCAACAAAGGAAAAAAGTCGATCACAACTGTGATCGTTATAAAAGCAAACAGCTAATGGAAATGAATGTACTGGCCTAAAACACCCATCTTACGTAACATTTATGGTCACAGGTCAAACACAACTGAAATTGATAAAACTGAGTGCAGCTGTGCTACAGAAGTTACAATGGGGTCAAAATCATGAATAATGCATAAAAACAGTCAGCTGTGTCTTGTTATTTGAAGCTTGAAGCAATGATACTTTTTGGAAGTTTTCCATTTTTCTCTGCATCTGCCTTTTGCAGCTTTAAAAATCCTGGAGCCTTCTTCTTACCAAAAGGTCAACATGTAAACCCAAGAAGCCTGGTCAAATTCCAGCACAGATTGAATTGACACGCTGCCTTAATTCTTCCTTTTATGTCTACATTCTAATGTAAGACATCAATTACTTCCTCTTCATAGGCAGAAACATGATCCCTTAAAAAGATCCCACACATTAGTGAATCTATCCTGAGAACATTCCCTCTGTAAACTGGAGCGCTGGTACAAGAGGTGAGGTCAAAATTCAATATCTGTGTCTAATTGAATTGGTCAACCATAAAGGAAAAAGGGCAAAAAAGTCTAGTTTAATCACAACCCCATTATGCCTGAAGCATAGGACTGAGTTTGTGTTTGTCAATAAGTTGGCTTTGCTTTCCATATGTGCATGTCTTATCCAAAAGCTTGGATTTATTTAAATTAATTGGCAATATGTAAGTGATGTGATGTAGTGATCAAGTGACAAGTTTTAAAAATAAGGCCATCATTATGAAATGTAATTGGTGGAGATCTGAAGTAATGGATTTCAGCAAAAAAAAAAGGATTTAAAATATTTACTTGAAGTAATCTAAGGGATGACTTCAATGACAGTGCTTAACTAAATTATGTGTCCATACAGACCACTGCATTAATTCCTCTCAATGACATGGCTGCTATGTGCAGGCATCAGCTTTCATCATTGAGAAGTCTCCTATTCCTCTAATAGCAGGTAGTACTACTGTAGTACTGTGTGGCCTTAAATGAGGAGAACAGCAAGCTTCTGCAGCAGCATTGTATGCACAGTGTTGGGGAAGCTACTTTGAAAGCATAGCTTTGCAAGCTACCAATTACTTCATACTGAAAGTTCTTGAACTACTACTACTTTGTAAAAAAAATTATAAAATTGACAATGTACATGTGATATTATATTATATCACAAAATATAATTCAAAAAAAGTTACATGTCAGCAAAAAATGCCACTCAGCTGAGTTTATTGAAAAAGTGCTCACTTGTTCACAGGTCATACATAAACCAAAAAAACAAACAACTTCTCTGAATATTTGTTAATACATAGCAATAATCAATACTTGTGACTAATTGACACCTAATATATTCAAGTTTAGTTTCACAAATTCAGATTCAAAACATTAAAAACTACAGCCAAATATTTTTCATGGGTGAGCTGACAATCCAGCCTCCTGCTTCCTGGAATACCCCTGAGACCTAAACATGCACTACATAAAGGTGTGTGGTGTGTGGTGGTGGCTGCCTGACGAATGCACTGCCTGGGCATGCCTTCACAGCGGGCAGGATGCAAGAAAAAGGGGGCAGGGCAGGTCAAAGAGGGTTCAATTACAGTAGAGAAGCAATGGTAAAATAAAAATAAAAAATCATTCTTTTCCTTTTTTGGCCTAAATTGTTTGTAGTCTCAGTAGCTGACTACACAAAAAATGGCAAAAAAGAAATGTAACTACTTGAATCACCATGCAAATATAAATGTAGTTGAACTACCAGCAAGCTACTGCAAAAAATTTGTTTAACTACTAGTTTAACAACTAGTTTTACATGTAGGTCACCTCTCCCCATCACTGTGTATGCATTGCTGCCGATGTGGTGACTTCAGATTTATTATCTCTGATGCAAAACTGGTTGGAAGACACAACTTTTTAAATACAATGTAAATGTCTTAAATTACTATAACGAATGCATTATTCTGAAGTTACCCTTTTACACTTGAAGTTCCCTTTTAGGTCAAAGTGAATTTTTCTTTGACTGGGTTCTCCACCATAACAGACAAAGTCTTTATGAAGAGGGCTCTTGGAGTCATTTATCTTTCCTTCTCCAATCAGGTCATCTCTCTATCCACTGAGGTAACTGACACTTCAGGCAATACAGAACAATTGATTTTATTTTCTCCACTAAACATCACAAAGACAGCCTTGCATAGCATGTGAATAGGCCAGTGTTATCCATTGCTTTTAAGTGTGCCCGTTTCCAAAAGAAAGAGCTAAAATGTGAAAGAATGGTCCTGGAGCTAGGCTGGACAATGCTTTGTAATGCTGATGTGCAGCAATGAACATGGGGCTAATTGAGTAACTTTCCTCAGCAACAGGCTGAGTGAAAGCAGGAGAAACACACCACCGTGTATTATTATTCACCTCCTGAGTGGGTATTGTTTGTGGTGTACTGGTCTAACCAAAATGAAATTCCTCTGGACGTTTTAGCTGAATGACAATAAAGTATATTTGCAGGGGTAATTGAGAGACAGACTGATGGAATGGAAAAGCAGTGACAGTCACATTTATTAAGCGTGTGAATGTGTGTGTGTGTGTGTGTGTGTATGTGCATTCACACTGTGATTTTCAGTGTTAAAATAAACTCTGAGTTCCTTCAACTTTGACAAAGTACATTTCCTTATTGTACTTATTTGAACTTATGTGTGTTTGTATGACATGTGTACACATTTGTTTTAGCTAAATGAACATTGACATTTTTGTGTCTAGGGTGTGTATATATGTGTGATAGAGATAGAATGAAACTTTGAAGTAGATCAATCAAATCATCATTTGAATGTGCAAAACACAATGAAAATTCAACATGCAGGAAAGCCCAGATCTCCCGAAGGCACCAGCTCCCTATGTGATCCAGACTCTTGTAAATGGAGGAGTGGGTGGCATCTCAGAAGGCTTGTGTGGTAAAAAAAAATAACCACTATATCAATCATATCCCTGGTCTCTGAACAGTGTAGAGAAGCCATCAACAACTAATGTTTGTATATTTATCATCATGGCTAGAAATTTGACTGAAAAAAAAAACATTTTGGTCAAGACAAATGATTTATTTTCCTCAATCATAAAGCATATACAGTTCAGTAGCCCCTTACCATGGGAATATATTCACTTGGAAAGAGCTTGGGACTTTTGGAAATATGGATTTAGAGGGCATAATTATTCAGACAACACTAGATGACCATAACATACACAGAATTTCAAATGACCGTGCTAAACTTTGATTCAAGATATGTACATTGATTGGATTGTGCACACAGTGGAGGTTTGTGATTCAACTGTATGTGCCGGGATGCGTTGGGAGTTTGAGTTCCAACCATGCTGTTACCAGCTATGGCTGGTGGCCCATATTGGTAGGAAGTGATCGGCTTAGCCTTGCTTTAAAAAATAGGGGATAAGCCTATCAAACAAATCATTCTCATTGCTCTCTGGCAGCCTCTTTTGGCTGGCTACATGCCTGTAGGTCTGTGAAATGAACCTAATCACTACGTGTCCCATGTATATATGTGATACAATATGTGATTGGTGTTTCATCAGTGTGAAAAACAGTGAGTCTCTAAGAGAATTAGAGGAGTTATGTGAACCTCCTTTCTCAACCAATTTGGGGGAAATTCACAATTGGTTGAGTTGATAACATAGTTCATATTAGGTTATGAACTAATATGACTGTGGGGCCATTACTCTCAACACTCTTTAAAAACAACTGTGTAATAACAATGTTAATAACTTTGCCCCAGCTACCAACCACTGACATTACAGCAACATATGCAAACTGCAATGCAATATGTCTGGAAATAAGCATTTGGCAAAACAGGAACTATCCCTGCTGGCACTGGCCAGTGTGTGGTGATTTCCATAATTCTGAAACCAAGGTAAATGTAACTATTATAATCAGAGTAGAGCTGGGGGGAAATTGAATGCTATCTTTATTATAAATCTACTCATGAATAGTTTTTTAACCTATACAAATGAACATATAGATAGCCACCTGGCACTACTTTGAAAATGTACTATGTTTTTTATTATTTAAAATAAATGGGAACATCTGGTAAATCATAGTCATATTCAAGTAGAAAGGTGTTCAAATGACATCATTCCCATACCTATCTCTCTGCACTTATAGTATATACAGTACAGTATACTGTGTAGTTGTACAAGACACCAACAAACAACACCTACTTTTACACAAACAACACAGCAAATTCAAATGTACAAGTATGGTCCATTAAAACCTTAGCTTGCAATATATTATTCATGACAGTAATCAGCGTGAGAACCTGACACTCTCATCCTGAGCGGCACATTCAATGTAGTCAGCTGCCTCATTTAGTACTGAATCATTTTCATTCCAGCATATAAAAGAAAAGATTTACATAAGCACAATTTCTACATCCTAGTAAGAACTGATTCAGTTTCCCAAAATATCTTCACCATGGAAACTCATTGTTCAGTGAGAAAATAATAATAATCATAGTTAATATGCATAACGTCTACCAAGGTAAGTTGCCTAGTAACAAGATTTGTATGGTTTCGTAAGCAATGTGGGGAAGACCTTTTATAAGATTTAGGTATCAGGAGTGTTTTTGAAGAATGTGTGGATGAGACCCCCTTAAAAAAATTTGGACCTTCTTGAAAAAAGAAAAAAGGTTTGAAATTTTCAAAGTAGGTCGCAGTTTAAATTAAGTGTTGTTTATAGATACACTAAAATACAATTATGACTTCATGAATTCAGAAAACTAACTTCATAACCATTCATAACTTGCTATCCCATAACATCTTAAATACACAATATGTCAAATGTGACTTTACCCCTTAGTAAGATTCCATTTTATATTGGATGTTGCAACAAATGCTTATGTAGGATGACCCACAGCATGAAAGATCCTAAAGGCATTGTATAGTATATTAAGCCTTAATGACGTTCAGTCTGGAAATGCAATTGAGATGGAGCACATACATGATGGAGAAACATTTTGATACTTGAGAGCTCTTACTGACATAATTAATGAACTCTTCATAATCAACACTTTGAGTGGACACAATTTGCTGAGTAGAACTTTGAAATTCTCCAGAGAAGAACCTGCAATAATTTGATCATGTGTTTCCACAGACATGCATTGTGGACAGTCTGCTATTTTGCTGCCATGACAGGTTGATGCTCATATTTTCTCAGGCCAACCAAACTGCAAGCAAAGCCACAAAATGGAGGTACCAATGGAGGTCACATAGAGTGCAGTTCAGGTCTTTCAGCATCTGTTTACCTGTAAACAAATGTAAGGCTTTTGTTGCAATTAAACAGCTATGCCAGGCTACTGCCAAGACAATGATTACAATGAAATACATCCAATATGGTCTGAAAATCCAGGGCTTAGTGTATGTGTGGCATTTTTTGTCCAAGAATTTTGTTTATGACCAATATTGAGAAGCTAGTGCATTCTGGGGAAGGTCAAACATCATCATCAGATGTGTAAAATTCTGAATGAGCAAAATGCTGATTTTCTTTGTATCTGTGTTTTTCAAGCAGCAAGAAAGGAAGAGGTGGACACGTCACATCAAAACACACTCTCTCTCTTATCCTATCTGCTTTGAAAATACAAGATGTGCTGTAAATCTGTAACCACTGCACCGCCGATTCCAAAAATGGAATCATAACATCTTTGGAGCCCTGGTGTGGGGTTAAATAAATATGTATATCTTTATTTCAGGAATGATCCCATTGTGATTCACAATCTCTTTTACAAGGAAGTTCTGGCCAAGAACAATCAAACAATAAAATCAAGATGTCAATTAAATCCAGCATCTATCATCCAACAAGTACAATCAGTGACTCTATTGTCCTTTCTTCTACCTTTATTTTACCATGTAAGGTGAATAAATAGGACAGAGACACTTTAAGAGAAAGGGGACAGAGACACTTTAAGAGAAAGGGGACAGAGACACTTTAAGCTTAATTTGCTTTTCAATAATCAATGTGTTTAAATAATGACCCATATGATAGATTTCTCTGAGAAGCAAAAAGGGACATTTTTTGCCATTTTGATGCTATTTTGTTACTATCTCTCTGTCTCTCTCTCTCTCTCTCTCTCTCTCTTTCTATGGATGTATATCAGATAATGCTCAAGAGAGGACAAACTCAGATCAGAATTCAAATGAACAGCTTAATCAAATCTTGGTAATTATAATCATTTTGGATGAACCCCAGCAGACATACTATGCCCCAGGAGCAGGATCAAGCCTTGGAAGGAGTGGATTTTACAAAATTACTTCATTTGAACAAAATTGCCTTAAAATAACTGAAATTGAGTACAATTAATCTGTGCCATGCATCTTCATCCCAATTCTTTTGCAGATAATAAATAAATAATGTGATTTTACAACATAACTACCCCAGAAATAACAATTATACTTGTTTTTGTTCAAGCAATGTGTCCTGGAAACATACAGTCAGTCCCTGTATCAAGACAAAGACTAATTTTAATTCTGTTGATCCTCAAACATTCAATTAAGCACTGTCAGTATGTCACTGTGAGCACATGCTTTTGTCTCCTCGTCTCCCCCACTCATCTCCTCCTCTCCTCCGTGCCCCTGAAACTTATCTATGAGTCCTCCCTCCATCCACTGTTCCAAAAAGGTAGGAGATGAGATTTTACCTCCTCCACTTGCTTCCTCCTCTCCTTCAAACAAAGATACATCAATGTATCCAACTGCGGTAGTGTTTTCATATTTCTGGGTGACATCATTGTGCTCACGACCAGACAGATTAAAAGACCATCCAACAGAATATCTTGATTGGCTTTGGTATCCAGGTTATTATTCGGTAATCAGTCGAAGTTACACAATTTCATCAATAGCCAAGATTGACTTTCATGAAGAGCTAATTGGATTAGCTGTTCCTATCTTCGTTTCATCTCCCATTTCCTCGTCTCCTCCACTTGTTTCCTCCTCTCCTACACTCGTTTCCTCCCCTCCTTTCCTCCACATACTTCCGGAGTAGGAGACGAGTGGAGGAGACAAGTGGAGGAAACAAAGAGACGAGAAAAATTATTGCAACCCACCCAATGTATTCACAAGAAGTAAGCAGTCAAAGGCACCCAATCTCTTGCCCAATCAAGAGACTGTTTATGCCTTTTCTCCTGAAATTGATAGGCTCAGTGGTAAGTGTGGGCTAAACCCATTACTGTAGAGTCATCAGTCAGATTGGAGGGTAAAAACGAGCATGAGCACACTTGAGGCACTGCCACTTACAACTTTTCAGTCCACTGGTTGAGCAGACCACCTATGTAGCAACATATTGTTGCAACTGATGAGATAAAAGCTATGCCATGGCAAGTACTCCTCCCAGCTTGGGAAGGATTCATAACTGGAGCAGTCTGGAATAAATCCAAAACAATGAACATCCCACCATTCTGAGTGCTCATTACAACGTAAATCTATTTCTAACCTGTAATAGTTGATATCCTTAAGAAAATGCTTTGCTTGTCTCATATTGAATGAAGCTATGGCTATCAATTATTGTATTGCAGGCAGTGAATATAACTGGTCTGAGGGGATGAGTATAGTGGAGTTACCCACACCCACACAGGAAAATAATACAATTATATTGAAAGGTATGGCTGTAAATTTCTTTTCTCTGCTTGTGCTGTGCTCATATTTAACAAGTACTAACTATTTCTAAATAAATCAAGATGATGAATTAAGGGCCAGATTTACTGAAGGATTGCAACTGCTTTGCAGGTGTAAAAGCAGCCACGAAAATGTCACGGTATTTACGTGTGAATCACTAAAGAGTCACAATGGGTGAAAAATGCTATTAAAATGGAATTTGCGATGACTGTGTCACTTTACGACTTTCCTCTCGATACATTGTAAAATCTGTTCATGCAGATGTATACCTGTGGTAATTTGTTTTTGTATACCGCCTGTTATCATGTCATATTTTCTTTACTTCCTATACTATTATATTTGTTAGCCTTTACCTATATCTTTTACCTGATCAGTAATTTAAGTTTAATTCTTCTTTATGTTTCCTCTCTACTTGCGCCTGGTGGATTCATATCCATTTTGCATCACCTTGTTATCTGGATGTGTAAGCCTGTCATATCAGACCTTTTTTATGGGCATCTCCTACCACAAAATTTTGACATGAAGGCATTTAATTTTTTGATTGCATAATTCACCATCTGTTAGTAAATCGGTCCTTAGTATTTTGGTGTTTGCGACCGCAAAAGTTCACTATATAGCGAATATTTTTGTGCTGAGACTATTCCTTAGTAAATATGGCCCCAAGTCTTTAAAAATTATAAACAGCGTATTCTTTATATGCCTTTTCATTTTTATATTTTTACATACCTCTGGTTTTATATTAGACAACAAGATCATGAACACCCCATTAAAACTCAACAAAGATTATTAATAATAATAATAATATAATAATAATAATAATAATAATAATTATTTAATCATAACTGTGTGGCCAACTTTCTCTTGGTATTTAAACCTGAAAGTAAAAGTATAAGTTTTACCTGACTGCTTTTTAATTACAGGTTTTAGAATTATGATGATCATGATCACACCAATGACAGATTTCATGACAGAACTTTACTCCAGTCATCACTTAATAGGATACTGGTGAGTCAAGGGTCCAATAGTTTATCCATGTTTACCCATGCGTGTGTTGAATTGCATTACTTGTCACTCTGACAACCCAGATTAGGCTGTTCTTCAGTGTTTATGTGTGTCACCTACACTTGGTGTTGTTTTTCAAGAGCAATGTAATCTTTCACCAGGCTTTTATGTTACCTGAAGCATGCAAAGGTGCTCAACTGCGTCACATGACTGCCCAGGAAAAAAATATTTTTAGAAAGTGTTTCTCTCACTTCCAAAAAAAATCAGTTTAATAATGGAATTTAAAAAACAAAGATAAAGGAGAGGTTGGTTTCATGTTTCATTTTTCATAAAGGTTTCATTTCAACAGAGGCGGGAGAGATGGCCCAAGGCTTAAAATACAACCTCTTCTCCTCTCTGAAATCCTCTGCTGACGCACCACTGAGACATAAGTCTTTCTGCCAATAGTGTTGTCTTGTAACTGAATTCCCCATTCGGGAAGAGAATCCAGCATCCGGTGTTGGAGCTATCACAGGAGACACCTGGAGGCCTTACATTCTGCTGGGATATGAAATCTCTTCAGGAAAAATCAACTCATAATACTTGACACAAATGGTGATAGATGTGTAGCTGTGTAAAGTAATCTACCCACCTTTTTTAGAAGAGATAAAAACCTTGAGGGGTATGCAAGATAAAGAACATTACTATTAATACTATCTCTGTATGGATTACATGCTATTTGTAATGGTTCTAGGCACACATTCCTTGAAACCATAATCAGTTTTTGAGTAATAGCTCCTAGTAGGTGTATTATGAAGGTATTGCCTACATTTCCAAACTGCTTAGCATAACCTTATGATCAGATTAATAACAGTACTTTGGGAAAAGTAATGCTAAAACTCATTTTTGAACAAGCAATAGTGATGAGCACAGAAAGACATGCATTCAGCCCATCTCCTCTCTGCATTCTGCAGTCCATGACTTGAGCTGTACAGTCACTGAATGGCGGGAATATGTACATGCACTTGTGCAGCTGGTGCAAGCAGAGTATGCAAACTTGATAAGCTAGAGGAGTTGTTTTTGTGCAGCTGCCCTCTTTGGGTGACAATACAACCAAATACATGCTGTGCTGCAGTGCTGAACATCAGACTGCCCTGGTTCACTCAGGATGCAACACTAGACCATGGGGTATGATACTACATTGACAATTATCATTGTTACGATGATTGTTTCATTTGCACTTTTCCTAGGAGGCCTTATTTTCTCCTTGAAAGCAAAGATATAAGTCATTATTGTTTACCTTTGAATGCTGCCAAGAAGAAGTTGCTATTGTTAATGTAATTGCCACATAATGTTTGTTCCACTTTAACTTAAAATATCAATGCAGGAGCAGTAGATATTGCAGCAGGGGGTATGCAAACAGATAAATAGGGTAGGTAAAAGCTTTAACTTCAGTAAATCAAGGGAAAATAATGTGTTTGTATTTGTTTGAATCTCAATTGTCCAAGAAAGAATTTGATTTTGGAAAAGTAATGCATGTAAACATTAGTACTTAACATAAGTATGCAAATCTACAATAATATCACTCCAGAGT
Source organism: Albula goreensis (assembly GCA_022829145.1). Lineage (NCBI taxonomy): Eukaryota > Metazoa > Chordata > Actinopteri > Albuliformes > Albulidae > Albula > Albula goreensis. Next base: position 14,294,861 of record CM040747.1, on the reverse strand, counting down.
GTAAATTATGTAATCATAAAAAACAGTGCTCAATAACAGAATCTACATTTCTCATTGTGTGGAGTTCAGGTTCAGGTCAGATGTTTTTTTTCATTTCAGCCCGTTATATGTCAATTACCTCTTTGTCACCAAGAACAGTCCTGATAACTTCATTCCTGCGGATCTCAAAGAAGCTTTGATTGGGGCATGGCTATTCTTTCCATTGAAACTCAGCCAGGGCAATTAGTTGGCTGTCAAACTCTAAATGCAGAGGACCTGGGGAGATTTGACTTGGGCCCCTTGCAGGACCTTTCAGAACCATTGAACAATCGCCATTTGAAATTCCAAGGATATGCATGTACTTGTGCCTATGGCAAATAACAGTGGTCACATTCCATTAAATGCAGACACAAACCAGCCTCTGGTGGCCAGCTAAAGCTTTGACAATCAGCCCTGATGTAATACAAGGCACAGAGTCTCAGTGGCTATCTTGGGGGGAAAATGGTCTATTTGGAACTGGGCTTTTATTCACAGGCTATTCAATGTAAGCACTCCATGTGTATAAAACATGTATTATATTACAGGGGCCCATAAAGGGTTTTTCATAAAATACTGTGCTGCGGGCTCTGCCATGAGATTTAACCCTGGGTTACATAACTGTGTGTGTGTGTGTGTGTGTGTGAGAGAGAAGAGCTGGCAAATTTCCCTCCCTGTCTTCAAAATGAATCATGAGCATGACAAAACATAATCAACCTGTTGAAAGGCATTATTTCATATCAGAAATCACAAATAAACTCATAGAGCATGTTCAGAATTTGACCCCATAACTCCACCCGTCATGTGAAAATGTTAGTATTCACCATTTCATTTCACCAAAACAAGTTCCCCCTTTGCCTTGATTCAATGCCCCCCACAGAAATGTGTCACGGTACATGCACAAATTGAGAGTGGATTGGGGATTTTGGGAACTTTTATTAGCCTGTGTTAGGCTGATTACGTTACTACCAGAGCTGCCAGGATGAAAAAATCATCCAATAGCCAAAAGCTGAGAGACAGAAAACATACAGCAATACTTTTGGAGTCAGAAGTTTGTGTATCAGCACTAATGCACACATGGCAGTGGCCAAGAGGGAAATGCCTGTATCAAATCATGCATGGGACCTCCCCCTCACATTGCATAACTGATATATAATTTGTGGATAATTCATTCAACACAAAGAAAACTAGTCAAGCAGTGACTTAATTATGCATGTCAATTTCCAGTGGCAGCTGGAGTGTTCTAGAGTGAAAGTTGTTTTTTCTTCCACTTCTTCAAAACAAAATATGGATAGTAAATGGTGTGTGAATAATTGTGTAAAGTATGGGCTCTGATATGTGCTGTGGTGCAATGCAAACTCCCTGTCGTGGTCCAGGGGAGCCTGAAAAACTGCACCTGTGGCCTGCTACTCTGCACACACCCCACTCCTCTGCCTCCGGCCTGCAAGGTGGATATGCTCCCCATTACATAACTACTTTGTGGATTAAGAGACTAGAAATGTAAATACAATATTCTGTGATTGGAGGGAAAGAGCCTGGGTGTTTTGTGATTGGATAGAAAACATCCACCTCTTAATTCCATTTTCTTTTCAAAGAAAGACTGCGAATGTGATGTCCTAAAATAAACACTGTAGTTAATGGGAGATGAGAAGCATCGGTGCAGCCCCCTGCTGCTCTTCCGCTGCTCTTGTGCTGATCTACTTGCAAGCATAATGCCATTTAGCTAGCTAGTGCTATTTAGAAATCTCCCATAACACATGCAAAACCTCCATGACATTCATAACATTTTATTTGTATAATATGCACAAATGTTTTTGTTCCAATTTTAAGCAGGTCACCATCCACCCCCCCCCCCCCCCGCCCCCTTACTGTCCCTTCTGGCACTGATGGCCAAAGCTATCTTCTTGATTTTGTTTCCCTTTTTTCCCATTTTTAAAAGAAGAAGAGTCATTTACTTTTCCAACCTGTCATAGAACGTTACAGTTTTACTCACTCCCCTGGGTATCATGGACTGGAGCTGCCCACTTGCTTCCATGATACGACTGAATTCCATGTATGCTGCAGGATGATTTAAAAGACAGCACTGGCACCTTGTCTTGTGGGATGACAGTAAGGCTAGAATATATTAGACAGCTTGCAGGTGTCTTCCAGGAGGGCTAATTAGATGACCCATGGTTTTGTTTCATTATGAAACCCTTTCATTGTGTGGAGCCCTGTGCCAATGATAAGGCTGTGCAACTTTTTAACCAAAGAAACTGGAACTCTGGCTTTAGCTCATTAAAGTGCAACACAAGGAGACTCTTGTTGCATCCTGTCATATTTTAAAGGTTATCTTCTACCTCCTAGTCACCTCCTCAGCCATATTCTCTTGTTTGAGCTTCTGGAGTCTTTATCTCTTTATTTTTCTGTCTGTCAAGGAATGACAATTAAGATTAATTTAACAAAATCAAGGTCAATTAAGTTTCATCTAACAAAATGCACCCATAAGAGTGTATGACAAGGAAAAGATACAAATAATTGCAGAGGACAGTAAGATGTGAAACATGGAATTGCAATGGCATTTTTATAAAGAAGTTGAGATTGTTAAAAGGAGAAAGAACCACATTACACATGGTTACATCATACAAGGACATTTTCCTCTCATGCCATAGTGAACACACCTCTCTAGCTCCACACTTCTTACATGCCAGCGCACAACCATCTACCTTTTCCCCCCCTTTGTCTTTCCACATCCCAGTACAACCAAGGAAACCCCTGTTTTACAAGGGGGGCCTAACATAAAACATTAATGTAAAGACAAAGACTGCCAACCGCCATAATGACATATATTTTGTAAGCAGAAATGGAACCAGGAGCACATTTTAGCCATGGTGTCATACATTTACATGTTAAACATCAGCAGCTGTAATTAGCATGCCTACCCTGTCAAGTACCCCTGGCCTATGCTGAGATACATTTCCCTTTTAGCTTTCAAACACCTGGGATTTTAAACCCCACCCTTCCCGGGGTCATGTTGGGTGAGTGGGCATTCTGGGTATTTTTCTGCAGTGATTAAAGAAGGCTTTTCCTGCCTCACACAAACTTCAGGTCATCTTGTGCCCTCAGAAAACCCAGTTAGTATGAACCTCATAGACTAAATATTTTAGCAGAAATGTGCTCTTACCCTACTGAGAAAACACATGAACCATTAAAATCATTGTGTCAAGTGAGGCTACCAAAACATTAGAATGCTTTAGGTATAGCAAGTAGGTCAATGAGTATGTGTTCTACTAAGTAAGATGTATTTCACAGAGGACATTTGGAATGTAATAACTGCTTCAGACTATGAAATGCACCCCTGTATTTCCAGTATTTTGCAAAGGGAATCTCTAGTTTTGTTTTTATCCTTTTGCGGCTGTGGTCTCAAAATCTGTAACAAAAACAACCCTCCAAAACTAAACCTTATAAGAGGGAATTCTTTCAGTTTTGTCTGAAGTGGTATATATTTCCTCCAGTGCTGTGCATGATTTATAATTCTGTTTAATCTTTGCAGGGTCTATTATTCATTATTTATGCTATCTACGGGTTTACTGCAAGGAAGCTTAGCATGTAGCATATGATTTTCCGGGACAGCCCTTCTGTTTGATTAAAATACTACATTTTTTCTACTTTTGTTTTTATGGTACAGCACCTTGTAACTCTTGTTTTTCGAAAGGTGCTTTATAAATAAAGTTTTACTTACTTACTTAAAATGTATGGCTCATCTAACATAGCAAAATCATCGCTCTGTATTGGACTCATATGTTTATTTGTATCTTATTTTTAAGCAAGACAAAAGTTGTCTTTGACATGGATTGTTAAAGGGAATTCTGACATGCAGATGTACAGAGCACTGAATCCATTACACACCTCTGCCAAGGGCAGGATCTCAGAGACACCATGAGCATGTACAAACCATCATATGACCGAACTGTTTAAGTAAAGCCTCAAAAATAAAGATCACTGATTTCATCTCAATAAGGAAGGGGTAATAGAGGATGTTTTTAAGTAAAAAAAAATGATTTGCAATTCAGTAAAATACACCACCCTGACAAGACTAATGGCAAACAACTATGCAAGTGAAAGCGTTGTAACTCTGTTAGTAAAGCATGGGAAAGGCTTCTGTTTGTCTCAGTGTCGTCAATCATGTCATGAGCAATTTTTATTGGGTCGCCAATGAATAGCAACAGGCTGTATGCTTCTGCTGAGCCGGTGGTTCTGAGAAATGTAATGAATACTATGGTGAGATGCATGACAATATTGTGACTCGAGATGTAGCTCCACATCGGGTCAACACCTGGCCTCTGAACGATGGCAGAGGAGTGACAGGGCAAGACTTTATCTGGCCCCTTGATCAGGAGAAAGACAAATGTGAGGGGAGATCAGAGCAGACACTGATGGCAATTACACAAAATGTTCTCTAAGGCTTTCTCATTCGTCTGCCTGTGACGCACAACCAATAAAAGGAAACATCTGTAATTGATGTAGAAGCTCTCAAAATGTGGAAAAACACCACTAACTCATTAAAATGCTTTGACAAACTGTGGCCACATCAGTGTAAACTACATAATATATGCCCCGATTCAAATTCCTTTATCGACCCCTGGGACACATCACTCTTTGTAATCACTTTTATCTCTAGTCTTCAACAAACAGCCAGACAGATTGAAATAAAGGCGGAGAATATTGATTTTGAAGATTACGTTTATTGTTTCCTTCCTTTTAAATGGAGTTGATTTATTATTTTTTCCTCTTTTGGGTTAATTGATCTGTTCAATGGGCAAAGATTTTGATGTCAAAGCTGAGCTTCAAACAGAGCTTCAGGCCAATGCATCCCAAATTAGCTCTATAGGGTTCAGGTCATCTGTTGCAGGACTCCATTTTCTCCTTGTTTACAAGATAATTCTAACACAACCTTGAGGTGTGCTTAGGGCTGTTATCTTGTTGAAAAACAAATGACGGTCCAACTAGGCACTGACCATACAGGATAGTGTTGCTGAAAAATGCTGTGGTAGCCATGCTGGTTCAGTGTGCCTTCAATTATACACAAATCTTCAACAGCATAACCAGCAAAACATCCCCTCACCATTACACTGCCTCCCACATGCATCACAGTGGGCACCACACATGCCAGCATCATCCATTCACCTTCTCTGTGTCTCACAAAAACACAACAGCTGGAGCCAAAAATTTCTAATTTGGACACTCTACCTTGTCATGACGTAAATGATTATCTCAGGTGTTTAGACTAACAAAAAAGGTTTTCAGGATAATATATATTACTTGTGGCACCTGCAATCACTTTGCAATTACTCTGTCTGTTAATATTGTGTACCTATAACATCTTTTGCTACTTAAAGCAAAACCTCAAACTGGCGTACTGGCTCAAAAAGACCTTTTTTCCAATAAAATGTTTGTTTTGGAAAAACATTTTACATAGACATTAACTTGACCATTTATATTTATGTAAGAGACACATTTCTGTTATTTTAACATAACCCTTTTGGTTAAAATGGCTATAAGAATGAGAAATATATGAGTTTTTGTAGGTGTTTCAAAACTTTTGACTAGTCCAGTAGTTGCTTGACAAATGCACACACAGTTGGTGTTCCCCTAACTGGTTTTAGGAAAAAAAGGAAAGCAGTACGAGTGAAAACATGGGAAAAAGTCTGTGTCCTTGAGCAGTCCACTACAAATGCACTCTAAAGCTCTTCAGCAGACAGCAGATCCTATGGCATAAAGAGGTGCTTGACCAGCCAAACAGAAACAGATGTTAAATGAGCAAAAGAGATGCTCTCCAAGCTCTTATCCTGTAACCTCTGATGAGGAATAAGCCTGCTACTCTGGGCTCAGTCGCTCTGCACTAATCTATCTACGATAACAGCAAATCCACTGAAACCTCCTCTGGCTCTGTTAGCTTCCAATACTCTGTATACATATCCCACAATATGTCCCATTTTTTATACTTCCAAATGAAGCTGTCAGTATGTGTATCTTTAATGAAGATATACTTACCTCCATGCACATGACTTGCCAGTCTACCACAGTGTCTTCAAATGCTCCCAAGCAAGATATTCTTTTTACTGTTTTTAATGTGAATAAGGGTTGAGTCTCTCTCTCTCTCTCTCTCTCTCTCTCTCTCTCTCACACACACACACACACACACAGACACCAGTCACACATAGACACTCTTGCCAGTTGAGTGCTTTAAACAGATCCAGTCTCAGGGCAGAACTAATTGCAGCAGTGATCTGGGATGATCTGTGCTGTCAGCAGTGAGAAAGGTATTGATCCTTGCAGGCAGAGTCCCAGGGAGACCTCATCCTGCCTGATGGAACTGCAATAGAGACTACAGAGGGTGACACATTCTCTCATTGAGCAGTATCTTCTTCATCATGCTTATTTACTTCATCCTCACATATCAATTAGTTTGACTCACTTATCTCCTTTACTTGTACCAGGTAATAGCTTCCTGTAGCTGTTAAAGAGCCCCAGTTACTCAGATTACAGATGGGTCACTGTGATTTGATTTATTTTTACATGTATTAAATGAACAGAGGCATAGAGCGACACAGAGTAACAAACAATCATAAGGCTCAAGGGAGAAGCAGCACAACTCTTAATGGAAATTTACATGTAGACTTTCAATATGACAAAAGAAAACTAAGACAAGTAATTTGCTTGTGCTGTAATTAGAACTTAATTTTGTGTAAGGGCATTGTGGAAATCCTTAGCGGTCATCCATGCACTATGCATGCATAGATTTCTTTTCATTTTCTGGTTATTTTTCTTTTTGTATGATTTATTCCCTTGACAACACATCTCACCCATTACAGTAATGCATTTTAACTCAACCCAATGTGTCAGCCTCCTCAGATATCATGTTATTTTCTGCTACCTGGAAATCATCATGAAATCCATACCATCCATCCAGCCATCCAAGTTCCAATAATGATGTCACCCCTGCTTATCTAAGAGGATGACATCACTCCCTTCTTCTGCTCACTCCTGTTTGGATCTGAGTGACACACAATCAATTTAAACACTTTACTGTCCTAAATAAAGACATAACAAACAGAAAAAGGTTTAATGCAGAGAGATGTAGTACCACACTGAGTAACCATAATGAACAGAAAATGACATGCATTGAAAAGCAAAAGGTATTTTTGTAGTTTTTCTTCTGGCTTATTGTCCTTTTGCAAGGCTGCTAACGTTAAAAAATAACATCGCTGATGTGTGTATGTGTGTGTGTGTGTGTGTGTGTATGTGTAGTGAGAGAGATTAACAGCCTTGCCTCTAGCTTAAATATAAAATCCCATTAACAAAAGCACATTGTAACCAGCTCTTAATTACCTGTTAGCAAACTCAGACATGGATCTAATACTGATCTGTTTTTTTTTATTACATGCTGTAATTCACTGTTAATGACTGTGACCCTTCCCTGCATCTTCTATGATATTTTTTTTGTCATTTTCAACCAGGAAAAGGTTAAACACACCAATATAAAAATACAAATCCACTTATGTAAGGCTGTCTTGCTTGCTGCTTTTCTGGTGTGCGTTTCTTTGAGAATTAAGAACAGGATGTATTATATTGTTAGTGCTTTGCTAGCTATGCTATGTTTAGTTTTAAACATTTTGCTTTCTTCTGTAACAATTATGAAATAAATTTCAAATAATATTTTACTTAAAGAATAAATAAATACTAAGACAATCTTGTAGAGGGCAATGCAAACTGACAGTACAGAATAACTACACTTGCATAGTTATTTCCCATCAAACAACTTCTATAACAGGTCTCAAATCCTAATCCTCTCCCACGCCCATTCCACTCTACAGCACTGGACAGGAAGCAGCTTTACTTCTTTACAGTAAAAATATGATACAATTGACTGTGTCCAATTTCCCCGGCTGCTGCTCATGTCAGGCAAGTTGAGGAGGGGGCTGGGGGCTGTACTACCTAAACAATCACTCCACTTATAAAAACAACAGGTGCTCCCGAGTTGCACTGGGCCTAGCACTGCTATCCAGACAGTTGCCTCCACCACCCAAAACAATCTCTCCAAGGTGACTTCAGCGCCAATTTGAATGGATGCCAAAGAGCCTTTCCTTCCACCTACACCCCCCCCCCACACTCCTCCCAGCTGGGTCTCAGCAACAGCTGAAACAGGGTGGAGACTGACCTGATAGCACAGTCCCCCAGCCCTGCATCCCCCCGCCCCCTTCCTATCCCGTCTCTCCTCTTCCCCTCCCCCACATCCACCCTCCTCTTCCCGCACCATCCGCAGCCAGGACAGGCGCCTCCTCTCCCCAGAGGTGGCAAGCTGGCTGGAGTGAGGTCCCAGGCCAGGCTGGGGTCAGTGACCCAGCAGCCCAGAGTATGGCCGAACCCAGCTGAGGGAAGTGGAGAAGGGATGTCAGATTGCAGCACAGCACAAAAGACAGGTTTAATGGACACAGGAATTAAGAGGCAAACTTGTATTTAAAGGGATCATAAAGTGCTATATAACACAACTTCAGTGTTCCTTTGTCAAAATTAACAGGTAACAGAAAACAATGCACACCTCCAGACAGAATTGTTAGTGGCTTTTAAAGGTGATTTTTTCAGTAGTAAATCTGTTTTATGGTGGAATAGCTCATATGCACTACAGGTTTTCTTCAATATTCAAATTAAGTTCTTATATTGAAATTCATTTAACTAAATAAACAGGTTAATTAGATTCATCCATAACTAGACGGTAGGGTGCGAGAGTCAGTTAGCACAGGGCTCCCTGCTATGACAATTCAAATAGTTGGAATCAGTAAATACTCTTATCCAATATAACATACACCTGCACCCACATACATCCACAAATATGTACATATTATAATTTTGTATGGATGCCACTTCATGTGTATCTGCATCAATCTTTTAAAACTTTTGAAAACAACAAGAATAAGTCCTAGACTTGCAGTATCATTATGACCTCAGTGTCTGAGTAAGAATCTTTCCCTTAAATAAATAAAGGAATGCAGCAGGAGAGACAGCAAAGTTCCAAAACATGGGGTCAGACTGACTGCAGCTGAGGAGGCTTCTGCCTCCTGTCTGATGTCAGACCTGTTGCGCAGTCAGTCCATTAATGCCTGCAGCAAAACATCACATGGGCTCCACAGTTCAGATAGTTCAGGACTTTGGGCATTTTTAAAGACAGGAATTTGATTATCTTTCTGCAGCTAGAGCAGTTGGACATAATCTTCTTGTGGGAGTCTATGAATATGTATGTATGCATATGATTACATGAGAATATAATACATATTTCAGTTCAGATACCTGATTTGTAAAAGGGTTGTAAAATATTTCATCAGCAGGGTAAATATGTTTCATTATATAAATATTAATTTAAATAAATTGTGGTATATACATAATACAGAAGAAATGTGCTGGATTTTTTCAATGTTCTTGAATTGTCTTGCATAGACCAGAGAAACCTTTTAAGTGATATAGAATACATTTACAAACTGTAAGATCACAAAACAGTAACACTTGTAAGTGTGGAGGAAATTCCAGCTTGATCAACAACTCTCTTCTGGATGACTAGAGGAGTTTGCACATTTTAATCAAGAGACAGGAGAAAACAGAGTTGCATTGAGATGAACTATGTGACTGCAGCTACTTCCTGTTTATGGAGAAGGAGGAACTCCTTTTGCATCATGTTTAACTATCTGAGAAGTGGCCTTCCTACCAGATAGGCAGGGAAGAAGGAAGAGGCCAACAAAAGATTCAGCTGTGTCCCTTTTTTCAACTGTTGTTATCGCCTCCCCACTCCCATCCGATAGCGTCACTATCATCATAACATTGCGATTTGCATTTATGTTTGTGAGTAGTTCAATCTGAAAAAGGGACTGGCCATGAAGTGCTGGTTCCCATAGCCACATTGCTTGTGAGCCTCTTTCACAGTAAAGTCACTTCCTTTGAAAACAACATTGAAAGATGGGGGAGCTCTATAATTCAATGCACTGTCATGGAAGCTGCTTATGTTGTCTCCAGCTGAGTTTATATGGCTCTAATAAAAATGATACAAAGAATGCTTTCTTTGGGAAAGCCATATAAAGGATGACTGAAATACGCACTCATTGCCTTTGCTGAGGGGAAGCTATAAAGGAAAAAAGCTGTAATGAGAGTCCTCTTACTTTTCTTTAGTCATATGTTTAATTAACTCAACCTTTGACAGACAACGCAGAAAAGTTATCTGTTACACAGACATGACAATAATCATCTAAAAATTACTGCAATCGGTGTATAAAAGGTATTACAATATATAAATTTTAGGCAGGAAGGAAGTGACTGGCCACTCAGCTCTCAATGTTAAAAGGTTCACAAGAAGTATTTGCTCTTTTTTCCATTCTGCATGTTTTTAATCAATGTGAAACAAAAATCTGGTGCTTTTGCACTGATGTTGATCATAGTTATATGTGTCAATGTGCAAATGCTTAAGAATGTTCTCCAGAGTGTGTAATTGTGAATGTAGCACTATGTCACGTGGTGATTCGGTGGCCACTGCTGATGAAAATGTGGCTGACAGGACAATCTGTTCCTGCTTCAAATGTACAACAGCATGCTAAAAATTACTTGCGTGATTCATCAGCACTATGTGGGGAGATTTTATACAGTAAAATATACTATCCAGACTTTCTGTGCTATTTATGTATGTGTGTACTGTATGTATGTAGGTAGTGGTCAGAGGCAAGACTGTGAATTGGTAACTGTCATTGATGACATACCTTCGGGGAGCCCAGAGCAACATGGCAACAGACAAGAAATGAACCAGCTCCTTCCACGCATATGCAATGAAATGGCTTTGGCTGTACGTTCAGGCAGTGAGAGTGAGGTTCCATGGGCAGAGCCCACCACAGCTGTACACGCATGTACCCTCACAGCTGCAGCCCTAACACTGCCTCTCACAGCTCTGTCACAGACCTGGTGTAAATCAGGTCTGTGAGTCTGAGTGGGACAGACCAACACGTGCAGCTGCTGTCTTGCATCATTTTCACTGCAGCTTAGTTTTATTAATCAGCATGACAATTATTTTTCAAATCTCATTCTTCTTGCTTACGCCGAAATTTTGAAACATTGCAGTGAAAAAACATTACATGAAACAGTGCAAAAATACCCAGAAACATTGTAGATATTAACAGATTTGCATTCAATACAATGCATCAGCTGAATAGAATGACTTTATTTTTTACCCATGCAGAACATCTAAAATAAGTGGGAACACAAAAACAGGTTGTGGAAACGTGAAGGATTTTCTCATAGAATGGTATGAACAGAACCCTTCAATAAACACCATTTGCCATTCACACAATAAACAAACAATCAACCTGGCCCGTATTTGTGAAAAGCCTCCACTAATGACATAAATATGTGGCAGTTTATCACCGCTTGTGGATCAGAAATCGCTGCAGGTTTGGAGCTGAGCTGGAATGCCTTGTAGTTGGGAGGACTGGGGGGTTGCACAGTGGGCACTTTGTTCATGTTCCTGTGCCCCTAAATTCCAGCTTTAAACGCCACCGATCTCACGCATGACACGCAGCAGCAGTCCTGTTTACTGAGGTCAAAGGTCAGGGATCCTCCAGACGTGTTGGTCGTTAATTGAGAGCGACCATGGGTGATAAGCAGGGCAGGGGAGAGCATCACAGCCCCATGTAAACACTCTCCAGGCCCTGGGGCCACTGCAAGGCAGCTGGACCCTGAGTGGAGGCACATGTGAGTGGCAGGGTGTCGCCATCGAGTCATTTGAACAGACCCACACCATTCAGTGGGGCCTTTTCATCTGTGACTCTGAAACAGATCTGAAGATCCTGAACAGCAAGTTAGTTCCATTAAAAACTCATGCAAATGCCACAACTTCAGACAGGATGGTGCAATAAATCACTAACAGTTTTGCTGGAGGTTTTAAAATTAGCGATATAAGCCCCGGAGAAAGACGATTAGTGTGAAGTCTCAGATTAACTGCAAATATAAGGACTTAGGCTATACCAAACAATCCTACAAACGGCCAATGAGAAAAATCCTCTACTCTGTCTGTGAACATGCATGTGTCTGGATTTATCAAGTATCAAACTCACTGCTGAAACCACAAACCACTTGACAGTTTTCATCTGTGCTTTCCTTTCTACTGTATAGGCCATAGCACAGCATCAGCCCTGGGGTACAGTTGGCCAAATCTGCTAACACTGAGGATACCTCTACAGACTCAGGGGTAGTACATGTGGCCCAGATGGATATCTACCAATGTCCACATGATCATTATTTATGGGGAGCTGTCCACAGAGGAGCATGACAGAAAACCTCACTAAATTCCTAAATCATTTTTAGGAAGTGTCAGCAAAATCCCTCTTTATTTACAACATTGGTCATCAGCTGGGGGAAACTTTTTTCTTCATTCAAGGCAAACTCTCTCCATCTACATGTCAGGAGAGCACTTTGAAATCTACCCACCGCAAGCTTAAAGAAAAATGCAAGCAAAGGAGAGAGCCCCACCTAAACTCACCCGGGAGCACTAAAACACAGATAATCAAATTCAGCCACTGCATCAGGATTTGCCTTTTGAGAACTTTCCTGATCTGTCCCCAGTGGACCAATAAAATGTGCAGACACCCTCCTAAATATTTTCATCTGTTCATCACAAAAGATAATATTTCAGCTCACTTAATTATGTACTGATATGAATATTTATGTCCAGCATAACAACACTGAAGAATTTGTCAAAGTGCAACAAACTTGAAAAACAGAAGTAGGAACGTTAAGCTGCCATTCAATCATGAAAATATGACTACTGTTTTTATGTGATGTTGAAGTTATTGGTGTTGCTGAAGTATATCTGTGTAACAATTACTGAAAATTCTTCAAAAAACTGTAGTAATTGAATGTAATTTGGGAGAAATGGTGAAAAATGTGTAAGAATGGCTATGTTTCTGGAGGTCTGTCTGGGTGAGATGGTGAACTTTTGAGGTATGAAACAAATATATTACATGTATATGTGTTTCCTAATTGCTGTTAATGTACAGCAACACAGTTCTTGAGCAATTCTGAGATGCTGTACAAAGAGCACACTATAATAAGCAAGCTCCTCAGAGCAATGAGAGTTCACACATTGTGTTTCACTGGGGATGACTGGAATGTGTGTTGCTTTATGGGAGGACATCTGTGATCTTGGTTCACTGACAATGGTAATTTACTCATTAATGAATCTGTAATCCATTACTGTGATGCATGCAAATGATTCGATTTCAATTATACATTTAAAGCTAAGAATTATTTTGACCCAATGACCGAACTTCACTTATTTTTTACAGTCTTTCTATCACCTTTGGAGGTACTTTCAAATATCCAAGCTTACAGCTGCATATATATCCCTATAGATTCTAACCCGGCACCTACAGCTAATGAGCTGTCATCAGTGAGGGAAGCACCTTTCATCTCATTGGTTTTTGCTCACTTAGTTTACTGTGTCACTGGTAGTGTACAGAAAAAAACAGCATATTACAGAGTTACTGTACTATAGCTGTAACTGACTCATACTGGAGACAGTACTTGCAATGCTTCTTCTAGATGTGGGTGGCACCGCAAGGGCCTTAGAGCCACAGGGTCTGCTGGTTTTCAGTATTCCTCAGCATTTAATTGATCAATTACAGCAGATGATTACAGTTGAGGTGCTTCATGTGGTGAATTGGTTGCTTACTCTGGGTTCAAGTGAAAAGCAAATCAACCTGTAGATCTTCGGGACTGGGGCTGGTCAACCCTTCAAGAGACAAATGATTGATTCTTGCTGGTAGATAAAGAGTAGAAAAACAACAGAATCCATCAACAGCATCCACAACAGTCACCCAGCAGCAAAGCAGAACATTAATGACACTGTGGCCTTAAAGACACAAAAAACAAGAGAATCTCTCGGGGAATGAAAAGATTAATATCAGTATCATGCAACAGATAGGCAGCTGTTTAAATCTGCCCATCACGTTGTTTTCAGATAGATGGCTTTCGCGGGTACAGCCCAGCCATCCTGACAGCTAACGCACGCACAATACTCAGCTCTCATGAGAGCTGGGAGGGGCACGGCATGGCGGAATGAGCTTGGCACCCAGTGAGCTGGCGGGTTAAAGCGATTACTCTGTGAAACACATGCTGGTTCTGTTCTGGTGCATCTGTCAGCCGGTGGCATTCCTGTGGCTGAAGCCGGTGCTGAGGCAGCGATCTGCGCAGACAAATGTCTGATCGACACACTGCACAAACAATCAAGTCAATCCCCCAGAGGGCCTGCTTTTAATCAGTTGTATCTTTTCATGAGAGTGCAAAGGCATGCAGGGGTCACATATTTCTGTCTCATAATTACATATATAATGTATACATAGATTGGCTAAATAATGCACATGGATATTGGTAATGATTCTCCTTTTTGCTTGCTTGAGTGACAGTTTAAATTATATGGCATACATTCACATGGCACTTACCAAAAGGAGTAATTATATGAAATTATTAATTTTTGAAATGGTCAAACTCCAAGTTTGGAATTCTGGAAATTTGTTGTGTTTTATGCTATTCAATGCATATATAGTGTTCATACTCAAAACCACATTTTCTTTTAAAGGCTTTTCCTGTCTCCCCTAATGAATCACACCTCACAGCAACAGTTAAGGAATGTGAGGATATTGCTTCCAGCTGCAAAACACACACACATGTGCATACACACACGCAGACACACATGCATCCATGTAAACGTAAAAATATACACAGTCACATAAGAAATACAAAAATAAACACACATACACACAAGCACACCCATAGCTGTTGTTTCAAATGAATTCATTCATATTTGTGCTTAGATATGACATAATTATGCTCATGCTCGAAAAAAAAAAAAAAAAAACAACGTTGATACAGAAGGGTATTACATTCCTTTGCCACTAAACGCAAAAATTGATTTTAGCACTGTTACTACTTTGAAATGGAAGAATGATTGTGTCACAAAACAAATATTGAAATATAAATAAAATATTTCAAAATATTTTATTCCCACTGAGGTCCTGGACATCTTATTTCTGTACTAACACATATTTGCTGATGAGGTTACACACATTTTTTGATATAGACCTATTACTTAATTCCATTGAAATTTTTCATATAACATGAATATTTAATACCTAAATTGTTGTGAATTTACAGTCCAATTAATATATTGCTCCCAGCTACATATTATTTTAGAAGTTGGTGACTGAGAACAGTTATTCACCATAATTGCATGGAATGCAATTGAGCATTAATGTAAAGTGAAATGGACACGTTTGGTTCCAGCAGAATTTCAGAGGAACTGAATGCCATTATTCCCTCCGCAGCTCTGCTCCCACACACAGATGTGGGAAGACTGCAGCTGGCTAAAATGATCCTTAATAGGACCCTACATGCGAATATAATCACTGCATGTTAACTGCTGAGGTCCGGGGGGACAGGAGTGTGGGAGTGCACATTCTGTCTCACATCCAGTCTACCCTGCACATGCACTCTCTCTTGCTCAAACCCAGCACAAACCCACGTATTACACATCACACTGTTACATATTCATACCTGCATTAATAAGAGGTGCTAAAGAAAGCCTTCACCAAAATGTATCCTTTCTCCTCACACATGTAATGCAATTCATTGAAGAATAAAACTACTATTTTTTTGCAATAATAAGAGCTGTCTTATTTTCTTTTGTCTTCTATTGGCAAGCTTTGGGAAAGCTTCAGCACCCAATAACCTGTAAAAAGTGGTGAAAGCTACATTCATAAGCATTGTATTAATTCATTAATGAAAATCATGCTCAGAGAGGCGGGTTTCTGTCTGAGACAAATTGATATGTTTGTGATGGTGCTGAAGACTTAACAACTGGGCTGAAACAGAACCCAGTCTCAAATCAGGAGATTTTCTTCCAATGCCCCTAAAGAAGGCAGGGTGGAGCCCAGAGGGGGAAACCAATTTTTGGAAACAAAAAATTAACCAATAGCGGAAAGTGCAGGGTTGCAATTATTCAGGAAAGCAAAAGCCATCCTTCTTCCCAACACAAAACTCTATAAAACGGGTATCATATTTCCCCTTTCTTTGTGCTGTGGTCGGTATTCAGTTCCCTTCCTTTTGTTCCATTAAGCATGCATACTAATCTCATTTCTTAAACCCACAGAATTTGTTGAGGACTTCCCACAAAATGCAGTGTGGTACACTTAACAGGATTCCCCTAAACAAAGAAGAAGAGGTGACCCAATACATATGACGGAGCAGACTGAGAAATAAAAGGGCTCCTTTTACCATCTTTCCAGTACCATTCATTTGGGCCATTTAGCTCTTCCCTGCTGTTTTGTGTGAAGCTATTCACAGCTCTCAATCACTCACCTCCTCTCCTTCACTTGTCACTGTGCCTCTGGTTCATTTAATGACGTAACATTAACCCTGGACTGACATGCTATGGTGTTGTTTAATCCTGAAAAAGTTCTACATTCATTGGCCACCAGATGATTTTCTCCTGCAATAGTAAATCAACAAGCAATAATCTCATTAGGAGATTTTAAAAAAGGAAAATGTCAAGGATCACCAAGAGCTTTTCAGAGTTGTCCATACATCTATATATTGACAGCAAGTAGGATATTACTGATTCTTATCAATTAGTAAATATAGACTCCATTCCCTTATCGGCTCGGACCCAACCGTTGCATGTTTTCACTCAGTCCCATCACAACTCTGATAGCAATGATTCCAGGTTACCTGCTCAGCAGACTATTGAGTAGTGAATGCAGACAGTGTGTGGGGGAGGGTAACTTTGGGGAACAGAAACCTCGTAGCCAGGAGCAAGGATAACCAACATCACCATAATGATTTCTGCATCACAAACCTCCAGTATATTTGTCATACTTTAACTTCACTTGTTAAACTTGTTAATTGTTGAACTTGTTTCAGCTTTCCTATACTAATGTGGTAATATATGATACATACTGAATGACTTATTTAAATTCAAGGCCAGACAGTCTTGTTATAGTAACTTTGAACCAAACTGAATCTGTTTAAAGTTCCGATTTAAGACATCTATTTTCAGCACTAGCATAATTAAATTACATTTTTCTGTCCATTTTTTTTTTTTTTTTTGGGGGTGGTGTTCTCTTTTCCCACAGTTTAAAATGCCTTATCATATATTTAAGCTGCACACTTTACTACAACTTCTGAAGGACCCCAGAAGAAGGCAGCTCATGTGTAGCTTTGTGCAGGCAGATTTCGGTGCCCATGTGATCAACAGGGGTCACGAGTGAGCATTGACATCCCTGCCAACTATGTTACTCCTTCCTTGACATTAAGGCCAATGCTGTATCACCCCACAGTCTGCATTGGTGATGTCCAGATCCATTAACAGATTGTGAGGCTGATCCTCACCGGAGTAATGACCTAAGAGGTTGAATCACCCAATAGCCCCTCTCTACCCTTTTGACTACTTAAAAAAACCTATATATTATTAATGTTGATGTAATTGTGCTGGTAGTTAAAGATAATAATTAAAATGCTGTATACATGTTGTATACATTTTGAAAACTAAAAGCATACACAAACTAAAGCTTATGATGCACCACAATGTGGCAGGATTAAGATGGCCCACAGAATCTCTTACAGTACATGTGTCTGATCCTGTATAAGATGCAAATATAGCTGGACTCCACACCCCTCTGCTTGCCAGGTGCTATGGAAACATGACACCCTCCCCCCCACTACCTCATCACTGGGCATTGTGGTGAGTGGTGAGCTTGGGCCATGTCATCCCCCTTTCCTCCTCCTCCCCTGACAACTGTTGCTCTGATGACACTAATTTGCATAACTCCAGAATAAAGCAGGTCCTTGTTGCAGGCCACAGGACCATTGAGTTTTACCAGTATGGGGCAATCATCCTGGTACACCTGTACAGTATGCCAAGGGTCTTTGAGAATTCCATGTAAAGACATTGTTATGCGATTCACTTTTGCACAGATCCTTTTTTATTTTATTGTAATTATTACAAGATACATGGTCCAAAAAGACACCAAAGCCAACAAGTGAGTATTGTTTTGCCTGTTTGGCTGTTATTTTAGTTTACATATTTCTCAAGTTTGAGAACCATGGGATTCTAATGGAATGCAGGGCAGTACCACAATACAGAAGAAACTGACATAGCTTTTTTCAACAATTCCAAACTCTGGAGTATCATGTCTCATGAGTCACAAGAAACACAGAGAATGTGTTGGGGGAAATGTAAAACAGTGAGACTTCTTCCAACAGCTTAATGAATAAGAAGGCTACTGTTTATTCATATGATTGTGTTCATGGCTACACTTTCAGATAGTCGGGCTCTTGCTTATCTGCCTGTTGAATATTTGTTGTAACACTAACCAGCTACAAGTTGAAGTGCAGCGGCAGTTTCCCATGGACTGGGGTAAATAGCAGCTTTGTTAGTGGAGATAAGGATTTGTAAAGGTTTCTTGATCATCCAGATTTTTTCAAATAAGAGAACAAACTGGACCAGAAAGACACTGGCAGAGTCATGTGAGAAGCCAAAAGAGGATGAAATTTGTACCACCCACTATGATAAACAGATTTGAGTGTCCCTCTTCTTTTATAATGGAGTAATATTAAACTTGGATTAGCTCAATTTACACAAAGAATAAAATTTATTTTAGCGATGAAACAGCTGGAAATTAATATATTACACTCATGATGTCTATAAAATAACATTTCATTTCCCCATAAAAATTGATCTGCAGTTTGATACTAATAGAAAAGCAATCATGCCATAAACATTCCTAAAAACAAACTCTTAAAACCCTGCACGAGAAACAGTCAAAGCAGGGAGGGACAATGAGGTGTCCAAATTTTCACATCCACAGATCCACAGTGGATTGTAATATTGGAAAAATCTAATAAAAATGTAAACTGTACAAAATGTTACACAACCAATACCAAGATGTAAATAAAATTGTGCCTATTAAACTGGTGGTACACCAAACCAATGAGTCCAGACGAGAGGGACCACTTGTCTGCTTGGCAAAATTAGCATGTTAGCATCATTCAGGACAGACACATCACATCTACACACACAGACCACAGTCCCAACAGGTCCTCCTCCTGAGTCTGTGCATGAACAACAAAGGTAACCCTCTATAACAACAGGTGGAGGTGAAGTGGATATTCAAGTTTAGCAAGCTTCTTGAGAGCAAAGCTCATTAATTATAAATGAAATTCATAATAGTAGCAATGACTATAATGGCAAACTATGACATTTCTGATTGTTATATGTATTTAGTTGCTTTCCCTCATATACCCCATGTGGAAAAATGTTATTAAACTGCTTTGAGGCTATGTAATCTTATGGTATCTTATGGTAATCAATGTTCTTACAATGTCTGCCACTCCCCAAACCATTTCTTTCCAGGTACGTTGTTAAAAGGTCCAAATTAGATTCATTTTAAAGACATGCTTTCTCCTGACCAAAATCTCAGCGAGAAAATGATGCTTCCACAAACCAACAGACATATAGTGTATGAAGTATAAAGCTTGAATACAATGTATATAGTTCATGAACAGAGGTTACAGGGTCCTCAAAACATGCAATTTTTGCCCAAATGCAGCTGCAGACTATCCAGTTGTCCTGACAACTAATGTGTTATGAACTGCTGGGTTGATGTGTACCAGGTCCAAGTTATAAGAAAATATTTCTGAGCATGTGAGGTGGATTATTTTGCATGCTGCTGTTATGGAAGTTTGGGATGGGTTATTGGGCTTTGCATTGAGCCTCAGTACAGCATGTTCTTTGCATGAGGCAGTTGGAAACCGCTGAAGAGTGTTTGGTTAACATAATCTGTCTGTTGTGTTAGACCCACAATCAGCAATCCTCCAGGGCTTAATGTCAGTTACTGAAATTTGATTTCATGCAAATGGGAAACTTAAGGATATTCCCTACAATGACAACTATCTCTGCATATATAAAGATCATTGGAATAGCTATCACAATACAACAGTTATAGCTGCATTTTTTGTATTAAATGAAAATGTTTAACACACAACATAATTCAACATTTCAAATCTTGCTAAACCTGTTGAACAAAACTTTAAGGTATGAAAATGAGCAGATATAGACAATATATTACTGTAACTACTGATATGTTCCTACATATTAAAAACATATTCCCTTTATCTTTGCAGACAGTGGAATAGGCTTGGATTCAATTAATTTATCCTTAACTTTGGCTCACAATTAAATGCAAGTGTTCACATTTATCTTTACTGACGCAATTTGGTGAGTTCAACAATCATGACAATTAACTTGCCAAACAGTTCTTGTAGAGAAAATGCATAACACACTTGTTCATATATTTAAAGTTAAGGACAGATGTTAACTGAACCCCAACCATGCTGTTCAACACGTTCAAAAGTTTTAAGGCCTTATTATCTTGTCAAAGTGTTTTTCCTACAGTAAATGCCATTCAATCCTGTTTTCAAAAACATATTTACACACAGAATTAACAGTGAAGGTGAAGTTCTTGTGCCTGTCATGATGCTTGAGATTCCTGTTTTAAAATCAAAAGGGAGCAAGAAGTGTTATGTTCCCAAGATACTGGAGAAATTCAACATTTTATTTTGACACATGATGTGCTCCTTTATTCAAAAACCTTAAGTTAATTTTCCATCAAGCCAAACCTATCAAAATAATTTCTGAGATATACTGTATAGGCAAAAATCCGAATGACTGCCACATGACTGGCCAGAATGATAAGCATAATAAACATTTTCTGTAGTCAAAGGAAAGCAATCAACACAAAAGAAGCACAAAGAAAAACATCAACAAGGCTTCATATCCAAAAATAATCTGTGTGTTTTCCCCCTTTATCTTCACCATGTACTGTAACGGAGCACAGCTCATTCTTTTTGATGGATTTGCATTGCAAACTTTGTACCCGCTAACACTGGCCCACTTCCCCTTGGGTAGATCACTTGAACATGTCAACAGGCCTGTACGTCAAGCAGGACTTTCAGAGACTGCTTCCTGTGTTTCATCATGATTCCTATTGCCCTGCAGCCATGGGCCATGGGTGGTGGTTGTGCCAGCACTGCACATCTAAGGGAATCACATGGGGCTAAGAGGTCAAAGGGGCCAGCTGAATGATTGTGATGAGAGGCACCCATAGATAAACGCTGGGACTCTAGCAGGTTAGCTTCTGTAGAAAGTTTCACCTTCTAACAGATTCGTTTTTAGTGTTTGTAGCAACAGAAACAATGTGTTGTCCAGTCTGGAATGTAGAATTTCATAAGAAACATACCCAATAATGCCCTGTATGGGTATAATCAGATACCTGTAAAAAAGTCTGCCTTTCCCATCACATAACCGACCTGAAAAGAGAAAAAGATCAACGCCAGCCATACTGGTGCATATATCACCTGAAAGAGTTATCACCATACAGTACTTGACAAGGACCAAACAGATTGAGTAAAATAATATTTTAAACATGAATGTTTTAAGTGTTGTTTAAACATTCAATCAAATGACTTAATATGGGGCCATTCATTAGATTGCATTATTATGTGCTTTCAGGGAGCTGACTGCTATTGATCCACTGTTATCGACCAGAAGAGACTATTTGCGTTGATCTTTTTTACTCTGTAGGAATGTGCACTGACACCTTTATTATGAGAAATGTGTAGTACAGAAAATGAGGCAGAAAACATTGCTCCATGATAAACCAGAATATAACCAATATTTATTTCAAACCCATACCAATACTCTAATACCAGCCCAAAAACATCTGATCCCATTGATGAAATTAGACTACTCTGTGATCTTGAGGTAACCATCACCACTTCCCCTTCCAAAATGAGACTCTAAGGGTGATATTTTTGCAGAATTCCCTGAGCTGGCTTTGAAATGACACAAAGGGTTTAGGCCTACACCACACTCAAAGACAAATTAATAGAACACTTACAAATGAGCCACTTTACAACTTGACAAGTGGGTCAGATAACATGATCACTATGATGTCAACTGTGCAAGACAAATTAATTTTTCTCAGTTTGAAGTCTTATGAAGTTCCCTTCACTGCCATCAAGAACACGGTACAGCTGCCAAGAATGTTGCTTGGCAGTGCTGAAAAAAGAAAACTTATTGTGAGGACAAAACTATAAAGATACTTTGTGTATACGGCAGGGACGTGCACACCTTTTTGCTATTGTTGCCTGGGCAACGGCCCATTTGCTCTCTTTTAGCCAAGCTGGCCCTCTCAAGGATTTTGATTGCTGGGATTAGCCATTAGTAGCACTCCTTTTGGTAGAGCCACTGTCCCTCTGAATGTTTGTGCATGTCACTGGCTCTGGTATACAGTACACCAGTGAATCCCATCCCTTCAACATAACCAATGGAGACATAATGTGTATGTACCACTGATGTGATCCATTTATTCAAGTGTAAGGGCGTGGACATTGTGCTTCAGGAGTGTGTAACAGTTCACTGTCTTTCATGAAACTTTAGGGGTGGTTACTGAAAGCAATGAGCATAGCCACCATTTGCTTGACAAATTCAATCTATTGTTGCATTACACAACTAATGGAATTCTTTACATTGACATTCAACATATTTCATTACTTATTTTCCAACATTACATTTTTTATTTTAAAATGTATGAAACTGTACCTTGAATCAATGTCAGTATGGTATCTAAATTCTACCAGTGAAGATGTTTGAAATTCTGAAATTTGATTTCAGTCAGAATGAGGTGGGAACACATACTTTACCAGGAATGATTGTTGTTAAAAATTAGAAGCTACAATTCAGTTGATTGTTATTTTCTTGGTACATAACTTTAAAAAAGTTTTTTCCAATGCTAATGAAATCCAGATACAGAATTTTAAAATGAAGAAAAGCAAAAACTAATTTAATAGAATTAGATTCATTTTGCAGAATTAGGGAACATTTTCTTCACTTGGTAGACCTTGTGGCTACAGAGGAAAATGCAAACTGAAGATGGGTAATTTACTATGTATTCTACTTTGCTGTTTGATATCTGTTATGAGACAATAGTCTTTGAGACCAACCTCCTCAAGACAAGAAGTAAATTTGAAACTATGCTAAAACGTTTCAACAGAGTTTCAAATACATGGAATTATCATTTGAGAGAGAGCTATACCATGAACATCTTGGTGAATTGTTGAGTCATGTAGTTACTTTGTAATGCCACATATCATTTTTATCAAAACTAGGATAAAATTTGTCACCTTAATAAACAACAGTTATTCATGCTTAGGGAAATGGATGTCATGAAACGAAAAATGTTAACTTCTGACAGCTTTAAATTTTGCTTAGGGGTTTAATGTTACGTATATTATAGTGATACAGTTTAACTGGTTCAACTTGTTATTTTTTGTAACAGTAACCGTGTGTTTACACGAAACATGCACTTCATATGTTTCATGTACTGGCTGCTTGTGTAAAACCATATCTTCTTATTATCAACACTGCCTCGGGCGAGGACTATTCCATTACTTGTCACTTCTTCGTGCTTTTCTATTTCAGCAATGACACATATTTGAATAGCCAACATCGAAGCAATTACCCAAACATATGTTCGTATATTTGCACTCGAGAATTTGGGAGATTCTCAAAATTGTGAAGTTACTCCCTTCCTGAATTCTCCCTTCCTTAAAACACCCACAAAACTCCTTTAAGAGCAATGGTAAAATTTTGAAATGGTATATTTTAAGATTAATTTTCAAAACATGGCATGTTTCAAAAAGGCTTGCATATTCGCATAAAATATTCTCGTGTTTAATTTTTTTCTAATTAAGGACAAACATGAACGAAGTAGAGTACACAGAAATAAAGATATCCATAAATGCCGTCATACAAAAATCCAAGGATATTCTCCTTGGTATCGCAGCTACATAACTAACAACACATTCCATTATCTTGCCCAAAAAAGTTCGAAAATGCAGCCTGGGTTTCAAATGAGAAGATCCCAACATGCCATGTATCCAGGAGGAACTTTAATTTGTCTAACGTGTTACAATCAGTGTCAAGTGCGTTGGCTGCAAGTTTCTAGTTTCGTTTATCTGCTCTTTCTCTTCTCTTTCCATCCAGAATCATATCCCTTTTTCTAGATTTCAGTTTTCCTACAGCCCACTGGCCTCTTACTTCCTATCCCTCAGTAAGTCACAATCAGTCGTACTAACCACATAGCATATATGCAAAAATCTGTTTCTTCTCGTTCTCTCGCTTTTCCACCATCACATTGCCCCCTTAACAATTCCTTCGCTCCTTTGTTAGCCTTGCCTTTAGCAGTTGTTGCGCCCTGTCGGCGCGAGGAGAACTGCTTTGTGCATGTCACTCCTTTCCTTACTCGCGCTCCAGCCTTGGCTTCACTTCTGCCAGAGAAATCACCATGGAAACCACATGATTCCCAGCGACAAGAACAGAGAAAACGAAATTGCTCTTCCACTGAGGAAAGAAAATCCATCTATACGCATTCGTTTTCTATAAATACGTTCCGAAATCACAATTATTTTAATGCTACAGTAAAACAATACATTGTGCAAACAGGCCATACAGGAGGGCTTGATTGTGCCCATACAAACATGTCCTTCGAGCATTCGAAATGAAAGTTTTTATATGGTATTCCATTTTATATAGCCTTGATTTGGGCGCATGGCCCCTCCCTCTCTCATTCCCTTTGGTAGAAATAACGGGTCACTAAATATTATTCGTTCAGTCTATTTATTACGTAGTATACATAGCCTACGATTTACTTTCAACTCAGAACTGGCATTCTAAAGTCCACATATTTGCAGCGTCATTTTCTCTAATTAATACCTTGCCATTTTTATAGGCTACCGGTACATTCACCATCACGCCTATGGGCATGATTGGAATGTTTTTAACACTCTCGTTCGTTTTGAGGGATGTTCTACAGCCTCTTCCCAAAAAGTCCAAGGACAAGATAGATTTTCCCAAAATGGTGGGCAAAAATGTATGGGCATCGTGTCTTGTTATCAACACATGGTTCTCAATCCACATTTTCATCATTTTGTCTTCCAGTAGGCCTACCAAGTATAGCCTGAGTTAAGGCGAGTAGAGTGTATGCTCTGTATATAAAGAGAAACAAGACACTGAAGGAAGATTTACTGATGCTCAAATATTTTCCCAAGAAATGTAGATTTCTTACGCCACAACGACGCTTTGCACCCAAACAAACATTACAGGTCAACTAAACGTTCGATGAAA
Organism: Albula goreensis; assembly: GCA_022829145.1. NCBI lineage: Eukaryota > Metazoa > Chordata > Actinopteri > Albuliformes > Albulidae > Albula > Albula goreensis. The sequence goes on along the minus strand of CM040747.1, from coordinate 14,269,537 downwards.
ATGGTGTAAAATCCAAAAAGGACCTGCAATGATCCATTAGCCTTTTATTATCACATCAAAAGTTAAAATTGAAATGGAAAGCATTTAGAAACGATTGGTTTCAGCTTATTTCAACACGTCACCAATTTATTTCTAATCGAAACTACTCTCCGAATCATGCATTTACTATCTTTTTTTGTTGTTGAAATCAAAGCAGTTGCACGCGAACATATAACCATTAATAGATTAAAAGAATATAATAATTTATGAATTAATAATAAATGTGCTATTTGACAATAACTGAACAAATGTACGAAAGAAATGTATAAAATAAAATCAGATTTTTTAAAAATAATTGCGTTGTTGTTTGAATTGCTCCTGTATGATTCCTTAAACTGGTCGTTTAATTGAAGAAAAAATGTTACTGGGACGAGTTGATTTTTTCAGGTTTGTAACAATCTGCTCTACCCTATTGTTCACTCGCTTTCTAAGCCTCGCCCTCTTTCTGTGTGAGATTTTCTATTGGCTAGATCCGAGTGCGGATGCCGTCATCGCTCGGAATGCCCATTCATGTGTGCACTTGGGCGTTGGACTCCGCATCTTATTAGCAACAAGGGAGATTTCTCCATTTTCCACCCTGTCTACGGCGACACAGCCACAAATCTGGGATTTTTTATTACTTATCTTAACTTGGCAGGCTTTTTGCGATTTACCCATTTTGTACTCTGCGATTGGACTTTGATTATTTCTCGTGTAAACTTTTCAAAGGGGGGGCAATTGTACTGATCTTGTGTATAAGAAAGAAGCTTGTGGTCTTTGTTCGTTTTTTGGATAGGCTGAGTTTCTTTGTTGGACCGAAAGCATGGGAGCGCAATTCTCCAAGACCGCTGCAAAAGGCGAAACCGCGGCTGAAAAACCAGGGGAGGCGGCTGCTTCTCCTTCTAAGACAAATGGACAGGTAAAAACCCTTTAAGAATATTTGTGTACCCGTTTTTAAATGAATTGTTTGCATTTCAATGTTTTGCGCTATGGTGCGCTCGCAACGCGTTATTGTGGGGGACCTCATCCAAGCGCACGCCGGTGTCAGTACTCTGGTGGATTAACGTTGCATTTTCCCCTCGAAACAGAAAAACTATTCCTTTTTGATTACCTATGTCTAATTATTTGGAATATTTAATGACTGACTTCAATAAAGGACTACGATTTGGGTTCTGAGAATTTGGAAACTGGCGCCTTAATTTGGATACTCAAGTCATGTTTTTGACTATGTGTAATCAACACGGCGTGTCAATAGTATGAGAGTCTGATGCCTCCAAGCTTTGTTTGTTCTAAGCAATGGATGAATGGACGTTGAGCCACGATTTGGATTCTGAAATATTCGGCTTTAGTTGCGGATATCACGCGGCACGTGCAATTATTAACTGGCAACAGAATATTCAAACGTTAACTTTTTCTAAGACACGCTTTTCCCGCAACTACAACGAGGACGCCGTTTTGTGGGTGAAGTTGCATTGTAGCGTGGATGGGAACAGCTTTGCGCGGTTTCAACAATGGCTTGCTGCTATTGAGCTCACCACGCCTTTTGTTAGAAGCTTGAGTGGAGATGCTTACTATCACGACGGGCAGTCGTTCGCACGTATCCATTTGTTTTTTCTTGTTCCAAATGTAAATATGGAAATTTCATATTTCACAACGATTCAGATCTAAGTAAATGAGGGTCAAAACTTAAGTCCGCGACTGAATGGTGCTCTGCGTGATCGGGTGTATTAATGAGCATCTGCTGTTTTAATGAGCATCTGGTCTGATTTGGCGCTACAGTTCATCAGTAGCCATAGTAGCCGCGTATCGCCCCCTCGTGGCATGCCAGAACATTGTAAATCAGAATCTGTGTACGAATCGGTTTTACAGATGCCCGGAAAGGGATTTCCAGACTCAGGGAGGGTTATTATTGTATCTAATTAATACGGTAAATTATTTAGCGCTGAACACGTAGATCTCCTTAACGCTGAACTTGCTAATGTACTTTGTGTAGCAGGGTATTTTAGTTTTTTGTTTTGTTTTTAATTGAAGACTGGGTGTAATCAGAGCCATTTCCCTCCTGTTGATTACGTGGTGTCTGCTGCCCCTTGCGTTACTTGCCGGGAGTAGTGCATGAAGAATGTTTAATTCATAACCTGTTTTGCTGCTATATTAACAGCTTAACTTTTTTTCTGCAGGAAAATGGCCACGTGAAAGTGAATGGGGATGCATCTCCCGCTGCAGCAGAGGCTGGCAAAGAGGAGGTGCAGGCTAACGGCAGTGCCACAGCTGAGGAGAGCCCAAAAGAGGAGGCAGAGAAGGCAGAGGCAGCTCCTGCAGAGAAAGAGGTAGCAGAGGGAGACAAGGAGAACACTGAGGCTGCCTCTCCTGCTCCTGAAGGAGAGGCCTCTGCAAAAGCAGAAGAAGGTGCCACGCCCTCCACCAGCAGCGAGACCCCCAAAAAGAAGAAGAAGCGCTTCTCCTTCAAGAAATCTTTCAAGCTGAGTGGCTTTTCCTTCAAGAAGACCAAAAAGGAGACTGGTGAGGGCGGGGAGGGAGAGGAGGCTGCTGCTTCTACAGAGGAGACCAAGGCTGAGGCCACAGAGGAGGCTGAAGGCGGTGAGGCTAAGCCTGCCCAGGAGGAGGCTGCACCCGCTGCAGCTGCTGAGGAGACAAAGGAGGAGGCGAGTTCCTCACAGGAGGCCAAACCTGAGGAGACCCCAGCGGCCGAGAAGCCAGCAGAGGAGGCAGCCGCTCCAGCCCCAGCCGCAGAGGAGCCCAAGGTGGCTGAGGAGAAGCCGGCCGAACCCATCGCCGAAGCCAAGCAAGAGGAGGCCCCAAAAGCAGAGGAGCCTGCACCCGCAACACAGGAGCCCGCCTCCAGTCCAGAGGCCCCAGCGGCTGAGGCCGCAGAGTAGACACCCCTGAAAAATGCCCATAGAAAAAGAAAAAGGAGAAAAAAGATAATCAAAGAACTTTTTTCCCTGTTTGTATGTTGGAGAGTGGTGCCAGGGGCCTGGCTTTGGAGAACTTGACTACAACCAGGGATATTTTAAAGCTTTTCTCTTTTGTTTTCCCTACCCCCTCCACAAAACCCATCTCGGTCCATTGTTACTACCATTCCAAGGGGCAGAGAGGTGGGTGGCTTAGATAAGTAATATGGAAAAAATGCATCCACACTCTGCCGTATAATTTTTTTTTTTTTGCATCAGTATTAAATGTTTTTTTTTGTTGCATATTTTGCATTTTTATACAAAATGTAAACTTGTCAAATGTATGGACATGCCCATGGTATGAAGGAGGAGGATGGTCAAAGTTGAGATGTAAATGAAGGGATGAGGGGGTGGGAGGGAATGGGGGCCGAGACATCACAGGTGGCACCTTGGTGCCTGAGAAATGTGCCACAGGTTATGATGTTTAAGGGTAGCTTAAAAAATGAAATTACAATTGTCTTTTGTGTACCATAAGTGTACCATGCGGTTTACAACACTAAGTCATTTTTACTATGAGAAGACAACAAAAAGTTAAAAATTCCCAGAACTAGGTTTAGGAGGTCATTTAAAAAAACATAGGAGCTTTTCACTTCTCATTAGCTGTACCAGTCAGTGATTCAGTAGAAATACAAGTTGTATAGGCTTTCTTGTTTATTGCTGGTTTTATGACCTTAATAAAGTGTAAGTATGTATAGGCGGGGTGTTTTTAACTGTGATTATTGTACAAATGAAATCTTGATCTTAAGAAGCACATGAAGTCTGCAGCTCTTTTCCACCCTGCTCATTTTTGTAAGATAACAAAAAAACAAAGTCATCCTGGAAGACCTTTTAAGCAATTTTGAACTCAAACCAAGCTGTGATAAGTGGAATGGTTACTGTTTATATACTGTGGTATGTTTTGATGACAGCAGACAATGCTTTCCTTTCAGTGGTCTTTGACAAATTAAGGAATCTTTATCAGATGCAATGTTTGTGTAGCATCTTGTCTCTCTTTTTCTTTTCTTTTGTAAATACTGGAGAAGCTTTGACCAATTTGACTTAGAGATGGAATGTAACTTTGCTTACAAAAATTGCTATTAAACTCCTCTGCTGAAGGTGTTCTAATTTTCTGTGAGCACACTAAAAGCAAAAATAAATGTGAATAAAATTTGATGATAGTTTTGTCTTTTGTCTCAACTTGGAATGGTCTGGCTGGATGTTTGGGGTAATAAGTCAGTGATGGGATATGTTACAGATCTGAATGTGGTTGGGTGTGTATGGAGCAGGGGTGTGGTTGGCAGTCAAGTTGCTGGGACTGTAGAACTCAGCTGGAGGATAGTATCTTTTAAATAAACCGCTAAAGTTGCCATGTCCCAAGTCTTGCGTTCTTTTCGTCTGTTGAAGTAAACCATTTCATATTACCCTTTGCAGATAGTGGTTTGGTTAATGTTTCTCTTTCAAAATGACATTCTCATTACACTTTTTATACAAGTCAAGTACATTTCAACTGAAATCTGTCTCAAATGACACAAACACTGATCCACAGTATATTGTTTTTGCCCATGTGGTGTGGTCTTGGGTATTGTATAAATCCAACCAGTTGGGATTATACTGGCCATAAAAATTCAAACCAAATCCCCATTGAAGATGTTTTTGGCTGTAATTTGCATCTGCAATTTTTCAATTGTTTCATCAATTCCTAATTGTTATGGCTGCTGCAAATTGGTCTTAATTTACTGAAAAGTTTATTCATTTTTACAATTCTGTGTTTTTCAGGGAAGTGCAATGTTGTTTTTCAGGCAATTCCCATTGAAAGCCACAGCACATTGTCCTGTGCACTGAATGTTAACTAGAACACGCATTATGGTGATCAATACGTTCAGACAGCAGTTGTTTAATGTAGTGTATCAAAGCTGAGTGATATCAGGAAAGACATTTGATGATTTCATCAATGAGCATTTGTTCAGTAAAAATGGAATAATTATTGTCATAATTGTTGGTGTTTATAGTTTACGTTTGTGGGGGAAGCCTTTGAATAGACACACTGTAAAGCCTTGGAGAGGAATAGTAAAATATCTTCTTTGTAGAGGAATCATTAAAAAGAAACTTCTAAAATTATGCCAAACCATATTATTAACATGCAAGCTGTATTTGTAAATTGCTATATATGTCAACATGCTCCTTTTTTGGTGAAGTTCACAAGTCTGATTCAATGCTAGTGGTAATATGTAAATGCTCCTTCTGACTCAGTAAAGTGACATGACTGGCTTAGCACCATCCCAGAAGATCATGTGTTGTTTTGCTTTTCAAATTCAAACTTAAGTGGTGGAATTTCAAAGGTTGAGGGGGGGCCAAAGTGAGCTCACTATCACAACTTGGGGGCCAACAACCTCCATATCAGCACAACATTGATCACAGAGTCATGAATATTGCAATTCAAACAGCCCATATAACACCACTGATTAAACATCTACAATAAACCAGATCTGCAACTTAAGTGCCTGCCGGGCCATAGATGTAAGCCAACATTCAGATAAATAATACAGCAATTGCCTCATTAGAATAGAAAACCATAAAATAGGATAGTACACTTGAGCTGCCTGGACAGGTTCAGTGAGTTCTGGAGAGGACAATCTCTGACTACTGTAAGCACCCTATAGCACATGGATGGTTCTAATAGTTGTAAGACTATGCACAATACAATTAAAACATGAGATGTCAAATTACAATTTCCTGAACTACCCCTTCTATCTGCCAAACAGTTCTGAACTTGAAATACCTTGGGCTTTACAGGCGAAAGATATTTTATGGATTAGGTTTTTGACTTTACTGTCTTAGGAGATCCTAATTCAATCACTCCTCTTAGCCACTTTCTAAAATGAAAGACTTAAATGTAATGAAATAATTGGTCCAAATATTCTCATTCATGATATATGCAATGGCAATGACTCCACTACTTATTAGTTAACACTGCTTGAAATAAAATCTACCAAGTACCTAAATAGCTCAATTTTGGTCTTAACTCTTAAAAACAGTGCATTCAAATGCATTTATAATTTATCACAATAATGATTTTGATGAGTCAGGATTCCTCCTCCACACAACTTCAAATGCGTAATAGGCAAACACGACAACTGTCGTTTGCTCGTTTGCCTATACTGGCGAAAACGTCGCGCAAAAATTGATGGCAGTGCATTCACCAGAGGGACTGCCGTCTTTGGCCTACTCATGAGACAGGCGCGACATCTAGTGGTGGAAATTGATACTCATTTTCCCCTCGTTGGCCCATTATTGTGGACAGGTCTCACAACACAACCTTTCAAAAACAATCTCAAAAACAGGGGTTTATTATGTGATATGTTATATTGAAATTTAAAACGACCCCGAATAATTCTGACCACCTGACCTGCGACGAGTAAATGACAACACAAACAACGGAAATCTGGGCTCATTTCCCCTGAAATATTTTCGTTGTCAAGCCACAAGCCATTCAGTCAAGGGTTTGTTGAGAAGGATAATGGTTCTCCACATCCACAATAAAGCATTCAGGAAAGTGTTCAAGTACTATCTGAATGCTAAAATGAAGTTAACAAGTCTCAGTCTGAATCTTGTGGTACAAATGAACATTTACCACACAACTGTTAAACACCACATACTCCATCACACGAATAAAACTAGATGATTACACTCACGGAGCTGAACTGTTTTAGATGAACTGCCCTGAGTGTTGAAGTACCAAATTCTGAAGCTGAACACATCAGATCTGAGCAATTTGTGTATAAAGGCACATAAAAGAAAGCCTTACACAAAAATACACTTCAGAACTCCCTGGAGTCCAGTGTTGTTTTACTTGAATTCTGCATGAAGAGGATAATCTGCATTTTATATTTCATGTATGGTGCCTTAAACCTCATTTACACAAATGCCTATTTTACTGAAGCAATGCTGAATCTGGTGTTCAAACATACAACATTCAAGTTACAATCTGATTAACTTAAATATAAATATTTAGGCATATACCCGATGGCATGTTCTGATGGAACAGCAATGTCCATCGTTAAAAAGAATGAAAGAAACCTAAAGGACAGCAATAATCACATTCAACTTTTTCTTGAACTTTGTGATTTTCAGCTGTTTTCACTCACTGTTGCAGCACCCAGGCTAGAATCCAATCTAAACTTGTCCTTTAGTTTTACTTGAAATTGAAAAAGTGTGTTGTTTTAGTCTACAAGAACAGTTTAGACAATTCATTTTCATAACTGCTGTACTCACAAATCTATTAGTGAAGATGAAAAAGAACACTGGAATTTAATTCTAAACAAGAGTTAAAGACAATTAAAGACAGTTGATTGAATCTGGGCTGCAGACCATTTGAGACGAGCATCAACATGCTCTCCTCCAAAACACTGATCTTTAACCTGGTGCACAATGGCTCATGGATATACCCCTGGTTAAAACACCTCCCTCACCAGCCAATGTTAGTTTTGCCACGCTGCGGGGCTGTCTGCCACTGGGGCCATAGACATGGTCAGTATCCATTACCAGGCTGTGCGGCCCTAACCACCCTTATGAAGTGTCGATCGAGTCTCACGGGAATATGCAGCACAGAGTCACAGCTCTGTCTTGAATAAAATAGTGGAAAGTATGAATACGCTTTAATAAGTCCCAAATCAGATTTCAGTAATGATGCTGCCAGAGAAGGTGGGGCATTAGAAAACGTGGTATTTAGGATGATCATTTTCTGAAATATCTTGCCATTCAGCTGACTACTTTGTTTAAAATCTTAATGAAAATGAAACAGTAAAGGCCTGGTTTCTTTGAATTCTGTCATTCTAAACACTGATTAAATCATAGCAATAATTATTTCAAATACACTGTATCACACAAAATCAGAAAGCATGCACATTCCTCACATGACTCTTATAGCTAAACTTCACTGACATGCAGCACCCCCTTCAGGCAGAAAATACACCATGAAGCATTTCTAAGCAAATAATTCTGAAGTAACCAGTTAAAAAAAATGTGTTAACATGAATTTTGTAAATGTGACATGCTACATGCAATTTTTAGAATCACAGAAACAAATAACATCCTGTTTTAGTATAAAAACAATTTTAATACATAAATGCAAAATATCAAATTTTTAACATATGAAGTCATTGTACGTTGTCATAGTTTAAAGGAGAATTCATAATCTTTTCTAAAATAAACATTTAATTATAAATGGATAGAAAATGTAAAAAAAAAACCCAAACAAATCCTTGAAAGTACAAATGTGTTTGTGCGGGGTATTCAAGAGAAATGGAGAAAGAACTTCATGTGTGGGGGTTTGGGGAGGGGGGGGCTGGTGGTGTCAATAAAAATAACACTAACACTATTACAAAACACCTTGGAGGGAAAATGCCATAAAATTACATCACAAAAACATCACATCTACATCACACACATTTCAAAATAAATATGTTTTAGGTGTGGCTTTCAAAGCAAAAGTCCCAACGCTTGAGAAGCCTCTCTCAGGGCTGACCAAGTCCAACAGTGCTCCCCCTTGTGGTACATCAGGCATTGCTCGTCTGCTCTGCCTTCACACTGTCAAAGGAGAAAGAGATGAGCTCTACAAAGGCTATCATGCTCACAGGGAAACATTTGGAAGTATCTACCTTCAAGTATCAAGCTGACCTTGAATGTACTTCTTTCCCTACATTGCATATTAATCGCAGCTGAACTGATAGGTTGAAAACACTTCAGCTTCTCTCATTTAATTATTAAATATCATGTTAATATTTAAAAAGCTTTTACTCCAAAAAGAGCAGATTTTACATTTCTGGACTACATGAAAGAATTCCTTTGTAAAAAATGCCACAACAATGCCCATCAGAGGATACAATATTCTCCATCTTAAAGAAAGCACAGCAATATTTTTAAGTTCTGTTTTGTGGAGAATCATTTCATCTTTCAGGTTACTGAAAAACAAAATCATAAAATACTATGACCTTCCATTTGTGCTGTGTGGGAGGAAGGCCTAAGGAGAAGCTTCAGGTTAGTCATTATCACTCCTCATGTAGGTGTCGGGACAGGCAGCTAACACCTACATGACTTATAGGTATTGTAATAATCCCACACTACACAGCTGAGCCAGCCTGTGTGGCTGTACTTCAAAAACTGTAATCTATCGACCTATGTCAGAGGAGCTATCTTGATACAAAAAGGTATGAGGACATAGGATATAATTCCTTCTCCTTTTTAGAGAGGCCTGCGATGAAGAATCAGAGCAGCAATGGAGGGACATTGATCGATATCCTGAGGCCGCAAGGATATTTCTCCAGGAGTGCTTATCTTCCATGTCAAGTGAGTATCTTCAAAGACCTCACATTGGAGCTGAAAAATAACACACTGGCTACCTGAACTACTTTCATGATAATTTAAGGAAACCAAGGGATAGTGTATAGAACTCACAATATCAGGTCACATACCTCTGAACTACTTCCAAAAATGAGAGGCTACAGATGTTTGAGTTTAGCACAAATCATCTCATTTGAGAAGGTGGTTAGGGTGGTAATCTGAACTGAGCTGTGAAACATCTAATTCCTAAAATGCATAATAATGGAAAGCTAGGTATATTTCAAATGCAACATGCATGTAATTTTTTTTTAGAATCACAGAAACAAATAACATCCTGTTTTAGTACAAAAACAATTTCAAATGCATCATAATGGAAAGCTAGGTATATTTCACTTAGGACTTGCACTGGCTCCAAAGGCAGCACTCTTTAGACCAGGGTCTGCAGTGATATTCCTGAAGCAAAGTCACCAAATTTCTGTTCTTATTAATTGCTTGTACTGTTGCTACAATAATTTTGAAAGGGAGTGTCTTTTTATGAAAATACGTTTCTGAATGTGAAATGATACTCTGTTATGATCTGCTGTGAAATGGTGATATTTCTCCAGTCCTGAGGGCTAGGGACTTGCTCCATGGTATTTACATAGTTAATGAACACAGGCAAAACAAGGCCAGACTGCTCCCATTATGGTTCTCTGCGATTCAGAGCAGTCTGTCCCTCACCTTTTTGTGTCTGTCTTTTCTGAGCTGTTTTCCTTTGATTTTTCTTCCTCTTTCACCTCTGTGGAAGAGAAAAATCACACATTTCATCATGAGAGCATTCAATGGATCCTAGTTTTAAAGCCACAGAATTCCCCGATCCAGCTCTCACAGCACATTACTCCAGACCTCTGCTTGACACCTACTGTACGTGACTCACTTATTCAATCGCAAAGTGGAAGTGGTGTCAAATAGTTGGTGGTTATGTCCTTCAGAACTACTGTGCATGGCCAACACGTGACCAGCAGCCTAACAATAACAGTGCTAAAGGGCTTGAAGCACACAGTTTTTCAGCATACAGGTTGACCATGTGACCAGCCCTGCATCTGTGATATGGCAGGGTCAAATAATATGGTGGGCATATTGTGCATGTCACATATACATGTGTGTCTCAGAAAATTCTCTTGTTATACACTTCACATACTCTTCCAAAAATTGGCCAGTTATAATGCTTGTTAGTGGTATCCATCTATAATGGAGTGTTTAGAAAGTCAGAGTAAATACAGAATGCACAGAACTTATTGATTGAATAAAAAATAAAAGATTTTTGTTCTTCATGTTAAGATAGTTGGTGTCTTGTTAACCTGAAGTGGTATTTATAATTATGTACTGGACAGAAAAATCCTTGCTATGCATAAATTCTGCTCACAAAGTGTTTGCAGGTTTTAAAATGTAAAACCCTTTGTTCTCAGTAAAAAAATTCTGTAAAACACAGCAATTAATTTCAACTGGCACACCTTGTTTTTGATTCATCTTTTAAAAGTCTTAACCAGTATTTTACCTTCTAACAATACTGGCACAGGTAAGAATGGATTGTTAGAAAAATCCAATAGCTCAGACTCAGAGAGTGAAATTCCCTGCCCACTTACCAGCTTTCTTCTCCTCTGTCTCCTTCTTCTCTTCCTCCACTCTGGCCCGTTTTGTGCTCTTCTTGTGATTGGCCACGTTCCGTCGTCCACCCTCACCCTCGTCCTCAGAGTCTGAAAACTCCTCATCGCAGGCTATCCTCTTGTCAGACGCTCGGACTGAAATGAGAGGATGCCTCGTCAAAACTAGTAAAGGATTCAAGACATGAAAACTCTTACTTATTATGGTATAGAATTCATGAATGCATATAAAAGTTCCTTAAACAATTAACAGAAAAAAATACAAAGGGGGCCTTGAATACACATTATGTATGTTATTCCTCACATGACTGCAGTCCAGAGTGAATAAACAGCAGTACAGTGAGTTGTAAGATGCAGTGAATTAAAATAAGCAGTTGAAGAGACTGTACTCTGAAACAAATAAACAACAGTACAGTGTGCTATAAGATGCAGTGACAACACTGCACATGATGAAGCTGGAAATTACACTACGTAAGAAGTAGTAGCGGAGGTTGAACTGTGCAGTGAATGAACAACAGTGCAGGAGGAGCCTTACTGGACATGCGCTTGTCCGGGTCTTCTGTGTCCTCATCCATGGTGTCATCTGGAATGCTGTCCTCTGGAATGGCCTGCATCTGTACCCCTGGGGCATGGGGGAGCATACGCAGGTTCTCAAAGAGACGCTGCCTATGGGCGAATTTGACAAGGAAGGGTTAATCTATGAAACACTCACACTCACACACACACACACACACACACACACACACACACACACACACACACACACACACACACACACACACACACACACACACACACACACACACACACACACACACACCAATTTGTCTTTAATAAAGATCTTTACCTTTTCCCATGCAACATAATGCACAGTTGTGAACTCACTTGATCTTGTCCATGTACTCTTGTGTATTCTGGTTGGTCATGTTGGATGGACTGATGTGCAACTTGAAGTCAGGTCCAAAGTACTCAAAGTAATCATTGTAGGGCAGCTCTGCAAAAGTCAAGGCGCTGGGTCAGTCTACTGCGATCCAGACTATAAACGAGCGGATCACTTAGAGACAGTGGATTGGAGAGGGGATTCTGCCCACTGTACCGTTCGCTGCATATGTCAAGCAACTGCCTTTCAGATTCATACACATGCAGACAGTAATCTTTGTTCAGGACAAGGAAGCTGGGCTCTCCTTTTAACAGAGTTACACATCACTCTGTGGCCAGATCTCTTTTCTCCCTGCCAGTCTCCATGCTCAGGGGCACAAACCTGATGGTCAGCTATGAGAATGTAATGACTTCATTTGTTTCTTCTGATTCAACATTTAGCAAAAGTAATACCTGATAATGGGGAGCCATTAAATATTAAATAAGTCATAACTGTAAGAACTGCACTGAACAACTATCCTTGCTGACTGAATAATTCAAGTTCATTGTGCTGCTTTTTTCCTTTAATGTCCTTGATGCTGAGACATGGGAAGGGGAATTTACTCAACAATGCAAAGATGTGGATGAACTGGAGTTGGAATCTGTAGTATAAAGAAAGCAGACAAGGTTTTTAAATGTCCTGTTTGAGCAGGGATCCCTGAACATCAACTCAGCAAAATCATTTGCAACAAATTACTTTATAGCCAATTCTACCATCACTTACACCTTTAAAGGGCTTATCATTTGTAATTGGTTTGGGTAAACTGTGAACATATTCGCATTGTGCAAGCAGTCCTGTCTGTGTTTAAGTAATTGGCTTACTGCTGTTTAAACATCTTGTTTAATAGGGCAGCTGCACTGCTGCAGGGCAATACCAGAGTTTTGTTAGACATTGCTAAATAGTAATACAAATAACTGTAAAATGTTCAATGCTTCAACACTGACCAGTGCATAGGATTCATGGGACTGGGGTTTTTCATTTTGAATTCTGGGAAAAATCGTCCAGATAGATCAACCTACTACAGGGCAGTAACATGCTAAAAATGTAACTTACTTAAATTTCACAAACTGCTGAATACCTGATACTGAGCATGTAAAAGAAAGCTGCAGCGTAGTTATATTACTCAATGTTAAAACAAAGCATGCTGCATTCGGGCGGGATTTGGACCAGGGACTTGTGGAAACGCAGCGGGCACTTCGTACCATCGGGAATGTCCGTGTCCAGAGCCACGGCGGTCTCATAGGTCCAGCAGCGGGCCACATTGCGAATGGTGTAGCCCCCTCCCCCCAGCATCAGCAGGGGCAGGTTGAAGGACTTCATGTACTCCACACACTTGGCATGGCCTGGTGACACACAGCAGGGGAGGCTGAGACTGGGCCAGGATTCAGCGCACACACTGCAGAGTACTTGGAAAAAGCTGTGCATTTACTCTTTTTCATAACACATTCAAGGAGACATTTCTGGCACTCATTTTGGCACCTCAGTACATTGTGTAGTGCCATTTATGCACATTCACTGACACATGTCTAGGCTCTATTCTGACACATGGTGCCACTTACAAATGACAAACACAATAAAAGGTTAAAACACAAGATACGTGTGGGGCCTTAAAATTATTTTACAAGCAACAACCCCTGCGAGAGGATAAAGCATGTTTTGGAGGCTGATGGGGAAAGGACGAAAGGCCTATTGCTCCTTACCTCGGATTGTGAGATTAAAGCAGCCCAGTCGGTCTCCTGACAGAGAGTCTGCTCCGCACTGCAGCACCACCGCACTGGGCTGGTACATCTCCATCACCTTGGACATTACCTGTCAACAACCACACAGGGGGATCTCACAACCAAACACAACTGCAACAGAATGCATTCAAAACCATTACATCTTATGGTGGCCTCTGATTCTCCTAAGTATAAGTGACTAGCAAGAAAACAGTAAGATACTGCTTGTACTAGGTGGGTCTTCCTGAACATTTTTTAAAAATTAATAACCATTTCTCCCTCTGCGATTTACCTCCCAGTAACAATGGTGATGTTGAGATATATATTTTCACATAAAACTACATAAATAACTATATCATCTTTTTTGTAAAAATTAAGCACGAGCCTGCCAAACTAAGCCAGTCTTACATTCATCTGTTGACAAGCCTAACTGGAAGCACTGTACTCATCCACTAATGCATCTTCACCCACCATTTCATATAATGTACACAGAAAAGCAAAATCCTGTTAATTTACGCAACCTTCCAAATAACACAGAGTTTATGTATTCTACCCCACTCCTGATCAGGTTCAGGTTCATTTCCAATAATGCTCACAGTAAGCTTGCAACATTGGCACTCGTACTTACCGGCTTGAATATCTGCTCGTAGGACTCATCATCAATCCCATCCCTAAGGGGGAAGTTGACAGCGTAGTACTTGCCTTTGCCTGCGCCAATATCCTGAGAGAGGAGAGTGATGTTAATAGGCTTATTAAAGCTGACTCTCCCACAGTACCGTACAGCTATTTATCCATTCTACTACTGCAACAACTTTAATCACACAGTTTGCCATTCCTCAGTAGGAATGCCAACAGCAGCACCATTGGGTAAATGAACGAGCACATTAAGAAGTCATATAATACTCATATTCCAAATTATGAAACATGCCATTTTGCTTTTTAGGATCTCTCCCCTCACACTTTCAGACAACAGAGCTACTAATAAAAGCTCAGCATCTGGGTAAAGGTTTCCAGACTACGGTATTTTACCCGACACATTTTTGGAAAATTTTTGGAACACATAGTCCAGTTTAGGGTGAAGTGTTTTAAGGCGAAACATCAGGGTAATTCTGGGTTGACAATATTTTAAAAGTAGTTTTAGGAATTATTCTGGTTTAAGTATTTGATAGCAGTAAGTGTTCCTTTGTGTTCCACAAAAATTCTTAAAATCAAACATCCTGTGACTACATGTGTGAGCTGGAATGTTACAGTACCTGGAACTACTTCAGTCTGTTTGTATTTGCATTTCAATATCTTTATAAGCAAAACATAATGATAGATATGTTTTGATACTGAAAATGAATTAATTCTGAACTTTGGGGCTTTTAACTTTTTTGTTTTACATTTCTAGTTTTTTTTTACATTTTTCATCTTATCTTAGAATGCCCAAACACAACTTTATCCAAGTCCCATTGCTGCTAACCATTGGAAGCATTGTTGCAAAACAAAACACATCTTGCTGACCTAATATGAACAAGAAAATCCTTTTCAACCATGCCACAAGGCAAAATGTCTTTCACATTTAGGTTTTTATATATTTTCTAGTTCTCTTAAAGCTCAAACACAGCTTACCATGTATAAGGAATCCAGTGCACAACAGTCTATGTTTCAAGTAAATTTTCTTGATATTTAAAGCTACTCCTCTGAAACTATTTTAGTGATGTGCTCTTGCATTGGTTTAATTTTGGACAAGAAACATTCATTTTTAAACTTCAAAGTAACTGGTAATTTTGGAGGACCTTATACTAGCACTTCCTCCAAAATTTGCAGCTAACTGCACAATTCAGAAAATTATGAGCCTTGTAAAGGCAGACTGCAGGTGTCACAGTCTGCACTAACAGGGTCAGGATTCACAGCCACACTGGCATAAAAACAGTATGCATGCCTCTACCCAAACAGTTAATCTATTCCTACATGCACCCTTACAATGCAGTGAGAGCTTTGCAAGACTTACTCGGAGGTCTCCTGTCCCAGGGAAGTATTCTCCATACTTGTGGAAGGAAACAGTCATGACGCGGTCAGTAGTGTAAAAAGCCTCCTCTACACCATCTCCATGGTGAATATCAATATCAATGTACAGCACCCTCTGGTGGTATCTGACAAACACACAACATATTTTTAGTCATCACAATTTTCAGTCAGCATAAGACAAGCACAACCAAGATAAGTAAAACAGATTCTTGAATCTGGATGCTAATAGTCATAAATATGTTCTCAGAAATGTATGCTTAAAACCACGGATATGATAGAAGATATAACAATCACAGAGCAACAGAGTAATTCCACACCTAACATATGGTTGAAACTTCTTTCTGGTCCTGTTGTCATATTAGAGAAGCCTGATTCTTTTGCCCATTTGAGAATCACAGATCAACTTACTTGAGGAGCTCAAGGATGGCGAGGACGATGTCGTTCACGTAACAGAACCCAGACGCCTCGGATTTCTTGGCATGATGGAGCCCGCCAGCCCAGTTCACCGCAATATCAGTCTGCTGCCTGTTGAGCTTCACTGACCCAGCTACGTAATCAGAGGAAAAACTGTTTTAAAAAATCCTCAACAAAGTAATTATAAGCACACTGCTGATGAAAAGGTAACTCAACTGAGCCTCAAACATAAATGCTGTATAAATGGTTAGGGAACTGGCCTTGTTAATTCTACAGTTTGCAAGAGGTAATTCTGCTGTTATACTCTTATGCAAGGCAGCTGAATCTATAATTGAATGAGTAAATAGGTTGCTTTGGATAAGAATGACAGCTGAATGCCTAAATTGTCAATGTCTGTGGAGACTACAGAAGCATGGGATGACATTCTAGAAATGTGCAGAAGAGATGAAGGGTGTATTTATAGTCATATCCAAAAAGCAAAGAATGCACGCAGCAGGCACAGCTCCTTGGGTATCTTTAGAGCTTAACACTTCAGGACTGGATGTGATCAAATACCAGCTCTCTGGCTCAATGCTACATAACATCAAACATTTCTGTTCAGCAACAAAACACTTCCAGTTGTTCCATTTTTTAAGCGGATTTCAAAAGCACCCAAGCCTTAAACACGGAAACAGAAGTCAGTGTGACAGTGAAATCTCTTTGATTCATATATGAGCATCCTACTTCTGTTTGAGCACGTCTAATAGATCTCCATTACCAAGCACAGCGGTCTGCAGGTATGGCCGTTGACCAGTCTAAGGTCGCTGTTTAAAGTAACTCTTATGAAACAAATCAGTTCATTGGGGCCTCACTCACTGATCAATGTATGCATCTGTCATTCAGACAAAGCTTATCAGGGAAACATAACTTTCACATTTTAATGAGCTCCGGTAATCATATAATAATCATATAACAATCACAATTTTGTTTTTATACTTACCTGCTGAGCCTCCTGTTGACAACTGACAAAACTCAAATAGGCCATCAAACACGGGACAGTCCTCACCAACATTGACTGAAAAACAGAATTAATTTTAAAAATCCCTACACCTGCTTACTGTGCTCCGCAGTTTGTGTGAATAGCTATGAAATGTGCTTACAATTATGATACAATCATCATGCACAAAAGACCTGAACAGAGAACACTAATGCATCAAAACTATATAACAAACATCCTCTGCAGTCAATCTTACAAACATTAACTTTTTAATTTTTGTTTTATAATCTGTTTATCATTTTCTCACCTCAATGACAAATGAACAATGCACAAGGAATAGGTTTTTCTCACCCTCAACCCCTCTACCCTTAAAGACAAGGGGGGCAAAATTAACACACAAACTCAATTGCCTTTCTTAAAGATTGGTTTACCTATTTTTATATATTTTTGTCGACAATATAGGGCACATCTCCCATCTCACAATGGACTACACTTACATCTCTGCATTTGCTTGCTGAACTCTGACATGTTGTCTGGCCGTATGGATCGCAGGAACTTGATGTAATCGTCACTATGGTACTTTGTCATTTCCTCTGCAGTGGCTTTGTGTGGCCGCTTATGAAGAAGGAAGAGATATGTTTATAATTCATTGAAAACATGACAGCATTTACATGGTTGCCTATGCAAACTGCATGTCTTAAGTATCAAACATATTCTGCATTACCACTTATTTTATCTATATCCACATATTCAAATTAACTGCTTTTAATACATCCCTATGCAGAAACTGTAAGTAATTTTCTTGTTCTTTAACTTTCTGTTTGACATGATCTCAGGTGCTTTTTTATTATTTGAGTGCTTCTTCAGAAGATGTTGATCTAAATCTAATATTACAATCTATCCCTAAAGTATGTTCTGATTTAGTCTGAAGAAAAAGTAAACCAACTGAATGGAAGTGCCTGAAGATTATGTTAGCAAATATGCTGAAAAGTATGCTATGGCTTTATACCTGAATATTATTCACTTACATATATTTCCATTTTCCTGTAAAGTCCATAGTTTAATAGCAAGTTGTGAGTCATGCGGATTCTGTGAGGTTTCATGGGGTGTCCTTGTCCATAGTAATAGTTTCCAATGTCACCTGAACAACAGACATGTTACTTCACACAGAATGATACAAACAAGTGATGTACAACTACAAAAAACATGCAAGAGATGCTTCAATTAAGTAGCATTGTATGTTATGCTTATGTTCTATTAATCCATCTGCAATTTATGAGCTCATGCAAATGTGACCAACTCATAAGAGCCAAAAATGAAATATTGAATGTGTACTAATATACATAACAGACATACAATAGACATAATAAACAAAATTAATTATTGTATCCATCAAAGAGTAAAGGTTCTGGTTATGACATTTTTAGTTTTATAAAATTCTTCAACCTTTAGCAGTTTTAAGCTTTAAGTATGTACCTGTGATTACTCTGAGTAAATAGCCCAACCCTTCGGGAACAGTATACTGATACAAGAAATCCGTTGAAGGACATTAAACAATCAACTGCAGCACCACTATCTGCTTCATCATCATCATCATCATCACACTTGATAATATAATGATGAGGCCTACTAACCATGCACAACTGCAGCACATTATAATTTGCTTGATTATGCAAAACTCATTCAGATCGCCAATGTTTTGGCTTATCCATAACAATTTACTTTTGTTCTAAGTCCAACTGCAGCAACTATACAGTGGAATTCAGCAAAATGACAGGATATAAAATCCAGTACTGATTCCGTTATTTACACCTATTTGTGACATTACATCGTTCACAACAAAATAGTAAATTCATATCATCCTAAACACGCCTTTTTTGAGCACAGCTACTATGTAAAAGATTTTTTTCACCATCTATCGTAAGTGAACCACCACTAGTGCTTATATAAAATATAAAAACAATATTTGAATTATTTTCCATGACTACAGATACATTTGAAATGGAACAAGCTTCGGGGCATCCTAAATATCTACCGTTTCAGGCAGACAAGCAACCTACTTAGGCTTCGATCACACCGGGGTACGACTGTAATCACAGTTTGGGACTGATGTCGGACAAGCTTGATCATGCGCATTTGTACACATTTCCGTATCAACTCATCTTGCATTGTACTGGGCCTCGGCGGCAACGATTAGCCAGCCGGCTAACAACTTCCGAGTTCTAAAATAAGAAAACGTTAGCTTTTTTCATAAGGAAACTCAAAAGCGCCTGTCAATTCGCCAGCGGTGTTCATTCGTGGCTACTGCATTCCAAGGCACACTCGAAATGAAAAAAACTACAGTAAAATACAGAGGAGGTTTCAGATACTGTATATGGTTAATAGCTAGCTACCCTTCGCTAGCCATAATAATAGTACGTTACACCGCCAGTGCACATAAGTGTGCCGCCCTCTTCACTGTGATGAAACACCATGAAGCCCATATAAAATCACAATTTTGACACTATTTTTACAAGTGAGAATTTGCTCCATTTAATTGCATTGCGCATAAATTAAATATTTAATGATAATGCATTTTATATCCAGTCATTCACTGGTTAGCTTGCTAGGCTAACTAGCGCATGTCTCTTCGATCCTCGACTCTGTCCAGCCATAGCAAAACTAGCTGTTAAACCACGCATCAGCATGCTTGTGATGAATCGATCTGCAGAACTTAGTTTCATTCTCAGTGAAATCGACATCTGGCTGCGCTAAAGAGAATATGTCACTTCATACCGTCATAATAGTAGCAGACCTTCTTCTTGGTACCGCCTTGAAGAGTGTATGCCATGGCTGCTTTTGGGCTGCAAGGCGGGCCGGTTGGATAAAACGATGGGACAAATCAGCCGGTGAAGAAAGAAAAGACGTGGAGCAGGGAGTGGGAGGCGCAACTACCTAAATGAAAAGAAAGGGGGAAAATGCCTGACTCAGCAACATTTTAGAGTAAATGTACGGTATGGTTTGTGAAAATGCGATATCAAAATTGAGTTAACTTTGTTATAGTGTGCACACGTGGAAATGCATCTACCATAAACGTGCCCATTAGACCTCAGGAATCGCTTGAAAACAATGACATTCATGATGCTCTAGTAATAGTTAAGGCTACGTTGGAGGCCGTGGAATAATGCCTGTTCGTCGTTGCAAGTGACCTTACTGGTCATATCTGGGTGTCTCAAAGTTCAACCAACTGTAGGAAATGTGTGCAGTCCTTATTGGTTAGAATGACTTAATGAAGGTGAATATTGGTGTACATATTATCATATTCCATCTGAAACGAAAATAATAATATCGCAATCAGAGATTACGGGGTGAAAGCATGAAGTTGAAATTTTATTGCCTAATGACAACTAATTTTTTGAGTTATCAACGTGTCCTTAAATCTAATTTATTAGGGCCTTTGACTAAGACACTAATTACTCCAAACTCTGTTTCAGTCAGCAGCTGCTGTCCCACAACCACCATTGCTAAAGTGGTGTATTTTTGGGCATTTACATGGTGCATGCCTAATTTCTTGCTCGTCTCTAACCGTCAAAGATAGATTTCTGAAGTTTTTCACAAAAGTCAAAATGGCAGAAATGCAGTATAATTTTTATTTTATTTTTTATTTTGGTTCATTAGCCTTGTTGTTTGTCTTAAAAAGAAGCGTGTAGAAGTACTGGTGTTGTGTTTCCAGGACAAAAGGATCAAAACTTTGGACCTGTCAAAACTAGGAGTGTTGCTATATGTAAAGCACTACTGGGGCAGAGGCTCCCAGTGCTCACATCCTCACACTTGCAATTTATGAAAAATAGCAAAAAATGAATTATTTTTCACGATCATTTACAGGAGCACACACGTTCATAAGTTTATACCATACTTGATGAAACTGTATTTAACCTGTCTTAATATTTCTTCAATACAACTACCGGTACTTTCATTATAAATCCATAGCAGGATCTTGACAAAGTCTTGATTATTCATAATTTTGAGCCACCCATTTGGAAAATTTCATTGGTGATTTATTTTTAATTGCTTAAAAGATGTTTGTTGTCCATACATTAAAGTTGTGTTAATGGTCATAAATTACAGTATAAAAGTATTATTGAGAGAAAGAAGTTTTAAAATTTGTATGGTATATTTTGAAAACTGTATAAAGTCACTATGTACCCGTTCACTCACTTTTTCAATGGACAGTGCAGTTTAGCAAAGCCAATGTGGAATTTACTGCATGTAACCTGAGAATCAATCAAAGACTGAAGATTAGGCTGTCTGCAGATCTCTGATACAGACGACACCAAGGCCCTACATTGGATAGGTGATGCGAGGGACAATTGACCATGAACTGCCCCTCATGAGCTACCACTCTGTACTACAACATTATTTCAGATGCCTGGCTGTAATCATATGAAGCACTATATACATTGGACTTACTGAATTTTTTAGGGATTTTTTTGTTTGCCTGGCCAAGAGAAATAATTCTATTTTTGGTCTATGGGGAAACCAGTTGTAAACATTTTCAGATAAGTTTCAAGTCATGTATTAGGTTCTGACTCTCTGTGGTCTTTTACAATTTCTTGAAGGGGATCATAAAGAATGAAGCAGACAAAGCAATGCCTTGACCACATTTCCCCTCTGGCTTTATCCATATGGCAGTATATCCATTCACAGAGCGTTAACCATTTCCCTCTGTGTCACATCTGTGCTCTGCAGCACAATGGCTACCTCAACCAACTAAGTCACTCTTCCAACTTGGAACGCACCTAGAAAATCTTGAAAATAAACTATGAAACTGCTATGTGAATTGAATGGTATTCATTCATAATCTCACACAGAGGTATCATTTTACTATATAGCTGAAGCCAAAGTGTGTGAACCCCTCCAATGAAATCATTCCCAAGCCAGTGATTATTTACCACAATGAAGGCCAGTTAGTAGTACTAAGAGTATGCCTATCTCACTGCAACAAGTAGTCTGTCAGTATCTGGTGCATTGCTGGAGAGCCCCAATATACTCAAAGAAACCTGGCCAAATGAAATACACACTATCAGCCAATTCTTCCCCACCATTGTGGACTCAGCGTCATAGCTAGCTAATGGAATAGTTTAGACGGAATCTGGTCTGAATCGGGTATATAGCTCTCAGGCTGCAACCGTGACAAGCATATTAACCAAATGAGTCACCTGGGAGCCTGTCTTTACTGTAGTCAAGTGAACATGCCCATGTAATGACATTGTCCTGGGAGAAATGACTGCCCCTTCCACAAAAGGTACAAAGTGTGATCTTCAAAATAGATGAGACCATCAGACATACATAGCCATCACACCTACATTAGAAAACGATGGCTCCACTGAGCATGCTCTCAAGCCTGAAATTGAACTGCTCACCGGAAAAGATTTGTGAGACCCTGGCTATAAAATAAACAATGTTTAAATAAACAATTTATCGTTGAAATGAGAATTTACAGAACTTCTTGTATGCAAGGCTTTTCAAATAAAACCAAGAAATGATGACGCATACAACTGGTATTAGAGTTTAAATGTTTATCTTTTTTTATATTTTACTTGCAGCCTTTTCTTCAAAAAGCTTATGACACAGAGAAGGCCTTTTAATACATATTTTCCATTTCATTAAAGTTGCTCATTGTAAAAGACAATTAGGGTTGAAAGAGAGATTTAAAAGGACATTTCCTTATTCTGGCTTTTGGCCCTGGGTATAACCAAAATAATATAAGAAACCATGAGAGAAAATAACCCTGTCATTCCCTTGTAGTACTGTACATCTTTGATGTTATATATATGATGAAGCCAATAATAATTGATCATTAGACATTTTAATGTAACAGTGAGTGTAGTACCATAATACATTTGAATCTTTTGATTTTAACACCCTTTCAGAACTTATATACATGGGATTGCATCAAGGGTACCATTCATTAATGGCAATATTTAAAAAAGTAACAAAATAATTCAGATGAAATAAGTATATAAATAATTATAGTTCTATAGAAACATATATTATTATGGGTTAGCACGACTTAATAAACCAAATTGACAGTTGTTAAAAAAGTTTTGAAATCACATTGGCTACTATAACACAATGACATTACGGTACAAGTACTTTGGGCTCAAGAGTCAAATATTTTCTTCATGGGTCATGGTCAAAAGAAGAATATAGTGTGAGGGGGGCACAAACTGTCTGGGATGCATTTCTCTGTACCACAATGAAACAGCTTAAAACAAAAGTGCAAAACACTTCAGTCTAATGATCCTCTTGTGAGGTTTCTTTTATTCATATGATGGCGTATGGTTTAACGCACCTTACATGAGCCATCTTAAAAATCAAACCATTTATATCTCTCAATATTAAGTTTCAGTTTCCACTGATACTGGCTATGGAAGAACATAGCTGTTTATGGCTGATAATGGAAATGTCAAATGACTTGTTTTACCTGTCATCATACACAGGTGATTTATTACACATTAAGTATGGGCACTTTCAATAAATTTGTAGCAAGGTATAGCCCACAAACCATTCCTATGTCCTTCACACTTATGAATAAAACATTGATCCCATTTCATATTTGGTCACTTTGTGATACTCTCAAGTCTTAAAGTTCAATCAAAGTGCTTCTAAATATTTCCAAAGGACTAAAAAATGTCATCCACCACAAAGACTCCATCCAGAGTTTGTAAACGTTTCTCTGGCTTCTGCTTAGGGCCAGTTGAATGTCCTCCCAGTGATCTGGTAAAACTTCTGATTGAAAGGGTGGAAGAACCTGCGCAGTTTGGCCAGGACTGCGGGGTCCACCTCTGGGTGGATGCGCCCCTTGCTGCCCGCCAGGCACTTGTTGAAGACGATGTTGAATCTCAGGCAGTAGAACCCGCGGGTGGCATTGAAGTACAGGTTGTACTGGCTGATGCGGGATGGGAGGTTGAGGAATCGTTCCACCAGTTGCAGCTCCGGCAGTGGGTCCGTGATAAGCCGGTCCCCATCTACGATGTGGAACTGCTCCACAGGGAAGTACTTGAGCCACCGCTCCAGGTGTTTGGTGTAAATACTGGTCCGTACCGCCTTGTACTTGGTGTTCACTTCACAAGTGTTGGCGTCAATTGCCAGCTTCTCAAACTTGTGGTAGGTCTTGTTCTTCCTCTCCTTGCCCTCCAGCACCTGTGTGTAGTCAGAGACAGCGCGAGTGGTGGGCTCCCTGACAATGATCAGGAGCTTGATGGACGAGTTCATCTTGAAGATGCGCTCAGGGACCTCCTCCGTGATGAAGTAGGCTGGGCTCTTCTCAATGGTGATCTGATGGGGGAAAGAGAATGGCATTTTTTCACGGTACCAGTCGATGCCTCGTGCGTAGTTCTGGTCATTGTCGAAGAAGTGGATCTCCTGCGAGGCCTTGACCACGGCTGGGTGCAGGTTGAGCATCTCTAGCAGGGCGCGGGTACCCCCCTTGCGGACGCCAATGATGATGGCACGGGGCAGCTGCTGCACCAGGCTGTGCAGACGGATCTGCTCCTTGGTGGCGTTGCCCTTGCGGAGCTCGTGCAGGATCCCGCGCTTGTACTGCAGTGTCCGCAGGGGAAATTGCTCTGGGAGGTGAGGGGCCACTCTGCTCTCTATGGGGCAAATAGGCTGCAGCCTGAGGACAGGGGAAAATATCACACAAACAAACAATGAAGACCTTATTGTGCTATAGTTATACTTACTATAGTCAGGACACTTAACATTCTGAAAGCCTTTTCAAAGTACTGTATGTTTATCTAGTAAAGATGTTGAACAGGAAGAGAATGCATTTTTGCTAAGTAATAAAAATACAACAAGAGAACAAAAAATATTAACAAAGAACAAAACAAAGAAAACTGTTTTAAATCATTATGACAAATTATTTGTAGTCGCTTAAAAATAGTTTCAATACATGCTGTCTTATGTTGTTATGTTAATGTATTATGTAATATATGTTACATTTATGTTAAAATGTATATACTGTACTTTTTTCCTGTATTTTGACAATGTATGAAACAGTTTAGTTATGAAAGGAAGACAAACAAAAAAGAAATGTATAATCTGCTCAAGTGAATGTGACACATTACTAATAATTCCAAACTGATTACCTAGTTTTGGCTATTTTGTCATAACAAGAGTATATGTTGTACATTTAATTTTTGCTTCAGTGCAGAATACAGACCTATCCAAACTCCCAACTCTGGCAACTAAATAGAGGAGACTCCCAATAGCGAGGCTGCCCAACACGAAGAGCTTCTGTCTCAGCAACGCCTGCTGTTTGAATGGCATGACCCTCCATCAATCTTCAGGACTGCGTCTTCAGCCTGGAGAGAGCGAGAGAGAGAGAGGGCCCAGCACATAAACCACTAATCACTGTGAGGAGGAGAGGGAGACAGCCTAATGTTTATTAACACACACTCCATCAAGTCTTACAAGTGATTAAGCCACACTTGTGAGGAACTTGCAAAGTGCCGCAGAGCCATTAGAGAGAGGGACGGCCGCCGTACCCTTTTTATTTATTTATTTATTTATTTATTTATTTATTTATTTATGCATGCATGCATGCATGCATGCATTTATATAGGTTCTTGGATCTGATTTGATTTAAAGCTGATATCATTTTAGCTCATCATAACATCTTCAGCCCATATATCCAGAGTGCACTACGTGCTCAGTGTTTCACTTGTATTGTGACAAATCTGTTGTTGTCACTTTGCGGTCCAGTCCAGTCCAGTCTGCTCTCAGGCACACATCACTAAGGTTCAGAAGCAAAAAAATCTGTCGAATCACATTACAAAACCTAATATTCAGGGCTGAAAATTAATCCATTTGCTAATACCATTTAATTAAAAGAGCCACTTCAAGGAAGTATAAAGTAGTTTCACTTATTTTCCAGTACTGGTAGCCTTAAATGGAAGAGACGCAGTACTGTGAATCCTGCTCACTTCAAAGGACATGTGATTCCCCAAACAAGGAAGTCTGAGGCAGTGAATTCAATGGCACTGCTAAATGTTGTAAGCCTATTATTCCACATCTGGTTCTAATACCCAGCAGCTTCCCATCCAAGTATCCAGCGAGACAGACATATTTCTGCAAGTAAAATGTCAGTGTAAAAAGCTGCTTAGTGTGAACAAAATAAGAGGGATCAAAGGAAACAGAGATATGAGCCATTCAAACTAAGCTTGTGTTTTTTTTTCCATGCAATGTACTTTCAAGGATTGGATTATTGCTATTTTTTAATTCTACTTTGTTTTTGTTATTTGTCCTTGAAGCTGACACAATTGTGTGGATTCAGAATTTTTTTCATTACATTGGAAGTTCTGTTTTTCACTAAAAACAGAATTGATTTGTTTGAGTTAATTATTGTAATATTTGAAACTTTATTTGCAATGGACAAAATACAACATCAGAAATCTAGGGCAAACCTTGAGTTACTCTGGGTGAATTGCTACTATTACTATAAATGCTTTGCATGGTTTATCTTTTGAACTCTTTGCTGTAACAAAATGACTGCAGTTTATTTTGTCTGATGTGCTCCTCACTCTCATTTTCAACTGATTTTGTCTTGCGAGGTTACATTTTTGTAATTTGTTTGCCATACTTTTGCGACAGTTTTTCTTTACAAAGCAATTATGTATATGTTATTCTTGAAAAAAAAAAAAAAAAAAAAAAAAAACAGAAGTGTATCGCTTGGAAATGTGACTTCACCAGCTGGGGGCAGTGTCTCACTGCTTTGCAAAGTCAGACTGGGACATTGTCGTGCTAATGAATGAAACATGCCATCTCCTTTCTCTGTGAGTCATTTTTATGTAAGTGGGGGGATTTAAATAAAGGAAAAAATAAATATACATTTTAGTTGACTGTCCATAAGAAGCGAGAGGTTTGCTGAGGCCAGAGTCCTGAGGCACGCCAGCTCACAGCCCTGAGGACTCTGGTTACATGTATTGACAAGGTCTCATCAGGAATACCCTCGCACAACCCACGGTGGCCTCTACCTCCACATTCTTAAGTTTGTACACTCCAGGAGATAGTTTCCTACGTGCAGGGACATACTGTGATATGAATCCTGAGGTGACAGAAACAGACCAGCGCTCTCCAAATGAGATCATTATGTACTGTTTGAAAACACTACTATGCCCACTATTCACTGCTTGAAAATGGCATAGTCTGATCCTGCCCCAGGTCCCAAGCACAGATAAATCATCTGCTCCTGCTACTATACCACTTGTCATTTGTGTTTTAATAATCCAGACCAACCTTTAAAAACAAGTCCACAGCAGATGGCTAATATCATATCTACTGTAATGTATTCTGGTTAATATACTGTATAATAGGTATGTGGGGAGGGTTTTGACTCCAGCAGTTATTGAAAAAATAGGTAATATTGCTGCTTCGCCTTGGCTTTTGAGGGGGAATTGCAATTTTATCAGTATAACAATGCACTCAAATAAACCCATTTAGCCTGGGGCCAGTCCCTTATTTTGTTGACTTCCATTTTGATAAGGAATGTTTTTCATTACATTGTGTCTCTAAAAGGCCTAAGAATGACACAGATTTCAAACACACAATTTTAATCCACATATTATATTCTTTGATTCAGAGAAGTGTCATGGTAAGAAGAATGCATATGTTTTCAAAGTAGAAGTGACCTCAGTGCCTCATACTTCTACAGAATGACAATACTGTGAAACCAGAGGGCTTTCGTACCTATGTACAACAGATTTTAATAATAATGACATTCATACTTTGATCCTGTAAACCTCTAACACCAAAGGGAGTCCTTCAGTCCATTCTGTGTGACCTCTTATCTCAGAGTAAGTTGATGGCTAAGCAAGTTCTCCTGAAAATCTCAATGGTAAAACAGGCTTTGAGGTTTGAGGTATTAAAACCAAAAAACATATCTTTAGGCCACTGTACTTCTAAAAGCTCTCTCCCTTTTCAGAATAAGCACTTTTTTGACCTTACTTTCACCTTTATTTGTGCTGCTGCAGTTGAATTCCTGCTGATGCACCAGTGGGGGGCACTTAGCGAGTTTATAGTATGCACACGAATCATGCTAATATTATCAGCACACCACGGGCCTCCTTTATCACCTGGCCCGTGTTGTCTTCCGGCATTGAGTAGGCCATTTGGAAGGTTGCTGCATTACTCAACTGTTAGCAGAATCCATGCTGTGTATTTCATAAAGGAATGTTGAACTGTAATACAGCAAGAGGAAGACTCACATTTTCACATTAGAGCAAAAGGATGCTCTCTCTACCCTTCATAATCGTCTCATCCAGGAATGGTCAATGAGCAACAAGGAGACAAGGCAAGGTACCTGACTTTGACACAATAACAGTCCTGTCTGAACACACAATTTCCTGGATAGCAGACCTGTCAGTTTTATCAATGATCACCTACCAGTGGTGAGTTCTGCACATTTACTTAATAGTGTCTGTCTGCAGATGGTTATTGTCTAACTACCAATAATATCGAGTATCAATATGCATTCAAACTTTCCAATTTCTACATCATACTTCTATATATTCATTATCTGAAAAAATGAACATGTTTTTCCTGTAACATATGATCAGATGTTATTGACATATGCAGTTATTAAATCTGAAGTGTATAAAGGCCGACATATCATCATGTGGAAGAAAGAATGCCACTTTTTTCCATTGCGATTTCACCTGGCATGCTTGTTACTCATGCAAAATATTACAAAACAAGTGCAGACCAGCTGTTTTTATAGTTTAATGTAATGTATACAGTATATCTGAATTACTGGTATATCTAGTTTTGGTCCTCTAGCCCATTTGTCTCAAATGTGGCTGAATAATTCTTTCATTGCATTACTTCAATCAA
The DNA here is from genome assembly GCA_022829145.1 of Albula goreensis. Lineage (NCBI taxonomy): Eukaryota > Metazoa > Chordata > Actinopteri > Albuliformes > Albulidae > Albula > Albula goreensis. The sequence continues at coordinate 14,240,675 of CM040747.1, read as the reverse complement.
CAGATTGCATTTCTTCTTTACAACATTTAAAAGGCATATCAACAGAGTAAACAAGGTGCAGAAGTGTTTTGTTTCAATTATCCATTACAAAGGATTGTTCAGTATTCATATCTTTTCAACTGCCTGAGCAATTCAGCTATGGAGGACAGTAACAGAGACAAAAGAAGGACAGTATTTTTCCAGCCGTAAGCAGTCAGTTGCTGAGAAAAGTGAAACATGCTTTCACACCATTTGAACAGTCAACTCAGAATGAATTCGAAAAAGGAATCATATTTTCCAGCCAATTTAAGGCACAATAGATAGTCAGCTAAGAATATGTTTATTAAAAGTTTCCCAATCAAGTTTACAAAGAGTAAAAGATTCCACCAAATGTAACTTTCTATTTGACTCAAGTCTGAATCCAGCACACAGCTACTGCAGAAAAATAGATTTTAGAAATTAATCCGACACATTTACATTGCACAGTAGCTTTTACATCAAAGACTGAATATCCATTATAATTCATTTGACAATTTCAATTCATAGCTGTGAAGTATTTTAGTTATTGACACCCCACCCACTAAGCTGAAATCCAGCTCTGCTTCCTCTGTTCATCTCATGCTGCTGGGTGTTTGGATTTTTTCCTAGACAAAAATATGAGTATATTTTAAATGCAAAATAGAATGCTGAAGTAGGAGCTCAGTGCCAATAGAAAGACAGGCACGAGAGAAACTGAGGGATGAAAAGACTGGCTCAGGTTGCAGTTTGGCGTAGTGATTAGGGAGCTGGAACCAGGAGATTGGGAGTTCAAATCCTGGGCATGCAGTCATACTCTTGAATTGCTTCAGTAAATAATCAGCTGCATGAAATGATGATATGTGAAACGTAAGCGATGTAAGTCATTCTGCATAATGTCAGTAACTTTCCAAATCTGTTCCATGATGTTAGGCAACAGATGGAAATAATGCATCTCATTTCAGAAATGTGGGAAAATGACGAGCCTGTTTGTTCAGCTTGGTTAGCAGCCTTTATAGCTAATCCACAGAAAGTTATAGTGTACATTTGAAGATACACAACTGAACAGACTGTCTACTCCTAGCTACAGAAAAAGTATATTCATATCAGGTTATTTCTCAAATACTTATATTATGAATCCCTATTATTATGAATCCTGTAATTGCTAAGAAAGACATATATGGCTAACAAATGTAATATTTAGAATTTAGTAATATTTAGAATTTGACAAAATTGGTGTCATTAGCAAATATGTGACACACTAATTAGTGTGCTTCATCCAGTGGACCTATCTTGAGTACTTGAGTCTTGAGTATGATCTTGAACACGGTTTTTCGTGCCTTTGATGAAACCAGATATTATGTAACCCATCACAGGTGTTTAAGAATGCAGATGGCCACATCAGTGATGTTAAATCCTATGCTAGCTAATCTTCAGTTTTCACATAACAGAGCAAAACTTGCTTATACTTATACTTGAGGATCATTGGTCTAAGCTTGTATTTTGCTGATTATTTTGCATACTGTAATTTACAGTGATACTGCATAACATTCTGTTTGCTTACTGAGGTGCATGCTGTGCTAAGCTAATTACAGGCCTTACGCTGTTCTAATGCCTGGGACAGCACGCTGTGGTCACTGTAAAAATAGATCAGCCAAGCTTGTCCCTGTGGACCAGGGCGGCAGTGCATACATCGTCAAACATCTGGGCCTGGCTGTGACACAGGAGCTTGGGAGAAAATCCACACTCCACCCTCTGTGCTGTATGGAGTCGTGCAGGATGATCGAGCAGCCACTGCAGAGTGTATACCCGCTTGCACCTCTCAGCAGGGCTATGTTGCATCTGCATTCTCCACAAACCCTGAGCATTCAAAACCAGCAAACCACAGAAACACATCACGGAAAACCAGGGGACCATCTGTTCAGGTATGACTGTTTCTGCATTAGGTGTTTTAAGCAACACTCCAACCACTGAAAAACCTGTTCTGTCCACCCTGTTACTTAGCCAATTTTCAGCTCATATTTACAACAGCCAAGCACAAAAGAATAAACAATAAAGGAGGAGGGAGGAAGTATTCAACTTTTAAAAGGATAGTTTAACTTTCAAGAACAAGTTTCTCCAATAGATTCATAGAAAACACAGTGAAACTAAATTCTTATATCTTGTCCTACAGAGAATATGTTTTTTTTTGCTTATCTTACTGCATGTGGCTGATGAGGGAAAATAACTAAATTAATTGGATGTGGTAGAATAGCTGTCAACTTGGTAATAAGATGGACTATGATCATTTTTGACATTTATTGTGTTTTTCAGCAGTGATTGTCCAACCTCTTTTCACTTATTTCAAACTACTCATTTGGGTGTTGACAAATGAGTCTAACTATTTACATCCCATTCATCTGTCAAATTTAATATGAGAGATTCAACAGAATAGCTGAACATTTTTCTAAAGCTTTAAATGAGGCAAAACCATTGAAGGCACATCGATGGCAGACGTCTTTTCTCGTAATCAGCAGCCATGTTAGTTGAGGTCAACATGAGGCATGAAAGAGGGGAAATAAAAAATTGAGCTCATGAATAATGCAGGAAGGTGCAGTTTATTATTATTATTGATCTATGCTTTAAGCACCAGGGAATGATCCTGGTTTCAGCTCTGAGCTTCCACCAAATCTTCCTGCGGATTCCTCCTTTAGTGCCTCCATTTTGTGATATTACACCTACATAATTTATCACCCAGAGCAGCAGTGCCAGTGTCCTGAGCGCCTTGTCTGGCTCCATTGTGTCTGTGTGTCTGGCTGTACGCAGCTCTTCCTTTCACACTTTATACATGAGTACCATAATCACTCGTATGTGTATACGAGAACCCATGAACCCATGTATACATGAGGTGTGGCTGTTAAATAACAAGACTGCATGCATAACAGTGAACTGAAGATGCGAGCAGATTGAAACTTTCAGCGGTTGTTTATGCTTGCCCATTGGCCAATGTATACCATGTGGTTTGTGCATGCTCACTGTGATTTGACTTACGTAAGCTCAGTCTCGTTATGTAGTACAGCATCTCGTACATATGAATTACTTATCACATATACTGTGTGCAGATACCCTTGTGTGACACACATTAGTCACTTTCTGGGTACTCAGCATATGTTGTCAGTAGTGATGGGTAGCTAAATAATTCTTAGTTACAAATCTTACCTAGTGTTGTATACTGTAGGTTTATGAGTAATTAATTATATTGAATGTCAAGGAGTTTCCATAAACTAATTATTATGCACACATTTATGTACATAATTTCTTGGTGTAATTGTATGTATGTAAGTTGCACAGGTCCCTATTATATACAGTATGTCTTGTCTCTCTCCTCATGTGCCAATAAATACTTCTTCATGGTGAATGGAGCCTGGTGTGTCCTGCGTGGTGTTACATCCAGTTAAAACTCCTGGCTCTTCATGAAAAATCTGACAAGAGCTTGTTTACACAAGGGAGTAGATTTATCAAAGAGCATATTTGTTGCTACTAATGACTGAGAATTGCAGTAGTCTGTGCACGCACAGTCATTTTCGGGACAGCAGCATATTTATCAATAACGATTATGTTAATGGCGGGAGTGGAAGACAACCAATTTAAATATCCCTCGTCGTAATTCAATTAGACACATCCCCCCCAACCCATGGTAAAGTGTGCAATTTGCATGTGCTGAGAGCAGGTGAATGAAAAAAACGTAACTGAAAGCAAGATGCTTGAATGTCAAAGAAAATTAATAGAAAAATCCCTCCCACTGGAACTAGAGGTCAAAACTAACAGGACAAACACAAATTTTCTCCAAGAATACAACAGAAATATTAAGTGAGATATTAGAGAGAATTAATTTGCTTGGAAATACAGCAGATATAAAAACATTACCTGTGCACAAAGGAGGAAATAGCTTTTAATATACTACAAGTAGAGCTTAAGGTCCTGCTATCAGTTCCCAATCAGTGTGCCACATTTCAAAACTTTTTATCATACGGTTCTAGGGGCTGCCATAGACTTCAAAGGCAGAAGAAGAGAATGATTATGCAAAATAAGACAAGGTAGAAACTGCTTGGCCCCCAATTACACAGGAACTAACCATTTCTATTTGTAGGTAAATATCTGTAGGTAGATTGCATGATCATGCAATTCATGTCAGCAAATCAGCAATGTAACACATCTCGTAAACACAAATTTTTCCAGCCCTTTAGTTTACCGACAAGTAATGTGAATGTATTAATCATGAGAATATGATTTTCAGAGCACCTCCAGCACACACATTGTAAATGTTATATTGCATATTGTGCTGACGATGCCACCATGCCATGCTGACTGCATTCAAAGCTTAGATGGCTTTGTTGTCTGTTTTTGTGTGTTCTTCTGTAGTATTTTCTGGACTAGAATTAATTAATCAACTGACAAAGACCTAGCATTAGGAAATTAATTATTTAGTTATTAATTATTATTTAATCAACAATGCTTTTAAAAATAACTAGTGTTTAAAACAATTTTACAGGAATTTTAAAAGTAACAAATGCAAATGTGTAAAATCGGAAAGTTTATTTAAGTAATTTTGGCTAGAGAATATTAAGCATTTTAAAGAGTAAATAATGTTCTCTTTCAGTATTTTCATTAAACATTTTAAACTATTGTTTCCAGTATGTTCCATGTCTAATTGTTCCACTGTATAAAATGAGGACAGTAACATAAAGACTTATATGAACTGTGAAGCAAGTACAACAGCAACATCAGCAGTGACCTACAGTAAACACTTGTAGTCACATGACCTCTGAGGCATGCTGGGACTGATGACACTGTGCCATGTTTGAATGAAACACAGGCTCATTGTGCACCAGTGAAAGAGAAATCCTTCATCAATCTGAACCACTCTATTCACCCAGAGGTACATAAACAAAACAGCATCAATAATCCATTCTGAAATTAATTTTCTGATCAAAATGAATACTGACAAGTTCTATAGATGCCTACACATGGAGCCACATGTCTGACATTAATGACAGCTTATGAAACACAAGCAAGCACATGGACAAAGATTTGCTTCAAATTTTCATGTCATACAAAAGATACCCAGGGAAACGTGCTCAAACTCATGCAAGCTCTTCTTTTCCAAGCTGTAGAACAGCATATACATGAATGGCTACATGAACAAAGATGCTGCTGAATGGCAGATAAAAACACTTTGCACAAACCAATACAATATGCATTACTGGGTAATGTAATCAACAGTGAGCAGTGTGCCGAACTCCAAGAACAAGCTTTCCTTTCAGCTGCACTGCTAACTGACACAAAACCTGGCTTCAACCCTCTAGAACAGCTCTGAGGTATGCAATAAAAACAAAACTTTGACAAAAAAGCCCTGCTACATGTCCTTTCTGTCAACAAGTCCGACAAACAGTCCTACAATTCCCACCATATGGAGACAGTGCGTCACTCAGACACTTGTGCCTTCAACATCATGTGGGTGCCCACAGATCGATGAGAAGGCGCATTTTGTATGAATCTGGCAGACTGAGCTACAGGGGAAATGTTGTTTGGAAAGGCCTGCTGTGTGTCTGAGTACTCAGAGGGGCTTGTTTAGTGCACATCAGCAGCCCCTCTTGAGGAGACCATCATTACCGCCACACTCACCTAATTGCAGACACGGCACTTCTCCACTCTCCTCACTAGCTTCTGAGGGCTCACAGGGGAGATGAAGCTAATTACAGAAAGAGAGACAGGAGAGACCCTCCCTCTGGTAAAATGTTTCCATGTGCTTTAAGGAGGCCGATCTGAATGTCCCAAATGCACAAGGGTTCAACAGTAGTGGCCCACCCATGCCTAAAACCTGCCACCATCTTGGTAAAAGCCTTTATCCCTGAACAGCAGCACAAACTGTCACCCACAGGTTATGTCATTCTACACACTGCATATCTGAATTAATGTGCCTATATTATGTGTGTTCATGTGCAGTAGTTGTAGTAGTAGTAGAAGTGTGGTAATTAGACCTTTGAGAACGCAGATGTGGTCCCTCCACAGCATTTCTCCTGACTGCAGTGCCCCCTCCCTCCCCTTCCTACTGCTGCCTTTGCTGGGCCTTGTACCATGGGGACGTGGGTCACAACAGGCAGAGGTACCTGGTGTGAGAGAGGGCGCTTAAGCAGCTGCATTTTCACAACAGCTGTGATCCCCCAGGGGAGTCTGCTGTCCTAACAACCCCCCTTCCTCCCCTCCCTGGACCCAACTCACTTACACCCCAGCAGACAGACTCATAAGAGGGCATGACTGGGATATATCCTAGCTGTTTTCAGGTTGTGATGCTGTGTTCAGTGAAGCATCAGCCTGCTCTGCTGGGTACCACCAGAGGAAACATGCGCGCACACACACACACACACACACACACACACACACATCTCTGCTTTACTCTCTTTATAATGACATGTTTGGTGTGCTGGGCTTGCTCCTATGTCTTTTAGCTGCTGCATTGCAGTGAATAATGAAGGGAAAATAATACAAACCAGAAATTCAAATTCATATGCTTGGTAATGCAATACAGTTCAGTGTGCATGTAAATTTGTGTTATGCATGTGCATGTAAAAAATAAATAGGAAAACAGAGAGACGTTATAAACCCTGACTATGGAAAATGGAGTTCACCTCTATGTGCTTTGAACATTTGTTGAGGTCAGCAAAACACCTGATCATTTTGCAAATCAGCAACAAATTTTCCCATGATATGACTGAGAAAACAAACACAGCCATGCATTGCTCAGAGGAAAACAGCTATTACCAGGGAAGTAAAAAGGTCAGATTTAATCAAATACCACACAAGTAGTTAAGGTAATTATAGATTGAATGTAACCACCCACACCTCTCTTGCCCAGTAGGAATGCTTTTGTCTTTGTTGAAAGCCTGGACAATCTCATGTGCTTTAGAAAGTGGATGTTTAAGTCTTTGGGGACAGCAGAAAAATGTGGTTCTGGAGGTCAATGCTGACTAATCTGTGGGCGATAAGAATCAGTGTCATACGATATCCTCCAGGGACGGCCGACCCACCCCACGCACTGAGATCACAGAGATCACACCATCATGGGTCAGCACTTCTTCAAACGTCTTCTTCCGTTCATTCGTTTTCCTCTGTGTGTCTCCCATAATTTCTAACACATTTGTAAGCTCATGATGGAAAGGCTTGATGATAAGAAAACATCAGTCACTGATAACGAGTGTAAAACACTATGAAAATTGCTGCTTGACAAGTTACGAAGAAATGAGCAAAACTGGAAAACTGATTTTCTACGGTATTATATTGTATCAATCCAGGCTCAATATGAAACTGAATCAATACTGATTTTTTGTTAAGGGCATGTAGACCTTGGTTGTCTTGTACTTTTTTCCCTCAATAAGCTGATATTATTGAAGAATCATAAAAAATACTGTACGTGATATAAGGTTCTGTAAAAATTAAGCACCTCCAGTGGTCTGTTGCAGTAATGGATAACATGAGGAGTGACAGAGTGGGAGTACATGTGTTAATGGAGTTCTCTGCATCCATCGGCTGATGATGCCAACTCTGCAGCCCCACGCAGGAGAAGCCACGTTCGCCAGCCTAATTAATCCTGGGCATCCCACATGGATGCTGCAAGACCTCCCCATCCCTCCCTGCTGAGTATTTCTGACTTCTCCAATATGCATCCCAAGCTCTGCCACGCATACAGAATCCATGGTAGCTACAAAGTATTTCATTTACTCCCATCCACATCCACCTCTTTCATTTCCTACCCCCTCACACATCTGAACAGAGTGTGTCGTGTTATCGCCATTAACCCTTTTCACCTGGGGTCACAGGGCATGGTCACAGAGACAAACCCCCCCAAATTCTCCATAGACTGAGACAATGGACCGTTCTCAATGAGAAATCGATATGACCAATTGACACCTCCCTCATTTGCATTGGGAGCAATCATATCTAATTCTGCGCAGATCGATAGACTTGCCTTCCAGACTGTGGTGGCAGTTTGTTCCTAACTCACAGATGAAAAAGGAAATTGAAATTCTCTCAGCTGCGAGCAAGATGCTGCATTTATGCATATTACTGAGTCAAGTCAGGCCGCAGCAAGCACATTACCATGTATTCATTGCAATTTGCACTCAATTGACTTCCTCTTCAGCTGCACTCCAGTGCTTTGCAGACTCAATGTTTCGTAAGCAGGAAAGGAGAAAAAAATCAATGTTAAGTGGCAGATAACAGATGCCAATGATATGTCCTATCTGCAGAAAAGAATTTCCAAGAAGCTTATGTTGTCATGCTTTGATCAAGTCATTCATGGGTCGAAGCTAATTCATCCCATTTCTCAAACTTACCAAATGATTCAGCATTGGGGATATGTACATCCACCACGGAACTGATGGGAGCATGCTTGATGGCTTTCACGTTTTGCTCAATGCAAAATGGATTAAACTGTAATAAATGGAACATTAAACACAAAAAAATGAAAATGTGTCTGTTTCCTCCTTCAAATGTAGCCTCATTTGAATTTAGCCAAAATTTGTATTTACAGAAAAACAAAAAAACAAATACATTTTAGCTGCAGTTTTCCTTATGCAATAGGCAAACTGCAGAAACAAAACATAATTTTTATTGAGTTGACATTGGAAGCCATCATTTCATGACACTATACTGTACTTACACAGAACATGTTATGAGCACTTTTGACTCTTCAGTTGAGAACAATCTGTTTTGTCAGAATGGTTGTCTATAATGTTTACATGGCGTACACTTACACTTGGTGATCAATTCTTGTTAGACCCCCAGGTCCGCTGCGAACACACTCCATCAAATCATGTTAATGTCTGAAGTCAATCATGTTACAGATTGTCTGAGTGTATGTCGTGCTGATTGGTCGACCTGTCAGTTGCATGTGGCCCCCCACTGGGGACAAAAATAAGATTTCCCACTTCCCAGAGGCATAAATGAACACCCAGGAGACAGAGGCAGATAGAAAAATGGGCCAAAAATGTTTTTTGTTGTCCCGGTAGGGCCACTGCTTATTCCAGGGCGCACTTTGAATTGATCAGAGGATCATTGATTTAAGGAGCACCATCATTGTGTAGTTTTCCAAAAGAGCCTTTCTCTGTCATTACTCCATTGTGGACAGGAACATTTAAACAATTAAAATAGGAAAAAACAAGTCCAATACCCCAACCAATGCAAATCTTATGTTATCCCAGAAATATCAACCTCTACAGTGGCTGGGACTCAATCAAAACAAGTTTTACTTGTCCACACTTGTAAAAACAACAGTATAGCAATTTGATTTAGGTGACTTTTGTCATAAACCGTGCAGAAAGAAGTTGTAAAAAGCAAAGCTGCACTTGTACACTGCAGCTGTGTTGCTCACCCTCATGTAAGCCATGGTTAGAGCAAGGAGCCAAAATGGGCTCATGGGCCAGTCCTTTTCAGCGTCAACACAATAACACTGTGTCTGTGGTAACCCGGGTCACCAGATCGCTTCATCCAACACAGCAATTGCTTCATCTAAGTAGCTCCAGAGGAAAGCCACAAAATCAACCACTCAGAATACTAATGCAATTGATTCTGATGCCTCATCAATAATGTATATGACATATACGTATATGTATTTTATTTATTTATTTGTTTATTTATTTATTTTGCTCTTACAATGTCATCTCTGTGCCACAAATGAAATATTTATGATATCCCTTGGGAACTCAGTTTCTTTTAGAAAGCCCATTTTTATCCCACAGAGAATGTTGAAACTATGGGCCTTTTCTTACTTTTGTAATACTCAAAAACACAAGCTATTCATTTCTGATATACACAAAAGTAAAACTTACATTTCATTAATATTATCCATAAATTATTCATTCACGGAAATGACGTGTCTGCATGGTGGACAGAAAATCTCTGAATTACAGCTGTTGCGCTCAGAATCCCCTTTCACTTATGGCTATCAAAACCTTAGTGTAACACATGCTGTTATTCAAATGAGGGCTACAGTTAAACTGGGATGTGCTATCTCATAGATGTAAGACATCTCGGGCCCTGCATGTGTAGTACGTGTAAGGCCATGGCATTCATTTCAGACTCTGAAGTATATTTTTAATTAAATATATTTCTTATTGCCGTCCATCCTCACACATTTTCTTAAAACAGTTCTATTAAACATAAATATATAACTATATATGAAATATATGACTGTCTCCAAAAGGCTGTTTATAATTATGATAAAGTTTTATAATTACTTGCCTCTAATTTTTGAATATTCATTATAAAAGACTTATAATATTGCTATATCATTGTTCAAACCACATGTATCCTTATTAGTTTCATTTATACTATGTATGGAAAGGTCCTGTAGTTCATACCCCTCATCTGTCCATGTCAGATTCCCCTTTTTCGTTTGATATATTAAAAACATATTTAAAATAATCAATGCATGTAAAAGAATCAAAATGACAGGTCAGGTGTACCTGAAATAATTCACCATCTGTGGACACTGACTACACTCACACATATGGAGCACAATTTAGAGAAGAAGCTCTTGTCCTTTGCCCTCATAACTGCAAAGCCTAGAGAAATCTGTTATGAAAATAATCAATCACAACTGCAAGGAAAATAAAATGATTACAAAAAGCCAGAGGTAGAGTGCATCTGAAACCAATTTTTCACATAGTGAAAAGATGGATTTAATTCCTGCAGTACAAAAGATGCATTTCTCCTTGATGACAGATAGCACAGATAATTGTGTGCAGTGGCCAGCATAACATAGTGGGTGAATGTCTTACTGGTTCTTTACTGTTAATGTTCACACTGCAAGGCCTCTCTCAATGGCAGGCAGATCTCCCTTGCATCCTATTTAAACTTATGCAAGTTTAAATACCAAACACTGAAACTGTGCCATTATCATCTCAAATGAAGTGCAATAAAATGTCAATTATCACATTCATATTTAACTGTCAGATAACTGTATTCTTCTGTACACCTTTCTTTCTTTGATTATTACTGTTTACATTGAGTAATTACCCAATAAAAACATCAATGTATGATAATTGTGCTGTGGTTTTAATGGGAGGGGGCCAGACTCTAAGTGGCACATTCTCCAGGAAGCCACAGAGCCCTGCTGCAGATGTGTCTCACACACATCAGCCATTTCTGTAACGTCAGGGAGCACTGGAGGAAGAGAGACCATAAAAAATAAAGCTGGGGCGCTGCGCTTATTACAATTAATTATTTATATGGGCACATTAGCAAGGCAAAACCCGACGATTGGACTGGGAGGGTGTGCAGCCACTGAACCAGAGACAGATGGATTCAAAAAGCCATGTAACACGAAATGAAGACTGCGTCGAGCACATAGCATATAAATAATGGATTCCGTGTGGTGCTGCTGGGTGATAACGTTCCCTGCTCCGTGTCTGGCGGGTGGAGTGCACCCAACATACTTAAAACTGTGCAGTCTGAGTGTGTGTAAACTGAAGGGACATCACTTCAAATCAAATCAGTCATGTGCGACAACGATACACCTGTTCTCTCTTTGAAGTGTTTAGACAGGTTCACTAATGATTTGTAAATAACAGGAATTTGTAAATAACAGGAAAATAACACTAATGATTTGTAAATAACTAATGATGCTGTAAATAACAGCATTTTGCTGTTATTTACAGATGCAAACTGAAATGTAGATTGACTGATGTTGATGAACTGACCTACAGAATGATGAAAACATTCTCTATATGAATGTCACAGTCTTGCGCATTAAGAACAAAAAAACTACTAAATAAGATACCTAACCTTTAATAGCTTCATATTCAATGATTTAATTCCCTTGTAAGATAACCACTGAAGTGTTTGTTGGAATTCATAATTCACTACAAATGCTTCAAAACTGTACATCTGAGGATAATCATTTTTCAATTTACTATGCACACCAGACATTAATATTTTTAATTAATCAAAAATGCAATTAGATCCTACACTTTAAGGGTAGTCTTTCTTCTCACATTTGTAAGCCTGAACAAATCAATTTCCGACAGAGCTAATTTAATAGGAACACATCAGACACTATAAACATCAAACTCTGAGTCGGATACAGGGGACTCTCCATTTGAAGAATGGTGAATCCATAATCAAATTCATCTTTCACGCACTATAAATAAAACCCTGGAAAATGTAGAATTATTTTAAAACATTTCCATTATTATAACAAATTAATGCACGATGTGATCTGACAAGGGTATCTTTCATCCCGCTGTTTTGCTAGTGAAGATAACCAGTGTATTTTATCACTCAGACAAATTGTATTTAACATCCTTTGACAGAGATGGTATTACAGGTTAACACAGTTAATTTCTATCCCTAATACAGTTTCTTTCTTATGGAATGATAATTATATATTCAGCTACCGTGCTGGCAGTATGAAATTATATTCAGCCACAATACATTCCTGAAGCAGGGCTCACTAAGACTTACATTGCATCACATAGAATTCTGACTGATTCTTGACTATTCATTTCACTTCATTTCCCTGACTCTTCATTTCTGTTTGGAAAAGTTGGTATGCAGAGTAATGAGGAATGATAAAACATGTGTTTGTTGAAATATATTTATGCATAATAGGGTACCATTCTAACCCTAATGTATGTTGTTTTGTAACCATGAATACCAATCAATATAGAGCCAAGTATAGTAATGTACTGGGCCACTTGGGTAGTGCGTCCACATAAAGCATTAACATGTCCAATGCTGCAAAATTGGTCTTCATCACACCTGCGCTGCCTTACAATGCCCTGGGACCACAAAGTTTGTCCTAAAATGCCTCTTTTACAGGATGTTAGGCATGTTCTTTACTTAATATCTGTCTCTTACTTTCAGTATTCATATCACATTCTCTGTTATACATTACTGTTGCAATACGCTAATACATAGCCTGGTGATGACCTCTACAAGAGGTCATCATTCCAACATAAAGAAGCCAAAGTGTCAGTTGAAGGGCATTAGCTTATGTATCTATTTTGCTTCTGTGTATCCTGCCAGCTGCAGTTTATCATGTGTACAGGAAAGGTGAGAGTGGTTACACCACTGTGTCATTTGGCCATGCACTGGATGTGCTCTGTAGGTGACCTTTTCCCATTCCTCTCATGACTTACACATTGCGCCTGTCTTTTAATATCAACTTCAATTATGGGATAACATGCTGAGGTTGCCTAGCAGCCAGTGGCAACACTATAAAAATATGTTGCCCAGAGCCCAGGCCATGAATATTGCCTTTGTGAGGGTTTCATCGTCATTGTTTGAGAATTTACGATGCCACAATAATAATGAAAATAGAGAAAAGGTTGCTGACTGAGCGCTTGATGGGAAAGTGGATTTTATAACAGTTTCATTTTTCAAGGAATATGCTCTTCAAAGTTAATGTAGTTAATGACTTCATTGATGATGCCATGCTGTAAACACTCCAGCTGAAACGTTGCAGAAGGATATAACATCAGGATGGCTCAGGATGGTTAGCCTTAATGACTGTACCAAAGACCAATGGAAAGTGACCCCATTACTTCATTTTGCCCTTGTAAGCAATCTGTTTTTTTCATCATGATAGGTTCCCAGTTTTATTCAATACCATGTATATATATATGTAGTGTATTAGGTGTCCTTTTTCTTATCGTAACAATGTCTGTCTCTGCGTAACACCTCTGTATGGTCTGCAGCAAGGATGTCACACATCCCTGTAGAATGGCTCTGCCAGGGTTCCAATGGCACAAGACCATTTATCTCTGGCCCACCACTTAACTCAATCCTTTGATATGTATGACCATGCACTGTATATCAACACACCACACAAACTGGATTCTTTACAGATTCTCTCGGCACAGGCAGCCCGAATGTTCTGAGTTTGTCTCTCCCTTGCGCATTGTAATAAACCAACATTCTCTTGAGAGGAGTCGTCAGCATGTTCTTCATTGTCCTGCTCTTGGTTCCACGGAGAAGGGCAAATATCCTAACAATAAGGAGCTAACAACCCATACAGAAGAATGTGTAACCAAGGAAAAACCAAAGTCCATAATTTAATTGTAGTTGTGCCCCATTGGTGGTGCATTCTGTGATAGACCTGGGTAATACAATGTCCTGATAAAATGGCCATTTGTGCAAACTCCTGTATAAGTGTTTTATTCAATGTTTAATCTTTGACACTTTCAAAAACACCTACAGTGAAACAAAAATGAATTTTCTTGGAGCAGAGGACAATGTGGTCAGACTGGGTGTTAAACAAGCTTTAAACTCCAAGTCTTTGGAAAAAGATCAAAAACAATCTCTCACAGATGGAACTGGGATCAATAAGAATCAAGTAGACAAGCTGAGCAAAATAGCAACAGAACTACAGTTTACCCTCATGGTATGAGGTGTAGTCATTTAGCATCAGGCTCAAAACGGGGAGAGGTGGATGGTGGAACCTGCACCATAAAATAACCTGTGGTTAAGTAGCATCCACAGACTAATTCTCTGGCTTTTCAACCTTTAACCAGTCTGCTGTTATACATTGTGAAATGCATTTAATTACCAGGACCCTATGTTACTACTGTTCTCATTGCAGGCACAGAGACCAGCTATTGATTTCAACTTGTCTTCTGCCTCATTAGAGCGTAGCGGAGCTCTGCCCTGCAAGCTAAGAGGGAATTGTACCGATCCATAAATAAGTCGGCTGCACAATATCTTCCATTGTGCTGCGATGAAATATCACTGTGCCTGAAGGAGAGAAGCAAGGGTGCAAGACTCAGTAGGTCCCTGGAACTATTCAGAATTACTGATCGTGTCAGGACTGAGGTCAGAGAATCATTGTTTTGTTAAATTTAGAGGCATTTAGGGTGATCACATGAAGTATAAAGTTTTGCATACAGATATTTTTTTTTGTGTTTTGCATACTTGTTTTGTAAAGCTAAGGTCAGTGACTTCTACCTTTTGATGATTACCTATTATACAGCTGAGCCAAACTGGGAGAGGTCACCTGCTCTTGCCATACTTTGAGCAAGAGGAACAGTTGTTTCTCTCCCAATTAATTCAGCTGCACAATGGCAGGTGGCAAATGGGAGGGCAGAGATGACAAAACCATCATTACCCCATTGTCCTTCAGATAGTCTGCTTTCCATATCACTTCATGCAAATGATTCAAATCGTATAAATTATGTTTTTTTAGTCAATATAATTAGGACAAATCTGTTACCATTTATCTCCTTTTTTAACTGGGAAGACAAGTTATTCTCTTAATTTTTAATAGTTACAACTATTCATGCCCAAAACTCATGGCTTACTGCTTAAATTTATTTTTTCATGCATTTTAAGCTATCGCATACATTAATATGAATACAAGCTCAAATAAATCCTCCCGTTTTCAAAGGGAATCTGTAATGTTGATGGGCAGGCCTACATTTAATAGACAACTATACAGTACACAGAAGATGAAAAAATGGCATTCTACTGGTAGGCCTGTGAATTTAAATTTCAGACTCTGAAATGCAGCTAAATCCAGGTTGACAGGTGATAAGTCACGTAGGCCTTAGCAGTTGGGTGCTGCTTAGCGTAGGGCTGAGGCTGTAGCATAACACCAATATGGAGCTTATCTGGCGCTCCTTCAGTGGGATCCATGCTTATAAAATTAACTTCATGCATATTCAGGTGACTTAGAAGTTATCCAGTAAGCACTTTTTTCCTCCTCATGCGTTTACACATGCAACACAAAACTTTCCCCCAGCTGTCTCCCCCACACAGCAGGGCCGCCACACTCAGTGCTGGATAACATTCCACCGGGAAATTCTGCCTGCGTGCCCTTCCATCACAATGCAGTGTTTCCCTTAAGTTGCTAAACTTATTCTGGCTGTGTGCTTTCAAGTATTGCAGCACAGTAGGCCTCCACCTAATTAAATCTCAAGGCATAATTTATGCATTTCAGTACAATACATTCACTTCACAACTGCTTATAATACAAAATAACTGAATGAGGCCTTTAACCAATATTCACAAAAAGCTATTTTACCATCCATGGTATGTTATGCCTTGAAGCTACTTGCAGTACATTCAAATTCTTCTATCTGGACATTATCTATGCTTCTAAAATTAATTTATGAGTAAGCAATATTTTTTTCTGCAGAAACCTGACACTGCTATCATATTAGTATGACTATACTGTAAACTATACAGCATGTTATTACTTGATTACTTGATTGCCACAGAGGCAACAGTCAACCAATAAAGGATTAATGAGGAAGTTGGCTGTGTGAATCCGTAGTTTATTTGTATTATGCAGTATACATTTTTGTTATTTATGCACATCCTCTGTCTTAATTTGGCAATATTTTAGAGGAAAGTGTCACTTCATTTTAAAATAAGCCCATAAAGCAGGAGTTTTGCTGACACATCAGCTGAGATATGAGAGTCAGGATTAATCATGTAGAGGAGGAATTGTGTAAACAGGGACGTTTCTCAGCCTGTCTTAGCAAGAGAGAAACAGAGACAGAGGGAGAGAGAGAGAGAGAGAGAGAGCTGGAGAGCTGGAGAGCTGGCTGATGGATGCATGTGGGGGAGATTTAGTGCACCACCAGCTAAGTCTGGTACCCCAGCCTGTGTAAGGTAGGGCAGCAGAGTTCACATGCATTTCTTTTCTAAGCTCAGCCATTGACAAGAGACAAAGTCACCATCAAGGACAGGTATGAGACACTGCACCATGTCATAAACAGGACTGTGCATCAGCCAAAAAAATTTACAACATTAATTCCTGGTTTTATACATCACAATGAAACATCCCAATGTACATTATATTAGTAAAACATGAGAGCTGTTCATAGATACCTTGACTCTGAAATCAGGCTAAATATTGCTTTCAATGAATCATTTTTTTATTTGTCATTACTAATATTTTATTGAATGCAATTTAGTGCACACCTCTGGCAATTTGGTTTAAAACACTATGAAAGAGAAACATGTATGTTCCTCATGAAATACATATGGTACAGGGGTGGAACAAACTTTACTTATATTTCAACCTGTTCCCATTTATCCTCCTTGATTAACAAGAAAACAAGTAATTCACAGAGTAATCAACACCAATTGATGTAGTAATGATATGTTTAAAGGCAAAGTTTGTTCCTCCCCTGTTCTGAACTCACCAGCCGCCACTGGTGGTTGGACCCCTTTACAAGACAACTTACAAAATTTACACCAGTAAACATATAGCTGCATCTACTGGTTGCTGATTGATCATGATGCAAGTTTATTTAAGTTAACTTATCTAGAAGAAAATAAAATACATTATGTCACTTTTTTAAATTATATATTCTCTTCTCAGGCCTGTAAACAGGAATCTGCATCTGGTTTTCATACAGCATTTAAATGAATTAGCCTTGTTTCCACTGACCATTTGCTGAAACATCACTGAACTTTTTGAATGTACTTTCAAATGTTGTACATTTGCAGGGTAAATTCCCAGAATTAATTTAAAACAAAAACCCCTATAAAGCCTCTGCCACAAAAACAACCCCAGATATTCAATAAAACATCCTGGCACTCAGGATATAAAGGGGCTTTAAAATGTAATGAAAATTTGACGTTCAAAACCAATTAAGTAAACAAATGGGTTTTGGTGGTTTAAACCACAGGCGCACAGCCTAGCAATTATTGTTCCCATCACCTTATATTCAAATGACCTTCATAAATGCAACAGGATGAAAATGAAAACCAGTCTGTGCTTTCTGTCAGATGAGCCACAGCACACATCTGCCTCACAGACCCCAGAACAGGATGATGGAAATTAAATCCTGGTCAAAAATGCGGAGAATAATTCACATATTTTTCTGTTCATATTGATCCTCCACTGTAATGGAACTTCTCTCTATAATGAAAATATTATACAAACTTAAATGATTACTAATGCAATATGCTCTGGTGTAAGGAACACAAGATATACACAGGTAAAGGCTGAGGTATTCATTGCAGACGTGGCTCTGAAGGTCGCAGATTGGAAATAAGGGTTACTGCTACCGCTGGACCCCACTCGAGGGATCCTAACCTCGGGTCTAGGGTTCACAAAAGAGTAGCCATGGCACCATCAGGAACAATAAAATAGACAGAATACGGATTTACTCAACCTTGGTGACATTGTTATTATTGTTAATAATTGTATTTTATTAAATGTCTATGTTTTAAGTTGTTATATGTGTGGTGCTGGGAGAGGTGGAGGGAAGAGCAAGCTCCTCGGCTCCTCCCATTGTACTGCTGTCTCCGGGTTGCCTCCTACAGCCTAGAGAGCTAATTGGAGCTGCAATGGCAGTGGCCTTGCAAACAGGCAGGCTCAACTGTGAGTGATTTCTAATCAACCCAGGTGTGAGCACTTGCCTTCATGAATTTAAGAGCAGCCTTCTGATTGGAGGAGAGTTTTTGGGTTTTGGACTGGGTTTTTCCTTTTGTGGTGTTGTATATATGTTTTTCAGGCAGTTTCATGAGAAGAATGGAGGTGAATTGGATGTTAGGATGAGGTCTAAAGGAACCAAGACAAGATTTAGTTTGTCCAGAAGACAGGGAAAATATAAATGCTTCGACATCATCATTCATGAAGACACACCAATGTTGAGTAAACTACAGAGCTTAAGGTCCTACCAAAGTGAAACACCCTTTTAAATAACCTCTGCATTGCACCCTCAGGTGGATTTTAGATAAAAGTGCCACAAATAAGGTAGTAGAGCTTAGATGGGTTATTATAGAGGGGCTTGAGATTAAAATGTTTGGGAAACCTTACATTTTAGCATGGCACCTTTCTTAAGAGTGCAATAACACTTTAAGTGTAAAGGCATCTGCAAAGTGTAAAAGCACTGGGCACAAACATTGCTGTTGAGGAAGGACAGAGCTGCTCTGAAAAGCACACTGTGAATTACAGTACAAGTTCTGTGGTGAGAAAAAAATGTGTTTGCTTAGCAGTGCAGAACAAATATTAATTTAACTTATGCAAATGCACATAGGGGCAGATCCCTTCTGATCATTCAAATAACACTGCATGCAACAGATTGTCACGCTTGAGAATTCACTGCAGCCCAAACCTCTATAATTAGGGCCAGCTGCAATGAACTTTTTGGAGGCAGAATAAAAAATGTGAAAGATGAGTTATCCATAAAATATACTAAATTCTTGGGAAGCAGAGATCACTAATGTTATATTGATATTGCTTTCAAAAGATAATATAACACTTCATTTAATATGATATGTATACACATTATATTATATTATATTATATTATATTATATTATATTATATTATATTATATTATATTATATTATATTATATTATATTATATATGTACCTAAACATTTTATAAGAATGACACAATTAGATGAGAATAATACAATCCACTAACCAGCATTAATGTCTATCTACTGTATAGATATTAAGGTATCATCTGTCTACTTGGCAAAATATAATGTATGTATTATCAAGTAGGATGTATATTTGCAAAGGACAGTAAAACAAAACCGGACAATTTGAAATTGTACCTTAACTTACAAATTCCAATGTCTGAGAATGTATTGCCTAAGAGATAGAAGGGGACAGGGTATAACTTACAAGGACAAATGCCTTTTTTTGGCATGGAAATTACTCCATACATCATATCTTGTTGTAGCTACACACATCACTTTAGTGCAACAGGAAATAGATGGGCCATGGCAGTACTGTAGGCACTATGGAGCAGACCTACTGGGAGATCAAACATTTCCATTAAGGGTCTTTGACAAAATCACACTTAATATGCTGTGGATTTTCATGAATAAGCCAGTCTTAGTAGATCTCTTTTCCTGTTTCTACCACCACATCCTATAGGATCCAGCAAATGTAGTAATAGATGGATCCCTAAACATTGACCATTAGGCATTCAAATCTGAGTTGAAACACTGCTATTGCAACTGTACACACCTCATATTATTTTTGCATTTGTTGTGTAGGATAGGGGTAGACAGCCCTGGTCCTAGGGTGCCAAAGCTGTTTCAAATGTCTGTTCCATTTTGATTTACTAAGTGTGATTTGATTTTTCTACTAAGTGACTCAGCTGGTTAGGACTTTTGCCTTGAATGTAGGCTGGACCCAATGCAGGTTCAAGCTTGGGGTATATCACCAGCAGACTGTTTGTGAGTGTCTGCAGCGTTAGCAAGCCAGGGTTCTTCAGTTTAGTCCTACATTAGTTCTTCTCAGCAACGCAGAAGGTGCCCAGAGGCTATATGTACCAGCTGCTTTCAGTAAGAGGTACACCTGTCCTCTGATTACAGTTACAGTAGATCTCCAACAGTGATAGGAGGCATTTCTCTTGTGTAGGAAAACAGTCCTGTGAGTACATTGGATGAATACTTCTTGTGTGTATGCTAATGAAGTAAAACAACTTTCAGCAATTTCAATTTGAGGAGAACAGTGTGTACAAAAATAAGTCAAGTGCATCTTGATCTGTGAATGAAACAAACATTTATGATCTTTCTTTGCACCAATTTCGTCTGTCTTTGGAGTTCATAGTCCTCCAACTCCTAAAGGTTTTTTAATCAGGTTGACTTGCTCATTTGTTAAACAGCTCTTCCTGTGGTTACGCAAATTATTAAGAAAGAGAGATGGAATTAGTGTCCCATCAGTCTTTATGTGCCTGTCTGCCTGGGAGGTCTTTGCATAGTCTGCCTGGATATGGTCTTAATTCTAACATTGCTGGAAGAACAAATGATAATCCTTTAATTTATAAGGTGATCTGGCCATGGGCCGAGAAGGAGAAGGGCTGCGTGAAAAACTGCAGTGTCACATCGCGAGTCCACTTTTAGCCCTCTTGCATCAAGTTACAGTATTTATGTGCTGATACAGCCCAAGGAAACAGATGTCCTTGGGTGCTGGACTCTAATTATTAATGGGCAAGAAGTTACGTACAGTTTATCCTAGCCTACTTTATGACTCGCACTGTGTCTTGATTACTCAGTACTACAAGGAGGCCAGGAGCTTCAGATCAAAGTGGCTCAAGGCTCAAGGAGTTAAACATGATCCACTCTCCCCTCCAACAAACCTGATATGCTCCTGAGGAGGCCACACAGAGCTATTGTTTTCAGCAGGATTATCCTCTTGTAAACCCAGTATGAGCCTCTGACATGAGGTGTAAAACCAGATTACACAGTGAAATAAAGCCCAGCATCTGCAGCTGAACTGTGGTATTACTGAGGTCAGAACATTTGAGTGCAGGAATCACTGGAGTACTGCAATACCTGGAAAACTGTGTAATAGCTGAATATGTTTATGAACAAGTACTCTTTTTGGCTTGCAAGCATCCAAAATATAGACAACATATAACCCTTGCTGTCGAACTGGATTTTACCTGTGATAAATAACTCTTATGAAATGCGTTGTTCTCTGTGCTTTACACTTTGACATGACTAGTATTCAGTTAAATTTTGATATGGCTTGTATATGGATTTATTTTGATATCATAAGTACATTTCTCCTCTTCCAACATGTGACAGCACCAGAGACAGAAACTGAAAAAGGTTATTTTTAACATAACAGTGTCTGCTGCTAGCTATGATTTGATTAACATTTGTAATGCGTGTTAGGATAACAGTACTCACTAGATATGAAGAAAGCTTGTGATGACAGCTAGGAAATAGCAAGTGTGGTTTACCTTATGTGACTGTGGGTTTAGGTTTGGAGTCATGCCAATATTTATATTATGACTGGCTAGTTAGCTAATTCAAGCTTCATAATTATGAGGCCACAATGTATATACTCAAAGGCATGTTTCCGACTGTACCTGCTCAAGTAAATAGAGAAAACCAAATTCACAATGGTCACAATATAGTCTTTAGAAAAATGTTTGAATTTCAACATTACTACAAACTGACTTCAAGTTAAAATACTTGAATGCTGGTCTATAAAAATACAAGTGTCATATATTTTAATAATTTATATATTTGAAATGAACAGGCCATTTGAGCATGAGATATTGTTGAATTCATATTAATGAACATCAGCCCTGCTTAGCTGACAGTACTAGTGACTGTTAAATCCCTTTAGCTGCCCAGAACTTCCAAGCTCACTCTTGCAAAGCAACATGGATTTCAGACTTAAAGCTTCAGCTGTTTGTACCTGATACCGGAGGGCTATTAGATAAACACAGCTGATGTTTTACCGGGGGGCTTTTAAGTGTAGGCCTGTGTTAACTTAATTGGGCATGTAATGCCTGTGTCACAGCACAAGCATTTTAATTCTAGAAAGAAGGTCTCTCCCCTGTTTAGTTGATTAATGTGCTCTTTGATTTGATCAATATTTTATTCTGAATGCTTTCATTTTCAGAATGTTCATCCTGGTTCAAGTGGCCAACAAGGGTCAACATTTCATCATTTCACTCTTTCAAGAGTGCCAAAATAAAAGAATTAATCAGAAAATGTTCTACATTGTTTTTTTTGTTTGTTTGTTTTATTGAAACCAATGACAGGAATATTAAACCACAATTACATTTGGTGCTTGATCAACATCAGTGCGTCAGTCATAAAGTTCATAAAGTTGCCATTTTGAATCATATCACATGATAGTGGCAATATCAGCAGGTAAATCAGTCATCAGCTAATTTAGCTTCCCAAGTATCCCTATTGGTATCAGAGTTGGAAACCCAGTAGTGTTTGGGTTTTACTGTGAAGTCATATCTCTAGAACTGGCACCATAGCTAGGAATAGTTTATCAATGATAGATGTTTGAGATTTCCTTTGTATTTTCTTTGTAATCACACATTTGAACTAAATCAACAGGATTACCTTAAAAAGTCAAAATTATGTGTTTCACAGGCAATGGTGAACACCAGTTTCCTCTAAAATGATATTCTTGTTTTTTCATGATCAAATTCTATCTAGCCTGAAGCATATAACCAATATGCAATCTTAATTCTGGCAACAGCACAGAATATTGTGAGATTACCAAGATGAAATAGGAAGTGATCATTGAAAATTAAATGTCTTTTATTGCTGTGAATATTCTGAATATGAGCTGCATCAATGAGCAAGTAATGCGGCTCAATCTTGCAAAGAGCTGACACAGAAACTAACGATGTCATAAGCCAATAGATCATAATGCGCCCAGGAAACTGCTAGAATAAATTGCAATAACCTTTCAAAAACTAGCAGCTTTTAAAAGTATTAATTTCTACTCCAGATAATTGGATAGGACACCTTGGTGGCCGGGCAATATTTTTTATGGGATTGCCCTGTCAGGAGTGTAGATTGTCTTCTGAGGCAGAGTGATCGTTTAGTGCGAAATGACAGTGAATCTTGGAAATGGGTCTCCTTAGAACATTATTTGCCATAAATTACTGGACAGAATTCTCTTCAAGGTCAGCTGTAAAACTGACACCTCTCACACACAGGAAAGTGAGGACTATGACTAGCCCCTGAGGTCCACAACAGTGGCCACTGTTTATCAGTGACTTCTTGTGTAACACTGCGTCACTGACAGCAAGTGGTAACGATTGTGTCTCACATCACAGGTTTTAAAGGGTCTGCACAGGTTTGTACTGTGGGAAAGTGGCCACTCCACTGAGAGTCATTAGGAAAGGCAATTACATGCTGTATGCCATAAAGTATTTTATAGCTGGGACTTGGTTGAGGGTTTGTCAGACATGCTTGGCTCATGTTTTAGGGTATTTTAAAGTATGGCTATTGTATGCATACTGATATAATTGCAAGTAAATGGTGGAGATTAGATAGGAAGTTCTTGAAACCCATTATGGGATGTGGGTTAAATAATGTTGGTCAATGAAAATGATCATTGTATTAAATGGTCATCATTTAATAGATGTATCTAATTTGACAATGACATGGAACTAATCAACAATCATATTGTACTGGAATGATTTCTGAATGATTCAGATGCACAATGGTGAAACTGTAAAAATATGTTTTAAATGAATGATGACATTCATGACACCACCACCAGTCTGCTGGTCACCTCATCCACAGCTACATTTTTAACAGCACTGGAATTGCTCAAAGACATATTTATTGCAACTGATTTATAAAAACATTATATCTGGTGCACAGAGCACAAAACAAGGTAAAGAAACAAAACCACAGCTGTATTTTCACTTATTAGCCTGAAAGAGGATAGTTACATTACAGAGGCAATGCCTGAATACTGCTCAGAGCAAGACTACAGGCAACGGATATATGGTGTTTTGTTTTTTTTATTAAACCTGTTGGGCTTCTGCAATAATTTCCACAAGCCACGGACTCGGTCACGCTACAGCAGCCCTGTCATTGGCCTTGTCACAACCAGAGCGTCGGGTCTGTGTGACTCACCACTACAGTTTGACAGCCTGACTGCCTCTTTCATTGAGTGTAAACATGGAAGTCCATTCTTTCAGTGACGAGATGCAATTCCCGCACGTCTGTCCCTCACACTGTGCAGCTGGCATCTGTTGGGCAGAGATAGTCTCTCTCTGAAAACCCATAATCATTCCATTTTCAAACTCCATTTGCCCTTTTATTTTGCAGCACCAGGCTCGTGTCTGTCACAACCTGATTTCTGCTGAAGGCGTTTTCTTTGACATACAAATTTGTGTAAATCAAATGTGTAGCTTTGGCAGACTGTACCAGGTATGTATTGCACTATTAATCAATCTACTATGGCAAATGAGAAAATTACTGGCTACCTGAACATGGTGTTTTTCAAACTTTTCAAGTGAATCTCTTTTTTGTACGTTCCTTGTGAATACAGAAGAATTGATAATAATTTAGTTTCTTGGTCATACAAAAGAAGGAAAATCAGTTCTATCTAATCACTGTGAAATATTAGTCTCAAATTGATCTTGTTCTTACCTGTATGTACTCGCCTTCCCCATACTCCAGTGCTATTATTGAGCAAAGGGGGTTCTACTCAACAAATAACAGCAAAAATATGTGAAACTAAATTTTTATTGAACAAGCCATAGGGAAATAATTCAATACATTCAAAGCAGCCTTTAATAGTAAACAACAAACATGTGCAATCACAACAAATGTGTGCAGACATCAACACCAATTGAACTCTGAACAAATTCAGATGCATGCATGCATGCATATGCACATTGCATACACATCTACAGAAAAATACATAAAGAATGGCTGTGGGATGATGAGACTTGTTCAAACAACAGATGAACAAAGACATTGTGAGTGACAGCAAACTCCAGAGACCCGGATCAATATCTGTGTGAGATGTGACTGATGAATGCTCTCAGGCAAGCCCTCAGTGTCATCACTCTAATTACTTGTAAATAGAGCTGATCTCTGTAATCGCTCTCATCATTCGCTCTCTTTAGCCCCAAAGCATCTTTTTTTGGCATAGACAACACTGCTGACACAGAGGCTTGATCTGATATCTGAGGGACCTTTCAGATGAATTTAGCTGTCTAGCTGCACCACTACAATGGACAAATTTGCATTGGAGTAAACACAGAGTTTACATTTATATTAAACACCACACCAGTTGTGCATGAGCAAAGAAGTTGCAGCTGTTGGCTTCTATCCCCCCACCCCCCAGCTACTGCCTGACTAGTAAAGGTAAAGACACAAAAATTGATCATTTCCTCTAATCCTGGTAGTCTATTGAGTGGCTTTGTCAATACTAAGGAACAAATCAGCTGTTTACCAACAATGACACTGAAACTCCAAATAAGATCCAGGGAGCACTCAAGTGTCACCGCAGACAGAAGCTAAAGCAAAAGCTGGAGCCACAGAAAGCGAATACCAGCTTCTGGTTTTTCTCCAGACTGATGTGAAAGCTTTTAAATCAGCAACAAGTGTTCATTAGAGATAAGGGAGAATTTTCTGCCCACATAATTATGCTGCCTCTGTGGCAGACCACATGTGCCAGTCAACCATTACCGTCCTGTCAGGAGGCCATAAGTGTCTAATGGCAGCTCCTGTGCTCAGACATTTATATCTTTTTTCACTCATTATGACTCATCAGATGTTTTGACACAGATGGTGAAAAAGAGAAATTGACAGTGATCATTAAATTCTCATCAAGGCCTGTTCCACACACACACACACACACACACACACACACACACACACACACACACACACACACACACACACACACACACACACACACACACACACACACACACACACACACACACACACACACACACACACACACAGTCCCATGAAACAAAGCATAACTAGCCATTGTTTTACCCAGTACAGGAGGGTTTGGTCAGCAGGCTGTTTCCAGCCATATAATTTAATCATGCCTCCCCTAGTGGATCAGAAACTGGTACAGAAAAAAAAAAAAAAAAAACAAACCCAGAGCACTAGTTGTTTACAGTATTTATGGTAATGAGAAGAGAAGATGATTGACCATCTCCTAAAATGGCATTGTCATCACTTGAAAATTGTATTTTTTTTCAGGGTCACCAATGATGAAAATGTAATTCCAAAGTCATATCCTCCATGGAATGTAACATTACAGTCATAATCAGAAACCATCAGCAGGTTAAATTGATAAAGAATCAGTTTAACCTGAAAATATTTTCAAAAATTGTTTAAAAAATTGCCAATTCCACTGTATGTTATGACAGTTAATTATTTCATGACAATATAAGGAAAATTGTGAAATGAAACAATTTCTGGCAATGTGTGAGACAAATGACATGCATAATACATCCTTGAAGAATGCAACTGGCAGATCAAAAACAGATGCACTCACACTATTCCAAAAAATGCTAAAATTAGAACAACAAATATAGGACGAAATAGTTATCGTCCACTTCTTGTTTATAGTCAGTTTCGGGCAAGGTGTCTGCTACTTGGAAGCTGCAACTCAATACCTGAAGCATTATTGAACACAATTTTTCTGCATCTTTAATGCTCTTTGAGACGGTTACTTTATAAAGACTAACTAACATATCATAACAACTAACGAATCAGAATTAGACAACAATCAATCTTGGAAAGTCAACTAATTAAAGACTCAACACCATTCAGGTGATTGTCAGTTTGCTGCTGTGTCTAATTCACTGATGTGTGCACAGGATGTTCATGTCTGAGGTTGTGTGAGGAAGACATGGAGAGCCTCCTTAGTTTCCTAATGTAATGCTCTGTGGGTCCCTACATTTTCTCTGTGGTCTGCTGGCTTGGCCAGCAGCAGTATAACAATAGCCATGTTAACTTCTCCACCATCCATTCAAAAGGCAGCTTTTTTTTTGGTTAGTTTAACTAATAACATGGCTCTGTTCCCCACAGCTTAGTGCAGAAAATATCCACTGTCAATTCCCCAGGGCTCTCCAATTAGCCTGTTTTCACTGTCTTTGATGACTTAAGCTATGATATTACAAGATGATGTCATGCCCAATTGATGAGACGTTTTCTATTACTCTGATCAGATTTTTTTTTTTTTGAAGTGGAGAGCTGGAGTTAGGCTTCACATTAGTCTTGTAATTTTACCTACTATATAGCAAAATGGGCATCTTGCTGATAACCAAAGTTGAGGATGAAGACTTTGTTGTTAATAAAAGAGAATTGCCATTCTCTGTTTTGCAGGTTCTCGACATGTGTAGCACAATGCCTTCCATTTTCAGCATTCAAACAGTACATGCTGCACCATAATGGTTGACAGATTTCACACTCAGATGAAGCCATGAGCAAATTCTGCTGGGGGCTTAAAAGACAGCGTGGACATTGCCAGAAGCATATTGACAGACATTGGACCATGTGTGTTTGGCCTGGCTGGAGAGAAAGTGGGAATGGGAACACTGGGCAGGATTAACTCTGACCATGGAGCTGGGTTTGAGAGGGAGCAGGAGGGCTTCCTCTGTGGGCACACCTAACCATAGGACATATCAGGCCAGACATTACTCTGTGGTCCAGGAGCAAGTGACATTCATCAAGCTGACAGCGAACCCTGGGGTGAGGCTGGAAAGGGGCATGCAGGCCTAGCTCTGCCAAAAATAACCCACTCTTTGCTGATGATGGCTCCTCTTGATCAAAGGTGCCTGGAGGGGAGGGGTGCGGGTTTCATTTGGCTGGCTGCAAGCTGTTTTGGCATCAGCATTGTTGCTGGTAAGAAAATGATAACTAGAGATGGCAGACTTAGTGAGGAGGGAGGAGCTCTGCGCCTACATGGCAGCAGAATGAGTGTTGATGGACTGGAAGTGCAAAGCCTGTTTGACACAGCAAACACTGACCCAGAGCAAGGTGCCCACCTGCCTTTTCAGGTGTGTATTCTTCCAAGTGTCAGCGACCAGCATCACCATGAAAGAAATCCTTTTAGTGTCAAAAATAAAGTCACAGAGGAAACCCCCAGAGTGCTGTTTGTTGTGTCTCTGGTTGCCTGGTTTTGTTGTCAAGGGGAGGAAGGATTTTTTCTTCCCCAAACCCCCAATGAAGTGTTTTGACAGCAGGCTTAATAAACCATACTGAAGCCATTAATAAGTAATGCTTTGCTGTGTTGACAAATAACAAGGACTGCATCAGCTGGGGATATGGGTAAATCAAATCACACACTCAGTGAAACGTCCCGTCAGACAGAGAACCAGCTTTTCTAGGGGAACAGCCATTTGTGTGGCAGTCTGTTATGCATCACAAACTAGAATGCTACAGAACAGGAAAACTCTGATCTGAAGAAGCTCTCCTCTGACGTACGAACATCTCTGCTGCCGGAGTTATTATGTGATGCTGAGTCTCTCTGTCTGTTTGTCTGTCTCTGTCTGTCTGCTTCTCTCTCGCTTGCTCCCTCTCTTTCTTTCTCTCCCCCTGAGGAGCAATACACAAAGTACTCTGCAGATCTCAACAGCAGGATAATGTCCTTCAGTTAAAAAGAGGAGCAAAGCCTCTATTACTGAGAGGTTTCACAGGAATTAAAGTAAATCCTTAGATAAAAGTAGCTGTACAAGGGGAGATTTTTTAATTTGTAGCTGTGCTGTTCTACACCACTTTATATGACATTCTACCTGTTACTCTCAATGCCAATGCAATGAACCTTGGAAATATTGAGAGGAGCTGGCTTCATAAACTGTGCCCTCTTTTATATAAAATTAATAGGATATCGTAGTTTTATGCAGGCCCATCTAACTGCAACTACTCTTGCCTTGGTTTTATTTACTACAGAGTATAAAAGCACAGTCCTATCATCAGAGCTCATATAAAAGTCCATCCTATAATAAGATTCATGATAGCTATATATTTGTTTTTGACTGCAGCCTAACAATACCATGTGTACAAATTTCAAGGATAGATCTGGATAAGTTATAGATAAGCATTTATCTTCCCTCTTATGCTGAAGATACATACTGCAGCAATATAATGAATATGTGCTTAGAATCTTATGTACGGTGAAACTGTGGGGCTTCAGCTCAATAAAATGTATTTCCCCCTCACAGTGTGACCAACATCATTCTTTACTGGAGTCTTTAAGTATGTAACCCACTTCCATACCATGGCTTCACACAGTGGGTCATTGCATCTATGACTTGATATCAATAATCTTCCCTACCGTATAAAAGGCTTGAGGCTGTTACTTAAATATATCACTTCATACATATTCTGTTTAAATTTTATTTTGCTAAGTAAATAAGTGAATCTTAAATTTTCATGGCATGTATTTATTTCAGAGTTGGGCAATAATGCCAATGTGATGGTCTGCAGCATGTATTATTAACTTTCTCTGAAACATAAGCAGACCTACATTGAATTACAAAGATTTAAACATAATTTTTGGTGGATTGTCGTACCACTTCTATTTTCTTAACAAAGAAAAATTCTTGGCTGTAGTAAGGTATGAACCTTAACACTGCCCATAACATACTGGAGTGATCAGTTTATAGAATCAGCATTTTCATCTTTCAGAAGTATATCAGCACCATGGACAGCATCAAGACATGCTTTCTCTAACTACAACTACTTACTTTACTTACAATATACACTAAAATTATTTTTTTACCACAAAAAATATTTCCAAACTGCTCACCTATACAAAGCACATGGTCTTAACACATCTGTACAAATAACTAAACTCTTTCTGAATACAAATCATCAAAATGATGTGAAGTTGAAAGGCAATTTTCATTGTTACATTTTGCAGATAATAAGTAAACATTATTCCAGAGCTACAAAACAGAACTTAAGCATATAATGTAATCATGTAATTTTGATTTCTTGAAGGTTTAAACAATAATTAATAATTTTATCTTAAATCACAATCACTAATGTAAAACTTATTGAATCAGGGTTTCCGTTGTTACTGGCCAACATTATATTTATCTATCACACACAGAGACCACATTCTCTTAAGATGGAGAGAAGCACAGGTCAAAATTAAATGAATTAAAGGAGGACCTTTGCAGCAAAATGCTTTTTAATACCTTTCTGCTTAGTTTATGTGAAACAATATGATATTTTCACAGAGCGTTTCCTCACACATTACTAATTAATCCAACCAGCAGCGTGTTGTTGAATGACTCGGTAAAATAATATTGTGATGTAATCATATTTTTTATGTACAAAATCCATGTATGTGCTGAAAACCGCAGTGCTAATGATGTCACAGGTGGGTTCATTAAATCAGGTGTAAAGCTGATGGTTCCATTAAGCATGGGCATGATCAGCCAAGTGGAAAACGATTAAACCTCAGGGAGAGTCTGTTTTTGCAGAGAGCATATTTTTCATGTAATAGCTTAAGATTCAAAGGCATCAGAATGAAAAGGGTATGAACAGGTCTGCAGCATATCAGTCTAATAATCATCAGGTCACGCATATATCAAACTCATATAAAGAGGTTGTTTAAATTAGAAAATAAAACATTTTGTGCCAGAATTTGTCCAAGGCCTGGATTCAATTACTATACGCGATTAACTTTGACTCACAACTAAACTATTGCTTATAGTGAGTTATATGTATATTTCAGCTTTTTTCACAAATACAGTATGAAAAGTTAGATTTAAAAGAAAATACTTGTATTTAATTATGAGTCAAAGTTACGGAGAAATACAGACTGCCTTCAGACCCGGGACCTGCCGCCTGCCTTGGTGTGGATTTACCAAGAGACACAACTGTGTCTGACTTCAAATACTGAAATACCACAATTTCACTATCTGCAATTGTTACTACAGAGGCCTATTTACACCATCAACATGAACTGGAAATCTGTATGATTTACAGATAGAAATCATGCTCCCATTTACCACAAGCTAAGTGAGGAGCACAATGAGAGTAGAGCACATTACATATTCTTACCTGTCTCTAAATCGGGAGCTGTACACACCATGCATGTGAGCTCTGCTACACCTGTCCTCTGGCTGCAGAGAGGGAAAACCCAGAGCTTCCTGCCTGAATTGAGAAGTCACATTTATAGTCAATTTGAAAAATATCATGAGCAAGGCACTGATGTTCTACAAATTAATGAATGATAAGCACTTCAGAGCACAAGAAATTAGTAAAACCCATTCAGGTCATCTAGGCTTGTCATTTTTCCTGTGAATTGAACGGTCTCTCAATAGGCTATGCAGCATCCCTTTGTAAGACATTTGTAAAAGATGGTAGGAGGAAGGGATGCCACTTCTCCCAAAACTAGGAGAAGCGACTGTTGACCCTGACTGTGGGGCTTAAACCAGGCAATGCATCTGCCAGCCTTCATTCTCCATTCACAGAGGCAGGTCCCTAATCACATAGTAGCCATCCCTCCCCAGGCCCTAAGTGTCCCCTAAGCACAGCCAGACCAGCTCCACAGGCCTCTATAAATCCTAAGGCCTCCAATACCTCACAGGCTTCCAGTGCCTCACCGCCCCCTGAAGTGAGCCTGCCTGTGAGGCGATACTGCCAGGGGTTGCCACTGCAAGCCTGCCAGAGGGTGCCAGAGGAGGGTGCCAATCCATCCTGTCCCATCCTGCCTAGAGGGTCTGCTAGGGATCCTCACACTCCCGTGGGGCCATCAGGGGGTGGCATGGCGCCTGTGTCTGGTCAGCATCCAGTGGCCTCCTCACCATCTACTAAGGAATGCCATCTAGAGGCAAACTTTTGATTTCAGTATTGAGCTTTTTGCAAGGTCATTGCAAAGTTACTTCCATTTCTAGAACAGTCACATAGTATAACAGCCAATGAGACTTACATTCCTTTTTGCATAATGGAAACCAAAATTAGTGTCACTTTACTGTGTTCAAGGTTGGAGTGGTTGTATCCCTGCATAAAAAAACTGTGGTTTCAGTAAATATAAGTCAAAGACTGCCTACATTGTGCATTCTTGAATATTTATGTCCCCACAATATGTAAGTCAGCAGTTCAAAAAACAATTACTGTCCACCATGGACCATCCCCTCCTCTCCTAGCCTAGTGTCTCTGTTGCAGTGTATAGAGGTATAGAGGTTATCCCTGATCACTGGAAATGCTCAGCTGCTGCACCCTGAATGAAAGTCTACAAAGAAGGCCAGCTCTAGTGACCTATAAAAACACGTGCTAGCCCCGCTGTCATCAACTGCTCCGCTCACCAAAAATGGTTACTCTGAAGGATTTTGTGCTGCCCATTTCTTCATTCCCCAGGGCCCTGGGAAATGGTTAAATATGGCTATATAAATAATGCATCGCTGTGTATATGTATTCAGCACATGCCATTTGGATGTAGACCTCTAAAAAGCCTTTCTCAGACATGCACCATGAGTTAGAAACATGCAACACGAGCTGCTATTTCATTTTAATTCCATGTAACATGTTTTGATTATTTACATTGAGTACCTTGTATGTTTTTTTTACATACCTGAGGACTAAAACTGCAACATTTTCATTTGCACCCTATCGTTTATAGTGTGAGATACACTTGTGAAGCCTTAAAAATATTCCACTATCCACACATTTTATAATTTGTTAGACAACCTGAAGACAGTGCTTTCGAGCCTAATTGCTCGTAATCCAGTAGTTTGTGCAACCCTGCATGCCATATACAGAAAAGAAGATCTCAGCAGTTTGCCTCTGTAGGCTGAAAACACCAGTCCCACAGCACTTCCTTTCAACCTTGGTAATTGAGACCTTTGAGATTTCAAACATCTCAGGCAAATGCTGGAAGGAAAAAATACATACAAACCACTTACTGGCAACATCCTCCAGTGCAAAACTGAGAGGAATGCACATGTTAGCATATTCTATTTTACTATTTGAAAGTACAGTCATACAAATTCCAAATCACGATTCCAGTGCAAATAAATATCTGAATATTATTTTCAAATGGCCATGATATGTATGAATTGAGTTTTGTGTCTTTGTATGATCAAATACCTCTGCATGTTTCATGGATCTTATTGAAAAAAAACATCTTTGTTACAGCTACCTCGATTTATACAAAACAGAAAACAACCTTTTTGGATAATGCAGACTCTGGGTGTGTATGTGTGTGTGTGTGTGTGTGTGTGTAAAAGTGACACCAATGTACACTTCATGCAGTACAAGGTAATGCTGTGATTACTATCCAAACATGTAATGAGTTCTCTTATTGTCGGTGTATAATTAACATGTAATTCCTGTTGGATGTCTAGCATTGCTTTGGTTCCTGAAGTGAAATGCACTGGCATCTGTTTTTAGGCATGATTGACTCTGTTTCATTAAGTAAAGCAGTAACTGTTTCTGTGTTTTAAGTGGATTTAAAAATGTAGCAGAAGCTTGAAAGGCCCTCCTAATTCCTTTCTACCTGAGAGAAAGGGGACAGTATCTCTCCAGATCGGAACATTGTAAAATATTCAGGGCACCTCTGCTCCCATTCATCAAGTGCAATAAATGAGAGGACCATAGATTTCATCTCGGCTCTCTCACTACAGGCTAAAGCTTTGTGCAACTTACGAAACAAAAGCTCTACATTTCACTTACATGAGAGCAGGAATTTCTAAGCCAAAAGTGACAGTTTTTGCTTTCAGGATAATTTTAATATTTAAAAAAGCTGACATGTTGTCATAGTGATTTAAATCAGTGTCTGTAAAAACTTTGCTTTAGGGTTATTATAAATTGCTGTTAATCTGTTCTCATTTATCTAAATTTGAGACATTTCTTTACAAATCTGAAGGTTGCATAATTGAATTTTTCATTTTTAGTGAGATTCAGAAGCCTGATGTGTTCTAATCAAAGGGTTTAATTTGCTGCTGTGTGACATTTTTATCAAAATAATAAAACATATGAATAATTTAATTGCAAACTACTGAAACTATATCTTAAATTAATTCATCCATAAACATGTACACAGGGATCTGCATACACTGTATACATTCTGATAAATGCAAATAATAACATAACTCAAAACACCTTCAACCTCTCTCTTTTAATTTTATAGGCATGAGAACATGTCACAGAACAATTCTTACTGCTGGCGTACATATGATATTGCTAAAATAAAGATTTCATCATCCGCAAGGCCAATAACAGACACAAATGTTGAGTTTCTCTGATCAGGAGTCTGACTTCACCTGCATCACCTGGCATGAAGCACTGAGATTGTTCATGAAGGCTACATAAAGATGTACGGTACAGTTACAAAGGTGCTATGCATTCCTCATGAAGTTCTCATCTTCTAAGCAATGAAAAATTAGACTACAGTCATTCAGAAACAGGAAAGGTGTTCTCTTTTTGTAAACCACAGAATATTGAGATATTTCTTCACTATATAACCTTCCATCACTAACACCATTAATGCAGTTGGAATGGCAGGTACTGTTCATTGTGCTGCAGTGGAATCAGGTCTGCTTGATTAATTGACACTGCAGCTTTCCATGTTGTTTTTTCCACCGATGTAATCATCAGATCTGCCACTTGGTCTGACTGCTCTTCCCTGTGGGATAATTGATGACTGTTGCAGTATGAATCTGCTCTGGGAGGGGAAATTGAATATTAATGGGATTTTGGTATTTTGACTGCAGAAACTTTCCAGTTTTTCACCCTTTATGGCCTCTGACATGTCCCTTATTACATCTCTTCAGGCTATTAAAAGGTGACCTGAATACAGAATCAGCAGGGACTCGCTGCCCTGTGAAAGTAATAAACTTAGAAAGATAAAAGTCTGCCCTCCCTGCTCCAAGAACGTGCCATGGAGGCAATCCATTTAGAAAGGAGCCAGTCAAAAACTGTCTGTTCATAAATATGTATAGATTTCAATATATCATACACAAAATGCAAATACGATCACACTATTATCCAGAGATCATAGGATGGATTCCCACATCTCCATTGTAATTTGCAATTGTAAAATAATCCCCCTTTGCTATATTGTGAGTTAAAGATTTCTTGAAGTGAGTTTGCACAATGCTTGTATAAACACCATAACACTGTGCATGTTGTGAATTCATTATTCTAGTTATGAATTATAAAAGAAAGGGCTCCTGAGGGCCTCAGTCAGTAAATGTGCTCACTGCAAGTGCATGCCAAGCCCTTCTACCTTCATATCAAAAATTTTAATCTAATTTATGTCATTGGCCAACTGTAACAGCACAAACTTTCAAAGAGGTTTTAAAGAATGAGATAAGTAAATTAACAATTCCAATTCATAATGCAAACATTGGCTTATATCCACATGAAGTAAAAAAATAAGGTGTTTATTATGTAAAATGTTTATTATGGAATATATAATCGAGGATGTATACCCAATGACTGGAAAACTGCAGTATAAAACATGCATATAAGAAGCGGGAATGTCCTGATGCAGATATATACAGGCTGTTACTTTCACTTTGTCAATTTGGAATTTTGAAAATATCAAGTTAGAGAAAACAAGGTTCTTGACACAACGAAGTATCATTAGCATCAGTTGATAACATTATCACAGAGGGAGTTTTCACTAAATACATTTGAGGGCATTACACAACATTATTGTATAAGAATGGATTTTCAAAAACCGTTTGAGAAAGTACCACAGTAATGATTCCTAATCAAACTAAGACAGGGAATTTAAGGAATTTCCTGAGCAGGTTCAGTACTAGTTTCAGCACAGGACAAAAACAATAAAGTTAAGAGAGTTAATGTCTGAGCAAGGTGATGCAGAAAGTGGAATTGCAGAGCAATTTGGTCCAAAAGTATTCCCTGACAGAGAATAAGGCTCTACAGTATATGTATGGTGGCCTGTAGTGCATTGCCAAAAGTAGGTTTGTCAACAGCAATTAAGATGTCATGTTATTAATGAAGTGCATGCAGTTTAACCAGCAACTGACTCTAACTACTCTGACTGCAATTACTCTGGCTACTATCATTTAGGTCTGCATGATATTTTGCATCCCTTGTGATTTAGTAAGTCTGTAAATGTGTTTGTATGCAGGTGCGCAGTTAGCTCCTGAATGTTAAAGGGATGCAATGTACATGTGTGCCAAAGGCAGATGCTGAAACGTGTCAGAGACAGCTTCTCAGTTGTTAACCACTAATCTCATCAGGTTGAAGGCTGTATTGCAGCGGACTGTTGACGTAAGCTGCTTTGCCAGCATCATGGGCAAGAATATTAGCGCTGATGAAGCAGTGTTGACAATGTTAACATTGCTATTGTCTGTTATATTTGCAGTTCTGAAATCCTTTATGCATACCCTTACATCATTTTACTTCTATGCAAGTGTATTGATTTATATAAACTATAGCTGAAAAGATTAGTTGATTAATTGATTAGTTGATCGAAAGAATATTAATCGCCAACTATTTTGCTCTTGCTCAGGAAGATAATCAAATTACCACACCTACTACCACATGAACTACCCTCACTAGACCAGTGATGGCATGATTGATGGTTATTTAATTATTGTCTATCCTGATCAAAGCTCTGTATGTATATAAAGAATGCTTTCACTGAGTGCTCAGGGTTCATTTTGACCCAGAGTGCGTTGGACGTATTTCTGACAATTGCTGCTCCAGAAAATAAAGAAGTCTTTTGCACAAAGATTGGAGTTGCAACCTTTTTTCCTTACACCCTCAATCATCTGAATGGACAGGCTTTGTGACCTAGGAATTACAATAGGAGTACACTAAAAATTATGGGAAGGGCCTTAAATAACCCTAAACCATCAGATGTCATAAAACCCATGTCCTTTAACTACATGTGACATCTGATCAAAGGTATAATAAGAGAAAGCATCACAGTTGCCTGGAGTTTCAGTCCCCATGCTATCAAAACAGAAACTAGCAAGGAGACATCTCAGCCCCACATCTCTCCAAAAATCCTACTTTCCTTTCTCTCTCTGTGTGAATTATTCAGCCTCCTGCCCATTAGCTGCCTGCTGCACAGCTCTCTCGCTGAGCGCGGAGTGCCAGAGGACCACATCGCACATGCAGGCAGATGAGGAGGTGACTGCACTAGAGTGCCTCCCAAACTGACTCCTCTCTTCAGCAAACACTTAAAAAGTGCTGGTCAGACTTACAGATACAAGCACAGTCTTCCATCTAAAAGGCACTTTGGGTCATTCTCTGAAAAGCTAGCAATACTTGAATATTCTATTAACATTTAAAATAACTCTGATTTTGAATATTTTCCTTTTGAAGTTCTCTACATTTTGTGTTTAAAAGGTTTGATAAGTTTCATTAAGAACAGCATCCTACACTGTTTTGTTTTTAAAAAAGAAATCTATAGAGGAAATGCGTTTGGTTGTACCAGGTTGTTATTAAACACTCATACAACCAAACAAATTTCTTCTAAAGATTATCTTTTTTTTTCAAAGAAACAGTGTAGGATGCCCTTTGAGTCATATTTCAAGTTTTAGCCAATGAGAATCCTTTAATAATACAATAAGGTACCAGTCATGTATTAAATTCATAATCCTATGAAATAAAAGCACTCAACATACATACACTTTTGTAAAATATAAATGCACATTGTATGACTGTTGTCAATGCAGATTTTGTACCACAGGACCAAGTCAACAGAAAGTGAGAAATAAATGAGAGCAACGCAAATTAAAAAGGGATGTACTCTCCCCATTCATTTCTTTAAATGATTAT
Source organism: Albula goreensis (assembly GCA_022829145.1). Classification (NCBI taxonomy): domain Eukaryota; kingdom Metazoa; phylum Chordata; class Actinopteri; order Albuliformes; family Albulidae; genus Albula; species Albula goreensis. The sequence continues at coordinate 14,202,693 of CM040747.1, read as the reverse complement.
GCTGTCCGTTTCACACCAGTATTTTATTTCAGCAGTTTCCTCAAACCATTAATCTCCCTTAGTGAGGAAAACCGATAAAAAATGAGACCTATAAGCTTATTTGCTTCGTTCAAGTCTTGTATGTATCCCAGCATACCTATCTATGTGAAGGCAATCTTAGTAATTCTCATCTACTTCTTGTTTTTCTTTTTAAGTGCATCAGTTAAACCTTAATTACAAGGGCCATCTATACAAGAAAAGGAGGTAATTGAATATGGTGCGGGTCATCACATTTAATAGTATGACTCATCATTAACACTCCTCTACAGAGATCGATACGACGTAAGTGCAAGGAATACTCGAAAACAAAGCGCAACCAACAACTAAGTGCTGCATCAGATGAATGTCACCAATAACTCACATTAGGCAGGGGAGAGAGCATTTCTCTCCGTCTGAGTCTGGCTCAGATTACTCTTAATCGCCAGTGCAGGAGCCAGACGGACTGACAGCCAGCATTCCCCCAAACTGCACTCGCACCAAGGGAAGAGGGCAGGACTGGCTAAGGGAGGACTGGCATTTTGGGACAATGCTTTCTCAACTCTCAGAGGCACTGGCAGCCAGCTGCACAGCAGGCACTCATGGGATTAATTCCGCTTCGCCTGAACCCTCTCACACTGGAGATCGAACAGAGGTGGACTGATCTAATCAACTCAGCCTTTAGTGATACCAAACTCTACAAATACCCCTCACTAATGTTTGCTGTAAATTGAAAATTAGAAAACAGTATGACTTGCTATCTGAAAATGCACCATCTCTACAGTCGCTTGCAGTCTGTCACGCATTTTCACTTATATTCTTTTAAGACATTCATGAAGCTATTTTTTAACAGGGGAAATTCAAGGAGTTTAATTCACTGGCTCAGAGGTTTCACAACCATCCTGTTCTTTGGACACAAGTCATATCACATAACCACAAGTCATCAGTTGTATAGCTCGAGCTGAACCAGTAAGTAATTTATAATTTAACAATGGCTGGAATACGTCCTGCACTTTCCTCTGCCTGTTACTCACCAGCCACTGCGTTCTACAAAATAACCTCTTTAGTGGCATTAGGCTGATAGAAGGCAAGGGGAAAGAGAACTAGGACTATACACACTGGAGCATGGCCAGCCCAACCCAATTCCATTGTTTCCATCCCTGAGTGCATACAATTTGGATTGTCATAAATCAGTAACATACAATTGTGAACTGCATTCCATCCACTACGCTATAGGGGATACATAGTACTGTCAGACAACCATTGCTGTAGTAACATTCCCAGCCCCTCCTATAAAATGCTAATTGACAGAAGCAAATAATTACTCCCAAACTTGCCTAGCTTTTGTCAGACTGGGTTTGCATGTTCCTTTGTAATCCTGACATGCTACAATCCAATCAAAGCCAAAACAAAGCACACAGCTTTATTTATTTTTGTTTGTTATATGACATGCAGTTGTAGGACTGGCCAACCACAGCTGGGCATGTCTCACTAGTGTAATGAAGTCACTAATGGAATGGTGTATTCGCTACACAAACACTTCTTTTCCCTAATCTTCACAATCAATAACAGCTATAATAGATCATTCCATTCACTGTGTATCTCCCAAATCTCCGCTAGCTTTGAGTCTGAAACCAAGCTTCGCTTTATTATTTATCATAAAGCACAAGATAAATACATTCTCTCCAGAAAAATTCTATAGCTTTGAAAACCCAGTGTATAGGTCATCACAGAAACAGGCTTTAGGGAATAATTTAGGAATTACTCTTCCTTCTGATAAACATGCAAACAGACAGAAACAGTCCCCCACCCATGCCTTTTCACCTCATTGCTCAAGTCTGGGGGTGGGGTGGGGGGGGGGTGGTGCTCTACAATTGATGAACCTGACTCTCATTTAGTTATGCCTGCCATTACTCTGCAGGGCAGTCGGGGAAAATGACTTAAGTAAATCAGCATTTCTGTTGAAAATATAATTAGAAATGATTTTTGTATTTAGTACCGTGGCATTATGTCCGAGCACATCAATAACGCTTCAGCAGTTTATCTTTTTTATAGTCAGTTTCAGCGGGCGGAGTGTGAAGACTAAAACACTGGGATTCCATCTGGCTTGAACAAAGGTAGAAAAATTCTCTCCCTCTTTCTTTATTTCTTTCTTTTTATCAATCTCTCCTGATCTCTCACTTCACTACACTCTATCTCTCTCTCTCTTTGAGGTAATGAATGTCTGCAGTAATACAGAGCAGACAACAGACACAGGTCTGATCATTTCTGTCAACCAGGGGTCAGGCTGGCTGCCAAAGCTTTGAACAGTATACTTAGCAATAGAAAAAAGAACAGACTGAATTGGATTTTTATCAATTGATTTACAATAACAAGAAAACAACCACCTCACAGACTTCATATTTCTTGGCCAATCATAGCAATAGATGACAAGAATTTGCCATTACATTCCAGTGTTTCACTGTTTTTTTTTTTTTTTGTCAGAGATAAGTATTGGGAGCCTGGAGAATCGGGGGCTAGGACATCCAAACGCAACACTTACAACAGCTTACTTACTTCCTCTGTAGGCATGGTAACATATTGTAGCTGCCTGTATGTTGGACTCACTCATTCCTCAAAAATATCCTCTAAAATGTATAAATACCTAAGACAATCCAACAATACTGCATTTATTTATTCATTCATGCATGGCTTATTCATGTATATATTTGTTACATTTATATTTTGTAAATGTAACCTGTTTTTTTCATGGTATAATCATGCAAATGCAACAAGCTAATAGCAAGATAATAACACCTAATGTGACGATTCTTTTATTGAAGACATTCATATACCATCCAGTATTATCCAATAGTAATTGAACCATTTAAGGGACACCAAACATTCAACTAATAGACATTGAGTGTGTATAATGAAATGTCTGTACACATAATTTGTAAAGAAAATAGTACATTTTTGGAATTTAACAAAAGGCAACATGTGAATATTACTGAATACAACAACCGATTAGAGTTCAGTTTTAACTTCCAAGTATACTCGGCCAAAAATGTACTTCAAAGCAAGTTCTAAACCAGTTCAGTAGGCTTATAGTGCTGAGTATTACAGCATTCATATTTTCATCATAAATGTGGGTAATCATGTCCACTACAGGACATGACATGACCCTGTTTCAGCCAGAATAAGAGTCTGGTCCCTCAGCTGGAGATCTGGGTCTTATATGCTAATCATATGTGCTGTTGGGCCGTGCAGACAATGACAGTCTTGGTGCAAAATCTGAAGCAGGCCGACCCTTGCGTGATTACGTGACCGTTATGGTTACTACAGTGGCTGCTCGTGTGGCTCTGTGCAAAGCACTCTCCATGCCTCAGGATTAGGAAAGATTTCCCTTGTGATGTGATCATCTATGTATTTGCTTTTGTCAAACTGGATGCATGCTCTTATTACAACTGCTTCATATGATGCTTCTCAACATCTACATTTTTTTTCTGCGATCATGTCACCTTGTTCCTGTTCCTCTGTTGATATCTACTGCAACTTTCTTGCCATACTTGGTCACTCTAGACAAGAGATTCAGTCAAATTATACAAATCTTGATGAAAACAATGTTGATGATCATGATTATTATTATTAATATTATTATCATTAGTAATGGTAATAGAAGACATTGTATTAAAAACAACAAAACAACAACTACTATTACTACCACAACTAAATAATAATAATAATAATAATAATAATAATAATAATAATAATAATAATATAATACAGTCCAATTAATATGAACTGTCAAAACTGATAGGTGGAGAGATTGGTTTTCACTTGCAAACATAGTACTCCAGTGCAAATGGGTGAGGAAACAAGTCCAAGCGCCTAGGTTTTCCAAAGATTTCAGGCCTGAGCATCAGCATGCCAGACCGACACACATTCTCCAGATTAGGCCGTAAACCATGTTGACCTTTCTCCTGCAGTCTACGGTGGACCTGTTATGGGATTGAAAACATTACAGCATACTTGCCACAAGCAAACTATTTTAATGCTCCCTTGTGACAGGAAGTTCTCTCCTGCTCTTTATCAGCAAATTTTGCTGTACTGCAGGCAAAGAGAGCAGACTAAAATATTATAATAGTAGGGAGATTTGAAAGCTGGCATTTAAGAGGACAGAGAGAGGGAAGAAAGAAGGAAGTGCGGTCAGAGTGATGAAAACTATGTCATTATATATGCATTCCACAGACAATGACAAGGAACAGAACACATATAGATAACATGTTTCTGCACTGTGGTCACATCAGATTTTCTTTTGGTAGATCTTGCTACTCAGCAAATACAACAAAGACCACTCACTATATGCTTTATCAAATACAGGAAAAACTATGCAGGCATATTCTGTGCAAATAAAATAGGGGCTATGTTTCTAATTTAATAAAATGGACATCAACACTCCATTTAAGATTTTTCTATTTAGTATACTAGAACCTAATCAATTTTATGATATTGTGACAACAGTAATAATTCTGGAATCAGGAGAGGTGTAGTAAACTGAGTAAACTGAGCACTGATACTGAGAGAGAGTAAAGCAATTCCATGCAGAGCCACTGTATGTTCATCACAATATAACAGCATTTCCTTGGGTATGGAGGACAAATTACAGTACAATTCATACAGGGTACAATTCAGTACAATTCAACCAGGGTTGATGGGGTGTGGGTTTAGAATGTTTGGTATTATAATTATTACTTTACAAAACACAAAACATACCCTGAAACTCTCAAGGCCTTTTGTTTGTCACTAGTAGTTGTAATAAATCTGTTAATACAACATGATTTTATAAATTGTGACATTTGAAATATAGGTTTTTCGATTCTTATTTCAGTTGTTATATTAAATGAAACCTCCCCTTATGAATGCCAGGTAGTGTAAGAGAATGCACTTGACTCAACAATAGAGGAAGTGAACGCCTGCAGAAAAAAACAGCTCATCAGTCTGTGAGGAATGAGCACGGTCACCTTAGCCATATATCACAGGTGACAGACAGGGAGATTACTTAGATATGGATGTCAGCCATGAGGACTGACACATCTTTGAGTCAAGAGCCTGCACAGGCAGCCCTACACAACACCCCCTTTCCAAACCACTGTGTTAGTTACCCCAAAAGATCTGCTACACTCCTATAATTATTTTTGCTTGTCACAGGCAGAATGGTTTAAATAGTTTCCTTCAGATCATTCAAAACTTTCCACAAACACCTTATTTTGGAATATACTATGTGATGGAAGACACTCACTTCAGTCTTGAGAATGTTGTTGTCTCTTGATATCTTGGTGCATATCCTTTTTTATAAAATTGCAGTTCTCAAATACTCCATCCCAATACAAGGGAAAATCAAGGCTCTGATTTGTTCCCAGACTAGGCCTCAGATGCTGTAAATTTGTTGAGTTTTTTTCCTTTCTTGAGAGTTTTACAGTGCCTGGCAGCCCTGCCATGGCCCAGTCCTTTCATCAGCGGCTGGGCATTCCATTTTTAACTCCCTCTCTGAAGGTCAACTCAGACCGCTCTGTTTCCAGACCTAACTCTTCTCCTGCCGCAACCCTACATCGCAGTCTTGTTAAGACAAACAGAACAACACAGTGCTCTGCCTTTTTGAATGGTACGCCACTACCATGCAGAAGGCAGTAGTTTGACACCACTGAGTTTCATCTGTGGAATCACACTGCCAGCACAGGACTGTGTGGGGAGCTATGAGAGGGAGGGCAAGTAGGGAGATTCACTTATCCTCATGATTAATTCCATCAAGTGACACACACATGGCTGGCTGATTTCTAGACAGGACTACATTCTAGTGGCAGAGAGGGTGATGGAGGGAGAAACTTTTGTGATGAAGCTGCCTGGTTTTTAACGTATGTCATTGAAAAAAGTCTGTTACCATGTGTACATTTATGATAATCTGCATGATACCAGCATTGATCATTATTTCAGCATTGATCTACACATTTTATTTATTTATTTTCATTACGTTTGATAGATTTGGTTAGGGACTCACTAATTACCAAAACAGTAAATGCAGAGTAATGGTGACAGCTAGATGTTCACTGCAAATCACATTTGTAGAAAGTAATGAAAGTAAATGATCCTCTCTCTCTCTCTCTCTCTCTCTCTCTTTCTCTCTCTCTCCCTCTCTCTCGCTCTGAGTGTATAACGCTATGTGGTATATTAGCAGGTTCTGCTCTGTCTCCTTCCTTTTTATTTTGATTTCACTGACCTCACAACTTATGTGCCCGGTCTGAACGAAAGATTTTAAACATCCTTAAAAACAAACCACCTGTCCTCTGATCAGGTTGTAAACCACATCCCATTAAAATCTCGTGTTAAAGACAAAGTAATGCGTGAGAATGAAAGAGTTCACTTTCCAGCAGTGACAGACAGCATACTGAGTGATACAGCGCACAACTTTAGAAATCAAAGATATTCTAATAGATACCAAAGATCCGTGTGATTCTATTGATTTTTCTTTATCGCGAGTGAAGATAAATGCTGTGAAAAAAAAAAAAAAACAGCTGGATCCTAGTGCATTTGCTCACCCGCAAAAGATAACTTCTGCGAAATATCAACCACTGATTCTGGTTAGATAAATTCTGTAGGTAAGATATCAGTAAAGCTACTCTTTCTCTCGAACTCGAATCACCATGTTGATCTTGATGTTTGATATCATTACACATTTTACGTTTATCGATCCGCAAAAACGACAAAAAAACATTATGTACATCGCATTGTTTTGATTAATCGGTGTCTTTATTCTTCCTCTTATCCTCCATCATTATTATTATTAGTAGTAGTAGTAGTAACAGTTGTTATAGTAGCAATAGTAGTAATGGTAGGATTGTTGTTGATATTTTTGATGTTGTTAGCGTTCCTTATGGTTCCATTTTCTAACGAACGAAAACTGGTTGATCCAGGGAGAGAACAACCTGCAACAACAACTGCTTCGTTCTTTCCAATGTCCTGACGTTTGAAAGTTTCATATTTTAATATGTTCGTTGTAAATAATATGCGTCTAACAAGAGTGATGAAAAAACAAATGCAGGTAATCCCTAAAAGCCATTTTAATGAGGATGTTTGTTAATGTGCTATGTGCTTTGTTCTAATCACGAGAAGGGTGTAGGTCGTCCCATTTCATGTCCGGATAGTAACTAAATCTATACACACCAGAAAATGGATTTAGGAGAAATTAAACATTAAATTGTTTTTCCAGAACTACCCTCAGTTCCCAATTTGAGTTGTGCTTTCTCGGAAAGCTTTATGTAGATGATGACTTAAGATTCCTGTTTCTGTTTACTTTATATGTCCTCAATAAATGTTTCATACATGAGCTCTATGACAGCCAGCTCTGGTTTAATTTACAGATTAAAATTGAGCGGGATACGCACACACACGCGCGCGCACATTTAGGCTACTTACATGAGTTAATGTACTTACACATAACTTAAAAACCACATCCTATCCGGGGGAATAACAGTCTTGCCCTTCAGTATTTTGCAATGCCCCGTAGAGGCTGCCGTTCATCCGCGTCATTTCATGGTCCTACGCGACACTGTCAAGTTCAGAGCTCTAGAACTACGTTCCGAAAAGACAAAATTACCATCTTACCTGTTCGGCATCCTCCACGGGACACGGCTATCCTCTCGCTGGCGAAATGCACAAAAAGATGCAGGACACAGCAGAGGTCGGTAAGCTTCCCCCCATATCCTCGTGAGGGCTGTCACCAGGTGCTTCTCTCCCACTCAAACGCACACATAAGCGCAATAACCAACATGCATGTCCTAAGCCAGAATAACAACTCACTCCACTGGTTTTTGCTGACAATGTTTATTTTTTTTTTCGAATTCTAACCACCAAAATATTGTCCTCCGTTTCCCCAAGAATGCACTCACACTTATGCTGCTCCACCAAGACAGGTACTCAGCTGCGATAGTAGTGGAAGCTCCTTGCGAAGCTGTCGCATCACGTGCATCTCGGAGGGAGTATGGTGGCAAAGGTGAGGATAAAACTGCTGTCCCGGGAAATTGTTCATCGGCTGCACCCGTCTCTTTCAGTGAAATGTTTTACTATTATAACAGTAAAGTGGAAACTAACTATAAACTGGGCACGCTCTCCTAAGCTGTCGGATAGACTGTTTTCTTGCAAGCAAGCAACGCTACAGCCAGACCAGTCAGACGGCTGATGTTGAGTGTTGGGCGTGTTTCTTGGAGGGGGCGCGCGCAGAACCACTAGCGTCGCACACAAATGATGGTGACACAAACACAAGGACGTTAATTACATTTATCAAAATTGTGGGGCTGGTGGGAAAGTCGTTCGCAACACAGTGTGTAATGTTTTATCTGAGGTAGGCTCTGGATACAAATTGATATCAAAAAGATTCAAACAACACGTTAAGTTGGTGGAAGTGAGCTAAATGTATGTAATATAGCTTACATATTAGCCCCGTTTTTTGGAAAGTAAAGAAAACATTACATTTTTGTTTTAAGGATAATGTTTCGACGGTGGGGTATTTTACAACATTTCCCCATTTACATGCCAGTAACATAAATGCAAATATCTGAAGACGCAGACACCATTAACGTTAACTACTGGGTTGAACTACGTGTTTCTGTAGATATTAATGATTAATTATTAATCACTGAATATGAATTACTGAATGTCACAATTAATCATGTTTGGAGAAGCTCTCTGCTTGTAAAAATGTCACCCAGCACAATTCGATTTGTTTTAGCCGTTTTGTATGGGCGAATATGTGCTAGATCCTCAGTTTATTCGGAAGGTACACTTACGATATACACCTGCGAAATCCGTAGATTGGCTGTCACCCTGTTAATGCCCAAAATGGGCTATACCCGAGCAATTCCGCAGATAGGTAAAGAAGCGTGCGTGACACTGTATGCACAGTCGCACGCTTTTGTGTGGAGCGAGTCCAGTTGATAATTCAACTCCAAAAATATATCTTCTACAACGAGCATTCAGGTTCTCCGTTTATCAGGGCATTATATAATACCAATTAGTTGATAATCCATTCGAGTAAGCCATATTGCACCTATTTGGCACTGTGCACACGATTAAATATAAATGTCCTGATGGAAAGAATAAACAATGCCAGCAATACTGGAGATCAAATGACAAGATATGCTTGCCAAATAACAGCATAATGTCTTGTAGAAATCTCGATTGCCACCACGAGGCTATCAGTTAATTAGTAAGAGGATAGATGATATCAAATTCATTCACGGGGATACTGATAGCTTAGTTTCTCGACAGATACTTTTGGCCATAAAAGCTATTAGAGGAAGTCTGGATCTTTCTGTGGCCTCTACAGCTGCCAGATGGTACCGCGCTAGAACTTTCAATTATTCAGTCATCCCGAGAACAGATTGAATCTGTCAAGCGAGAGACAACTTGGCTGCCTTCTTCCTGTGCACGAGAAGACGGTGTGATCTCTGTTGGAAACAGTTTTTGATGGCGATAAATGGGTCTAAAACTAAATTATACAAACAGATATAATGGCCTCATGTTTTACTTTCATGGTAAGCGTAACTATGTTTTTACCCGGTCGAACTTAATTTCTTACAATCATTTGTTGGCAAATGGTGGCAACAAAGTAAGCATCTATTTTCTTCAAAAATGTTGTCAGCAGAAATTGATTCATGTTACCATGTTTTTTAATACCTTAGCCAAGAAAGGTTCTTCTTATCATTTTAATAGCTGGTTATTATGCATCTTGTTTCTTAATGCATCATACAAAGTCAGGACATGTCAAATGCAATTATGGAAATGACTGAAAGTTGGACAAGAACGTGTAAAACACTATAAAACAAAACATGGACATAAATTCACTTTAAAAACATCATGTACTGCTTCAGACATTTAATGGGCTACAATTACCATATCAGCCATTAGTGATATTAGATGGAAACGTTTATTGATTTAGCTGTATCCATATATTCACAAGATATCTCATGTCATATTAAGGCAACCAAATTGGACATTTCGATACTATGAATTGGAAAAGGATATATTTACAGTTTAATATGACTGCTACACTTACTTTTTAAAATAAATTTGCGTTGTTTGCAAATAAACCACACCATTTCTGAAATATGTCACTCATATCAAATAATATTTTCAAGATAAAGAATGAAGTGATTATCCAACAGACCAAAGTAGCAGTGTTAATTTTTGATATTCAACATCAAGTTATTTGAAACTGAATAAATTAGATATTAATGATAAACCAAGTTTCAATCCCCCTTTTTACAGAAGTATGCATAGCCATCAGAAGTTAAAATCTGAATTATTTCAGTTACATTTTCTGTTCACTGTACACTGGGTGATTTTAAAATCATTTTTACAGAATGAAACACTCATCTCTGCCATTGACAGTGTTCTGGTTTTTATACCTGTGCCAGTGGTGTAATAATGCTTAAAGTGTTCCAGTAATCCAATTGAGGTCGCTATCACTGAGTGGCTGTTGCTTGGCTTTCAAACTCAAGTGGTGTATTGAATCTTAAAATTAAAATAAAGAGTTCTCATCCAAGAGGAGCAATTACAGGTCTTGAATTTACGAGGTAATCAGACTGCATACCGCACTTGATGTCCGTATAAGTGGATATAAAATGTGTCATTTCTGAACGCACCTGAAAGTCCTTCAGAACTTAAGCCCTATTATCTTAATGGCATTGGGGCGCAGCTTCAAGGGGTGTCACAAGGCATCTTTGGGCAGTCTCCATATCTTCAGGATTTGGCTTATATCATATGAGCAGTACTTTAACTTGTCTTAAACCCATCTGGTTGTGACAGTGACTGTGCATTCTTATCTTTACTCATGAATGCCTGAGAGCATTGCTGGACAATAAAGAAAGCTTATCTCAGATGCTTATATGGTAGTACAAAGCAGGCATGGAGAGATGTGTGTGTTGTCTGGAAAAATAATGAGCAGGGATATGGTTTCTGTAGTATGTATGCATGAAAACATTATCAGTATGTAGGCGCCTGTCTACACTGTATATGTATGATCGCACGCATGTCGACTCTGCAGTTCAGCAAGGAAAATGCCCATGGTTGATCCTGCTGCAGAATGAGAAGGACAACTGTGTAAATATTCATGAGTCGCTGTCAGTCCTCTCTACCCCTGTCAGACCATTGATTTTTCACCCATAGAATTCACACTGACTGGCTCCGTGATAACCATGGTGACCCACCAGCCTTGTAAGGGCACCCACATACCCATCATTCCCTTTCCCACCCCAATGTCAACCCGTCTGCCTCTTGGCAGTCCATGAGAGAGTCTATCCCAGAGGTGAGCATTGGGATGAGGCCAAAACTGTGATTATTTTAAGCTAATATTTTGGAATATATTATCTGAGGAAATATTGGGAACTGTAGCCCAGTATGGAAACTAATTCATATATCCCAACAGCTGCAAATGGATATCAATTAACCAACATCAACCTGAACAAAGGCTTCACTCCATTTTTGCATGTAATTGCTAAATAAAATTTTTAACTCTGTATGAATGGCCTCTTAGAGGATGGGAACAGCCAGAGGCTGGACTATGTTGTTTGTAAAAGGCTATAGTGGTGTTGGCTATTTAATATGAATTCTCTACTTCAGATTTCCAACTCTCCACAGTAAGCTTGCAAACTATTGGATTGGCTGGATTACTTGTGGCAATGTCTCATAATTAGCAGTTCAGTCAAACTGAAGTGGTTTTTTTGTACCATTGTCAAAGTTGTCAAACCATTACAAACATATGGCTCCCTGAAACTCATACCAAATATGATTATTCATGTCACCATATATCTATTGATACGTGGCATATTCAAATCAATGAATGTAAGTACGTAAACCTCAAGGAAAGCATTATAATTATTCTCTATAGGTTCTCTACCAGCTCCATCCCCTCAGAGAGAGATGGTGAAATCCATTCTGCGAATCGTATGAGGCCTCAATTGCCATGGAGTCTGTTATGGACAACAACGTAATTAAACCATGCTCATTTTATTTCCTATTTGTGTGCTGCCTAGAGAGGTGGAGGGGGGAGAACGCTGTTAGCTCCTGTTCCCTCCATCCGCCTGGAGAAACTGCAGGAACTTACACCAGCAGAAGCCTTACCCACCAGCAGGCACACCTGAGGTGGATATGTAATGGTGCCAGCCATAGCTTTCCCTCAGGCCGTTCTGTATAAAGCATGGCCTGTCAGGCTGGAGGGGAGATTATTGGTCCTTTGTTTGGCAGTTCAGATGTGTTGGTTGAATCCCTTGGTTTTCACTGTGTTTTATTTTCCTGCTTTTCCAGAAAATGGAGAAAATAGCTTAGCCTTTAGCTCTTCTGGTTAATTTGATCAGTTCCTTCTGTTTTTCCTTCCACTCAGCGCTTGTTGAATCGGTCATACCTCTGGCTGTGCCATACTTGAAAATGGGGCTCCTCATTGTGGATTTCTAATCTAGCCTAGTTTATAACTAAACTGAACATTGTTGCCAAACAGTTCATTGAGTGACAATGTCCAACACAAATTACAGAAATTACATAGTGACAAATTCAAAATAATTTTGGATCTAATATACCTAAAAAATAATGTAAGTTCACTGCCAGGAGGGCTTGGTGACAATCCCCATTATAAAGCCCCCACTGCCAAAAAATATCAAGCCTATGACCGTGCAGCTACTGTGTACTCTTAATTGTGTAATCTTAATTTATAAACTACTCACAAAACAATACAAATGTGTTTAAAATGTAATTTTAGCTATTAACTTGACTCTTATATAAGGTAACCGCAACCCACAGCAAAATGTAGTCAAAATTAATTATATCTAACAGTGCAAAAATAGTCAACAAAATAATTTTCTGGCAAAGCAATGCCAGGGGATAACTCATATCAAACTAATGAATCATATTAAATGTATTTAAGCACTCCCGTCCTCACATTCTCAGAACGTTTGCCCCTCCAGCAACCTGATTCATATTTTTATAAAATACCATCCCAACCTTTTCACATTTAAGATCCTTTTATTACCCTGAAAATGGTCACATGAAATGCAAAAGTGGCTTTTAGTGAGTCAGTCATTTTCTATGTATCATTGACAGAATGATAATGGCATGACTGAACTATCCATCTTGAGCTGTTAGTCTTATTTTGTGTAGTGAAGGTGTTCTGTGGTGTTGTGATTAGAATATCCATGTCAGGATATGTGCAAAATACAGGCAATTATATTTAACAGACTAGCTAACATTCATTGCTGCAGGTATGATTCCAGTGAAATATTTCCAATATATTTTATTGTATAATTAAATCTTTAAAAAATAATTTAAAAAACAATCAATCAATTCCAGATAAATATATCAGGTAACATCTATTTGAAGTAACATTGGCAGTCACTGTAATGTAGAACTGGCTTAGAAATAATGTTATTAAGATGCTCCTGCCTCCATCCAGTAGCTATAGCCACAGACTCTGCCAAAGGGGGGCAATGGAGGGCAAACACAAATTCATTATTTTGTTAGCAGAGTTCATAGTGTCCAACTGCATTTTGTGGATTGATTAGAGTATTCATTAAACAGACATACAGTATACTTTTATGTCTGTAATGTTATAATAAAGCTAACTAGTAATCATCAGAGATAAGGTAGAAATATGAAAATACTGAGACAGAAGCATCCACGTTCTCAGGTGCCTATACAATAGAAAATGGCCTAGCTGTAATGTAGAAGCTGATTTGAAACACTCCTGGGTGCACTGGAACCCAGCATCATACAGTAGATCAAATACTCATCTGTGGCCTCTGACCCATAATTTCTGTATGCTGCATGATGGTGGTGGTGGGGGTTGGGGGAATCGTGCCCCCATCTCTTATTATTTTACCTGCCCCCACTCCCCCCACCTCTCCAGCCCTCCTAGGTCAATGGCCTCATTGTGCCCCATGAAGCCCCATCATGCACCACAACCTCCCAGATGTACAGGTGCTCCTCGGTGACGCGTTTCTGAAGCAGGCAGAGGAGTGTTTGCTGAGAGGATGAGAAATGAGAGCACTTGTCATCATCCTCGCTGGTGCATTCTCCCCACGTTCCATCTGACAAAGCTCTTAATTGCCTCGGAATACGTTAATACCTGATCCCAGGCACACCACTGAAATATGTGACGAGATTGTCGGGGTTACAATGATCTATTGATCTAAAGACACCACAAAACTTTGTTTCATATTCCATACATTGGTTCTGGATATTGTTGTTAGGTTATCATTTTGTGAAAATGGATTGCTGTATTTCTTCTCTTTATACAGGCTTCATAATAAATATTTGGCATTATAAAAATAGATGAAATGTTGATGTACGCCCTCCCTCTAAGGTTGACCTTTCTTACATTCTGATTCAACATGAAGTTCATATACATACTTACTGTAAGGAACATGAAGGGGACGGCTTTTCATAACTTCTTGCTGTGTGATCCAGCAGTCCCTTTCAATGGGCAATGCAAACTTGTTTTCAGACACTTTGTCATCCTATTATCTAAGTAGAATGTGTAATTGAAAAAACTCTAATATTTCCCATAAAGAAAATGTGCTTTCCATCAGCAATATTCCTATGGTGATTTTTCAGTGTGACAGTGTGATTAATGGAGGTAGTAGCTAGAGTCATAAAAGTTGTATTTTAATCCATAGTACCAAGCAAGTTAAAAGATTTCATTTTCCAAATCCCATCTATATCCAATATCCTGCATCTTTCAAGTGAGGATTTCAGTTCAGTGATTTTAATAACATGCATGGACGGAGAGTCTTTTTTCATGCTTACTGAAAAAGTTGCAGAGGGTTTTTTTTCTTCCTCCATGACATTAGCAAGCAATCAATGCCCAATTGCTTCTTTAATGCTTTCTTAAGGAATCTGTTGCAAGTCAGACACACTTCAAGGTATATGCCTAAACTTCACTGGTTACCTCTCAATTTTCTATTTCAGTGCAATCGAAAGAGTGCACAAGTAATAAAAACAGTGTTAGCTGAGTAATGATTTTCCATTTCTCCTGTACTTGTACCCTGTTATTAGTTAGATCAGTATGGCAGCAAAAAATTATTTTCTTTTCACTTAGAAGGAACATCACCATGATTAATTTGACCATGCAGAGGAGGAAACAGGAGGATTTCAGCAATCTGAGGAGTGAAATTAATTTATACTGATGCAAAAACGAGCAGAAGAGTAGGGGGTAAAAACAAGTGGGTAATTAAATTACTCCCTGTCTTCTGTAAAAGAAAAAGAGCAGCAATTGGTTTGGCACTTTATGCTGAAAATAGGACCCCACTTTTGTCCTTTGCCCATGAAAAGGACATGAAAATTGAATTTTGTTCACTCTATTAACCATTACCTCAGCCTGACCCAACACTAGCCATGGAGAGAAGATTTTCCAAAACTGATTTCACAAATGTACTTTTATGTATGTACTTTTATCTCAAAAATATATTTTCATCTGCAGTCATGTATATCCTTTGAAAATTAGTGCTGGTTTGTTTTCTTCTGCTTTATGAGAATAACAATATCATTGCATGAGTAGTAGTACAATAGTAAAACATGTGTTATTGAACTGGAGAAATTGTTTATTGTATTTGTTTTACATTATATCAGAAAATGGTTGCTGATGTTGAGAGTGATCTGTTTAGCCTTCCAAATATTTGTGACAAAGCTACACCATAAGAATCACACAATGTACTGTAAAGTGTCATAACTATATTGTAAAATGTGTTGCTATACATTTGTTAAAGAATTGCATAGATTGTTGTATAGGAAAGGTGAGAATAACTGACATGGTTAAGAATGATGTAAAATTCAGACAGCAGTATTTTTGGATTAACAGATCAGCTGACTTGAATGAATGGACTTTCTGGATTTCTCAGTTGGGTGATCACAGCAAAACACCTGTGTTATGTCAAACAAGTGTGTGGCAGTAGCCATATTATTACATCACAGTATACGCATAAATGAACTGAGGCAGGTGTTGCCTGATCCTGTAGTAAATGTTGGGTTACTTCAGTTTTCTCTATAGACTTTGTTTTCTCACTCCCCCTGCTGTCCACCCTTGGTATGATTCCCTTTGCCAGGACCAGTAACAGTATGGACTCAGTAAGGACACATGCTGTAAGATGCATTGTCCACAATGCTGCTTTATCTGATATAAGAAAGAGACATATAATACAATTTATTTACCCACTGACTGTTTACCTAAAATGAAGTGCTAAACCTGCAGTTTCCCTGATTTGTTTCTGATATTTGGTGGACCCCACTGTAGTTATTGATATGGGAGACAATAAGATAGAAAATGAAAGGCATGCCTGAATGGTTTACCTGTTTTTACAAGGACTAAAGAAACCTCAAGCATCATTTCACTTGGTAGACTTAAACATTTTTATATTAATATTTGGATGAAATACAGTTAGCTTACTGTTTTAGAACTCAGTTGTACATTGATGAAATAGCATGGCCAAAGCCTCAGAGGCAATGAGCCCTGAGCCCAATGGCAGCATGCTGCAGCTCTCTTACCTGCAGTATAGCTACCATGCCCACAGCCTCCACAACTGCAGAGTCTTTACAGAGCTCTCCGTATTCCACCAACAGTCACCTGGATTACCCTGTAACAGGATCAAGTGAAAAGGTGGGACATTGGGCCTCAAGAGAGACAACCATGAGTGTGATCGATTGAGGAAAAAGCCTGGTGACATTCAGCTTATCCCTCAAGAAAGTGAAGGTCATTGGAACGAGCCCGCGGGGGACAGGGGGGTCAGCGCTGTCCTTGATCAGGCTAGACACCTGGTGTCACCAGCACCTGAAATGGAATCAAGACAAATGGTGAGTGGTTCTCTTCTCCATGTCAAGCCACAATCTGGCCTAAAAGCCTTTTCTACTATCTGATGAAGACTGATCCAGGGCCAGCCTGTGTCATCCCTCAAAGCAGCTGTCATCTCAGACCTGCTCTGATTCATGGCTATGCAAATCTCAGCATGTCTCAGGATGGATCTTTGATTGATTAGTGATGCAAAGATGAACTGGGCAGAATTTTATATGAAGGATTCAAGCACCACAAGTGCTGGCACCTGCTTGTTTTTGTTACGATTTTTGGTCATTTATCTCCACTTTGACTTCAGTTAACTTTTTGTTATGTCCAAGGTTTATACCAAACTTGGAAGGTTATTTGCATGATTGAAAACTATACTTTTTAGTCAGAAATTGACTCATTTCCATGTAATTAAGGATGAACTATCTTTTCATCTACCTTTATTCATCTACCATGTTACTTTTGTAGTGGTTATGCCAAAATAAAGCTGAATAACAAGCTAATGAACTTGCATCAGAAGTGACCGTTAACAAATATTTGTTTAAATACTAACCAATTTGACATGAAATTTGGAATTTGCAGAGGTTAGCACATTAGAACAGCCCTAAAGCATTATCCCAATGAAACTGCACAGGGGAACTATATACATCCAAATAGAAAAAAAATTTATAAATTCACAAAATCCATTTTTTTTAAATATTTAAAAGTTGCATGGCTTTGAAAAACCATACATTGGAACCATAGATAGGTCTCACAGCCATCTTGCATTGTTCATAATTTTGGATTATACAACATATGTACTGGTTCATACAACATTATGTAAAGTTGGTGTCTGCCAGTCACTGAATCTGTGTGTTTGCTAACTCATACTAATGGTGCTTGTGCCCCAAGAGGAATTTCTTGCTGCTATATGAATTATTACTATTACATTATTATTATTATTCTTTTATCATTTGTATCCTGGCTTCCATATTGATGAATGACTGTGTCAGCCCACATGCAGAGGTTTGATAGATCAATACATTGAAGGCTGGGAAATGTAGCGGCATGTTTGGGAGTGACACAAGGATCTCTCACACACACACACACACACACACACACACACACACACACACACACACACACACACACACACACACACACACACACACACACACACACTCACACACACAAACACAGCATGTACACATACTGACAGAATAAGAAATACAGAGAAGGAAAGAGCACTGATCTGAGACTCATATTATTTTTAACAAGTCAGACTTGTTCTTGAGCTAAATGCTTTGCTACAAGTACAAGCAACATGGCTTTTTTCTTTCTGTGAAATTCTTTTCTACTTTCACACCCATTGTGTTTTATTACTTCTCAATTACTCCCCGCACTGTACTTCATTTGTTAATATAACCCGTTTATGACAAAAGGTGCTGACACGTGTTTACTTTCAGTGAGGGATGATGCTTCACGACTAATGATAATGATATTGCTTTCTGCTTAGAGCAGCTCGAATGTAATTGACAAAGGAAGAGCCAGCACAGACTGCTTAATGTAGCTTAGGAATACATTAATAGATTCCACTGGAAGAACAAGGAAAGTCACAGCACAATTACACTCTTATGTGAAGTCATTTGTATTAAAATTTTATTCGCTGCTATTGCACTACTTAAGGTTCCACATGACATGTCTGCACAGTCCTCTTGAGAAGTTCTGTTAAAACTGTACTACATACTGATAGTGAATTTGCGCATCTTTTTATAGTAAACTTTATCTCTTAATTTGTGCAATACAGGATGATTATACACTACATGTCTGGGAATTCACTGCCTGAGATCATTACTGTATAGAGATGTTATTATTGATTATTATGATTAAACATGCATGCGTAATTGAATGAACAAATATTAATAACCTTGGAATGTTGTCTCTATCCCCCTCATTTCTTGTGCATGCGTGAAGTTGTGTCTTTACTACTCTATGACTTTATTATTGCAGTACTGATCTTATCCTTACTGTTTGTTCATAGATAGCAAATGGACCCTTGCCTTCAAAAATAGACTGGTTTGCACTATAAGCTGTAAAAACAATTGATCATTTTTGCAAAATTATGAGAAATGCAAATACCCAGGCTCATGAGAATGTCTACTCCAGGTAACTTCATTGTGTTCCACAAAGAGGAGCTTTGCGCATATGGGGTTTAGACAGTTAAAACAGCCACATTATGATGGGTGAGGTGAATGGGACAATGGTCTACAAAAAAGTTCTATACTAGGAGTACCCAGAACAAATGAGGTGCAAATCCTATGAGACTTCTGTTATATTACCAGCAGGGAAGTTGGAGCTTTAACAATTGAGCACAGGGAACGCGAGCTTACACTCACACGTACTGTGGGCCTGTTAAGCATTTCATACTGATTTATGATATTAATAGCAGCATTGATACAGTGTTGTTTCAGCGTACGGAAAGGTCCAGAATCACGTCTGATCTGTTCAAATCAGCTCTGCTAATATTTCAGTACGGTCACTGATGAGTCAGAACAACAGAATTTGATATTGCACCTGGGAAAACTGATAACATAATGTGTTCACAATGACAAAAGATGGCCGTTATTTTTTCTGTATTGGTAGAGGAGTTCAGCAGTTCAGTCTTTCAGTCAGTGAAATCCCAGGCTTGGCAGGAAATGTTTCTTGAGAGAGTTATTGTAACGGTGATTATTAGTAGACTGAAAACTGGAAACTGTGGTTTAAATGAGCACACCCGAGACATACAGTATGTACCATCGCAGTGTGTATTAGTCACCCAGTGGAAGGAAAGTACTAGAAAAATGCCATTTTCTTTGAAAGGGCTGGTGGGAATGGAGGAGGTTAGGTCAAGGTGTGTTTGTCTTGATGTTTCACATAAATTTCTAAGTGAAGATAAAAATGACAAAAATAAAAATCTCTTAACTGCCATATTTTCTTGATATGTTGATAGTATTTTTAGTGTTCTTTTGAGTGGTTGTGTCATATTTCTCTTACTTTTTGATTTTAGAGACATTGATAATTCTAAAACATAGCCCTCAATTATTGCCATTGTGCTAATTTTATTTCCTTTATTAACTTAATGAGTATCATTGTGTTAAAGTTCCATAATTATGTGCTGATTTTAAGACAATTT
This sequence comes from Albula goreensis, assembly GCA_022829145.1. NCBI lineage: Eukaryota > Metazoa > Chordata > Actinopteri > Albuliformes > Albulidae > Albula > Albula goreensis. Next base: position 14,182,672 of record CM040747.1, on the reverse strand, counting down.
AGATTTGACTCATTACTTTTTGCTTTGTCTTTAACCTCTTTATAATTAATTAACCATATCTGCTCACTTTTAGTATTAAGGAGTTCACTGATTAATCAATTAAATTGCTGCTGTACCAAATGGAATGATTTTTCATAGAACATTACAATCATTACATTATATTCATTTAAGTTTCATTTTTTTCAATATGACTTACAAATAAATTCTCAGACAGATTTAAAGTCAAATGAAAAAAAATTAATTTGAATTTGGGTCTGAAATGACGTCAGCAGCACTGCAATCTAGGTTCTTAAAACCATTTAACCGTTTGCTAAATGCCACAAGAGCAGCATGTATACCTCCCATCAATGCTGTGTAGGTTGCATCCATTGGTGTAGACACAGTCAACACTGTCAGCACTGTCATGATACTGTACATTTGTCATGACTTATTTACATATAGCCTTGAGATGTTTTTGTAAAGTGTGGCACTGATGTTAACAACTTCTAATCAAGCACAAAAAAAGAAGGAAATGTTTATTTTTTGCCCTATCCATCTTTCAAGTTGAGTGAGTTAATGATATTCTATCTCATTTCCATGACATTACATGCTTGAAAATTAGTTTAATAGCAGCTTAGACCTTACAAGACCTCATTGGTAGGAGCTATTCAGTTAATGAGTGGAAATTCACAGTGATTATAATGTCTCAGTTCAGTACGGGAAAGTTTATGCTCCCTTTGGACACTTAAGTTTTACTGTGCACTGTGAAGCACTTTACGGTGGTGAAACTCATTGCATCAAGTTACTATACAGCAATTGACAGACAGATTTCTTAATAGATGCTGACTCAAATGTAAATACAGGTTAAGGGAGCTCAAATCCCATATCCAAGTCACAATGTGTCATAACAACCCTCGTGCATCAGTGGAATGTGTTAAAGTATTGTCATTTACAAGAAGAAGTATTTCAAGAAGGTATTTTTTCCTGTACAAAATGTAGACAATGTAAAACAAAAGTAAACAATGTCAGTTGTGCTGACAGCTGTAATGTTAATTGAATTTTGAAAGATTGCTGAACATTAAGTTGAACAAATTTAGCTTTGTATCAATACATCACTTAAGCTCTGCGTCTGTTACTAAAGTCACAAACTAATTACTGGAGTTCATCTCAGTCTAAAGGGCAGACCAGAACAAACCACTTTGGTGCTGTATAACAATAGCCAATACAATCATAGCCCTGCTGAGGTGAGTTGCTGAATTTGATCTGCAAACAGCCACCTGCAGTGAAAAGACATAATATAAAAGCAGCTAGTTTTTTTCCCCTGTTGCCTAAATCAGATGGAAAGATATAAATAGATATTAATTAAACCCAGTGGTATTGCAGACACCATGTGTTGTTCATACCCTTTGAGCTCAACTCTCTTCAAACTGCTTTTGTTCAAAAAGTTACTTATGACTGTGGATGATTTCTAAAAAGTGCTTGTGATAATCTTTGCTCATTATCAATAGTCGCCTCTCTTAATGTCTATTTTAATGAGTGTGCATGGCTTCTAATCTATATCCACATTATGTTTAGAGGTAAATTGTCTGATTTTAAACTGTTTGTGACCCTTTTTATCCAAGCTGTGGTTATGTAATCTGTAGGGCTGAGACAATGGCTACTGCTTTATCGGAATTGTCAGTTTAATCCAGCTAAATGTTATTGATGGGAATTTAAAGATAGAAATTAATTACAGGCATGAGTTGTCTCAGCATCCAGCACTGTCAGGTTCGGCGCATCACTTTCCGCACCAGCAGTCCCTGTCACTTGTCCCTCAAGAGTTATTGGCTCCTAACAATATTAGAAAGAAATACGGTTTAGGAAATTGGTAGTGGGGTGACAGACCGTGACAATCAAGATCCATTTCCTTTTACCTCGGCCTTGTATACAAAGTAGCCAGACTGCTGCTCATGGGACCTCCTCACGGACATGTGACAAATGGCAGTGATAGGACTGTGCTGCCTGTCCACCTCCCTCACCCCCCATCCTTTCCTGTGACCAGTCCCTTTGATTTATTTTCCCCATTTTGGGATTCAACAGGTAAAATGAAGCATACAACTGAATCATTAACTGTTTTCCACCACTACAGCTCCCTGTTACATTCCAACCTACAGGCACTATGAAACATTGTGTACAATGACACTGCTGAACTTCATGAGAAAAACATGGAGTGGAAAGCCTGGAGTGAAAGTACCAATTGCCACCCTGTAAAGGTCAAGAATTGGAGCACCTTGAAGCTTATGTAGGGACCATGACAAATGTGTCCACATGCCGTCAGTGTGTTGCCACCATGAGATGACTCCTTGCAAATATCCAAGATTAAAAATAGAGGTGAAAGATAATAATGACAAGGTGTTAAGCTCGCTGACAAGTTTGAACTAAAAGGTGAAAAACTATTTCTCAAACACCAAGACCTACTTAAAAAAATGTAAAAAGTTACTTCAATATCAGAAAAGAGCATAAGTTCTTCATAAAAGTTCCCAAGGCTATTGTTCAAATCTTCTTGCTAATAGGTCACAACAGACCATTTGTCAAAACTGCAATTCTTTGCCTTACAGTGATCGTGGCACTATTGGGTTTAGTTCTTGCTTTAGAGCCCTGTCAAGTCTTAAGCAAGATTTACAGCATGCAAGGCTGTGATGCCAGAGGTTATTATTGTGACAATGACACCTTGCAGTCATTCTGGAAGAAACAGAACAAGGTATACAAAGTCTGTTTTCGGGAACAACATGTTTTGAACTTCTCTGGGAGTCACACCACATAACATAACTTATAACTAATTCCATTTTTGCTACTCTCATACAAGCCTGTCATAATACAAAGCATTAAAGGCAGTGTGACCTTGAAAGAACGGAGCAGTGGTTAGTAAACACATAATAGCTTCTGATTACCCAGCTTAATTTAAATTGCTTTAAGCAATGCTACTGAATGAGTTCATCCATTAATGTATTAAACAACACTATAAAATGTGTGTTTTATTGTCCAAGGTGTGGTACTGTTATTTATGAGGCAAGATGTTCCCTGAAAAACATTATTCAAGTTATTTTGAACTTCTAGTTTCAATGGAAAGCATGATTCCTTTCAGTTAATTTTCAGTCACTCTTTTACCTAAGTGACAAAAAGAGCTAGATGTTGCTAGCATGCTAGATTCCTTTTATTTTATATTTTGCCATCTAGCTTACATCCCATCATTTACCTTATAGAATGGATCTGCATCCTTCTTTCAAGGTAAACAATCTTTAGGTTAGCTTGTGGCATTTTGCAGTTTTGTTTCAGCTCTACTATTTTGCTACAGTTCTAAGACATGTTCCTTTTTCTAATTTTGAGAGTACTTAGCATATTTCATTAATGTGTATATGTGTGTGCATAACCATGGATGTACATGTGTATGAATGACCTCTTGGCAGTCCTCATTGTTTACAATATAATGGGAAACAGACCTAATACTAATGTTCATTTAATTTTTTAGACAAGAGGAATAAGGGTACATTGCATCTATTTCAGTTAACATTAACAGATTCCCTCCCATTTTGGGCCAATTAACCTGTGTTGTACAGCTTTTGCATTATTCATTAGTTTATTTGCATGCTCATTAGAAAAGGGGTGGGGAAATGTCACTGAGGGGTGGAGATGGGGGGGAGGTCAACATAGAAAAGGGCTTGCATGTTTCTGGGGTTCTCCCGCAACAGCATATGGTTCAAATGCCACGTGGAGCGGTTTAAAGACATCTGATCTGACTCTAAAAGCATGGCAGAAGTGCAGGTCTTAGTGGCACCATCAGAGCCATGGATTACTCTCCAGGGACAATGTACACTCCTCATTATAATGGAACCAAACAATCCATTGAGTGAAGTGAATATATAATCACTTAGTATTAAGGAATTTATATAACTATAACTCTCCTATTCCCACCATATATAAACTCACGGCAGAGAGAGAAAGAGATGTAATTGTATAAAATGTATCAAACAGCATATATCACTGAATTCATGTGATAATCATTAAAATGGCAACCAATGCACTGAAAAATCAATAGAGGTAGAGTGCTGAGGATGAACCATTAGTATTCACATTCACACTCTGCTGGAGAGGCGAGCCACAATGAACTAACGCATTTCATTTTGTCACTCAGTGGAAGTGGAAGTAACACGATTAATTTCCAAATGCTAATTCTTTATTAAAAGTAGTGAATGGCAAGTGAATCCTTTGACTCCAGACACATTAAGTATTGTCAAATTGTGTCATTCTACTGCATAAAAGACCCAGAGCATCCCTTCATTGTGCACACATCACAACACCTCAAGTTATCTGGTTCAATCAAGAGCTGAGATTCAGCTGTCACCCTGCATAGCTTGATCTGTTTTTCATACACTTTTTCAAATGAGTACCCGTTAATGAAGCTGTTTTTCAGGATGTCAGCACTCGGGTAACCTTCAATATCCTTTTTTTTCAACTGCGTTGCCAAAAAAATATGGGGCTGTCACACAGAAAGTCTGCTACATTTAAACAAAGACTTAAAGTACCATCGATTTTTGGAATCAGGCCCTGTCCTTCAAGGTGACAGACTTAGAAGGCAATGGACCATCACCAAATCAGATAAGGGGTTACTGAGAGGCAAGGGGCAAAGTTGGCAGGCCTCCTCATATGGCATGAAAGCAGACAGCAGGGTGTGGATGGGTTTACAGCAGAAAGCAGCTCTGCTAAGTTCACAGTGAGCTGCAGGTTTATAGGATACAGTACTCAGGTGTATGTGTTTCTCCATATACCCATTTATGATGTACATTAATCGTCCCTGCCCAGTTTTCAACATCAGCAGTCCATAGTAGTTTCAATGAAGGCACAATCAAGGTTCAGTACTCTATGAGGCATTAGTTGTGTTGATCATTCAAAAAATGCTGAAATACCTACTGAAGGTCAAATATGACCAGCACTGGAGAATTCTACGGTACACTTAGGGCTATATGACAGCAAACCAATGGTATTCTTGTTTCATCACCTAAATGCTGCTCACCTCCATTCTGATTGTGCTATTGTGTAATTAAGTGATCAGTCTATACTTTAGCTTCATTTTTTTCATGTACTCCATGCCAGAAATCTCATTTCACACGTTTCTTGTTCAGTGATGAGTTGCACTGATATGCCCAGTGCCCTCTAAAGTTAATAAGGAGCAGGAAAATGGACTGTAAAACCTTAAAAGGGACCTCTTCAGAGAAACCTGCTCCAGAAATGACTTCCTCCCACTAATGTGCCTCCGTTGTAATTTTAAATATTCTGACTCAGTGCAGAACTATGTAGCAATCACCAGAAGTGCTAATAAAAGTTAAAACACTGGGTGTAATTTGCTGATGTTACAACCAATTTTATAAAATGGATTTTATTGCAAGTCTGTCCTGCCCTCTGATTGGCCAATAAGTGCTTCAAGTACAGTAACGATCACATATTCTCAATAAGATCTGCAAATGAGTCACAGTGAAAACTGGAACAAAATCAAGCCAAAATATACCAAAAGCATGCTCACAACACAAACAATCTTTGACTTTTATAAGTATCATAAATGATGATACAATTTGTATCAATATTAACAGATCTGAGGTTACTAAACATGAAAATGCACAATAATAAACATGAAATAATCATTCTGATGCAAGTGCATCTTTTAAATGGAGGTTTTCTGCTTTTCACTGACTTAAATTCATGTAATTTTAGAATGCCATGCCCCACATTTACATATCACTCCACAAATAGGTCTAATTTACATTATGCATATATAGCCTTAGTAAAAATGCTAAATAATGTGTTCAGCTACACAGTGGAAATTCATATGAAATTTTCTCCGCCCATTGGCTTCCTTAAAAATGGAATGAAGTCATCTCTGATGCAACATAATTGTGCTGCTGTGCACCAAAAGTAATTTACTGATACCTTTATAATGAAAACTCACACACAGGTGAGCTCCATGGTTTTGCAATATTAGTGGCAAAATGCTTTGCTTTCTAATCATTTGATTATTATTGTAAAGCTATTAAGGGGAGCTGCTGTTACAGAACAGTTGTACATTGATTAAATGTTAGAAGACTAAATCAGCACCAGCAATAACAGTGTTCTTATGTGCAAAAGAGCAGTGCACCCATCTTTAAAATCCATCTGCTTCTTGCTGATTCCATTCTCCGTTGGTCCAGACAGTTAGGACGGGTTTGCTTGTCAGTTGCATTTTAGCTTTTATGACAGGCTAAATCCCATGGACCTCACTGTCAAATACACTCTGCACTTCCTCTCTGCTCTGATATCAGTCATTTTCATTTTTCTCCAAGGGAGATTTTCAGGGTCTCATCCTCTTTTAGGCTGTTTCCTCCAATGACTGCTTGACTATTGAGTATTCTTGACCCAAAACGCAAAACGCTGACCCTGGCTTTCCCATGTGTCCCACCAGGGTAAGGGGAGGGGCAGGAAGGAGGGGGTTGTTTTAGTCAATCCATCAAATATTACCTCCAGAGGAATACTGGGTGTTTATAAACACAGCATTCATGAAGGATATACATCCATATTCGGATAGCAAGAAGATGCTGAGAGTGGAAAATTGAATGTTTTTCTCACCTTAATACCTGGTTCTGTGGTTAATCCTATCAAATTCAGACACATATTCTGTGTCTGAAACAACAACATAGAGCACAATTGTTGAGAGATTATTTTTACCCATGAAAAGTTTGATGAATATTACCAGATGCACAGAAAAACATCTTGCACAAAAAAGTCTGTACTTGCTCGGTTGTAATCTGTTCTTAAAGTGAGACAGAAAAATCCACTAACCATTTTCACCATACAAACTAATGAATGAAACTCACAACAGCAAAAAAGACTTGTTATATGCAAAAGAATTTGCTAGGTTGTTCTATGTTGTGCATTGCCTGGACTAATATTTTGTTTTGTAATATTACAATATTTGCTTGCTATGTATTTCTTGGTGTGTCCTCTGAAGTAATGAAATGTAGACTTTGTATGTTAAATAAATGAGATGAAAAAAACAAGTAAATGAACAGTAAAATGTTGCATATTAAGCAAATGCTATGAATGAGGTATATTTGCTGTTCTGTGATAATGAACATTTCTACCATAATTTTCAAAAATAATAATCTAAGTGGTTAAGAGCCAGCATTTGGAGTAAGTTGAAAGTTCTTGGCAGGTTAATGGAAGCCAAAAGTGTCACTGCCAATCCCTTCAACAGATGCCGCAGTGACCCATATGTTAATCAGTTTGGTCTCCCAGGTGAGACTGCTATGACAGAATGTACATTCCGTGAAACAAACCAGACCAAAACATTCCAGTATTTGTGGAAAGCAGATAGGGCTAAAGACCTAAAAATCATATGTAAGAACACAGACAAAAGCCCTCTTTTAGGCTACTTCAGTATCCTTTTTGTATAAATTATTGAGTATGTTATGCAGTTATGCATATAAGTGAATGTTTTTCAAACAAAATGATTTAATATTTAATCATTTTTGTAATATGCTTCTCAGCATCATTATTGTATTTATTCTCTACATACTTTTTGTAGAAATAGTAAAAATTAAGGGCTGTAAAATTGGAATATTGAAATTCATTTTTACTTTTACAATTATTAAAAAAAACACTATATTTGTAACTAAATGATGGAAAGATTGATCACACAATTTTATGTAAAAATCAAAATGGACAACACTAGCTTTTGTCTCTTCATTTTACTTTAGCACAGTAGGTTAATTGCCCATGTGACCATATTCAAAAATGATGCTTTTGCTTTTCTGTTCTCATTGCTAAAATTCATGTTCACAAAACATATTTACAAAATTTTGTTGCCTTTCATACCTTTTTTTACTTGGTTTAGTGATTCACAGATGATATAATGCTGTACTGATGTTCTCACAGTACTTTCTTCCTCTTAGCACTCCTTCAGATTACCTTGGCAACACCTTTGTTTACAACGTCTTACAGTATTGTTGAGCTAAGTGGTTTATCCAGGAAATCTTCTGTCTCTTAGTCTTTGAGAGAACCGATACTTTAAAACAGATTTGAAAAGATCATTTAAAAATGAAAATCAATCATGGAGAGAAGGCCAGGAAAGCTATCTGAATACTAAGTGCATGCAAGGTGGCTGTATTAATTGGTGTCAAAGGAGGACACATGGCCTGAAACTATAAAGATTGTACCTTTGGGGTATGTAGTCAACTTGGGTTCATGTAGACACTGAAAACTAACTTGATTCAATTTGTTGTTTTGGGTCCACTGAGCTGTTCTGAAAGTAGCGAGGACTATTTTCAGCTAACCACGCACAAAATATCACAGGCACAAAAATAACAGAATAAACTGGAAAGTAAAAGAAAATTGTCTCCTCACTGTCCCACATAGAACTCATTTGTTACTATGTCTGTAGTGCATAAAGTCAATGGTCTCCAAATTCTGTCTGAGCAGTACAAACATGACACCCATTGTGTTTATCCTCAACAGTTAGCCTCCCTTGTCAAAAAGACTTGCATTTCCTGTCTAACTCTTCACAAAGAGAGTGATCTTGACACAAACTTAATATGTGCATGACTATTCAATGACCTTGCTGGTTCTATTGTCAAATGTTTGGGCTGTGTGATTTAGACAGATCTCAACAGTCTTCTTACAGCTAAGGTGAGGTGATGTTTTTTAAATTTTTTTCTTTACCATCAATAAAACAGTTACACCAAGGGACCAAGTGTTCTGTGTTTATAAGGTCATTGCACAAAAGCAATGAAAACAATCATTGCTACTCTTGTTTTCTGCAAACAGGGTTCCCACAATGCATTGCCCATGGGTCAAACAAAGTCCCCAAGGACATTATACACGAAGAGTGAAACAGCCTACCCACTTCTAAAATCATGTACTTTCCACAATAATACTATAAGGATACATTTTGTCCAAACTAGGGAGAAGGCATCATAGTTGCAATATTTCACATATAAAGTTTATAAACCACACATACTACACATTCTGCAATAGGCAAGAACTTTTGCTCTTTTGCTGACCTTTTTTCTCCAGCACTTTGGAAAACCCTTCTGCACTTCTGTTGGCTCAGAAGAAACCTCACTATTTACCATCCTAAATGTATCATCCTCACCCATATGTAGATTTAGTGAGAACCAGTTACTTCATTCTCACTAAACATCAAATGTTTCTAAAAAGCCTCTAAATATGTTCAATCCATGAGAAAATCCATCACAATTTCATGCATCAAAATTGGAAAATACTTTTCTGAAAATTCAAGACACCCTGTGAAATAAAGCTTTTTTGTTGTATAGTACACACTGTAGTGCATCCTGGATTTGTTGGCAAAAGAACAAATCATTTTGATTAATCTCAGACCCTCATTTAGTAATGTTTTCCAATTCATCTCTTTTGCCTAAGCAGACATATGGAATGTGAAAGCATATTTTCTTTTTCATTTTCTGACTTGTTATTAAAAGGAAGTGTCCTTTTAATAAAATGAGTCATGAAAAATGAAAATCAACAGAAAATATGCTTTCACATTCCATATGTCTGCAATAGAATACATAAGAAATACATTTCTGGTTTCTCTTTGATGAAAATGTTGGCGGTTCATCTATTATATACATATAACTTCAAAATGTATATACATGTAACTTCAAAATGATGTTTTGAATTTATAATCTTTCACAACTATGCCACAGCTAATACAATGTCACATGGTCTAGTTTGCCTGTTGAAATTCTCATGGAATGTTCATGGACGTTTCATAAAACTCAAATCAGATGGTACAAAATCTTTCTCCTCTGAAAGTAAACAAACTCATTTCAAACAAATTTGGAAATGTGAAATCATCTGATGTCATGAGATAAAAGCCAAAGAACAGTCCCACCATAAGTTCTGAAAAATGAGGATGAATTGAGTGGTGATGTTTTCTACACCTGACCCAGCTACATTTTTTCCAGTGCATATTTCGTGCTCGGTCTGCACTGCACTTCAGTGATGGATTATCCCCATTTCAATAGAGGGTGGCATACATTAACATTTATCCTGTCTTTAAAAACACATTGTTATTTTCATGAACATAATCACAGTGAAATGACTGAACCTTTTTGTTCAAGTCGCTGGAGTCAGCATCTTTATGATTTCTGTCTTGCTCTGTGACTTGCTCTAAGCTCTTAGACCTGGATTTTCTGTTCAGCAAGGTTCTGCATTGACCTTGATAAAGACTCCATAACCAACTGTTCACATGTTTGCCATCTGGCACAAATACATGGATGCATGTGTGGAATGTAAAAATGGCAATTAAACAAAACTAAGATCATGGGTGAAAAATTTGTCACAACATGGCCGACGTCATCCTAAGCACACTTCCAATTTGCTTACATTGTCTTCACAGTCGTGAAATATACATATTTATTTTATTTTTAATCACATTTTACATTTAATTCAATTAGCCCTAAAGGTCAAGTGAACAGATGAATTTCTAATTAAAATAAAGAAGAGAGGCTAAGATAATATATTTAAGGCCTAGAGCTAATTAAGCATTGAATAAATATTTCCCTCTTTCTCCCCCATTTTGTTCATAATTGTTACTATATCTGGTAGGCCTAATTATGATGTTAAAGACTAATATAATCATAGTCAGATCAGAAAATGAGGTGGAGATGCACAAAAATGAAATCATGTGAGCTAAGAATGAACTTTTGGAGTTGAAGCCTTTAAACATTTGAGTTTAACGTTTAAGATTAAATGGCATTTAAATTATTTGAATGGCATTTAAATCAAACATGTTTGTTTGATTTAAATGCCATTGTTTGTTGTCAGCAGTGAGATGGGCACACTTTGTGTGATTAGCCATTGATCTCCATTGACTGTGCATGTGGGACAGCAGACTCAATGCTGATTCAGTTCTAAAGGTGGCAGTGCGCTTGACATCACATGAAACCTATGAATTGTTATAACTGTGTTGTGTTGTATATGAGACAATTTTTGTGCCTGAGAGCGAGTGTGAATTAATGAGCTTGCTCACTCAGTTGATTATTATAATGTTTACAGGTTAAAGTGTAGGTTGCTAACTAGTCTCCAGTTAATTTTTGTTTACAGACATATACACCTTGGCATATTAAAATGGATAGATGTAGTCAGCTAATTTGTCTCATCTGGTTGGGTGCTCTTCTTTTCATTAGTATGCTATTATTATTATCTTATCATTAGTATCTGTTAGCAATACCAAGTTAAAGTTAACAAAGTTGTTAGGCATGTAGATGGTGTTATGTTAGCTAGCTAAGGTTGGAAAGAAATTTTATTTCAAGATATGTTTTCTGAACTGCTATTTTTATTTTTAAAAAGCTACCTAAATTCATATTTCAAGGAAATGAATGAAGAAAACTGAAGAAAATGGGCCGAAAGATTGTCAGTCAATTTGGGATGGCAATCCTTGACCTTCATGTACTTTTGTATGGGCTCAATCCTCCAGATATATCTTTTTTCAGCCGCCTACAGTTTACCAGCAATTGTACCAGAAGCCTGATTAAGATATTTTGATAAGAAGGGTTATACACTAAAATACAGTAATAGTTCTCAATTTATGATCAGTCATTTCTAAAGATATTTCCAGTCTTTAGAAATGATGAAAAAAAATCAATTCAATTTTAATGATTTATTTGAATTTTAAAGCATATTGAATAAATACACAAAGAACTTAATGGTTTTGCATTTTTTATTCTCAGCTCATCTTAACAGAATCTGTTAAATCCAGGCTACATTTTCAATAAAACATCAAGGAATAATGTCATTAGGTATTCCTTCAAAGAGACTCTTGAAAGGTTATCCCCATTGGCAAAAATGTTATTACAAATTTTTACAATGCTGTTCTGAGTTGTGTGAGGTCATAGTGAATATTGATGCAGGGGTGCTCAATTTTTTTTTTTTGGATTTTTATCTGAGCATGTTTATTTTTGTATATGGCCAAAATATTTGGTAACTGATACGAACTCTAAATTTATATGCGGGTATAATGGTAGCAGTTGGAATGTGTATTTCTTTAAAATGAATCATTATAAAATAGCTAGAGAATTCATATGCTTCTCTACATTGACATTTTGAATTCCTCGGCAGCAGCTGAGAGACAAAGTCACTGTAGCAGGTGTTTTTTTTGATGAGTTGAGTCACATGCTGATGTCAATATAAATGAGATTTCTGTCCACCGCGAATACGAATCCACTCAAAGACCTCACTCTCCTGCTCCCCATCTGTTAACGTATTACAGTGGTAATTTGCAGAACGTGTTCCTCTTTGGGTTATTAAATTCTCAGACTTCTGCCTCTGTGTTCAGAGTGGAGGTGGGGTGAGGTTGAGGGGGGTTTGGACCATTGAGCATGTTCCATGTTCTCCTGGCCTCAGCAGCAGAGAGAGCTGTTAAATATTCTACTCAAGAGTCGCGGGTTCCCTTTTGTGCAGACTTTGGTCTGCGAGGCCTGGTGACATTATCAAATGGATTGACATTTCAAATATTTGCAGTGCTCAGCAGGTCCTAATCCAGCAGAGGGGAACCACAGGCAGCCCCTCTCTTTGCGGCCTAGCTAGCCATGTGTGTCCATTTAATCACCGCTGCCGAAATGAGATCAAACAGCGACCACTCTCCAGACCTTTAAATATTCACCGCGGAGGGAGAGAGTGATGGAGACATACGTTGCCCTTAGAATCCCCGAGCCAGACATACGCTTTTTCACTCCAAGTTACTTCAACCAAGTTACTCATGAATTTTGGATTAGTGGCACATGAACTGGATCACCTTGTGAAATCCCATAATCTACCCTGTAAAATCTTTTTTTTTTTAATGTTCTCATGTCGATAATATATCTCCCCCCAACATGAATGTACACTTCTGAAATTATACATAGAAAGTTGTTAATATGGCATGTCTGTATGATTCATTTCAGAAATAATTGTACCATTACATACCTAAAAATGTCTCATTGATGTTTTTTCCCAATGGCATGGATGATTAAGATAGAATACGGCTGTCACAGAATGTACAGTATATCCATCCAACTTTAATTTTATTACTTACAGTTTGCTGCAAGGTGTTGTGCAAAAAGAGCACATCTTAATTTTTAAGACCCTTGCAGAAATATTTGTCAGATGTGACTGAACCTTTGTGACATGTCAGGGGTGGTGGAGTAGGGGAAGGTTATTAATCCTAGCCTGGCTGAAATGAGGTCATGCAATGGCAGCAGAGCTTAGTGCATATTTCACTTGTTAAATTTAACGTGAAGGCAAAATGCTGTCAACAGTGTTTTTCCGCATCTTCTAGTAAAAAACTCATCTTGCCAAAATAAATTAAGCTTTGGCAGTGCTCATGTCCTAATTTGCCATCTGCCTGCTCAACACATATCACACTAACAGGCCTAGAAGCAGGTATGAGTAAAACATAATTAATGAGTGGAGAGCTGTGAAAGGACAGCCTGCCTTTTAACCAGAAAGGTTAAGTGTGTGGTTGGCCATACAATTTAACATCCACATAACAACAGATAGTCATGTGGAGTGTACTGGGTACATAACATACTTTCTAGATTTATGGGTAACTTTTCAAATTTGTATTGATCCTATTAAGGGCAAACTACTAGATATTTATGTTTAAGCTCAGCTGTAAAATTATGAAGTAAAATACTAGGTCAGTATCCTCAAAGCAGCTCAGAGAAGCAGTGCTGATCCATATGTTGATCCATAGATAATAATGTAGAAAATGTGGATATGGATAAAGGAGAGCTGATCCCAGGTCAGCACTCCTACTCTGGGACCGTGTATGAATATGGGCCATGCTTGTTTTCTAGGACTGATCTGAGGTACCCTTAAATAAATGAACTCTTGTATATACATGTTCATATGCTCAGAGCTGAGTTTTCCCAAGCTGCTTTTGATCAGGTCCAGTGAACCCTAATGGTTTTCCCTTTTGAATGCAATACACACGACTCTCTTTCAGCCACAGTGAACTTTGGTCTATCTTCAGAGTGAAAAGTAAATAAATTACTCCATGCTTTTAGGGACTACAATTTATTTTAGTCAAAGCGTGCTGTGAGAATGCCAAATAACCTTGAGTGTGAGGTGCCCCTGCTTATAACAGTGCTGCTGCCAGCATTGTGGGTCACGTTGTGAACACTTTCCAGGGCCACTTGCAGTGTTGTGGCTGACATGTCAATTTCAAAGAGGGTGCAGGACCTACATAACAGCCCTGTGCTAATTTACTCTCCTTAGAGTGAAGAGAGGAGCTGCGTCAAGGTTGGGATACTTTTTTAATCAAGAGCTGACATTGGCTGTTTTGGGCAGGTTGGTCCATGATTTAACACAACCTGTAAGACCTGCTGGGCCACAGACTCAGGGGCATAGGAGAGCATTATCTCTTTAGTCAGGAGGAGAGTGAGTCACACCCACATTATGCCACAACATTTCAATGAATAAATCAAGACAACACGAGGGAAGGGGATGAATTTGTCACTTTGGGGGAAGAAGGAAAGGGCATATGCAAGTTGCGTCCCATACCACAGTGGCCCATACAGGTCAACAGCAATACCAGTAGATTTTATTTTATATTTGTCTTAACAGCAGACAGGGAGTGGGAACCTCATTGCAGATAAATGCATACAGCACTGCATGTTCTGCTGTGTGCATGTACAGGTTTGTAATGAGAGAGCTTAAGCACTGTGACAGCAAAACCTTTTGTTTAAGGTCATTGGCCTCCAACCATTTGCAAAGAAAGTACGTCATGCCATTTTCCCTCAAGGCAAACACCACCTGTAAGGTACAATTAAAATCCTGCATGGTTCCATGCACTGTTTATCGAGTAAATGAATAAAACACAACAGGCAACAACCAGAAATCAATTACAGCTGAAGCATGATGCATAGACTATGATTGCTTTGAATAAGCAAGGTGCAGTGTGGCACCTTTATATTTGCTGAAACCAACCAAAACCATTTTGTTCCCTCTTACAAACCAAAGTCATTGTGTCTGAGGACTTTCCAAAATGCAAAAAGCTAAAATTGTCATTTCTGAACAATGTCATGTGATTTTTTATGGCAGATTTATAACTAATCACCTTGCCATCTGATTTGTACTATTTGTATATTGCGAGCATATTAAAATTCAGAATTGGATGAAAGATTAAACCAAGCCGTGAGACTGGAAAATACAGAATCTACTGCAACATCAAAAACATAGTTTCATTTTCCTGTCTGTTATTTGTAATCAATATATTTTACTTTATGAAAATTACCTAGAAATCTGGAGATACCGAACCCAGCAAATTAGCTTGTAATTTTGCATAAAAATGTGAAACTAAGTACTAGAATTCAAGGAAGTCAAAATGGCAGCTGTGGTGGAGTACATTTCTTTTCATTTGTCACTTGTAGCAAAGATTCGATTGTGAACAAACCCTGTCAATCAATTGACTCAAGTTGAGTCCATGGCCACTCTCAGTCTTTATGGCTGCCACATTGTGCTGCAGTGCTTCCTCTGTCAGAGGTTCGAGTCACTGCTTCCATATCTGTGAGGTAGCATCACCTCTGAGCAGCATGCTCACAAATCACAGGGAATTTATTTCTCAACAAGCACAATGTATGCATGTGGCATTAATATAAAATATTTTTGTATATAGTATACTATGGATGCTATCAATTGAACTATTGAATATTATGCATGAGTATACAATATATAATTGACTGACTAAATATAGGATTGAAGTACAGAGTGGTTTCTGCTGGAGATAATTCAGCAGAAGTACTTGACTGACATTTCATGCTTTCAAAGAACTCAGCATTGCAAAGAGAAACAATTATAAAATGTTCAGTCTTTGGACTAACAAGCTTTATTTTTTACCGCAAGTTTTTTTGAAAATAAAACCTGTCTTGATAGGGCGCATAAAAGATTCTCATAATTAGAGAAGAGAGACTTGTGGACTCATTTGGCAACAAACATTTAAAATCTCATACAGTACATGAGCAGATACAGAGATCAAAGGTATTCAGATCATTTTGCTCTTCCTCAATACTGCTCAGAATGATAATGCTTTGGGCCCTCGGCAGAAGACACTTGCAAATCAACAATTGGGGTGGTGGGGGAGGTGGATACAGAAAGTCAATCAGAGCTGGGCCTTAAATGTGTAGAATGGATACACTGTGACACAAATCGACATGTTAGGAGGCTCGTCAGGTCTCTGCTGATGTATAATGCATGGCTGCCATTGCCTTTAATTAATTCTGACCCATTTGGGAAATTAATGACACTGTAAATGTTGATCAACAGTGACAGACGTCCCAGGAACACAGTCAATACACAATTTTCAATATTCTCATGTCGTCAACGAGCCATGTCATGTATGCCATCCATTTTAGGACATTCTCAGTTATAGTCTCTGTTTGATTTTGCTTGTTGAGGAAAGTCTGTTCTACCAAAAATGCATGAACACCACGTCTCTCAGGCTTGTTTTTAAGGAGAACATTGAAAGGTAAAATGCAAACCACTACAGGTAATGCCAGTTTACTTTCAGATAGATATGCATTGAATAGAGAAGATTCATAAATGGAACAGAATGAGTTTGCAGATATTGAGTGAAACAAATCAGGGAACAAAAATATCAGGGAACAAAACCGTTTTTATCTACTACAATAGGTCTCTCAGCTTTGATTCAGCTCATTCAGTTAATTTTTTAATGCTGTGCCTATCATCCCCAAGAGGGAAGGTGAAATGATAGAATAATGCATTATGTGTGTGAGAGGGAAAACAGACAGTCTGGCATTCAGTGACAACTTTGATGTATGGATGTGCTCCATGGGGAAATGGAAACAGGATTCTGCAGCGATCAAAGACACTTGTGACAGGACAACACTGGGGTGTCAGGACCACATGTGGCACATCATAAAATTATGGCTGATTCTGCTCTCTGGAAAGACAGGACCTGGAAATCATGGGAACTGATCATATCAGCATTGTCTGGTTGTTAGATGAAGGGGATCATGCAGCATGATGCTAACAAGCCCATCACCAAGGGCCTCAGCTGTTTATTTATAATTTTATTTTACGGGATCGTTTAGACAACAGACATTTGTTTGGGGCATGAGGTTGCTGGATTCTGCATCACACACCACTGTTAATGAAATGAATGAGTGCAATCAGGCCTGCAGTTCCCTCAGCTTCGTCAGTGGCTGGCTGATGATCACTGCTATGCCCTGTTAGCATTGTCTGTAAGGATAAGCCTAAGACTCATAATCTCACAGATCACTTTACTTTGGGGAAATCAAATGCATTCTTTAACCAGGGGAGAACATGTGGAATATGAGCATGCTTCCAGAGCAAGCAGTGTAAGAGTTCTACCACTGTTGAATTATTTCTGTCTGTGAGTGTGCTGGGCTATGCTTGCCACAGCGTCTGCTGCTGTTTGGCTCAGTTTCAGACCGCCTGCCATTGGACGCAGCCAAGGAGACGAGCAGACAGAGAACCAGCTGCCGCAGCCCTAGGGGTGACCTCCAGGGTAACGGCATGCATCTGTACCGGCTGACAGCCCAATAAGACCCTGTCATTCCATTATCATCAACAGCATGGCACTGAAAACCACAGGAAGCCCCTGTGAAACCATGCATGTACCTTCCATGTACCTTAGTTCCATGTACTTTCTATGCTTGTTTCAGTCTAAACACATCTGAAATTTCCCTTTGTGTCATAAAGCAGTGCAATAAAAGGGCCAGCGAGTATCATGTTAGACCTATCAACATTACACCAAAAAGAAATGTAGAGAAATGTACTTACTGTACACAATGTAAGATCTCTGTCCTGTGTTTTATAGAAAATCAATCAAATATTAAATTCACACTGACTCATATGTCAGTCCTCATATGATAACACTGCAGTTTGGGGGTACAATAAAAGAAACAGGATACATTATGCAGGTTCCAATAAAACTACAATGAAGGACTATGGCCAGTGAGCAGCAACAGAAAAAGCATGAAAAAGGAACATGTTATTCTTTGTTATTATTTTCTGAGAGGACACTTGGATAGAGTCGTCCTCAGATTCTCAGCCATGTCTGGCTCTCTGCACGCAGTGCGCTGTCTCTCTTCCCATAAGCATTCTCATGCAGAGGCTTATGAGATGTGATGACATGAGCTGGGACTGAACTCATTCAAGGTGGAGAAATTCTGACTTTGTTGCCCTCCACCATATCAGGAATAGCATATGATACGATGAATGTGTTTGAGAGAAGCGGTCCAATTGTAAAGGAAAAATACTAATCTGTCTGAGAGAAAAGTTGGCAAATTTATTCATTTTTTGATATCAGAGATGTGACAAAGCTCTTCCTTGAGTGTCTTGGAATGAATTTAATTGTCTGTAGTTACTTAATAAGATAAGAAACATGGAAACGATCAAAAAATGGCTTTGGTTGTGTTCCACTATATAAATCTGTCTGTAGACTGCATGAGTGTAGCTGGCCTGGGGAATGTGCTGATAAGAGGAAAACAAGGTATCTCACTAAAAATTAAACAGTTTGGCCAATTTCCTTCTTATGTCACTCTTATCAGTGGGAAAATGTAAGAATGCTGGCGACCACCAATAATCCAATGGAAATCATCCAAGGTTGACTTCATTGTGTGTTTACTTTTTGGCAAGCAATGTATCTAATTGTTTGGGTTTTCTGCTCTACCAAATTCTGGCCGATGTAACCATACCACTGACATGAGTCATTTGTTCAGTTATATTATGTGTATCCAACTGTGTGCCAATGCAGGTAGTTGGCACAGTGTCAGTTTGACTCTGCCACAGCTTAGCCACAGTTCGTTCCACATGCAAAAACATCTGTTGGGGATATTGATAAAGAACCTCAGAATCATGACATTGGTTGCTGACTGATGAGGTATACTTCTAGGTAAGTGTAACGGACCAATAGTAAATAAGTGGTATTATTGGACCTACCAGAATACTGCCGTCTGCTGGATTGTGGCAATTGTTGTGGCAAATCTTGAAGCAATTTTTGTGTTTTGTGGTGTGAGCTGTTTAGCCTTGGTATGTGCAGAGCTGTTACTGGAATAATCATAGTGGCAAGCATGACAAAACTGCATACTGTATAACTTCAAATATAAGTGAAAAGACTTTTCCTCAGTTAAATGACAGACTTTATATTGTTGCATACTTTTTCCTGCTGTCTTTTCCACATTCAGCCAAAGTAGATGAGTCTGTGCTGTCTAAATGACAAATTTCCAACGCAAATTATCAACGCGTCTTTTGTACAGTGAACCTTTGTATTCTAAAGCTCACTATTCCCTGATAACATTAACATTTTTTATTTCAAAAATAAAATTAAAAAGCAAGAAGTCAGTGTTAAATGTTTCAGAGAGAAACTCATCAGGTTCCACATTAATTAAAAGGTTAATGTTTGACATTTAAAACTACAACTGGCCTACATTTTGACAAATACATTTCAAAGAGCACATTATGCTTGGTGTTAATCATGACCTTGCTTACAAGCTGCAAACAGTAAAGTCAGTCTTTAAAGCATACGGCTTTAGGAAAATGGCAGACATCGATTCTCCTGTCTGAAGAAAACTGTAGAAGGTCCACAGAGAAGAGTAAGGGCTGAGCACCATAAGGTCAGTACTGCTTTACATATCCCCATGCACAACAGTCGGGTTCAAAGTAAAACTAATGATGAACATTAAAACTAGATGTGCAAATTTGACTAATTTGGACCCATTTGTTTAGAGGAATGGCAGTAATTGACTGGTTTGAAAATGAGACATCTGCTTAGGGAATAAACAGTGGAATTGGGGGGCATATTAAAATTAATAGAATAGGTGAAGTCTCCATTAAGCAGAAAATAGATCATATTCATTATGCCAATGTGTCCATTTTCAGGGTGAAATACTTGTTTTTTGTGGTTTAGGCATTCTTATGTACTGGCACCATTTAGTAGTTTTTTTTTTTACTGAAAAGGAAATCTATTAGCCAAGGATTCTTCCTTCAGACTCTATATATGGGTACATATATTTTCCATGTTTTTTTTTACCTTACATTTGCTACCTTCCAGAATGATACTTATTCATTAATTCATTTATTTACTTTTTTACAATACAGGATGGAAAAACAATAAAATTCAACCATTTAGAAATAACTCCACTCCATTTGAGAGCACTAACCTTTTCCGGTCTACTCAATTTTGAGGCCCTTAAAGGAAATGCTGTTTCCAGAGATCATTACTGTTTTCATATCCTTCTAGTATTTTCAATTTTATGATCCCTGGCTATTAGTGGCCATGCTCGTCCACTCAAGGGATGCGTTATTGAGTTTCTGTTATAGTCTTTTTCTAGCTTTGTTTTTCCTGTCCTCACAGATGTAGAGTATGGCTCCCATCCACCACCTGACCCCATAAAGAAAACTGCATTAAATTATTACATTTCAATGGAGCTATATGAGAGACCGAAGTTCCCGGCACTGTTATTTGTATAACAATGGAACAAAGACAATGACTAAAACCAAAAGAATAAGCTATAAACTAATGTTTGATTCGACAGAAGACTGCAGAGCTGCATAAATCGTCAAAGGGCTTTTGAAATTAAACTTGACAGTGTTTGGCCAACATAAATAAATGAAAGCCAATGAATCATATGGTGTGTATAAGAAAGGGTGGCTTGATCACCTCATAACACCTCTTTGCGGTTTCATGCTAATCAAAATTATTTTAGTCGAAAGTGCAGTCTGTCCTAAAGCTTCAGGAATAAGGATTTGCACCTCTTTAAAAGTAATGTTATTGTAACCTCTGTACTATTAAAAATGTAACCAAATACTGGTAAGGATACAGCACAGTGACAACTTGAAAAACTCTGGAAACAGGCGTATAACTTCCAAATAATTTGAAGTCTTGGTATGGATTGTTTTTTCAATTAAATAAAAAAATGTAAAAATCTGTAGGTACTCCCTTAAATGTCACTGTTGTGAGTGAGGACAGTTGGAAGCACACATATTTACAATGGGATGAAACTGATTCCAGCTATTTCCATCAGGTCATTTCAAATACATTGAGCTGAAATTCACATAAGATATCCTTTTAGCTCCAGTCATTGGCATGGGCCTACACATGAACTGCGATTGAGTAAGTCTGTGGTGGCCATGGCAGCAGTAATTGAACCATTTAGCTCTATGTATGAATTATTCAGAATACCATCTGACTGTATTGAACTGAAGTTCCTCTTTGTTTTCCTCTAAGCCCACAATGAGGGGAATGGCTCTTGCCGGGCAAAACTGTGATACAAGGCATGATGTCATCATTACAATAATGCATTAAATCAACTGGGAGTGCTCTCTTTTGCATGTTTAGTTTCTTCACATTGACTTTTTGTTTTATAAGAAAGATTAAAACGATTAGACTCTATATTGTAAGCATCTCCCTGACCTTGAAGTGCAGTAAAATAGATTTCCTTTTGTGCAAAACACTCTTAATTTTAATACAGTTTTCATTTGTATATGATATGACTGAGGATGTAGTCAAAATGTTAGGAACAGTATTTACTTTTCGTGGCACCAAAACCAGGCCTGCTGAGATATGTTTTGCTGATCAGTAACCTTATTCGTCTATGGGGAAAAGCAGGAAGGAGAAGAGCCACAACATGTCAATACTGAAAAAGTGAATGAATAGATTTTCAATATAAGCATTCTTATTGTAGCTCTGGTAATGAGTGGAGCAGTGTAATTCAAGGTGTCCAACATAGAAATGCACTCTCTGAGGTAATGCAGGAATCATTGAATCATATTCCCACTGTCTCCGTGCGGCATTCTTTGGAATCACTTTAAAAGGACATTAATCTTGGCCCTAAGCAGTGTCATGTCATTCATCTTGCATGCGTCTGATGGATTTGCCATTTACCATAACGGTAATATTTCATGTCTTCATTGCTTTTGCATTAATAAAAGAGTCATACTTCAAAAAAGATGTCATTTACCATTGACTGGGTCAGCAGGAAATCTCATTGTCCAATCATTGACCAGCGATGTGACTCGATTGATTGTTGGTCTTTCTAGGAAAACTGGAGCCACAATATACCTACAGAATGTGTACATACAATATATAACTGTACACGTACACATGGAAAATCTGAACGGTATTGTCACAAGACATGCAAAAGAACCTTCTTTAGTGAATCTCACTTAACATTTCAGTGACTAATAATGACTGAGACTGGTATATTTCTATGATTGTGACTTTTAACATTTCATGCTATGGAAGAATTGTGACTGTGCCCACACTATGGACTTTATTTACTAATGTAATTCTAACCAATTATGTATCAAACATCAGAATTCTGAACCTCTCATTTTCATTACTGAATGTGTTGTGTAGGTTTGCAGAAAAGCTGGCTTGAGAAAAGAATAATTGCAAACAGGCAATTCATATTTCTTTGAGAAATCCAATTCATGGTAAGTGAATATGTTTTAAGGCATTCTTAATATAATATTTATTAAATCTGCGCTGAAATGCAGGTGTAAAAACATCCTGGACAAAACTATTAATGGCATAATTCATGTAGGTTGTGCCTTAAAAGTTACATATCATGGTACACACTGAATGTCTTGTTTTGTAATATCAGTAATGCTGTCAAAATGAAAACCTCACCCAATTGACTGAGATCATATAGGTAGTAGCTGGCAGACACCAAATCATTGTGATGCACCTTTAAAAAGACACTGCCTTGGAATTGCCAGCTATATAAGATAGTCCTGTCTATTTGATTCCCTGTGGTCATAACCTTGGTAACTGATGCAGCTGAATTATGTGACTGCCTCTATCTGTGTGCTGATTGGAATGAGAGAAGTAACAGAGCTTATTGATTTTCCTCATTGCAGAACATTCTATTGGAGTCTGGCTGCAGGTTTTCTCTTCTCCTGTTATGGATACTACATGGTGTGAGAGACAGGAATGGGAAAACAGTACCATGGCAGTGGTTTGCCATTTGCCATCCTATCCTGAGGTGATGTAACCTCTAAACTTCTGCCCTGCCCCAGCACAAGGACCCCTCCCCTGTAAAAGCCATGATGTTTGGGTAAAATGGCTGGCATTGTAAGAATGTTTCAACAAAGAAACATTCTTAAAATGTTTATTATGCCATGATGTTTTTCCAGACATTCTGGCTTGTGCAATTCGTATGAAAAGAATGAATAAAAAGGGTCTGTGGGTGCCTCCTACACAATAAAAGTGAGCCCTGTGACTGGATGTTCAAGTCCTAGCCACAGCCCAGCCAACTATGGCTGGAGGTCTGTATTGGTGAGGAAACAATTTGCTCAGACTTGCAAAGGGAAAGACAGGGGTAAAACGAGTTATGCCAGTTAAATGGTTAGTCTCATTGCTGTGTTGCTAGACTCATTGCTCTCTACTGGCCACTCCTGGTTGGATGAGCCAAGTACATCCTGACTTTGTCCTCCTCTGACAACATAGGCAGCGTGAACATGTGGTGTATCTGCTGTGTTGATTGAAGCAAGGGCTTGCTGTTGCATGAATCAGAGCAGTCGCATATTCATAGCTGCCTGGTAGAAGATGGTAGTTTTATGGCCTGAAAATTGTAATAGAAGGTAAAACTGCTTTAACAATATTTATTTACCTTTTATAAGGGGAGATTTAAGGTAGTATGAACAAGATTTTTGATCTTGGGGCTCGGCATTGAGAGTGATATTTCTCAAGTTTCATTCCATATTCTTGTTTACCTCCTTAGCAGCAACCTCTGCTACCTTACTGCCATCTGTACTTTCTGTCCCCTGTTGTGTTCACATCTCATTCCCACAACTGCATTCGTCTTTGTTTCACTCTTTATTCTGTTCTTCTATTGTATTTGTTCTCTGCCTCACGCACATCTTCTCCAGCCCCGCCTCTCTCCTTTCACCCCCTCCTCCCCGCCACCCTCCTCTTTTCTTCAGGTCCTGGGGTAATGCACATCAGGCGGGTTTTAATTAACACAGAACATTTGCTGATTTTGTGCCAATGAGCCCACAACCTGTCTTGGAGGGGACTGTTGGTGGAACTGCATCAAAAACAAATGCAGCAAAGTTATAGCAAAGCTGCAACATAGGATGTACAATGTTCCCTGAAAGTTTTCAAGTGTAACTAGATACTAATAAGCTTCAAACCCCTTGACTTCTGAAAAATAAAACATTTGAACAAGGCTAATGCAAGCTGTTATTTTTCAGAATCTCATTAAAAGTAAGTTCACGGTCAAACAATGTACTTACCCCCTTCCACTTTGTTTCTTCAAAATAAAAAAGAGAATAAATAGGGCTTAAATCAATGGTGGAAGCAAATGATAACAAGACAAAGAACTTTTTAATGAGTGTTTCTGTGTCAACAAGGACCATAGCAGTATTATTAATTTAAAAACAACATAATGATTGTTTTGCAGTTGTTCCATCTCCATTTTTGCTGGTCACGGCCTTCAAACATCCTTACTAATGCCAGGACCATCTCATTGTTCAGAGAAAAGGATGTGGCAATGAAACCAGTTACAATTCAGTTGTTAAATCATGTGGCTCTAAAACTAGATGCATTTGATTTTGATATCATTATTTATTATTTCAGAGTATTATTTCACCATTAATGTAAAAATAATTTTAGGGTTTTGGCATAACATTAAATATAAACACAACGGTATTCGGCCTGAGGGTTTCATAGTTGTTTACATTAACTTATACAGTAAGTAGCAAGAAAATAAATGAATTAGCTCCAAAAACTATGAGCATCAGTTATTTATTATGAGCTAATAAATATACATACTACCTGGGAATATTTTTAGCATTTCTCTTTTTTAGCTGTGGGACTATTACAGGTTAGAGTTAGTAGAGATTTCACTAACCTGGACATTCATTATTGCTGTTGGTGTCAGTGTTGATATGTAAACTTTTTGATTTACAAATGCTTTATTTTACCTGTCATTCTCCAGATGTTTTGCATTGAATATTCAGAAGAGCCTCTCTGTAAGTCCCTCCCCATTCATCGTATCTGCCTGTTATAATCAGCTGTTATTGTGGCTGGACATGTGAGGGACTAAACTCATGCCACGTGTTAACTAGTGGATAATTGGTTCCCACTAAGCCTTCATGGAAATACTGAGTTTGAGTTTCTTTTAGTCCAAAAATATTTGCAATAAACCTCTGTAAGCTGTTATTATAATACATTGTGTGAGCGTGAACTTACAATTACAATTTTGATTGTAGTATGGAACAGTGACTTAAGGAACTATAAGTAATAGTTGTTGAACTGATTAACTAATATTAAATGGACACAAGGATACATACATTTCAGGTATGTTATGTTAAGAGAGCTTTGCTGGATCAGATAAAATATGGTTTTAAAAAACTGCTATTACAGACTGTCTGATATTTACTTCTGTAATTTATCTAAAACTTTTAATAGTCTCCAGCTTACTGGTTCTCAAATCCTGTCGTAGAGACTCCTGTATGCTGGTTTTTGCCCTCACCGCAGTTGAAACCCCTGAAATGCAACACACTGATGGTTAGACGCTTGTAATGTTTGGATGGATAATTTAATCTCTTAATATGCGTTATATCAGAAATAGTCCCATGTTCTACCTCCTAGAACTTAATCAGTTTATTCTGAAATATTAACAAATGTTTTCCTTTTATCATTGTGCTATGAGTCAAATCCATTTTAAGATTCATTTAGAAAGAGGTCAGCTTTTAATTGATTAAATTATAGACTGACAGATGAATCAGTGAGGGCCTAATTGGTGAAAGCAGGAACTCCTGATCAATGCAACTAACCACTAATTTGGTAAGGACATCAAAATACAAAGTAAATGGCAACAAGCCAAACTTCTGTGATACAAAAATGTAAGTAAAAATTATTTTGGCATGTGGGTGGCTCATGCAATAAGACATTTGTTTAGGAAGCAGGTGTGAGTCCTGCAACTGAGGGTTCGAATACCAGCCATGCAATTACCAGGTACTGCCAGAGGTCTGCGTTGGCAAGGCAACAATTGGCCCAGCCTCGCAGGAGAAGGATAAGCATTAAGCTAGTCAAGATAATTAATCTCATTGCTGTCTAACAGCCACTCCTGGTTGGCTGGTCACCTATGAACATAAGAACCAAATATATGCTGACTTTGTTACCCTCCAGCAACACAGGAAGCATATAATTGCATCTGCAGTGTTGAAAAAAGCAGGGTATTTGTCACAAGAATCAGAGGAAACCACATCTCATGACTGCTTGAGCTGACTGAGCCTGAGTTTGCAGCAGGGCTGCTGTGTGAGGATAAACACCACTAGGATGGAAACGACTCTAAATTTTACAGACTGCATGTAACGACAACAAGAAAACAGAGGTTCCAGAGTTTGAGAGCCACTGCTCTAGCTGTGAAAGGTATATGTAAAAATAACCACCTCTAAGGAAACACCCACTCTATACAGAAAGGAATGAAACTCTGAGCTCCAGTGTGGAGTATCAAGCTAAAGCACTAACACTTACTACACTGAGCTACCCCACATTTTGCACTCATTTAACAACCACACCATCGGCTGCTGTATTATTGGCCACAACATCACTCAGGAAGGAAATTAGATACATTTCTGAAATTAAAATGTTTTAACTCATTTTTGTTGTGATTTATATGTGTATGCCTTGTTGAATTTCTCTTATTACCATTACATTGTTTATCTCTGATCTCGCTTTTTTTGAGATGTAGTGCTTATATTAGTTGTTTTTGCTGTGTGTGTATGAGAATACTTATGGGTTGAGCAGAGAACAGTGCAATGTTTGTAAACTGAATGATTGTAATGTTGTGCTCGGCTGATCCAGGCTAATAACTATAATAAAGAAATGTTTAGTCTATGGAGAATATTCTTGTGCATAAAAGGGAGAAATGTAATTCCCTGGGAAAATGTTAAAGCAAGTCCTCTTTTTAGGCTCTGAGCTCTTGTCAGTATGAGGCTTGGAATGAAGAATCATTTTATTCAATTTTGGAAATAAAAGGCTTTGACAGCAATAATGCAATCAGGACAAAATACTACTGCTTATTGAAAGCAGCCAAACATTAATTACGAAGATTTAAGTTTGCTAAATATGTTGAGCGTAGTGTCAGAAAAGGGGAAGAGGAAGAGATGTGCATCTCAGAATCTTGATGACTGTGCTCCATCAAGGAAATGAATTGATTTGTCTTTGAAATGAGCTGGGATAATTGCCAGTCTGTAAAATGATGAAATGGACTACCTCTCTGCCCCTTCCCTTCTCCTGGCTGGAGGAGACTGTCAGGAGAACAATACCCACATTACTCTGTTATTTGAGATGAGCTGGTGCTAATATGATGTGTGGAAAAAAAACACACATCTGGAATGAATTAGTTCATTGTTTCTTCACCTGAAAAGGGAAATACACAGCTATTATCTATGCTCAGTTTTGATAAAAATCTATCAATTCCATCTATGGAACCATACTCCGCCATACCTCAGAGATGTGCATTCCAGGCCAATCTGGTCACATGGTCTTCCACGTCGTGGTCGGGATGTTATTTACCAGGAGAGAACAAGGAGGGGAGGGGGTGGGTGAAGTGATTTACTCCCATGGGGGGACAGAGATGGCAAGCACTGTAATTAGAAGGAGAAGGAAATTTATCTCCTGGCTCCTGCAGTCGTCCCTGGGAGAGCTGGAGGCCAATGGGCATGCTCTCTCTCTCTCAGCTGCCTCCTTGAGAACTGGACAATGATTTAAGGAGCAAGGGCACCAGTGGCAAAATGAAAAAAAAAACACTGGTTTGACTTCAGCCGCCTGAGCTGAGATAACATGTAGGCAGGCCTAATGTAGAAGACCTGTTGAAATGAATTGGTATTTGAGACCCAGGTGGTGACACCTGTTTGATCTCTTCTTTTTCTTCTGCCCTCATCCTCTTCCTCCACCAATGTTTTGGGATATAAATGGCTTTACTCTGAAAAATGTTGTTCTTTAGTTTGAATAAATGTTCTAGATTACAAATGCATTATGTAAGGACTTTTTAAAATATTTTAAGCTACTGTGCTGGAACCTTAACAGAGCATGAAAAATATCACAACCATCTTAGGTAAGATTCCTGTCAATAGGAGTTTGATCTACTGACCTGCAAAAATGGATTGCCATAGTGATCATGACATTGTAATTTCACAGGAAAAGCTCCTAAAAGTTTCCCTGAAGTACATATCATGACTAGTGCAATGGAGCCCAAGAACCTAAATATACATATAGCAGAACCTCCCTAATCTGATCTACTCAGTACTGGGGCTGGTTGAGATTGTTTAATATTCCAGATAAGTCAAAGTGACAACAAAATGCAATGAAAATTGCTTTCTCCTTATCTACTGAAACTGTTACTTGTATAATTGTCTTTTTACTCAATGACAAGAGGTTCAGCCAAATGAGTATTATTTTTAAAAGGAAATAGCAGTCCGTGAGCAGGTAGTTTCTGGTGAATTAACAAATTACAAATATTTTTTTTTTTACTGTAACCAGCAGCAGTAGGTGTTACAATCATTCCATGCAAAACTTTGCTTATTACCTACATGTGGGAGAGATTTATTTCAAACTTTAATAAGCAATTGAAAGTATAAATTGTTGCATAAAATTAATGTTTTTCTTTTTTCATTGGTGGTAATAATGCAGTGAGCTAATTCACTTTATGTTAATTTCTTTTTAATTGTGTCTCACTGTTTTATGCCTGAGGTGGTGGGTCAGCCATTCGCCTCATAGAACAGATTTGCACAACCAATCTGCCTGGGAACTCGGTTTTGCCATCCAGCTACATTAAATTTACAAAATACTATACAATAATACTATGCAAGAGTGCCAAGACATTTCCCTTTGTCCAGTTATGATTGTACTTTGTGAATTTATGTATGTAAAGCATGGCGCATGTCAGTTTCATTGCTTTTTTGTCAATGTTAAATTTTAATGACATATGCAGCATACTTAGGATGATGCTAATTAGTTTATCTTAGTAGTGTTTCCACATTTCTTAGTAAAGGTTCCACTGTATTATGAATTATGTCTTCTTCAGGAACATTGTCATGGTGGAAGAGTTCACCTACAGCTACATGAAGTACAGCACAGGGAACTATTGATAGCTATCCTTTATGAATTGAGGTCCATGTTAATTCTGTGACATTCATGAAGAAATATTGGTAACACTTTATTTTAATGTCTGTTTATAAACTATGAATACATCTTCATGTAATACTTCTTTAACCATGAGTATACTTATGAATGGTTTATTAAACAATTATAATTATTTATAAATCATGAACAACAACCTTTACACATGTATTTGCTCATTTTCATTCATCCATGAAATATAGTTACTGACTTACAAGCAGTGCACTAATGGTTAACAAACAATTAAATAATGATTTATTTATATTTTATAAGCATATATTAAAATAAAGTTTTTCCATTGATTGCTAAAAAAGCTATGTACAGTGTGTGATATCGTATTCTGCTTGACATCAGGGGGGTTGTTTTATTTTTACTTTCCTGAAAGAAATTCAAGGCAATGGCCGACATATTACTGCCTATGACAGGTGCAGATGATGTTTTGCTGGGCGTGGTTCATCCTAACCTGTCAAGGCCCCTGGTGCACCAGTGTCCACAAACTTAAGGAAAGAAGAACATGACCACTTGACTGTGAATTTGCTCTCAATGCCCTGGGGAAGGCCCTGGACATCAGTACCTGACAGGGTAACTGAGCAGGATGTAAGGCAATAGGAATGACCTGTGAATGTTAGATATGCCTCAGATATTGACATTCTCCAAGGTTTTGGAAGACTGAAGAACATGTGATTGGAGCAAAAGAAGAGGAGCAGCTACTTTTATTCCTAGCATTACAGTGACCTGAGGTAAATATTGAACGTGCCACATTTACAGTTCTTAATCTACTTGTGGACAAAAAAAGGACAACCGGCACTCAGGTCAGCACTACAATCTGACAGTTCTAAAGTCCTTCTGTAATATTGGGACAAATTCAATCTAGCAGAAACCAGTTATGGACCAATCAGAGTCTTCAGAGGGTTACAGAAGACAGGGAGGAAATTAAGCAGACTGACGGGACAGGTAGAACCACTCAATTACCTGAGGATAGGACACTGTACAGAGCGTTTACGTTACAGGGAGTTTTGCAAAGGCGATGGGTAGCTGGAGAATAGATTCTAACCAGAGCTAATGGGCTACATAATTTGATTTTAGTCTACTGTAGCTGTCAAATTTGACACGGTATACGGTATAGTCCCTCTCTTTGAAATGATATTACCTCAGAATTTAAGTTAGCTGGACTTGCATGGTTCATTGGACATTCCTTTGAATCTCCATAATCCAAGGTTATTGGATATTATTTCTATTGTTCTAAAGGGTTGGTTTTCTACCAGGGCAACACTACTTCTATACATAGTGTTGAAACTGAGTGTATGTTAGCCCAAGGCACATGTTGTCTAGGCTGTTAAATAAATCCTCATTTACCCAAGCAGAAGTCAGAAAGCAGATTAAAGTGACATGCTAAGTAGGTGATATGCAATGTGGGGTAATCTCCTGCACACAGCAGAATGTACTCACACCACTGCTATTGATAAGCAGGTAATGTCCTGATGTTAAGCCAGAGAAAAAGAGAAAGCCTCTAAACTGTGTCAGAATACCTGATCTTGGATTTATTTCTTTTCTTGGCAATGCTCGCTGCTGGAAAAATATGAAATGGGCATTGTTAAAGTGTCACTCTTGTTTGTATGATCACAGTCTTTTTGCGGGATAGCTGGTCATTGTAAGAAGGGATGGGATGGTACATTCTGGCCCGCTCTGTGCATCCAGTGTTGGAAACACGTCATCATAAAAGAAAGCAGTATGAAGTTCTGTTAGACTTTCAGGATCATTTGCAGGGTGATGAACACAGACACAGAGGCAACCTTGACCTTTTGTGTGACATGCTCTAATTTGGTCTGAAAGCTAATTGAGGCAATGATGGATGCTTTGCTCTTTTATTATGTTGATCCATCTACTGAATTTCAAAC
This sequence comes from Albula goreensis, assembly GCA_022829145.1. NCBI lineage: Eukaryota > Metazoa > Chordata > Actinopteri > Albuliformes > Albulidae > Albula > Albula goreensis. The sequence continues at coordinate 14,151,610 of CM040747.1, read as the reverse complement.
TGTCTGTCAAGGTATCTTTTTATAATGCTCAATCATTTGGTTTGAATGAAACGATCCTCTTAAATGGCTTTAATTGATGCTTAGAACAGAAATATATTATCCAATGTGATGTCAATACTGCATTTGGAGCACTTGTTCTACCCCCCACCCCCACACCCAACCACCAACTACCATTCTCCATCTCTTTGCCAACAGTTCATTTGAAAGTTACACAGCCTCAAGATTGCATATGACATTTGTTCCACACAAGCAGAAGTTCGGCTTCACTTTTAATGAACAATTGAAACACATCATAATAATGACAGCTATACTGAAAACAAGAAGACGCAGTATTTCAATTAATGAAGGATATCTTTAAAGAATTGTGAAGAGATACATTTTAACTTTATCCTCCATTGAAGATTTGCAGAGAAAGAGTCTTTATTTTCCACAAATTAAACAGCTATAGAGGCAGAAAAACCCGTTTCAAATTTTATATTCACTATGCAACACCATGGCCTTTTATTTTATTTTCATTTAATTTATTTTCTTTTTTATTTAGCAGGACAATGGTTGAATTCAAAAACAGATGAGGGTGTCTTGTTTCCAGTAGTGTGGAAAATGAAAGCTGCCTGTGTAAGTGAGAAATATATGCAGGTCTTCCCTTGAGTGCTTTGAACTGGAGAATGTGTCATTGTTCACTGATACAACTGGGGCTTCCATTAGCATAGCGTCAGGCTCTGCTGTAGGCCTGTCTCCCACCTTCATGTCTGTCCTTCCACAGAGAAAAGCCGATGCTGGGGTTCCTGAGGCACAGAGATAAGGGCTGAGGAAAGCTAAAAAATTCAACTGGTGGGTGTGGCTACATCTGGGGAGAAAATCAACCATAGTCTAACCATTGTACAAAACAAGGAGGAGCCTCAGAGCTGTGTTACCACTGTGCAAAACAATGAAGGGCATTCTTAACTCAAGGAAAGAATTATAAAAGCGAAAATGGACAGAAAGTGCTGAGTCTGAAGGTAAATAAAAATAGCATATATAATTATACATAAATATTGGGACTGCCAAACAATTCAAAGGAATGGGGAAATTTTAATTACATCAAGGCAGTGTCTTTGTTTTGTTATGGATTTAATTTTGTTTTAAAATCTCATAAATGTTTCTCAATAATTAGCTGAAGATTAAAGCATTAGTTTGTTAACTGAACCTAGTCATCAATTAATGATTGCACCCCAAATAAATATATATATTGTTCAAACATCTATTTAGGTGATTTAACAAAAGTGGATTATATGACCTCCCATGTGAACTCTGCACAGTGAAATGTGCAATGTCCCTAAAGGTCAAGATTTTGGGATGCGTCACAGTGTCCTAGAGTACAGTTGCCATTTTAAATCACATTACTTCATCCTCAAGTGTACCTGAAAAGACCACAGAGAAGCGCTGTCTGTGAGCAGGCACCGTTTCCTCTCACATTTAGAGGCCTTACATGTAGAATGTGACTGGACATTGTGACTTTGCTAGTGTGGCCACAATAAAAGGTGGAACCATGACTCTCTCCCTCTTGAAGGTCCCCTACACATGTACCAAATAGAGCTTGAGGAATAGGATTTAATTGTGCATGGAAAATTTCCATCATTATGACAGTATGGCTGATTAGATTCAGACTTGTCAGTGTTGGAGGGCAGAGAGGAGAAACCCCAGAGCCAATAAAAAGTCACAATGCCTAGTCATGTCCCTACTGATTACTAATAACAAAGTAAAAGAGAGCATTAGCAGATCGTTTTCCTCAAAAGCCTCTGTACGCCTGCCCACTCATACGCCAGGGAAAATCCCCAGCATCGCAAGTGTGTCACACACACTTGTGAGTTCCCAATCTGGAGGCGCAAGAGCAAATTGCTCAAGTTTAATTCTAAGATAGGAACTAACTTACCTAGCTCCTTTCCCCAGTTGTCTCATTACAGGAGCCCAAATTAACATATGGCATTTTCCAGCACATTTTTTACATATGCATTAATTACCAGTTGTTGCTCCTGTGCCATCCTCCCTGTTTTCATCTTTATGCAGATTGGAGGCTGGTTGGGAGTCGTGCCGTCACCAGAGGAATGCCATCCTGTCTGACTGCCTCAGAGAATCTGGCTGAGCATGTCTGCAACAATTATCTTTTCCCCCAATGTCTGTCTCCAAGGGCTTTGAACATGGGGATAGCCATGGATATTTTCTCCGTGTGTTCACTCTGCTTATCAAATGCTATCCCCATCTCACTGAAGGCAGCCCTCTGCATCTTCGAGCCCTGCTGCTGTGAGCTGGGAGATGTGCAGACACCCAGCCAAATGCTTTTCACAGTGTAATGTATTGTATATAATTATTAATGTATTATCATAAAACCACTCTTGAGTCATGTCTTGCCCATACAATAAAAAATTAAGCATATTCTACAGATTTTCAAAGTTCAGTGTATATTCTAATCATTTACATGTGTCTATATGGATCTCTGTATTGATATAATCAGTTAGTCAAACTATATATCCATCAGGTCCCTATTCCTGCCTTGTGCCTGCGCTGTACAAATATCCGGGCGCGATGGCTAGATATGAACCCAACCAACCCCTTGATTATAGAAACCTTTTGATGGATAAAACAGCAGCCTTTGATAATGTCTCTCTTGCTGTACCAGAAAGCACATGAAGCACTGAACCCAAACACATCTCCTCTGATGCCATCCTTAAAACAGACCTGAAAGCATGTCACCATCAACTGTACAGTTAATCTGCAAGTGGCTCTAAATGAGAAAGGATGCTGAATGACTACATATAAAATGCTGACCTTATACTGCTTTTGATGGTATATTTCTATGTGGATGTGTTGATGAACAGAAGTTGCAACAAAAAAATGGATATTGTGGTGAAATGCAGTAAATATTTGACAGCGATTTTACCTAAGGTTAAAAGATAAACTTTGGTTTATATTGCTTTCATAAAGTTATCAGTGGATAAAAAGAGCTCATTTAATACAACCTCTTCTGGCCTACATTTGATAGTGTCTGACAGTTTGTACATTTTGTACACAATGCCCAAATGGCAGGAAGGTTCAAAAAATTTGAACATCTATTGTATATCCGTCAATTTAGTGCTGCAAATGAAAATCCTCCACCTCCCTACTGACAGTATCTCCCATTAAAACCCAATTAAGTGATGGCAAACACTTCCAGAGGCAAAACAAAAAAATGTATTAAATGACAAAATCCACAGATCAGTTATCAAGTTACCAAAGAAGTTTAGCATGAAATAATCTCTTAAATTTCATTTTAAGAGCAGGATTATAGGCATAGAGTGCAGTGTCATAAGAGTATTTGCTGGTTATTGGTTTTAATCCCATCAAGCACCCAGTACACATCTAATCAATCTGTTCTACATTTACTCATGTAAGAAATGCCATTTTTAATTCCTCTTGGATAAGGGTGATTATATAGTTAACATTTACTGGTTTTCATTTAATCTGTACCCTGTACAGCAAGGATCATGAATTAGTGGCCCGTGAGCCAGAACTGGCCTACCAGCCAGCATTCCCTGCCCCACCCCATCCTTCCCAACCCCAAATACAGTATAATAAGAATGTTTGAATAACGGTCCTCAGTTATTTTGATTTTATTTGAATCTGGAAGAAGGGGTAAAGCATTGAATGTTGGACTGATATGCCTGTCTCTAAAGATTTATTTTTAAATCTTATTTTTAAAAATGATTAATTTGTTATTTATTTGTAACATCAGGATGTACTGAGTGCAACATAGGCTTGATAACTCCTTATCCTGAATAGATACATGTTGACTGGGAAAAGACAGGTTTGAATGAACTCATTTGGTAAGATAGGGAATGTTGGTTGGTTGGTGGGGGGGGCAATTGTCAAGTCCGTTCCAGTTTGGTCCAAAGAGTATTTGCTCATTTGTCCACCCATACCAATCTACAGCATAGGCTTGTGCATGTGCCTCATTTTCATTTTGACACTGGGATGATCTCAACAATAATTGTACGTAGTTACATAAAATAATAAATGGGCAGATTAACTGAGAGGAAACCTACATAAATTCCGGTATGCAGAAAAAAAACAGGAGGTGATGTCTTTAAAAATTTTTAGGCAGTGTGTGACTGCAAAGTGTTGCTTCAACATTTCTTTATAATGCTATTCAAACTTTAATAGCGGGGTGACTGTACTCACATGAACTATTAACATGGCTGTGAGTCCTGCTGTGAGCTCATGCTGGTAGTATCCTCACTTCTTGAGCTTGCGTATGTGAATAGTGGATGCATGTGAGGCAGTGCTTCTCTTACATGCATCCTGAAGCAGGTGAAATGACCCCTGCCTTGGAAGGTCAGTGGTTTTGGATTCAATTCAAGAGGTGGTGATAGATCTTCTGTTTAAACTTCATCCATATCCCCATGTTGAGCTTTTTGTCCACAGCCCTTTTCCCTGATTGCCTGGATAATACAATAATTCCCAAGTACTAGTGTGTACTTCTGAGGAAAATTCTTAGAACTGTTCATGATAATGGGTTACATAATAGTAGTAATAAAATTGTTGACATCAGAGTAAAGTCCACTTGATCTCTATGGCACCCAGTGCCACACTTTGTTACCATCCTCACTCCCTGACCATGTGGCTCACACCATAAAGAGCAGACATGTCAGACATGGCTCACACCTCTCCCCTCACACCACAGAACTACAGCACCCAGACAGTTGTCAGACATGAGGCAAAAAGAGGCCACAACACGTCTTAACCAGTGGCCTCTGCTATCCTGAAAGGGGGAAGATGAAACAACCGTATGGCACTGTGGAGATGAAAACACCACCAGTCTTCTGAACAAGGATATCAGAAAATACATGCAATACACTTTGATGCTGTTACATATACCTCCAGATGTCATAAATGCAGGTATTCTTTTTGTTCTAGGGCCATATAAGATGTGCTTTATGGTGTCTGTTGAAATTGGACAAGAATGAGAGCGGGTGCCAAGCTGGCAATTTTGGGGGGAGCACATAAAAAACTACTTTCAGCATTTACATTAGATTATGAATTATTGAACTCTGTGCACCTTACAGACCTCGTTAGCTGGTGCCAAATGGACCATCAACGATGCTGCTCAGGCGTCCTTCCTGCTGATGGCCATTTGAGCCCCCAGCAATAAATACTGCACACCTCAGCTGCCCACCAGTTCAGACAGCACTTTCACTTACCTTGCAGCCATTCAAAGAAGCCATTCAACAACAGGCAGTATGATGTGCTATTACTCCGCTAGAGAGAAATGCCCATTATAGGAAACCTGCAGTGCAGCACAGTGCTAATTGTAGCTTGAAATGACTTCTCGTTGTTCTGAAAAAACAAGTCAATAAGTACTTCAAGGTGGACCCTTGGGAGAATGTTTCTGGACATAGTTAGACATAGTTTGACATAGCAACCAGATGGCAAATGAAGGGCTCAGAGCGGGTTGATACATAGGTGGTTGGTCTTGCCAAAAAAATTCTTCCTTTATTTAATTTTCTCACATGGCTGACATAGGTGCCCTATGCAGTTCTTATATGGGAAGCTTGTCCTGACAAACTGTGCCTTACTAAGCTGAGTCAAAGGTGAGGTTTTGTGCCTCCTGCAAGGTCTCCTGGGAGAGACCCAGTCTGGTGCAGTGTGGAGCCCCTGCCTTGCGCACTGGCAGACTGCTATGGAGTCAGTGCCAAGATACCAACTGACTACAAACAACTGCCAGTAGCACTTAGCGCCTGTGCCATGAGTCTCAGTGCCCAGGCACTCACATTCTTCACACAATCAACTTTGAACCAGATGGACTGGAATAATAGGGGCTTCATTTCATCACCTAAATCTGACGCATAATTGTCCATAGCTAAGCTGTTCCAATTAATATATTCTCACCTTCAAATGACATCTCATGCCATTATCTCTCTGTACTTCCTACCCTGCAGGATAAAATGCATATATCAAACTCTTTGCAGTATTGCTATAGAAACAAATATTTTCCTTACATTCTACACTATTAAATAATACTTACTCAAAGATTTTGCTGCACATCAACAGCTTTCCAACAGAGTACCTGACAATTTTTCTTCTCAAATGAAAGCAGATAATCTCCCAGCATATAAGTCTCTTAATGCTGTTCAAAAGTAAAAACAGAAAAAAGAACAGAATACCTGGTCGGCTCTCTTTTCCTCTGCTCCCTTTTCAGCAATGAATCATGCCCTGGGAAACTGTCTTTATTGTTGATACCCTTTGAAATATTACTATGGGGTCTGAAGCCCTTATTTATTCCCTAAGTGTCGTCAGTGCTTTCCTCGCTCCTGATCTGAGGCTGAATACAGCTTGTAAGAAAAGCTTCCTCAAGCAGAACAAAGCCTTGCATTAATCATTCAGAGATGGCTGCCACTGTCCTCCTGGGCTCAACTTGACTCAATGCAAAAAATCCGTTTTTTAAGAAAATGTTTCAGAAACTCTTCCAAAAGGTCAAATGGATGGATCAGAGGGGAAAAAGCCAGATGAAATAAAAGACCTCAAGACAAAAGCGATACCAAGTCTGCATTTACCTGACCTTTTTCAGATTTCTTTGTTGGGGAAAGAAAAAAAATGACAGTAGATTTAGGGCGGCCCTCTGTGACCCCTTGGAAGGCAGTTACCCATATTTGTGCAGGCCTGTTGGTGACGGCCTCTCTGTGTAGAGGTCATGGCTTAATCAGGACACCTTTTTCTGATAAGGCCTTTACTTCCCCGGGCCGCCTTGTTCATGTCGGCCCTACGCCCGGAGGCGATGTCAGAAGTCTGCCTTTTCCCTGAATCTGGCCAGCCTTCCCCTCTGCTTTGAAGTGCACAGGTGGGGCCTGTCGAGTGGTGAAGGACTCAATCAGCACACGGTGATAAAAAGGCTCTCAGCCCTAATTTCCAGCACAGTTAATGACTTCCCCACCCTGCTCACCCTGGGTCAACCTGTAATTCACTGAGAAAGGGCCCTCCTGAGCCAACCACTAAAGAGCTGCCCCCCCACTCCAAGCTCCTGGAGAGTTCTTTAGAGGATCACAGAACTGGCTATTAAAGAGACACCTTTCAGTGTGAGAGGTTTAAACTGCTCCAATTATAACATGCTACAATCAATGCAGCAATTTGTAAAATCTTATATTTAAATTTTTCATATTAATATCAAGATCTCATTTAAAGAGAAGGCAGCACTGCCGAAATGGAACACATCAAGAAACAGAGTAGTTCAATATTTTTTTAGTAATATTTTAGTTTAATATTTAATTATTAATACTTGGTTTAGTTTGACTGTGGTAAGTGTTACACATTTGTTTGCCAGTGCAGCATCAAGGAGCAATATAGAACACAAAATGATGTTTAATCAATGATACACATAACTTTGGTCTGATTAAATGTGAGTGAACCATCTATCAATGTTTACAAATTTCATGCTGTTATATCATATTTTAGATCCCAAAATATGGAGTTCACAATGAGCAACTGAGCAATGTAATCGAATAGATATTTTAGGATATGGTGTAAATTTGATTGCATATCTCTTTATCGATGTTCTTTTGCATCCCGGAACAACAGTAAGACTAATTAATTACACCGTGTTACCTGATGTGGCGGCCATCTGACACCAAGGCGTGGGTCTCTCGGAGGCTCTGTTTCAGCACCATTTCATTTCTGTACCTTCCACTGAGTGCCCCACATCAGGGCTAGTACAGATCCAGGGTTATAAATTGAATGCCAACAACTGTTTCTGCATGGGTTCTGAGGAAGCTTTTCGGCCTAAATAATTTACACAGAGATAACGCTTGCACATCCCTGGCATACGGTATGTAGTGAAACCATTTAGATTCCCCTGCAGCCTGTCAGCCAGTTTCTCTTTTGCTCCTGTATCTGGAACACACAGCTCTAGCAGCTGCAGAGAGCCACTCACTGAAAACTAAATGAGTTACATGCAAGGCAGAAATATGGCCTTCCTCAATATTATAGGTTATATTATATAGGAATTTTCATGTATTAATTCAACTTCTTGCTCTCTCTTGCCCTTGTTTTTTGAAATAAAACACTTTTATCTTCATTGTCCTCTGTGTATTTGGATTGCAGTTATTACATACAATTAAATGGAGGCTAAAAAAAGCTACGAGGTGGTGAGATCTATCTTGAAAATAGTTTTGAATATAATTTAGTCAGCTCTAGCTGCATGTGTATATTAATAATTACATACTAACTCCAGCCTCAAAACAAAATCCAGAATAACTTCTTTTATTATTTAATTTTTTAAAAAGAATTTGTGAATCATGTAACAATCTGCACATTAGTGAGTGTGTTTGTGTTTGTTTGTATGTGTACACAGGAAGATCCTTATGTGTGTGCATGTAGTTGGATTGTGCTTCCTTCTCCTCAGACTCTTTCACACTAATTAGCAATGTTTCTGAATGAAGAACTCTGATGCCATTATATTATAATGATGTTCCATATTTTACTAATGTAATTAATTAGATCATCATAATCCCTTACTTCTTCCCACACAAGCATAAAACCCCGGATCAAGCTGCGATGGAAAAGCCTCTTCACCTCCCAACTGATGCCAGCAATAGTGTTCTCATCCAGCAAGGCCTGCCTAACTGCCTCTCAAATGAAACAGAAGACTGCCTTCTAGCTTCCCCACCCATTTACTAAATATTGGAACTGAATGAGCACACTTAAAACCCATTTGAATGCATTAGATAACAAGCAGTAGGTGCTGATGGGTTTTCTTCTGACATCCTGGCCTATGTTTTCAGACAGTGTAATTCAGTCTAAGTGCTGTTACTTAAAGGTCTTATGTAGAGGTTTTTAATCTCAGACTCTTATCCTGCACATTCTCAACAAAAAAAAAGTACCACAGCTTTTCTGAGCTTTCTAGGCTGTGAATCCCAACTATTTGTCACACAGTGTCAATGTGCCATACCTTAGTATCAGCCAAATGAAGGCAATCTCGTTGTGACATTGATATTACTGCCATATTTCCTCTTTTTCCACGTACAGCTGTAGAAGCCATGTATGGCCTTTATGCATGGCCTTCTAAATGTCTGAGTGCACCAAAACCATGCCAGAAATAGAGTCCACTCCATTGTGGAACCACTATAACCCTTTATTGCTGGCACTCTGTGGAGTTTTTTTTTTGTTCCCCAAGTGTACCATATCCTCTTGGATCAGAGGTGTCAAACTCAAGTCCTGAAGGACAACAGAGTCTGCAGGTGTTTGTAGTTCCCTTCAATTAGCTGTCAAGTACTACAAAGAAATGTGCAGACTCTTTAGCTAATCAGTGACAGAGATTAATCACATTTTTGCTGAAATGCATCAAAAACCAGCATAAATTTCAGTCCTCCTGGACAGGACCCAGACATCCTTGCCTTAGACAGTATAGTGTATCAGGGTCTTTGACTGACAATAATTGGTTAAAACATAAGATTCCTGGTGTGTATGATTTTACCAGTAGAGAAGGACTGCCAACTGACAAAAAAAGATTGTTTTCAGTAGTAAAACCTCAGCAAAAATAGTGAGTGCAGGTGCCAAGCTGAAAATACTGGCATTAATTGTCTGCAGCCTAAACGATGCTTTTTAAACACCGGCTAACGAGGTCTGTAAGGTGCACAGATGATTTTTGGTGGTGCTTGCTGGTAATTTTTTTCAGTTAAGCCTGTTAAGATTTTATAAACATTTCATATTGGGCCTGATTTATGAAACATAACAATTTGATCATAAAATGTACTTATGCACATTTTCATGAACATTTTCCGTTCCTCACTTTTTTTTATTTGTTCTTTGGTATGATCAAAATCCATGTGTGTGAAACATATAAAGGTGTATATAATGAAAAGGTTTCTACTTACTATTTATGCAAAGTCAGTTTATGCAGTTACAGACCTTATATTAATACAGCGAGTCCTCGACTTGCGAACGAGTTCCGGTCCTACGACTTGTTGTAAGTCGATTTTCGACATAAGTCGGAATTTATACCTAAATTATACCTAAGTTAACACCTTAAGTCACTCACTCTGTACACACAACACATGAAGGACATATAAAATACAGTAATTAAATGAAACAGTAATAAAAAGAGAGAACAATTTCTTATCTTTATTTCTGTGTTCGTATTTACGAATCAAACCGCGTAGGTCGAAACTAGGTTCTTTAAATAATTTATGGAAATGCGTCGTAACCACGAAATGTCGTAACTCGAGACCGTCGTAACCCGAGGACTGCCTGTAATTATCAGTACAATTTAAATGGAATACTTATTTGATATCCCATTTGGTATATTTATACTCACTGTGCGTTCATTCATTATATATGGTAGCTATACAATGCTATTACTGGTAAATGTGGTTAATGATGACATATGAAGACCCACATGCCTGCAGCCAAACCCAACACTTAGTAGTAGTTGTTTATTTTGAATCACCTGTTTATTTGGGCTTTGGGGATGCTTGTCTTTAGGGACTGTCCATCTATGGTCTTGTCCATCTCTATATGTTTGCATATAAAGTTGCTTATGAATTTTTCCCCAATAACACAAACAAGAGGAATTTAAGAAGGCTCATTGGCTTGTTGAGTTCTTGTTATTGGCTATAAAGGAAGCTAAAAATAGAGGTATGAAAAGCATGAAGGATTATTAAGCTGCTCACTAGCACACAGTCTATGGAAGGATAAATTGAAATGGCTGGATAAACAGACTGAAGTAGTTATCTTTGTTCGTACATCTAAAACCTTATTGGGCATATGTAGTGTCAAGCAGGCTGATACAACATTGCCATTTGATATGCCATATGCCTCTGTAATCATTTTATAATCATAAGGTGATGACATATCATGCAACAGTCTGATTCTGTAGCAATCTGCTTATAATGTGTGTTAGATTCACTCACCATGCATTTCGTGATTCACAAGAGCCAGAATATTTGCACTAGGCCCAGTCTTCTATCTGGTTCCCCTGCATTTTGGGTGTGTAAATGTATTTCTAACATCCATCATATTTTATGTCCTTAGAGAAATTCTCTCCACCATTTAGCCAAAGCGATTAACAATAAAGCTGTGTTCTGGAGAAAACATAAGCAGATGTTTGATACATCTTAAAGAAACCATGTTGAGTCCAATTAATGTTGTGGCATTGAGCTGAGTTTCTCAGTTCAGTAATTTAGTATAGGACTGATTGAGGTGCACAGCTGACAGTGCTCAGTCCAAATGTGCTACAGTATGCAGTCCTGACACCTTGATCATTAAACATATGTGATGTAGCAATCTCATGCCAACACACCAATACTTCCTTCTGTGCAACACCCCAGTTACTGAGGGAGTGAGGACTCAGAAATTGCTGCAAAGGCCCATTTTCCTTCTCAGCAGCAAAATATTTTCATCAGTGGTCATCACCCTGTCTGCTTATGGTGGATATTTTTATCATAATAAAATTTTTTCCTACTGACACATGGAAAAGAGAAGTGATGACTTCATCAGAAATAGAAAACCCAGAGCCTTGCTGAAACAGAAAGAAAGAAAAGACAATCAGTGGTTCCATGTACATATATGTAAAAAAAAGTATCATTATACAGTCCATTCAGATTTTCAATGTAAAACATTTTGAGAATTTAGCAAACAAAGCAAACTATTTTGAGCATTTAGGGATACACAAATGTGCAGCATCTTGAATATACTGATTTTGGGGTTATTCTTTTTTCCACTTTACCTGTGAATGTTCAATCAGCAGTAAAAACTTTGCTTAGCAAGCCCATTTTAAGGAAAAATTACTTGCCAAGGTTTCTGTGTTAAAATTGCTTCCAAATTCCCTTTTTGGCCTTGCTCACAAACATTTTTGCTTTTAGATGAGTATTTGCAGAATGCACCAGTTTTTCCTTTTCCGTGCTCTATCAGAAGAGGAGTCAGTCTTGATTTCCTCACTCTAATCAGCATGAGCTCACAATCCTCAAAATAATATCATTTGCATGTGAAGTGATACTCTCTGCATGCAATGTGCTACATGGCCCTATCGACCAAGTCCAAATGAGAGAAGAAAATCTTTCATTTTGAAAATGGTTTTACATTAATTCTGAATTAATACTGCTAGCCCTCACAATGGATGTGTGTCCATATGCAGACAATTTAGCAACCACTGGTTGTTAAATCAAATAAGTACTTCCTTCCCCAAATCAATAATTTTATCACATTTAATTTGAATCCATTCACAAAGGCAGAGAAAGAAGAATGCAGCTATGTTCACACAACCCCTGCTCCACCTTCTGGTGGAAGAGGAAATAATGCTTGTATTACAATACATACATTTACACTTGGGCATATACTGTAAGGTCTCTTAAGAGAGTGGTGTGAACATCAGAGTTCCACTGGTACATGTAACTAAATTAAACAAAGAAAATCTGCTTCAATCTTGCTAACTTGTGCAAAAGCCACCTCAATTTCTGTGTGCACTTGAAGTGCTCTTGTCTTCCTCCCATGCAGCTCTTGGACTGTACTTGAGAAAACTTTGAATGCTATGTGCCTTAAATGTGAACTGTGTGAAATGTGAAATAACTAATAGGTTCATTTTAAATCAAGAAAACCAAACAAATCCCTTTTAAACCTGAAATGCATGTATATTAACTAATTGGATAAATGAAGCTTAACCTTTTAGATTTAGAATATGGCAGGTAAGAGGATAGTCATCTCTAAAAGTGAGATGTATAATTATATGCAGCTATTAATAAAAGAAGTGTAATTGACATTCAATGCACCGCAAAGAGGCAGTTGGAAATAAACATTGTGGATGAGACTCTTGCATGAATAAAATGACCTTGCCTGATGGCTTAAGTGCTCTCCTCCTCTTCATGTACGATCTGCCAATTCTATCTATCACTCTAACGATGTGGCAGAAGGCCAGCCCAATCAGGCTCAATTACTTTTAGTCTCATTAGTGACTGACAACATCGTAGCTATATCTGTGATTGGACAAGGTCGTGTCACATGCCAGACACCCATATCATCTTAAAACTTGGAAAGAGTCATTCTGCTCAAATACAAGGGGTTCCTTGTAAAGGGAGTTTTAAAAAGATGTTCAGACTGGAAATGTTTTTTCTCCAAAGGGTCTTATTTCCAAAATGAACATATGAGGGGCTGCGGTGTGGCTTATACTGCTAACGTGATTGACGTTCTCCATGCTCTGCTGTCGAATCCTTACTGTGACAGTGCTAACTGTGACCAGCAGTTCATAAATGGAGTGCAAGCAGCACATAATTACCTGTAACTCTGTCAGGAGCTGTAGTGTGTCAGAGAGCAGGATTTGTTCATGTCATTGCCAAAAGGGACTCCTCTGGCCCAGTGGGTCCAGGTATTGTAGGTTTTTTAAAGAATGCACTGTTCATTAATGCTTCATCACTCCCTTTAGAAATCTGCAATTGCAGAATTTCTGAAATTCACTAATATTAAAAAAACAATACAGCTATCCAAGCACAAAGAATTGTTCACAGAGTGGAAGTACAAAATAAGCTATACATTTATAAATATGGTAGGTTTGTTGGGTTTTTGAACATTTACGAAATTATGCAATCGCAGTTTTCTGAACAGACTGCTTTATTACTTAACTCAGGCAAATTCAACACTTAAAAATAAGCTGAATGAATAAACTACGAGTGTGTTGTCATGAGCGTGTGTTCCACCACTGAGCTGACATCTTGGCCATGATGATGAATGGCTCATAAATAAACCACCACTTTGAACAACATTGATTAATAACATTTAAGTTTTACGCTTATGCAGGATTATGGCTTTGAGAGTACCCTCAAATTATAAATGAAATATACAAAAGGTTTTAAATGAGGCCCCATGCCATTGTTTTTGTCTAATACAAAAACAATGGCATGGGGCCATTCTACCCCTGATATTTTCACCATTTTTTCCACCCTGAACCTGACTATCTTTCCCTAGTTACCCTTCCTGTCAAACTCTGGAGGGGATGGCAATGGAAATGAGACTCCTGCAATTCACATGATGACAAGCCCTCACTTTCTATCCTCCAGACGCACCACCAATTACATACTGTCCAAGTCGTTGAGAAATACAGGGCCAACACATTCTTAGTTTGTGCATCTGCAGGTGCCCAGACTGACCATTTGTGGCTGCTAGAGAATGAAGACACCATCGCTACTAGCCAGCTCACCCCCGTGATTCCCAGTGAGCCCGGGCCAATTGTTGGCTATCCAGTGCAGACCTCAAGCCGTAGCTGGAAATATCACATCTTAGATTTGAACACTCAATCATAATACCAACACTTTGCTTTCAGAATAAGCGTTATTACACTATGAGCCAACCAGTGGCCACCCCAGGCCATTTTTGATTATTAATGTGACTGAGGCCTAACTGATATCCTAAATGGCCTTACCTGCATTCCTGGGCAGCGTGATTAGTGATTACATCACCTGGTTAAATATAAGAGATGTATTGAAACAGAAGTCATCAAGAGTAAAAAGGTTGCTGGTTATATTTAGAAAAATAAGAAAAAAAAAACAAATTCCCACAAAATAGACTCTCTATATCCCTATATCTGATTGGCTACACATTCATAAGGGACCTTACATTCTTTAACCACTTTCATTCCCCAGCTTGTCCTTGAAAAAGAGAATTGAATTCTCAATTGACATACCAGAATAAACGTACAGAATTTGTTTCTCTTTGAAAATGAGCTATCCCTTTTCCTTGTATTTTCGTCACTTCCCATAAAAAATACACATACTGCAAGCAATTACAATAGACAGCTTATCTGAAAGTAAATTCCTTAATTAACACAACATATACCATCAAAATGAAAAAAGACATAAAAGAATGCAACCCGAAGTGCTAAATGTAATATTGTAATGTTTAAAAAAGCACAGGGCACCGGATCCCTCTGTGAAATGTCTGTGAGGTCTTATGCTTTGTTGCTCTGCCCTTCCAGCCATTTTTTCAAAAGCTGTGGTTTCTACATAGGCAAAACTCTAGAAATATTCAAACAGTTGAAAGAAGAATAATGAGCTTCATTAAAAATGGAAATCCAGCAGAGGATTAGGGCACTGGACACCTGCAGGGCCTCTTGGTTAGCACAGACTTTAGATGAGCAGTCAGACCATATCAGGGTTGTTAATTGCTTCCGAATCATTGTCTAAAACAGCAGTTCTTGTTAGCTTCTTTTCTCCTCATGACTCAGGCTTAACCAGTCCTGCATCTCTGGTGGTGCAGTATTCTAATACAGCAGAAATATGAATTATTTAGTAGTGAAAATATTTCCATTTAAGTATTTTTAATCAATCATTTAAGTATGATTAACCTTTTTTCTTCCTCAAGTTTTGTATAATATTTGAAAAACCTTGCACAGTGTATAAAGTATACTTACATATAAGTGAATATCACATTTCTTTAAAAGCACATGTTTTGTTGTGTAGAGTTGTCTTGTTGCTATCCTATGATATTTAGTTTTTATATGATATTTAGATATGCAGACATGCACAGACATTTTTGTTTACTTCATTCTATACTGCAATGTGAGACAAAAATATCTGTGACCCTAGCAACCATGTATTTATTCACTAATTATCACTTATTGAACGCAAATAGCTAACAGGCAAGTGAAAAGATTTAAGATGTCTGAAGGTCATTGAAAGCATAAAAAGTGCAACTGCTCCATCATAAATAATAAAGATTTACTGTTGGCTGCAGCATAATGAAAAATGCAGTCTGGTGTAATTCAGCTCCTGATGTATCTGGTATATTTGGCCAGTTGTTAATGAGATGACTCCAATGAGCAGAATGGGGTAATGAGTCTGCAGAATCAGGGAAGGGTAGTTACGCATTCACATTATTGGGACAGAAGTTCTTACTTTTTTGCACAATACTAGAACAAGAATGTAATACTTAATTCTTTGGTTTACTAATACCAAATTTAATGTTTCAGTTCCCTCAGTTAATTTTAGTTTGCTCCAAAATGAGGGGGCTTTCAGGGTTAAAACCTATAACACTACAGGATCTGTGGCTTATTTAGTATTTCCTAAAAAAAAAAAAAAAAATTGGAATGTTTTCCATTTCCTCATTCCAGTGCAGCTTTCCAGTTAAGCAAACAGCATAATCACACCTTGGCCTACACTACTAGGCAAACAACTTTAAACTGTTAGCTGCTTCATCAATTGAGCTAGCTACTGCGACTGTCACACATATGACCAAACAGCAACAACATTCTCTGAGCAAACTTAGATTGGGCTCTTCTAGCTTTCCTCACAACCTTTCTTCTTCTGTCTCCCATATTAGTGCAATACACCACAAATGCAATCAGGAGCACAGCTAAGGCATGTGTGCACCTCAGCTTTAGTGCTCCCATTGCAGGATATTCACCCAGTCAAGTGAAAATGAACTCAAAGTGCTTGAAGACAGAGTAAGAATACATTACCTACTCTTTATATAATAGACATTAGCCAATCTGCAGCACACTATGTGTTTTCTAAAAAAAGCCACTGGATTTATCAGTTAGAGAAGAGACTACATGCTCAATATATTTGTATTTTACCACATATCACAAACGTTTTACGGAGACTGTTTAACTATCGTAATTGAAGATGCATTTTATGCAGTGTTTTGGGGGAATAGGAATTGCCTTGATAAATAGGATCTGTCTCTCAGTGTCAGGTTGAGAGGAATTGCCGTTGTGCTCCAGGTGACTTGGATATCATTTTCTCAACCACTGAGGTTACAATACCATCAGGGGCTATAAGTAATGCAGGCCAAAGGAAAACAGATGTGAGTGTCACACCATTATCTTGCCAGTGAAAACACATGACGAGGGCCACTTGTCTGCAAGGAAACAGCCACGATTTTGAGAAAGTCAAATGATTCATCTTGGGCCAGCGAGTCATTTGTCTGTGTCAGAGTGTGTGCAATGCACCCAAACACTTTGCCCAGGCTCCAAACTTCCCTGTCTGTCTGCTCCTAAAGCCAAATCCATCAAGCTTCCCCATGCAGGAAAGTGTAGAAATAAAGAGACAATGAAGTGGAAGGGGGAAAGCAGGATTGATAGCATTAGCGGATTTGGGGCAGGATGAGAGAAATTTGGTGTGCAATCATTTCGTAAGGAACAGCATGCTGCCTTAGACAATGCTGAATAAGAAAAATGTACAGGGTACTCTAGGCCCTTGAGCGAAAACTATTTACCCTTTATAATATTGTACAACAATTAAATACTGTGATCAGACGGCAGACTTTGTAAAGTGGGCTTTATAAATTTATATGATATTTAAATATATATATATAGCAGAGGATTATTGGATATTCGCTTTTCTTGGTTTATGCTGGTTAATGACCTTAAGCCTACAGACTGTTGGAAATATCAGTGGCTCTCCAGGAGCAAAGGAAAAAAGATCAGAATATCATGTGGACCTTTCAGCTGTCAAAGAAAGTGAGAAAGCCAATTTCAGCCCGCCAGTCTCAAATTCCACCAGATTTATCATATTATCGCGAAAGCAGCATGCTGGGTGCAATACCTGGGTGTATGCCTCTAGTGCCCAGCAAAGTGGGTAGGGTTGGGAGTGAAGGTGGAGCTGGGATTCTGTGGGCTCACACAGAAGAATCACAATTGTTGGCCAATTTGTTTAGCAGTCTTTATGTACGTTCTGTATTGGTCCACATAACAAGAGGGGTAAGTATAATGCAGTTATGACATGTGTCACCCTGTGGAGCTTACTGCAGCTTTCAGTCGAAGTCACTGATGCACCAAGAATCACTACTTCAGCTGTGAATACTTCTGAAAGCCACTTCTCCTGATTAAAACCAAAGCAAAACGTTACTTGTAACTGTGAATCCAAAGAATGGACCAACATTGCCTTAAGAAATTTGATAATATTGATTTATCATGTGTACGCAACCATTCCTGTTTTAGGCCCCATCACATAATTAAAAATGAGGAATAAGCTGAATTAATGCATATATCAGTTTTAGTACAGTGGTAGATACAATACTGTTTCATATAAATATCAATACTCATGATCAAAATGTTTGTGCTACAATGAGTGATGTAATAAATGTTGAAATGGGTCTGGTTGGTGTCAGATTCACAGGTGTGTCTGACACAGAAATTGTAAGATTATTCACTGTTTCAAGGGAAAGAGGATTGAAAATTGTTGTGACATGGAACAAAGAAAGAAAAAGTACAACAGAGAAAAGGAAAAATGGGACAGATGGACAAGACAGTTACTACAAAACACTGGCCTCAGAAATGATCACAAGGCTGAATCTTAACCTCTGTGATCCAGTCTCAACAAAAGTTTATTCTGTGAGCTTGATGACAGTGATGTTTTAACAGGGCAACTGTTCTAGTACTGCTTTCAACCAAGGCTGCTATGCAACTACTTCCATCCTGGTTATTTTTGGTTGAATAAATGAGCACATAACCTGAAACTCTGAGCAATGTCAGAATGTCACATGGTCTGACTGGTCATCATTTCCTGTTTATATCTGAATATGTTAGTTTAGGAGAAACCACAGGAAAAATCCAATCCAAATTGCCTGTTCCGATGGCTAAACATAATAGTGGATTATTGTGGGTATCCATCTCATGGAGTCATTTATCCATTCAATATATTTGTTGATTATTTAGCTAATACAGTCTTCATTTTAACTGAAATGATTTGTTAATAAAGGTAGCCTTTTAATAAATGTGTTTATAATAATTTGTTAATGAAGGTGGCCTTGCTGTGATATAGGATACAATTTTAATTTTGTCACCAGACGTAGTCAGTCATCCATTCCGTAACTTATTATGTATGCTGTACTTGATATAGACAGAAAAAAATGACCCCTTTTACAGCATCTGTTCTATTGTGCCTTACAGTGCCATGTGCACAAACCCCATCCCAGCATATGAAAAATGAGAGGACATTCAAGTCGAAGGGCATTACCCCTTTGCTCGGAGAGAGAGTGGTATCTGCCTGATTAAAATTTCCGAGTGCTTTCTTGGCCAGCTTTGTCACCAATCACCGGAGTCATTGAACACCATTTGATGAACCTGGACATCTGTGACAATGTCAGAGAGTGCTTGGCAGAAGGGGCCGATATTGTTCAGGAGTGGAACAGAATAGCTCTGGCTTTTGTTCAGGATGCTTATTTCTGCAAGAAACACTTACTATTGATCAACATTTGTTGATTTATTAATTTTCCAAATGGGTTCAAGTTGATTGCAAGTGTATGGAGTCAATCACCCTGGGACACGTTTAGAGTGTTTGATCCCTTTTTGAGAAGGTATTGCCACATATGAAAAAAATGCTAAAAATCATCTTGATTTGTTTTTTTTTTCTGAAAAATAAGAGGAAAATGAATGGATGTCCCCAGAGGCTGCAGAATATACATGCCTAAGCCTTTTGAGATATTCATGTACATGTGTAGTGATAGTCTTGCACTGCTCAAGGCAAACCAAGAAGTGTGTTTTTTTAATGTTCCCAGTTCTCATCAATTATATTATATACTATAATATTTTCTGACAGCATGTTTATGAGAATTCAGTTCACATGAAATAAAACACCTGCTGTTGGCCATAGCTCTAATTAGTTTTGATTGCTACATGGAATTGTCTGGCCCTCCACAAAACTATACATATTACCCTCCTAAACGAGTCACCTAATAAGTAAGCAAATACAAATCAGATAGCTGGCTATAGTGACAAGAAGTTAGTTGTCATTCATAGATTCATTTTAACTTGGATTTCAAATACGTTTGTTCAAAATAATTTTCCTCCCAGTTTTGCCATCATTTAATTATCTAGATAAAGCCCGCTCTTTACCCCAGCTATTGATTATTTTTCCCTCTCCTACGGGCCCTCTAATCATTCAGGTTTAATTGCTGTCTGATTCCCTCCTCCTCCTGTTCAGGTGATGTGTAGTGGGAAAATGAGGGCAATGTGCTACACAGGAGAGTGCTACAGTTGGTTACTGTAATGCACTTTGAGATTATGGCATGAAAGATGCTATATAAATTAAATCCATTATCATAATTATTATTATGATTATTATTATGACTGCAACATTTCTTTCTCATATAAAATTAACTTTCTGGTCTATGCACCACTGATCATTCAGTAGCCACAGATGATAATGTATATCATGTTTAACCCTTTTTTACATTGAAGAGAAAAATGTATCCCTACTGACCCAGCTAAAAATCATGTCTCAAAATTGCCTGAAATTATAACTGTATTCCATCCCTCTGAATCTCAATAAAGTTACTCAAGGAATATTTACAGCTGGAAAATTAGTTAACATAAAATTTGTATTCATAACATTAACTACAAAGAAGATTTGTTTGTTTTCCTTTTGTTTTCCTTTATCCCAAAAGTATTACCACAAATATTCAACTTCAAACCACCCCATGCATATATAATCTATTAAAAATATAATATAGTCACAGCTTATGCAGAGGATAAACAGGCTCACAAAATATCAGTCAAGAGAGAGCCACTGATAAAGTAGTGTCTTAAAAACAGAGTCTATGGTAAAGCCATATAGGTATTCCAGGGACTTACTGGAGGCCCACACTGTCCTGCGAGTTGCAGTCTGCTACCTTAATGTGTTGCTTAGTGTAATTGGGGGAACCATATGGTGAACACTCTGGGTAATTCAGCCCCAGCCCCTGCTGGTAGCATGCAGAGGCTGTAAACGAAGTGTTCTGGGGCGTCGGCATGTTATGCTCAAATAAGGTGACGGGGAGATGGGAAACCCTTGTGGCGCCGTATTTTAGCACATTTCGAAGTGCCTGCCTCTCCCTCATTATCTCCAACACACTCCTCACGCATCCACCAAATGACTACCTTTGACATCTGTTCACTTATGCAGATTGCAGCGCACAGGAATGTATGCGGGAAGCATGCGGAGAGCCCTTCTGTAGAAAAAGGGCATTTATCCATTCCATTTTCATTTGGAGAGCAGAGCATCGTCGAAGCTCTGCCGGGATACGCTGCTATCTCCAGCTGTTCACACAGCTTAGCTGCAAAATAGAGCACCTCAAATGAGAGTCCCACCATCCTAAAACAACACCTCACAAGAGGGAAGTAGGAGTAATTGTTTTGAATATAAACAGAATATTTTCATTCACAATTGAATTTTTCTTCAGGTAAGGCATGTTTAAGTTTTAGAAAATATGATTTCCGGTGTATATAAATACCTAGTGCTCTTCAATGAGTTTTGCTTTCATTTCTTACATACATTAAAATATTCACTCACAAATATTAACATATTAACCACAGGACGGTTTGTGGTGAGATAAACATAATGACATAGAAAACATTTTGCGTAATTAATCAAATATTGTCTTATGTTAATGGATTTTCTGACAGAATTCTTTTTACTTTATGAGCATGTTTGTTGCATTGTAGTACCAGTCACTTTAATTGTGGTTTTGTCTCATATGTGCTTTTGGACTTATTAAGACTGAGGAGAGACAGCTCCTGCACACTGGTGTGGCTATAAATATAATATTTAATGGTGCTTTCAGAGGGACAATGCTTTACCATCAGATACATGAACAACGATGCAACGTCCCCAACTTTGTCTTTGCTATGCATGCTTAATCATGTTGGATGTGCATCTTAGTTTCTTCCTTCATCTTATTTTCTTAGAATTCCTTTTTGAGAAGGAATTATAGTGACCATGGCACCCCCCACCCTCTACCCCACCATTCAGCCTCCCGCTTCCCCTTCCTCACCCCTCCAGTCCAGCATTAACAGCTTCACACAGGGGTCTAATGATGTTCACAGCCTGCCGGAAGGAGCAGGTGGCCGCCATCACATGTAAAGGTAACAGCTTGACATGAGGTGTTTGGATCTGAAGAGACCTTGCTGGGCCTGGACCAAACTCCACTGACCCCTCAGCGTCAAAGTCAGCTACTTCAAATTGCACAAATTTCATACAAACCAACCATATTTTTATCATTTTTATTTCATTTAAACTGTTAAATGGATTAATATAATTCCAATTACTTTACACAGATATTTGATCTTTAATTGAGGATATAGAAGATAAGAGTATGTGCCCTGAATGTTTAAAAATGAATTGGGCTTAGGGGGGTTGTCACTTACATACAGACATTTTATTCCCTGAAACTAATAATCAAAATAATGAAACTTTACTGAAACTATACTTAGAAAATAAAATACAAAGAAAAGGTCATTAAAAGTGTCTTGTGAGAGAGAATAGTAAGGCCCTACATGAGACCTGTATTTCAAATCTGACAGAAAGGCATTTTGGTTTAGTCACCTCACTCAAATACACACCATCAGGTCAGGTGCAGGTCAAAGACTAGATTTTCCATTTAACTCTTTGTTTAAATGTGAGTTCTGATAAGTCTACACTGGACACTTTTCTGGATCCTGCAGTTCTACTCATCCAATGTAAACAAAAGACTGTCGCAGTCTTCCACCATCAGCAATAAAACATTACAGATCACTATTCCTGGCAATGATGGTGTGTCATCATCATCTCCTGTTAGACAAACACCAGCTATGGCTCACTGTGGACCCATGCAAGGTGAGGGTGGATTAATTAAACAAGAGTCGCCATGTGCGGAGCGAGCTGTGCCATAGCCAATCTAACGGGAGAGGCCCCGTGCACTTGACATTGACAGCCGTTTGCTGGCCACCCCAGTGTTTATGCCCTCCTCCTCAATCGATACATGATGAAGATGTGGCCATGATGCGCAGGAACAGGGAGCGGGCGGGCGATCCGGCCATAACAATCAGCCCCTCCTGGAAAATGTCCTGATTCCTTTTGGAAGGCCATTAGAGGTGGCAGGATCAATGTGGCCCTACCACAGTACAGTCCATCCATCATGTCGCCCAGATGCTCATCGGCTCCCTGCCGACACTGGCCTCCTGAACCCGAGCTGACCCCTTGCTGCTAATATAATTACATTTCCCCTCTGTATTCAGACACAAAACATTCATTAGGGGGATGATATTTTAAAGTCAACATGAATCTCAGCTTCCCTAAGTCACCAGTTATCCATGCTATGGGAAGAAACAAACATAATTGAATTAAGCACACAATGAATGTGTCTGGCTGATGACACCTGGAGACCTTTCCTCTTTTTAAAGACCACTTTTTCGGTGCATTGGCAGAATACAACATCATGTTGACCCGACTTTCTGCTACTGGCATTAGTTTAAATTCATATGAATTTTCAAGATTGATCGCTAATAATAAGAGGGATTCTCATCCAGACTTGAAGACTTTGAAATGGGTGGTTATTTTTCCTGGATTTGCAAGATATGGCAAACAATAAATCTTATCTAACTTGCACCAACATTCCAAGATTACATATACCAGAAAGGAAGCCCATCCATCTACATCAACAGCTAATTCATATAAAAAGCATAGCTATTTTCATCTATTAGGTTAGCACATAAGAAAATAATATATAAATATAGAAATAATATATAATAATGAATGCCAAATGTATGTCAACAAAGACAACTTTAATTACTATTACTAATAATATTTGATGTTATAAACACATTTGTCACAGAAAAACTTTACACAAAACCTTGACAGTGTACAACAAATTTTCTATTCATGTATTAAATGTGAAGATGGAGATATCCACATGTGAATCCATGTGCATACACAAACACATATATACACATGGACACTTTTTATTGGTAAGCTTGATAAATGTTATTCCAAAGGCTTTCATATTTGTCCTTTTCCTGGTGGACAGAGACCACTTCATCATACTGCAGTATATCTACTTCATACTATTCTCTTCTGCTCTGTGATGCTTGACTTAACATTTTATATCAGACCATTGTTAAATCTATCATAAAAATTGCTTTGCTTTTTGTTCATTATTGAAGAAACATTGAGAGGTAAAGGAAATACCCTGTACATTTTTTTCTGGTAATGAAAGGCCAATCTATGGCTTGTGTCAGAGAAGCTCTGATTATCTCTCTGGTCCCTCGGAGTTTGCCTCAGATGCATCATGACATTTGCAGATAAGACTTTAAGTGACTGATTGATTTGCAGGAAACTCACTAGAATGTAATTTCTGAAAGGAGATCAATCTGTGAATTAACTACATGGAGTGTGCAAACAAACAATCCGCAAACTGTGTTATGTCTTAAACCCAAATGAGGCTAGATGTCTGGAAAATATTCATTTGTTAAATGAATGTTAAGTTAAATGATTCATTTATGGAATATCAGAAAATGATTCTCTGATTTTTGCAGCTAGACGACAAAATCTGACATTATTTCTTGCAGAGGATGGTCTTATTTAAACAATTATTAAAATTCAAATAGTAGCAAAGCAACATAATAAAATATAGTTTCTAGATCATGCACTCATCAAATCTGACTACTGTACCTTCCATTTTTATTTTCTCTTATTCTCTTGTCAAAAACTATTGCTAAGATGCTTCCATTTTGTGACAAAAAATCACCTAAATACATTTGTATTGTTTTACAATTGATTTTTTGATATGGAAGCTTTATAATGCTTACACAATGAATATAACTCATAAGACCAAAATTTGAATTAAAGCTTATTGAGCAGCAAGCAAAATGTTGTCTATTTCATTTGCTATACAGTTATTCTGTCACAGTCAATCAAGTATGCCTGCAGACACAAACAAAAAGCAACATACAGCACACAACATCAAGCTTGTCTTTATGAATAAAGGAATTAACTATGTACACATAAACAAGATAGAAAAAGAATAAATTATGGATCTCATTTCACCAACCCTATCTTTTCAGAACCCCAGTCCTCTATGCAAACAAGCCGGCTTCATTTGAATAATTCTTCCTAAACCTGTCTCATCCACTTGTTTTCCCTTTGAAGAGCAATCACCTCGTCTGACTGTAATTTATGACCATAGTTGAATCTATCGTGCTCCTACTGGGATGCACAGAAAAACATACTTGCAGTTATTGTGGGCTGTTGTTGTAAATGGAGAAAAATATACATTTTAATGCGAGCAGACAGGTATTTTCCAGCAAAGGGTACTTTCCATGTGCTTTTTCAAAACACAAAATAAATGAGGATGAATCATTTTATGCTATGATCGATGTTCTAAGAGTCTTTCTAGTATTCTAAATTCGCTCATAACTTAAATTTGATTGGGGTTAAAACCACTTATGCTTGATTTTTTAAAAAAGCAAGGATTAACATATTCTCCAGTAAGTATAGACACCTCTGGTTGTTCATTTTAGTTTTTAAAATGCTGACATTATGATGGTCAATATGCACAGGTTTCAAACACGCAACACTAGCAGAACAGAATGGCATATTTGTTACCTGTACTTAATTTATATTCAAGTTCAAAATGCAAGAATTAAATTTGTGTATACATATAACAATTTCCATAATAGAAACAATGCAAATAGTTGTCTAGGACTTAACAGGCCTAACAAAGCAATGCATAAATGCAATTTGAGGGGAAGGCATAGTTGTGCTTGTACAGAACACACATAGCATCTATTATCAGTCTGAATGTGGCATTGAAACAGTAGAAATGTGGCATTGAGTGCAATGAGCAATGAAACAAGCTTATTTTCATGGACTAAAGGCCTTGTCCTGCAGACAGGGGCTAATTCCTACAATATAAATCTAAATGCAATATGGGGTATACTGTAGACTGTTCCATCATGACTGTACAGAATTGGAGGCATAAGGGGTTGCTGATGTTTCTTCATTGTGCCACAGAGAATGGACCTGAATTACAAAAAAAAAAAAAAAAAAAACACAGCAAGGCAAGGCCTGGCATTGACATGAATAAGGCTTATGTTAAGAAATATCTCCACCGAACAGCTTTTCATTCTAGGGTATACTCCAGGGTGCCAGGGAAAGCAGTGGACAAATAGTTGCCTGAGCTGTGTTCTGGGCTCAAGCTTCACATCTTCAGACAAGTTCTGCACAACCTGCATTCTGTGACTCACCGAAGTATGGATGCAGCAGAACATTGTGGGAAATCAAGGTCCCAGCACATTGAGAGCTAAGCCATTAGAAAATGTTATTTCTTGCTTGCCCCTTAATAAATATTGGTCTCTCTCTCTCTCACACACGCATTTGCACACAAACAAACAAACTCATGGAACAAAGAGTCCTTTATTTTGTTGTTGTTTTCAAAAGTGATTCTTCTAATGCATTGTTTATAATGTGAAGTTGTCTGTGCTCTCTGCACCAAGCATGTGAAGTTGTCTATGCACTGTGCATCGAGCATGCAGTCCTCTCTGAAACGCATTGGTCCCTGTTGATACTTCTTTTCACTACACAAACAACATCTAGAGCTTGGACAGACATGAGTTTATAATTTATTTGGAACTTGTGCAGATGGACTGGCTAACTGACTGACCAGTAGGGTTTGCTGGTGGGTGAGGACAAATAGACACCCTTGCCGATTACATTCCTCCCTCCTTGTAAGGAGCTACATTACACAATGCTCTGAGAGGCACCAGATTAGTTGTCAGTAGGGTGATCACCACCTGCGCCAGGCTGTAAGGTCCATCCATTCTTAGCCAGAGTTAGCCAGTCCTCAAATTATCAAAATAATTTTTGATTCATTGTTTCCTGAAGTGTTCTCAGAAAAGCAAACACATTGCTTGACAAACATGATAAAAAGTGCCAAAAATTTAACAGAACAACCTCTGCTATTTTCAACTCTGCCTCCTCCTTAAATTTTGTCTGCAAATCAGATGAAACAGTAGCATATTTTACACAGAGAAATGAGCAGTGGAGTTTCAGATGAAAACATGTGTGATAAATTTGATTAACTGAAAGCAATATTCATGAGTCATTCAGAAGTCACATGGGTCGTCCTGACAATGACATTAGGTGCAGCAGTGTTCATTATATGCAGTTCACACAAAGTCAGATGACAGCTCAGATTAAATAACTCATACATTTTGGAAAAAATCTAAAAATCAAATATAACCTGGCTAATCTTTATTAAAATTCAACTAGTTTGTTTTAATATTTAAAGTTGCATGTTATTACTGATTCTCTTCATGCTGATACACTAAGAATGTGTGAGCACCACCATGTGGTGGGAAGGTAGTATTACATATACATGTGGTTTTGTGTACAATTTGTGTGGGGAGACAATGGCGGATGATGCTCATTTTTTTAATAAAAACTGAAATGACTATTTTATGATCACTTCAGTGGTTTAATTTTCCTTAAACTACAAAAATATATTAAAGGTTCAGCATTACCACAGCATTTTGTAAATTCTGTGTGATTGAGGCAATGTATAGCAATTACAAAATCTTCACTTAAATTTAATTAACATCCTCTAAAACAGCATACATTAAAACATCTTGTTTTCACACAAAGGGAATGGCTACTGTAGCTTGCCAGTGCTACACTGACAAAAGCAGCCACATATTATGTTTACATTAAATATTTTATAATGGATAATGAGTTCAACCAGTAAATTATGATGTATCACACACTGTTCATGACATATTACTAAACATATTTCATATTAAATTATACATATTTGACATAATTTTAATGTAAGAAAAACAATCTCTGCAAAGAAGTATTTGTATTCTGCAAATGTAAAGAGATCAAAGAAAACAAAATCATTACAAAAGGATTCATGATCAAAATACAGTTTTATGTCATATGGATGTACATAAATATGTACATTTGGCAAATATTTTTCAGTCTTGCATATTACTCATTTAGAATGGTGGGGAAAGGAAGGTAACAATATATTATAATACAAACATTTGGATAATGAATTCTTCTTAATGTTACTGTGTAGCTATACAGGGGTATCATGTTGCCATGCTGGCTCCTTATTGTACCAAAACCTTTTGTTAGAAAGTGAATGTACAATATGCCACAATTCACCGGATGATAGCAGAACAAAACCACAGTCTTTTGGCGCTTTAATAAATTCATGAAAATACACAGCCTTGCTGCAAGACAAGGATTTTTTTAACATGGGGATGTAATTTGGATGCCTTTGGTAGATAACTTCATCTGGTTACCGGAGGTAATCTTCATTCCTCAGGTTTCAGGGAAAGGAACAAGGAAGCACATGAAAATAAAACATGACCATGTACTTTTTATGCTAAATGAGAATAACTCAGATCTCTGTGACTGCTTTTAGACACTTGTCAGGGAAGGAATCCTAAGCTCATGCTTAAGGTACGCATGCTACTCTGACTGCCCTTTGACAAAGTACAAACATGTGCACTGCAACCTTGGTAAGCTTTGTTCTGGAAAACTACCCTGTAGATGTTGCTGTTAAACATGCCTGACTGACACAAGGGACTACTGCTATAAGAAACTGAGGCTGTTCCATTCAGACACGGTCTCCATCCATATGATTACAAAGCTCCAAGTACTGCAAACAATCATTAAAGTCACAATAGTAGGATCAGACCACACCCCACTGCAGCCTTCTTCCTCTCTTTCCCTCCATTTCCAGTGGAATAAACCATTTTGTTCCCTTTGGTGAATCTTTATTGCACAATTCTACAAGCCATTAAAACATACTTAGCTAAAATAGGGGAGAGTTCAGCTAATTTTTTTTCTTTCATTTTTCCCCATTCTCCCCAGCCAAGCTGAACTACTGTCATGTCAGCCACACAAAGTGACTTCATCACGCAGACTCGGGAGGAGGGGGACACGCACGTGACTATCTCATTCATGAAATGCCCATTTTTCTGCAGATATGATGCCGATCAAATATTATCTATGCCATCAGAGGAACACAAAGCCAAGATATGATTCACTATCAACTCATGCGTGCTCCTAGGAGAGGCTGCGAGAGTGATGAGAATGCGAATTTCAAACTTTATTCTTCCTGTGCCAGGCTGAGCTAATTGCTACCATGCCATTATGGACCTTCAGGCTTAGCCATTGTTGGCACAGCTGGGTTTGGAATGCCCAGCTGTGGGACCCACAGGTACACCACAAACAGGCACTTTCACTCTGTGAGTCACCCTGAAGGCTAAACCTTCATATCTTGTTTGATTAGTATGTGGAAAGTACCTGTACATCAGTTGCTTAACTATAGCGGCTGGCATCATCATAGGCAGTCATGTCCAAGTCAAAGAAATCTTCCAGTTTCCACTGCAGTGTCTCGAAAGTGGGCCTGTCGTATTCGTTCTCCTTCCAACAGTCCATCATGATTTCATACAGCACATTGGGGCAGTTGGTCGGACAGGACATTCTGTACCCAGTGGACAGTTTCTGAACCACCTGGTAGTTGGTCAAGGCTGGTTGAACAATAAGCACAAAAATACACATTACAATTACAAGAGGAAGTGTGTGATTGGCAGCGTGTGGAAAATAGCACTCACAACTTCAGCAGGAGCTCATTTAAAAAAAACTAATAAGCACATGCTCAATTAACAGCAGAAAAATAATAGTAAGGCAAAGCACTCACATTTTTCAGAATGACAACACATACTCTTTTATATGCGTTCTGATGATTTTTTCCCTTTTAGTCTATCATGGTAAGATGTTTCCATTTGTACACTTTGACAAGGCTTAATTACAGACTAAAATGAGCACCAGATGTCTGCTGAGCTATTAGCCAGAGGGCTCATTGCTGACTCAATACTCCCTCCTCCTCTATCTCTCCTTCCATCTCTATAGGCTTTGTCCACCACTAAGAAGAATGTTGCCTTGAAACAAAGAGGTAAGTACAGAACAAATTTCAACAGCCATGGATAATGAATCCTTACTTGGATAGGGCATCTGTCCGAAAGTCATGATTTCATATAGGAGAATGCCAAAGGACCAGATATCGGACTTGATGGTAAACTTGTGGCCGTGGATGGCCTCTGGAGCTGTCCACTTCACTGGGAACTTGGTTCCCTCCTTTGCTTCATACACATTTTCATTCTCCATCTGTTTTAAAAAAACATAATTAATATTCCCATTTTTAAAGATGTTTTAAAAAAGGCACCCAATTTAAATAACAAGCTTATTCTTTTTCTACATTAGACAAACCTTCAGACAAACCCATGTGATAGTTGTGATTGGGTTTACTTTTCTGCTTAGCTAGCTGTAAGACTTATCATAGACATCTCAAAGTGCAAAAATGCTAAATCACTGCCAAGATTATATTGTGAAGTGAGGATTGTTAAAATTCATATGAAGTATCATATGACTTCTTGCAAAATGTGAATGCATGCTTTTCATGTATTGCATTAATAGAGGGAAGGAATAAAATAAAATAGGAAGTAGTTAAAAGTTACACATTTTCCAAATAGTTTAAAGTGGATTTTGTGGACTATTAGTAAACTAAGACCATTTACAAAAAGGATTTACTCCAACAGGAAAACACCCAAATGGCAATTTAGACATGAATTCCAACTTCCATCAAACTGAGAATGATTACTACACACAGCTCAGAGTAAGGTATGAGCTTTTCAAGGGGCTCAAAAATAAATATTTAGGTAAATCTTATTCGTATATCAAGCAGCAAGCTAATACAGATGTGAGCTGGAGGACAAGGTCAGTCCCTTCAGCTTTGCACAGTTTAACCACAGTCCTGGAATGTCTGGAGATACAGTGGGGTCCAAAAGTATGAGACCACTAGTGGAAGAGCCTCTATTTTGCATTCTTTTACAATTTAATACAATTATTTAATTACAAATTATATGAAGAATTTGAGTGAAAGGTTGTATCTTTGAAGTATGTACATGAATCTCCAGAATGTCAGTTTTCAGTATGTCCCCATTTTGCTTTAATGACAGTGTGCACTGGCATGGGCTCCACAAGTTTGAGCAAAACCTGATGATACATGTTGTCACATGGTCTTTACATGCACAAAACTTTCTTGGTCTTTAAGTGCCCTAAATGTTCGATGGGGTTTGACCTTTTCTACAAAGGGACTGACACACATTTGCTTAAATTTGACATAGACATTGTGCAGAATCTTCAATATTTCTTCTTCATTTTAGATGTCATAACTTTTCTTTGTTTTAAAATTCAAAATCCTAAAACTTTCTGATTATTTCCAGGTTTACATGGCAAAGGTTTGGAAAAAAATGTTCAATTTGATCTCAGACATTTGGACCCCACTGTATCTGTTTCAACCGCACACTACAACCCTGATTTCACCAATTACTTTATCCTCCTTGATCCAGGAGGTGAAATCAAGTGTTGGAGTACATGGTTGAAGAAAATACCTGCAGATACAGAGGCCCTCATGCACTGGAGATAAATAGCCCTGGTTTCTTGTAGCTACAATTTCCATTCACAGGTCAGGCTTTCAGAAAACCTAAACAAAACAGTTTTTAGTAAATGGGACCTTTTGTTGTGCTAAATATTTGGAAGGCATGGACAGGTGAATTTTAATTTGTCATTGTTCAACCCTTTTTGTGTTCTGTCATTTGCTGGTATGAATTCTCACCATGAAGACTCTGGCCAGGCCGAAGTCAGCAACCTTGCATATATTGTTCTCCCCCACCAGCACGTTCCTGGCAGCTAGATCTCTATGGATGTAGTTCTGCAGCTCAAGGTATGCCATCCCAGCAGCCACTTGGGCTGCCATCTCAATCTGGTCTGTCATGCGCAGCTTGGCTCCTTTGTCCTCTGCATGATGGGAAAACAGTCTGTAAGATTCTCAATATGCCACAAACAAGGAAACTGGACCCCATTAGTACCTCCAGCTTGGAGGTGGTGTACTACTTTCATTGTCCAGGATAAAACTGGTTTCTCATATTTGTATTATTACCAAAAAGATCGTTCATTGACGGATAAGCATTTTAGGCTGCATGAAAGTAGTTTGATGCATCTGTATCTTATATCTTCATTTAAAATGATATGCACATGATTCCATGCTTTGAATCACAGCTTCAATAAATAAGAAAACATGGATGAGACCTGGGAGTTTTTTTGTGAAACACTAGGGATGATTTTAAAAATGTCAGGAGAAAGTTAATTTAAACACTCTACGGAGATACCATGTCAATGGACCTTACAAGGTAGATAAATGTATGGATTGTTCCGAAAAAGTCCTTTTTTAATATTTTCTAACAGAACCATATAATGTGCCTTTTAATCTGTTTCCTCACAGAATACTGTCCTTAGAAGGCCACTCCATATTTCAAATGCTGAGGTCCCATCAGACAAAATGAAGTACATTCTTTGCCCACGGTACAAAATGAGCCTCCCTGAACATTCTGCTTTATGTCACTGCAAGGTCAGCTGGTGAAATATGAATGATATGAGTGGAATATCTCAGGGCCATAAACAGCCATTACACATGACCGCTCACAGTGACCATCTTGCTGAAAGGAAATGACAACTGTCTTTCAGGCAACAGAAACACAACAGAATTCAGTAGTCACTAGGACATTCTCTACTCATTCCATATTCATGTAACATAGCAACATAGGCTGTTGAATGAATACAGCCACTAAAGCTTTTGCATGTAACACATATTTTTAGATGGGATGCACAGTTTTGGTTCTTAGAGCCAAGTGCAGTGAAGAGGCCATTCCATACATTGGCACACAGATGTGTAGACCCTTGAGAACATGTTATATAGTGGGTGGAGTGTGCTTACTCTGCAGGTATTCGAGCAGGCTTCCATTCTTCATTAGCTCTGTGATGATGTAAATGGGCTCCTCCACAGTGCAGACAGCATACAGCTGGATCAGTTTGGGGTGCCGCAGCCTCTTCATTATCTGAGCCTCCCTGAGGAAGTCCTGAGGATCCATAGTACCTAACACATAAGAGTAACAACAATTAGTTCATTTTGTGCATACAAGGTTAATGTACAGGGACAGTCAAATTAATAAAATATTAAACAGAAACATGGCAGTGTAAGTAGTAAAAACATGTTAGACATAAAAGATACAGGTATTAACCAATTAAGAACTGTGTTAAATAAAGCATAACCTTTGACAGGGTTGTTGATGTTGCCTTGACATTGTGGAAACATTTCCTTGTGTTGCTGGCTAAAGTGCAAATCTTCCTTTACTCTTGGAAAGGGCCAGAATCATGGAAAACTTCCATGCAAGAACTTACTGTATAACTAATTTTCATTAGAACAGACAGAGAACATGTGCTTATTTGAATTATTTAATCTGTAAAATATAATCATTTTGTTTTGATTATTTATCTTTTACTCAGGATTTTAGAGATGCATGCTTGATCAAAAATGAGTGAAACGAAAATTGATCGAAAAGAGTGACCAATTTCATAGGAAAAAAACAGCCAATTGGTGAGAATTTCCTATTTTACAAATATATCTGTGACTACACATATTTTTTGTATTATCTAACACATTTAGAATATAGTTGTATCTGCTTTGTTGTATGATTTTCTTTGTTAAGCTAATACTTTATACCTTGATGCTTTATCAGTAGTGTTAACTGCTTTTATGTACATTTGGTTTTTTTTCCATGCAGCTCTGTTTGCACTCTGCAATAAGGAGCCAGAAAGTTACTTGGGAACAGAGCCTTCACTATTTGAATGAACATTCATATACACAGAACATTTGCACATGGTACAGTGCCCAGATAAACACCCACTGTTTTTCACGACTAAAATTTTCGATAAACTCACTCCATCAGTTACAAAATCCTGTTTTTTTTTTATTTTGAACCCATTCAGCAACAGAAAAATAAATCTGAACAGCCAGAATACAGACAATAGCACAAACTCTTGGATTAGCTCACAAGTGATGGCCAGGCACATTTACCAGGTTTCAGAGTTTTCACTGCCACAGAGGTGGTGTTGTTCCAAAGACCCTCATAAACCTCGCCAAACTGACCCGCACCCAGCTTCTTCAGCAGCTTGATTGAGCTGCGATCAATTTCCCACTGGTCCACAGTGTTGTAGGACAAGCCATGGGTCTGCGGGGCCTCCAGCTGCATAATTGACATAAACACAGTCCATACATCTCAACACCAGAGGTAAAAGTCATGTGCAGCACTCAATCTCAAGTTTCAAATGCAAGTATTTTAATAATTGGTTGGTTATTAGGTAGTTCTAAGGCTTGGATTTCATTACATACAAAAATAAACAAAGCTCTTAAGAGGTGAACCACTGAAGTTTTGTGCACTGGTATAGTTTAGAGTATGTGATATATGCACCTAAAATTCTGTAATGTATAGTGTGCCCACCTGCCTAATTATCATTAATATATATGGAATTTGGACTAAGAGTCTTATGCAAGCCTCATACTTTTCATATTCTGCCGATTATATCTGTAAGCCTCGTACTTTTCATATTCTGCAGATTATATCGCTAAAGCTAAGATGACACCAAAGGCTCAATTTGTAACAGTTATTATATATCTGTGCACATTAGTTTTCAGCTAATAGTTTTGGATACTAACAAAAACTTCAAAACCCTTTTGCATTCATTGATAACATCATGTGCCCCATGATAGGACAATAAATTATGCATGCAGAGTAGACTCACACAAAACAGTTTGCCTTGAGTTGTCTCTCACCTACAGTATGTACAGTACTGGGAATGGATATGCAACTACATCTCCAAGTAAATGTATTTAATACCTTTTTACATGGTTCACAAAGACGCACACAGAGGCCATCTTCTTGTCTTGAGTAGTGCTCTATGAGTTCCTTCAGAGTTAAAAAACGTCTGGTTGGGGAAACATAATAACCACCCCCATCCACTTTCCGCAGTCTGTAATGCTTCACCTTCCCATTGTCTAGCACTGAAAAAGATATAACCATACATATCAGAAAATTCCTATTTAAAGAATGTATAATTATCAATGAATTAAAAAAGAAAACAAACATATAACATTTAACATTCTGTTGAAAATTTCATACTGCCTATTTAAAATAATAGTCCATAAAATATATAATATCTATAAAATATAGTCTGTCACTAAGATCATACTGACCAAGTAATTGTGCATATAGTATTCATTGTATTTTATATCCCTTTCTTCTGTACTGATTGAGTCTATTCAGTGTGTTATCCTAAAACAACACCTCATGTTATCCTAGTCATTGGATCTTACTTAACAGTTTCAGAAGTTCCTTTGTTTATAGGTGTCAGCAAAAAATGAAGGGGGGAGGGGATAGGAAAAACCAGTAATCTCTTAACTACAGTTTACATGTAGGTTCATACATTGACTTTGGGTGAATGGATTTAGTACCAGGCACAAGAAAAGGAGCAGTATTTGCAGGATGTTGACATAAGCGATTAAGGAGAATGTTAAACCAGTGAAGCCTTAGATTCAGAACAGCGGATATGCCTCAGTGTCAAAGTTCATTACCATCAATATATGACATTACTCAAACTGGAACATATAAAAATGTCTAGAACAATGAATCATTCTGCGGTGGTCTACTTAAATATTACTACTACTAAAATATTGTTACTTCAGTTGAAGTTACATTTTGAGTTGCTTCATTGATAATACATAGTTTGTGCAGTGTACAATAGCCTTTACAATAAAAGAGTAAAGCCATCAGATTGCTAAGAAAGAGCACCGATTCATGCCTCAGGCTGTTATCTAGACATACTCTGTCCTTTTTATGAGAGCAGAGGTCTCTCTCTCCTGCTTTATGACCTTGTATCATTGTTCACTAAGGACTACAGGGCTTATCAGAACAACCCCACATCAGTCTGAGAGTTCTTCTGGAATGAGGAAATGTACAATGTCATGCAACAGTAACCAAGGAATTCAGTGCAAGCCAAGCAACAGTATAACTAGATAAAATAGTACAAATTTCAAAGTCACTTCCCTCAAACTTTAATGTGAGGAAAAGGAGAATAATGACAGAAATCTAGGATGAGGTAAGGGAAAGATGAAAGCATGGAATTCCACAGGAGTGCCAGCATTGTCAGTGAGGTCATGACGTATTTCCTGGAATGT
The DNA here is from genome assembly GCA_022829145.1 of Albula goreensis. Classification (NCBI taxonomy): domain Eukaryota; kingdom Metazoa; phylum Chordata; class Actinopteri; order Albuliformes; family Albulidae; genus Albula; species Albula goreensis. The sequence continues at coordinate 14,115,745 of CM040747.1, read as the reverse complement.
CTGAAATGCATTCAGATTATTGTTCAACTATTATCACAGTCAGGTATGATACCAAAACAAGGCAACACAGGTGGTGAGTCAGGCCTTCAGAGTGCACCTGCCCTCTCTCAACAGAAGCATTGCATTCTTTGGCGTTGTAGTTTCATTCATACAGTACTGGGCCTACATTCAGTCAATAATGGCTATTACTCAAGAGTGAACAGCTGCTGCATAAGTATGTTATTTAAGGAGTATGCCATCCAAGCATGAGTGCCGGGGTTACCTGAGAGTGACAGCTCTCCCTTCTGACTCTCGCACTCCCTGATGAGAAAGGCCCCGTGCTGATTGCCTTCAGACAGCAGCATCTTCTCTGCATCCGCCCTTTTCGTGTCCGGAAAATACCATCTGCAAGATATGTTTCTATTTAATCACTTATTTATCAAAGTCGAAGCAAGTAGACATCCGTTACAGGTTAGAAACATGAAGCAGATGCACTTTATACAAGGTTACCAAAGATCATTTGCAACCCCTGTCCCTGGTAAGGCTGTTGAATTAAAAATAGATTTCAACACAGAAAAACAACACTGAAGTTACTTACAACACAATTACTCTAAATTTACAGTGGTACTGTATGTGTATCTATATGTGTGCATGTATCTATGCTGGATGAAAGGATCGCTGTGATCAATGATGTGCTGAATAAACAGTTCCTCATGGTTATGATTGCAGGTCTACTTATGTTCAAGCCAAATTTTCACATTTTCATTAAACAGCTTGGCCTCTGCATTTTTATTTTGTCTGGTAGAGCCTTCCACAAAAGAATGCCTGTAACTGAAAAGGATAATTAACCAGAAACTGTTTTTGTTGTTACACTAACTAACAAGCTGTGATTCCACTGTCATTCAATCCATATCATACAGTTTGACTGAGTAAAGCTGGGAATAGATTGCTCACATATTTACTATCAATTTAATGAAGTAAAAATGAATACAACTGTCACAGCTGACATGTGTCTTGAAAATGACACATTTATGTAATTTGAGTGGTTTCTGATCAATGCAGGTACATGGTAAGAGCCACTTTGAGAGGTATGGATTGGTCTTATCATTTGAAAGTAGTTCAGGTTTGGTTTAACTTTTTGCTCAACATATTTTCATGTCTCAGATTTAATCTGGAAGTCAAAAATTATGAAGTCATTAAATTACCAAGAAATCTAAAATCATTACATCCTTTCTCACCTCTTGAGCAGTCTTTGTTGCATGATTTTCTTTTACCTCCCTTCTAATGTAAAAAGCACAATGCTACTATTTTACAACATTTAAGGTGAGGTAGTTGTTTTTAAGCCACTGAGAGACACTGTTCATTTGCACCCAAGTAGAGCTAAAAGATCTACAGTGTGTGGTACTGAATTGAACTGCAATTGTTGATGGAACAAAAGAAAATGAGTTCAAGGCTCTTCAGTGATGGATTAAAGACAGCAATAAAGCTAAAATACATAATTTTGTTTCTGTATCGGTCATGAAACATTATTAAAAAGAGATTAAAAATTGCAAGTGTATGAGAGCTTTGAGAATATGCAGTATTGTGCAATAGTACACAATGTTTTCAAAAGGGAGTTACAAAAATCTAAATTCACTGAATTAATTTAGTAATTACATTTACCAATTTACTAGCTATAATGTAGACATCAGTAGTAAAATGAGTATGTTTTGTATTAAGGCCTTTATCTCTGTTCTACAATGCTGTTAACACTGCTCCTCATTTTCTACCCCCTCATTTTGTCACTTCCTCATCTGAATGGCTACTTTGTTATGTTTTTCACGATTATACTTTACAGTAATAAAATATATGAAATTACAGTCCAGTTGTTTTTAATCCCCAATAATTACTTATTTCGGACAGGTCTTTCAAAGTACTTTGTGACAAACTAGTATTAAATTCAGTCAATTGAAATAATAAGACAAAAATAGTAACACATCACAGTTCCTTTGTTTTGTGTTAAATATTCAGCTTCTTTCAGAGCGTTGCAGTTGACATCCATTAGTGCATGTACAATGAATTATCAGTCTGTGAATCTAAAACCATTGTACCTACAAACTGCTGTAATATATTGGCTCTTTTCCTTTCTGCCTAGCATTGTCATGATGTTACAAAGTTTAGGTCACAAACACACTAACCCTTTTGAAATTCAGGACACAATGGGTTTGATTTTGTCAAGGAGCTGTTCGCTTTACAACATGAGCCACCTAAAACCACCTTGTCAAACTGGTTCCTTTACATATTTACCATGGTTTGCTCTCTGGAGTTTTGATCACATGACAGGGCTGGCTAATTGTCAACCTAAATTTAGTGTCTGATATATTTCAGTGTTTGTGGTAAATACTGCATTGGATGTCACTAAATGTTATTTATCAGTTCTCTGTGGGAATTCTATAAATGGTGACCTTTAAACTCATTCAGTTAAACTAAGAGCATTTTCTGCACATTGTTAATCATTCACTAAGGTTTAGCCCACCAATTCATTCTTACTGAAACTGAGAAGTGATAATGATAATGCAGAAACTTGTCTGCAGCTACCTAAAGTGTTAACAAACTAACAAAATGTTTGGTTTATGTATTCACAACAAGTAAGCTATTTAGTGTTTCAGACTGATAATGGCCTTCTTTTAGGCTCTGCTATCATGCTCACAAGGACTACAGTTTCACACAAGGAAGTGCTCAGGGTCCCACTTGATCAAATTCCAAATTGAAGCTGTGCATGTGTTGTGAAACAAGTTCAAGTGGACTATACTTTCAAATGCACACAGATATACACACTTCCCAAAACAATATTATTATACATATATAACTTTCACGCAATTACCATATAACCAATTTAAAAACTAAACTACAAGTGCATTTAAATGACTCGTGTCAGAAGGCATACCATAAGGGAAATGAAGGACACGGTAGTAATCCAAAACTAAAGACTGAAAATTCCTGTAAAAAAATGTACACCCCCCACCCACCACCACACCACCCACCACACCACCACCCACACACACACACACACACACACACACACACACACACACACACACACACACACACACACACACACACACACACACACACACACACACACACACACACACACACACACAGGGCAGGGCAGGGCAGGGCAGGGCAGACTGTGAATCTATCATGAAGAGTTCCATCCTACTCCTATGGTTGTGAAAATTATTTTCAAAAATGTGAATCATTTCTATGATATACTGCCAAAATGCAAAAATGGAAAAAACTACCACGTTTGCAGAGCTACATGACTCTTTTAGCACGCAAACTTCCAAAAACTTTCATTACATTCTCATAAACTATTACCCTCCTTTGAGCAGTGTCCAGAGATGTTACTCCATTGATTAACAGCATGTCGGAAGAAATCCCATTAAATCCATAGGAACAATCCTTTCCCAGCCTGCAAAAGTGGCCCACATCAAGGTTTGTATTGTTTCTAGTAGGACCCAGAATCACATTTTACCGATGATGTGGGTCACTATGACATCATGTTGGGTTTGTTTTATTTTCCTTGGGCCCACTTTCACAGTGTAAATAGATCCTAACACAGGTAAACCATACGCATTTCCTGTGGCAGGTGGCAATGTACCAATTTATACCTTTGCACTGTAAATGGACCTAAACCTGTTTTTCATGATTAGCAAGCTTACCAAATTGTCATGGATGGCCTGGTTATAACAGATACATCATTTATTTAATTGTATGGTTGATATCATTAAACATTTTAAATAGGTCTAACATGCTTTTTAAAATGGTTATTAATGACAACAATATTTATATGATGCACACAGGGAATCTTATTCAAATCGGCATGCTTGTCAACCCTGCAAAAAATTCTGTCTTACATAATAATTATAAAAGAGAGGTCAACTCATCTACCTCCTTACATGTTGCTGGTCACCAATGATCACTGCCAACAGTCAGGCCCTATCCTGCAGCTTAAACAGCATTTGCAGTGACAAGAATATTTAAATATTTTTATTGCAAGTAGGGTTTTGTCATTTTCTCAACGATCTGACATTTTTAACACTTTCAGGTGCTAGTGTAATGAGCTCAAACATGAAACATCGTGACGTAATCGTAAGGTAAAACGGAACTGGTGCTCTCTGGAAGTGAACAAGCTACTACTTAAGTGATGTTACAAGTAGTAACACTGAACAAAAGCAAGTGTATTCAAATTGAACAGGCAGCAAACCAAAACTAAATAACTATGAAACATGAAAGTGAAGCACTTGTCTTTAGAAATATCTCAGATTGGCTTCACCAAAAGCATTTATTCCAACATATCTTGGACCAAATTAACTTAAATAAATTTTCCAATTAATCTCATTTCACTTATATTTTTACCGAGTATTAAGTCAAGGAAACCGGTGTATCTTTATTTACGGCGTAATTTATTTCAAAGTGAGCCAAAGAAGACCATTCACTTCAAACGTATGAATGTTGATTAGGATACTCACGGCTCCGCGTCCAGACTTTCCACAGGTGCCACATAGTTAGCCGGAATGTACCCCTGTTTGTTTACAGAGATTCCAGTGAGTGCCCGTGCTAACCACCATTCACCAGCACTTTTATCCAGAGCTTCGAGCTTGTCCCCGGCACTGAAACTCAAATCATCGTCAGTCCGAGCCGTATAGTCATATAATGCGATGTAGGTATAAATCTTGCGTTCCAGGGGCACTGCTGGTAATGCCCGAGTGGGTGCCTCCACATGAGGATTTGTAATTACTACAATTTCGCGCTTCTCACGCTCGACCTCGTCTTCGGTGGAAGCTGAAGTTTTCAGGCAGGGGAAAGCAGTCTGACGACACGAGGCGCACCATGCCCGTATGTCCATTCTGAATCCCAGTATAAATTATAGTAAGTTACACAGTGAAAAAACAACGGAAATGGAAAAAAAATCAATTACATCCATCGGCTGCGTGCTCACATTTTATCTAGTGTAGCGACTTTATGTATAGAGGCTGCGGCTCTTAATTGCAAGAATCTGTCCTGCCCATTCCTGAGACACTTGCTAAATCCATAATCTTGTGAGTAAGAAGTAGCTTTTCGTCAGCACCAGCTCACACCCTTGCCTGCTGTAAAGCAAAGGCTATATATTGCTCTTTGCGAGAAATTTTACTGTATTTCCTGGAGACTGCACTCCACACTCACCTGTGTACTCTGAACACAACCCGCCGAGCAAGACGGCGTTAACTGTTGCGATGCCTGCCTTGAAATACCTGTTTCACATTCCAGACATTTACATTAAACATAGTTAGATGAAATTCACTTGCAGTGGCGCATAAGTATGAGTTTTTAATTCACCCGAAGAACTTTAATAGCCTGACAGACTGCATAAAATTGAGATAGCGTTAGAGCAGTTCAAAATCCTGTAAGATTAAAATATTGTTATTTAATCACGACCTACAGGATCGCTAGTCCCAGATCTAACCTTGCTCATATTATATGGTTTAAACTGGTTCAAATTTGAAAAGTTCAAAGCGTAAGATTCAGTGGGAAATCTCAACGAAGTAAAATGTCAAAGTGGTTTCAAATTAGTTGCAGTCTATCCACTTTTGGATGGGTGATATTTTAAATAGATATTTGATAAATAAGAAAACAGGTTTGATGTACGCACACACCAGAATCAAAACGTGCTCTCCAGGACAGGCTTGTAGAAAAACTCGTGGCTACATTTTGAGCCAAATGTTAAAATTTAGGGCAAGCAAAACTTTTTCATTTGATATACTTTTCATAAAACATTTTATATACATGAGACATACCTTCCTTAAACCTCATAAAAGATGCATATCAGTATTATTGACAGTTTTTTTTTGCACAATATTGTTGATGAAATACCACTTATGTCCAATGAAGCTACCATAAGAATAACCCCCTCAGATACTTGTCTTGGAGAAAAATTTCAAACTCAGATGTAACCTTACAAGCATGTCAAGTGAAATGGGCAACTGAATGCATCTCTATAACATTATTTTTTAAAATGTGCTTAAAAAGTTATGTGATTGACTAAATTAGTGGATGGTATTGAACATCAGAGACAAAAAAAAGCATCCTGATTGGTAATGGAATAATTTCAGGATGGTAAAATGTAAAACAACAACTTGTATCTGATGGAAAACCCAGAAATTTGAATGGATGGCATGGGGTAAAGTATGTTGTTGAGTGTGACCAGTCCCACAAGTCAGTGCATAGCTATGATGCCAGGAAACTGGAATGGTGCACAATGTGACAAACATACAAAATGGGTGGGATCCAGGATTTTGATAAATGATTAACCAGAGTAAGGATTAAAGGTAAGCAAACTGAAGAAATTTAAGAAATGTAGCAGCTGGGAGATGAATATTTGGAAGGTTGTTTCAAAGGTCATAATTTAGTTCCATTACAGAGATCTACTCATTTGTATGCAATGGTGGCTCAGAAATCATTTGCCAGGACCCATAGGTGGGTTGTGGAAGTTGATGCAACTTTCCACAAATAGGTAATAAGATTAGATATTTTCAGAAATCTTGCCATTTATAATATTTCCACTGGCTTCAATGGAAAACTCTGCACCTGTTACATATGCTGCTATATGCTTATCTAGTTGTTCTAACATAGGAATACCTACAAAACCTTTGAACATGATTATACATATTCCAGGCTACTTTATAAGAATGGATACAGTTCCTCAAAATGTATTCAGTTAGAATTGCAAGCTCAGAAAATGGGACCCACTGTCACACACTACCGTAATAATATGTAACGTGAATTTGGCATTGACTGATACGGTGAAATATGCGCATCTGTGCAATACACTACGGTATTTTTACCCGGAAGTTACAACGATTACAGCATTTCCCAATTCAAATACCTCGCCCGTAGGTAATCTGTAAACGGGTTTCAAGACACCCGTCGACACTTATGCTAGGTGATACATACACGAAGCTGTTCCGTGGCGTTACTTGTTGACATTTCGAGTGACGGCTATCTCAAAACACTACTGAAACGGTGCTTTTCTGTGTATGTGGAGCCACCCCACGTGCTGTGGTACAGACGAATGTATTGGAGGTTGCGGGTACCCAGATTGTAGCGGTCCCTGTGACATTGCCATATACAGTCCTCTCACGACGTGCAAGTTGAAAATTATAACGTGTTAATCTTGCCGCTAAACAGACACAATGAGCGAGCATTTCTCTCTGTCAGACTGTGATGTTATTGGCTTTGATTTGGACCACACTCTATGTCGGTACCATTTAAAGGAAACCTCCAGGGTGAGTTTTGACAAGAATTTGTCGTTAGCCCTCTATTCCAGTTTTGCAGATAAAACACAGTTTAGCACTGATGGCTAGGTTTGAAGTCGTTAAGCATTTGATGCTACATCTGTGGAAACCATTTATTAAAATTCTGCTAATTCTTTGCCTAACTTGGAACGAGGTCGTGGTGTTATGGCTTCCCTTCTTTCATAACCATCACGGACTGTAGCTAATGCGTTACGCGATGCATGCAATGCAGAGATCATTATGGACAGCTAGCGTTGCAAAGGTTAGCTGGCGGGCTGTTGGGTGACGAAGGAGGCAACATGTTTCATTGCCGATGATATCTAGTGATAGGCCCCATTTGACTATTTGATGACTGGCTTGATACTCAAGCGAGAAATGTGTACTTCTACCATTTGAAATTACTCATAAATTTGAGCTATTTTCTGTGAAGGAATGCCAGTTTCATTTGTACTTCCTTGTTAACTGTAAATCTTAAACTAGCTTGGTAGGTAGAGACCATGTTAAAATTGGCAGGAGAGTATCACCTTTCCTGCATGAGAATAAGCATAGGCTGTTTAAATGAGTGTGAAAGGATAGCATAAGATGTGATGTCACGTTAACGTCCAATATGTCTATATTATATAAGACTGGCTTGCTGGCATCCTGACTAAACATCAGGTTAATTGGTTAAGCGTTATTTGGCCGATTTATATGTATTCTTGTGGCCTGATCGTTGTGCTATGTTGTGTCACTTTTAAGTCCTTATGCATGCTTAGCACTTACATTTTGTCACACGTCACCGGTGTCTTACATTGCAGCTCATCTATGAGAGTTTTGCCAGGTATTTGGTAGAATACAAGAATTATGACAAAGACCTGTTGACATTGACTCCTGCCACATGGGATTTCTGGTGAGTGAATTGTCTTGCTCCAGTATGTTATGTTCTTTGGTGGTTTATCCAATGAAAAACTGTAGTTGCAACACTCTCAGTAAGCAATGCATAAATCACCATATATCCTGGCCATATGGAGTTTTAGTCACAGACTATTCCCATATTACCATCTTGCCTGTACCAGCTGCAAAAATATGCAGTCTTCTGGAGCAGTGGTTGACGGTCTCATCTGGTGTACTGCTGGTTGAAAAGAAGTAGCTATCCCTGCTTTTCAAATAGCATGAATGGCTTTATGATAGGCTGGTTGACACCTTCTCAGATTAACAGAGGGTTGTGCAACCATACAACAACTTTACAAGTTGGAGTGAGTTTTCCAAATTAGGGAAACATGAAAAAAAAAATGATAGAAAAAGTCGGAGGGACATAGCTGTTGATAGAAATGACTTCACACTGTATCTCACTGAGTACTTGAGTACTTGACTTTGATGCATTGTATCTCTTTAAGGTGACTTATCATTTGAATCCTTATCACACATCAGCTGATATTGAAAGGCAAGGAGATGTACATGCACATATTTACAGTTAAACAGGGGAGTGAGTAGGTGACTGGGTTGAGAATTCAGCCCCAGCCTCTGGAGCTAACCTTACTCTTTAATACAACTGCTGTGTGGTACATGTTTGGATCATTTTATAATCACATTCATTTTTAATCCAAGTTAGTGATCATGCTGTTTGGAAGGCAGAAATTACATTCTCTTAGGAAAATATAATATGTCAATGAAATTAATGCTGCAATTAATATTAATAATAATACTGTTTGTTATTGATATTTTAGTTTTAAGGGGTTGGTGGTTGACTTGGAAGATGGAAACTTGATTAAACTGGCTGAAGATGGAACTGTTCTAAGGTATTTTTACTGGAAGCATTGACAAGCTGAAAGCTTATATTCATGTTGTCACTCATGTGTCTAGTTAGCTGATTGTTCCTAAGGGAAAGGTATCAAGAATCTGGTAAAATCATACTTGTCAGGCAACAGTATTTGTTCTCAAACATTTTCCTGAAATGTTTGGTATAGTTTTTCAATTTGCATCTTAGATTCTCACCCGAAAACTCATTTAATTTAGCCAGCTTCCACATTCATTCATATTTTTCAGTGTGTACCAGCCAACTAATTTTAGGTTGTTTAGGTATTGAGGATTTGAGTTCATCATGTTAATATTTTCTTTAAAACTAATTTATTTAGTTTGTGAAAACTCATTAGGCTTAGACATTGAAACAACTGTAACATTTAAATAAATGGATCATAGACACATGGTTCCAAAATATCTCACAGTTGCATAGTCTGTAAAGCCTGTCAGCTAGCTCCTGCAGGCTACTTCAGCTCTGCTGGCCTGAGGATTGGTCGATCTGCTTGCCTGTTACAATGGTAATGTATATATTACTTAGCTACCATTGAAGATTGGTTTCATTTATTATCCTTTGCATGGTTTTGTTCCTGGCTATCAATTTAGCAAGCAGGAACAGAAAACATGCTTTACAAGCCCCATTATATTGTATACTCATTGGTGAAATGACAGTAGACTTTTGGATTGATCCATCAAAGCTTTCAAGAATCAGCAAACAATGGAAACTTCTCAGTTAGTGGAATCCCTGGTGAGGGTAAAGTGACTAGGCCTACACCACCCTTGTCCCTGTATCCATAAAAGGCTGACATTGAAAGCCAAATCTTTATTCTGTAAGGGACAAATGGAAATTGAAAGATGGAATACAGCTATAAATGAATGTATATATCTAGTTATATTGGTTATATCCAGTTTGTACTTGGGTATTCTGGTCATACAGCTGGCATCTTTATCTTGTCATATTTTGTAATGGTGTAAGATGTGAGTCTGAGTTTGAGGGGAAATTAGCGTTACCCCATTTTACAAACTCTAGAGTTCCCTCACCGGTTATTTACTCCTCCGTTAAAAAATAGAGGTTAATCCTGTTCAGATAATATATACATATATTATTTGCCAAGCCATATCTCCAAGACATAATTTCTGGTTCCTTATTCTTATGTATTTCCTGTTTTTCAGTTCCATCTTCAACTATATCTCACTACAACATCATAGATAATGGATATGATGAATATGATGACTATAGCAAGGTTGTCACACCCTTAGTACACAGCAAATAGGTGAAAGACAACAAGGAACTTACTGCAGAATGTTGTGGCTTATCAATACAACTTGTTTCATTAATCATGTGACTGTTTTACAGGTTATTCATTTACCTTTGTTTACAGTATAATGTGTTTAATTTTCATGCCAATGTGTACTTTTATGCTTCAGTTTTATGTAAAATCAGTTGAGTGTGTTTTAGTATGAACAAATATCAGCTGTTATTGATGAAATAAAATGAAGATGTTTTATTAGAAACAGTTACATCCGACATTGGTTGTGGGCATATTATCTCTGTTTATATTTGCCTTGGAGAAAATATTAACTATATTTTATGTAGTGCCTGAGACTTGATTCTTTTAATGCCTTTAGTGTAGACAGCTTTCATAAATTTCAGCAGTTACTGAATTTATATGCTCAACCATTTTAACAAAGCAATTCATAAGTGTCTTGCTCAACAGTACATCAGCAGTATACAATCATTTGGCCACAGTTTCTGTGCCCTAATTACATGTGCAATTGTTGCTGTTTAAAACACTGTTTAGAGCAACCCATGGGACAAAGGAGCTCAGCACAGAAGATATTATCAAACATTATGGTCCGAAGAGGGAATGGAAATATTTCAATAGCCTCAATACCTCATACACAAGATCAGGTATTGTTTTCCCTGAGTTTTCAATGAGCCTGTGTTTAATCAAAGTGTACTTTCTTAATCTTATGTAAGCTGTTTGTATTTTCAACCTGTTGACATAAACCTATGAATAAAACAAGAAAATATTATTTTTATATGTACATCTTGTTCAAAGTTGAAAATAAAACCAGTCGTCACTTTTTTGCCATGTTCAAAAATGATTAACTAAGATTTCTCAACCAGTTGGCCTGATTTAAATGTACAATTAACACATTTTTTCCTAGAGCTGTATCGCTTTACTTTCCTGAAGATAAATATTTATTTTTTATATGCATATGTATAATTTGAATTATTTGAAAAGTATTTTATAAATGACTAATGAGCCCATTAATTATGTAGTTTATAAAGCATGCTCTAAACACAGGCCTTATTTTTGAACTTCTGTGCCACGCAACATAAACATTTAAAATGTAGGGGAGACACAATACATTTCTACTGTTTTGCTGAATAACTGTGATCTGTCGATTGGATGCTACAGCCAATGAATAGCAAATATCAGAATAAATAAATGTTAAAAACTGATATGCTTGAATTACCTTTCCTATTGCACGTATAAGCACTGATTTAAGTCAAGTGCCTGTCCTTTAAATCACATGCATATGAAAAGTTGTTGTCTTGGAATTAAATTGTTTTGACTAATGTGTCTTGTTCTGTGCTTCTTCAGCAAAATACTATTTTTATGACAACTATTTTGACCTACCTGGAGCTCTTCTTTGTGCGAGGGTTGTGGATATGCTGCACAAGGTAATATGTTTTGTTGCAGGATATTTCTGAATGATCCTTTTGTCTTGTTTATATTTATAATGACTGTAAGGCCATAGTCTAGACTTAAACTGATACCTGACCGACTGGTTGCGAAACCACTTGTTGTCTCGTAGTTGGCCATAGCATTGTCCAGGGTGACAGGCTTCTTGTAAACAGAATATTTCCAAGGTAAATGCTCATTAGCTACTCCTCTGGTCACTGGAACACCTTACCTGTACCAGCTGCTAGTGTGCTGCAGACCTCAGGTGTCTTCACAGTGTGGAATGGAGCTTGCAGCACCATCTTGGAGACAGAGCAGTGGTGTGCTCACACTGTATTGCCAGAGTCAAAATGGTTAGAAAAGGGAACCTCAACAAAAAGGTTTGGTTCATGACCAACGTATTTGTAGTTTGCTTCTTAATTAACAATGAAACTTATTGTTGTCATCAGTCAAGATAGTATGACAATAAATTAGTTAACCTGTTTATACAACAGTGGAACAATGATAAATAAAATGTAATAACAGAGCATTTTACAATTATTTTGTGTTGAATTGGGGAATTTGGCAAACTTATGTGCCTGTGACCTCAGTGATGTGATTCCCCATTGCAACTTTTTTAATGTGATCTTGTTGAGTTGCATGCAAGAGGTGACCCTGATGTTGCTGCCTATTACTTCTCTGAGATGGCTGCCTCAGTCCTCGCTTAGGGTGTGTTTGAAATTTTCTCTGATTACACTCTCTTTCTCTGAGTAAATTAAATGAAACCTTCTTAAAAATTGTTTATTAAACAGCCCTTGTTGACCATTTGTGATGAATCAAAGAATAATGAAATCCAATGGAAAAAAGAGAAAACCTTTGGGATGTTGAACATAAAGGATGAAACCTTTTTTTAAATTAATCATGTTTCTCATTTGTTTGTCATTTATTTTTGGGTAACAGCGTGGCAATGAAGTGAACTCAGATTTTTGGAAAGACATGCTTGCTGCCATAGACCACAATTACAATACATCAGCCTTTAAAGGTAAGATAGTATTGTTTCCTTCTGAAATGGAAGCTTGCTACTCATATGAAACTGTCCTTGTACTATGCACTTTTGCAAGAATGAGTCATTTATGAGGATCCTTATCGAGGGTATACCAATAAAATAACACAAGACTGTAATTGCATTTGATTTTAGTATGACTCATAAGAGGGGTGGATTTGATGGATGGACAGTGTCTGAGTCATGTTTTCCAGTTCTACCTGTTCCACAGTTGTAGTTTGGTATCAGTTAATGGTCCTTTAACTCACTAATATAACTGGTATATCTGATTAACTTAATGAATCCTAGAAAACGGAATAATTCTTTCCTGAGCTTTTACTGATTGTGAATGAAAAGTGACTTATTTTTTTTCCATTTTTACTTTGATATTGAAATTAGATGTATAGCAGCCTTTTATCTGTGTATCCATCCTCAGCATACCTCTTACAGTGTTGATCCTAGTAATCCACATATCCTGTAAATGTGGCATGAGAAAGACTCTGTATATATGTAATACGGTAAATAATTCTGCCAGTAGTGTAAAAAATGCTGTCTGGTTTTATAAATATTCTCCCATGCCTAAATTACAGGTTGTATGTTATCGTGCCCTAATTTGTTGCAGGATTTGCCATTTTCATTGCACTTCACCTGACCTTGTATTAATATTTTCTAAAATATTCTGTCTAGTGAATGTAATTATAGACATATTTGCAACTTCTTTCTTGAGGAAGCTCTCAACATACTGTAATTGTATGAGTAGTATCTATGTTATCATTGTAAAACCCCTTTACTGTCAATTGCAATAATTGCATTTTTTCTTGATGTTTTTAAAGCTGGTTCTAGGAATGCAAGTTTCTCTGCAGTTATTAACTTGCTAATGTAGAAATTACTTTGAGGAATGCAAGTGATTGTAATTGTATTAAGATCCCAAAAACCCACACAAAAACTTCAAAACTAAGACATATTTCTTTATTTTGGTCAATATGTTGTACAGAGCATAATGCATCTTGAGGGATATAACAATGCTGTTGACATTAATTTCTGATTTGAATGGCCAATTCTGATCCTGCATTTTGTATTTTTCAAGTCACTTATTCCATGTTCCAAGTATATTCTTTTTCAAGAAAGTGAGATTCAACCTTGTGTACAAAAAAAACAAGCATGATTTTTTTCCTTACTGATTATTCAATATACTGCATATGTTAGAGACACCATTTTTCAAAGACAGACTTTAACACAAAAATGTAGCTGCTGTAAACATTACAAGCAGTGAAAGCACCATGTTGTATGTTTGAAAAACTTTTATTTCTTCATTTCTTGGACTCTTCTTAACTTAATATTCACACAGAGATACACAGCAAGGAGAATGGTGGTTTTGAGTAACAACTTCTGTCTCAAATCCTTTTACACCTTGTAAACCTAGTCTTATCCATTTATGAAATGATTTCCTTCTGGCCAACAACCATTGTTTGTATATTCAGTTAAGACGATTCCAAGGAATACTAGATTTGTTGGCTATTATTTTCTTAATTCTCTAAAAAAATAATAACCTACTGTCTATGGTGGCAGGGTAGTAAAACAGGGATTTACAGGGTTCGTGGATTTAGAAGTACTGAGGTGGTTTGGAGACGCGCGTATCACGTTGAGGCAATCAGGAAGCCAGAGAAGGAGCAGTGGACATTATCAGCAGCAAAGATGCCGTTGGCTTCTTCATCAGGGACCTGAATATAAACTGTATCGTGCTCATGCAACTGAAGAACAGCACTGCCAGACATCTGGTCCAGGAAACCTTTGTTGTACTCATCATAGGAGAATACAACTGGTTCCCCATTCTTAAACATTGCCACCAAGGCATTAGCCCCATTAACATGCATATGGAAGGCAAAGTAGTAGACTCCTGGGATTTGGCATGTGAATATTCCACTGGAGGGATCATAGTGGTGCTCTCCATTGTACAATATCTGGTCAAAGCGGATAGGTTCTCCTGATGGAGGGTATGCCCTAGTCAGCACAGCACTGAAGGCAGACACGTGGGCCTTCGCATAAGTAGGCATCATTATCTCATGTGATTTAACATGTGGCTCGTGATGTTTCTGATAAACAACCTCACCGGGAGGACCTGGTGGGCCAGGAGGTCCAACTGGCCCTGGCAGACCATTCTGTCCTCTAGCCCCTGGGATTCCAGGAGGACCCTGAGGGCCGGAAATTCCTTTAGATGTCATTCCTGGAGTGCCAGGAGGCCCAGGAAGACCTGGGTGGCCTTTAGCACCTGGCAGACCTGCAGGACCTGCTGGCCCAACAGGTCCTCTTGGTCCAGCAACTCCATTGTCTCCTCTTTGCCCTGGGTCTCCTGGGCGCCCTTGAACACCTTTATGCCCCATAGGTCCAGAACCACCTGGAATACCAGGTTCACCTGGATGACCTGCCTCACCTTTGATACCCTGAGGTCCAGGTGCTCCCCTGGGACCAACTGCGCCTACTGCCCCTGGAATGCCAGATTTTCCTGAAAACCCTTGTGGTCCCTGATCACCCTTACTGCCCGTAGGTCCATATGGTCCCATTGGCCCCATTTCACCTTTTGGCCCATGCAATCCTGGCTCACCCTGGAACCCTCTTGCACCCTGAGGGCCAGCGGGGCCCACAGGCCCAACAGGCCCAACAGCCCCAGTGTGCCCCATTGGCCCTGGCTCACCTTTCTGACCAGTAGTACCTGAAGTGCCAGGAGCTCCTCTTTCTCCTGGAATTCCAGGTGTACCTGGTTTTCCCACACCTGGTAGACCAGGAGCTCCTGGCACTCCAGCTGGTCCTGGGGGACCTTTAGCTCCCATACCTCCAGGTGCACCTGGAGCACCATTGGCACCTGGTTTTCCAGTCACTCCTATCCCTGGAGCTCCGGGAGGGCCTTTTTGCCCTGGCATTCCCATGGCTCCTGGAGCCCCATCACGTCCTGGCATACCTGCCTTCCCAGGCTCCCCAGGGTATCCAGGTGCACCTGATTTCCCAATTCCTGGTTGCCCAGGCGCCCCAGCAGGTCCCATTGGACCCATTTGGCCTCTCGCACCTGGTGTTCCAGGGATACCATGTCCAGCCTCTCCCTTTAGTCCTGGCTGTCCAGGAATACCAGGGTGTCCCTTCAGGCCTGGCTCCCCTCTAGGCCCCATTGCCCCAGGCTGGCCATGTGGTCCAGGTTTACCTGGAGCTGAGTGGCCAGCTGGTCCAGGGCTCCCAGCAGGCCCAGGCAGCCCCCTTGGTCCCTGAGGACCAGGTGTACCTGGCTCTCCCTTGTGTCCAGGTATGCCCATGGCGCCCGATTTTCCAGGTGCACCAGGGGTACCTGGCTTACCAGCTGATGAGTAACCAGCAGGTCCAGGTGGTCCTGGTGGGCCTTTTGGTCCTGGTGATCCATAGCCACCCTTTCCTGGTGGCCCAGGAGGACCAGGGGGTCCAGGTTGTCCTGGTTCACCTGGGGGACCTTGTGGCCCTGGTGATTTCACAGCTGTAAGAAAAAGACAGGTAACCTTTGTTAACATGATGGTGGTAACACTTTGTGTTCACCACAATTGTAGTTCGGATGACTTTTTAAATGTGTGATTTGGGAAGAAGATTAACATTTGGGAAAAAAAAATTCAGGTTCAGTGAAATTCATTAATTAATCCATAATATACTCTGCTGTAAAGGGAGTGTAGTGTAATTTTCTATTATTTATAATTTGGCTTTCAGGGCTAGTCAAATTGATTTTCATTTATATCCTTTAACCTACTTGTGGGCCATTGTCAATTCATCAGTGTCACTACAAATTAATGTGACTTGAATGTTATTTTGAAATAGTTCAAAGTGATTTTGGGGAGGGAGAATGCCATGGGTTTTATCTAAAGAATAAAGGCCTCGGTTTTGTTGGGTCAGTGAAGCTTTACTAGAGAAGTAAGTGGGTATGATATTTGGACAAAGCTTTTAACTGATGTGTCTCGGTTATGGGAAAACACACAAATTAAACATTGTTACATATTGTAGTATTAGCACTACATTAGCTCCATTATTTACCATTTTTGAAATATTTACCCATTTGTGTATAATTGATTTGGTAGTTATAATATCCCAGTTTTTATACAGCAGTCTTAATTTATTAATCAGAACTTTGCTGAAGTCACTAGATATATTTGTGGGGTGCAACTTGGTTTAAATGGAAGCAGAAAATATTCAGTAATTCAATGTAATTTTCAATTTCATGTTGAAAGTTTAATTTGGTAATTCAGGGACTAAACCTTCGATCTTTTGTCCTTCATTTGCGCAGAAATATTGACTGAAAGCATACATGTTCACAGCATCTTTCTATATTGGTTTATTGTAGATCAGGGCTGCTCATCTCCAGGTCCAAAGGGCCACAGGTGTTTGCTTCAACTACACACCATGCTACCTGATTTCACTTATTACTTTACTTGGTGTAGGCAGTGAATTAATTAGTGAAACACTGTAGCCCTTAGGACCTGGAGTGGAGTGGAGGAGCTTTGCTGTAGATTAAATGAGGATCATTGCATGTTAGCAGCAGACAGCATTTTGCTGTTGCAATTATCTGGGACTGTTGTCTGCAACTGTCCCATGATAATTGTGTCACATGAATGACACATTTTTCTGGTAAAATAACAATTACAGTTAATACAGTGTGTTTGTGTGTGTGTACAGGCATTCAGATTCTGTTGGCGTAGACATGTATGCAAAGCAATCCAATTTTTAAGTGGTACTTTTGGCACATCTTCAGTGTTGTAGAGTAATCAGTATAGATTCAGATAGAATAATGAGGTTACATTACTAATTACTAGGTTAAATTAGTATCTTATAGCAGGTGTTGTGCGAGGCATTACAGTGTTTTTCTAATACTTCAACCTATTAGTCTCATTAGTGATGTATATATGACTTTATATGATGCAAGTTGAGAGAGCCTGTGCCTGTGGACGTGTTTGTTTGTAATTCGGTTGAAGTGCTTTTTGTAAACAAATCTTGATCTCCTTACTTACTTACATGTAAAAGGAAAGGAGATGAAAGGCTCAAAATGTCTCACATATTTAAAAAATAAATACAGATAAATATAATTGAGCATATTCATTAAATATAGAACAGTAGATTACATGGGCATGTTTGGATTGTCTTATTTAGTAAATTGTAAACAGCTGCTGTAATAATGCATGCTGTGCTGGTGCTGAGAGGGTTAAAACAATTAACACCCACCAGCTGTCACATCAATTGACTCCTGCTTGTCAAGAGTCCCTTGTAAATGTATATAAAACAGTTCTACACTAGCTCTGTTTGTTTAGTAGTCATGACTTCATAACTGTTGATGATTGAAAACAAGCCATTTCATTGGAGTATACATTTGATGCTCCCTATACTTGTTTTCACTTTCTGTTTTTTCCCTTCTGATCTCTGCATTGATGTGTTTGGGGAAAATCAATGGCTGGTGATCAGAACACAGCTGGAAAAATAGGATAAATAATATAATTGTTTTATAATACATGTAAGCAATCTATTTTAAAAATAAATAATTGAATGATTCATGCAAATACAGTTAAAAATGCTGTTAGATATTCTTCAATCCAACAAATATTGATAACTCTGCTTTTAGAAAACCGACTAGCAAATGGCTGTCAGGAACACTGATGTCCTGAAGGCAGAAAAACAAACATGTGACCGACCCTGGATGGAGTTGTGTCACAACCCTTAGTCTCCCCCTACTGTCTCTCTCCCTCTTGGTTGCTGACCTCTACACTCTGATCCAGGCTAAACTAGTCCACCCACCATGTCAAACTAAGTGTTTCTGTAAAAAACTTTTACTTTAAAGCACTTGTAACTCGTGCAAAGTCAGTGCTTTGCGCTTCACCCGTTTACTCATTCTGTCAGGCTCTTTACTCATATTGCTCGTGAATCTCTTTCAGTGCTGTGGGCAGACCAGCAGTGTTGCTAATAAGGATACTTTCACCACGTTCTCAGCTCTGTTCAGTCAGGAATGAGGGCTGAATTGTGTTGTTGTGCTCACAGAGAGTCAGATGGCTGCTGACACAAATGTTGTGTTTATTGATTTTATACAAAGTAAGCATATTGGCTGAAGGAAATTCCTGAGCCTGTGGGATTGTACACAGCAGCTCCCATGCTCCTATGAACAGCTTTCATGATTATTTTTGGGATTTTGGCCCAGTTTCAGGGGGATAATTCAGGTAAGCCCGATTTGCCTGGAGATTGTTTCCTTAAGCACTGTTTTTCCAATTTCATGTTTAAAAATTACAGTACATACAGTATAAAAAGTTAAAAGTATGTAAATTTGTTTTTTTTGGGGATTCCCTGCTTTAAGTAAAGACCTTTAAGTAAAGCTAGAGTAGAGTAAATCTCTTCATGTGACAGCAGGGAGGTAATTACAATGTTCAAGCTTCTCTATGTTTAGCACCAAAAAGAAGTCTGATAAACAAAAAAGAAAATACAGCTATGTGGCAGGTTTGTAGTGTTGGAGCTTGGTCCGGTGCCACTGGTCAGGAAATCTAAGGACACAATGCACTGATTCCAGATAGCAGCCATCATTCCTGTGTCTTTGTGGTGACAACCTCAGACCCTAGTCAGTCCTCTCTCAGAGCTGTGGAATATAGGCTTAAATTAGTAAAGGCAAAAAAGCGATATTTTTGGCACCATCCAAGATCCATAATCACCTTAACTTTCTCCACTCATGTGTTTTTGTTGTTTGTTGTTTCGCTACTTGTGGGTTTCAAATGAGTTTTTCCTCATTCAATTTGTCTGTCTTTTTTCACCATGTGAAAGATTAAGAATAACTGCAGTGGAGTTTGAACTTAACTTGATGCAGTGAATTTGTGCTTTGTTATTTTCACCCAAAACATTTGTATTTTTTGTTAGATCAAATTAATGATATGTAGGCATTTAGACTATCCAATTCTTTGTCCCATAAATTGGTGTTTGATTGGTAATGATGTAATATTTTTATGCAATATTATGAAAGTATAAGAAAGATCCAGATAAAACAATTGAGGTGTTGCATTTTTTACAATGTTTTTTGGACACTCTGGGTCCGATTTTGCCATTTGAAATAAATAAGCAAAACCTTGGTGTTGTAATTCAGTATTTATAAAAATCAAATGTCTGCAGAAAAAACGCATTTACATACTATAGACTACTGTGCTTGTTCCTCTCATGCAAGCTGTATTCAGTACACATGACAGCTAAAGTATATGGAAACCCTTCATCAAGTGTCTTGGTGCTTTGCATGAGACCAGAGCAGAAGCAAAGCTGTTGTTGTGAAGCCACAAACAAGCAGGTTCCAGAGGAACTGAGCGTGTGCACTCTGACTGTGAGGCTCCACAGCCAGTTCAGCCCACTGACCACAGAGGTGTTATTGCTAACCATGGTCACTGGAGGCAGAGCTCACATCTGAACCCTTGTAAACACTTGTCCATTTACTGTCACCACTTGCTGAGTTGCTCTTGGCCAAGGTGAAGGATTTTGTTTATCAATCACATTCTCGTCCTCTTCCTCACACTAATTTTACCATCACATCATTGTGATTTCTTAGTCTAACTTTTCCCTTTTTTCAATAAATATGACTGCAGCATTTAATTTGGGTTCAATGGTAGATATTAATGGTTAATGGACTGAACCTATTCTCTTTAGGTGCCTACTAAATTCCCAGGTGGTGTGCTAATACTATCGTAATTCAGTAAATGTTCACATGCAAATGTACAATATATAAAAATGTAAGCTCTTTAAACCACCCTGGAGAAATGCTTGCATGTATGTTCAATACTTATATCCCATTAATTTTTAGTACGTAAAGAATATACATTAATTCAAGTTATACAGGTTATAATTTGTTTTTCTAATTTTAGCTTTTTAGCATCGACACATCTCACTTTGGATAGACTGTGGAAAAATACATGATTTTTCAATCTGAATAATGTAGGGTTGCTTTTAATGACGTGATGTAGTTTTTCCTGAAATACACAGTGGTGTGTTTGGGTGTGCCTAGCATGGGGTGGTAACATCTGTTTTGGAGATTTATCAAAACCAAGCTACCATACAGTAAATGACCCTGGGCCGGGCTCTGTGGATGGCACAGAATCTGCATAACCATAGAAAACCTGCATGAATGTATCCAAGTTCAACCCACAGCAGTGAAATATTCCCTCCCTGATCAGTAAATAAGGAGGATGTTCTTTTCCTGGGACCTTCCTACACTCATGATGATGTACAGGTCATTGTCATGTATTTCAGTCCATGTTCATGTAAAGGTTTAGATATGTTTCACAAGGCAGTGGTGGCATCAGCACCTGTGATGTCCTCATATAGAAGTGCAGACCCCTAAGACTGTCTATCACTATGAAAGAGATAACTACATGCTGCCAAAGGCTGTTTGAGCATAATGATTTAATGGTATGGTCCTCAACACACTGACAATGTCAGTACAGTGGTGCAAGGAGAGTCTAGTACCGTTACCCTTAACCTTTGGTCTGTATGAAAGCAGTAGAATTTAACTCACTGACAGGCTGAACAACTTTTGGGTGTCATAGGCAGTCCTACAAACTTGTGTATTTATGTTGAAAGTGAAAGCCATATTGCCTCTTGAACACATTCTGCTAGATTAAGTAAACCTACTGGAAGATTTCAAACATGCATCTCAGTACACAAATTATATCATCTATCTTCTCCAAAAATGATCTAATGATCAAAAAAAAAATTAAAATGTTTGAATTAACATTTAAGAATCAAGAATTGACTATGTATCCAATGTTGAAGAATGACTAGACTTTACAATTTGTGCTGTACTTTTAAGAATATGATCCAGAACAAATGTAAAAATAGAACTGAGCTAGGTTTACCTAAAAACTATTGCTATGCCAGATATTATTACAATGCATCATTGACCTTTTTAAGAGCTATGCCAGATTTTGAGTAGCATGTTTCACACTGAGAAGAGTAGAGTCAGTGCAGTATGGAACACTGAGAAACTGTCAAACACACCCCCAGTGACTATCCAAAGCATATAGAACCACCTATATAAATATAACACCACCAATGTATGGAATGGTTTGAAGTACTTTAGTTTCAAAGTGCATTGGATCAACCAGAAGTTTCACTCAGACAGTCATGACATAGGAAGCTCTTGTGAGTCACATACCTCTTCTTCTGAAAGTGCTATGATTTCTGCCTCTGCTCCTGCCTAGCATAGCCTCAGCACTGACTTTTGTCATTGTGAAGTTTGCTTAGCTAATGTGCTGGCCTGCTCTGTCATCCACAATTCAATGCTGTTAAACCAGGGACAATGTTATGTCCTCTTGCATATCTAGTTCATATGCACTTTTTTAAACCTTAGCAAAATTTTGCAAGACAGACACAGCATTAAGCATTAAGAGGGAAGATGGTACACACTTACGTTGGGCCTTTACAGGATAAGGCTGCTTGGTGACCTTCCTGGCGAAATATCTCTCATGTCCCTCGGCCAAGGCCAGAAGGAGAAGAAGAACACTTGTTATGCGTAAGTCCATCCTCTGAAGCTAAATCTGAAAGAGAAGAGAATGCTGTTGGTCAACTTCTACAATTCATTTGCACTCGTACTACAGTCCTGAAAAGTAAACAGTTTTAAAAAACCATGCAACAGACAAACTGTAAAATCAGTACACAAGTGAACTGCAACAGTTCGATTTGAAAGCTCTTAAAAAGCTGCTTTTAACATCCGGGACCCCTGTGCATCACTGTGAGTATTTCAGGGTCCTGAAGTCACATCCCATCTCAAAGTGAGCTCTCCCATTGTCCTGGCCTCAAAGTCCCATTTTGGCATGTGGCACCACCACAGCACATAGCGCACTGCCCTATGGGAAATGCCAGCCACGTGGCCTAGTGATGGAGTAATACCACCAACATGCAGACAAAACTAGAAAAGGGCACACGTACCAGCATGCTTTAGCTCCAAAAAACAGAGGACTTCAGTGTGCCTGTCCCTTGCCGGTGCTGTATATCCCTATGATCCAGAGACCGTCCAAGGAGCTGCTGCTGTGCAGTGCAGCACAGTAAAGCGGGTATTTATACTATGTCTACCCCTCGCATCACTGAAAATCTGCCCACTATAAAAGCACCTCCCTCCAGTGATGCAAGCTTCAATTAGAGGCGCAATCTGCCCCGTGGAGGCATGTCAGATCAGCATGCTAGTTTTAAATGTTTAGACTCCTAAAAAGCTCCTAAACTAGATATGCCACAAAAAGGGATGGTCTCTCTTCTGAAAGAAAACAAAAACAAACTTAATTATTTTATTTTTGACTATTTAACTGTTTTTTTTCTTCTCTGTCTCAAACATGTCTCAAACACAGCCATACAGACACACACTTGTGTATGTTTTCTGTTTTATGTAAAAAATGGTTGTACCATTGAAATGTTAAAGAAAGGGTTTTTTTTTAGTATTGACATACAATTTCAAAGTTTTAGCAATTGTTTAAATATGGGTTACATTGATGAAATGAAATCATGAAGGCTATAGTGAATTGTACAGCTTTGGTGTGCCACAGACTGGAAGCTCAAGGGAGAAAATGGACTGCACCCCTCAATTACAAAACAAAAAAAAAAAAAATGCATCTTTCAGGTTTATCACAGCTTGAAGCTTTAACTTCATAGCATACTCATGTATCCAACTGACTGGATATATAGCTATGCATTAGACAGAATGTTAGCATTCAATATCAGTAAAGCTGTGAGAGAAAATGAGCTGTGTGGTTTTAGCTGTATGCACCATTATGGACGCACTAAGTGTTTTTAGTGTACACATTTGTTTGGTCAGACTGCGATGAAGATGATACTGGAAAAGGGAGGATGTTTTCTCCACCTGTGATCTCTTTTAAAATACATTTCTGGTACTAGTCTAGACCTTCAGCGTTTGTTTTGGAATATAGACACCTAAACAGAAATTCCATTACAGACATTTGTTAAACGTTCTTATCCAGAGCGACGTATCCAGAGCAAAGTGAATAAGAATGGTACAAAAAAGACATGTAATTTAGAATAAAGTTTAGGGAAAAGAGTTTCATCCCACCCTTTGGTGTTTGTGGGAAACAATTAAGTTGAGGTCTTCCTCTGTTATAAGAAAATATACTTATACCAAAATCAAGGATGTACTTCTAATTAGTCAGCTTGCCTTAAAAACATGGATTTATACTTTATTTTTCATTTTTGTTTGTGTGTTTTCTTTCTTATTAAACTATAAAGGTCATACAGCAGAGTTATTTTTCAGTATTGCCTATCCAAAACCATTTGCACAGCATTCCATGTGAAGTTGTAATTTTGTCAGTACTTTCATCTGTGATATTTGAGTATTACACTAGATGGCAGTGTGGAGAGTTTTTTGTTCCTTTGCTAAAAACTGGCGGCCCTGGTTTCTACCATGCCTCTGTGGTCCCGGTTTTGTGTTATTTTTGGAGTGAGATGGCTGAAAATGAGAGATCTAACATTTATTTTAGCAGTTACAGCCTGTGTAATAGGGTGGTACTTCCTAAATCAGTTACTGTTTGCGTTATTATCCTGTGATCTCTACCTTACTGTGATTGTCCTGAGATACCTCCTTAGCTTTGTCAATGCCAAGAAGCATGAAAATGTACACACCCAAATAACCATATGGTCTCTAACACTGCAAAGGAACATCTACAGATAGCCTCTTAAATCAAGTGCATGGTAATTTATAAGGGCTATATTTGTTCCCAAGCCATTTCCTTCTCTATTTATTCTTATTGATTACAGATTGTTTTTATTGGGAGCATATATGCAATGTGGAGGTCCCTCTCACAGAGGCAATTGAAAAGCATTGTTAACTTGCTGTTTTGCTTTAACAATGACTTAATGAATAATATGCTTATCAATCAAGATTCTGCTTCCAGAACCATCCAGACAACACTGGGAAAATCAGCTGATTAATGTTTTATGGGCCATGGTTGCCATTGTGCGTGAAATACAGAAATCATTTGAATGTGATTCAGTTGTGCTAAATACTGTTCAATCTTTACGCTTTAAACTCATTAGGCTTGCATTGACCAAATTCTTTGCTGAAGAGAAGTTGTGAAATTATGGATCTCAGATTAATTCATCCAGTCATAAATGTTGTCTGTGACAGACTACGCTAGAAGGTGTCGTTTTTTAGCAGGTATTTCCAAAATTGGTGGTCTTTTCTTGGTCCAGCTGCCACTGACGAGTATTTGGCGGTTCCAAGCCTATATGACAACTTCATATAAACCTCTGTCTGAGGAGTTAATTTCATAGCAAAATTCTGTTGAGATCCTACTGATTAATCAATTTGTATGAGCAGGGAAATGTTTTCATTTTTTACTATATTAAATAAATGATGGCGTGCATTTGTTTGTTGAGTAAAGTAAGGAAGAGGACTTTAATGTTCCTTGATACTTGCCATTTTGACAGTACTAAATGTGACGTTTTTGTTTTTCAACAACTGCGTTCCTTAATTACTGTCTGTTTCCTGTTCAGTTTTGGTTGCCATAATATAACGTATATAACCACATCTAAAAAATACTATTGAACAAATTTGTTAGCCAAAATTAAGTGAAATTAAGAAATAATAGTAAGTTATCATGCTTTTTTAGTTGTAATTCCTTATCATTACAAAACTTGGCAAAACACTAGGCAAAAGACTGAATATCATTTTGGATATTATACATTATGATAAGACTGGCTTTATATGCAGTTAGCGTCTGACAACATTGATCTTATTTTGGGTGTTATATGTGCTGCCCCCTTGAAAACATTTGTGTCCTGTACATGGCTTGTAAATGCTAAGCCCTTAATTGGAATGCAGGTGTCTGTAGACTGTCTTGAAATCTGCATGAAATGCTAGGTTTGTCCTTTAATCAAACAATGGATAATCCTTTCAGTGCTGCATTATATTGTAATTGTAATCACTGTATATAGACATGTTAAACCAGGTCCCCACACAGTCCTTTTTTATCCTATTGCATCATGATTTTTTGCCCTTTCTGAATATATATTAGATGATTTACATTACAGGTTCCATCCATTGGTTGGGTTTGTGTAGATTATGCCTCATGCGTATATGGTACCTGAAAACTTCAGTGTTTTTTTTTTTTTTTTTTTTTTGACAATTTCACTGCTTTTTATTGGTCACAAAAATGTCCAGAAAAAAACCATCCTGGACAAACCCCCATGTTGCAAAATGACAGAGTTAGTGATGAAGTGAATACTTTAGAGGCTTCACAGTCTGCAATACTTCTGTCTTATTTTCATTACAAATCCTGCCAAGGGTTTCTGTTGTTTTCCTCTCAAGGTTGTTCAGTGTTTGATTGATGATGCACCACTGTCTAAAAATACTGCTGAATTTAAATGCAAACAAGTGGCTTGATGTTCAGCACCCAGAGTGGGCTAGAGGAAAATAATGTTACTCAGCTCCAGATAGCTGTTTGTTTTCAGCAGTTGTTTTGCTTGGTTGTTTTCAGCTCATATTTCATTATTTTCACACTTTCGCTGATCTGAATGATAGTTTATGCTTGGTTTAGTTTAGGTCCAAGAGTCACAAAAAGGCCCACTACAAAGCGCTTACAGTCTGGGTGTTTCTGATTTTGACTTCTGGTAAACACATTGCCCTCTTACCAGTTGCTTGATGTGGTAGCTGCTCTACTTTTTCAGTAACCACTAGGAGCTTTGGATTAAGGGGTTATTGATGTAGACCTTGTTTTGCAACGTTTCAGAATTTGTGTGAAACATTCTTGACAGTTTTGAGACGTGACCAATAATTAACATTCAGTACTTGTAATGATGATGGAGATAAATCAGATGTGTCACACAATAAAAGAGGCCAAAAATAAACTTGTGGAAAATAAATAAGCACGTACCTCAGTATATCCTATAATCTGTTTGCGTAGCTAAATGATTTAAGCACAAATCAACTGTAATCTCTGAAATTAGATTTCTGACTGTCTTAGAGACGTTTTTTTGCACCGCATGTGTGTCTATAACAGCTTTTTTTCTTTGAAAGGATCTTTCCTTGTTTCTGGTGTACCAACCCATGTCTGAATATGAGTCCTTTTGAAGGTGTGTTTGTTACTCATGCATTACTATGTCTACAGATGGTTATGACAGCACTGAAATCCCACATGGGACCCCCTGGCTTGGTTCAGTCAGAGGTCTCTTATGCAGGCATGCCCTAGTGTTTGAACGCTAACAGGATGTTATATCAGGACAAAACAGAGACCAGGCTGCACAAAGCAGATGCTGCAAAAGTCAGAAATGGAGTCAGTGATATTCGCAAAATTCAGGGTTTTGTATCACTGAGTGAAAGATCATAGATATCAAAAATCATAGATCAGATAATCATAATTAACGTGTGACAGCATATCTTAAAATATATATTATATGCATATATATGCATATCAAAAATTTCTTTTTTCAAAGTTTTACTGTTTTTGCACATTTTAGAACACCTGGGTGGAGTGAAATGCAGGATTTTGTTCAGGGAGGAGTGTGCAGCATTACGTGGCTGTACTCTGCACAGGGGATGAATCCTGATGACACGGAGCTGTCACACACCCCAGAAAAGAGAGGAAATAATTTGAGGATGATGCAAGAGGGACTTGGCTTTCTGTGGTGCATGCATATAGGAGCTAAAAATAGCTCCTTTCCCTAAAGAATGGGATGCAGATTTAACATTTTAATAAACCAAATACACCACTAAGAGCTACTGAGTTTTATGAATGGAAGGACTGACCATAGACCTCCAGTACTAATTTGGGTGCAATTATAGGGACCCAGTGACAAACGTTTAGAGATCACTGTTGGTAATGTTACCGCCCTGATGCTTGGTGTATGTTAAAATAGGAACCAAAAACCCCACAAGGCAAACCATGTAGAGCTTGTAGTTATCTTAAAGTAATTAAGAAATTGCTGAAAAGCTCAGGGTACTTTTGGAATGAGTGAACAAAACCAAACTTCCCTCTCAGATTTTTCCGTCCTGGTTTTTAGTCCAGTTTAGGGTTTTTTCTTTTGAGGCACACTTTAAACTAATGGTCTGTGCCACTTCCTAGCCACTCTGCCATAACCTCCTTTGAGGACAGTAATGTTGGCACAGATGTAACTCACAGATTCAGTGTTACAGATTGCTAAAACTAGGGCCAGTTTCACCTGAAAATGACCCTGAAAATAATCTACATCTCTGGATACTAAATGGAGAAAAAGATATTGGCCTGGTTTGAGTTATATGGTTTGAAACCAAGAACATGGCAAAAACTAGACGCATGGAAATTGTGTGAAGCAGACAGAGTTCATTCGCAGGTACAATGGTGCTCTCTCTTCCCTGATCCTGGTGCTGTTGAAATGCTAAGGTTTCTGTTTAAAATATTGACTGAAGCAGATGGATCTGGTGATAGAAATGTAATCTTCGTCCACAGTTATTGTTTCTATGGTCACTGTTTAGCTAGATTACGTCAGTGTTCTGTTGCTTTTACTGGTTTTGTTAGACCATCATTGTGTCGACATTGTACAACGTAATTTAGATTTTTCTGTAATGAAACATGTCATTCATTTTTGGTCATGAAGCTCATGGGATGGAAACACAACTTTGCTTTGGAGTCGTTTATGGGATTCCGTTAAACAAAGCCACCTTAATGAGCTTATGAGACCATGAGTGCGCTTTGTGGTACCCACCCAATGATGTATTTAAAGTTAATAACTATTCTAAGATTGCAAGTCTGTGGAAACTGTAGGCCTTTGCTGTCTGCTCTGGATTATTTTAGCCACTTCACAATAAAACATGACACAGTGTTAAAGCCAGATGCAGCTCTTGCTGGAGGCAAGGCTTGGATTCAAGTGAGCTCTTCTGTTTGGCTCTTGGCCCACTAAAAAAGCAATAAGTATTGAAAATTTCAATTTTAAAATACAAAAGTGTGACATTAATTATATATTTAGAAATCACTGTCATTCCATTATATCTGCATGCTTTTAAACTTGACATTTTCACACTGCAGGGATCACATGCCCTTCGGAGAGAGCTTCTCTAAAATGCTATCTGAAAGATTATGTCTCAGATTTGGGAGGGCTCCCAGCTCTGTTAGACCTCCACTCTTGGCCGGATTCACTCAAAAGCCAAACTGCAAGAGTGTAGGGTGGATTCAGGGCTCCAGGCCTGGCTGACTATCAGTCACTGGAGGTGGTGCTGAAATTAGCGGTGAGGTGAGTGTTGTAGGCCAAACCCACGGCCCTGAAAGGCTAAGATGTTTTCTTTTTTTATTGGTGTGTTTTTCTGGAAGGATCACATGTGTTTATCAAATTACAAACTTCCCAAAATAATTATGGTGGGAGAGAAAAAAATCAAATGGCTAGAGACATGTTTTTTATTTTAAGTCCACTGGTCAGGCATGTTGGTAAACATGTTTGGTACATAATTGACATTCAGTGGTGACATTTTACCCTAAGGTAATTCAGCTTCAATGAAGTGAATGAATTGAGAATAGGAGAATAGAGTTAACCCTCCTCAATTGTACAATAGACTCCATCCTACTAATATTTATCAAATAAACTATGTCTATGCTACAAATTTCACATTTCATTCACAGCAAGAATGCATGGTCACTCAGAAGACATGACCAGTCCTTTCTGGTGGCTTGGAAGTTAACTGTCAATATATCATTACAAAAATAGACTTTAGATGTTTTTCTTAAAGTTGGTTTCCGTGAGCGGCCAGACCTGTTTTTGTCTTGTGTCTGTTTGTGGTGCCTAAGTTTGAGTTTAGATATCATGCAGTGGCA
Organism: Albula goreensis; assembly: GCA_022829145.1. Lineage (NCBI taxonomy): Eukaryota > Metazoa > Chordata > Actinopteri > Albuliformes > Albulidae > Albula > Albula goreensis. The sequence goes on along the minus strand of CM040747.1, from coordinate 14,086,167 downwards.
TGTTAGGTTTGTATGTACTGAACTACCAGAGAGAGATGGAGAAAGAGTGGGAGAGACACACACACACACACACACACACACACACACACACACACACACACACACACACACACACACACAGATCTTAAAGTGTCAACATCACAGGGTGGAATTGGAACATTACATTCAACATTCATCTGCACTTTGTAAAATTTTCAGAACGCCCAACAGCACATCCAAACGAGGCACATAGTAGCTGTCTGACCAATAGCAGTAGCCACTAGGGGTTTGTGGACAAGGTTTATTCTGTGAATTTTGGATTGTTTGGAAATGTCCGACACGCAGAGATGCAAACACAGGGCTGGGCAGCATGGACATTTTAAGTGTTGTTTGTTTTGTTTGTTTTTTCTTTGTACCTCATCTCTGTAGATGAGACTGGATGGCAAGTCATGAACAGCAGTCATGCACTTAGTATAAATATGAAGACTAAGATTGGGAAAAAAAGAATGTTGAGTGCTTACTCTTGTGAAAACCAGTTAAAAATAAAATATGATTATTGAGATTTGTATTAAACACAGTTAAATCTGAGGGAATCAGGTTAAGAGTGCTGAAATGGCCACTCTGCCTGCCAAGCACTATTATGCCTGATGGTGCAAAATGAACTGTTTTTCAGATTTTTCCTTTTTATTTTTAACTCTGCTTTTTAAAGAGCACAACGGCCACTCAACATGCTCTTTGTTTTGTGCTAGTGTGTGCTGGATGAGAACACTTAGAAGTTGAGTGTGACTTCTATAATCCATGAGAATAAGATATTTAATACATTTCTTTTCTAACATTTGGAAACCTGAGTTACTAAATAACATCAAAAGCCATTCACACTAGCAAAGACTGAACAGTGAGAGATGGCTATATCCACCAGCATATACAGTCTGGTTTGACTGTTTTGAGAGTTGAACTGGAAGAGGGGGTGCGATTTGTAAAAGTGATGCAGAGGAATTGTTTCCACACACAAGCAGGTTCACTACAAGTGCACCTGATTCATAATATTGATTTATTGTTGTGGTATTAAGATGTCTAAAGCTGTGCTTTCCTCTTTCCTCCATTAGATGAACAGGTAATCTGTGGTTTCATGTAAATGCTGTAGTAGTGCTGAATAGGAGACTCAGAGTAGAGACCAATTGCAAAGCTAAGCAAGCCTGCCATTGTGTAGCAGGCTTTTGTAGTCAGTGATTCTCTGTAGTCTCACTTGTTACTGTGTAGGCCTTTACATTAAACTCCCCCACATAAGAGAGTTTAACAACCAAGCCAACTTTGATGTTCTTCCTCAAATAAACTAAGTCACTTGCCAACCAGGGCCATGACTCAATCCCAAGATATAATGTCTCTGTGCACAAAAATACTGTATTTTAACTACAGCTGGTTGGTTAATAGTAGTGGGCCCATCTTCCCAATTTAATGATTATAGACTTCAGAGGGTGAAATCCTGTGGCAGTATGTGGAGGCGAGTAGCAAACTGATTTACCATAGTCTTGGTAAATGTTTTATGTTTCTAATTGATACTTTTGTGTTTGCCCTTACTTTCAAGCCTTGAATCTCTGTATGAAAATCCAGTCTGTGCACAAATACAGAAGACACAGTGGCAGTGGCTGTCATTAGCTTACGGAAAGTATTACTTTCTGGTCTTGTACCATATGAGTCCGCATCTATTTATGCACTGTAGCTTTAGGAAAAAATAGCATGAATATTCAATGTAAGGGAACTCAGTTTATTGAGACTATTTATATTAATTTAATTGAATGCCCCCTTTTCCTCACAGTTTTGTACTCCTATTGATATTAACAAGCCATGCTTTTCACTGCGACCTCTGTGGGCAGAGTGCAGACAAACATGTTGTGTTCTCCAAAATGTGTGATATCAGCTGCTGCTGTCATCCTCTCACTAACAAGCTGCGCTTGGACACATGAACCGGAGAAACACATGTCCTGTGTAGCTTTGTGAAGACAGACTGCAGACACATGAATAATCAGCGCAGCAGTGAGTCACCCTCCCCACTGACTCTCTCCCTCCCTCCCTGGCCAGTCACGTGTTGCTCTGCATGTCTGCATGCCGCAGTCAGTGTCAGTGCGGTCTGTGGGGCTTGTCCACTCCCAGGAACAGTGCCTTAACAGGATGAGACACCCAGCGGCTGAGACTTTTGATGTTTATGCTTGACTGGTCAAGACTGGTCAGTTTCTTCCAGTGATCCACTTGTTCTTTTCAGCTATGTGGGGTTAAATGAAAAAGTGGGATTTACCACAGCTTGAGAGAAAGTAGCTGGCTGTTTTAAATTTGCCTCTAATTTTAGATGAGAGAGCTACTTGTGCCTGTGCTTTAAATAAAGGAGAGGTGATGCTGTTTTAACCTGCTGTGCTATGCAATTACAGTAATTTCCAGACATGGAATTGGGTTTTCCACACTTTTTTTCTCATCGGGCTGAGAATGAAACAACAGCATATTCCTTGTCAAGAATTTCATACCATGAGATATTTAGTGAGAATAATAACATACATTAAAGGATTTTTGCTTCAATTACTGTGGTCATTTTAAATACCTCTCTTTTCCACCTTCTTAATGGTACATTACCTTATAGCATGCAAATTTAATAGGTTTCCTTGTTTCCACCAGCAACAGTTAGTTTACAACAAGCTGCAGTGTTAAATTAGGTCATATCCATGATATCAACATTAATTTGGGATTACTATGTACTACATTTTATCTTATATCTTATGATTATATCTCATGATACCTAAACATTTCAGGTTCATATTTTATTTTTCAGTGTTATATTCAGTAGAATTCAGAAGAATGACTTTAATATTTTGTATAATGTAACATATTTCTAGGTTGTTTGAAACCAGGTTCAGATCAGGTAATGTTTCAGTTGGTTTTCCACTGTGATAACTGACTAGGGATTTCAGTGCATGGAATAGCATGGAATGCTTAGCAAGCTCTGTGATATTAGTCTCTCAGTTGAAAAGCAGTCTAAAAGCAGGAAGTGTAATTTCAAATGAATGAATGAACAAATGAATGTTTTTACCTTTAGTATTTATCTATTGAAGGATTGTGGGTCCAGAGTGCCCAGTAATACACTTTATTATTATGCCACAAGTGAATGCTTATGTTAATAAGTGAAATAAACGGTCAAGCTTATTTATAGAAAAATACATCCCAAGGTTGTAATGTCAGAGTATAGCCTGAGTCTCTGTCTTGCTGAATATGTATGACATTGTATTGAGAACCTGGGTATTATAATGGAAAACCAAGTGAGCCTTGTGAACCAGGTCTGACTAGGCCATGTCTGAGCTGAGTTTGGCTGAGCTGTCTTACTGGAAAAGGATTATCAGTCTTTCCAAAGAAAGGAATTTATACGCCTCCTTGTTTTTGCTTAGACAGGTATGCTTGCACAACTTAGCTTATGCTGTTATATATTGTATATAAGAAAATCATCTTGAATAGACAGTTCGAGGTCATTTCATGTCACAGCTCATTTTGTGTTTTCAGCTTCTCTTTGAATTATCATCAACAATTAAAAAGAGGACATTTGTTCAGTGAGTAAAATCATTATAACTTTTGATGTCATAGATGCATTATATTTAAATGTAATGTAGTACTTGCTGTGTAAATGTAATCTTTTAAAAAAAAATTTTAATATAGAATTGATGTAGGTAAAGCATTGGGACTACATTCAAGGTATTCTTGGTATTTATGCTCAAAAGAAAATATGTTTGTGATTATTGTATTATTATAGTATATTCATAAATGTGTGCATGCATTTTACTTTATATATACATTTTATGGGGGTTGTATTTGAAGTTGTACATTAACTTTTGTCTAAACTTCTAGATACAGTCGACAGTGATATTTTAAGTTGTAAACAAGGGTTGGAAAGGGTGACTTATTCTGAAGCATAATGTACAATAACATGCTTTTTGGAAAATCACTTAATTACTACACCTTACTTCACTGGCTGGGCTGGTCAAAAGAAGTGTCTAACAGAAATAATTACCCATTTATATGGGTTTCCTGTTTCAAAAATTGTGAAAGTCTGTCTTTTTTTTCTCAAATAAGAGGTTATCATACAAGTGTTCTCAGTGCTCTCTGCCTGTCTGCCCGACCATCAATTTCTTTAAATTACAGCTACTTACTTTGTGGGCTGAGCTTTAAAGAAGGTGTTTGGTACTTAAATGGAAAGTAATCTGAACAAATGCCTTTTGAATACATGCTGCAAGGTGCCCATAGTATTTCTGTAAACCTTGCTTGTGAATGTGGAGTCATGCCTGAATGTATATTTAGCTACCATTCATGGAAACGTGGTCTTCCCCTGTAAATCTTTTAAGATAAACAAAACTTTTTTGTACAAGTTTAGCTTCAGGTTTGTCTGCCATGGGTTTTTGGGATTGTTTCTGAACACGTTGTTTTCCCATTCAGGATCATAACCAGTGTCCAAAACAAACTGCATTCCATTCTTTCATCCAGTTCTTTTCCGTGCATCAATTTAGGTGGTGTCAAAGGGGCAGGAAATAAATCAGCCCTATATCGCACATATTGAACCTCATTCAAAACTGTAAACAACCATCATTCCCTCATTTTTTGCACTGACTGTCACTTTTGAAACAATTTTCTTTGACGGAAGCATTCATTCATGTTGAGTTATAACATTTATACTTCTACATTATGTAGAGTGTGTAACTTATTTCTGAGTTATGTGTGATGAGAAATACACTAAGATTCTTATAGTTAAATCTGAATAAACATTTCCTTTACAGCATCATAGTTCTGTATTGCAAATGATTGATCCCTTATAGGACTGTAGTAGGATGAATATATACATGCTCACACACACACAGGTTTTCCTCTGTTTTCAAAACCTCTTATGAATGAAATGCATTAATACTAGTTACCACCAACATTCAAAATAATTGGGAAAACATTTTGTCATTAAAAATGGACATAGGAGTTGTCCTGTTAAACATTAAAGCAAAGAATACAGGAATGTGATTTCTCAGCCCCACTGTTCAAAGGAGCAGACCTTGAAGAGAATCAGAAATCATATCCAGGTTATGGAAAGCAGGTTTGTACTGGAATGAGCTGGCTGGCAAGGTGACTCTGTTTTCCTACACATGCATACTGCACACTGTGACTGAGCACATCGTCTTGGAGCCGTGCATGTGGTGTGTCATCTTACTGTCATTTAACATTGCACTCTGTATGGGAGTGGCACATACAAGAAAATTAATGCTTAATTTTGCCAGTAAACTGAGGGACAGTTTAGCCTGAAACAGAAAACCAGATTTGCCTCAGGATGTATTTTGGTGTTGCTGGTCCCCTGACAATCTAAATGAGGAATAGTTGTAAAGTCAGCTAATGTTTTGGTAACAGTGTATTTATATGCAAAAAAAATACCCATATGGTCTCATTCAGCTTGCCACGTCCTTAACCATATCACCCTCAATGAAGTGAGTTTGTCCAGCAGTACTAGATTTATGACAAAGTTATACTGTTATTGCACAGAATTATTGTAAAACAAGTTAACTGCTCTAATGTAAGTCTGTACCTCTCATACACATCCTAGTTTCAATCTCCAGCCTTATACCCATACCCATTCTCAGAAAGCCTTCATTGACTATCTGATACCTGCTAATGCTAGCCAATTATTTCATATGCACAACTGCATAATTATACAAGGTTAATTGTCTGCTTTTATGTCTGTTGTTATTTCCTCCTTTGAGTTAACAAGGTCAGATAAAGGATATCTGTGATACAGGCTGTTGTCACAACAGAGTAGAGATGGCAGCTGTAACGGTTGAGGCTTGGGGGCACAGTGATGCTGTGCTTTTTGTAGATCTGCAATTGTGAGTGCTGTTGAATCCAGTTTTGCAAGTTATGGGGTGGTTCAAGGGTACAGTGATTTTTGCTGAAAGAAATACCTCTTTTTGAAACAAAATTACATTTTGTTTCAATAGATTTATTTTTTGAAGGTCCCTGATTCATTAACACATTAATTAATTTCGTGTGGAATTTTAAAATGTTATTTTTATTTTCTGTTTATATCCAGCTTTGTAGGTCCTCCTTTGTGGCTGGAGAAGATTTATCTTGGTTATGCCTTCACTAAGGTCCTGGCAGAGGTGCTTTTTCTCCATGGAAATTAAGCTCAATTATATTCTCACCACGTTTTCCTCTGCTGTTCCACTCACACAAGGAGTTAGTCACAGGCCTACTTTTACCCACCATTATCTCTGTGCCGAGGAGGGACTTTTCTCAATTAAAGGTCGGAATGGTAGACCTTGGCCCTGGGGATGTGTTTTCCTGTACAGGAGTTTGTTGTTTCAGTCTGTCACTGCTAGCCTGAGATTTGTGGTTCATTCTCTCCTGCTCAGGCATTGAAAGTTCAGGACTTGGGCCAGTGCCTACATGCCTTCCACTACAAAAATCCAATATTTTGAAACTCTCTCCATGTCTCATCTTAACACCTTGTAAAGGAGTGGATCTTCAACTACAGGGGTTTTCAAATGCAATCAGTTTAAAAGTCTTGTGAAGTAGGCATGCAGTCATGCATTCTAATACAGTGCACCTTGCTCTGAAACTCGGATTCAGGCGTGTTATAATCATCTGATTGCGGCATTTTACACATTTCACTCAACTGCCAATCATTTCATCTACCGTAGTGTCATACAAGGTTAGGTCCTGGATGGGAAGTGCACTCCTTTCAACTGGTTTCATCAGGGACTACATGTCATCAAGGCTAACATCTTAAAACTACAAAGACCAAGACTAGTTCGGCAGCCTGATTCACAGCTGCAACCCAGTGAGATCTTCATGACCTCACTGGGTCATGAAGATCAGAGCAAAAGGAGAAGCAAGGAAAAGCGTATGATCAATCTTTTTTTTGGTGTGACTGACACTTGCCACAATACCCACAAATGGCACAGGCTACTTTACTGCTCTTGAATACCTTTAATTAATGTAGATCAGTTAAATTCATTGTTGCATCCATGAAAAGAGGTATTTGCTATTTGTTATTTTACATTAAAGATAAAGTCTGTGGTTCTCTTTGCTAAACCACTGTTTTTTTCCTTAATACTTCATAGTGTTCATAACTGATGAAAAGGACATCTTAATTGAAGCGTAAACTTTAAATCTTTTTTCAATTTGAAGACAGATTCCGTGAGACAGATAAAGCATACAGATGGTACTGTGCATTACCTGGAGTTCATGTGATCTTTTCTCTTTTGTAAAAGATATTGGAGAGATTTCATGTTTTTTTCATCATTGTTTTGAATGCTGGTGGCGTCTCTGGTCAGTAGTCATGATGAACTCATGCATGTGTTGTATGTATGTGGCAGTTTACATAGCATAGCAACTGTTTCCATGTTTTTATAAGAAAACTACAAATTACCTTCATATGAGGAAGTCATTTGAGAGGGTTTTGTGGATTGAGTGTTCACACAATGGAAAACATTTCCTAGTGGGAATTCTGTTGTCTGTTTACAGTGCAGTAGTTATGAATGTTAAAAAGGAAACAAGATGAGAAATGCTAAGACAAACTGAAATACCAGAACTTTTGAATTCAAAGCTCCTTAAAAATGATCAATGTTTGTATTAGAAAATAGCTACACAAATAAACTTTGTGGCTTATTGTTTTGCTACTTTGCACACCCTTGTTGTGGTCATTTCTATGGTCATTTTCATGTGACTTTTCTTGATGGTGGATGTGGAAGGATGCAGCTTATGTGAGGGTTTACACAGGATGTACTTATTCAAAACAGGAAGAGATCAACCCTTTCCTTTCCCTTTCCTTATCCGGTAGAATCAGTCTCAACCATGCTGTCTTCAATGTACAGTTATACTGCACTTGGTTTTATTTATTTTTGGTTATTTATTTGTTTGGTCATTTCTTGTAGTTGGAAGAGTCTGAAACGATCATGGTTCTATCACTAATGAACTCATATATTTCTGAGAACAAATCATTGTGGGTCCTTGTGCTTTCTGCAAACTTATGTTTTGTTTTTTTTTTTCTGTTTGATTTTACTTGGGTGGGAATATATACTGTTATGTTGGCTGTCCTAAATGCTGCCGTGATTCTCTAATTATGTTTTGCAGTTTGGTCTGTGTTCTGACAAATCTGAGATAAGTCCAGCATTTTGTTTTGCATGCAAAAATAACAAGACTCGGTACATCAACTGTACAAAATCTAATAGGCCCTTAACGCCTTTGATTTGGTGGCCATACTTCTAAGGATTCCAGGTTTGTTGAGACTTGCTTTTAATGCAGTTGAAGTTTATTTGATTAAATCAAAAGAAATTTCAGCTGGTTTATTTCTTTGAGACATTGTTTCTCTGTCATGTGACCATAGAACAGCATTGGCCTCCTAGAAGAACTGTCAGATTTCAGTGCCAAAATCTTAAGTATTGTTGCAGTTGTGAAAAGGATAGATGCTTCTTCTTAGAATCAACTCAAAGACTAGAAATCATTCAACAACACAGGCTCTTGCTTAAATGTCTGAGTAAAGATGTGACCATGCACACTGGAATCTTCATTTCAAAACAAAATAGAAATGCATACTAATCTTTTGTGGAAATTGACAGTTTGTGCGTTCTCTGACACTGCAGTCAGTACACTGTGTTCTTTTTTCCCTATTATGATTTGAGTAGGCCTTTGCTTCGTGTTCACAGTTGGATTTTTATTTGAGATGAGAATGTTTTTTAAGGAGGAGAGGAATGAATCATCCCTGATCTTAAGATGAATTGAAATGTTTTCATCATCAGGATAGAGTCACTTTGTTTTCTTGATACATGTTCAGTTTTTCTTTGCTTTGTGCAAACAAAGGGCACATAAAAATAATCATGATCGTTAGCTCTTAATCCACTGAATAAAAGGCTTATGTTTAGCAGAAGTGGATCAAAGGAATTGCAGTTTGAGATACTCACTGATAAACCTAAACTTAGTGGCCTAATGTTTCAGAGTAGTTGATTTTTTTTTTTCATTGAATTCCAGTGTCTGTGCTACCATTTGAGATATTTACCATGTACTTTTTTTTTGTAAAGATCTATCTGTTTTTGGACTCTTCACCAGCCTACTTACTGTATTTACACTTTTTGAAGGTGTTGTGTCATGTATCTCCTACTCATGTTGCAGATCTTGATGCCTTGGTCATTTAAGGAAATACACATATAATTCTACCAAAATAATAACATTCATCAATTTCTGACAATCAACCATGGCCGTTCATAATGTACAAGAAGTACCATTGACAGAAGTATGTGCCAGTCTTAGTTGCCAAATGCAGGTTGATGTCTTACAGTATTCACCTATTTATTTTTTCCACAGCCTGCATTTTGTATTTTTCTGAAAATATATTCAAAAGTTGTTGCTGTTAAAATGGACACAGAAGTTAATTATGGAAAATAACCAATATAGAGATTCTGGTGCACAATATATGTGACATTTAGAAAGGGACTGTAGCGCTGTTCATTGTCACCATGCATAAAATGTTCATATAATATCTGCACAGTCTCTGCAGTGGAGGATCGTGTCACTGCGGTAGATTGTATTCTAGGCTTTGAGTATTTCAATGGAGTCTGCGTCATATTATTGTGGCTTGGGGTGTGTACATATGTGGTAAGCGCTGGTGCTAGATTTTTTTTTATTATGTGTGAGGCTTAGGTTATTGAGTAAAATGTCTGTAGACAAACAGCATGTTGGTCCTGTGGGCCCACTTCTTTCTCATGATATGTTATTCACTGAAAGAATTAATACTTAGATATTGTAGAGTCATTATCTTTGAATGTTGTCATTGTTACATATAAAAACTGAAGCCCCCAGAGCTGGGCATTAACCTATGGACCATAACAACCACTGAGCACAGAAACTGGGTGTATTGAGTACAGCAGTTTGGAAAATCTCAATAAACGAAAGAAGCCATTGGTGAACTCAGAAATAAACACTAAACAGGTCGGCCAAGGAAGTCAACCGCAGCTGATGGCAGATGAAGCCAAAGAGCTGTGAGGAAAAACCTTAAAACAACGGTCAGTGACATCACCTTCAGTCTCCAGAGAGCAGGGGTGAATGTATCAGGAGCCAACATAAGCTGAAGACTTTGAGAGCAGAATTATAGAGGCTACATTACAAGTTGCAAACCTCTCATCAGCTGCAAGAATCGAAAGGCCAGATTAGAATTCATCAGAAAATACAGAGACAAGCCAGCAGAGTGTTGGAAAAAAGTTTTATGGACAGATGAGACCAAAATAAACCTTCACCAAAGTGATGGAAAGCCTGAAGTAAGGAGTAAAGAAGGAAGAGCCTGTGATCCAAAGCATTCCACCTCTTCTGTAAAATCTGGAGGAGGTAGTGTCATCTATTGGGCATAAATGGTTGCCTCTGGAACAGACTCTCTCATTTTTATTGATGAGTGATGACAGCAGTAGGATGAATGCAGAAGTGTAGAGAAAGATTTTGTCTGGCTATCTACAAATTTCTCCAGCCTTATCAGAGGGCACTTCATCTTTCTGCAAAACAATGTCCGTAATCACAATGCAAATGCAAATTTTTTAACCAAATTATTGGACTAACTGAATCAGTCATCTGATTTAAATCCAATCAAACAAGCATCTCAGCTGCTGAAGGGGAGACTGAGGACAGAAAACCCCCGAAATATATTTCACCTGAGAGCCGCTGCTGTGAAAGCCTAGGCAAGCATTTCTATAGAAGATACCAAATGTTTCCTAATATCAATGGGTCATGGACTTAATGCAGTTTTTGCATTTAAGGGCTCTGTGAATGAATTTGACTGTATTGCTTTGATTTACTTCTGAGTTCATTCATTAACTTCATGTTGCACTTTTGAAAATGGGTGGGCTCACCCCAAAATGACTGTTTCTGTAAAATGGTAAAACATATATGCATGTAATTATGAAATACAAGCTTATTTTCTGTGTTTTTGTCTCATATTTATCTATTTATCTCAAAATCAAATACCTGAAGTAAAAGTACACATTTCAAAAGTCATTACGGAAATACACTGCTGACACATGAAGGGGGAATGCAGAGAAGACCACTAAAATTCAGGTGTTGATCTAATATTGTTTGATTTTATTCCAAATAACATTTAGGTGTGCCAATATTTGAATATGTTTATGAGGAAAAATAATATTGCACCTTTTAAACCATTCCTTTAGATCCTTATAGTTTAATCAATGAAGCCAGCTTGAAGACACAAGTCTGATATGAAGACACCGGCTGACTGAAAGCCAGCTACTGTACTGACAGATCCATGAGCAAAGGCAAGCAGGTGCTGCAGCCCCAGAGTTTGGAGGCATTACTGCCTGCCCCTATCCAGCCACAGCCTCCGTCCTGCCCTTTAAAAGGACACCTATGCCAATGATTGAACAAAATCTTCCCAATTAACATGTGCTTACCATCATTCTAAGGGCTTTTTTCACAGTTCCTGTGTGCGGTGTGTATAACTCCAAAAAATCACATTAGTTGGGTACAGCTACAAATGGGATTAAAGGTCAAATTTGTATGTGTAACATGAAGAGCTGACATCACTAAAACATTGATGGATGTAATGACAAAAATACCACATGGGTGCATTAAAACCTGAAAAATGCTTGGACACCAAGCACACACAGACTAATCACTGTCTGTAGATAAAAAATCGATATCCTGATGTGTTTTATTTAATTTCTGTATTGTGCAGCCACTTGGATGTTGTATAGGTGTTCATCCCATGCTCTGACTTGTGTACACATAATTAGGAAGCAATGCTGGCACTTTTGTAATCCTAGACAATGGTTATGTTAATGGCATTGCTTGTGTGCAGGGATGTGCTACCTGAAAGAATGCCAACTTGCTTGCTGACATTTTTCCAGTAGTGCACACTTACTGTGTCTGCCATTAGCTTAAATTACCAGCTTGCTGCTCTGGGTAGGAATTTCCCGGTGCTAGGTTTGAAAGCATTGTTTACTGAGATTGTACTTTAAAACCCTTGGATCATTCATCAACCTAAGTCCCATAATCAGTGGTGATTAGAGAGGAACCAGTTTTGGTTGCCTGGATTTTTACTTTCATTTGAAAGGGCTTAGTCTCGCTGACTCAGCAGCTTGTCTCTTTCGCTGATGGCTACGGCTTGAAGTACTGGATTGAATTTGTGAGTTATATACTCCTTCAGTTTTGGGGGTAGGAGGGTATATGCTTCAATCCCAAATGGGTCTGCTTTGGCACTGAATAATATAGAAAATCTTATGTAAAATTGACCACCTTATGGACATTACTATAAACATATACTTTTTGAAGTATTTACATTTGTCTGGCTGGGATTGCAAGGGAAATGTATTTTTGGACTGAATCACACTTAAAAGGCCTTAAATATAAGAAATGTAGCTTAATATTTTAAATACTTAAAGTAGTGTAGCACTGCTGATGTGTGTTAGCTCTGTAATCCTGTCATTGATCCTTTGTAAAGCTAAAAAGCTGGATATCTGTCATGAGATATTTGTGACTGTCATTGATGATGCTACTGTACAGTGTGTCCTGTTTGTGAAAAGGTGAAACATTTTAGGTTGTTATAATATATCTGCGCTCATTCAAATGTTTTCTCATCGGTAACTGAATACACTATAAATGCTGGATATCCACTTGCCTGTAGTTCCTTTCCAAATGGTTTTTGCAAAAAAAAAGTCCTAAAGTGCAGTAGCTCTGGGCCAGTTTTCTGGCTGTCAGTTCTGTTATTTCCGACAGTGAAATATAAACCAGTCAGGAACTTTTGGAACTCCAAATGTCTTGTCACTTACAGTATCATTTCCTGTGCACTGTACAAGAATGTATACACATTTGCCACACAACACCATACCTACCAGGAAAGCCAACAGTTGCAGCCATTCACAGAAATGAGGCCATTTTGAGCACATCTGAGTGGGGATTTTGAGATCACGTTATAAATATTCACTGGACTGCAGCCTAGTGGAGCCCATGGTCTCACATGTTGCATTGTGTGAACGATTGAAAATTAAACCTTACAGAAGGTCCTGTGTTGTTGTAGCCAGTGGCTCATTTTTGAGAGGTTGGTCATCAGTATGGTTTTCTGTAATGACAGATTGCAAGACACAGAGCTTCACTTCCAGGGCAGAGTGACTGTGCATGTGGCGTCAACACTTCCCAGAGTTAACTGCACAGCCATGTCCCCAAAACCACCATCTTTCTTTCTAAATTTAATCCATTGTTTTTTTTTTTTCTCACCTCATGAGAAATGAGACACGATGAGCTGACCTTCTGCTGTATGTTCAGCATAGTACTATTAGTATTCGCTTTGTTGTTTTTCCCGTGAGTAAAAAAGAAAAGTTTATGAGCTCAGTTTATGTTTTTGTGATGGACTGAACAAGAGCACTCAACAGTTTGAGTTTTCTTCAAAACCCTAAACAAGTGGGGGCCTCAGAATATAGCTGCTTATTTATGTTTTATGCATACAGATACCAACTCAGAGGGTGACTTTATTTGTTCATAATTTGTCAAAATGTTTGGGACTTTGTACTGATGTAAACTGAATGCAGTTTAAGTAAAAATATAGTTCATCAATCAGGTTTAATGGAACAATGTTACTGGTGTTGGAAAATAAAACCCTGGAAAGGTGTTTTGTTGGACACCTTAAATCCCTGATTGATGCTAGTTTATTATGTCCAAGCAATTGCCTTTGCTTGGTGCGATTTGTTTTTTTTTAGGAGGGAAGTGTAAATCCCCTTTAAAAACATGTCACTCTGCCACGTGCGCATGAAAAACAACACTGCCGATGTCTGTTAGCTCTGTGGGGTTTCATTGAGCTCAGTTTGTCTGGCGTGGGATTAGCTAAAAACAATTCACTGAGCCGTCATGCTGGAGCCAAAGAGTAGAATGGTAGTTTGTGGACATCCCCTTTCCCCTCCTGTCCCCATTGGTCCTAATGATCTTCCAATGAGCTGAAAGGTTTTAAAAACCACAGAAATGACAGTGTTTTTTTTTATACAGATAAAAGAATAGTATTCTAATGAACATACATTTACATATCTAAATGTGCTTTTTATTTGGCTCAGCTAAAGCATTAGATGCTGCAGTAACACCAGAAATTAAAAAAAAGATTCTATGCTTTGGGTTTTCTCGTACCTTACTATTATTGTTACCATGGGTCGCAAATTAAGATTCTCCTTGTCTTTCCCTAACCTCAAAAAGCTTGAAAAAATGCGTCATAAGGGACATGATGCAGCAATTTGTGGTTACACTTCTAAAAATGGCAAGCGCAGAGATTCAGTGTTTCTTGCAGCTCTTTCCCAGGGTTCAAGCAGGTGCAAGAAATTGTCCTAAGCACAGTACTCTTGGAGTGTGTGTGTGTGTGTGTGTGTGTGTGTGTGTGTGTGTGTGTGTGTGTGTGTGTGTGTGTGTGTGTGTGTGTGTATATATATAATCTATGCATACTGCATATATATGTATATGTGCTAAAATCCTATAGATTGTTTTACAGGTTCAACATTTTCATATAAGTATGTGAATGTCAGGCAGCTTTGAGTATTTTCTTAAAAAATTAAATAGTATTATAAAATTATAGTATTGTTTTTTCCTCATCGGCAGGCAGCACAAAAGGCATGACAGAAAGCATTCCACTCCGTAGGCTCATCCATGCTGAACCTTAGGCTGAAAAATAGGTTTGTGCCAGGGGCGGCAGGCCAGAGTGTGGGTCTTTCCTCTCGGAACCCAGTACAACTGATGTGTCTGATCGATGCTTTAGGGTGAGTCAAGAACCAAAGGCCTGCTGCCAATGGGGCTTACTGAAAGAGGAGTTGTGCCAACCACAGCATTGTGTAGGAATTCCTGTTACCTGGACCTGCAGTCCTTTCCTTATTTCAGGATTCACCTAAAATGTGGTTATCCATCCACATTTATGTCATGTTACGTAATGTTGTGTGGACATTTTCTTCATATACGTTTGCTGTAACTTGAATATTCAGATATTAATAAGTAGAGAAATCAAAGTGATAATGAGTCTGCTTTACACCCCCCTCCCTTCCTGTCAAACCCTTTTGTGGCTCAGATGTTTATGAAAGCATGAAGTGAATCCAACATCAAGCCATAATTTGCTCTTCTGTTTGATTTTTACATCCTCTGTCTGTGCTTTGATGTTTGAGGGAGTCCCTCTCTGTGGATGCTGGGTGGCACTGGCCTATGTGTGGTCATTAAAATCTCACATCAATATGGTAGGGAAGTGGAGAGTTTGCAGACAGTGGGAGGGACACCAGTGACAACAACTGTGTGCGGTAATGAAATGAACATATTCCAATCAATCCCAAGATGAACTGAGATGCACACACATGGAATTCTGAGAGGGAAGAGCCACATTAGTTCTTCAGAAGGTGAGAGAAAGCAAGTTTGCATATCTGTTAGGACACTGCCCCTGTCTTCTTACAGCATTCATGTAGAGGAAACAGTTGCAAAAAATTACAGTCCTGGCTTTCCATTTAGGTTCACTATATTGAGTAAGAAGAACCAAGGTTAGAGATAACTTGTTCATGTGTAGGTTTTATGAGGCCATGTGAACAACGGGGCATGGGTTTCTTTCCTGTGTATGGTTGTTTTTGTTACAGCCAGTCATTTATTGATTTTGGAAACATGTTTAGGTTCTGTCATTAGTATTTGCTTTAATGTATTAACATAATGCACTTGGTGTTTGCTTTTTTTTTTTTTTTTTTTTTTTTTTTACTGCAAATGGTTTCAGTGACCAAGTTTTCAGACTTTGAGCCACACTGATTTCACCTGTCAGGCTATGAATCATAATTTTATAATGAACAGCTATTTCTGACATAATTCAACTCAACAAAGTAAATCATCCCTCAACAGACATCAAACGTTTCTAATCAAGGATAAGAGCAGCTTGGTATAATCCAGGGGTTGTAACTCTGGTTGGAACAGTAACCAACATATACTGCTCACCCAGGACTACATTGGAGAACCCCTACTTTAGCGCATAAAACCCCAGTTAATGAGACCGCCAACATGATGAGGTATTTAATGGATATTGAAGGATATTTTTAAACCTGTATTATATGGGCAGTGCAGCTTATTATAAGCCCAAAGTAAGAAATCCATGCAGTTGTTTTTACAGAAACCAAGAACAATAGTGTCATCTCCTTACAGTTTCTGAGTGCCACAAGTTAGTGCGGTTTTCTTTTAGCACCCTTCCAGCTCCTGCATTCCATCTTTTGGCTGGGAGAATCAGTTCAACAATGCAGGTGACACTGTGGACCATCACACTGCAGTGGCAGCTGTCATTTTTCTCTGCATTATAAACAGCTCATGTAAGGAAATTATAATTTTATTGGCATTTGGATGAATTTGTATTTGTGTATGAATGTGTATGAATGAGTTTGTGTGTGCTGCTGTTAGTTGATAAGCGCCTGGGTTGAGCACCACAGAAGACTTTGGTCGCCAGGGAGTTGCGCAGGACGTGTCACAGGTCTGGCATTCCCTAGTGCTGTGGAGGAGTACAATTCAGAGTGAGTTCTGAACCTGCCCAGAAATTGTTAAACTGGTCCCATCTTGCAAAGGATTATGGGATGTTTAATCTGAGCTGAAATACAGTCAACTGTAAAAGAGGTGTCACCAAACCCGTTTTAATTAATTAGCCTACTTGAGAAAAAATAATTCATTACTTAGATTAGCCTCATCACTGCAAAGCACACTCATTCACATAAATTCAGTGCAATATTTTAGATTTAAGTCAATGGTGTCCCTCGTGCATATCTCACTTTTTCTCAAGTTTTTTCTCACTTATGATGTTTTCCTGTCTTAGCACCATTTTTTCAGTTACTAAATCTTGCTAATTTGTTAAAGTGAATGCATATATATAAAATGTGTGTGTGTGCGCGTGCGTGCGTGTGTGTGAACGCACAAATCCAGTCAGTGAAACTGAAATCAATTTAACATCAGTTGGAGCTTAGTGAAAGAGCTGTGTACTCTTAATCAATGCTTAGTCAGTCATTAATATAGTAATAGACCCAAGGGGTTTAACTGCATGTGAGCAAGCATGCATGTTTTCATCCCAACTTTTCATACAACACTGCCATCTGGTGGTACAGATGGCAGTTTATACTAGATGGCAGTCTAATATGTGGATAATCACAATATTGTTAAGAATCTAGATTTAGCTTGGTTTTTATGTGTACCCTTTTTCTGTTTATGAAAGCACATGTATTTTGGGGGTTGTTAATTTGGGGGGGTTGAACTGCATGAGAACCAGTTGCACACTGATTGGCCACATGATGGCGCTGTACCTATCCTATGTTGTACCTATGTTTGGAAGCAAACTTGCTACATGGATCCAAAATGCAACCTTATCAGATGTTTTCCAATATTTTTAATCATTTGAAAAACTTGAATACATTTTGTAGACCTGTATTTTTGAGTCATTAGTCATTAATTAAAATAAAGCAATAAATGCTGAATTCCCAGTTGTAAAAAATAAAACCATGAAGTGATGAGCTTGACATATGAAAGACTTACAAGAATCACTGTTCCTTCCTGCAAAGGTTTTCAACTTGGCTTCATGTTCAGTATTCACAATTATTTAAAAAAAAAAGCAATTGATAGTAATAATAATAATAATAATAATAATAATAATAATATGTTTTCTGTAATAATGATGTTTCCTGGAGATTATTGCTGAATGAACTGAGTTTACTGAAAAAAGTGATGTTGGAGCTATAGGTGTACACTGCCTTCTGGACCAAGCAGGATTCCAGTTTCAAAACCCAGTACAACTAACAGTTCAGTATTTTGAGCATTGAGAGTCACTCTCTATTTTATAACAAAACATTGATGGTATGGCTGCTGGTAACAAGTAATTTCTTGCAACTATGAAGTTCATAACACCTTTACTCAGATTTAATTACATATCAGAACAGCACACTTGTAAAGCATTACATTGTTCATAAGAATTGATGTAACATTTTGAGACTTCTGCTATAGCATATTATTCAATGTTTCAAGCTTTCACTTGTACCAGAAGGGGGCAGTCATGTCTTAAAATTCATTCTGAACTCAGATCGGCCTCCATTTAAACCAAATAATTGGCTTCATCAGCACTGTCGTTTCCAGGAATATTTATCACGTGTGCTGATCTGACACATACAGTTATTGTTGAGGAAAAAAGGAGGAGTGCATGGCCATTTACAATTGCTGAACTTTGCACAGTCTCTTGTGAAATGGACTTGAATTATGTAACTACAATAGTGTTCGTATTAGAATGCACTGGTCTTAATTAGATGTCTCTTATGAAAATATTCCAGTATATATTTTTGTCTGCTTCATGTAGTGAACCATTTGCATCTCTGCTTGACATGTTTTAAAGCAGTGTTGCACCAAAAAAGAAAATTATTTTAGAAGTTTTGGATGTTGTCAGTCTATTCAGCTAGCTTTTTAAATAGTCTGATTACTTAATATATGAAATCCCATCAGCAAAGTGTAATGGAAGTCAATGATAAAGTTAAACTACATGGTAAGTTAGGCCTGCCTCTCAGCCATTGAAAATCTAGCTTGGACATGGAATGCCTTTGAAAGGCATGCATGTTTGAATGGAGAACTGAAATAAAAATAATAAAAAAAGTGAGTAGACAGTAATTTTTGGTGTATACTCATTCAAACATTAGCATGCTTTGTAAGTGTACATGAGTGAAATGCAAATGCTGAGCATTTGTTGCAACAGATGCACATATCTGTCTGCATCTGTATGTACACCACAGGTAAGCACACACATGCATAAACATTCACACTTTCTCTACTCCCTCTCTCTTCGTGTGTACACACACACACACACACACACACATCTCATAGCACTAAATGAGACACCAGGGAAGCTGAGATCCCAGTGGCATTAGCCAGTGTAGAGACGTGGCTATGTCTATGTACTTGTAGTATGTCTGTGCATTAGGCACAATCCCCCTGATAACTCTCCTAAGCCAGAGCAAACACACAGACTGATGAATGCACTGCACTACTGGATGCTTTTCTAAGATTGCTTTTCTTCTGCTTGTGAAAAAAGAAACGCCACTTCTCACATACGGAGCACAGTCTGTGCCTTTTTGGCAAATACAGCTGACCTTGTATTTTAATAAGGTAGAAAATATGCTGACACCTGGAAGAGATTTTTGTGGAATCTCACTTTTTCACATTGTTTTTCTGCAAGCAACTAAACAAACAAAGCTACATTTTGTTGTATACATTTTGTTGTATTCCTGTTGGGATTTTGTTTCGGGCAGTTAAGCTCCTCCGACACACATATGCCTGGAAAATATTTTCCTCTTGTTCTTTATTCATTCAAGGAGATTATGAACTTTGTAAGGCTGTATATTCTGTGTTTACCCACTTGTTGATGTAGTCACAGTGCCAGGAAATACAGATATGAATATGTTGCTACTATACTATTTCTGTAGTAACTAGGACAATGTAAACAAAGCAGTTGCATGCTGCTTGCATATGTTCAGATGTTCCTTTAACACTAATTCAATGCATATTGTTGGTATGGTGGTGTGTGAGAGAGTGATAGAAACAGAACACGACCTGTATTTAATTGAAGCATAACTCAGAGAAGCAGTTCTAGAGAAAGTATCCAGCTGAGCTCAGCCTGGCATGAACTCAGAGTGGCATACAGCCATTCTGTGCCACTTTGTAGTGGAAATGTCACCAAAAAATTACTGCTGCACCCTGTGACACCATCAGAAAGCGCTCCTATCCAAACACCACCTCCTTTGCATCATTTAGACGCACCCCCCCAACCCCCCACCCCCAACTGGTGCACATTCTTCCTGATGTTTCCGATAGATTTGCTGGCACAACAAGGACGTTCTCCATCCCAGTTTTCTTTGTGTTTGGGCTGTCTTGGAATTGCCTGCACCCGTGACAGGGAGGCATGTAAACAATTTCTGTTCTGCGTTATATCATAATGAAAGCCACTGGTGGGCCGAGCCCTGAACTTCAAAAGGTTCCTAGAAGAGGAGCATCACATGCCCACCTTTTTACTGACTCATCCTGCAGGGATTCATTTCACTCATTCACTTGCCACATAAGTCAATAAAATGTAAGAATTTAATTATTGATTGGGTGTACAGTGGGTTTTTGCTGTTTTGTTATGAATTGACAAAAAAGATAGATGCTGCATGCATTCACTGCATCCTTATATGCACAGGTTTATTAATTTCATGAGTGTGTTTATGCAAGTTTGTCATAATGTAAAAACAGCAACCAGTCACAGACCTATTGGCCAATTCCACAGTCAACCTGTTGAACTTTGCTTTCACTGAAATAACTCATAATACAAATAATATAAATACTTCTACCCAAACAGAATCTAGTGCATTCATATCTTTTAATGACTTTGTGCAGTTGTTTTAGGCAGTTTTATGGGGAGTGCTGGACATACGGTTTTGCTTCAGAGCAGTGACATATGTACTACACAGCTGTACATTAAGCAGAGAATGACTGATCTCTGACAGCACAGTGACAGTGTAGCTGTGTGTTTCCCTGCTCAGACGATGCTGGTACATACTTCCCGAGTGTGAAGAGGGACCCTGGCCGGTACCTGCAGCCCTGCTCGGACTCGGTCAAGGCCTGGCTGCGCAGCATGAAGAACGCAGGCAAGGTGCTGCTCCTCATCACCAGCTCTCACAGTGACTACTGCAGGCTGGTGTGTGAGCACATCCTGGGGTGAGTGCTCTCCACCACTCACTCACTCACTCCATACTCTGTCATCACCATTCATCAAGCACACTCCTTAGACAGTGGACATGCGTGAGTGTACTCACACACTCCAGAATGCACACTGAAACAGCTCAGGGTACTCACACATCCTAGAGCACACACTGAAACAGCTCAGAGTATTCACACTTTTCAGCACACACACTGACACAGTTCAGAGTACTCACACCAGAACACACGAGAACTAATACAGAATACCCACACAGTGCAAAAAATGCTGGACTCACTTAAGGCAGAATGAATACTGGCTTTTCCTGAGAATGCTAGCACACTGATCCAATCCAGAGCATAAATTTCACATGCTCCAGAGGGCTAATGCACTCCAGAATACTCCACAGACTTCACTTTGGAGTTTGTGAGTAATAGGGAGGGCCAGGGGTACATATTCCCAAATGTCAAGCTCTGATTGGCGTAGCACTGATCATATTACAGCTAGCCGTGCTGCACCAGAAAGATTCCAAACACACTTAATGCAGCCAAACCAGCAAGCAGCCACGTCATCCAGAGATCTGCTGCTACATTATGCAAGATGGGATAACCCACCATCATAACATAATGGAAAGTGGGGAAAACGAGCCTGTAACTGGAGCGTTCGCTCTAGACGCCCACTATGTCTCGCGGGAGCTCTGTGGCTGTAGCCTCCCCCACAGTCATTTCCTGTCAAACACCGTGGTGCGGCCACTCTGTTGTTTCTCCCTGTCCGCTCTGCGCTCCCCCACTGTTTCGCTGGAGTCCCTCTGCTGCGACCCAAATGCCCCCAGCACAGGCCGCCCGCCCCTCAGCCGCCTTGTCAGTGGGAGCCCTGGCCCCTTGGGTGCACAGGACGCTGTTGGGAGCACATGTTCACAGGTTGAAGGGACTGCAGATTTACTGCGCAATAAACAGAGAGAGAACTGCCTGGACCGGCTCTCGTCCATCACAGCTCTGGGCCAGACTGGCTTTAGGACGCGGTACGCACTGCCCGAGGTGTGAACTTCCCCAGCGGCGCATGCCGTGCTGTCATCGGTCCAGCAACTCCGCTTCTCTGCCTCCAGGCCCCCCTGGAGGAACATTTCAGGTTCATGGCTATGTCTGTATAAGCTCCTGTTTAATCAGAAGATCGAGGAAGGAGTTTTCACGCCTGCACTGTGGGATTCTGTGCTGTCTAGGGAATGTCTGGTTTTTCCATTGCCCAAGGGAACTCCTTTGTCCTTCCAGGAATCTTAGTGCCTTCGCAAGCTCCTACAATCCGTCCTTACCAGCCACTGGGCTCCAAGCCTCAGGCCCCGGGCTCCAGGCCAGCAGCAGGACATAGTGATATGTCTCAGGACAAGCCTGGGGGCCTACCTGCCAGGAATGGCCACTTCTACATATAGTGGGAGTCTCCCTGGCATGGGGAGCTAGTCATAACTTAATCCTCTGTACTGAAGACTGAACCAGGCTCCTTACTGGGCTGGCATGGGTGTTCAACCACTCTTTCTGCTCACAGTAAATTAGCTCTTTATTCACAGTTCATCTTGATGGCAACAAAAAAAAAAAAAAAAACTATGTGACAAGTATTTTTGTGATACACTTGTGCTAAAAATAGTGTTATCTAATTTCCTATTAATAAAAATGGAACACATGATATGTGCATTTTAGTGATGGTGGATAGCGGATTTTTAGATGTTATACATGTGCGCACGCACACACACACGCACACACACACACACACACACTTTGAAAAGTATTTACAGCATCATTTCAAGCAGCACAACTTGGAAAAATACAAATGCACATTCGTATAATAAGTACACAATCACCACATGTGTTATATTACAGTATTTAGAGGTTGTGCTTATTCATGATTCCCTCCCCCAGATGGGCTTTTTGGAAAATGAAAGTCACTTTTGGAACCGAATGTGTGGGACCTTCCTTCCTCTTTTACAGCAGCAGTTACCATTGTTCTGCACCTTTGCCAATTTGGCTGTGAGCGTTGTTTCTTTTTATTCGGTTTACTCTGCTCACATGACCTGAATGGGAATATCTACTTAACAGAGTGGATGTTTGTGGGCTCTTGGAAATAAAGACTCCCTAATGACATTTCACGTTCATCTTGGCCCAGGCTAGACTTTAAAAAAGCACAGGCCTGAGAGGAAGAGGAGGGGCAGTAAAGAGAGGAGAGCATATTTACATGCTGATGTACACAACAAAAGAGACAAAATGTGCTTCGCTTGTACTTTGCTGACCCAATGCAAATTTATTTAAGCCATAATTTACATTATTAATGTTAAAATTAAAATTTCATGGTTTCCACACACTCACAAGTGTTGACAATGTAGAATTTTGTACTGTGTCTTTTAAAATCCTTATTGACTTGACCCATGTTTAATATTCTTCAACTCAGTTTCTTTTTTTCATAAACAAGAAAAGGTTGAGGTGAAAATGAAGTGTCGCACCGCTTGCTTTAAATTACCAGAATTTTGTGGCACCATCTGACCCATGACCCCCTCTCTCCTGATTTACTGCCATTCCAGGAAGGACTTTGAGGAGCTGTTTGATGTCATCATCACCAATGCCTTGAAGCCTGGGTTCTTTTCCTTGGTACCTCAACAAAGGCCATTCCGGACCCTAGGTAAGAGCCTATAGGCCAGAGCCCCCTGCTGCACCAGGCTTTTAGAAAAACAGCCATCAGTCATCAGTGAAAAGCCTCCACACAGTCACAAACTCCCAGAGCAGCCAAGCAGGAAAAATACATCTCCCTGAGAATGTCCAGATCTTCGGTCACTTCCTGTGCAGCTGCTGAAAAAAGCAGAACCAGTAAGATTGCATAAGATTCCTCATATATTCAGTTTGTGCTGAAATGTTTTCAGTAAAGCCCCAATACACATATATACACATATATTAAATATATTGTGAGTTGGTGGCAGCTTTCATTATCATTATCGCTGACATTTTTTCTTTTAAGTATTCTAAAATGCTGTGAGTAAACTAATTCAATAAAAGATATATTTATGCGATTATAATTTTATTTATTTGCCAGATTACATTTGAAAAGGGAAGTGAGATTTTAGCTTCAAATCATATCCCTGAGGTGTGGGCTCAAACTGTGTTTTTATAGCACGCACCTCCATCTGGAGGTCTTTCTCTCCAGAAATAACACCAGAGGGATGCGTTCTGCATGAAACAGAAATGACCAAACGAGAGAAATATTCACTCCCTTCCAAATCTCGCCACGTTGACAGGCTCAGATACAAAGGCAGCTATTATTTCAGACTCATGATGTGGTTCATATTTTTTTTTTTACCAATGGCGGAAAGAAATTAATGAAAGACAATTCATAAATAGGTTTAGCGCACAGGCTGCAACATGTTCTCACCTCATCAGGACATGGGCAGTTGCTTGGGGTAGTGTGTGAATGCTCATGCAAACGTGATCAACGATTGTCCAGCTTGCTATGACTTCTCTTAAACATGCAAAAAAAGAGACAGTCTGGGCTTCCTTTATATTTTTTCTTGCCCAGCCGATAAAGTAAAAAGATGGTATTTGCCTGTATACAGTATTAGAGCTATTGGAATTCCCTTGATATTTTGCAGCACATTCAGTGTTATAGTGTAATTCAGCCCCAGTGTTTTCCCCCAGAGAAAACAATACATAATATCCTGTGTATATAACTCCAAGTTGCCATCCAAGGGGATTTTAAAAGCTTCGGATTTGTTTTGGCTTGCAACAAGCTTGCATTTCAACCAATATGTTAACAAGGCATTTGGTATGAATTATTAGTTCAAAAATGTTGGGTCTGCATAAATATTTGTGTGGAGTGTACACACACACTTAGGTTACTGAAAAACCTCCCAGAGTTTACTTCCTAAAAGCAATGTGGTATTTTTAATGGTACAGTGTGTGACTCTTTGAACAAGCACATACTTCTCATTCCACTTTCGCTGAAGCTCCTGCATCCTCACAGCTGTTGCCATGTGTGTGGGGTTTTTTTTTTCTTCTGCCACAATATTTATTGCATATATAACCTTTACTTGAACCTCCCTCTGTCTACTCTTTTAGGAGATGTAGTAAGGGTAGATTGAAATGCAGGTAATCTTTGCTCGTCTGTGGGGTCTATCAGCAGTCCTGACATTTTTATGAAGTCTGCTCGCCATTGTGTTTGGCCTGTACTTCTTTTACCTCCATGCCAGCTCTCTGGCATGCAGAAAGCCCTGTCCAGCTGTTTAAGTGTGCCATTGTTTTTATAGTGTGTCATTAATATTTTGTGACCTGCCATGGAACATTTTGTGTGACAACACAAACAAAGACAAAAATGTAAAAAATGATGGTACCCCTTATCCCCACCAAAACATTATCAGTGCTTCAGTGGTGTGGTGGTGACTGAGGGGGTGAGCATCCTGAAACTCCAAAGGCCATATGTCTGAAAGATAATAAGGATAATAACTGAGTATACTGCACATTCCAAGAAATATTGATGGGCACTGTATACTTGAATGTATGTAAAAATATTGTTTGACTCTGTATACTTGCATATACAACACTGGCCCTCTGTATTTTAAACAGTCTGTATTTATCACATTCAGAAAATATGTAGTTTCTCAGCAACCTGATGAGCTATGAGTGCATATTGTTTGAAGAAGAGCAGGCCAATATAGCTACAGTAAGTATCACATTGATGTGTGTTAGAAAGCCCAGTGCATAGTTCAAGTTAAAAGCTTTAATATAAAATTGAGTTTCCTGTTTTTTGCCAACTCTTAAGGCTTATTTTGAGCATAGATTTAGAGATGAATGCACATTATTAGTAGGTGACTTACCCGAGGTATTTCACACAGAGCGGTTGCATGTATTCCTGCAGAGTGCAGCATGTGCATCTGCTGGGGTGATTCCAATTTTGTGTCCATACATTCATGGGGATCTGTAGTGCCACATTTCCGAGTCAAAATTAAAAGGAACTCATTTTAAAACATCTTCCAGGTCCTTGCATTGATGGGTTTTTCACTGTGTTGGAGCTCCTCCAGCCTAAGGGAGTGGTATGCCAGAAACAATGTGTCCAAAACCTGCCACAGAATTATTCTCACACTGACAGCTGTCAATGTTTTATCAGCAAGTAAAATGAAATTGGAGGCTGATTCTCTGTCTTTTAGGGGCTT
Source organism: Albula goreensis (assembly GCA_022829145.1). Taxonomy (NCBI): domain Eukaryota; kingdom Metazoa; phylum Chordata; class Actinopteri; order Albuliformes; family Albulidae; genus Albula; species Albula goreensis. Next base: position 14,060,269 of record CM040747.1, on the reverse strand, counting down.
CCCTCATTCTCAGACACAACTGTGCTTTTCTGCACATAGAGACTGAACATATAAATACAGAATTATGTTTATGTAAACAGGAATAAACACATTCTAAAGCAAATTTTGAGACTTTTGAAATGGGACTTATCGGGGCCTCCTTGAAGTTTTTCAGCATGAAGTAATGCATTTGGAGTCATGTGGTTCAGATTCCAGTCTGTGCGTATCTTACCTTGGCCTTCGTCCACCGCGAGCCCAGTTTGTAGTGAGATGAGCGATGCTTATTCACTAAAACGCTTCTGTCTGAACCCAAACCCTCCCGAGTCTAACAGTGTTCTACTACTGCATAAGAGAAACATTTCTCTGAATCTTTTTAGTGATATTTCTGATAAAGGTGGGAGTTTTTATGTCATGATTAAGTTGTTGCTGTGTTTTTTGCTTAATGAGTTTGTGAATGACAGTTGGGTGTGAGAATGGGAGTTATTTCACTCTGAAATCCCAACAAACATAAATGATCTATGTAAAGACCTTATAAATCAGGCCCCTGGAGGGAGGGAGGCCTGTGAGCCATGATTGTGGGAGTACAGGGAACTAGCTTTAGTGGGGGAGGGGGTGAGTATGTAGCTGGAACAGGAAATGGGTGAGTCACGGTTTTTCTGTCTTAAATGATTTTGACTTTTTTAACTGCTGCTTTTTACTGATTTTTAGTTTTGCAACAGCAAATCATTGAAAAAGAATGAAAGAAATTTGGTTATAAGACGTTTGGTTACATATTTTGGTTACGCTTATCAATACAATAGTTGCTCTCTGTGTCTTGCAGTGAATGATGTGGAGGAGAGTGAGGGGCTGCCATCCCTAGACAAGCCAGGCTGGTATTCTCAGGGGAACTGGCCCCACCTCCATGAGCTGCTCAGATCCATGACCGGGAAGACTGAGCCAAAGGTGGGCTGTTTGTGTGTGTGTGTGTGTGTGTGTGTGTGTGTGTGTGTGTGTGTGTGTGTGTGTGTGTGTGTGTGTGTGTGTTGTGTGTGTTTGTGTGTGTTTGTGTGTGTGTGAGTTTGTGTGTGTGTGTGTGTGTGTGTGTGTGTGTGTGTGTATATGCGGGTGTATTTGCACATGTGTGCATGTGTCCATGATTCAAGTAAGCAGTAATTCTGAGAAGCTGTGTTTTGTTAGTAGTTTTCCACTGCCTGTTATGTCTTTCACTGATTAGCCCTTTCCAGTCAACATCACCTCATCACAGTTACTGAAGGCCCCCCCAGAAGATGGGAAATCCAGCTCACCGGCTGAAGTCTGTAACACTATTATGACCTCACTTAGCCTTTCTAAAGGCCAGTGCTGACTGCTTGCTCTGGCATATTCACAGAGATCATGTGCCATAAATCTGGAGGGCTTCACACCAAAGTGAGGATGAGTGCGCCGTATGCACCTGCTGTCCTGGGTGCTGACGATAAGAGGAGCACAAGAGTCAAAGAGGTGTCAAAGAGGGCAAGGTCGAGAGCCAGCATGGCCAGCACGCGAGGCAGCCTGTTATTGAACGGAAGAGTAAGGTCCAGGCGCTGTTGTAGGGAGAGGCCTGGCTCCGGCGGAATGCACCCGGGGACACACTCAACCCGTCACTGAATGTGCCCTGTGTTCTATGCTGCGTGAGGAAAGCGCTCGTGGAATGCACCGCTAACCCACGCTTAAGCATGCTTCAGGCAGCCCTCCAGGGTGATCCAGGGCAGCAGTATTTACAGTGTTCAGGGCTTTCACCCAATGAGAACTTAATGTGTAATGCCTGAAAGAGGTGCATTCAGAACACCATCCTGCACCAAACCCTCTCACCCCCCACCCCTTTAAGGTTGTGTCACAGTGCATAGGTTGATCTCATATGCCTCTCTGTCTGCTGGAGGAACGGAAGGCTCCAAGCCACACCAAAGCTCAGCTCCCTGTAGTGAGTGCAACTGGTAGTCATAAATATGCATGTTAGCCACTTTTACAACAATGCACCAAAATGTCCCTGAAGAAACTACAGTCACTGAAGAGATAGAAAATCAGACTAAAGTTCAGCTGGGTTCATGGGATGATGTTGATCTAAACAAATAAACTAAGTGCCCCGTTAGACAGGAAATTACACTTCCTCTAGAGGCAGTGCCTGCTTTTCTGGACTTCACTGAAGAGATTGTTCCCCAATGCTACCATCCAGGCCAGTTTATCCTCGAGGCGTCTTTTTCAAAATGTACAGTGTAATATAATTCTGAATCATGTCCAGTTTCTTTAATCCAATTTGTAGCTTTTCCATTTCATTAAGACATAATTCTTTGAAACTTGCAGTGGCATTCTTCACTGACCACTGTTATGTAAAAGTTTCATTTCACAAAGGTCTCTAGGCTCAAGGAGAGTTGAACTGAATCCGCTTTAATGTTTCTGTGTATTTATTTGCTATGTGACAACTGACAGAACCTCCTTGAATTTCTGAGGAACAGAACTCTTTTCTCTGTAGCTCTAACACAAGAGCCATGTCTCCCAGCTTGTTTTCTATTCTATTCTATTCTATTCTATTTCAAATTAGCAAGTATTTGCTTAATGCTCTTTTAGAAGACAGACTAGGATTTTTCAATTTAGTGAACATGTGAAATTACACCTCTGTTCGCTAGCTACCCTGCAATTTAAATCAACTCTATCACTGGCAGACTTGTCTACATTCTAAATAATGCTTGCTCAGAAAGTACCTAACCACAGGTCTTGGTTTAGCACAATGTAATTTTCACAGAGATACTAGACGCAAAGGGTCATTTTTACAATTTTTTTAAGTTTGTTGGAAGATTTTAAAATTCTGGACATCATGCTGTTTTGCGGTCAGAGTGTTAGTAACCTTCACACAAAATCTTGCCTTCTATTCAGCCAAGTGCCACTCTATTCCTCTTTTAGAAGTATTTTTTCCTAAATTTCAGTTAAAAGCAGAAGGCACACTTTTATTATGAGAGTTATTACAATACTAAGTGGTAGAAGCAATTTTACCACTGCCTGGCTTTAGCCAGTTTGACAGTTTTAGTTGAAGCTCACATAAATAGCCAGACTGTGTGTGAGACTGACTGCATTAAGAGCAGAACAAGGAACTCAACTGTATTTATGTGCTTAGTTAACAAGGAGCACAACTTAGCAGGGGTAGAGTCTGGCTGGGACAAGGCAATATGTCAGGAAGCTGTGATGATAATAGTGTCCCCTGTCAGAAAAGTTAGTGACCTGCTCTCTCGGGCCCCACACAGCGCAGGACAATGCGTTCATTAAAGCTGAGCTGTCCACCAATGTGGGCCGCATTACTGCTAATCGCTGCTTTGAGTGAGGGATTAATAAGAGAGAGGCTCCAGAGGGAGTCTGAGAGCACTCAGCCCAACAAGGCCTGAGTGCAGGCCCATGCACAGGAGGGGACTAACAGGGCGTTGAATTTTCAGAAAAGTGCACATGCCAAGATCCGCACAAGCCCTCTGCTAGGAGAGGATACATATCGCATAAGACCTCACAGAAATGGTCTTATCCAAGATGTGTATAAGGGAAAAACAAGCTCTTTTTAGACATGGAAGCAGTGAACGCCAGTGTGATGAGCAAAAAAGAAAGGTTCTGAGTCATATTTGAGTCAATGCATTTTTTGGAAAATGTAAAAAAACAAAATTGGAAAAATGGTTTTTGGTAATTGAATTTCATTGGCTAGTCATGTATGAATGACGTGATTCATTGTGGCTTTCAAGAGTGAACCCTTTGAAAACATTTCAGTGGTTTGTTGTTTAGTTTTCCATTTAACCCAGATTGATATTCCGCTCACATTATAAGATCATAAGTCATCCCTTATTCACTGTAAAACTTTTTGAATAAAAATGAACTGTAATCTTCCATAATTCTGATGAATGACACTTCTGGTGTAATTTACCAGCACACACTTGTCGTAATCAGCTCTCCAATCAAATCTGACTGGCATTAATCTGTGTTCTCTGATGTAAACGTCACAGACTTCTCAAGACTTCCCTTCCCTTGGAAAATCAATCCCGTCCCACAAGTGATAGAATTCCCAGCATTGTAAATATTTTTCCTGCCCCACCGATCCCTCGGGCCGTGGGGAGCCGGAAAGCAATTGCACTGTGGCGCTCCTCACCGTGGATACCAGCCGCCTCCAGTTCAGGGGGGGAAGCCAGGAAACCTGATGCCTCACTCTGCTTAAAAGGCCTGGGATTTAAGACCGTCTGCAGAGCAGGGCCTGGTTTGTTTATTTGTGAGCCCCACGCCCCCAACACACACACACACACACACACACACAACACACATAGACACACGTGTGGAAGGCTTGGTTAGAGACACATGAGAGGGTTGAAGGACTGGAATTCCCAAATGTTCCTACCGCCCTTGTGGGAGCACATGCAAAACCACCCCCCACCCAACCCCAACTTCTAAGATTGACTGGCTCCCACCTAAAGCCCCACCCCACCCCCACCCTGCATTCCAGAAAGGAAAGTTGTGTGAGGGCTGTCTTTAAACGCACCGCTTTAGCTCTCATTATCTGGTGCATGCAGGTCACTTTAATAAACCTTGCTTGCTGATTAAATGCCCTTTAAGGTTGTCCCTTGAGAAGAAATGGTCATTGTGATCGGTGTAAATGGTAGCTGCTGTGTAATGGCCTCGGGCATAAAAAAGTGCTTTCACTGATCAAGATCAGCTTTCCAGAGCAGTATTGACTTAATGTATTCCACGTCTCAATGGTGTGTGTTCTGTGTATAGCTTTACCCCCATGTTATTTTGCTGAAGCAAGAACTTGAATCTTCCAATCCTTAGTTGCTGCCAGGAATAAACTTGGATTTTCCATGTTGAATAGTTTGTAAGAATAAGAAAATGGGAGCGCCAGTCGGCCTCTCTCTGCGTAAGTTCTTTTAGGCCTGCCTGTGCTTGTTCCTTCTTTTCAGCCATGTAGTGCATGAGTCTTTTTAATGGTCATTGTGGAGAAGATAGTTTTTAAGCATTAAAATGTCAGATCTGGAGTGTACAGCATTGTTTATTTGCCTATTTCTGAACGTAAAGGGATATAGAGTACACAAAGAGATTTTTTTGCACATGCATTAACTTAAATTCCAGGAGAAATTCATCGTCATGCAAATAATTAACTGTGGGCTAAGGAAATTCGATTATGTCAATTTTTAAAGACTTGCAAACAAACTTTTTTTGAATAAATAGTTAAAAGTTTGTTTGCACGTCTGATAAACTCTTTCCACAATCCTGCTCTGTGCACCATAAAAGTTTTGCATTTACATTATGCTCAACAACACAGTGTAGTGTTAGATGTGTACCAATATACCCGATTGGCTGGGTCTACCATCAGTCACAAATTCTTCAGAAGAAGGGTGGTTGGAGAAGATGAAAGGACAAGTTTCTCGAGTAAAATATTTCAAATGTTAAAAATATGACACAAGATTTGTAGCTAAGTTATACACTTCTTCCTCATGTTCCAATTGCTATATTTAGCTGTTATACAAATTCAAGTTGATAGATTGATGTAATACTGGTCAGATAATTAACCAATCAAAAGGTTTTCCTCTCAGCTTTCAGGTGATGCATGCAGTTAAGGCACATGCTTGTGTAGCTGCAGTGTGTCCTTTTGCTGTGCGCTCCAACCTTTCTCTTACCAGCTATAGATGGATGTCCACAGTTGGCCTTAAGGTTGAATAAGCTGGTTAACTCATCACTCTCAGAAGATTTTCCCTGGCCAGACAGGCATCTGCATATTCATGAACCGAATATATATTGATTCCATATTCCAATAACAGTTGGGGCAATATATGATTGTTGTTATATCTGCTGTCTTAAAAAATTGCAAGGACCACCAGTCACCAAATGAATGGTGGGAAATCATGCGTGGCCACTTTGTCTCGATTTTGAAGGGGTGATTTTTGGCGTCATGGCACCTCTTTCTCCCAATACTTCTAAGCTGCAGACCATAACACTTCTGCACTGAGGTTTTGTCAAACCTTTTGCCTTGCCCTGTCTTTCCTGTAGGTGGTGTACTTTGGAGACAGTATGCGCTCTGACATGTTCCCAGCCAGTAGCTATGGAAAGTGGGAGACAGTGATGATCGTGGAGGAGCTGGAGGGCGAGGGGGTGCAGGGAAGCGAAGCGGCAAAGTCTCGTGATACTCGAGCAGAGCCTCTGGAAAAGAAGGGAAAGTTTGAGGTAAGCTTACCTCCACAGCTGTTTCCTGTCACCAGTGTCTTCACCTGCTGGCTGCTGCAAATCCTCTCCTTTCCCTGGCTGGAGTCCACAATACACCAACTGTAAAGTGCAGACACAGTTGTGTGATTGTTTACTTGTTGTAATATGTGAGTTTGCTTGTGTATGCATGTAAATGATAGTTTTTAGATTAGCAGCGACCTTAAAAGCAGGTAAAAGCTAGGATATTGTTGGTGCATGTCCTCTTTTGGCTTCAGATCTAAACAGTAACGGTTACTAATAGAGAGGTAATTCCTGTAATAGCAGTCTTGTTCTAACGCGTTTATGGAAGCAGCATATTAATCTTTCACATGCAGAATTCCAGTGAGACAGGGAGAGAGAGAAAGAGAAAGAGAATGATAGACTGAGAGAGACATGGAAAGAGATAGGAAAAAATATGAGTGAATAATATTGTAAAGATATCAGGTATATCAGGTAGAGAGGAAGAAAGCAATAAAATACACTGAAATATAGGATGTGATATAATGCTGCAAAGCCTCTTTCCTCCCAGGCCAGTCCTTGGGCCTCACACAAAAGCCAGTGTGTTCAACGGGTCACTTCCTGCGGAGGTATCAGAGTGCAGGATGTTTTGTTCCAGACAGAAAAGGATGGGTCAGAGCGTGTGCTGGTCGGGGGAGCCGATAGGATCACTCAGCGACCATGAGGCCCTCTCACAGCTATTATGCTGTGCGGCTGATCCAGGCTCTTGCTTCCCTCACTCTCTCTTTCATACTTCTCCTTTCCTCTCACACTAATTTGGTCACTTGCTTACTTTCTCATTCCCAGTTTCTGTGGCAAATGTACAGTCATGCATATGAAGAAAATCTCTTGACATGGGTGGAGGGTATACTTGTTTCCTTCCTAAGTTTAAAGGAGGTTTGCTCATTATCCTTGAACTATACTGTCAGTTTTGTTGTGCTGTGGAAGATTCTTTAACACACCAGTTCATTTTGACCCAATTTGACCATTTTGTGGAAATTTCCATATGATTATGTAATGTTGAATGTTACGCCTAAATTTATAAATATTTGGTTTTAATGTCCAGAGATGTTGCCAAACAGGAGGTGCTGGAGAAGAGTTAGCCACAGAGGAAGCAACGTTAAGAAAAAAATGGCTGATTTAATCTTGTTTTTATTCATAGATCTGACAAAAAGGATCAGATAAATGTCTCCTTTTCAAACAACCTAAAACAGTTGAGTTCTACTGAATTGTAGTCCTTTGATGTTTTATTAATAACATTATAAAGCAAACATGCTCCCTTTTGAGAACAACTCCTTTTTGAATATGGTCTGAAGGGAAAATACTGCTGCATATTTAAGAGCTGGGAATCAAAGCTGACTCTATCGGTTTGTTTTTTGAGAAGCGGGGTATATGGTTTGTGCTCAGTTCAAAGTAAAAGAAGAAAGAACATGTAGCTTCCATCTCACAGAATAACCATGTCCATTCTCTGTATGAACATTTAACAAGATCCTCAGAAACTTAATGATTCACTCTTAAAAGTATAATAATAAAACGAGGAGTTAATCAAATACATTGCAACCTTCTCGTGTTTTCTAGTTTTGCAGATCATGTCCTGTTTTTGTATGAGGAATGGATAAAGATAAGAATGGTGCTCACAGAACCGTGGAGTCATGCCAAGAAAAGAAATCTACTTTGGGCATTTCCTCATTTATTTCTGAGTACAGGTGGCTTCCTGGCAAACATCTGACAAATGTATTTTTAATTTTTGAGTTGAGGTTATAACCAGAAAGTCACATGTTGAAATCATAAATTTAATTATCCTGAATTAATTCAGGAGTTATATTCCCAGTTATACATAGCAAGTAATGCTGTATGTGAATGTAGTTTATTTAAATCACTTTGGATATTAACATGGTTTATGCAGATAAATAATGGAAATTAGTTTATGACACAAAAGCATGTATACAATCTGAGAAAGACAACACGGAAAGTGAATTGAACTCATCACATCCTCTGGGCAGTCCAGTGCCTGCTTGGCGTAAGACCACATGAAACGTCCACAGCTCACTTTCAGTAGTGTTCTGTAATGCTGCTCTGACCTTTCCTGCAGGACCAGGGCATGAAGACTCCATCTGCTGCCTCAGAGCAATGGGGCTCCTACTTCATGGATGTGCAGAAGAGCGGGGAGGGAGGAGGAGACCCCAAAACTCACCTGGTGCAGTCACAGCATCCACACCTACAGCACCATGGCCATCCCCAGCGTGGAGAGCATTGCAGGTATGAGTGGAGGCAGGGACAGAGACACATCAGTGACTCCACACCCAATACACCTGTGACAACCGGCATGGGGAATTTCCTCTCTGACTCAAGAGTAACGCCAGAGGTTTTTTTATTGAAGGGGAGTAGGAGGAGTGGAGGAAGAAAACATATTATATGTGTGTAACTAAAGTTGCTCAACTGCACACTTGTGAAATATCAACGCAGTCATAATTTGACAAGACTTGTTTAATGTGCCTCACTAGCTTGCTCAGCAATGTGCCACTTTTACTGTCAAATTAAAAGTTTAAAAATAGGAAGATGTATGAACTGGCCATTGTCTTTATAGGCATTTTGCTGGAAACACTTAAGTTCACAATTTCCCTTATTCAAGTGGGATTTATCACATGCAGCATGTTGTGTAGTTTTAATAAAATATATATTTATAAAATGCATCATAAAAAACTTTTATTGTTAAACATTAATAGTATTTGTAATAATACATGCATGAAATTCATGTAAGTTCCAGTCAAGAAGGAAAAATACACGTTCCAGTAGCTGTAACCGTGCCAAAATAAACAAATCAAATTTAACTGTCAAAAACAAGAAATTTGCATTCCATACCATGAACTGTAACAAGTAAGGATCCTTTCCACAGGAAGCAGTAATGAATGAGTAGGCAGCTTCTGCTGCATTAAAGAACATTAAAAGTATGCTTCATTTTAGCCTGCAAAAGCAGGTCAGTAATGTTGTTTCAATTTGCTGTTTAGAATGATGTCCGTCCCCTGTTGCATGTGTTAATTATGACTGGATTTCTGGAATTTTGACAATTTTTTCATAGTCTATTGGATTTTTTCCACAATCAATTCTAGGGAATTGCTCAAAGGTTCAACTGCAGTGCACTACTTTCAGTTTGAACCCAAAAGCCATTAATTCACGCTACCATCACATGTGGTTCTTTTTCATTTCCTCGGCTTTGGTTGACTTTAATTGTTGCCATATTTTCTTTATCCTAGATCTCCCTCTGGATTATAAATTCCCCAGATTCTCACCCGATAAACCCTGCACCACCGGCTACTACCCCAGGCCCCCAGACTCATTGCTGAAGAGATATGAGAGCCTTCCTTAAGGATCTGTGATTGTCCTCAGTACCCTAGAGGAAGTGGTGATCAAGGCCTCATCTTGGTTGTAGTCTTTTCACATAAAAATCCTCCATTTATAGAGCACATGAACTCATGCACACCTTAATATAAACCATCTGAATGTATAACACAGTGTGGTGACACTTTGCCATTTGATTCTTTTTTGTTGCACAAGTAACTATACATGTGAAAATGTGACCTCCTGATGTATGTGTGTAAAGGTATAAGAATGTAGAGATTGCTTTCCAAGGGCAAAGAGGGAAAGCCATTAATAATACGTGTTCATGGAATAATTTACATAAAATTGTGGGTGGTTGGATGATGATTGGTGTAAACTCAACCGTCCATTACTATCAACTGTCAACTGCCATTACTGTCAACAAGTATGTGTACGATTTCAGTTAGAATGTGGAGAAAACATTAAGACTTAAATCTACAAAAATGCTTTGTCCAATTTTGTCCTTAACTCTGAATAAGAAAGTCAATCAAGTGTTCAAGTGTTTCTTACATGTTCTACATTCATTTCAATAATGTGATAAATGTAAAGGATCACTCTAGTGTTGACTTTTTTACTTCCAGGTTTTGGACAAAATGATGCGATGCTTAACTGTAGGATTACTTAGGAATGTTCAGTGCAGATTCATTTTAAAGATGGCATCATTAAGGGCGTTGTTTTTAAAGAAGCAGCAGCACTGTTTTTTTGTATATGTATTAGAGTCAGCTCCCTGGAAAAGTTAAGGATGATTTCCCATTGTGTGCAAAAACAATAATCATTAATAGCTTCACCCCCTGCTTAATGTATGTCATGTTTGGTGCAGTAAGTTGTAGTGTTGTTGAGTGGTTCTGTGTACATGTGGAACACTTGTGCCCCATATGCAGTATTCAATGTGAGAACATGCTTTAACCGACTTCTGAATGGATACATTGTCAGTGTTGGTTCACATGTAGGCTAGCTGATATATATTACCAATTACCCTGCATTAAAACTATGTTTAAAACACTATGTTACTAATGGCTGGTAGTGTGCAACAGTGTGTGTCATCCATAAAGTTTCCTTGTTTTGGTTGTGTCTGTATATGGGAGTGTTTCATGTAAATTTATTCCTGTTTATTTCTAACACCTGGTTTGCCTTATGTTTGATTATTTGTTTGTCCTAGAAAATGCAGGGAAATTGTAAAGAAAGTTCACCATCTAAGAAATAAAAGGATTCTACAAATTTGTTAGACACAGTCCTCCCTGGTGTTATTAATTTTTTAATAATTTTGTGTTTTATTCATATTGTCAAATTTCCAAGTCAAGCAGGAAAGATCTTCAAGAATAACCAAAGGATAGTTTTAAACAGTAGATATGATGTGCCGACTTCTCACAATCTATTGAAGTAAGGTATGGGTGTTTTTAAAATGCGTTCTGTCATTATTTTAACATGTTCTGCATTTCTGCATATTCTCTTTACCTGTCCTTGCCAGTCTCACTAGAACCGTATTATTATTATTATTATTCACAGACAGATGTGTGCATGTGTAATTTGATTTCATTTATCCTACCAGTAATTACATTCTGTTTCCAGTGTTAAAATTATGTTTACAATTATTACAGCATGGTTTGCTTTTGTTAATTTGTCTTTTGCACTATTACAAATTACAAGTTGTATTGTTTATTGTAGGGGTTTCTTCATTCTTCAACCACCCAGAAGAATATATACTTATATATATGCATCGCAAGTCATGCAACGTATTTTGAAATGCTTTATGAGTGGAGGTCAGGAACAGGGTGTGTTAAAAATGTGTATTCTTTCACGCTCCTTCACATCGCGTAGAGCAACTGCTCCTCCTTAAAACGTAGGAGCCGATGACGTTGCCCTAAAACCGCAGACTGCTGCTCTCCAAGCGCAGCTAGTTGTGTGTCCCTTGTTCAAAAGTTACCATGTATCGAACTACGGAACGATAATGGCCAAGAGGGAGACCGACCGCACATACAAGGAATGACATTTTGACTGTAACCTACTGGATTGCAACCTTAGAAAAAACGGTAATTAACATATTTTCCATTGTAAACAAATCTACCGACAAAAACTTTGGTGTTAAGTTTCTGGGAATACCTGAACTTAAAGTTAGCCATCTAACGGCAGCCTATTTGCATCTGGACAGAGCAGTTCATGTGCGCACGCATTAAGATTCAAGCGGAATTAATCTCGGACACAGCTGCGAAATCGTGGCAACAGTATCTTTTCAGAATTTAATTTGTTTATACCTACACACAAACTGTATCCTTTGTATTAATTGCAAAATGCATATGTATGGTGTTTCTGTTTTCCTGTTGTCAGAATCGGAAATGGTCTTTGCTGTTAATATTTAAACACTTAAACATTTTACAGCTATAACCAAAACAGCGTTATCTTGAACATTTTAAATAACACTGTCTGTCAATACATCAGCCTACCTCCGCTATTCTTATCTGTTATAACTGTTTAGCTACGCGGCCGTGCATTGTGAAGGGTTCCCTTGTCCGACACTGGTAAGAGTTACTAGATGGGTGCCGGGTGCAAACACCCGACAATTTGGCAAGCGATTTAAATGCATTTGATTGATGAGCTAGTCGGTCGCACTGTCAGTGTTGAGGTAGGCAATTACGTACACGCTTAGCGGATGAGTTCCTAGAACATTTTGACTGAAAGGGTACTACTGGAGTAAGGGCAGTTAACAACTGAGGTAAGAACGAAAAATGCCTCAGTGGAAAAATGCATGTTGTAGGTTTTGGTGGTTACACTGTGTAAATCTGAAAACCAGTAAACCGAGGTTTGGTCTATGTGTCCTGCTTTCAAGTGGATACATGCCCTGCAAACAAAAAGTCATTCTACCATTGAAGACAGAAATGCCTTTAATAGCTACAGATCATGATGCAGTTTAAACAACGGATTTGAATATTTTTTGAAAACGTAGATATGCTAACTGTAAAAATTAGCATATCTAGCATAAAGAATAATTTAGAAAAAGAAACTGGCTCTGTAGCTGTTAAGAAAATAATCTACTAATAAATTATATCCCTCATAAATGTTATCGATTTGTAGCTCTCATAACTACAAAAATGTAAATAAGAGAACTTTGAGCTGAGTGTAAAAACACACGACTGCACTCATATGTTTTCTTTTAAATCAAAATTAATCTGTTCTTCATGTCTTTACAGAAAACAGATGCGCTCAGGTTGCAATCGCTACACTCTCAGGTTCCACCTATCAGGGCATGCACAAGCGTATGTGTCCTTGGGCAGAGATTTGATTATTTGTCCCGTAAGCAAGAATGTGACAGTTCAACAGGTTATGTGTCAGATGCCTATCTGTTGCCCAGACAGCAATTAAATAACGTGACCAAAGTGTTTGTTCCAGTAGAGAATGATTGTATGAAAGAACATGTTACCTGTAACCAACCACATCTCTCCAAAAGTCAAAAGTCATTTTCTTGATTATTTTTCTAAAATGAACAAGCTGGAACCTCTACCTAGAACAAATAAAGGACTTAGGTAGAGGCTTATTTGGAGGAAGCTTAAAATGGCAATAAAATATTTTTTTTTCTGCTGTGGGGCACCCTGTAGTCTCAGGTAAATGACTAGGACCTCTGAGGTTGGTGGTTCAAGTCCCAGTCCAGCCACAGCAAGAACACCATTGCTGTTGGGCCCTTGAGCAAGGCTCTTAACCCCACATTGCTCCCAGGGGGGACTGGCCCTTGGCTAGCATAATCAACTGTAAGTTGCTTTGGATAAAAGCATCAGCTAAATGATGATATGTAATGTAATGCTGAAGGATTGTCCAATGATTAGTGCATTCAACCTGGGAAGGCTTTAGACATACGCAAAGAGTGCACTTAAAGAACAACAAATTAGGCAAATAGCTTACATTTGGAAACATTGAAGTTATAGCTCCAAAAAGACCCAACGTCTATTGCAAGATGCAGTGAACAACTAGTGTTAAACAGCAGGTAGAAGGGTGTGGATGCAGTTACAGTGAGGTAGAACTGCTTGTATTTATTGAAACATGGAAGATTACAACAGCAAAGAGTTAAACTGAAATCTGTACAACATTGCACATAGTTAATATAGTAAAAGCATATATTATTGTTTAGTGCTCATCTGTTTCCTTTTTTGATGAGTGTACTAAGTTTATGATCAGATCTGGTCAAAACAGTTACCACATTGCCCCTTTTGGTACCCTCTGACTCCTCAGTAAGTCTGCAGCTTTTTCCTTTTCAAGTTTTATAACCTCTGGGAACATAAGGGAAAGCCAAGATGATCAAGTATACAGCTGAATTCAATTATTTCAGGCATGCATAGCCTTTGTATGAACGAGAAAAAAACATGGCTGACTTCCTTAAAACCTTCCTCCTCTCCCTTTTGCTTCTCTCCCGCTCAGTTCAGATAACCGGAAGATGCCGCACTGCTGTCGCCTCTGATGTCAGGATGAGGACCCACACCCGCGGGGCCCCCACGGTGTTCTTCATAAGTCTGCTGTGGCCCCTGGTGGCCCCAGCTCAGGGGGAGGTGGACCCAAGTGCCGGGATCACTTTCCTGGGGGGGAACTACGATGGGCACCCCATGCTGTATTTTGGAAAGGGGGAGGAGGAGGAGCTGCAAAGGGCAGCGGCGGGGACCCATCGTGTGATGGCTGCACGGATCCGAGAAGCGGGTGAGGCCATGCTGGCACAGCCAGAGGATTACCTGCCTCCATGGAATCCTGCTGAGTTCAGCGCTCGCTGGAACGAGGTGTATGGCAACAACCTGGGTGCCCTGTCCATATTCTGCGTGCTCTACCCACACCGGGCCGGGGCACTGGACCTGGCCAGGGACTACATGGAGAGAATGGCAGCTCAGCCTAGTTGGTATATTTTCTGTCTTTGTTCCTCATTTTTTACTTTACAACCACTTATTCAAACTGCCCTAATAATTTGATTTCAGATGTATAAAGTGCATTGTTATTAAAATCTGTCAGAAATATAAAAGATAAACCATTAGCAGTTGTAATATTTCCAGGTGATCCAATAGTTGACTTTGTGTTGCCCCATGTTGTAATCATGTAAAGTAAATGAAAGGGTGCATCATTTAAACTATGAGTCCTTGCAGAGAGAGTAAGAACTTCTTCGGTGGTTCTGACGGAACATGCTTTTCCTTAGTAATCAGATCTCATTCTGTCTCGACAGAAGTATTTTTTTGATGAGAGTCTGGCTCTCTCGGGTATGTCTGCATTTTTGCCCATTTGTATCAACACCATAAAATAGTTTGCTAACCTTTTAGAGACACTGTCCTGCCCCCTGTATTTTCACTGCTCTCTGAGTCTTCCCCTCCCGAGTATATTCACTTTTCGCGGCTGTGAGTGTTGCATTATGGTCCATTCAGGAAATGTGTTTAGCAGCTGTTTGAATTTACTGTAGAACATGCCTGTGTTCAAAGGAAATTAAATGTTCAGATGTGGACTGAATGTCCTGGTACAATATGATAGAAAAATAGTCAGGGTTTTGACCACAGTGCTCTCAGTAAGTGGTCTAAACTCTGACCACTGAGATAATACAAAATCAAACCACCACAGTTTCCCCTTGTTCCCCTGACCCTTCACAGACTAGCCACTAATTCAACCTGCTCCATTAATTCTGAAGAGATTTGTAGACTGTAGCAGTTGCACTGGTAGTAGAGACACTTCCTAATGAAACATATCCAGGAATTGTAGATGAGGGCTACTTTGGGGCATGTAATGTACAGCAACACAATACTATCAGTTTAAACCTCCTGTAACCTCTGCTCTGCAAAAAAGTAGTATGTCATCAAAAAATTGATAGCAAGGACTGTCTCCAACTCTTTTGTCAAATGATAAGAGTATGTTTTATAATTTACTTGCTCAATGAATAGTTACTCAAAAGTAATTCTGGGTAAATATTTGACATAGTTTTGATAATTCTGTATTTCAGTATGGGTAACCTTATCAGCGATATGGCATTGCACTCACAAATTTAATTTGTCTGAGTATAAACAAAGTTATTAAAAGCTATTTGCATTTTCAAAATCTTGGGTAATTGTGTGGAACAGTCAGGAACTAGCATGATCCCATCACAATGAACTTTTTTTTTTTTTTTTATCCCACCCTGAGTCATACTTTACCAGCTGACCCCAGTGACCCCCACTGGCTCACATGACTTCTTCCAGACCACATGTTATCAGGCTCCCATTTTTCACACTGCAGATACATCACCATTCGTATACTGCCCATGCAGTCAGAGGAGGACAAAATAAGAGTCAGAATTTAATTGTTCACACACTTGTACATGCCTGGCCAGCAAGGAGTGATTTCTAGAGATCAATGAGACTGATACTTTTAACCAGCTTAATGGCTGTCTTTCTCAGGCAAGGCTAAGCCATGTGCAGACCCCTGGTCATAGCCGGTAATGGCACAGCTAGGAATCAAACACCCAGTTGCAGACTTACAGCTGGACCAAGAGACATGTGTCTCAACTCCATGAGCCACCCTGAGACCCAGCAGCACATTATAAAAATGTTTAGAAAAACAAGCAAGATTATTTAAATGGCAGCTTGAGCATTATTCCGCAAAGTCTTGCGCTTTTCCGTCAGCCATGTACATATACTCATTTATTTTAATACACTTATGTATTTTCAAGATTAGGTGTAATCTCATAATGAAATTTATTTTATTTCTGAATGACTGCAGTAGAATGAGGACAATCAAGTGGGGTCCCTAAAATCTGGAGTGAGGCATGCACCTTTTCCAGCAAAATCAGGAAGCACGATGCAAGTGTCCTGAGACCATGTTCATTTCTGTTTTTATCTCTATGAGCTTCCCTTTTCAGGTTTCAGCTGCTGTGGTCTTGCAATAATCATAATAGACAGCAGAAGTTGTCCTCAATGTTCCATCTATTTTTAAAGCTTATTCCAATTCAGAGACTTGATGTAGAGACGTTCGATGGTTGGACTGAATGAGACTTCAACCTGTGGCAAGCAGGGCCTCTGCTCTGTGGTAGTGTCTTGTGCCACCACTGAACAAATGGGTTGCTACCAGCCCCACATTTTCACATTTTAGGATTGTGCAATGTGAGCTCTCTCCTCACCAACACTTCTATTATGGTTTCAGAATCTCCCAGCAAACCTTTATAGTAGCTCCAAAAATCAGTCAGCTGTGATATCCATGACCTTCAATTATGCACCCGCCAACATGTGGAGTTGAACCATGTTCCCACTATGTAATACGACTTGTGGCGGACAGGGCCCCCCTGTTCATTTGCTCGTACTTGTCCATAAACACACTGAAATAAGTGGCTTTTGTATCCTTTGGCATAACAGGCATTAACATTACATGGCTTTTTAACTCTGGTCCCATTCATTGAACTATGGTTTGTAAGTTTTCTTGTATAAACAGGCTCTCTGATATTTCCTTACTTTTTCCTCATTAGTTAACTTCACAGTCAGGTACAGAGATATGCTTATTTCAAATGTCTACCAATATTCAGAAGAATTATGAGGAAAAATTTCAACATTCTAATTTTTTATTTCTGCTATTGTACAGCTTTGTTTATGTATAAAATATAAGGAAATGTTTTACAATTAATTTTGGTATGAAAGGTTATTTTGATGTATAATAAAATATAGAATTTTAGATTTCATATATAATCCCCAATATTATGGAGGTGGGTTATCAGCAGTGTAAAATAAAATTGTGAAGTTGGTGACCTGACAGAGAAGCTATGGCCCTAAAATTTGGCAGTGTGTTGAGTTTATGAGAGTTTATAGGAACATGTGATCAGTTTGAGTTCTTGAACCCTCATTCAGTGGTTAGAAAAGCAACAATTTCCTGGAGGGATTGCCTGTCTGATACACAACTGAAACTGTGATTGCAGACAAATTAAAACAGAACCTGTTTTGGCCAGACCTGTTGTATGTAATGGCAAATACAATAGCATGTAAAAGTGTGCATTTGCTTCTCCTGTTTACTGGTTGGCATGTTTATTAGTTGGTGACTTGCTGCAGATAGCATTACCTTTTATTGTAGAGAGGCTTTTGAAAAGTAGGACTTGGGGTTCAATAATTTGACCCAGTTAACAAGTGTAGGATTCCAGGAATGTAAGGAAGTGTAAAGAACATTACACACTTTGTGCTGAAAATGCTGTTTTGTAGTTTTGCTCAGATGCCAGATGTATTTAAGAGATGATGATAAGTCCAAAACATATGTGCCAAATCCGATAGAATTGTAGGGAAAAGGTCTCAGGGTAGATCACATTTTTTCTAAGAGCAACATGGAGCATTAACTTGAATTTGAAACATTTTACTGTAAGCTTGGATTACATTTTCTGTTGTAGTTTATGTATAGTATCTTTATAAGCACTTTTTATTTTTATTCATGTCATTACTATGTTTTCCTTGTAGTTAACCAGTAACCAGTGGTTTTGTTTTAATGATTAGCACATGCAATTTTTGTGGTATGCAGAAAAAAACATTAAATGGGTAGCATATTAACTGTTATGATAAAAATAGAATTATATTGAGAAAAGAAGAATAGTAACATTAGCCTTGTTATAAGACATTAACCAGAATGTGAAGAATTCATTTGTGTGATGGAATTTGGATAGCAGAAGTCTGCTGCATTGCCCTACAACTTTCATTTAACACTCAAGTTAAGCACAAAAAGAATAGGTACATTGCCCTGCTCACTAGCTAATGTAATCCAGAACATTACTACTTGCTAGCCCACATACAGCCACATTTAAACACCCAAAGGTGTCTGTCATAATTATTCAATATAACATATATAATTAAATTAGCCACATGAATGTAAACACGAAAAATGTATTTTGAAAAACCTCATATGCAACATTTGTTAGCATTCTTTTTTTGGCATGCGTTGCTTTTTATAAGGAATTGTGAATTGTGCAGAAAAGTACCTCCTTTACCTGGTGGCCTCCTGTAGCCTGTGACGTTGACGCCTTTCTCCTCCTCTGCTCTGTTCACACACTGCAGGCTTGTGAAAGATGCTCCCTGGGATGAGGTTCCCCTGGCCCACTCCCTGGTGGGCTTCGCCACAGCTTACGACTTCCTCTACGAGTACCTGAGCAAATCGCAGCAGGAGCGTTTTCTGCAGGTCATCGGCAATGCCTCCCGGTACATGTATGAAAAGTCCTACACCCGTGGCTGGGGATTCCAGTACCTGCACAACCACCAGCCCACCAACTGTGTGGCACTGCTCACTGGCAGTCTCGTCCTCATGAACCAGGGTGAGTCTCAAAATGACTGCGAGCATCCCTCTGCACAGAGCCACCAAGCGTTTTCTCTTCCACCCACAAAACCAATAGTATCAATATACCTTCCATTTACATAAACTGTTATGCAAAACAAATGTAATAATTTCTTATTTACTGATTTTTTCACTGAAATCAATGTCCAATTTGTGTTTTTTTTCTAAAATAATCAGTGAATAATCAGTGAATGTTGTGTGTAATTGACTTGGTATATTGATTAAGTATTACATTACCTAGTAGTTAATGTAAGCATGGGTAAGACAGGGAGGTAACTGAGCCACTGATATGAAGACTTGACCTGTATAATTAAGGACAATTAAAATAAAGTTAAAAAACAAATCAACAAAATAAAATTAATTTTATTAATACGGTTTCCTATTGCAGATAATACTTGGGTACACAATAACATGCTGCACCTCTTTCTCTGTTTTCCTCAGTGGGTTCCTTGCTACCATTCTGCATTGTCTTACATTGAGTCATATGTAGCATGAGTGAATAAATGTTGTCCCCCTTTCCAAATAACTGAAATAAGCAGAATGTCCTCTTGAGTAGTTACTTGGCCAGGGCTTGCCCTTGAGGAATGAAACATTCCTGACTGGAATTTCAGTCCAGTCGGCTCCAGGTCATTCTGCTTTGCTGCACTTAATCCCACATAATGGTTTCTCCAGTGCAGCAACCCTCCTTCTGATTCCTCAGCATTCCTCATAGACTTCCTGGTATATACAATAATGAGGTTCTGCTACAGGTATATACTATAGGATTACTGAAGACATTTGCTATATTTCCTTTATAACTTAGCTCATGTTTTATTTGTCTCATACTTTGCCATGTAATCCAATGTGCTGCATTGTTTGCTAACAGTTTTCCTTTTTTGTCAAATGTAGTTAACTGCATACAGTAGTTTCCTGGAAAAAAAAAAAAAAACTTTACAAAGATTTTGTAAAGTTAATAGTTACTAGTTATTATTTACTACACTTCATGGTTATTAGCTATTGCTTTATTATATAAATGCACATTTAATTGCCTTTAGGTTTTAGATTTGTAAACTGCTGCTCGTAATTCAAGGTCTTGTTTCTTTGAGTTTGAAACATTGGTTGTTAAAAGATCAGCAAAGGCTATTTTCTTGGCTGGTATCCCCCAGTGTTTCTTTGTAATGGCTTTCAGTATGCCTGTAAAGAGGTGAATTTCCATGGTATTTTTCTGTAAGGATGAGTCCCCCAGCTAGGAAGCAGTAAATCTCAGTTCAGTTACTGGTAAGCATTCCTAATACAAAGAAAATGCTCAATATAAAATAAATTGTGACAGGCTCTTGGAGATTACTGTGGTTACTGGGGGTTTTTATGACAGCGAGCTGAGCAGTATTAAGGGCAAATGAAGTGCTGAGTCAGGAGAAATGCAGCCCTCCTCTATTGTTTCCTCCTGTTTTCTCTGAGCAAAGTAAAAGCCAAGTGTGCTTTATAGCAGCAAAACTGACTCTTACCCTGGAGAACAGTTCAAAGAAAGTCAACTTTTGTACCCAGTTTTGCATCTTTTATTTACTTGTGGCAAACATTACTTTCAAAGCTGACAGAGTAATTGTTCAAGGTTGTTTCATAGTGACTAGGGCATTATGAATAGTACAGAATAGTACAAATGAATGTTCACATTCAAATCAGTGTAAGCTAACTAGTTTCACCTGTACATAGAAAGTGGGAGATTAATGGGATCATGCTGGAACACTGTGTGGGCATTTGACACAAAAGATAAAAATAAAACCAACACAAGATGACAAAACTTTCCCCATCACCCACAATATCATGAATATTGATAAGAGACATTTTTATTAGAGATTGCAAAAGTGATTTTCACAACTGCAATTTGCCACAGGGTTTTATTTAAGGTATGAAAGATAATTGAGACACAATGCACATAGCATGTGCGTCATGTTTTGGACTTGGTTGCAGGTAGTTTCCAAATGGCAGCCCTTTCATAAATATTAGCTGTGTAAAACGTACAATGTACTTAGGTCTTGGAGGTTAAGCTTTAGTTCTGTGGTCATTTTTATTCAGATGCTTTTTAGTTTTTAGCAGCTATCCTTTTAAATGTCCATTTTCCCCTGTCTGTGAGTTTTGACTTGAAGTTCACAGTTCATGAGCCAGGATCTTTTAAGAGTATTCATGTAAGTACTGTGACTTTAAATGCAAATGTTATTTTTAGAAAACTCAATGAATAAATGGACCTTTTCCAGTGTATACCTGCCAGTAATGAAGTGCAAACATTTGCGCCCTAGACATGTCTTTCATGGCCCACTGAATATGCTGACGTTATTAGGAATTTTTGCCACCATTCAGATTTATAGTGGATGTATAAGTAACCAGAGTGTTATTTTTACAGTATTTAATTGATTGTTTGACCAATAGATACATAAATTTTTTAAACTTATGGAATTTTTATTTTCGTCTGGGACTAGGCATAATCCTTGTCTGACAAAAAACAGGCCTACAATTTGTATCTTGGGAAGTATGTATATTTCTTGTACAAAGGATAAATATCATTGATTGAAAGTTACACAATGGGGTGGTGCTTTGCTTATGTTACGATAATACTATATTCGCATTTTTGTACAGTTACAGTACAATCCACAACTGTACAATCTTTTATATATCCCCTGGTAAAATTATACAAGTACATTTGGTATGCTTGAAAGTTGAGTATTGGAGTATACCATTTTGACAAAACAAAACAAAACAAAACAAAACAAAAAGCGCTCTTTTGGAAACGTAAGCTTGTTGTATGGGTATAAACAAAACTTGTAGTGCTTTTGTCCCTTGCTTGTATTTCTCAGCCTCATTATTAGAAGAGAAGCACTGTCCAGGAACAAAGCTGCCAGCTGACACCAGATCAGATGAGTGGATCTTGGCCCCTCATGCTCAAATGATAAATGCATTCCTGCTGCAGGTGTTTGCATGTTGGAACATGGCAGCTGAACTGTTCATTATCCTTCTACCATGCAGTTACCAATGGGCTGGCAACTCATTAACCCAGGCTATTTGCAGCACCTTAACCTTTCCTCAAGTGACCACCTATGTACTCATTCTTCATTTTAAATATGTCAATCACAGATTTGAAAAAAAAAAACAAGCTGAGGAATACTTCAACTGAACTGGAACACCTTAACATTTGTAAATAATATCATAGTGTGCCTCAATCACTTTGTCTGCATATTCATTTAAATGCAGATATAAACAACTTCCCATACAATTCAAGACATTTCAGATATTTAGGTGTTCAGTAACTAACAAAAATGAAACATTGGAAACAGAGAAAACATAATGTCTCAGCTCAGTTTCCATGTATGTTTGAATAGGACCTGCAATCTTGGCCTCTTTAAGAAATTTGATCCCATATTTATCAAACTGCCACATGAGATGTCATGTTACCATAATGAGGGGCTAAATTAAGTCTGTAGCAAGTGTGAGACAAAACTGAGATCCTCACTGTGGGCCAGTGTTGTGTCTATGAATGAGTCTGTCGGGGCACCTAGAGAGGGACTAGGGGCAGATTTATGAGCAGATGAAAGAGTGACATAAACTATGTGGAAGAAGGGTAATAAATATTCCTGTTTTAAAAAGTGGCACAAATGATTAAATATATATATCAAAGGATTGATATGTAGCAGTGGATGTGTTACTACTGTACATCGGGGTCAATAGCATGAAAATACTGAAAAATATGTATCTTTAAAATGGCTGCCATCTGTAAAAGTAGATTATGGTATAGTATATATGAATAATATATAGAATCTGTATATTTATCTTATTTTATGTATGTATGTGTGTATTTACACATTACACAGCAACTTAACAGAAACACATTCTTAACCCGAACAACCTAGTCGCTGTGTGAATTTAAAGTGTGGGATTTGAGTGGAGTGTGGCAATACGGCATTTACACAAACACGGTCCTTTTTGTAGATCTTGTTTGATGTTAAATATTTCCAATGTATGTGCTGATAGTCTGTTGGCTCAAATGAAATGGGTGTATTTGTGGGGCAAGTGGGGTGAATGAGGTTGTATGAAATGGGGGAGGGGGTCTGTCCTGCTCTGGGGTGTGACTGGTTAATGTGGTCTAGCAGTCCAAAACTGTGACGCGTTCATATACTGAGTCAAACTATGTTTGTGTGTTTGGAAGACATCCAGGACATTAAGAAGATACCATTGCAAAAGCCAAAATCTCAACAAAAACCTCACTGTGTAAATACAGACACACTGTAATTGCAAAAATAATAACTAGAATATATATACAAAAACATAAATCTCTGAATGTGAAAGGCAAGCACAGTTTAATAATACAGAAGTGGCACATCATCACAAACAAAATATAAATCACAGATATTACCTGTTGGCTATCTGCTGTAACTGTGAGAAATATATTACAGCTGCCCTGCATTAGGATGCTACTCAGTCATTCCACTAAACCTTTGTGCACATGTGATTGTGTAGAATCTGACTTTAATTATGGTCAGAATAGTTAGACTTCAAGAGTGCCAGTTGATGTAGTAGAAGGAATATGTGGCGTTTCAAATCCCTGTCAGGGCACACCTTTTTATAAATTAAATGTCTGCCAATGTAAATGGATAATATTTCAAAAAATTCAATCTATGTAGGCTGCTTTGGATGAGGACAATTTCTAAAAAAAAAGTGAAACATTATTATACAAGACATTTTAGGCTTCTTTGAACCATCATGTTACCTGACATAAGAACACACATGCCTCTACATTAGGACAATTGGAGAAAATGTTTTAATACCTTTTGGTTGATATTTTGTTTTGTGTATTGAAAATACACTTACGGAATGACATTGATTACTCAAAGTTGTATAAAGTTCATATGTTTCCATAGGCAGTTACTGAGGATGAAAAACCCAACCATTTCACTGTGATCCTGGATAAAATCATGAAAAGATGATGTAATATGCTGCTTTGTTCTGTATCCAAGGTTACCTGCAGGAGGCATACCTGTGGACAAAGCAGGTCCTGGCCATCATGGAGAAGTCCCTGGTTCTTCTACAGGATGTGACGGATGGGTCACTGTATGAGGGTGTGGCCTATGGGACTTACACCACCCGTTCCCTCTTCCAATACATGTTCCTGGTGCAACGCCACTTTGCCATTGGACACTTTGATCACCCCTGGCTCCTCAAGCACTTTGCCTTCTTATACAGGACAGTCCTCCCAGGTACGATTATATCAGGTTCAATAACTCACTGGGGCGACCTGAGAAGTTCCCTGCTAGCTGCTCTTAGCTTCATCAAGTTGTAAATACGGGTTTTTTTTCAGTATGGGAACTGCCTGAAGGAAAATACATGATTAAAGTTTCTGAATACTCACAGTAAGTCAGCTGAATGATTGTCAAATGTTCTCATGCTGTTGCCACAACCTGTTTAAACTAAAATTTGTGTTTAAAGTAATTTAAACACAAACTAGTTTCCTGTACCAACATTAAAGAAGTTCTTGCCTTATTCCGTTAGATTTGAGGATCTGACAGTGTGAATTTACTCACTTCAGATCAATTAAATTTTATGTTGTTATTTTTTATAAAATCACTTATGTGGCAATGTGATTTGCCCTTGGCTCACGTTTTGTAAGCACATTCATTGGATGGGAAAATTTTTTCAAAAGGAAAATTACACTGTTGGTAATCACCAAGGTGCAGCCATATGCCCTATTAATTCTCTCTGATATTTTTGCTTAAAAATCACTTGCTAACTTGTATCCTATTCACAACTTATTTTTTTATGTTTTATGTGAAAGAGCGCAATAGATTTATCATAGGAATGCTATGCTAAACCTTACTAACAAATGATACAGTAAGAAATATATATATATATATATATATATATATATATATATCTTGAATTAAATCAATGCATATGAAGGATTATACTGTATATATTTATTACAGTATGCACATGCCCATACACTATACATGCCAATATTTCCATGCAAGTGTTGAACACCTGCAAGTATGCACCAGACTGCCTTTCGCAAGCTCATGTTACAGTGTATATCTGTATCAGACATTCTATAAGTAGAACAGGCATGCAAAAACATTCAGAGCTTAATTCCAGTGATGGGAAGTGACTACTCTTTTGTCCAAACATGGGGTATGCATGCGTGCAGTTATTACTTTTCTGGACACCTTTCAAAGCTATGGTGGAGCTGCTCGTTTTTCGCCCTTTGGAGATTCGTATTAGGGTCAGGCAGAGGGTAGCGGCAGGGAGGCCGACGGGTCAGGCATGGACATTTCGCAGCCAGCTGCCAACAGTTGCTATATTGTGGCCAAGCAGCAGTGCTGCACTGGGTCTGGTTACCTCAGCAGGGAAAAGCAGAGGTCTTGTTGCCACAATGCCAGCTTTCTCCACCTCTCTCAACTGTTAGGACCAGATTATCCTCAGAAGGCCTTCGGAGCAGACCAGCTGCGGGGACTCACAGTCTTGTGTGTGACTCTGTATCTGTGTGTGGTGCATGTTTGACTGAAAGAGTGTGGGAGGGGTTCACTTTCAGAGATCCAACACTAGCCCCCTTTTCTAGATGTTCCACATCAAACTGACTAAAAATAATATTTCCCCAGTGCTCTTCCACTTGCCCTGCTATATTTAACACAGAGCAGTTGTCTTCTGAAAACCTCAAATTGATCTAGTTTCACAACATGCTTGGAATGCAAAAAATCTGTGGCTACTGCCACGTCCTTAAGAACCACATAGGTACACCTAAGGGCAAAGTATGCCTGCGCTGTCTGATTTTGGTTATTTCTGTTGTTGTTCTTGGTTCACAAGTGATTTATTGTGGTTAAATATTTACTACTGGTTGCTAGGTTTTAAGATTCATTTCATGCCAAACTGCTATTCTTCTGCTTAAATTTCCAGTGTGAGTACAATTAATGAGCTCCTTATGCATTTTCAAATGGTGTTTTAACACACCTTGAGAGAGAGTAAACACAAAAGTTCACTTCTGTGTGGTTATTCACTTTTAAAAGATAGATGGAAAATTAATCATAGAATATTCACAATTGTTACTGAAATGGCTGCTGTTACTTTTTTAAACTTGAGGAAAAATGAAGTACATACTGTACATCCACTGCATATGTTTTTTCAGATATTATTAAAATGTTGTGGAATATTTACTGTATCATCTGAACATTACATACAAAAATAAATCACCTTTCAGCCTTAACCTCTTAATGCTAACCTGTTTTGCTCAGAAAAGTGTGATGGTCTTTGCTCTCCTCTACCAGGGTTCCAGCGAAGTGTGGCTATTGCGGACTCCAACTATAACTGGTTCTATGGCCCGGAGAGCCAGTTGGTGTTCCTGGACCGTTATGTAATGAGAAATGGCAGTGGGAATTGGCTGGCAGACATGATCCGAAAGAACCGTGTCGTGGAGGGACCGGGGCAGGCTGGGAAGGGACAGAGGTGGTGCACACTGCACACAGAGTTCCTTTGGTAAGTGTCTGGCTCAGCATCTGATCAAACTAGACACACCTCCCTTACCTACACCCAACGCCCGATTACGGGCATGAAGAGAATGGGCGGCATCTAAATGTATTTGTACATTTAAACAGATGTATAATCATTTTCTGCTTCCTACTAGTCAAACATCTATGTATCCTGCTTCTCTCATTAATGCCATAAGAGGCCTAAGCCATTATTTTAGAATGTAAAGGAAGAGTATTTTTTTTTACTTAAGTGCAGAGCAGACCTACCATTTTGTAAGTTAAAAATATTTGGTGTTTCTTTTTGCTAAAACTTTGCTTTCGCTTAAATTATGCAACCTCACAGACAATCTTATGAGACAATTTAATGCACGAAAGTTATGGACTGGCCAGCCAAACAGATATTTATGCAGCACATCACTGATGGAAAAGAGCGAATATAAAAGCAGTCACTCTGAATGAGTTAAGCTTCATTTACAAGCGCACTCAAAAAGCTATCACAGTCAGAGAAAGAGTCATAAAACTATAGCAGAATTGTGGAGAAATTTAGAAAAAGACTTAGTTTAAGATTTAACTGAAAGGGAGATCTGTCTATCAGAATGCTGACAGAAACAAAATAGTGTTCTAATGAATTGACTATTACTACTGCTTTAATGATTGCTTATTACCTAAAACTAAGGTTTTATTTGCTTTTACTTTTTTATTACAGCAATTTAAAAAAGTATAACTTTACAGTCAATAATCTGGTTCCAATTATAACTGGTATATTAACCCATCTGCCAAAGTTTTGAATATTTGGAAGTAGTTCTAATTGAGGTTTTTTGGTCGACCAATTTACTCATCCCCATAGCCCAACACATTCACCATCGTAATTGTTTTTGAGGAGTGGGTCTTAACTCTTGTCTTTATCTCCTTTTTATTAATGTGAATATGCAGGTATAATGCAAACTTGACATCAACACCTCCACCAGATTTTGGCACATCTCGACTCCATTATTTTGAGGACTGGGGAGTGGTCACTTATGGAAGTGCTCTGCCAGCAAAAGTCAACCAGACTTTTCTGTCCTTCAAGTCAGGGAAACTGGGAGGACGAGCAATATTCGACATTGTACACAGGAACAGGTATAAAGACTGGATTAAAGGGTGGCGAAATTTCAATGCTGGACATGAGCACCCTGATCAGAACTCTTTTACTTTTGCACCTAATGGAGTACCATTCATCACTGAAGCGCTGTATGGACCAAAGTATACCTTCCTTAACAATGTGGCCATGTTTGCCCCAGCTGTTTCTGACAGCTGCTTTGCACCATGGGAGGGTCAGATGACTGAGGCCTGTAACTCCAAATGGCTGAAGTATAAACACGGAACGGCTGCTGATGCCCAGGGCAGGGTACTGGCTGCTCTGGAAAGGCAGGGCATGGTGTTCATTCGTGGAGAGGGGAAGGCTGCCTACAGCCCTGACCTGAAAATAAGGAGCTTCCAAAGGAATCTGATCCTCCTCCATCCTCAGCTGTTGATCCTGGTGGACCATGTCCATCTAGAAAAGGACAGCCCAGTGAAGGCCATGAGCACCTTCTTTCACAACACCGACTTACCTTTCGAGGAAACCCAAAAAGATGGTGTGCATGGTGCTCTTTGCAGGCACGGGGAGGATATATACAAAATGTTCTGGATGGATGAAACAGGATACAGTGAGAAAGGGATTCTTGGGTATAGAAACTACCCTCGTGGGTACCCTTACAATGGATCAAACTATGTAAATGTGACTTTGCCCCTGAAATATCCAACCACAAGGGGGGCATATATATTTTTTGGTCCAGGTGCAGATGTTCAGAGCTTCAGTATGCGTGGGGATGCACAGAGAGTGGACATATACCTGGCCACAAGTGAGCACACCTACACTATCTACCTACTCACAGGAGAGGTCACCAGCAAGCCTATCTTTGCCATGGTGCTGGCCGACCGCAAGAAGGTGGTCTTTGAGAAGTCAGCAGGAGTAGGGGACAGCCCACCAGAGGAGGTGGAGGAATACGTCAATCTGGTTGAGGACAACCTCCAGCACGCAAAGCCCGTATTTCAGCAGCTGGAGAGGCATATCCTAGCACGGGTCCTTAATACTGACAGTTTCCGCAAGACAGCTGAACGCCTCTTACAGTCCTCGGACAAGAAGAAGACAGAGGAGACAATAGAAAAGATGTTTGCCCTCTCCAAGAAGCAGGGTAAGAGTAGGAACTCCAAAAAAGGAGCCATTGTTGACAAATTCTCAGACAGCTTGCCAGACATCTTTGCTCAGATTGAAGCAAGAGAGAAGAAGGAGAGACAGAGGAGCATGAAGCGTGTGGACAATGAAGAGAATCCAGATGAAGGGGATAATGACACAGGGGCCTTCATAGACTACGGAGACTCCCACAAAAGCAGGAAGGGCGGCTTTGTAAAAGGACGTAAATACAAGGAGGTTCACATGGTGGCCACAGCCAGGAGTGAGGACCTCTCAAGCTCTGCCTCTTACATACGACTCTTCCTCATTTTAAACATTGCCACTTTCTTTGTGATGCTGGCCTTGCTGTTGACACGCTTTCAGAAAGCCCAAGGTCTGCACACACAGCGATGTTTCTACTGCATTCTGCTCATTGACAGCTTTATCCTGCTGTGCTTATACTCATCCTGTTCACGGGCACAGTGCTGACATCATCCCCATGTCCTAACACAACATTGGTTCAAAAACCCACTAGTGTTGCTGTTTGCACTGGGTTAAATATGTACTGTACACCTCAGTCTGAGCCAATCCAACTAAATGGGTGACCAGGAAAAGCTAATTCCAAATAGGAATTGATAGAATACCAAGATTAGCCAGACCGCCAATGAGATCATAAGCTTCTGTGGAGCTTTAAAATTGAGTCTATATGAACCTTGCTATGTGTTTGGACTTCCTGCCTCTAACTGAAGACCTTACAGACGAGCCACTAAAATGCAGAGATACCCTAACCAGGGGTGGGTCCCCAAACCAGGATGTGCAGCAGAGCCAAAGGGTGTGTTGGATTTCCTTTTTATTCAGCACTTCATTGAATTATTTGCTGATTTTAAGGTGAAAACAAAAACAGCAGACCCCTTTGCTCTTCATAGCCAGGGTTGGCATGGCCTACCTTGAACTATGCATACTGGTAAATACAGATTTTTTTATGTTGTTTAGAAAGTAACAAATGTACATATGTTAAAACAAGATATATTTTTCGGGTGTTATTTTATACGCTTTGTTATTAAAAAAAAATACAAGCAGATGTGTTTGTCACTGAGTGATTGACTTTGTTCTTTTCTTACCCCCACACACACATACACACACCTTTTCCCACCTGAAATGAAGTGTGTAATCAGCCCGATTTCAAACCTCCCCCAAATACACGAAACGGCCACACACAACCAGCTCCTCTACGTCATGCTGCAACAAGCCTTTGTTATTTTTCACACTGAAGCTATGACAACAACAATATGGACCCCCAGCTATAACCAGTAATGTTGTGGCTGGGACTATTGCTCCATGCAGCTTCACAGCAAGGATATGCTGTGTCCCATGCCCCATCTGGAGGTCCCTGCCTTTTACAAGAAAAACGGTAATAGTCAACACATATCTTGCAAACTGAGTGTGAGAGAGATAAGTGTGCTCTCTATTGGCTGCTTCCTTATTGATAATTGTTGTATTGAGGGCACATGAGGACCTGTAAGAGCCAATTATTACAACTAGAATATAACCACTCTGCACACACATTCATCTTTAGAATCAACCAAACCATTAAATACAACATTTTTTATATTGCCACCAGACAATGTGCTGACTCCTGGAGAAACATTTTTGCTAGCAACACTTTCCCTGCTGTGCATCTACAAAACTGGTAAAAATTATACAAGATTGCTTTTCAGTGTTTGTGTCTCAATTGTTGTGAAATTAGTAACCCTGAAAGCTAAGACATGCAAAGTGAATTACAAAGTGAAGAGTAAATCATTATGATAAATGAATTATGGTCTTAATGTTCTCTGTGGCTAAAAAGTTACAGCTGAACCCAATGAAATGGTTTACGTTGTTTTGGACCCCAAACTGCCATGTGGCAAAAGTGGTGATAGGTGGGTATGTTTCACTATGTTACTGCTATCAAGCATCAACTAAAGGTAAAGAATTTTTTGAGGACATGGAATTCACTGAGCAAGAAAGCTAGCTAACATCAAAGGCAGAAAGTTAAAAGAATATTGATGATAGTATGTCATAATATGTTTCCTGGTTACCTGTTTAGATGTGTAAAAAATAATAATACTGGCTCCGGATTTCTTTTGAATAGAGCAAATTCACCTATTCTCTCCAATGTGTAAATTTCATACCAGTGTTCACCCTTGTTTTAGCCAGGGCTCTGCTGCTGTACACTAACATATTTTACCCGAGTTTTGTTCCCCACATGTCACCAGAGGGGATTTCACAGCCGCAAACTCCAACTCAAAATAATTTATATACAGACTACAGAGACATGAAGTCAGGCATGGTGTCTTTTTTTTTTCTTAAATTAGAGTGCATTAATGCTAATGATTTAAAAGGGATTAAAATAGACTATAACCCCTGTAACTAATAAAAGACATGGCATTCACAGATATTGCCTGCTCATTGAAGCATCTGCCAGGTAAACCCTATCAAAGTGCAGTATTCGCAACTAAGAAAATATTGTATTGAGGGGCTTTTTTATTATGTTTATAGGTGACAAGGACTAGGTCTAGCCATGGAGATTGAGTGGCAGGACAGGTTTAGAAGTGGATACAACATACATCTTTTGTTTACAGAGAGCCATTATCGCAGATGTGACAAAATGCACTGTCGGATGAACTCCCTGCATGACTTCTGCACATTTGAATCTAGGCTTAAATTAGTCTCTGTATAAGTCCCTTTACCCCACATTCCTTATAATATGTCTGCTGTAAAAGTTCTTAGTCAACATTGTCTAGACAAAAAACACTCTGCCCTTCCCTGAATGGAGCTATGAGATGACATGTTACTCATGTGTCAACTTTTTCCATAATCAACGAGCATTAGAATTTTGGACATACTAAGATGTTTAAATTTCGCAACAGCATCAATTAAGTTTTGTGGCAGGCAGAGCTGTCTGTTGATATCTTTTAATTATTCTATTCTCCCAAAATAAAGAGGAATGATTTATTATAAAAATAGATTTTAATACCTTCAGCAAATAGTTAGTAATCAGTATTTCAGCATTATGCTGTCCTCAGTAGCTTGGATGCCTAAACATGTCCAGATTTCATAATTAATATCTTTGAAGAAATAGCATTTAACTTACCGTATTTTCATTATTAATAGCCAAAAACACAAGTGAAGGGAATAATGCATTTGTTTTATGCCCTTACATACTGTACATGATGAAGAACAATCTGAAACCTAGCAAGGGCTAGATTGTCTCCTCAAGGATTCAGGTGGTGAAACTAGTGAGATGGGTACCAGTGGGGTCTGACTTAGTCAGGTCCATGATCCTCATTTCATTCATAAATCCAAACCAGCCATCTCCTGCAGTGAGAAGAGAGGCCGGCGTTAAGTGGATGACATAATGAGCAAAAAATGTCTGACTTTCCTATTCTCTGTCTGTTTAAAAAAATTATGTGTGGTGTTTGTCTTAAACAGATGATCATTACCAGATGTACATTCCAGGGACTGCTTATGTAAAGGTGGCATGGCCGATTAAGCGTTAATTTACCCCAGACAGTGTTCTTCTGGGACACCAAGGTCCAATCCGCCTTTTCAGTAGCAGCCTGCCCTGGAGGAGGAATTTAGAATGGCAAATACTATTATACTGAATTTAAACAGTTATTGTTTTTTAAAATGAGTTGTGAATTAAATGACATGGCTATAGTGTAAATTATGAGAAATATAGCTATGAAATTATATGAAGACACATTAAATTTTCTTGATGAAGAGTCTGTAAGCAATGTTGTAAAATTAATCCAAAATTATCTTTCTCTGCCCAACATGATTTACAAAATTCTTTGTCTGACATTTGACGTCGTGAATCATCACGTTACTTGTATTTTGCCGCCATCTGCTGGAAAGTCTGTGGTTCAGGCTCTCAATCCACGAGGATGCATTTTTGCAACATGTGGGTAAAGCATAATCCAAAATTCAAATGGTCAAAAATAGAGGGAAATGTTAGTGTTATAGTTTTGGGATACGGCTTTGGGAATTAACAATTAAAAGGTAGGTTTTTGGTACTCCGCCGTTAATCCCGATGGATTGCTTTTGTGACCCTTGTACCTGTAAAATCTTGACTGTTCAAAGGACGCGATAACCCATTTGATCCATATGTTGTATTGTCGCTACTTTTCATCATCAAAAGAGAAGCAAAGTCGCCTGCGGACCCCCGAGAACGTGAGGTAGGGGACTGTCAATTAATTTGCTTAATAATTAAATAATGTACCTTTTTTCACCACTGAAATATATGTTCTCGCCTGTTTATAGGGTGAATATTTCATATAGTCATGAGGAGAAATTAATCTTCCAGTTCATGCTGTGGTGAAGTGAACGCGAGAGAGTGAGAGACGAGTCGTGAATGCGTAAGTCCTCCACAACACTGGAGGTTGCTGTAATACATTTTTTTATCTACGCAGGTGGACACGAGAAGTTTGAACCTCTTTGCTTTCCTTCCGAAAGCATGTTGTCCGAGTATAGTTGTTCTCGGAGTGAGTTCAAATTGTATTTCCAAGCCGGGGAAAGATGGGGGCTCGCGTGACACGGGTG
Organism: Albula goreensis; assembly: GCA_022829145.1. NCBI lineage: Eukaryota > Metazoa > Chordata > Actinopteri > Albuliformes > Albulidae > Albula > Albula goreensis. The sequence continues at coordinate 14,027,167 of CM040747.1, read as the reverse complement.
TTTAAAAATTTTAACTTGGAAAACCGGGCTCATCGCGAGATCGGAAAAGCAAAACCTTTTGCTGCTCCTCGGTATCCCACGCATAAGGATATGGCAGAAAAACGTAAGGAGACTTTCGAACTAAGTTGACGCTTGCAAGCAAAGAAATTTAGCTACCTGTTTGTCATTGAGGGTGACATAACTTCAGCAACCTATCGGATAGCTAAGTTTCCCAGGAATGAGAAATGCATGCGAGCCACTGAACGTTTTTTTGTGTTTTTCTTAAGCATTTTGTATTTTGTAGGGGCCACTCATCTTATTTGACTACCTAGAACATATACTTTATGTGAGCTAGGTTGATATAACGTTCACGACTGTGACGTTCACAAATTGTTGGCTTGCTAGAGTGACTCATTAATTTATTAGTCACATCATCGTTCCTGTTAACTCTCCAGTGATCTAGAAACATTTTAGCCACACTTATTGTAAGCTAGTTAACATGTTGACTTTTAGAATTGAGTTAACTTCTTTATTATTCAGCAAAGTTATGTACTTATTTTATTTGGCTGGCTAGTGTCAGTAGTAAAAGCAAACGTTGCCATCTTAATTTGACCAAATTAACGGTTATTATTTGACAGGAAACGTTTCTTCGAAGATCTGCTAGTTCGCTATTTTTGTATTTCAGAGGTTAATATGCAAATAATAACTGTTTGGTGCTAGTTTGATGGCTGTGACGTTCAGTAATATAATTGTTTTTTCAAACGCTACACTCCTTTTTGCTCAGCACCTGAGACCCATGAATCCATTCACAAGAAAGACGACCCGTTACTGTCCTTGTTAAAGTCGGTGTACGTTGAGTCAAAAGACCCTCCTGCACAGGTGAGTGGTGGTGATAACGTTAATATCTACCCGTCTCTTAACGTCTGAACCGACCGAAGAATTGTATATGAAATCGAAAGGAGCAATAATGCAACAATGTGTTTTCTGTGTGGTTGATCTGTTTATTTTGTGATGTGGTACACTGTAAACAACGAAGTGAGCCATAGTTTTTATCTTTTTACATTGAAATCAGGTAATGAGGCAGCAGCAAGTGGAGACTGTGAAGGAAGAGGAGCGTAGGCCTTTGAAATTCAGTCTCCCTGTGGACCCATACGGCTTCTTGGACATAACGGACGTCCCCAAAGGCAAACTGTCAATTGTAGAAGCTATCACAGCTCTCAACAATCACAAACAATCTCCAAAAACCTGGAGCCATGAGAAGATTGCACAGGAGTACTCTTTAGACTTGAATGACACAAAAGCACTTCTAGATTTCTTTGTCCCCTTCGATCTCAAAGTTATTCCACCAAAGAAAGAGGACCCAAAACAGATTAAAGCCACTTAGCAGCAGCATCATCTTGTGCTAAATCACATCCATGATGGATTGTATCAAGCTCTTGTGGTAATTTATTTTTGTGTATATTCATTGATTTATGTACATTTTTAAATCCTTACATTACCAAGAGAGGTCATGTCTTGAAGGATGAAGTGAAAAATGAATTATTTATTGATTTATATTTTTGGCTGCAGACATATTATGGTATGGCATTGCTGTATTGTAGTAATAACATACATTTGTAACCTTGCATCAGATCATTTAAATGACATCTTCCATTTTGTTCGTAGGTCACTTAAGTGTTATGATAACTAGATTATGGTTATCAGTGGAACTGCAATATTAAAAATTTCTGCAAATTCTGGTGTGGTACAGTTTAAAGGTCAGCTGCTTAGTCAGACCATTCCAAGTAACACATGACTATCTATTACAGTTTGATCCTAAAAAGTATTTGATAAGCTGTATAGTGGGTAACTCATTCTACCACTAGGGGGCCATAGCTGAAGGTGAGTGAGCTGTCCTCATGAAACCTCAGATGGAAGGTTGCAGAGCCCTAATCAGCCTATTAGGAGAACTGGAAGACTAGTGAATATGAGTAATGTGTTCGTGGGTCCGTTTCAAAAGAAATTTACAAATTTTAATCGCTGGAAAACGGAGGGCTAGTTGCTTCATATGTGTTTTTGTGTGTTCCTTTGTGGGTTTGGAGGACTGTTATGAAAGCCTAAGGATTTTGAGTATGTGCTGCAAATTTTAATCCATGAGTGGCAGCTAGTTAATTCATATATATATATATGCATTTTGATATGGTCCTTCTGAAAGAATTGTCTACGTTTTGGCCAAATTACTGAGAGTACATGTACAGGTGGAATGTTCATCCGTCTGTGCTGTCTAATGCTCAAACGGTTAGTCAATCTCAAGGGAAATGGGATTATGTGCAGTTGTAAAACAGGTTCACAGTCATGACTCACTGTGATGGCTCAAATATAACACGTGCAATCATGGAAATAAAGAAACGACACTAAGATCTAGGAAGTAGTTAATTCATAATGTTTTATGCTATGTATAAAAGATTCTAAGTTGTTATACATAATTTTGTAAAATTATGTAATCTGAAAGTGATCGAGTAACCTTCTCTGGGGTGTTATGTGCTTTTATGAAATTACCCATGAAAGAGATCAAGCCATATGAAAAATGATGTGGCAGAAGTGGAACTGACATGCCTATAACAATTGCGAAAATGCTGGAAATGGCTTTGCTGTTTTTTTGTGGTCAGCTCGTTTTACCATCATACATAGTAAATTCATTTTTTTAATTCACTGCTATCCACAGGAAAAAAATTTTTACCCAAGTATTCTGTTCCTGCAGATCGTTCCTGAGTACATCATATATTTAATTCAACAAGACCGCATTGTCATTGTAGGCCTGGTGTAAGCCATCTACTGTTTATCTCAATGGTCATATCTAAATAATGTACAGCATGTTTTCAGGAAAAACAACAGATTTTTTTTTTTTTAAGAGAATGTGAATATACAGAGAACAGCACTGTATATTGCCTTTGTAGGATTTAGTGTTCATAAATAGGATTTTTGTTTTTAGTGTATGGTTTTTCTGTTTGTCTTTTTGTCAGTTTCTGTCTCTTTCTCTCTTATTGAGCACAGCGATCAAAATGAAACCCCTGTAGTTTGTCAAACACTGTCGGCACTTTGGTTTGAACAGGGTCCTATGATTAGAGGAGACCAGCACTTCTTTGCCCATGCACAATAGCAGTATGTTTGGTATCTGAAGAGGGATGAATACAAACCTCATACTCATCAATGAAATGTGTTGATAGACCTTTCATGTAATTATGCTGTTCTACTGCCCATACGTTGGCACCCTTGTCAGTGGAAGCATGTCCTCTGTTGAGTGCCAGAAGATTTCATCTAAAATATGGTTGCATCTGCCAGGAGACTGAGACTTGGCCACATGTGAACCTTCCAGTGCAAGTGACCCCCAAATACATCTCAAAATAAATGGGTTCCTGAAAATAAAAAGAACAGAAAAGAGCATGGACCATTATATATTCCAGCTCACAGTCTTTTTTTTTATTACAGTGAATTTATAATCAATTCTTGGCTCAATACATTTTTTAGCTCAGGGAATGGTTCTCACAATTATCACTAGAGGTCACCACCATTAAATTGTGGCTATTCATTCTTATTCATGTAATACTGGGAAACACATTCTTTTTATAATGCTAGACAGCATTCAGTTTTAAACCTTTCATTAATTTCTGTCTTGTAACAGTTATACATGCCAATTACAATATTTATGTAAACCTTTTCCATTACAAGCTGCTTTTTCTGTCTTATAAATAATTGAGTATGCAAAGTGAAGAAGAATTTAACTGTTTTTTGTATTTATGCATGACTTCATGCAACATGAAAAATATTCTTTTTTTCGTCATTAATTTGATGTTTTTATAAATTAATTTGAGGCTTAGAAAAAAAGGGAAATTAATCTGTAAAATCTCTAAAACAACTTTACTAATTTTGGATAGGCTATTGATAAAGACTGAACATACATGTATTGCCATCACTTAACCACTTTCACTGAGACCAACATGATTTCAATTATGACTACTGTTACTCTATTATTTGTATGTCTATCTTTCTACGTGAAGTTTTTCAGATAGTCTACTACACGTGCCTTGTTCCGCCTACAACCAAGCTTGAGTGGAAAAGAGACATACCTGCGGTACGATTGGTGCGCAAAATAAATTATGCGTTACCTCAGGCTCAAGCTGTACAACGATTGGTTAATATTCCAGTCAATTCCAGGATACCCAGACTGTGATTGTTGTACTTTTTGTACTGTGCTTTTACATTGCAGCTTCCGAATAATATCGTTCATTTTTGAAGTGGCCTGCGGTAACTGGAGTACAACAGTTTAGAAAGAGCTTATTTTGCAGCAGTGTTTCGCTGAAATTTGTTCGAAAATCCGCGACATTTATCGCGGATCTTTAAGAATAACAAATCAAATACCTAACTGAACCGGGAAGCAAAGCTAGCGCTTTTGTGATAAAACAAGACATTGCAAAATGATTTTGCTTGTTAGTTAGATAATTATATCTTCAAAGCGACGAATAGCTGTAAAGTTATCTCGTAAATCATGTTACTTACACACTGACCATGGATTTTAGACACCCAAGAGCCGATGTTTCACTGACGTTCAAGAAGGAAAGACATAGCATCAGTTGGATCGATAAGATCGGAAGCATAGATGGGCTTGAAGACTGAGATGCCTTGCTCGGAATCATTGTCGTTTACCGTATGTCTCGTCTCCTGAAGAAGCCAACGTTGGCTTGTGCCATAGCAGCCTAATTAGCTACCAACTCAGCGTGCCTGAATACTGCAAAAAAAGAACAGGTATATCTGAACCTTTTTTTTAACGTGTTGTATATGTGTATAGGTTATAATTTGTTTGTGTTCCTCATCTATCTATCGGTCAGCATTATGTATTTGCATTACTAAACACAAAGGCGAATCGATCCTACGGTAGAAATTGTTTAAATTGAAATGATGTTTAATGCGTACATTTCAGCTACCGTTTAGTCATCATGCATCTAAAGGACCAAGCGATAATCTCGTCCAAAGTCGTCAGTCAGTGTAGCTGATTTACCTAATATAATGGTGTGTAATTGTAATTGCGATATGTGTGACTTATTGCAGGCTGGCTTGGCACTGGGAATGGCTTTTGACGATTTGTTATTAAGAGCGGAATGTTAAGACTTCACTTGTCATGAAGTCACATATTTACTGTTGAAGAATTACAAATGTGCTAATTCCAGTTGTCAAGTGTATGTTGCGTACACAACTCTATGTAAATGCATTTGGGAGAAATATGTAAAGTCAATGAAACACAAGATTGTTTATATCGGCAAGGAGTAATAATCATACTCACTTATGCAAACACATGTGTACATGTGTGGTCCTAATTTGAGCCGTCAGGATCACGCAAGCTGCGAATCATTCGGATGGTAGAACATCCTGTTTACAAGGTAGGTTATTAAAGATCATAAACCAATGAAGAAGAAAAATACATACATGTGTCATATTCCTCATAGGTTATCTCTGTTAACCAGTGATTTCCTAAGTAAACCATCGTCTAGTTCTATATAATTTGTGAAAAGTACTTAAAAAAGTTTCACGTTATCCCTTCCGTAGTTCCCAGTATGACTGTACTACTTTAGGTGAATTTTATGGGTCTGTGTTTATTTATTTATGTTTTTATATAAACATTTGAAATGTGAAAATTCTTATTTAGGTAAGCATTTTTTTGTAAATTGTTTGTACATAAAGGTGAAATTTGGATGACCCACATTAGAAAGCAGATTTTGGAAGTCTTCTTTAGGTGGCAAGAATTGATTTGACTAAAAAACTGCAGTTTATCAGCTGTGTGTTTCCAAAAAGATTACTCTTGTTGCCACAGTGTTGCAGATTATTGTAAATTGTATTTTAAATGTAAAACCAAAGATGATATGACCACATATGTAGTCACATTGTGGCACCCATATACGGACCTTGAAGACCTAATATCTCAGTCATGTTTCCTGTCAATTACATCATGCAATTAGCTTACTGTCTAACAAGAATATCTTTCCTCATCATGAATTATAGGCTCAAATTCAGTTTAATTTCAATGGAGTTTAATTACTGCCTTTTACATTCTGCAGTTCCTTTTTTCAGTAACATTACAGATCTGTCCCGTTAAAACCCATGAATGTCTTATAGGAAACATTGGCTTTCATTCTTCATTGAAATTAAAGAGTACTTGCTGCTGTTAGGATGGATGTGGGCCTAAAACTTAAGTGAGCTGCTGTGACAGATTAAATGTAATGTTGCGATAATAGTAGTACATGTAATGTCATAAATATTATAGCCTTTTTGCAAAAACATAGGTATTGTCTGTCATTGTATCCCCAAACATATTTTAAAATCTTCTAGGGTGTATGCTACTTTGAAAGAACAGTGTAGGATATGACACACATGTTCTCTGTTATAACTTTGTTGTATAGTAGAAACACTTTTCTTTTTTATCTGTTGCAGTTGACATACTTGCAGTTATCATAAGCAACCAGCTGACAGCATCTGCCAACAAGTATAAAAAATTACCCTTATACGAAGAATCCTATTTTCATCTGCCTCCTACCTTGTTGCCATGGAGACTAAGAGGCTGAAGACAAATATAGATCAGTATCCAAAGTAAATAAATGTATAGTGATTAATCTTTAATAATGGGGGATGTGAGCATTGATTCTTAATAACATTCAAGGCAGATGTGAGGCATAGATATTAGGCTGGCATGCATGAGGTTTTCTTTAAATGAAGGTCATTGATGTGATAGTGTCACTTCCATATACTACTGTATATGGAATGTAATTTACTCAGAAATGTATGTAATAATACCTTAATCCATAGCTGAGATCAGAATTTCCACAGGGACAGGTGACTTTTAGTACAATTGTTTCATGTTATTTTAAGCACTTTTCATGAACGTGTTGCACATGGTTTGAATATCTGAGCATGATTTCAAGTCATTCCTGACATTAAGGACTTTAGTTAATTCTTTACATTTTATTGCTGTCAAAAGGAAATGGTATACAGCTGTTTAATCTGTATAATATGGTTTACAAGACAGCATTGAAAGAATTGGGCTGATATGCAGAACAATGTCATCTGAGACAACTGATTTTGCTCCTGTTTGTGTTACCGATAGGCTGAATTAACAATAATTTACATATACTGACAGTAGAGGACAGAGGTGTCAAAATGTCCATCTATTATCTACATCTGGTGTGTGGTAGATAGAATGAGTCATAATGTGGTTTGTCTTAATTGGATGATTGTAGAAAATTATTTTAAAGGGAAATGTTTTGACACCGCCATGGCATTTTGAGTGTACAGTCAATGTGCACTAAAGCGTCATTGAAGGAAACATGCAGCTTTATATGTTTCCCTAGTTTCATACAGACTTAGATTTTATATTACAGTCTATGAGAACAGCATCTCACCATAGTTTTGCACATCTTAACATAGCCTGTTTTTACAGTTTGTCATGAGTGATCTCTTAAAAGAGCAGTAGCATTTTAAAAAAGTACAGAAAACAATCCAGATACTAGACAGCTGAACCCCGTTGCTAGGTTCCAAAACTACTCAGCATGCAGCGTTATCACTGACTCGCAAGGTACCAAGTGAGGCCATTTTTCTGTGGTTACTATGGTTTCTATGGATATATGTTTCCCCCTTGGTAGAACAGACATTTGTGATTTCTTAGGAGCCTTTTAAACAGTTGGAATAGTTCTGCTGTCTGCATTCTGTGAAAGATTCATGCCAGGCAACAGCCCTCTGTAAAACAGATTAATTCAGACGGCAGCTTTCTGTGGATTCACACAGGAATAAGTGGATCTGAACAACAGAGTGTTGGCTATAATTCTGATAGTGGTCAACAATAGCTGTGTTTGATTGTGCCAGTGGTTAGTGTATTTGGGAGAACTGGCCTTTCAGACCATTCTTTTAGTGTATGTATATAGCTCTGCCAGCACAGAGTACATTTGGCTCTCCACTGCTAGAGTGTTAGCTCTTACTCTTAATGTGTTAAAAAAGAAAACATGTATTATGGGTTGTTAAATATGTGAAACAACTGTAATTATTTGGTTGTGGAGAGATGTCCATAATGGCTATGGTGAATTTAACCAAATTATTTCTTTGTTGTAATTTTATGCAATGTCTGCCAGACAGAGTACATTTTGCTTGTAGTTATATTTAGAATCTTTGAATGTACACTGGCATCTTGAGTGTACTTCTGCATCATAACAAATCAGTCTGTAATACAGGAGAGTTAATACCATGTAGTGTTAAATAATTCACATATAGATGAATGGAAGGGAAAATCTTCTTGTTTGATTAAACCTGTAGAGGGTTGAGAATTCAGGTAACCACAGCTCATTATTTATTCACATTTACAAGCAATACAGACATTTGAATTAAAAATATTAAGTCTGTAGTTGATCATTGGTGTCCTTGTCATCCCTCCTTTTTAAGGGGGTTGTGTAAAGAACACTTTATTTTCCCACCTTCACTCTCTTAGATCCTCTGTATTTTTGAGATGGCACTGTAACTGATACTGGGGCAGCCTGTGGTCGAGTGGCTAAGGTACATGACTGGGACCCTTGAGGTTGGCTGCTCAAGTCCCAGTCCAGCCACAGCAAGAATACAATTGCTGTTGGCCCTCAACCTCACATTGCTCCCAGGGGGGATTGGACCTTGGCTAGCCTAATTAACTGTAAGTGGCTTTGGATAAAAGTGTCAGCTAAATTACTATACTATAATGTAATGTTATATTCTTGGTTCCACATACCTTTACCTTTCAGCGGGGAGGTTATACAGGTTTATAAATATGTGGGTCCCCCTGTAATCAGAAGTCCTCTTGATGTTGTTTTAGTAACATTGTTAACATTGTGCTACATTACAAAGAAATACAAAATTGTTATAATGAGTCCCTGAAATATAGATTTTTCAAGCGTGCGCACGAAGTGAGCCACCTGTCAATGATAATGTTAACGGCAAAAGCGGTAATGATTCTCAATGTGTCGGAACAACCAGCAAGGAGACTGAACATTTTGCTAATTTATTTCAACACAGTATAACGTCACATAACTTATGAAATTGTAACACCAACGCAATAACTTATAAAAGCAATGGAAAAAAAACAGCCTTTTGTTAAAAAACTAAATTGAAAAAAAAAATCTGCTCTGACAAGCTTAGGATAGCGTCCATCATTTTTTACCATGTCAGTGGCCCCAAATCAACCTTTGTTTGGTCCTCCAAGTATATCTCAGTTTAATTATTCTGTCCTTCTGTCTGCTGCTCTTCATCAGTAGCCATCAGCATGGATATCTCCTGCACAGGTCCTGTTTTGTAGACCCACCCACGTCTCGTATCTGCAGTACTCAACACCGCAACTGACCCGCTAAGGTCATTAGCACTAATTTAATGCTGTACCTGACCGACCCGTTTAACATAAAAACTGTGACCCGACTCAAACCCATATTAAAATGTTAAAATGACGCAACTACATCAGGTTCACCAAAAAAGTTTGTTTGCTCACTCAAGCAAAATGTTTATTAACTGACACAAAATCTGGGACTGGGCTTCTCTTAATAGCCTGCATCTTTAGTGCTTTCGTGGTGACAATTAGAAGAAAAAAAGAATGTCCATGGTTTTTTCAAATAAAAAACAGCCTGCTCTATTTCACTTGCAGCCTACCCATGCACTACAAATTCCCAACCACACCTGTAAATATCAATGTTAATATTTTTTCACCCATTTTGGATGATTTCCTGACTGACATAGTGTAATAACTTTTTAATGACAAGGTGCAGCTCCCGAATGGAGTTTAATGGGGTTTTTTTAAATGTGACCAATGAAAACATGGTCGACTAAGACTCTTCTCATCGACTAACAGTTTAGTCGACTAATAGGGGGCAGCCCAGTAGGCTACATTTGACAGAAATACACCTTTGAAAGTATACATATTTTAAAATACAGATTACAGTGTGCTAAATAGCTTTGCTTGAAATGGTTACACATAAGGTCCCCCTCATTATGCATATTTATTTTAGGAGAGGTGTTTTTCTCAATTTTGAATCATTTTATAAAGTTTCAGAAACTGACCATTGAGGAAGTTAGGAGTTTGGAGGAAATGGGCGTGTTTTATTACATCTTTGGTACCATTGGTATTCTCAGGTGGCCTGCCTTAATAGAATGAGTTGTAACACGCTAGTTCCTAATGAAGAGTATTTAATTTAGAATGTTGCAGTGTTTGGGTCTAATGCTGCCAGTGTCATGGACTTGCTCATCCTTTTATTTTTTCAGTGATTTAAAAAAAAAAAAAAAAAAAAAATGTTGTCTTTGATTTCTTTTGACAGCAGACTCCACCTCTCCTCTGTCCCTTGGTGAAATGCTGTGTGGCTCTTGGCCAGCCTCTCTCATAAAACATCACTGGATGGCATTGATCAGTTATTTCACAGCCTCTCACTGCTGGACCTTATTGTGGTTATATTTTTTCATAGGTGCATTAATGTAGACCAAACACTGATTTAGGGTCAGTCCACGCCAGCTCCAGGAAAGTTGCATCACAGCATCACCTGTTAGGTTTTTGTTTTTCTGTGTGCTGGTAGATAATAAAGATATAACATTCCTTAAAAAAGATTCATATTGTGTTTGATTTTGCCAGAGGACCAATTTGAATTCTGCCAGGTGGACAAATGCCCTACAGCACAAAATGAAATTTAGTGGCCCAGCACTATGTAAGGAAAAGCCCTAAAACTTTAAAAATGAGTAGAATTCATTCATATCTGGCCATAGAAAGTACTGAGTGAAAGGAGGAAATAGGCTTATTTATGTACAAGTTGAGTTTTCTTCTCTTTATATTCAGATTGCTGAAACTTTCTGACACTGAGGTTTTCATTTGATAGTAAGCATTATTAGGATTTTAGCTTTTACAGTGGCTTCATATATACCTAAAGCACTCCTGACTGTCCACATACCATGAGTTTCTGCTAGCTGCGTTAATATTTTGAAAAGATGTGTTTTCTGTTCCTCTAATTTTCAATGCAGAGATAAGAGCGATTTGGTCTGTAATGGCAGCACAAGGCTTCTCACTGTAAATTATTGTACTCTTTCCCATTTGACATGTAACTGTGCCAGTTTCAGAGAAAGGGAAATTTAAATAATGTCGTGTGCAATGGTGTGTTTGTACACATTGGTAGTGTTCACATTACAGTAAATTAGCATTTAATTTTCTGGTGATGGCAATTCTCCAAAGTTTATTTCAATCCTACTGGTTTCCAACAAAATGGTATAGGTCTATTGATTGTTTACCTAAGTGAACCATAAAAATAAAACTTGTGTGGTGTTTTTCCAAATTTTTATTATATACAGTCCATGTCTAGATGGTAATGATTTTGGGGAGTTTGGAAGACATTGACATGCATTGACAGGATTTAAACTTAGCCTCTTTGACACTTAAAAGAAAAAGAGTGTTCGATCAGTGATGTGCTATAAGTAAAGGGGTCCGAGCACCATAAAGGCAAGCATACACTCATAACAATTTAATGTGTGATATGGGCAGTTATGAGACAAATGGAGAGTTGCTGAACATGTTTAGGAAACATACACATGCAGATATGACATATATCACAGTATCTGTAGCTTCAGAAAAAATAAACATCTTTTATTTGTTGTACTACAGTGTTTTCAGTAATATCTGCAAAAAGTAAACAAAGAATTTCAGATCGGCAACCGAGAATAAAGCAATTGTATCAGTGTCACCGTGCAGTAGTGCAAGATTTCAGCAGAGCACTTCCTTGGAATACAGAGTGTGTATTGCATGAAAGGCATCCTCAATGACATCCGCAACCCATGGAGATGACCATTTGTGGTGTTATCTAGTATATTCACTTGTATTTTGCAATATTGTTATGATGTCATAAAAATGCCTGTCATTTAACAGCATACCTAGAACAATCATGTATATCAGGGTGATGATGGAGAGCTTGCGTCAGAGTAGCAATCATGTAAAAATAAGGGTGCATGGCACAGACACTTATTTAAAATGGGAGGAGAAAGCATTCTGATTGGCCGATGCAGTCATATGAAGCCAGACCTTGTAGAGGTGTTACTTTGGTACTTGAGTATTTGTGCCATGAAAATGCCAAAATGTATTCAATTAAATACCTTTAAAAAAACACTCAATCTGGGCCAGCAGCATCTGCATACCTAAAATAAGTCCATTGTCTTCAATGATAGTATCATTATAGTTTAGTTGGAGCTCATTATTTCTATTTTTGTTACATATCTGTAATTAGTATCAATTAGTTAAACCATTGGTTGTTGAAGTGGTGCCATTTTTGTCTTATTTGTTTCAGTTTTTTTCCATTCTGAGACGTGTCAATATGTTTCAAAGCACATCTGTGGAATGTGTCTCTCTAACTGGTATAATTTATTTAAAATATCCATGATCGACATTACCAAAAGGTGGTTCGTAGGAGAATGCCAAAACAGAATTTGATTACCTTAAACAAATGGTAGACATTTTTGATACTTTTGTACTGTACTGAAACTGGTTAAAATTTTCTGCAGCTTGATATTTGCATTGGGAGTCACTGTAAACAAAACAGGGACTCAAACAACAGTATCTTGTGTTTACAGAGCTGATAAGGTTTTTATTGCAGTCTGAAGCTGTCCTTGGATGAACATTTGCTTTGCCTCATGCCAAAATCTCTCCTAGTGCAGAAGATGCTCTGAGCTGGAATAAACTGCCTGTGACACCTGCAATACCACAGTGAATATGCTCCTTCTGGAAGCAGGCATACATCTTAGTTACAACATTTTCACATTTTGATGTATGTTTTCATAATTATTTCTTCCTTTTTTCTTTCCTGATTTTTCAATAACTTTTTCTACATGACAGCACTTTGTTTAAACATTAATTAGTCTATCCCCTTCCTTCCAGTATGAATAACTACTGGCAGATATTTATTAAGAATTTATGGTCTGCTTCCCATCAGTGGGACAATATTGCTCGATCCATGTAGATAGCATCCTCAATCTTGTAACTTCAGTTACTGGCCCACACTTTTTGGAACCCTTCTTGGCTAAGCTAACCATTGTTGAATTGGATACTTTGATAATTGTGAATTTTATAATACAATCTTCGTGCATTTAGTAGTGAAGTTGTAAGAGATCGATTGAAGTCTTAGTTTGTTGATTCAATTATTTAACAACTGACGTATTTGAATTGTCTTTGGTTTTGTTGGTAGGAAAGAGAGGGATTGGGTTCAAACATTGTATATTAGCATTGTGTTTTTGAGTTTTCAATACAGGATGCTAAAACAGGTTCACAGTGAGGAGATGGTCGGGAGCTGCTAGCGTTAGATTCGCGGATGAAGAATATGTGGGCATATTGGGCCACTTACCAGTAACCAGAGTCTTTTATAATAGCCAGTTCCACCAGTGCAGCAGACAGGAATTAAATCTTTAAATTCATCTTATCAGTCAGGTGTTTCTCTGCTGATTCCTGTGTTGTTTCCAACATCTTTTCTACACATGTTTTGTGGTGTACTGAATATGTATGCTGTGTTGATGGGTGTGGTGAAACTTCTATTTTGCGTATTTTTCCTGTTTTTGCTCAGCTGTCCTGTCCATTGAGACCTAGTCATGCCCATTATTGAGTGAGAAGAGCTTTCTCCCTGTCTGATGTAGTGCAGATCAGCAGCTTGCAGAAGTCATTCCGTTCAGCACTGACATGATCTGGCAGCTAAAAGGTATTGTGTCAGTCACTGCTGATCGCCTTTCAGGGTGCTTAATCAGAGAGACAGCATCTTTTTTGTGTGTCATCTCTTGCTTACCACAAGAGAGCTGAACACAGAATACTGACCCAGTATCAGGGTAAACATACTACTGTACCCTGACAAAGGTACAGGCTTCAAATGAGCCCTCATTGAGTTTATTATTCGTATCCTTTTCTTGGAATTCGTGTTAGACCCATTATTGCACAATGGATTAAAGCTACAAATGAAGACATTATTTTTAGTGAAGGAACCCACCTCCTGTTTTGAGGATGGAGTGGAAATCCTGTTTCTGAAGACTGGAGCATTCCAGCATGGGTATGGAAGTGTAGATTGTACATTTCCAAGACTGCACAATAAAACAATTGCTTAATATTGATTTAATGGAATATTTTTATGGTCAATCTTATAAGTATGACTAATAATACCTTGTTTTGTATTTTTACCAGTGAAAGTTCATAGTATCACATTGCTATATAATATCACAACCTAGTGTTTTTTTAATTCTGTATTTTCACTGGCTGTTTATTGTGTTGTATAAACAAGTAAAGAGTAAATAGAAGTAAAAAAACAAGTACATTTTCCACTTTCTATGGTGGTGCATGCACTACAGACTAAGCCTCTGTGCTTGTTCTGGACTGGTTAGCTTGTCTCCCCAGATACTGCAAAGAGGCTTAGTCGATGACAGACAAGAAAGTGCACTGCCTGATAGATCCTCCCTTTACTCAGGTGATGCATTGTGGCCACAGCAACAAAAGCATGTACTGTAAACAGTGTTCAGATGTTTCAAGGGAAAACAACAGATCCCTTAACGTCACAGTCTGTGCTAAGCAAGACCAGGGAAAATTTTGCATCTCTGTAAAAAAAAAAAAAAAAAAAAGCCTCACTTGAAGTAAATTCTGCTCCTGTGATCATGGGCTGACTTTGATCTCTGTAACCGCTTTCCTCTCTTGCTCTGTTTCTAGACTCTCACACTGACTGAGATGTGTTTCCCAGTGGAGTACAGTGTGCTGGAATGGAAGGTGTCATGTCTGGTGACAGAGCTCCAGTGACCATGCTGCAAGCTGTGCCCACGCACGGCTGGGAAGAATGGTGTACTCAGCTAACGTGTCCCCTGTGGACACAGGGGAGTCCAATGCTACCTTTGGCGTGTTTGGCACAATGCTTCTGAACCTTACAGACCCGCGCCACGCGAGGCACCACGACATGGTCGGGGGCTCTGAGGAGAACTGCTCCCTAGGTGGTGGGGCAGCAGCAGCGGACACGCCAACACCCGCCCCGAGCCTCCAGGATGGTGTGGAGGGCATCAGCGTGGGACTCCAAGTGTTCTTCCTCATCGTCATCATCGCCATCCTCCTGGTAGCCCTGCTGGGAAATGCGGTTGTGTGCCTCATGGTGTACCAGCGGTCCGCCATGCGCTCGGCCATCAACATCCTGCTGGCCAGCCTGGCCTTTGGCGACATGATGCTGGCTGTCCTGAACATGCCCTTTGCGCTGGTCACAGTGGTCACCACACACTGGATCTTCGGGGACGCATTCTGCAGGGTTTCTGCCATGTTCTTTTGGCTCTTTGTCATCGAGGGTGCGGCAATCCTGCTCATAATCAGCATCGATCGCTTCCTGATAATTGTTCAGAAGCAAGACAAGTTGAGTCCCTACAGGGCCAAAGTACTCATAGCAATTGCCTGGGCCCTCTCCCTCTGCTTCTCCTTCCCACTGGCTGTGGGACAGCCACGGCTTCAGGTCCCCTCCAGGGCACCGCAGTGTGTGTTTGGCCATTCGGCGGAGCCAGGATACCAGGCCTATGTGGTCCTCATCACGCTTGTGGTCTTCTTCATTCCTTTTATAGTCATGCTGTACACTTTCATGGGCATACTGAACACTGTCCGCCACAACGCCATCCGCATCCACAGCCACCCAGACAGCATCTGCCTCAGCCAGGCCAGCAAGCTCGGACTCATGAGCTTGCAGAGGCCCTTCCAGATGAACATCGACATGAGTTTCAAGACACGTGCCTTCACCACCATCCTCATCCTCTTCTCTGTCTTCACGGTGTGCTGGGCACCCTTCACCACCTACAGCCTGGTGTCCACCTTCAGCAGAAGCTTCTACCATAAGACCAGCTTCTTTGAGATCAGCACCTGGCTCCTTTGGTTATGCTACCTCAAGTCTGCCCTCAACCCTCTTATCTACTATTGGCGAATCAAGAAGTTTCGTGATGCCTGCCTTGACTTGATGCCTAAATACTTTAAGTTCCTCCCGCAGCTGCCCGGCCACACCAAGCGGCGCATCCGTCCCAGTGCCATCTACGTGTGCGGGGAGCACCGCTCTGTGGTCTGAGTCTCTGCACTGCACTGCTATGTGGTCTGAGTCTCTGCACTGCACTGCTCTGTGGTCTGAGTCGTCTCTGCACTGCACTGCTCTGTGGTCTGAGTCTCTGCACTGCACCGCTGTGTGGTCTGAGTCTCTGCACTGCACTGCTCTGTGGTCTGAGTCTCTGCACTGCACTGCTCTGTGGTCTGAGTCTCTGCACTGCACTGCTCTGTGGTCTGAGTCTCTGCACTGCACTGCTCTGTGGTCTGAGTCTCTGCACTGCAGAAGACAGGGGCTGCTGCTGGATTTGACTTCTCTCTGTTTGGCTGACGTGAATGTGTGTGAATTCATGATAAATTATAACCATTATTTTAAATAACACAAGTTTGTTTAAGTTGTCTGCAACTTGGTTTACAAAAATCATGTAAAATAAATGCTAATATGGACAGTTTTAAAAATAATGCCAGTAACCTGGAAAATGTGTCCTTATTGATATCTCTATCCGAGCAGTCTGTTTGTGCCTATGATTTAGTTCTATGCCAGTCAGAATGCTGCTGTATCTGGTGAAAATGTGCAATTTCAGTGTACTGTACTTTTATCATGAATGTAATAAAGCATAGATGTTTGTTACATTGTTTACATTGCCTAATCAGTTTTGATTTCTGGTTGGCCCTAGTCTCTCTCCACATAAATTGTATTCATTGGTTTTCACTTCAGTAATTTGCATCTCAGCACCCTCCCTAGAGGACTGACTGACTGACAGACAAATAAAACAAGTTACAATAATGTAAATGGACAGTGAAAAAGCAATGCAAATTACTGCAACATGCAGCTAGAGACATTGCCACAACGACAAGTAATGGCCAAAGGAAAAGAAACAAGATTGAACACTGTGTAATAGATATCCTTTTACAATAGTAGGTCACAGTTTGTTATTCTTCATTTGGACACAAGTCCATTTTAGTTCAAAACGGTAAAGAAAAATACAAAATGCTCTATGTGCACATATGTACACAAATGAAGCCTATGCAGTGAGCACAGAATAATCTCTAATGTGATTTGTGTAATGCCGTCACAAAGAATGCTAAACTGAAAATTGTTTTACACAACACAAATTACAGGCCCATTTCTAATACTTTTTTCATTTTCATATCGATAAAATGTAAATCACAGGTTATTATCAAGCATGATAGCATGTTTTTATTTATAGTAAGGACATTTCAGTTAAACAGCTGTGAAAAATGGGTCTCATTCGCTTTCAGTGTAAATCTCCCAGAGATTTCCTCCACTTAAATTCTGTTCTGCCATTTAACATTAAACATGACTATGTTTTTGTATGAGGTTTACAAAAGCATAATATTTTGATGCGCTCTGTCACACTTGTCTCCCGAGTCTGGAGGTGTTTGCAGGTGTATTGGGAATTGTGAATGTAGATAATGAAGTGTGTGACTCATTCCTCATTAGGGGAGTTATTGTGAATCCTTCACATGTAATCCTTCATCTCTCATTCATGCTGCTCTGAAAAACCCTCACCCATACATGCCATCTACTTCTCTGTGCTATATCTGTTTTTCTTTGCTCTACGAGTCTGATTCTAGTGTTATAAATGAAAGAAACAGCCTGAAATGTGCTGTTTTATTTGCCCTGCTGATAAGGAACAAGACAAAATCATAAAAAAATGCTTGCAATAGCATCCAGTAGTAAAATGCTTAAAATCCCCCACCGGTATAGACACCCTTGTTTTCAATGATGATCCATTATTTTTATTAAGCTATAAATGTTACTCATTCTGATACAAATTCAGGGGAAGGAAAAATCAAAGCATTTGATTAGAGACCTCAACATAGAGTTAATGAGGTCTAGGTTGCATGCTGTAAACATTAACTTTATCTAAAAACCAATGCATGGCTTTAAAAACACAGTGCCTCATTTTTAAATGTGAATATTCTGCCTCAAAGCAAAGACTGCCTCAGGTGCTCTTTGTAGTTTGGTCAGGTTAATTTAGATAAAGATTATTTAAATGCATCTAGCTTCGTTGATTCTTTGGATTGCAAGTATAAAGGATGATATTCCTAATCAGCTTCCTCTCAGGAATTCATTATCCTGCCAGCAGAGAGTAATGAGTATGCTCGGGGCTTTGAAGCTCACCTCAATCATGCCTAGAGCCACCATTACTAAGCAACAGAAACTTGGGGGGTGTCTCCAGAGAAGCCTGTGTGAAATAAATAAATTGATAAAAGAAATCAGTATTTTTTCAGGAGAAGAAAGGCAGTCAGAATGCTGTGTTGTGTTATACTGCTAGTGATTATAAGGCAAAGGGACATTCATAGATGTGAGGTTAGTAAACAGTGCTGTGATACTTCAAATATTGCAGTTTGGAATTAAAAATACATATAGTTTTCAGCATACATAATTTATACACAAAATAGTATTTTAAATGAAAAGGCAAATGATACCCTTTCATTCAGCTTGCACAGTGACCTCACATAACATGATCAGGGAACTTGATCAGGCTGTGAAATCCTGGTTCCATTAAATACTATTTATGCATAGATGTGAAGTCTCTACAGTATTAGATGGATGTAGGAATGAACAACACATGTCTATGCTCTCTTTCATTTCTTATCCATCACATTTACTGCTTGCTTCAGTTGAACTTTACAATGTTTTATTTTATTTTATTTGCTCTTGCTCTCCTCTGCCTCCCTTCCTAAGGACTTCATTATAGCAGCCTGTGTATACTCCCACATTGATTATCTTACTCCAAAGAACACACATGACTAGTTACACTATTTATCTTCACATTTAACAAGCACTACGCACATACATGTTATATGTTTGAAAATTGGTAATGAAAAGACTTCACATTTTAAGACAAAGTAATAGCACACACAGCTCAGAGTGAAGTTCTCTTTTGATTAACGTTTTGAAAAAGAGTGCAGTTACTAATTATTTAATAATGATAATACCAGATAATATACAAGTAAAATCTATTTGCATACTCAAGTTGTATATGCTAATTTCGTTTCCTGCTTTGTGGCATGTTTATGGTACTCAAATCAAGGAAACTGTACATCACTCCATTTGTATTTTGTCCTGTATTATAATGGAGTTCTTTTCAAAATTGTTCATGCATTTTATTTACTTGGTAAATAGCCTGCTGTGACTTTTATTGCTATGATGTACTTCCTCAAAGACTTTTATTTAAAATAACAACTAATTCATGTCACAGGGAGATGAACAGGAATCTTTATTGGACTGAAATAAAATTAAGGACTTAATCTATTAATCTGTACTTCCTCATGAAAGAGTCAACAATTTATGCAGTAATTTATGTGTCAAAGCTCCTCTGATGTTCTGTTTCATATCCAAATTTTATATTTCCTAATTTGGCATGTAAAGCTGAAGAGGCATATTTTAAATGTTTTTTTTGTTTTTACCTCATAAAAGTGTTCAGAAATGTACATTTTAAAATGATATCTAATTATAATTATAATTATATCATTATTGTCATTATCAAACATTCATTAATGACAAGGCACAAACAAACAAACAAATTCATTGTTGCCCTTCCAATTAAATGCTTATACAAATTATTTTGAAATTATGACATGCTTGGATAAAATCTGCCAAACATTCATATCAGAATTGCTGCTGGAGGTCTTCTCATATTTGAAGACTACTGGTTCCTTTTGGGAAAACTGTAAAACACTCAGTAACCTTATTTCTTACTTTATGTCAGTTTAGGATGTGAATAATGAAGCGCCTGTTGTAGAGATAGGTCATCTACAACCTGTTTAAACTTAATCTTTAACTGTGACACCTTAGCAATAGAGACTCTTTGATATCAAGGTCTGTTGAAGTAATTTGTAACAGTGCATATCCATCTGCCAATGAGCTTCAATTCAGCAATGCTTCAAAAAGTAATTTTGAATCCCACTGTTTTCATATTTTAAATGTACAATTGCATTCTTTTTGCTGAAAAATGTGGAGGTGTAGTGGATATTGCAGACACACTACTTTCCCTGTCAAATGTTTGTGCTTTTATTAATTAAAAGCCATAGAAATCTATCAAAATTCATTTCATAAGACATTTTTGTTGAGCAGCACATTTGCTGCTGGAATTTGGCAGAAATGTTATAGTATTAGCATCACAAACATATGCGCTGTTCCCAATCACCCATCTGAAGTTGCCCAAGATGAATTTTCACTGTCAGTTGTTACACACTTAGCTCAAAACAAACAATTGCATTACAAACCAAAGGCATTTTAGTTATTATGTGTTTCCTGCTTCAATGAATCAGACATTTTGCTTACATACAGTTATTATTACATTTTATAATTTTAAGTAAATATATAAAGTAGCAATGTTTCCATTACAAGCAAATCTACATTATTGTGCCACAAATAAATAGCCCTGTTCTTGGAGACAAAATGTCAAAATAACTTTTGTCTAATTCAAGCTTAAACATAAATAATAGATAATGAATGTCTTCAGGTTATGAATTTGATTTTGTTTTACCTCATGTTTGCACACCTCCTGTTTGCACAAACAGATATTTGAAATTCACTGTATGGTGGAAACACTTTGCTTTCTTTAAAAGCATGTTTCAAATCTGCTTGAATCTTCTCTCTCTCTCAGAAGAACAGTTTTTTCTGTTTCTATTTTAATGCATCAGAGACACAGAGCTTGAAATCTGGCAGGAAGTACCATTCAGACATGTATGACAGGGCTTCTATACATTGCAGGCATTGAGATTCAAGCCTGCTACACACAGTGAATTTCCAGTTTCCAATTAATTGATATTCTCTAAGCCAGAGGACCTAATTTGAACGAGGAAATAAGGAGCACGGTGATAAGTTTGAGTACGGATGTCTTCCAACTCGAGTGCACATGGTTGCCATGGAGACGAAGCAAAAGCACCTATGGACATGGTCATGTGCTTCTTGTTCCTACCCCCACTCATTGCATGAGCAGGCCTACCAGCTACAAGACGGTCCACTAAGATCTCGGTCTTTGCTTCGCTTCAGTGTCTTCTGGGCCAAATTTATATGCTAGGCAAGCCTAATGAATGTCAGATGTATGCAGGGGTTTTAGTTGTAGGAAAGGATGTACAATTGGATTCATATCATACTAAATAGCCTGGATTGTAAGACCAAGCACTATAATTGTGGTAGCACTCCATTGATATTGTTTAAAATGTTTCTTTTCTGGTACAGTTTTTGAATTCCAGGTAATTTCACCAGAAACATCCTGCAATAGTTATCAGACATGTCATTGTAAGAGAAGAACTACATTTTGATTTCTCAAAATTTCATTGCAAATATCTCAGATTTTGCAGAGGACTCCAATTTGCTACAGAGGTAAATTTGCCTTAATGAATATAATAAACTGAATATCATGCATATTTTGTACACATTATTTCATAAACAATTCAACCAATCAGCACAGCATTTTATGAGTGTGATCCTTGTACTAAGGATGTCTGCCAGTTTTATTGCTGGGTTGTGGATTTTTCTTTCATATTCAGCAATAACCTGCTATTCACTTTATTTACAGTGGGATGGCCTTGCTATGTATTCTAAGCCCAGGTCGACAATACCTTACATAGTCATTGCTTCAGTTTACATAAACATGTTCATATGCTTCAAAAACTAGTTTGGATGTGTTCTTGGGCATGACATATCAGCCATGACACTTCATGTGGGACCTAAAGCACGTATTGTGTGGAACTACTTTAAATGTTCAAGGCCAAATTGTGAAAAAATACATTTTCTGCAGCTCAGAGCTGAATGTTTCTCCTCTCCTCTCCTATGCCTGTGCCTACAAAGGAACAACACCCACTGCAATGACACATTCAAGCACAGAGTCAGTATTTTCAAGGTTTATAAATCATGACTACCACTTGGTAACACTTACTTAAGACTTACTCCTGTAAGCCTACAGAAATTTAAAACTCCAGCATACCTGTTACAGATAACAAGAGTAGCAAACCCTTTTGTCCTTGGCAAATCCACAAACTTGTGTAGTAATCTTCCCCCTTTTGCTCTGCCAGTTTAAATACAAAATATTATAATATAAAATAATATTAACCCTTTCTTTACAGTGGTCAGATATGTTCCCTGCCATGGGTTTCAAATATATATGATATGATGTTTCCGAATACTTATGCAAGTGAGGTGAGGTAACAAATTGATTGACAGGTGTTGGTAATCGTCTCCCACAGGCTATTATATCCACTGGCACAGGTGCTCTCTCATACCGTTGATGACCCTTTTCAGTGAACTGAGATTGATAAAAGATGTCTGTTAAAAATCACAAATTACATTTTCTTTTTAAAAGCAATCCTCTATTCTCCATATACCTTGGAAGAAAGAAGTGACACTTTTGTGAAATGGTAAAAGAAGAAGCCAATTGAAAAAATATTCCAATTGAAAGTGCATATACTTAATGATTGTTATAATAGCATAGTTCTAATGTCATGTTATTAGTAAGATTGCAGATTCAGACAAAGTTGCCAGATTTTTAGAAGTTTTGTAGAATTAGAGTGTAGAACCTAAATTGTTCCCAAAAAAGGATATATATCCTTAAATTGCACCAAGGACTCTAAAATGAATTTGACTTCCATCCAAAAAACTCTTTCTTTTAACTTTACTCTGGGCATCCAAAAACACAACTGTCTGGCAACCCAAGACTCACAGCTTTTGGGGTTCACAACAGAAAAGTAATCCTCTGAAGATGGATTTTTAAATACCTCATCATTATTGTTATTCTTAATGCATCACATTTTTATAATGGCTGAGCATTAAATAGTCCCCTTTGTTCTTGCTCCTGTCATGGTTGATCTTAAAACCTTCTTGTTATGGGCTGAATCACAGCCTGATTCAGCCTCTCTTGATCATCTCATTCAGTTATGCAAATATTAACACTGAGAGGCAAGAGAGCGCACGCTCCTACTCATCTGTTGACTGAAATGGAATCTGCAAAATGAAACTTTGACAGCCTGTTCCCCACACAGCAGAGTTCAGATTAAAGGGCTTAAAAACATCTTTTACAAAAATTGACATGTGTAATTAGTTGTTACATTTAATATAAAATACCAGCGCATGTAGCTTTATGAACTACATTGCTACAAAAATCAGATATACGTGTAGCACTGATGTACATGGTTGTGATATGCAAGGTTTATTTTATCTTTTTTTTTTTTTTTTTTTTACAAATAAATGAAAACCAAAGACATCTAGTAAAATTTAATTGAAATATTTTAGTTAAAATATAAACTGAATCTATTCATGCATGAAATGGTCTGTGTAAATGTACTTCAGAATTCTACTTACCACAGACATTTTTGCTGTTGAAAAGTAAACTGTAAACTGGAAATATGTAAAAAAAAAAAAAAAAAAAAAAACCTAGAGAAAATGATCACAATGACTTCATAAGTCCTCCTTACTTTCTGATTAATGTTTACTTACCAATAAAACTTATTTCTGTTGTTCCTTACAATGGGGGATAAATCTCATACCATCTTGCACAGGCGTCTGATAATGTATTATTTTCCAAGCAGCCCAACCAATGAGCTACTTAACATCGTTGACATGGTAACCTGATGCTGTGTTACTGATTACTTAACGTATTGCAGCATCATTTAATGGTATGCATTTTCTCATTTTTATTCAAAGTTGAAAATAAGTGAGTATCGATCATCACAGAGCATTGTCATCTAGACAATGTCTTGTATAATGTCCTGAAAATGATCAAGACAAAAGTGTCAGGCAAGAAACTGTTTGGAGGAACTGCAAGCATTAAAAGGCATTACGAGAATGACTGATTTTGTCATTCCAGTTAAAGGAGCTGAATAATTTCATGGGTATTCTACCTTGTGTGTTTGATTGAGCATAGGGTTTAGTGCCTGGTCATCGATTAAGGCCTCTCCATGCTTTTCATCATCTGATCAGACATCAGCCTTTTTCAGTGGGTCGGCACCTTTTGCTGCTCTAATGAAATAAAATGATTTATTACCATTACAGTACACACACAGTTTACAGTGTCTTGTATATCTTTGTGGGCTGATACAAATCATGCAAATCATCAATTCATTAAACACACACAAAAAAAAAAAAAACAGAATCAAAATGACTCTATTTAACAGAAAACTGTTGGGAATTATTTTACCCAGACTTAAGTAATCATTTTTGTGAATTTCATGATTTTGATTCTTTTCAGGTAAGAATCACTGTATGAGAATGAAGCTTATCTTCAATAAGCCATAACATACAGTACATTTAGTTTTTTGAGATATCTGTAGCACAATGGCATTAACTCTTCACATTTTGGCATGAAATATCATTTTTTTTCATAGCCAGAACCTGGGCACTATGACATGCAGAGACTGGCTGGATAAAAATCAGGCTAGTGAATGGCCTTTAGTTTCCCTGAATTTTTTAAATGTGCTTGCTTACAAAACTTCAAAAAGAAAGTATGATGGATAAACAACCTTTCAAGTGATTTATTCAAATGGCCTCAAATATGAATGTATGAATTAACAATTGCAAAAGCAAAACCAAAAAAAAAAAAAAAAAAAAACAGAGGTGCATGGGAAAACATGGAATCATTTTATGTGACCTGTCATATTTTAGCTGCAGGGCACACAATCTCAGTGTAATGGCACAATTACAGTATTCAGCCCATACTCTGAGAATAAAAAATCATGATATCATTCAGGCACAAGGGAAAAACAAAACACTGACTATATAAGCTTTAAAGTTACACAACAAAAGAGCATGGCTCTGAAAAGTTCAGAAAATGACACGGCCCAAGGTAATGACAAATGGTAAACGATATTGCATAATGGGTCTGTCTTGAATTTAAGTGTGGTGTAATGGCTGATGATTAGACTCATACTTAAATCTGTAATCTTTTATGGTTTTATCCCATTAAAAATATTGCAGGTACAATTGATGGTAGCTCGATTGAAATTATCATTAAATAGGGGAAATTGCTTAAACTAATCTTGCACAAAGGATAATACTGCAGTATTGCATGGCTTAACTTTCCTGCCTCCTTTCTTTTCAATTGGTTTTTGAAGATTTCTGTTATCTTCTATGAACAGGTTCAAGAAAATGAAGTTATATTTCTGTAGAATGTTATCTAACTTCCAAAGAATTTAATTGGACATTATTTCATTTGTCTACAGTTTTACTATTAACATGGGGAAAGTGGGTAACAGTGAGTGGTTTGCTTGCCAGCCAGCTTCCCCCCCCCACACTGCACCTGACTCCACTTCCACTGAACAGGTTGAGTTGTGAAAGTGTTTAACAAAAGTGTGTATCATACAAAATATCCACAGAAAATATGGAATGTTTTTTTAAAATCAGTTTTACATCAGATAGCATTGATCTGGCCCGTTTTATTGTATGGAGGGTCGTACTTGAATCTGCTGAAATATTCATATTTATTATGCTACCTAACTGCCTATTCTTTTGTTTACTTCTGATTTTTCTAAAGATGTTTTGTGAGACTTGTTAAATGGCAATGCAGAAAAGGTAGTAATGATAAAATGTATTCATAAAACATCTAAAGACACATTTATAGAGAATTTTTTTTTATTGCAGTGGCAAGATGTGTCATTCTATTCAGACAGAAAACATTCTTTCAGCTCATTTTTCTTGGCAGCAACATTCTAACCTATTTCTTAATCAAGCATCAGAGCCTGGTTTAAATTTTATAATGACTTTAATTCTATAGACAGGACTAAATTTCTAATTTGAAGATAAAAGATAAATGTTTCTTTCTGAAAACAGGAAACTTAAACCATGGTACCATCAATCTATGTAAACAAATCAAATTTAATAAATGCCAGTTTTCTGTGTGCTATACTATAACACGGTTGGTTTGATACTGATACTGTGAACAGAACACAAAATAAAGGGATGCAGTTTTTTTTTTTTTTTTTTGTGGAATCCATGCTTATTTTAAATTTCAAGGCTCTGAACAAAGCTCCTCTGCAACTGATCAGGCCAACGCCCACAGAATGACTTTGCTACATGTACATTCAGGCCCACCAGGAAAGCTCTGATGTTGTGTGTGATAACATCACTGCCATGTGGGTTATGGTATCCATTTTACAGTGACTGCAGCTGACCACCCCATCAGGTGCAGGCAGTCCCTCCCCCATATCAGATCATGAAATGAAATCACGATAACAGCACATTTATTATGTGTCGCACTTCAAATATCAAGAAAAAATTTTTCTACAGCCAGATTTGTAGTCCACTTTTAGTTGCTGCCCCAAAAAAATACATTTTCAAATAAACGGCTCTTTACATTATGCTCTTTAAAAAATAACTGTAAAATTACTCAAGCCGTTGTAAGTAGTGTAAATGATAACACACAACACATGATCTTAATTACTGCTATATACATACAGAAAAGTTGTACATATCACTGGCCATAAAACTGATATTTTTATTGAAGCCATTTTTATTTAACCGCTTTCTCTTGAGATTCTGTTCTTGATTAAAAATAAAATGCCCCTGGGAGCTTCCAGAAGCACTACCACATGGAGGCCTGAGTGGCACAAAAACGTCAGCCTAAAAATAGGGTCATCTACACAAGACCATGGAGGCACTGAGTAAGCTTTCATTTCTAGGGAGGGCATTTATTCAATCATTCATCCATCATCTTTAAAGTGTGAACACTTCAGTCCTCAGACATGGAGGTCTTCCTTGGTGTCAGTACAATGTCCTTCACCTCGCTGGTTAGGGACTGCAACTCCTTTTGGATGGCCTCTGCCTCATCGCCTTCTCCCGGGCCGTCTGCATCCCCCTGCCCCTGGGCTGCTTTCTTGCTCTGGCCCACCAGCTGCTTCACGACCAGAGTCTGGTACCTGGACAGGAGTCGGTGCTGATCCTGGAGAAGTGGAGCCCATTCCCCAGAAAACATGAGACATCTCTGTAAACATCATTCAAAGGTTCTGCACAAACTGTAAACTAGGCCACTTGCTGTACCTGTTTATTTAAAACTTAGTCAACCTACCCACAGCCTACTTTGCCCTTGGGAGTGTTCTTATTGTGCCAAAATATTTCTGTAATGTGCACATGCAGACACGAAAAAAATCTAAATTTTAAAAATGTACAGGAATAAGGCTTGAATTAATATTTCAATGACAGACAGTGTTGCGGTAGCACAGTCTGGGCTGGGAGATTTAGCTTGCAGTCGGTTGTGCAGGAGATGCAGGGCCGTACCTCAGAGACCCGGCCGACGAGCGAGCCAATGATCTGGGGGACACAGCGGCCTGGGGCGTGCAGCATGCAGTTGGTGCTGGACTGGAACAGCAGCACGCTGGTCAGGTGGAGAACCAGGGCAGGGTCCTCCGTCACCTTCAGCTGCTCCATCAGGGCCTGCCGGTGCTGGAACAGAGCCTGCCTATGAACAAAACCAAAACAAAACAGTCATTTTGACAGCCTGCACTGTGTTTCACCCATGAAAGTGACTGAAGCCATGCCCTTCTGCTATTTGTGCAGTGACAGCTGGCTTTACCTTTCTCTCTTCTTGTCTCCTTTCTTCAGCATGAAACCACAAGCCTCAGCTGCAGGTTCTAAATTGGTGAGGAAGTCTTCAATGCTCTACAATGATGGTGAAACAGATAAATATATGAATATCTCAACATGATAAAGCGTGTGCAAAATACTTTCACTGAAAACAAGATAGACAGGCTTCACAGTAATGTAGAGCAAGCTCCATAAATGCAATGGGATGGGACTCCATCACTACAGCTGAGGTGAGAGAGGCAGAGCCTCGGTGCCTCTACCATAAGTAGAGTATTCCGGGTTTCAATGGTCATAATGTCATATAATGGACATGAGTGAGATAGAGGCATCTCACAAACTCTCTCACAACTTGCAGCCATCCAAAGAATACAGTATGTCAGCATTTCTAAACCTTTTTTTCCAGCAATGGCACACTTTCCATAAAGAAATCCCATGACACAGTTTTCCACAAAAAAAATCACATTCCAACACCCCCACTGAGTAAGTTATACAAACTGCACATTCTTCCAGTGGGAAACATGGACTTGTCATGTTTTTTTTCCCATTTCCATCATTCCAGGATGTGGAATTTAATCTAAGGTGTGACATGCTTAACCATTGTGAACCAACTGCTCTCAAAAACTGGCAGCAACTTTCCCTTCACCAGGGCATGTACAATACCTCTATAATGAACCCTGGATAAGAGTGGAGGGACTATAGCCATTTTACAATATTCTAGTGCGGCAGAATGGTCTGGAATAATCTGCTGAAATGCACTCTTTTCTAACAGGGATCATGGCCAGGTCAATTCTTCAACTGATTCGTAATTAAGCTTGTAAAGCCTGCCATGAAAAACACATTTTTTTCCTCTTGAGGTGTGCTCTACATTATTCATTGACCATTGCTTTGTTACACAACCATCAGTGAGTAACTGACTGCACAGACATGTGCATTTGCATGGGGGAGACAATATAAAAATACCAAATAAGATATGAATATTTGGTGTGAAGAGTATATACTGTGGAATGAAGGGAGGCTCATGTAATGTGTGACATACCTTTCCATTTAGACTGTTGTGAAGCTTCATAAGAGGTGCTTTGGTTTCCTCTGGCAGCTTCCCTAAAATCTTCATCCTGACCTAAGCAGGTGAGTATACAAGATAAGTATGTAACACTTCTTTCTGAATCAAGACATCATTAATTTGTCAGTACAAAATACAAATGCTCAAGGCAGATAACACTAGGCTATATACAGGCGTACTAATTGAAAAACGGACATGGGTGAGTGAACTCGCCAGGGAGCTCACTGAACACAATGATAATCACTGTGATGGGAAATGCAGGAGACTAATGTTTTAGCCTCAGCCATCAAGATTAATGCGTTATTTTCACCTTTCCATATTTTGTGTACTTGACACAGTGCAGACACTCAGACCATATACAGAGATTAAAGTGACAGATAAAGGAGCCCAGTGAATGATGGACAGTGAGGTAGAAGGTCACCTCATTGGTGATGGAGCTGGGACTTTCCACGGCCACCATGAACTCTGCTGCCGCAAAGTTCAGGAGGATGTTGGTGACATCTGAACACACGGTCTTCAGGACATGTTTGGCAATGTTAGCTTGAGTTTCATCTTTAAATGTGAAAAGCAAACTATTAAGATTCCACAATGCCTGGATTAGACAGAATTTTAATTTAGACAATGAAAAATATTAAATAACATTGTGAAAGACAAAGAGTAGGTGAGTGAAGAAACATTTTTGTTCTGAGATACACAACTGGGGAGTAAATAGGGATACTAAAGGAAATAAAAATTTTCATCCTTTCAACTTGTCCCCACATTTCACCCATGGGTCACCACTGTACCACCTACACCCACTCAAACCACCCATGCCTCTCTCAACCTGTCCACATAATCCAAATCCCTATCATTCTGTATCTCCCTTGTTGTCATGGGCCATCACTACAATTATTTCTAATTTGATGCACTGTGTTAAATAATGCAAGCCCAGTGTTCCAATTATTTTTGCATTCATTTTTATTCTAGGAATTATTAGCTCTGCATTTACACTGAAACAAGCACAAATGATCTAACACAAAATAAAAGAAAAAGGAACCTACAGAACAAACTAGAAATACTTGTAAATTCACCAGGTATTTTTGTTTGCAAGTGAGAAAAATTCTTGCTTGTGTTTTGACGTTTACGCAGTGTATACATATTTCAAATTAAAACTAACAAAACATTGCTTTATTAAAACTTTTAAATGATAAAATGACACCTGTTTATTTGTACATATACTGCCTAATTTAGAAAAGCCCACAGTTGTATTGATTCTGTTATTGACAAAATCTTCCTCATTTACACAGTAAGCCAATGACAGGTTGGTTTACCTGTCAAATTTACCTGAAAAGAGCTTTGTCCCTTTTTCGAAGAGTTTTATGTTGTGGTACAGGTTGTTTATCTCCTCCTGCAGGTCCTTGACGTTTTGCTTCCTGTTGGCCCCTGAGCTAGTGTTGGTGGAGGACATGACGACTGTTCGGACCACTTCCTGGTACATTTTTGTCAAAGGCCTGTGTGGCAAAATAATCCGATTAATGACCAAACAAATTTTGTGCTTCATGTGGCAGAAAAATGTGTACTGTGGGCACTCATTCAAACAAAAGGACCATGCTAATTATTTTATAGAACTGTTAATTAAAACTGATCCTGGAGAGCTACAGATTGGGCTGGTTTTTATTGCTATTCACACTTAATTGATCAATTAGCACAGTTCACTATTCAGTTAATCCATCTCACCCAGGTTTCTGTGACTCAGATTGTTACTGATTTTAATATGAAAACAAACAATTGCACAAATTGTAACTCTACAGGACTAGGCTTTGATATAACAGGATACAAAGTGCTGCCTTGGTGAAATATGAGTGTGTGAATGGGTGAGAATTTTTCAGTAGGACACACCTGTTTGGGCGCATGTACAAGATATGTCACACAGGTTATATGAGAGAGCTTACAATCCAAAGGACAAATAACACTGCACAATACAAAAAAACAATACCACTGCATATTTACACAGGCACACGTGAGAGCGAGATATTCTTATCCAGTGTTACTGAGGCATTAATATTGTGGTGTATAGCTGTTTGTGTCTTGCTAACCTTAGCTGGCATTATTACAACATTGTATCTTCAAGCAAAAACATTTTTTTCCAAATTTCATGACATTACATATTGATAAAATTCTTTCATACAGTTCACTTTGAAAATATGAAAGTTATTCAGCAAAGGTTTAAATGTGTTTGTGTTCCCCACCTTCACATAACCTGATACACAGAGGACTTGTGACCTGAAGGGCTCTATTTTTGCAGCGTTTAAAGATCATAGGTTAGCACACCTGTGATGGTGAAAAAAATGTATTTAAAATGCATCCACTGAATCCCCACCTCATTAGATGCTCAGTGAGTTCAGAGAGCATTTCCTCAGGGTAGTCACACACATGCTTCTCCAAAACAGCTGCCACTTCCTCCTGGGACATGAACGGGACTTCCGTTTGTTTGTTTCGACCTTTGGAAAAGAAGGAAGGAGTTTGAAAGGAATAATTGCTTGTGTAATTGAGCCCTGGTGCATTAGATCAGTATGTGACGTGCTGTAGTGCCATCTCGAGAAGACGGGTTTGCTCCTGCTTTGATGGGTGTGGTCCACTACAAGCAACCTTTACTGCTGACTGCTGCATCCCACAAGTAGATAAATATGCAGTAAGAAGCAGACCAATGGAAATACAGTCCCTTTATTATAAGACACAGGTAAAATATATTTCTGAAATACTTTCCTCCTGTGTTGCTCAAATCATTTGAAAATATGAAAAAAAATGTTTTACTCTGATCATTGAGGAAAATGGATGTTTGTTTAAAAATCGTCTATCTTCTGCAGGAATTTTGCTTTTACCTAAAAGTTTGGAGTGCTTTCGGTAAATATTTGCTTATGAATGTCAACAGTACACACAGTTAAAAGTTAACTAAAATTTTCAAAAACTGTCTTTTGTAGTTGCTTTCTTCAAGCAGTTGATCATGATAATAAACTGATGTCACTGGCACACAACGGCATCATTTGTATAGTGGTGCCAGTGTGGATGATAACCTACTCTGTGGAGCATTTCCCGTCTCTTCATCACTGTCCTCTTCCCTCCTGCCCTTCTTCTTGGTTTTCCGGATCTTTATTTCTCTGGCGTTGCCTCCTCCTCCACCCTTCACACTACCACTTCCCTCTTAAAAAGAAGAAAATTGAGAAGTTCTACATGACCATATAATAAAAGTTTCTGGATATACCCTGGCATTTAAAGCACTGAGAGATCTTCTCTGACAGCTTTAAATGGAGGTGCACTCACTCCACATGCATGTATCATTTGTCTACATTATTCTTTGTAAACATTCTCCTGAAAAGCCTGCACTGGTAATTGCATTTCATGTATGCTATTTAAGAAGTAGAACATATAAAATTACGTTTCCATTAACTGTCATTGGCTAAATTGAAAATTAATGTATAGAAAAAATGATAACACAGACATACTAGGCACACAGACAGGAGATGTTCTTACATTCTTGATCTATAAATGTCAAGTTAATCCAACCAAGCATTGTTTCTGGGTTCTCTATTCTAAGAATACAGCCATTATAAGATAACTATAGGTATAATAAACAATAATTACACAAGCGTGTGAAGGTAACATATAGGGCTACAAAATCTTAGTTTCAATGAATGACATGAAAATGACATCACACATTTAGTGAGATGATTTTACTACCTGTAGCTTTTTTCCTCCTTTGCTCCTCCCTCTTTTCTTTCCTGGAGGGGGCTGTGCTTTCCAGAGCACTCACTTGCTTCAGGTCCTCTTCGGTTATCAGAAACACTGGGTTATTTTTGACTTCCTAGAAGACAGCAGCAATTTGTTGACTGAAGTGAAACAAATTAATTTAAACAATTTTAGCAACCATTCGACTGGAACCATAAGCTAAATGAGGCTCAGAAACAATGAGATAAGAAAGGACAGACGAAAAATTACAGGCCAATTAAATCAGTTATGTGAGGAAATGCAGGGTTACATGTCAGATGCAGGGTCATCCAGAAAACCAAACACTCATGCGTTATGTGTTCCCTCTGTACAGAGAATGCCTATACATTTTCTTGCTGCGAACAAATCTTATGTGATATAAAATGGAGCAGGTCTTCCATGCACTTGGGTAACACTGAATGATCCCACTCTCACACTTTGACACCGTTCAAAATGCTTTTTAATAATGACTTCTCAACAGACACTTCTCTGAAATCACACAAAGCAGGAGCAGTGGACTCTGAGATGGTGAGCAATGGTGAGGACAGAATAATCCCAGCTGCACAGTGGTTGCTGGAATTTGCGGTACAACAGAATGGGCCGATCCGCTGCCACTGTAGGCTTACCTTCATTGCCTTCTGCTGCATGGACTCGTCAAACAGCGAGATGCAGTTGCTGATGAACTTCTCGCTGACAACCATGGTGCTGCCCAGGATCCGGGCAGTCGACTGCACGTTTGCGGTTCTCATGACTTGGTTCAGCAAGATGCCGATGTCTTCAGGAGACAGACAGCTGGGAAGCATTGGCTGCAAGTGGGTGCAGGAAAGGCAGATGACACATTATTAAATTGGCTATAAAAATATGAGAACCGAATTCCCTAAATTTACTACTAAAAACCAGTAGGTGATTTTGTGGCTCAATTACGAAATAAAATGTATTCTAAAATTAGCCGTAAATAAGTTGAAGCATGGTATGTCCTTCATTTTGTATGTATAACATACATCCAAAGACAGTTCTCCTGTGGTGTATCTCCTTCGCATTGACTTTCACTGTGGAACTGATGCTCTGAAATCAGGATAATGGTCATGTTAATATGGGGCAATGGCATTTATGTGTGCACTGACTTACCTGCAGGTCTGTCCAGGTGCCAGAGTTCACAGCCTCTTCCACAGAGGCCTCAATCTGGTCAACGATCACTTGGCCCACGCAGACCGCCCTCAGGAACAGCAGCTTCATGGACTTAAACCGCTTCTTGATATAGCTCACTGGATCAGGGATTCCCAGCCTGGCCAAAGCATCAAACTCTATAGGGAAACAGATGTGGACTGATCTTTCACAGAATGTGTGGATGATTTCAAACAAACCAGACAGAGTAGTACAGCTGTAGGTTTAAGTTAAAATATGTTACATTATACACTGGCATGATTATTGTTTACTTTTTTCCTACTATTTCCTATTTTTTGTTATTAGTTTTCTGCAGGACTTCATGCTTTTAACGTATACTGTCATCCAGATCATTCCTATAAAATATGTCTTCCATTGACATACATAAGAAAAACAAAAACGGCCTCCTAGTCCCTAAACAACTGTCTCAGACATAGCCCTTTATATGAAATAAACTTAGAAAATGGAGAAAAAGAAATTATCCATACTTGCAAAAGAAAAACCATGACCTGTTGCTCTCTAATTTCCACATGTGCAGAATTGATTTTACTGCTCTCATGCCTGTTGACTACTAGTAACTTATTTACTAATGCACAGCATACAATGAAGCTGTGCTGCAAAAAGCAAACAGATATTCTGACTGCCATGATCAGAAGAAAGTGTACCTAAATATCCATTTTGCTTGAGGAAGGAGTCGACCCAGGTGTTCTGTGTTTTGGAGTAGATGTCAGGAATGTAGACAGCTTTGTCCTGCCTTCCCCCGACAACTGTGCCTTTCAGCCGACCACTACCTACCAGCTCCTCCAAAACCGCTGGTGAAACAGTAAAGAAAGTCATAAAGATGCTCACTGCTTGCCAACTGGGAAGACATCTGAAATTACAGCTGAATCTGTCTGACACAATTAGAGTTTATATTTTAACCCCTAAAAACACAAAAGCACCTGAGATTTGGTGCTTGTTGTTCAAAGGATCAGAGACAATGGCTGATTCCTGTGTGTCTGAAGACATTCTGAGGAGCTAGTAGCAGGCTCACCCAGTTACAGTACAACTGTAATGAAGTTTTTGAGCCCCTCTTTATCATGCTATACTGCTTTCGCTCGGAATTGGTCATGGAATCATGGGTGTGTGTTGTGTGACCTTTTGAGGGTAACATAGTACATTGCGGTGAGACCTGTCATCAATTAAAATATTGTGTATGTTGAAAGGACATGGTAAAATGTTCCTAGCTACAATCCAAGAATAATGGATAATAATGATAACTTCCCATGTTATTCAGGGAGGGCACTATGTGAGCTTGGCTGGGTGGTCTGGTAGAGGAAAAACTTATATTTTCACTGTGACCTACACAAAACTAAAGACATATAAGTATGTTGACAATCAAACAACAGAATATAAAAATAAAAAAACGAAAGCAACTTACAGTACAAGAGATGTTCCTGAAACCCATAGAGGCCGACCAGACTGTTAACCGGTGTTGGCCTACAAACAAACAAAAATGTAATTAGACACATTTCTGCAGGAGACTCAATGATGATGTTAAAGGTGTATGTACAGTGTGTTGGAGAGTGTAAGAAAGTGGCACTGGGATATAAGAAACATACCGAGTCACTGCACTGAAAAGCCCACATATGCGTGCTTTGTGTCGGGATACAAACGCCTGTGTGAAGATCACACCTCTGTTGTACTGGTCCATTTGGCCTTGGATAATCCGGCCAAGACGCTGGGACAGCACCTGCACATCAAAATGCCACATTCCAGAAATGAAGGAAGTTTTCTCTTAGATAAAACAGTCCTTCTTTTCCTTCAGGAAATAAAGATTTAAAAATTGGAATCAAAAGGTTTGTAAGTTTCTCACTGAACACCTGCAACTTACAGGTGCAGCTTATGCACACGTTAATATATACCTACCCTGTTATAAGATATCTAAATGATGCATGTTTTAAATGGTGTGTGTTTTATATCATTCTAACTGTTTATTGGGACAATGTAAAAACAACTATAAAACAAAAATTAGACAAGGTGCTTATCTGAGAGATATGAAGGACACACACATTAGATAGTGGTCACATGGCGACTTATGAAAGCTTTGTCAGTCCAATGAAACCCCTTCCCTGCAATAGATTCTTTCAGACAAATTGCCTGATACCAAATGAAAACAGTGTTAGTACTTGTTATAATGTGGCTTGTGACCCACCTCAGTCAGAAAATCCCCTGAAGATCATAGTTTTTGCATAGTTCTCCAATGTTGACCTGACCAGCTTCTTGTAGTTTGTCATTGACCTCCTCTGCAAGCCGGTCCAGATAAGTACTGAATATTTGGGATGAAAATAGACGGGATGAACATGCAGGTTGGTGGGTGACAAATTATTCATGAAACATACCAAAGTTAATAGGATTAACAAGGTGAATTTAAACTAGGATCATCCATGAGCTGCCTATTTTGTTTTACTTGATTGAAAATTCTGTGATTGCTATTTTGCCCTTCACTAAATAAAAATCATTTTATACATTTTTTCAAAAACCTCTTAAAAAATTTCCCTCATCAAAGAATTTGTAATCCAAAAAATGGATGCCAAAGATGTCCCAAAATATTTTGGGTGAGGTGAGTTGTTTATTGCAATCAAAACATTCAAATTTAAATGCAAACCAATGTTACCTCTGTTAGAAATTACGAAAATCTGGACATATTTTGTAACCTTGTATCTGGGATTTTTGGTAGTTGTAAGGGATATTGTATGATTCAGTGTATCACTGAATCAAGAAAACTGCAAAAACAAATTGCTTCAATTGGAACAACAGTTCACAGGATATATGACCCTTGAGGGTGATCTCTTGTTATGAAACACCACTGGATTCTATACCTTAGAGGGTTCTTTAGGTCAAATTTAATGCAACTTTTCAGATCTTTTAGGGTTTTTTTTTTTTTTTTTTAAAGTAAATAGCGCCCTCAAGTGGCCAGAATTCCAAAGGCCATACCTTTAGAAGAGCTAGTCCTATTATTTATTTATTTATTTATTTGCTACTTTCTTGTCTCAGTGAGACCTACAATTCCCCTTACAAGAAGCAAAATCACCAACATACAGTTACATAGTCTTTCCCTCATAACAGAATACCCCAAACATGAATTAAAATGATTCATGATGGAGTCTTTTCAGCAGCACTTACTAATTCCAAAAGGAAATTGGTTCTTCTTGTTTGAACTTACTCATCAATGAGTTGACCCAGTATCAGCTGAACATTTTTGTCTGACTTAGCAATGTCATTGGCTCTGCTCTCAACATGGACCCAATCCACGTTAATAATCTGGAAGCACAAATAAACACCATGGAAGAAATGACTCGAGAAATCTGCAAGGAATAGCATTTTTTTCCTTCAGTGCTAATATGCAGAAAAAAATCCCACAAAATCACAATAAGTTTAAGACTTTAAGAGTAATGTCACATGAATTTAAATGCTGTATACACTTAGTTCCTCGGGCGGGTGACTTAAAAGGCTTGTGTGTTTTCAAAAGAGACTATGCCTTGGTTAAGTCTGTCAAAGATTTGTCTGTGTATCTCTACCATTTCAAGAGTATGACATCACTTACAACATGAAACACAGCCACAGCTATATTTGGAACTGTTTTTTCTTCCATCACAGACCAGAGATTAACCCATGTAACAATTAAACTTTTTTACCCAAAAAATAGTTGTCCATATATCACCATACTCACTCACCGCACTATATAATTTGGTTTGGAAAAAGCACCATACCACAGTATAAAACAAGCACAGTTCTAGCTTATCTTTTTAAGAAGATAAAAACCCTCACCTGTTGTAAGTCCACTATGTTGATCCGGCCTTCAGAAACAAAGAAAAACGCCCCAGAAAATTAGAACACAATTTTATACAGGGCAACACTGCCCTCAGAATCTACTTCAACATCTAGATACATGTATAACCTATAACTATAACCTATAAAAAATATTACTTTTAACTTGTAACTGTGTAAAAGCATGAACACAATATGAAGTTTTATGCAAAAAAATAAGTGTTTAGAAGTTAACTTGGACATAATGTCAAATAACTCCACAAGAGGGTTGGAGGTATAAATCAAGATGTTCCAAATTGTATTTACACAAATTCTATTCTTAATCGAGCTATTTAAGCTCTATTACTTCAACACATCTACTCAATGAAACACTGATAGCACCAGAGGTTTACGGATGCAACCGACCTCCATGAACATAAAGCTCGTCCCGAATCTCCCTGCTTATCTGAGATGGAGTGATGTACTCCTTTCCATCCAGAGTGTGTACCACATCCAGCTGCTTATCCCCAACAAGCTTGGCGACAATCTCGATGCAGTTGCGTTCAGACAACCTGGATGAAGGCATAAGGGAACCATGTCAACAAAGCAGGTATCTCAACTTACTGTCGGAAATATGTTGAGGCGTCCAACGAAATGATCTTTCCTCTTACTACTGAGTATACATGTGACAAGTCGAGCATAATTTTGGAATCCCTGTCATCAACTACAAGATCTTCTCAAACTGTCAGCACAACTGTCGACCCATGGCTGACTTGAATTACACGACGTTCAATGGGAATGCATTTCAGCAACTTATTAGTATACAGTGAAAATACTGTTGTTTAGCAGACTAGCTAACAGGGGTAGCTTTGACTGACTTAAGTGCCTACAATACATGGCTCACTTGGCTAACTAGCTCTTAATGCTGTGAACGTCAGCAAGTTGAATTATAAAGTGCACTAAGACGATAAATAAATAAACGATACATTAATCATCTATCCGAAATGAAATAGATAAATGTAGCCATGGGATTCTTGCAGGTTTCCAACTAGCTAATACAAGATATGACTAGCTCGTAACATAGTGTTAGCAAGCTGCTTAGCTACTACTTCTGCAGGCTAATAAAGTTAGCCACAGAACTATAAGCCAGTCGTCATAGCAAGTTCACTGGCTATGTTTTAATTTAGCAACGATCGACAGTTATGTAGAAACTAGAAATATAGCCAACTAAGCAAGCAACACTGATGAATTTTAGCATTATGCTAGCTGGGTTACGTATGATATGGCTGTAGCTTACTATAATAGGGTCAGCGTACCTCTGAACTGTGTCAGCAAACTGAGCTCTTTGAAAGTCTGCTGCAAGACGTCTAATTTCTTCCCAGTCGGCTGCCATTGTAGCACCGTCTTCTTTTTAGATGTATTTTAAATTTTGTCCCACTTCAAATACCACCTCATGTGGACAAACAGATGGCTAGCTTGCAGAAACAGTTATCCTGTGTTTCTGACAGTAAAACACACGTCAACCCTGAAATTACGTAGGTAGTACGGAAAACCAAATGGTTCAAACGTTTTGCCAGCACACCACGCGTACCGGAAACGCTTGTCCGGTTTCTACTTACTTGCACAATGGTAGAACAGCGCATTTTATAATCGTCATTTTGTACACATACCCAATTTAAACCTGTTGTCTTACTGGAAGAGGGAAATTCATAAGC
Source organism: Albula goreensis (assembly GCA_022829145.1). NCBI lineage: Eukaryota > Metazoa > Chordata > Actinopteri > Albuliformes > Albulidae > Albula > Albula goreensis. Next base: position 13,988,087 of record CM040747.1, on the reverse strand, counting down.
TTAGACCTAGAGTCATCAAGGATTTCAAAAGGGTGTGCATGGGGGAATGGTTCAAGATCTCTCCAAAAGTATCTTCTAATTTATTTTCCTTCTTCTGAAATATTACAGAAAATGTATTTGTCTGAAGAGAAGCCAAGTACATAAGACAAGATTGCCAATGATTTTTGAAATGTTATTTAAAAAAAAAAAAAAACATTTTACTAATTAAATAAAGACAAAAATGCGTTAGGATATAATAATGTAGTTTTGACATATGTTTAAGCAAAAATATTGTTTGTTATCTGTGATGTTGATTTTGTACAGCCTTTGTTGTTCATCTGCAAGGGGGTAGTAATTTTTGACTTTAGTTTCTATTAATTTGAAGTAATGAACAATAACCCAAGGATGGCGCTAGAGTGTAACCAGAGAAATAGTTAACAGGAAATGTGAAAATAGCTGCAGGGAGGCACTATACATGAGAAAGAATTCCTATTTTTTCAGTCCTAAAACCTTGTACATGTTAAAATATTGCATTATCCTCAATCCTTTGAATGATTATTCTCACTAAAAATATTAGAAACCATTCTAATAAAGGGAGCTATATTGAGAGCTCAGATACCATTGTTTTCTGCAGATTGTTTGCTGCCAAATTGACTGAATTGTGTAATATAGCTCTGGTGTGTCAGATTGAAAAACTGACACACCAGTGTATTTTCCTTATTACATAATAATAATAATAATAATAATAGTTTTAGCATAGTGTGTAATATTGTGTGATGTTTTCATTCTGCAGATATATGAAAGCTCAAGTCTAACTAAAATAAAGACATAGTGCCCTAACACAAAACTATTAAAGTAAAAACACGTAAACATGACGACTCAACATCAATGCTCACAGAGCTAGACAGAGCTAATCTTACATGAGATACTGACATTTTGGAGAGTGCTGTTTGTGGATGCCTTTGGACTGAAATGTGCCTTCTGGCTTTGTTCAGATACAGTGTTCAAATGGAAGCTCTGAGAGGTATTCAGTTATTCAAGAGATCTTTTTTTTTTATGAATGAGTTAAGTTAGCTCCTAAAGTCAGTTATGTTTCTGAGACCAGTGAGCTTCCCTGTATTTGAGGGGGATTGTAAGTTCATCCATATCCATTTCTGAAATGGTGGGCGCTGTGGCGGTAGCAAGTTAGATAAATCTCTGCGAATGTCTCTATGATGGATGATAACCCCATCTGCCTTTTTGTACATGTTTCTGTCTGTTGTTATGTAACAGCCATCAATGTTGAGCAGAGTGCTACAGAAGCTTAGATCAAACGTATGGACAAATGGCCTCATCCAGACCATGGCGATAGCCAAAGGAATGCTTACAACCTTTGATACAGGTGCTTTCAATTTCTCTTGACTTTGCTGCCTGGTAGGGATAAAACTGAAATAATAAAATCACAAAACAACCCAGTGCACGAGAGGACGCACAGTTCCTTGGAAAGATCATTCCTATTTTTCTCCAGTTCTTGATATTTCCATTAGGATTGAATTTGTCCTTATTCCAACAATAAAACGTCAAATCTTAGAATGTTAAGATCATCTTAGAATTCTATTGTATCATTTTCGATTATTTCTCAAAATTTACAATGAATCTACAAATAAAACTCCTAAAGGATGGAAATAAAAGTAATGTTACATGTAAATATTGCTTGTGGTCATAGAATTTATTGACCTCATACATTTATGACTACATACATTTTTAGAGGTAAATATGGATAAAATGTATGCCCACTCATAATCTGGCCTGCTGCTGTGACAGCTTTTATTAGGGGTGCTATTATAGCCTTTTCATCAACACAAAAATACTGAGGACCTGGAGCAATTAAAACGACTTAAAAAGTCAGGAAAGGCAAGGTATAAGTAAGAATTTACATACATTTAATCATTTAAAACTTATGAAACTTAAGTACAGAATTAATATGAATAGATTTGACAAAATCTACCAGACATAGGGCAGCACAGTCCGCATTAAACATAAAATGAATGCATTTTTTGACAAACTGATCAAGGTTTAACGGCAAATTCCCTCATGTTTTTGTTTCATTTAAGCCAGCCAGGCAAGTGTACATTGTTTTTGCCCACAGGTTGCCTGATTTTCTTGTTGGAGAATGTCAAAACTGCAGCGACTTCAGTCTACTTCATTTTATACTGCTTGATTTAAACTGTATGAAAATGTTTTTCATTTGCAGAATGTCAGAGAGGATACACAATATAAAATTAATTTTATTACCTGGTATATTATGCTTGAATTTTAATCCTTATGTCCCAATTGTTCCCTCATCTTATATACCTAAAGTTGGATAAAAAAATAGATGTACTATATAATAACAACATTATATATATTGGGGGTTATTATTTCCACATTCATCTACATTCTGTTGCCAGTACAATGCTATATATCTAGCGTATAATTTGTCTACTATATCATTAGTGCCAATAGGAATCGATGATTAGTATGGCATACAGTAACACAATATGCCCAGACATGCCAATACTACAAATTAAACAATTTCCAGCTATTACATTTTCAACTATTAAAGCAAAAGGACTAATTGTGATTGTCAGTTTTAATACAGAGAAGACAAGAAAATAAGTTGTGATAACGTAGGTGTTATTATTGTATATAGATTACATATAGTCAAGATTTTTGAGTTGTCTGTAATAACGTTCTTCCTCCTATGTTTCATTTATTTCAATAATTTAGTTGTGATCGCTATTGTGATTAAAATTTTGTTATGTTTTGCACATCAGAAATAATGGCTGTTCGAATAATCATGGGTCAGCTATCATACGTATTTGGTATTAATATTATTCAAAATTTTGTGTCTACACTATTTATTTAGTTAATGTTCATGCATTCACATGGGCACTCAGATACAGTGATGATTGAAGATGTAAGTGTAATGTATGTTGATTTGTAGACTGTGACTCTGACTTCAGTTTGTTCTGTGGACAAATCGTAGTGTGGTAGGCCTATGTTACGCTGGTGGTGAACTTGATGAACGTCCTCCTCTGTCCCTTTGTTTTTATTAAGTTTGATTGCAGATTTTACCTTTGTCCTGTCATATGATGTCCTGCAAAGTATAGCTTTTTATGTTGGGCAAATGTAGTTTGACTAGGTAAATAAAGCGGATCACTTGATATGTCACTGTTTTATAAACTTTCATTCACCCAAGTCATTATACGCCTGTTACATGTGCTGCGCTTGAGTGATATGCAAAACAACAGAAAATTCTGCTGCTTGGATCCACCCTGTATCACAGCAGCCATAGGCATGACCATTAATTAAGGAAGAGTCCTTCATTTTACTGTTGCTTGGAAGGAGTGACATTATACTTATATGGAATTAACATCACATAGTTTTGAAATGAACATGTCAGCAGTTTCACAAGGAAATACATTATATTTTGGCTATTGCTTCCCATGTCTGGACCTTCAGTGTTAGAATACCCTAGGTGTTAGAATGCTTTTGTACTGATGAAGCAGAACACACAAAAACACTGGAGGGCAGTAAAAGACCAGAAACCCGTTTCTTTGTTGTTGGTGGCAAACTATAATCTACAGAGGGTGCAATATAACAGCACTGAGCTTAACCAAATGCAATGCTGTAACACAACAAGTTAGAGCTGAAAGCTATTGCAAATCTGAAAAAATAAATATCTGAAAGAGAATGTTGTACAACTTAGTCAGGTTTAGTGAAGTCCTATGGCTGATGGAAGTTGATAATGATGCCATATAAAATATGAGGTTTTCAAAATCCATCTTATACTTTTATACAATGAGAAGAGCATATGAATCAATAGCCCTTTCCTATGAAGTGTTGGAAAATATGTGTATATGCATTGACTGTAATATACATATTGTGACCAGCATGTGAAGTTGCATTGCACATAAAATACAATATGTGGTCTTACTCTGTAACTAAGGAATAACCTGCTATTACAGTTCCCAAAGTGCCCAAAGTTCAAAGGTCAAAAATGCCCTCAGAACTTCTATCCATTGGTCCTATAAAGTAATAAATAACTGCTCTCAGACTGTTCACAATTTCAGCATAATATTAAACAGTTGTCTTTCTTCACCTGTCATCTTCTAATACACATGTATTCACATTCCCTGAGTCCTGACAAGAGTTCCCTCAGCTAACTGACATCAGTTAATCAATCGCTTAATCGTATAAACATTGCTGATTTACAATGTTGCATTTCCACAGGACCTGGAAACTTTAACATGAAATATTCTGCAATTAAAAGCAGCCCGCTATAAAAAAAGAGGGCGAGGGAAGTTCTCAACAGTAAGGACAAGCAAACTATATAACAGGACTCTTCATCCGGACAATTTCACAGGGTCTAGCCCATAATAAGGAAAGCTGGAGCACTCACAGCTCAGAACAAAAGACACTTTAAGGAACAATGGGGCAATGATGTTTCAGCGTCAACAACATCTCCCTCAGAGTCAAGAGAAAAGAAACACACCAGGAGGTATATAAGTACCCTCCCATCAATTACGCAATGTAAGGTGTGCATGAGTACCAAGTGATAGCACAAAGTACACATATTAAATATTCTGCCTCAATTAGACCTCAGTCACATGAACCTTTCTTAAGTTGTGTCTGGACCATAATGGAATATCTGTGCTGATTGCGTGATGTGGTCTGTTTCTACATCTAAATGATAAACCACTCTTTAGTCTGCATTTAAACAGCCAGCTTGAAGAGACTCATATGAAAATCTTTCCCCCTGTCAGAATTGTATTTGATCTTTTTCTTTCAAGTGATTTTGTCATTCCCCCATGACATAGAGTTGAAAATAATAACCTGCACAGAAATTTCTGCAAATGATCACAACAGCTTGCCTGAGCACACAAGTCTGACCATGTCACTGTGTGAACAGCCTTCCATAAAGAATGCCATTATGCTATTAAAATATAGCCTCCGTATAATTAGTTGGATCATACCATGCCGAGAGTCAATAGTTAGCAAACAGTCAACAAATAAGAGATATTATACTGATTCCAGTGAACACTTCACTTTACATCACCACTCTGTTGCAATGAGGAAAACATCTCAAAGTCATACCTTCCAGTTTTACATTGGTATGTTATGGTGTATTTCCTACTAAACCAGTGGGAGGTAATGTCAGTTGTACAAAAACATCAGGGTGTAAAAGACACAGTAGGTTAAGAGTAATGAACCAATGTGAAGAAAATATTTGAAATTCCCTTCATTCCCTACATGTTGAACAATGCAATTTGATATTCAAATTAAGTGAAAAAGTGAATGCATTTTTTTTATCAGCTGGATACATGACAGCAAAATCCTTTTTGATAAGGCATCCTCTGGACATCTTCTGGACAGAAGTCATAAATTGCCATTGACAGAGCCTCATTCTGGTGTTGAAGCCAGCTGTCATGTGTCTTGCTTATCTTGGCTAACACGGACATGTATTTTACAACTGTTGCTTTCTCCCCCTTCAAAAAAAGTGTTTAGATTCATTTTATTTATAAAAAAAAAACATAACCTAGAAAAAAAATGCTTTGTTAGCATTAATTGTTAGATTAATCAGTGGATACATTCATGTACAGCTAAAATAAGTTATATTGAATACATGAATATCTAGCTAAATTTGGAGCTAGCTATTTTTGTACCTCAGTCAAAATCTAGTCTAACCACAATCTTGTTCCACACAAAATTTCAGGGACATTTTTCACTGATATAGGTTAACCTTAGTTTTACTGATGCCCAAAGAATATAAGAATACATAATGATTTGAACAGGCCATTCAGTCCAACTCCTGGTCTTGTATCTACAGTCTAGAGAAGGGGTTACCATCCTTATTTGTCTATACCTAATCAATAACTTGGTTGCCTAAATGAAGCTGGGCAATTAATATTTTGGAGACTTCCTGCAGCACTCCCACAAACCTGGCTGGGAACCCTTGGCTTGAGAGTATCCAACACTTTGTCAAGTCAGGACAAGAGTCTCTACATCTTTTACATTACATGGCAAGCTGTTCCAGGCATTTGAATCTCTATATTTAAAAACATTCTTCCTGATATCAGTTCAGAATTTATCCTTTACTAATTTCAGTCTATGCCCCCTTGTTCCACTGATTGAAATCAACATGAAAAATCTTTTGTGGCTCACCATGTTAAACCCTTGCTCAAATTTATAAATCTCAATTGTATGTCCCTGATGTCTTACATTTTATTTATTGCTACACCCCCAAGTCATCTCTATAGCCTCTATATGAAGGTATTTATACAGATATGGAAGAGCAAAGACCATGAGCATGCAAATTGTGTTGAAAAATCCCACAAAATAATCTTTTTTCAAGGCATGATTTCAAAAAGTGTAAAAAAAAATAATGGTAGATACCAACACTTCATATGAGATGCAAGTTAAACTAACAGACCACTTAATTTCCAGGGTCAATGTGGTTCCCCTTATTATTATTTATTAGTATTACAATACAACATCTTTAGTCATATGTCATTTCTGCCGGTATCATTTTTTAGAAATAATACAGTTAGAACTGCTTACAGCTTTCAGGGCTGTGAATTTTGTGGTGTTCAAATATGGGGGTTACGTTTTACTATATTACACAATAATAAGTGTCCTTTGTCCAAATAAAACTTTAACTTGCCATTATCTCAAAAGAGATATCACGCTGGAATAAAATACATAATGTGTGCATAAACACACATTAAATACATGTATCATCATTATACAGCCTACAGGAGGCTGGGGGACTATTACTACTCAACACACATTTGTCACATTTTAACATGAGTTAAAGAGGCTGTGCTATAAGAACAGAATATCATGAGACAGTAAGGCAGAGTTCAGTAAGATATTTTGTGCCTACACTGTTGCAGCTAATGAGAAAACATTATTGGGAGAAGACATTTTCATTTGGATCACCACTGACCTGCTATGCTGTTTGCAATGTCAGTGAGGTTTTTTCAGACTTAGAACTGCCTGAGCTAAATACTAAAGCTATATGTTTTAGGGAAGCCCATCTATGTCACTGTGGATAACTATATGGGGAAGTTCTGTGCTTTTGTGGTTTATGGCCCTTGGTTCCAACACTTGGTCTTATGTTTGTATCTCTCTCTGTCACGCCATGACAGACAGCTTTATTCTGTACACATGCTCTTTCTATAAAAAATACTGTTCAATAAGTGACAACAGCACACAATCTGATAATTAAAGCAGTAGGTAAATACGTATGGATTGTTTGTGTATGTGTGTGTGAATGTGAGAGCGAGAGAATTTAAGACTTGTAAGAGGGAGAATAAAAAGAAGAAAATATTTCATTTCAGACATGCTGATATTAGTATGGCAGAAACAGAAACCCTGCTGTGGTTCACTTACAATTGTGTCATGGATGTATCAAGAAAAGTTCATTACCCAGAAAACGGGCAGCTAGTAGCGGTCCTGTGACTGGAAACAAAAAGAGGCTGATGTAGGCTGATAGAACTTGTATCAGAGTAGGAGGCAGACCACAATAAAGTAACAGCTGAGTACAACAATGGTGCCAAAAGAGACACAACAGAATGTACAATTCATCGTAAACAAACACTGAACACTGGAAGTTTATAAAAACATTGCCTGGTCTGATGAATCCTAGATCCTGCTCTCTCTGCTTGGAACCACATCATCCATGAATCTTGCCTGGTGGCAGTAATTCAGGCTGGCTGTAGCTGGGTAGTGGTGTGTGGAGTGTTTTCATGGGAGGCTTTCGGTCCCTTGACATTGAGTACCACAGGATATCAGAACATCAGTGCTGATCAGACTCTTCCCTTCAGGGCAGCAGTGTATCTATCTGTGAATGGACTTTTTCAGTTGGATAACTGTCCATGCCACTTGGCTGTGATTGTCCAGGAACGGCTCTGGGAACAGGGCAGTGAATCGAGCTTACTGCAGTGGCCTCCCCAGTCACCAGACCTCAATCCAATTGAGCATCTGTGGGATGAGTTGGAATGAGCTATTTGGAGAAGAGATCTACCACTAGCTAATTTGCAAGTATGGGAAGTATTGGAGTCAAAATGGGCTAGAATCCCTGTGCCATGCTTTCTTGTTGGGTTCATGCCCCATTGAATTCTGGTCGCTTGGAGGGCAAATGGGGGACAAGCTCACTAGTAGGTGAACCCATACAGCAAGCTTTCAACACACATGCACGCACGCATGCACGCACACATGCACACACATGCACACACACAGGACATAATCACCTAGAACATGATTCATTGGACGATATGCAATCACAATTCATTTATGTCTATGACCTGCATTCAGTCAAAATTATGAAAGAGTAAATCAGCAGGTCTGTGATAAAAACTATATATAAGTCATAATAAGTTTTGATTGTTTCATATTTATTTCCATTATTATATTTTATATTTGACAATAAAAGCCTAACCAGAGAAATCGTTTAGCTGGAAGTATAAGCTTTATGACAGGACAAGAGAACTTCTGTATGAACAGTTTCTACACTCTGTATAAATAATTATGTAATTGTTTTCTTATTTCGCTTCTTAGATTTATGATATATACTAAACATATTTTGATGTAATAAGGAATAGCACATAAGCAACAATTACTTTGTTGAGAATATCTTGTCTTTTATGATGGCTTGGTGATGTTGATCAAATCTAGGCCCAATGCAAATCGGAAGCTGGCAGATGATTGAAGACTGCAAGGCCTGGCAAAGAGAGAATTAGACAGAGGAAATGAAGCAACCTGCTACCACCTGGTTATTCGTACTTGAATGAACAATGAATCTTAGGGGTGGTGGGTGTAGTGTTCCCACCACTGCTACTGTGGGTGTTTCCTGATACCTGCTGCAACATGTTGGCCAGTGTATGTGCTCAGTATGTTGTAATGCTGTGACCAGGTACAAGTGCATCTCTTTACCTGGCATTTGCAACAGCTGTTTGATTAAAAGGACATCACATTATTATTCTACACTATAGAATGCGATGCTGTAAACTTTAAACATGTAGGTAGACAGTCTAAATAACACAAGAAATTGTAATATTTTACAATTTCATTTAAAAATTACCTGGAGAGCAGCAAATTAGTAGAAATAACCAATTGTGAAGGTATGTTTTTCAGACTTATATAAAGAAATACATTTCAACTAGGAATGCTTCTGAGAGAACTGCCTCTTTTGTTGAAGTAGTATACAGCAGGCATGGTTACAAAGAACTAGTCTGACATGGACTCCTACTTCAAGGAATTCAAGCAGCATGGATTAAGAAGAGACAGACCAAGCTGTCCATCCAACCACCCCTCCCTCCCTTCACCAAACCAGACCAGGTGGCAGTGGGAAGGAGGCAGGGAAACAGGCATGGCTAAAACAGAAATGATATGGCTGACCTTTTAAAGCCTAATAAGGCCACAAGGAAGTATTCCAGGCACAGCTTCTCCTAGAGCTCCCATAGTTGTGAATAAAAACATTTCTAAATATCACATAACTACATAATACATGTTGGGAAATAAAGATACAACACATTTGGTAATGTTTATAGTATAAAATTATAATGTAGAATATATTCCAAATGTAATATCTTTTCCTTTCTTACTAGGTCAGTATTTAATTTCCCCTGAGTGATGAGATTTTAAAATGTAAATCATGCTAAATGGCTACAGGACTGTGAAGACCTATTTCATCGTTTAGCTCTCTCTCTTTTTCATGAGGTAAATATTGTTTCCGATTCAATTGCTACCCTATTTCAAGCTGAAGGCTTCTTCATCTGTTCAAAGGATTTTGCTCGAATTCAGGACCAGTGCACTTTAAAACAGCTCAAAATATTCTCTGTCCTTGGAGCCACTGTGATAGATCTCACTCCCCGCTTTCTGATTAACTCCTGAATCCCGCTGTGCCTGCTGTACACTGGGCCTTAGACAGGGACATTTAATTTTCCATTGGACTCTTTTTATTTTCCTCTTCAAGGCAGAATCCTCCATCAACCTACAAAGTGGATAAAATACAGAGAAGCATTTCAGAAACACTCAGAAGTATGTATAGAATGTGAGATGTCCCTCCTGCTTTCCCAAGCCCTGCCAAACGGCCCCCCTCACCCCCCATGGGATCTCCAGGGTAAGACTTTGAACATTAATAGCTGGTGATAAACATGAAAGCCATTTATGTTAGTTGGTATCTTCACAATTCAGATTTGGCAAACCGTGCATTGAAATTTGAAATATTTTACATCTTGTGGAATGTTAATCTCTCGCCACCCTTGAACCTTCACTTTCAAAGTCCTTCCTCTTCAGCTTCTGCCAGAGGGCATGTCCCTTCTCTCCCCTGCTATTCCAACCCTGTGACTCTTTTCCTTAGGATGTAGACAATCAAAGCCCCAGGGCCTACCATGTCCCACTAAGAACCTCAGGAAGCTTTGCGATGTTGCTCAGTGATGTAGTTGGTGCAATGGAACACTTAAATGGCTGCTTTCCAATACTTCTGAGACACACTGGTAAATAAGTCATTCTGTAAACAGCTATTTTATGGTCTGTTTTTATCTTCTACATATATTCAGTTTCATTCATATTCAATTTCATAATTACATATCCTCTAACCCATCTATAACATTTTATGAGCCCCCAGCCCACCTAATGAGCACATAACAATTTCTGTGACCCACCTCTTAGTTAGACATCAGGAGGAAATAATAATATATGGGGATGGAATCATTCAGCTGATCTAGGCCTGTATGTTTGGTCCTATCTTTACATATGTTCAAATATAAGATTTACTCACACAATTGGATGCGCAATGCAACTAATGGAGAGTGCATAACAAGTGCACTGGTAGGTTTTGCTGAAAAAGTATAACACACTCAGCCCTTCCCATAACTCACCAGTAGGACACAAAAGGACAGTTTATTCTAACCTGTCTGTGAGTTGAGATTGCCTTCATACAGTATTTAGGTTTTCATGTTTGCATTGTGTCAAATGCTTGTTCACACAGGGCTGAATTCAGGCCGGAGCTTACCTGCATTTTCACTATAGATTACCTCTACAATGGAGGGAGACTTACGTAGTAAATACACTTAAGTGCAGGTCTGAATTAGGCCCACAATGCTTGTGGCTGTGTTCACACATTAAAATCCTCACTGGCCTTGTTTCCTTTGTGGGTCTTATAATTAGCTTGAGCAAAGACCCTTGGAGAAAAATGTGAGAAATACTCAAATAGTGAAACAAGAAGTGTCACTCGTACATGAGAACACTGTCTTAAACAAACAAGCAAGCTTAACACCCTACCATTCCATGTTACTAAAACTGCATGCTGTGCTGTAGCTGGTACATCCCAATGAATTTTTCAATAGGTAGACCACACTGGTGAGAGATGGGTGAATAAGCCTCACACTCCCAACCACTGGACATTGTAGATGCACATTTTTCGCCAATAAAGTGCTAAGGCCCCCACGATCACTCCCTGGTGTGGCATTGAATGAAATAAAAGGCCGTCTTGTGTTACAATTGATTTCAATTTGCTGGAGGAAGTGCCATGAATGCTGATGCGGTCACTGTTGTGCTAGACCACTCCAGATCTCTCTCCACTCCAAACATCAATGACACATAGTAGAGCTGGAGCGCACCTGCTTTCATCTGGGTGGTTTGTATGATATGCCAATGGCTTTGGATAATCAATCTGAGTCAAAGAATCAATATATTTATCAACGTGTTAATAAATAATAGTTTAGGATATGCTTATGCATGGATTGTGAAATTTGAAAAAGAACACTGCAGAACTCAAGTGCAGAACCTGTTATGATAAACGTTGGTAAAAAATTAAATCTGACTATAAAATCACTTAATTTTACTATCACTTTCTATTCTGCTCAATTGTCACAATGTATTAATTCAGCAAGATTTTGGGTTCACAATTCTGGACAGGGATATTATGACTTCAGAGAGATTTGAAACAGGTTTCAAAAACTGTATGCGTCCATACGAGTTGACATAATATTACAGCATCATTTTTTCAGTGACAATTTACTTTCCTACAAATTCTGTGGAATGAAACAATGTTTAATGGAAAATATTTTAGTAGACATACAGTAATGTTTGTTGACTGACAGGCCAGATTCCCATCGTTACAAGGTGCCATGGACAGCAGTGTATGTGCATAAGTCAATTTATTTAGGAAAAAATTAAAGATGTAACACATTTAACAATAAAATACTTCTAAAGGGAATTTTATGGAAATATATTCTACTGCACATATTTTACTTACCCAAAATATAGAAAAAGGATATATGCCAGAAACAGTAATATTACAATGTTCAAAGTGACTTCCAACTTGAGGAGAAGCAATTTCCATAGTGACTACTCACCTTCATTTACTTTCTGTTTTCAGAAAGGAGTTGATCGCAAAAGATAGTGTACAACATTACTTAGAATTACACTACACACTGTATGTACAGAATATTTTAATACAGCCACACTGTAATGTTATTCAAACAAATCCATTAAAATCCTGTAAACAATATGACAGACACATTTGGCTACCTTTGCAGATTGTGTAGGAAAATCTGTGGACATTTTTCCATGATAAATAATTCAATTATACATGGAATGAATTGTCTCTTGAATTGTGTTTCCAGCAGAGCAGTGTTAAGAAGTATGTTCTATCTGGAGTACACAGCTATAGTTTATGGCCTACAGCCTGGACCATTCTTCTTTGGCAGCCATGCCCTCTTTTATTGTGCAGGGTATTTCATTTGCCTTGAAGTCACACTGTTTGCCTGGATACGACACCCACACTTAACATTTAAATGCACTCCATATAAGGACTGTAGAGGTCTGAGGGAGTTTTTTTTTTGCTTGTTTTGTGACATGGTATCCAAACACAGGCTGGTGAGGAATAATTCTGCCAGGGACACCTGAATCACACTTACAAATCTGCTGCTGTCCTCCCAGCTCTCAAGCAGTATATGTTTACATCACATTAAGGAGCATTAATGTTCCAGGAGCACCATTTTGTCCCTCCTCACCTAGCCTCCTCTGGATATTAACATACTGTAACAATGCACTGAGGTATCTCCAAGCATACCTTAACACTCTGGCCTTGAAACTGACTAGACATTCAGATTTATTCCAGCATCCAGACATTGTGGTTTTACCAGCTCTAACCACTCTGACAGGTTTATCATCCGAGCCAGGCATTCCTTGTCTCCTCTGCTTTCTCAGAAATATTTGTAGATAGTAACATGCACACACTCATGAAGAGCCAAGCTACACAGAGCAACAAGTAAATTAAGCTGCTGTTGTAGTATTTTCCCTCGTCATGTATAAATCAATGAACCATTGGAAAGATTTTATGTAATTAGATGATATGCCTGGACTAATTGAAAAGTTCCTTGTTTTAGTATAGTAAGTCACCTGTACTCAAAATGACTCATTGACATATCTATTGAATCACATAAAATTTATTTATTTTGCAAATGACAACTGGCTCCCATACCCCTTAATAGTGCACACATGAATTAATATGAGCTTGATATTATACACCAAATATTTACTTTATTAAAAGAAGCTCTGGCAAAGTGTTTTGTTTGAACAAGAATGCATAAAGTAATTAGCCCTAACAAGAGAGGTTAATATATGCTCTGTACTGTGAAGTATGTATATAGATAATGCTACAACAGGGTTTCATGCTCTCTGAGAAAATCCCAGGGTATCCTGTAAGATAGATGAATCAATAAACGTATAAAGGAATGCTCATTTCCGTGAGTCATGGTAAGTATTTCCCTGCATGTGCAGGTACAGGATTTTCACAATATGGATTTAAGGTAAGGGGGATTAGTGCAATTACTTGGACCTCATGTTCTTATAAGTAAGAGTAATGTAAATATTCATAGAAACATTGAAATATATTTTAATGCCTCTCAATATATAATGGCCTTACAGGGCACAGGATTACTCAATTAAAATATTCCTATGTTTGCATTGTTCTATGTCTGTGCTGTCACAGAGAGTGTATTCCTACATTATTAAAATAATAATTTTAAAATGGTTTTACCAATGCTTTCTCCTGTTTGTTTTTCAGTTTGAATGGAGACAAACATTCCATTCATTTGTGTCACTGCTGTACTGGAGAGGCAGTGCACACATGTCTTAGGTTTTGGTGACATGGTAAGGAACGGAAAGGAGAAAAGAACATTTGGGATCTAAACATTATGGCTAGCCATGTTGCCTGCTAGTGTAAATTTTTGTACGATTTGTGCTAAAACCACCTCCTGTGACACAGATTTGCAAATTTCAATGAGCAGGCATGATGCCTCTCAACTTTTTCCATGAGTTCTTTTTAGTAATTTGCTGATGTTTTTCAGTGGGAAATGCACTGTTAACAAGCTGTTCTCTGGAAGAGGGTGCAAGGGCAGGCGAGTGGAGTTTAGGTCCACAGGCCACTTCATTCAGACATAATTATTAACTTAATCCAATGTAGAGTGCTGCTGTCAAGTTTGCAGTGGAGGAGAAGAAAATCCATTCCTCTCTGCTTGCCTCCTAGCCTTACTCTGTCCACAATGGATTATTAAAAGGGGTGTTACCAGTGAGAGATATTTACCAATTACACATTGAATTTGCAAATAAAAATAATTTCATATTAATTCACAATGAACAGTTACTCTAATATAAGTGAAACTCCACCAGAAACAGATGGCTATATAAATGCTCAGATAAGTGAAGAGTACTGGCACAATTGTTTACATGGTAGTTGCTTGGTTGTAGTGTGCTCTCACATCCTGTCTTCTGTTTCTACCTGACAGAAAAAAATTGTCTGCTCAGTTCAATTAAGCAGTTCTTTGCTTTCCTGAATGTCCTGTATTACAGGAGTAGATCCATTACATATAATGTTTTAAATACAGGACCTACTTATATATATACTTATATATATATATAAGTAGGTCCACCTGTTCTATTTATGATGTTTCAATTTGTAATTTGTACTGACAAATACTGGGTTTTGTGACATTATTAAACAACTAAATACTCCACATTGTGTATGTACCAAAATGGACATGTACAGTGTCCTTGAAGCACCGAAGTCAACGGACAATGTAAAACATGTTCATAAAACAAAAACACAAATGGTAATGACAGACACACAAACAAATAGTAACACATGCCAACATTAGAGAAATAAAACACAAACACCAAATAGAAAAAGACAAATAAACACATTGTTCTAGAACATCAGGGACTCTGTAGATGTGTTCTCCTTTTCTACCAAAGTATGAGACATTAAATTGACTGTGTTATGTATTGTTGACTACACATGATATTGCAAATATTGCACTCCCAGAGATTAATGGAAGAATGCAACAATATTAGACAGAAGTGTTTACACAGTAACTTGGGCTGATGTCTGTCTTACCTGTGCTAAAATTCACCACTGCACGGAGGTATCGACGTACTTCCATGGCAACCGTCTAAATGGCTGGGAACAAAAGGGTTCAACAGCTAATTATCTTGTACCAGTTTTACAGGAATGTCTGCTTATTATAACATGGATTGTTATTATTGTAAGCTGCTGTATATAATGGTGGATGTGTGTAACAAAGAGAAATGCTTTTGAACATGCCATCCACTCATGCAAAACAGAGCTGTTTGCCTTTGACAGTTCTCCCACCCTTAAAGGGTGTCAAAAACAGCAGAGGAGTTTGTCAGTGATCAAATACATCACCCTGCCTCCAAAGCAGTGCGTTTGAATATTTAATAAACAAGACATATGTTTGGTAAGCCACCTTCTACCAAGAGGAGGGACAAGAGTTCACGTATCTAATTCAGTACTTCAAAGCAACTTTCTCCTTTTTATGTTTAACTGCTCTCTCAAAAAATTAGGTCAAGTTTCCTCAGCAATTTAAAAATTAAGCGAGCACGTCTTTGAAATGTAATAGAGCTGAACAGCATGAGTAAACACAGAATATATGCTTTTCTCTTATTTCAAACCAGGAAACCAGTTAGTGCAGTTTTCTAGATTTTTCAGCACAAATTAGAGAGCAGTGGCCTGGATGTTATCAATGGTAATCATTGCTAGTATGTGGAGAGGAGGCTTACCATGCTCCATATACTTTAAAAATAAAACACAGAAACATGTTTTAAAGTGAACAGTCCATATAGCAATGTGTTTAAGGTATGTTCCTTGATTGAGAATAACAAAACACATTAAAATTACATTCTGAAGGTAGACTGACAATATATGATCAACATATATGATCTTCAACATCTTCAATTTTGAAAACAGTTGTATTGCATTATATTTTGCTACTGCCAGCATCCCTAACCAAGGAAATGAAACACTCAATAATTGCACCATTTGTGATTAGCATGTGGGCAAAGTTGTTATTGAATTCCAGCCATAATTTAAATGTCTGGGCCGAGACAATGGATAATCAAAGCATGCCTGGCCTTTAGCAGTCACAAAGAGTATTACAGCCAGTCATAAATAACC
The DNA here is from genome assembly GCA_022829145.1 of Albula goreensis. Lineage (NCBI taxonomy): Eukaryota > Metazoa > Chordata > Actinopteri > Albuliformes > Albulidae > Albula > Albula goreensis. The sequence continues at coordinate 13,971,601 of CM040747.1, read as the reverse complement.
TTCAGTAACGAGACATCACAAGTGATATTGGTGACTAAGGACTTCGGTACAAAAGAGAGTAGTTTATATTTTTTCTGTTCTTTTGTGAGTTCTGGGTTCACTATGAAGCAAGGTATTCAGTTAGGCTTGGAATTCCACTGGCAATGTAAAAGTAAGTAGATGAAGAGTCAAGAAAAAAACCATTTTAAAAATGTATTGATTTATTCAACTAAAGGTTAATATTCATATTATGTTAGTTCAGCAGACCAAATGTTATGTAATTTAACTTTTTATTTATGAGGATCAAATACAGGCATAATGACTTATTGACTTTTAAAGCTGTCTAGTTATGATACTGCAGTTCATTTACCTTGGAAGTCTTACCTCTTTCATCACAAGTATGAAAATCAACACTTTCATTATTTTAGCAAAAAGGTATTTTGGAGTGGAGGAAAGATGGAGGGGATATCCTTTGGTCTGCTGTACATTAAACTGCAGAATATGACCCATTTCCAGCCTCTGAAATTCAGTTCAAAGGTTCCTGCATATATTTATGTGAAGGTCTTTAATGCTTGACATATGAATCATTTCAAAGCTTTGAGTAAAAGATTTTTAAGAGTGAAGGCACGGCATTATTCCCAATAATATTAATGCTGAAAATGTATTTCTCCCCACACTAAATATTTATTTTATACATAAATCATCTCAATAATCTCTTGGAGTAAAAGACATATCCACATAACGTGATGAGAGTACTTTACCACCAGTAACATATTTGTCAATGAAATCATCATTTCACATGCTGTATTCTATGTACAATGATATTTCCACCCAAGATATTAATAATCAGGCATCACAGCGCAAGCCAACGGCAGGAAATCATTTCAACTGATTTGCTGTTGGGCACATAAATAACTGACACACGGTTCCTTACAGACATATTATGCTCCCCAGCCACGCAGAGCAGTTCATAAAAACTCTACAGCAATGCATTATCCTTGTTCTCATACTCAGCTTTAACCTCTACATTTATGCTATGAACTTCAGTCTCACATGAATCTTTAAAGCCGCAAAACTACACACTATACAAACAAAAACATTTTATTACCTATCAAACTATTGCTTTTAATCCAGAAACAATAATGTATATGCTGTAATTATTACTTGTTATGGTCTACTTCTCCAGGTTGTTAGCTCGTGATCAGTCCATGGATTCAAGTGGCTTTGGCTAGTACAATCTTAATATGTAGATCTAAGGCTGAATCTGTTTCTAAATCTAGCAGATCAGTTAAATTGCTGATGTACAACAGAGAGATAGCAAGCTACTGGAAGCTAACAAACATTATTACATCTGTGAATGGCAAATCAGGGAAAACCAGATATGTGATTGAATATTATTTTGTTTACTCATCCAGCTGACTTTACGGCAACATTAAAACTTTCATCCTGCTGGCTAGTTGGTATTATGAACAGTAAGCGAATAAATTTGACAAGCCTTGAGAGATGCAAGCATAACCGTTCAAATCCTGTTGGGTTTGTAGCAGGCAGCAGCACTGCATCTCCACTAGCTGTAACTTGAGGAAACTAGCAAGAGCTAAAATGAGTAACATTATCAGTTAAGCATTTGAAACAATAGTGAGCATTTATGTTTTCACACATTGTTCAGTTGCCTGGACTGTATGTAACTATAAGGTTCATATCTCTGAATATTGTATGGCTAAATAATGCAATTCACACAGTTCATGGTCTAAAATAGGGTTGTTATTGAAAAAAATGTTATGAGTTATGAGAAATCCGGTTTAAGGACTACCAATAAAATGAAGTAAGACTTGAGATGATGAAATAATAATACCTGACAACTAAACAGAGTGCAGCCAGAGTAACAGTATGAGTGATGCCTGACAACAAAATCAAGTGAGGCATGAAAGAAAATATGAGTGACGAGTGACAAAGAAACTGCATGAAGTCTGAGGAATTCCCAAAATGGAAACTTACGGGAGAGGTCTTTGCAAATCTAAAAGGCAGAAAAAAGTAATGTCAATAGTCAGGAGGGAGGTCAGATTAAAAAAAGGAAAAAAAAACAGGAAGGCTGCCAGGCTCCCTGCCTGGAGGGCACATGGGTCTTTTCTATGTGATACAGTGGTCATTGGGGGCCAAGTGAAAGAAACGGTATTGCAGTACCGTATGTTACAAAGTTAAAAATAAAGTAATAATTATATGTGGCACCTTATTTAACATCTTATTTTTTGAGTTTGTTAGACAATATGAGAGATCTAACAGCGGCCAAACAGCTGGTGCCTGAAGTGCAGGTGCTTCAGTCATAGAACAATGATTTAATGTGTCAAAGGGATCAGTGCTGAAAAACATGACGGCACCAACAGGGATAGACATATGCAGCTGTGGTGGATATTTTCTAGTATGGGAAGCTATCTTGTGGAAGTCACTGGGTCAGTTATTCCTCTGAATGGTAGAATTATGTTCATAGAATACATTACCATTACAGGGTTCCCTGTTGCACTCTGTGTTGCAAACATTTTCCTGAAGATAACAGCATGCTCTAAGATGATACAAACTCCCATACAAACTGCTAAACTGACCCAAGAGTGAGTTAATAACAGCATTTCAAGAGTAACTAAAGATTTTCTGAAGAAAAATTGCATCACAGTACCTTACTAGTCACTAAAAAATGTATGCAATGTTTGTGTGTGTCCATTATTTTGTCTACCTCCAGTTACCACAAAAACTATTCTGTTAGCTCACTGATTTCACATGGCTTGGTTACATTCATTGCTGAAATGTTCAATGAATTCAACATACACATGAGTTTTCAGGGGGTTATTTGATGGTAGTGGTGGGGAGGTGTCCAAAAATTACAGAGACGGTTCTTCTTGGGGCATTTTCCCTCTGTAGGTGATAAAAGAAAATCCCATAATCCTCTGTTTATAAACAGCAAATAGAACAATGTGTGGGTGGCATTGAAAAAAGAACAAGTACTGTATATGAATTAGAAATTTTTTTTAAAAAAACTTCACTTAAGTTAAAAGAAGCTGCAGCACAGAGTATCACTGCATCCCATAAAACAGATCCCCCTGCCAGGACCCCACATGCTGACAGGAATGGTGCATGATGCCACTTGAAACCAGTGAACTGACATTTGTTCATAATAATTAAAACATACTTTAATCTGCATGGATATACTACTGTTACTCAATTTTATAGTGATGACTGGCATGCGATGCATGTATGTACACCTTCATTCCATTATCATGGTTGGAACCATTTCCTCTTTATTTCCTCTTTATAGTCAGGCTGAGACCTAACTTTATTCAGCACTTGTAGCAGATGGACATGAATACTGGCACAGGTAGTCATCAAAATTACACTAGGCCACAAATCAGAAAAAAGTGCTGAAAGTCAAAATTATGTTAGTTTGATCTGATTTGCCCATAGAAACAATGTTATGCAGGAAGGACTTTGAAGTAGCCTTGTGTAACAATTAAATATGATGGGCACCACATCTGTCACTACCCTACATCTGTCATACAAACCTCACCCACCTGTTATTTGAAGCCTGTAGTAAGTAGTAAGAAGTAATGTATTTTACCCTTTCCCCTCTAAATAATACATATATGTTTACATTACAGAAATTGTAATGCTATGAAATGCCATGCCATTCCAGGAAAGAAATATTGTGAATTTGGCTTAGGAATAAATCTTCATCCCTTTCTTATTCTCTGAGGATCCATTATGTTAATTTATCTCTTGCAATTTAAACAATTTGAGGAGGAGATTATATTCTTTTTAAACAATCATTTGAAGTGTTGTTCTCTTTGACTTGATCATTTTTATCATGTGTTTTTCTGTGTGGGGGTGGGGGCTATGTTTCCCAGGAATACTCTGCTTGTTGGCTGAGAAGTGTGGGAGGTAGATAAGATATTCAGGACATGCAATCATTTACTGCAGTAAAACCTCCTACGGAGAACTATACCAGCATAATAATGACAAGAAATTGAGGTCACTAACACCAGAACCTGCTTTTTGTAGAAATGACGCAATAGGTAGAAATCATTTTAATGCTGCTTTTTCTCTAAAATTCTTCATTTAGCATATCATTATATATTTAATTTTATGCAGATTTACCACTGATGGTTGTCAATGTCCTTCAATGGACATTGCACATTGACAGGTTTGTTCTATATAACATAACTATATTAAATATAAACACCATGTTTTCTACACATTCTATCACAATCCAGCATCATACACAGATTTAAACAAGACTGAGTATGGAAATGATACATTCACTGAGTCATAAGGTCGGACTGTCAGCCCGTCTACTGCACAATGTCAAACAATATAGCTTCAATATGCAACCCTAAAGCTTGTGGCTAGTTAAAAGCAGGCAGAAGTTCAAAGCAGATGCTGTACATTGAAAATGAAGGTTATCACTCGCTATGCTAGCTTTTCTTTCTGGAATTCATGCCATGCTGGCCTTTGTAAGGACTCAAGTTTTCTTTATAGCTAAGCTTGCAGAACATTCCAATTCTGAAATTTAAAAAAATAATATATCTGCCTTAAAGAAACAGTGTCCCAGGATTTCAGTGATATAATACGTTGTTAACTGTGCATTGAATACTAATGGTAGATTATTTGGTGTGATCTATGCATGCACAATGCAACCAAACAAAACCATGATCCAAGCAATAGTTGAACATCAGGGATGAAGGATTTAGGATTTCAGGAGCTGCAGTCCTTAATCTTGTATATTTAAGCCTCTGATCTGTGAATTTGCACTGCTTATTTCCCAAGCTTATGTCAGATTTATCAATTTACTAGTACTCTTTATTTGAAAAGTTAAATGTTCACATTAACCATGATATCTACTAAATATAGACATAATAAACAATGAAAAAACAAAACATTATAAAAATGTAATCATTTTGTTTTGTGGCCCCCTATGTTTCAGAACACCTTCAAGTTTTTTTATCTGTTTCTCTTGGATTTTTTTTATGGACTGAAGGCTTTCAAGCAGGGAAGCCTTCAGTTCAAGAGATGAAGGAGGTGTAAGTATACACTGCACTTTTCCCAAAACATCCTAGTGCCTATACCTGGTGACTGGGGAGGCCATTGAAAATGCATGACTCTATCTGGATGTTATTCAAACCACTCTTGAATCAGTTTGGAATCCTGCTCATCTGGACTGTTTGGCATTCTGTGCCCATAATTCTACCATGGGGAAAAAAAAAACATAATTAATGACTTTCAGTACCATAACAGATCCACCTCCATGTTTTACCATGTTGTAAACAGGCAATATTGGTTGAAGGTGTTAAGGTATTTTACCCTTTTCCATGGGACGAAATGCAGGACGGTGAAGGACACGCTGACGACTTCTCTTAAGAGAATGCTGATTTATTACAGTGTGTAAGGGAAAGATATCCTCAGAACATTTCGGCTTCCTGTGCTGAGAAAATCTCTACAAACTGAAGTGTGTGTTGTGTCAAATATCAAATGTGGTCATACATATCAAACAGCTGAGACAAGTTGGTGGCTGGATACAACTGGTCTCAGCCCTCCACGGAAGCAACAAATGGGCCATTAGCAGCGGTATGCTATGGAGACAGAGTACCCTACAGAAATGTAAATGTTTAGCTGGTTGTACAGATCACAAAATAGTGTAAAAGGAGAACTGTAACAACCTGGAACCTGTCAAAGATTACCACTGACTTTCTCTGAACCACCTCCCTTTTATTGTTTTGGCAAATCCACTTTACTTCAAAATATGAGTCTTTTTTATTTGCTGTTTCTGTGCTTACTGTGCATTCTTAACCAAACTTTCCACAGAATCACAGGATTAGCAGAAGGAACAGAAATGTTAACAAGAGATAACAAGAGATAATATTTTAGCCAAAACAATATCACAAATGTTAAAATATTGCACCAGTCTTTTTAGTATATGTCCAGAATGGTCTGACACATTATGTTTCATGATGGTGAGGTAACGTTTTCAGGATCTCAGTGAAGTTGGTTCCCATTGAATGTCCTTGACAATAAATTAAACAACCAGAAAGAAAAGGTATTGTGGCGCACACTTGACATTTGGCTTTCAAACCAAAGGAACAGAAAACAATCTTACTGGGGAAAAGTAATTTTTTTCAAACTATCTATTGTAATGAGTAAAAGTCCAAATGCCATGGTAGCTAGGTGTTAAGCATAGAACAAAATAAGAAATGAATGGAAGAATGAAACTGAAGAAATGCGTGGGCACAACAAAAGGCCTTTGAGATGGATTTCACATGGTTGCTTCCTTTCATTAAAAACTGCTATTACTTTCTAATGGTAGCATTCATACAGACTTGAATGCCTTGCAGAGACTATTAAGCATTATCAATTTAGTTCTCTGTTTTCAGAGTGAATGCAGACACTTCTAAGCACATTTTGTCGGTTGCTTGCCCAACAGTTTTGACTTGAAAGGAGAGCTGTCTCTAAATGCTTAATTATAGGTGGGCTGATCCCACAGAAAAGCAGACATAATAGAATGTTAAAGTTACCATCTGGGTAACCCCATCCATTAGCTGCACTAAAACACTTGGCTCTGTACACTTTGCGCACCTGAGCTTTTAACATCCCATTGTTTAAAAGATGCTCCTGAATGTTAAGCACAGAAGAGAGGCAGACATAAATCCATGGGTGCAGCGTGAGTGAAATACAGCTCTTTATTAAGATCATAGATAGGCGGCTCCTCAGGAGGCTCGTAATGGATGGAGACAGCATAGGGAAACAGCCGAGTTAAAACAAGACAATCAAGACAAGTTTGATTAAATAGTTTTTTGCTGGTTTGTGGAAAATTAACTGTTCTGGGTGGCTCAGTTTTGGGGCTAAAAAGGCAAGTCATTATGTTGGATTTGATCAAATTTCTGAAAGTCAAAACTTAAAGAGATTGTTCACGAGTCACAAATATTGTTTTTCTTCAATCAGTGGATACATTTTATTTGTAAAAACATATACAACTTTCACACAACTATTTGGACATTCTATGACCACTATCCCATTGTACTCAACAATTGGATAATGATGAAGGAACCCTGCAATAAAGTAACTGACCAAATTGTCATTCACATTATTTGACATTTTAAAACTGTAGACAGTGGAAAGGTTTGCATATGAATGGCATAATTATGAGTGACATTTAAATATAGGCTGTCTTAACAACATCATCAATGCATTTCTGCTTTTTATTATTATAGATAGCTAGACAGGACATGTCATGCTCTGAGCTGTAATTTTTCATCCAGCCTCCCAAATGTTATTTCCAACTCCCTGTCCCTGAAATGAATGGCACCACCACTTTGATTAGTATTTGGGCCTAACAGTGGTATCATAAACAGAGAATATCAAGCTACGAGTATCTGAATAGATGGCATAGTCAGTGATGATCGAGCATTTCAGGTAAATGGGTCTTGTGTCAGACAAAACAATACAGCGTGTAACAAACAAAACAAACAGGGGCTTGATTGTCTGGCCACATAAGCCCTGCAGTTGTTGGAGAGGTGAGCGCTCAGGCAGCCATCCATCCTGCAAGGATGTTTCTGTAGTCAACAGTGCCAGCAGTCTCAGTTTTAGCAAAGCTGGTGCATCTAGGCAGAAAGATGGGTTTTTGAGCAGGGATGGGGGGGTGAAGGGCGGGAGATGAGCTGCCTATCTATCATGCACCAGAAATGCTCTGCGAATTCACGCAGGGATTGGATTGCCCACAGCGGGGACCTTGCGCTGCCGCTTATCTCTTCACTTGCTGACAGGAAGCGCCCCACGGTCCCGGGTATCACCTTTCAGAGAGCGAGGGGCCCGAGGAGACAACTGCTGGTCAGCCAGCACAAGAGCCAGAGTCTTCCTTCTGAAACGAAAGGCACTTTGGGAGGCTGTGGCTGGCATTGTAAAATAACCCAAAGGCGAGCTGCATGCCTTTTAATCTCAGAGGGAAAATGAATATGTTTTGGGAAGAGCCTTACAGATCGAATAAAGTTCAAGTCAAGGTTAACGCACAAACCTGCCCTGATGTTGTACTAGAACCAAAATGGCGGGGTAAAATATTACTGGAAATGATTGTGACTGCACACATCCTAAACCTCCCTCCACTTCACTCACTTCAGCTTTTAGGGTAATTCAAAAGGAGTCCTCTGTCTTGCATCTGTGGCAGCACTCTGCATAGAAAGGGCTACATGTTACTGTCAGATCTGAAGATTTCAGCTGGGAGATTCCCTTGACTGGCCATCTGGATCAGTAAAGACATACACTGTCTAACTCTTCTTGCTTGACAGATATCCATATTTTCCCACAGTGGTAGAATTCAAACACAGTTATTTTAAGATGTACTGTACATGGCATTTGTTTCACTACATAAATAAACAGTTTTTTTGTAAGCTCTTTTAAGGAAAACAAGTCCAGGCCTGGTTTACCCTGACCCTGGATACATTTAAAGGGGATTATATGTGACAGAAACTATGTGGCTTTACTCATACCTTCCAATCCTTTCAGGCCTTACTTATTAACCTTACTTATTCTCATCACAATACTTGTATTACTACAGAACATTTAGGAACATTTCTGTGAAATAATGGTGATCATTATAATGGTGAATAATGATTCCTGAAATATTTTTTGAGTTTGTTGGGGGCTTTAATTTTGATGGAATTAATGGGCTTAGTGTTGCTAGCTTCTGGAAGATTGGAGCTTGGCAGAACGCAAATCTTTCAATCGATGTGTCCCTGATAACTCAGCTTTATGATATACCTATTCAGCATCTCCCTTGGGCAGGAGCATAAATACCAATTTTTCTGAGTGTATGCAAGTTCCATTTAAGCATCCCTCAACCTAATTAATGCTTGTGTTTCCACTTCCATAACACAGGCAATAAACATAGTTGCACATGCAGACACATAGTTATGTTACAACTTTCCTAGCCAGATAACCAGTACTTATGCTGACTAGCTAAGGCTGGAGTTACACAATGTAACAAATTGTAGAAACCTTGCTCACACAATGGTCTAATGTAGCTGTCCTGACAATGTTATTTAGTTATGTTTACTTAATTAATTACACAAAATATGTAGCCAAGTAAATTTTTGATAATTGACTGGCATAGATGTTCACCATAGACGTTTTAACAAATGAAGTGTGGTTATATTGGTATACATTGGTTACATTGAAGTTACTAACTTAAGCTATGATTTTGTTGGGGCTGTTGTTATCTGCGTAGTGCTGGCAATGGAACCAAGCTGTTGCTTGAAAGAGGAATTGGTGCCTAGGCATGGTTGCTTAACACTGATTGGTCGATTGCTTTGTCAGATGTAAAATAGTGGGGACCTTCTCACTCATGCACATTTCAATGATGGAAAATCTGTCAGTCATAAACAGACAAAGCTATTTCTAGGCCTTACCCACAGGGCCCAGCAAAAATATGCATTAAACTATATACAATATTACTGATTCCTTTTTATTTAAAACAAACATGTTTCAAATAAAACCAAATAGGCCAACATATACTGGATAACTTGCAGTGCAGATGTATATTCATAAATGTTTAATGCATCCTGAGTTGTGGTATGGGGAAGTTAGATCTTGGAAAAGTATTAGTCATCGGCACACTACCCATTTTCAGATCTGCAGAGTATAGGGCATTGTACATTGGATGTCCAACCCATAGTTTCCAGGGATAATTTTTGATTAATATATTGCCTGAAGTGTCAAATTATTTCCAGGTTGCAATTAGACAACAATGTTAAATACATTTTCTTTGGAGAGTTTTTAAAAACACCCTCTGGTGTCCTTGCCGACTCAACCTTATAAATAAAAAGGCAGAGCACTGAAAAATGTAAACTATGTATACGTCAGAGAATGGCATTACTGCATTTATGTAAAATTACCTGGATGATAACAACATGTAACATAAGGCTTTAGTTTTTAGGTTGATTTAAAGTGCAGTGTTTTCTGTCAGGGTAAAAGCAGATTGACATGAGTGGAAATAAAGCAGTCTTCATGAAATATTGAGTAAAACCAGAGATGATTATTGATCTGACGAGCAACCTGTGATTTTGATTTAAACTTTGTGCTGCAGAATGCTGAGAGATCTTTCACTCTGGGGAAGAGGAGAGACAGCTCAAAATGTAAGATTTATGCAACATCATGTATATACAAGAAATCTATAGCAAACTAGAGCTGGAATGTCTCCTCTCAAATGTCATTTTAAATCAAGGCTTTTGCTGTACATGTTGCTGAATTACAAAAAATATGTAAAAACTATTGTATGTATCAATACAATCTTTGTTTGAAACCTGCCTATATTTTATCACTATGGTTATGATTTACTGTTCTTGTATTTCTACAACATTAGTTAAACTCTAAGCTCCTCATACAACTTCATACAACATAAGTCTTCATAAAACCTCCCAAACTTTTCCTCCTCCGATGTACATCTCAGACTAAGAGTGCTTATAGGTTTGACCAATTATATAATTTGTCAGATTATTTTTGTGTTAATTTGATTTGACTTTTTGTGTGAATGTGATGTAAATCTACTTAACTTCAACTGGGCTGCAAAGCAGAGAACGTTGAGTACCTATATCTGAGTGAGGGTAGGTATTGATATAGATTTTAGTAGCAACATTTTAGCAACATGTTTAATCACTGCCCCTCCTCCTCCCATCCTCTCACCCCCACACTTGGCTCACTTTTGCAGAAAAAAACAGTGCAAGTTACTGTACCTGTCACACATGAATCATTTGCATTCTAGAGCTGGAAGCTCTGCCGAGATGAAAATTAATTCTGACACAGAATTAATAAGAAACCAGTTATGTCTGGGTCACAGTGTTTTCCTCTGATAGAAGACTGAATTAAACCCACCTTTCCACTTTCTCCTTTGCTATTGCAGTTCCTGAAAAACATATTTTTTTATTACTTTATTCTCTATTTTACTGCTAAATACCCACATAAATGCCTATACTAAAACAAAATGCAAAATACATTGTGAAATAATAAAATAAACATGAAAGGAACACACTGTAAAATTACTTATCCTGTTTTTCCCCCATTACTTTATTTGTTTCCAGGGTCTGGATTATCACTCTTTATTGTAATAACCTCCAGTTAGATTTTTTTTTTACCTGATTCTTCCCCTTTTTTCCAATCCAAACTCAACAGAACAAGTTGATTTTGACCATCTTCTCCTGCCAACTTCAGAAGGAGAATTCAAATATCAGATTGAATTCTTTTAAATGCAGGCACTGCCCACAGTGTATTGTCGGCATGGATACTTATATCAATTGTGGCCTCACAGTCCTGCAGAAGGTCTGCATTCAAACAATAGATTTTGTCTTATCCAAATGCTTCATATCAGTGTGCTGTCCTTAAAGATATCTTATCTGGAACTGATTATGAACTTTTGTTAATGACATGCATTAGATAAAATGGCTGCAAAATGTCTGTCAGAGTATTTAAAAAAAAAAAAACTGATCTACTGACATTCTAGAGTATTTTTAAGCATGTTTACACATTAAGAGGGTATGTCAGGCAAGCAAAAAAACAAAAAGTAATATGTCTCCATACTGATTATCTTTTCGTCTTTTAGAACCCCAACACAGCCTGGGATGCTGAAATAATACCAAGGACAGTTAGACTGATTTATGTAATATGATATACTCAAACTTGGGGGAAAAGAAAAAAATAAAGCAAACCCATGTTGAATATAATGGAAATATGTTTTGCTCCACTGGGTAAAGATTACAAACGAATAATTAAACTACTTTGTTGTTGCTAGACAACAGTTGGAGAAATAGAACATTCTATTTTTCAGACAGTGGTGTTACACAAACTGCATGAAAATTATACTTCGATAATACTTGAATAATATTACACATCTGACCGCTCAGCAATTAAAATCATAAACTTTATGATGAAAGATGAACTATGCATGGCAGTTCATTAGGAAGTATTTATTAATTTATTTTTGAGTGTTGGAGTGTCTGTGACCTGAAGGTATTTCCTGGTGATGAACTGCAGGATGATTTCATGGTTCATGAATGGCTGCAGATATGTGACCTCACACAGCAAACGGCCTGTGAGATGCGTGTTGTCTTTATGACACCATTAATCAGTGTCATGCCATGCTCTGTGGAGGGCTATGGAGTACCGCTCACCATCAAAGTCCAGATCACAAGCATTTATCTGCTCAGGACTCACAGGGCCTTCCTCCAGCTTCCTGTCCCATTTCCCCACCGTCTGCAGGCCTCCAGACATGTTTAAGATAATGTTCTCACTGCATGTCTCCTCTGGCAGAGTCCATGTGGCTGCTTTCATTATATCTTTGTTATCTTTGTTTTTACATCATATAGGCTTGCTATCATGTCAAAGCATATGCTTTTCTACTTGCACTGCATCATATTCTGTATTATAATATAATACGATATTGTATCTTCACAGTTAAATAGTAGTATCCCTTTAATTAATTGCTAAACCAGTACATCAGATAATGTCACATTGGGCCTTTTACTCTACACTAAACAAAATTAGTATGCTCTGAAACCTTTTTCAAGGTATAATTATTAATATTTATGTCCAACAAAAAACACATGGTTTAAATACAAATATAGAGGGGGTCATGAGTTGGAACATTATTGCTTAATTAAAAGATGAAATACTTGTCTCAAAAGTATTATGGTACACACAAAAACGTGTGTAAAACTACAATAATCATCCACTGTGATCAATGAGGTGTAAAGAGGGCTGCATGTGTTAAAATAGAATGATACGCTGAATTTCAATTTTGTATCAGGAGGTCATGCAAATATATTACTTTATTGTGTGTAATGTGATCAACTAAGCCTGAAAGCAATTTTAGGAAAAGTAATTGCATGTGTTATTAAGTATGAGTGAAATACAGGCATGCCAGACATGCGATCCATAAAATGATGGCTGTCACTGCAACTCACTGTCAAGGAGGGAATCAAAAACCACAAGATAGAGAACAGTTTTTTTTAACTTGTATACACCTTTTTAGAATGTTGCAAGAACAATAACAGATACATACTGCCTGTCTAGGGATACAATACTTCAGATTTTGGGTGAAATAGGAGATGACCTGCTCAGAATCATCCCCCGTTGCACTTGATCAAAGTCATTCCCTGTTCCACCCAAAAGCTGTGACATGTTCCTCATGCAAAACAAGACCCACTATTTGGGATCATGGTAAATTGACCCCATCACATTCCACCATAATGTCTGAATCTATGTAATGTCTTATTATACCTACTGTGTATGCCAGTTTTTGGGACTCAGTGTTACCCATATACATGGGGTTATTCCTTTTGTTGTTGGCAGCTACATTCAAATGAAACTACATGACTAGTCATCCTTGTGCTTGTGCTTATTTGTATTATTTTCTTTGTAACACTTGGTAATTTAAATGCATGATTAGTCACTGCACTTGTCAGTCTTGTGAGAGTCTCTCCCAGCTAATTGATTTCCTGCAGGTGTGTTAATCATCCACCTTACATAGCACACAAGAGACAAATAGAAAGGGGGAAGCATGATGTTGCTTCAGCATAGGAGGTCATGATGAATGCTTGTCAAGGAGTTGTGCAGTATGGTCTGTTTAATTGTTTTGAATGAAGTTGTTTTGAGCTCCTTCCTGTGCTGGACAGTCAGACAAACATATCTGACCTCCCTTTCTCAAGTTTTATGACTGTGGCTGTTTTTTGTGTTATTGAATATCGAAGTGTTATTCATGTCTAAATGATTGCAAATCTGAGAAACAAATACCTTCAGTGAATGGTAATAAAATAATGATTGGTTGCTCATTTTTAGTCTGTCATGTCATTAGTTCCACTCATGCTCTCACCCAGGGTCCTATTAAAAGAACTAGTATGCCCAGCCATGGGGTGTTGTGCTGTCTCCCACCTCTAGAAAACAGCTGTGGTATAATTAGAGGTTTTGTTTTCCCTTTTCGTAATGTCCCCCTTGGTCCAGGTTTTACACAAAAAGCATATTGCATTAGTAGAAATAGAATGTCATTTAATCAACTTTTGTGGTAAACTATGGTTCTCAATTAAACGCAAGTGTTCATTTTTATGTTCACCAACACAATGCGTGAAGTTTAATTTTCATGATTGCTGAACTGGCCAGTGTCAGTGAAGATGAAAATGATCATTTCATTGTGAACCACAGTCAAGTTAACTATACAGCTGATGAAACTGCAATGGTCATGCATATGGACATCACACCTATTGTGATTATCATCTTTAAGTAGGACACAAAAAGTAAACTTCTCAAAATTAGACTGTCAGTATCGTTCAGAGTCAGTGACTCTGTTGGTCAGCGGATTAAACCTTCTCAAAGTCAAGTAGCTTTAAAGAGGGATTTTGACACACTAACCCCAAAACACTGGAAACTATTCCTTAGATAAGTTCTATATAACCTAAAGGTTACATACGTGAGTTTTTTTGACTGTGCCTCCCACTGCTTGTTTCAAAAACTGATTACTCAGAGATTCCTACTGTATGTGGGTTTTGAAGTTCAAACCCAACGAACTGCATGGTTTAAATATTGCCATAAAATGCTATCTGAGTAGGAAGGCTATTGTTATAAACCTGCAATCCCACATCTTGATATGAATAAAAAACATGTAGGCTACATGACTCACATTGTATTTTTTTGTTTTTCTTATGACAGTTTCAGTTTATTATAGCATTGACATTGAAAATTAGGAGGTGTAGAATGTTATGTAACACTTACACATTCACAAACGTGCCAGCTCTTACATGCTCATGAATAACACTTAACACATCCTATTTTGTTTTACCACCCATAACTTGGAGAGAGAAAGAGAGAGATCGCAGGCTCAGGGTTAAGATGCTAAAGGTGTGATTTTTGGCAATCAGGAATGAGGAGGGTCAGTGATCTGAAAAGGAATACTGAGCTGAATCACTGCCTCAGTGGACACCTGATTCACATTAAACCCCATTATCTCTGCTTGTCCACTCATCCTGGAGATGCATTTTTCATAGTGGCAATTTCACCTAAGAGGCATGGTGCCAATGTTTTAACTTATATTTTCTCTACAATATTAAGGGTCATTGAAGATTATTAAATAGGTGGCCAAACATTAAAAAAATAACTTGTATGTTTGTGGACTGATACTATTTGACATGTGGGGCAATTGAGTTTGCTCCTGTAGGAGTTAGGGGTAGTTCAGTGGAAGGGGAAAGAGATGTGTGAATGTAGGTCAGAATAGGCACTGGATGTATTGCTCAAAGTTCTAATACAACATATTGCACTGTTTTATATGGATGTAGTCACACTTGAAAGCATGCAACACGGCCATAATTCACCCATGTGCTTACTGCAGGTGATGTCAGCCTTCTGAGCCAGAGGCAGAGTAGTGTTAATTCCTGAGACTGAAGACCTTGGCCTTTAACTCAGAAAGGTACTCATTCCTCTTTTATTGCCATGTGGATGGATGATCAGGGTGGGGGTGTGAAAACCATAAGGGATCTACAGTAGCAGTAAAGCATTCTATTTTGCTCTGGAAGCATTTTATTTGGGAGGAATAACTAATTTTTAAAATGTATATGCTTTTTGTGGAAAAATGTTGACTAAATACATTTTATTTAGTTTGAAACTGAGCTTTCAGTTTTGGGGGTCACTTTAGGAAGCACAATGACAAATGCCAAGTATGCATGAGCATAGTCAAAGGGTTTGTGCCCTGAGGCATGTTTAAGATGCCAGTCTGGGTACTGCAGCCTGTCCACTGGCTGTTCCTGTGCCTGTCACTCTGCACATCACTCACTTCTGAGTCCTGGTCACCCGATTGAGCCGTTAGTTTTGGCAGTTTGGTACTCTTGGCATACGTGTAGAAAGATGCTGAATTGCTGTCTTACTTCAAGATTAATAATTTGTATAATGAGTCTGATGAACCACTCAAGGTTTTACTTCATAGCTCCTGGTTCACTGATTCCCATAATTATCAAATGTCCGTAATTAGCAAACAACATAAAACCAAAGCTAATTTTCAGCAACTTTATCTCAAGTGAGAACTCTCCTAATAACTATGTTGGAAAACACTTAACCAAAAAATAGCAATTAGAAATTAAGTCTATTCAGTAATAGTTACTAGTGTAATTACTCTGGCTAAAATATATTCTTATTTGTGGCATTGTTTCCATGTAATATTTTGCAAATATTTGCACACAGTATTGATCAGCTGAGATCTGGTAACAAAGCAAAAAAAAAAAAGAAAAATGTGTTCTGCTGCATTAAATGAGGGGTATATCAATTTAGTATATCTTTTTTTTTGTGCCAACGCACAAACATTAATACACAGCCACACACACACAGGCACACGCAGGTAGCAGGCACAGGGGTTTAACTTCCCTTCCCTACAGCTCACAAGGCTGCAGAGGGAGTGTGAAAAGTTCGTTTAGATTTATCAAGAAAAGAAATCCAGAACAAAGACTAAAGCTGCACTTTCTCTGCTGGGACTTGTATCAACTGCTTCATTTACATAAAGGTCTGTACATCAAAAGTAGTGGATGCCCTTTTTAAAATATTAATATGTAGCTTGTTTCAAGCTCCCTCAATGCTTTGTACCAAGTTCTATCAAAGGCAGAAGGAGAAAATGGAACTGTGTGCCGATGTGTGTGTGGGTTTTCTTTTTAGCTCCTGCCCCACTTTCTCCTGTCTTTTCATTGGTCAGCTCATCAGTACCTCTGCCTTTAGGGTTGACAGCCAGTATTTCAAAGCGTTTTCAGTAGGCGGCCAACTTCTTATCTCTCTTGAGAAAATTAGGCTTACTAGAAAACATTTAAACCACGACGCGTGCATAAATGTATTAGTAAACGGTTTTCTAAAGTTGGCGCTAACACACTGACAAGTGCCCAGGATATAGCTGAATTAGAACGCAGTGGCTGGGACCGTGCTCTGAGGCATGTCTGGGATGCCTGTCTGGTGAGCCTGTCTCCTTCACATTACTTTGGTTCTCCAATGTGACAGCACCTCTTGCTCTCTCTGGTGGATCCTGGTCACAGATATGAAATGTCAGTCCCTGGGCAGTCCATGATAGTTTTGGCATGTGTTGGATGAAAAAAAAACTGTTTCATTTTGACATGATCTTACTACAATATCATGTTGTCAGTGTACTCACATCTTCATGAAAAAAAAACAAAATTGTTCATCACCCACAGTACACAATTTTCAGTGTTAAATCAGTCTTGATGTTGTACATGTCATACCAGCAGGACTGGTATAGTCTCTGTCAGTGATTTGAGCTATTTGAATTAACAATAAGCATTTTATGGTGAAATGAAATTTACCTCTGTGCCTAATGTCTAATATGTCTGTAGATATACTGACATCAAAATTGTGGGTCTATCATTCCTCATTTGCAGATGTCAACAACAAAACTGTACCTCAAATACAACCAGTGTTTCAAATTGGAGATTCACCTCAGCTCAAAACTTTAGTGAGGAAGTGTAGATTATGAAAATGTAGTCCACTGACACAAAATTTTCAGGGTGAATAACTTCTGTATTCCACATATGCTGTGTAAAATGGCAATTAATCAAATAAAAAAAGATTCATCCCAAATGTTCCTCACCAAAGTCATTACTGCGCCATCTATCATGAGATGAAATAGACCATTTATCAACTGGCATTATGAGTTGAAAAATATTTTTGCAATGTACAAATATTGCAAGAGTGCTTAGAATTCTGATTACATTTTTATCAAAGTGCATTTAGAAAAACCATCAGATGGAAAAAAGGCACATGTGAAAAAGAACTAAATTAATGCCTTGCTGAGAAATGCTAACTGAAAGGAACATCGGTGTATTTGTGTGCGTGTGGTTTCTGTTTTTCTTTTCCCACACAATCAGGTTCACCAGTTCGTCTTGCCTTATTCATGTCCATCTTCATCACTCGTTTCCCTCGGTTTCATCATTCATCACTCACTCCACCAATCCAGCAGTGCCCCGTACCGGAGAAGTGTTCATATCTCATGACCGCACCTTTGTCCCCCAGCTTCAGCTTTGTCTTTGCTCTCATCTTGATGTATTGTAGCTCTTGTCTTCTCCGTAGTGCTGTGTCCATGTTCCGTGTGCCAGATTCAAAGTGGTCAAGGGTAGTTGGGGGCCCTCTTACACTTTCCCCACACGTACAGCCGTATGCTGGCATCTAGATCACTAGTTTAGGGACTGCTGCCACTCACTGTATTTTTGTTTTGTCAATTGCTAGGGGAGTTTTGTTTTGTTTTGTTCTTTCATTTGGCAGTCATTATGACTGCTTTTTCCCTTTCCCCTTCCCTATTTCTAAATATTTGTAAATTTGTGTATACAGCACTTTTTGTTTTGCATGCTCACCTTTACTTGTAAATATATAATACACTTTTGCACGTATTTTGCCTCCCTGGTTTATTTCCACAAGTTCTGTTTCCATACCTGCACCCATCATATAATTCTCCTGGACATAACAATTGTAATCTTTTTAATTACCCCTGCTGAAGGAATTAACCCACCACATGCATAAAAAGAGCTCTTTGTCTGCTGTCCTCTTTTTAAGTCTCATTACTTTGCGTGTAAAATAAGCTGTTTTTTTAAAGACAATGTTTATGTTGGCAGTCCCTACAGCTTGTAGCTGAGATAATGGTGCAATGATTTTTCTCCAGCTTTGCAGAAAATATACACACACATATTGCCTAACCCCAAATTGTCGATGGATAAATACCCTTTTGTCAAATATTTAAAATGCCCAGCACATCGTTCATTTCCAAAATTAAATGCACTGAACAATGATATGTACATACTGTTAATAATGTGGTATATGGTAAGTTGAGTTACGAATATAAGGATGTGCTTGACCAGTGACTGAGAATACAGGGATACTCTGCACTGCAGCAATACAGCACCAACTTGTCAGAGAAAGTATTTATCCTGGTTAAGTGGATTAGTGGAGCATGGCTGATGTGATATTAGATGCATTACCTGAAACACTGGGCCTCTGTATCTGCGACTGTATGTGCAAAACAGCATGCTGATATCGCACAGGGCTCTGTTGAACTGGGATTGAACTGCAACATGAAATACATTGCAGTTTGGTTTATCAAAGCTATGTAAAACCTAAATAAGTATTCCCTCTGATCTTCACACAGCATTTTCACTTTAGTATAGATACTATGGTCAATCTGTTATGGTGGCTGCAGTAACTAAATTCACTTAAATGACTCCTGTGTAAGCAAAAATGCCCTAAACATTTTAAAAAAGCTGACACTGTTTATTTGGAAATGTTTCCTTTTAAGAAACCTAATCAGATTCATTTTCCCTATGTTATAGATAGTAATATGGCCCTTCCTACAATGTGAACTACACAAAATGTTGACTGTTTGCTAGCCAAACCTCCACTCTGCCAGTAAATTAAATCAATCATACAATTTCAGTCCCTCCTACCGCATGCTAGTTGGGTCCTCACATTTGCAAGCTGAATACTGAGTAGGAACAAAAGCCATGAGAGCAGAACTAACATATGTTCACTAAGGATTCCTAAAACCCTCCCCTTGAAGTAGAAGGTGGAGGCATTTACAATGTTTGAATCATTGGTATAAATACCTTGGTGGTGAAGGATGTCCCCTACTCCAAACAACAATAACCTGCAGAGTGATAGCATTGGTCATTTTGCATATTAAACTATTCTCATTTAACAGGTACAGCATTGCTATTCACCTGGTGAATTATATACCAGACCTTTCTATCAAAGCTGTCAAGTTAAACCTCCCTTGATTTAAATAAGCACCATTCTATTCCAGTTATATTCACTCACATACAAATACACACAGCACAACTATTTGACAAACACAGATATCTTATACTCATTGATCAGGTAGCAAGCAGAGATGAAATATCACCCTAATTATCAGAAGGACATTAGACTTACCAGAAGGTAATAGACTGGCTGCTCTGGTGCCCTGCTCTGTGCTACATGCTTTGGACCAGGGTGATTGTGCAAGTTTAATTGAGGTAATATAGTATTGATTTTCCTTGCCTTTATTTTGTGTGTGCGTTTTTTTAAGCTGCTTTGCTTCAGGCCTCTGATTCACTAAATAGTCAGTAACACAAGCTGTGCCTTACTGAGTTCCATGTCATTTGTAATGCCCTAATTACCTGAATGATAAACAACCACTCCAAGCCATTTGTCACATGGTTTCCAAGCTCAGCAGACACCATTTAGATTTCATAACCTCGTGCAGAAAAAAAAAAAAAAAAAAAAAAAACCTATGGGCTGGTCCAGAAGTGTACGCTACATCAAAGTAACAGACAATTCATTAAGGGGAAAAGGGGTGGGTAGATATTAGGGCACCAGAGTTGATTTGCAGCCTTCATGCAGTTGCAGAAGACACTGATTAACTATCATGGAAGTTACCACCACACTGGTCTAAACACAAAGGTTTCAGTAAGATTGAATTTTGTGGTCATGGAGCCAGAAATCTTACAAAAAATCTGTTCAAAAACTTCACCAGTTATGTTTGGCAAGACAGAAGATTTTCTTCTTCATTCTTCACCTTAACATGACTACTTAAAGGATTAAAATCTCTCCGGTCTACATCAAAATTCAATATCCTTGAGATCATTTTTGATGGCTGTGGGGAAAAATGAACATGGATTTAATTTATGCCTAATATTAAGAAAATAATTGACCTTCAAAATGAAATGAGGAGAGCAGGTGCAAGCTATTCATCACATCCAACAGAAGGACATTTTACAGATCTATTTATAGTTTAGAGGTCTATATGATTTTAAATTCTCCTCATGTGAATTATATTTAGTAGAGCACAAACAGTCTCCTTGAGGAAAAATGTGACCAAACGTGTGCTTAATATAACTAAATACCTGTCCGATGCAACTAGACCTGTTTAAGTGATTCTGTAATATGGTACAGAAAGGAAAGTTGCTCCTGTTTGTTCCATTTATTCAGAATTGGAGTTGTTGAACATTTCATAGTAACATGCAAGACATACCAAAATAATCAAATTTTCCTAATTTTTTATTGTACAACATAACACAAAATGTTGTTAATATTCATTATGGCTGGGTGAATTTCTGTGCTGCTGGGGGTGAACAGCTCCAGCAAATTGTGCCATAATGTGTGAGACCTTGAGGAGCTAAGAACTAGACTTGAAAATCTATTTCCACATCCAGCAGAGTCCATGGCCTCCCCAGAGAACAGAGAAATCCAAGCTTCCTCGCTTTGCTGCAGAAGGCATCCGATTCCTCTGGGCTTCCTAATCATAGCTGCAAACTCAAAATTGGGGTCAGGAAATGCAAAGGCAAAACTAACCGAAGACTGGTAGAGAATGCACTAGAGTGTGAAATGCAGATTTGTTCTGAGAATTAATACTTTTCATCACATTCATTTGCTTTGGAAAAAAGGCTCTGTAATTACACTATTATTTACCCTCTCAGAGAGACACTCTGTGTAGCATACTCTGCAGCACAAGTTTGCTGTTGTAGAATAATGAAGGTAGATACATAATTTCATAATGCCATATTTAAGCCATAAGGCTGTTATGATACATGGATATTGCTATATTAAGAAACACAATTACAAAATTACTCTTTGACTTCAACATGTTATCTTACTTCATCAGCAATAATGTGCAGCTAAGTTTATATGTGGAAGTCATACTCAGATTTGACAGTTTAACATCATTATTTAAGATGAAAAAATAGAATGAGCAAACCTGTGGACATTAAAAGCTTTGAATCATAAATGAGAAAAATGAGTGTGGACAGCACATAAAGACACTCAATGACTGTCATTTTAAATGTCACAGTTTTTAGGCCTCTGTATTTAATGTTTCACATGAGTCTGATGAATCTGCACCAGCCTTAAACTGAATGATGGCAATAGGGTAAAATGTCTGAGTGAAAATATGAAACACAAAGTTTCATCTTTTTTTCCCTCCAAGTAAAATTATACAGGCTTCACACTGAGCCATCACAATGAGCCTCTGTATTCCAGTTCTTCCTTTCTTAAATGTTATTGTATGTGAGAACGGCCTAAGATAATATGAAGGAGATGACATTCTCAGACTCATGCTGAAAAAAATGTGCTCCGATATCCTTTCAAAATGTTCAGTAATTATGCTGTTTGGAAGAAAATGCAGTTTGATTAAAAACCCCCTGGTTCCTGTGTTGATTTTTCCAGGCTTCCTCACCTTATTGCACAGATAACCTTGCATATGATTAGGGAATTCAGAGGTTTGGAGCCAGAGCAAACCCCCAACTACCCTCTACCCTGTCTCACACAACCCCCATCTACATTCAACAACCACACACTCTGTTCCTCATGCCAAAGTCCATTTCAGCATCCCTTTCCCACTTTCTCTGATGTCAGTTAAAAAGCGTTTACTCCATCAATCAACATAGGGACTGAATTAACTATCATTACATGCCAAGCAACCTATTCCAGATGACTTCCTTTCAATCCGTTTAGATTAAACCCTCAAAAGGCCCTACTTAAAAGCCTCGGATATGGGATACAATATACAGCATTTCCTGCTTGAATGGATGTCTTTCTTAAGCATCCGCGGGGTAGCAATTAAATCTGAAATGATGTAAATACTGGCATCGTAAAATGAGAATGACACAAGCTCAGAAGGTCCCAACCAAGAGAAGTGGTGGTAAACATGAATCACCAAGTGTTATGGGCCAGATTTTTATAGGAACATGTCTTTGGAGAAAATAAGAATTTCATCTTCCTGCATTAAAAATCATCTCCGGTGTTGGAGGTTAGATGGAGAGTAATACAATCACCCCCATTAAATGATATAAACAAAAAGATGAATAAAAGCATATCAGTTGATTCAAAGAAGGAATATTAAACTGGAATCCAAAAGAAAGTTTCTTTTGAATAAAATGCTCTGAACTCCCAGCAATACATGTTTTTACTATGTGAAGTCTTTCTAATATTTTCACCTAACAAATGTAGGCCTTCTGTGCTGTTTATACTACTCCTAAGGGTGACTGTAGGCTGGTGTGCTCAAAAATGCAATGGAAAAAATATATTGCTGAAAGCAAAACAGCAGAAAGATTTAATGATAACTTTAAGAATTAAAGCTGCCATTACTTAAAGTGTAAAACAGTCAACTTGTAAGTAATATTTATGTCTTGTATAGTCTATGTGGAAGCAGAGATATTTCAGCACTTGTACCTCCTCCATTTGTCATGCACTTAATTTAGAATCTTTAAAATCTATTTATTTAGAATTGTCATGGTAACACTAGCCTTGAGAAAATGCAGAACACATTATGTGGCAGTGTTTTTAGAAACAGAAGAACATAATGATGAGAACAGGGCATTTAGCCCAAATCTGAGGGGATTCCCCTATTGCCAAGTTTTTGTAATATTGCAATGATGTTATCAGACCTATACTGGTATAATGAATATACAGTATCCAAATTTTGTCATATGTATTTTAATATAAACAGTGTCTTGAGTAACTGCTGCCATTTGTCAGCAAGGTCTTGAGAATTCCCCAGAATTCTTAAGAACTTGAGAACCACCAACTAATAACACTAACTGGCTCTTTCAGGCCTGGCTTTAATCAACATTTATACTTTCACAAGCAAATGCATGTGATGTATGTACATTCACATGCTAGCTTCATAATCAGCTATATTCTTCATAGACATGGCTTGATTAATGCAGTTTGATGTTTTCTGAACTTGTTTCTGATGAAAAACATTTGTTATTGTCTGTCAGTTCTAATTAAACACAAATGGTGATTAATCCAGGTTTGAATTAAACAATTTATTTGGAGTTTTGGGAGAGGTAATCTTCAGACAACCCTTCACTCAAAGATCACTATGTGTCCAATCTGTCCCTATCGGCCTATTGTCCGGTTGTCTATGAAGGTATTAATTCGCCATAAAACTTCTCTCCTATCACACTCTCTGTTCCAGCATCCCTCCCCCTCTCCTTCTCCACCTTCATGTCTACTTCCCTTTCTTATGTAATTCACCCTCTCTTCTAATGGTCAAGTGGGGGATCACCCCACCAAAAACAGTGAGGCATGACGCTGCCCCCCTGGACTCCAAGCCCAAGATCAAATGTCTATACTGATATACAACTTGCTACATCATAATAAACTTCCAAATGCATTCACGTTGTCTGAAGGTTCATTCTCCTAAATTACTTGTTATCTGATAGCATTTGAGTCAAAGCATCCAGAATAATTCAGTCCACATTCAATAACTTCACCTTAGAACTTTCCACACATTGCAAAAACCATGATTTTGCTCCAAGAGATTCTAAAACTGACCTGTCACTTAAAAGCATAACTTTTGACAAGTCACCCTGAGATGTATAAAAGATGCATGCAGACAACCTTCACAATTTGTTGACCAAAATTGCTCTTTTCACTGAACAGTTTGCAGTATGCTGCTCCAAAAATATTACTGTCCACAGGTGCAGATCAGGTCCCGTTTACATGCTGCTGAGATGCCATGTGACAAAACAAGACAGATTCGAGAAGAGACTTGGAGATTTGAATGATCTCATCACAGCCCCAGCTCTGACACTGCTCCCCATAACAGTACCATGTTTTGTCAGCTTTTTTGATCTGACCTGTGATGCTGTGCCCTAAAAGCAGTGCCACGGAGCAGGAGCTTGCGGGCTGTAAATCTCTTTTGTCTCCTGAGGCAGATGCTACTCTGTGAATGTTTCCCATCTGCATTGCCTCCCCCTGTGGAGTGACACCGGTTCCAGGGAAGCGGCTTCTCCTAAGTCAGATCTCTGTGTCAGGATAAATGACTGCCAAACAACATGCCACAGAAATTTTCTAACTTTGTGTCCATGGCAACTGAGCAGGAAACACAGCAGGTCCCACAACTGAGATATGTGTACCAAAAAATAATCGAAAAGATCCCATATACAGATCAATATATTGGCTGAATGATGACTGAACCTACTTCTGTTCACTTTTAATGTAATGTGAACAGCAATGTGTGATCAATTATTTCCACAAAATATGTTTTGAAATATAATGCCAGCAAATGGGTCCCAAGCACAATGACAGTCTGAAAGAGTCGGAGACTTCTCAACAATGTGACCATGAAGCATTGTTTCTACTACAGAGAATGAGATTCCAGTCGATGAGTTTACCAGATATTCACCTAGCCATCTTGAAACCATTCCACAAGAACCCCAAATTCCACAAAAACAGTATCAGGTAGTGGACCTGGTTGTTAAACATTTATACCAGCAACTGACCTGGGTTTCTCCACTGCAAGCTATTCACTGATTAAACTTGAAACTGTAAGTCACTGAAGTGTATTACACTCTATTTATTCATCAGTAAATATGATTATAGATCAATGCACCTTTGTAAGGAGGACAATATCTTCATATCAGCCTCCAGTATGTAATGCTTGCAGGTTACAAAGGAATTCTGACTTACCCGCCAAAGGTTTTTTTGGCGGATTGGGAAGTCTGTTACAGATTCACTGAATGGATCCTTTAGGTTGAGTAGAAAGGAATGAGATTAGGACCACACCATCATACAGTCAAGCTTATATTAAAATCAAATGAACATTTCAACAAACATAACTGACAAATAATAAATATACCTACAATAAGCAAAACCTTATACCCACCTTTGACATACACCCTGTGGACGTGTAACTGAGTCACAGCATAGTAGACATCCTTTCTGATTCAGTCGAAACCCGTTTGCTCTCATTTGCCTCCCTCGGCTGGCCACCCCTTTTCTCCCCACTCACTAGGCGGATATAGGCAATCGATTATTCACCCATTCACCTATCCCATTAAGGTAATCACTTCACCAAGAGAGGCCTGGAAGAAATGATTAGTGTTGTTAGCCACACCTGTGGAGCCCATGATGATATGGTCTGTAACAACTGAGTTAATTCTCCTTCCTATACTCACATGGACCAGTTCACGATTCCTTTTTTTCATCTTAAAATCAACCTTAACATGCCTAGTCGATAGATGTAAAAGGACCTATAGAAATGTAGAGTAGTATCCCTACTAACTGACAAAAACACATTAATGAATGGAGGAAAACAATATAAACAGTTGCACAATCTTCCTGTTTTGCATTTTTTTTCTAAAAAGGATGAAAGGGCAAAAAGTCAAGTTTTCTTATGCATTTTGAACAGTTCCCTTTATCTAAAAAGAGGCCTTTGAAGTCAAGAAATCTATGTAATTGAATAATATATGGCTATATTCTAGACACACATCTACTGAGTAACTACCCTCTAGGCCATTTCTATGAAATTGACATTAATAAGAATCTAACTGTAGAAGACAGATATGATGTTCAACTTCTCCTGACTCTTTCAGCTGGTGGACTTTTGACTTAGTAGTCAGACTTAGAGTAATTCTAAATAACTGGGTTAAAAACTGAACTTTAGGGTCATATGAATGCCCCCAAAAACTCTGTCCTCAATGAAATATCTTTGACAACATAAAAAAACCCTATTTCCATCACATCACACCACATCACACACATATCATTTTTCTAACTGTTGTGTGTATGTACTTGATTAAACATAGGAATCTGTTTTAGTCTTTTTGTGTATATGAGAGGATATGAGGCACTTAATTTATTAATGTTGTAGGGTAACAATATGCCATTGATAAACAAATGCCATTTGTATCAACCCACAATATCTTGTGTTAGGTGCCTCATATTCTTCCTTAAAATAACTTAGATATAACAAATATATGATTATTTTAACTTCATATATATGAACTCCCTCTTACTCTGAATGGAAATATAATAACCCTCTTCTGTCAACATCACATCATTGGATATGAGATAACTCCCTCATGAGAGCTATCTTTAGAAGTTATGTCTTACATGAGGAGGGAGCCCTGACAACCATGGCCATCATATTGGGCATATTGGAAATTGATACTCCTTTATTTTAGAAGTATATGTCAATTAAAAGTTTTAATTTTATTACTTCAAGGACCATGTAGAAATGGTTAATAAGCATGGGGAACGTTTTGACTGAGGAAACAAAGGGAAGTGATTCATGCCTTCCAGAGTTAATTGTGAATATCAAAACCAAAACCAAGACACAATTAACATGCAAAATGTAAGATTTGTGTCAGTCTGCATAACAGTGATAATGATGAAAATTTGTGAGGATAAGCAACATATCAAACATTAACAAATTCCATGTTAACGTACTGAAATACAGGAGTTTAGCTATGTGCTACCTTTTTTAGGTCACAATAATATGCCAATTAGCTTGTTTCACACTTTTTACCATTACCAGCCTAACTGGCTAGCTTCCTAAAATGAAATAAAAGTAACCAAACTACTAAACTGAATAAAAAAATCTCTTAACAATTCATAACAACCATTTGCTGTCCCAGTTTAATTTTAGGCATGTAGCTAAACACTCTTTTATCAAACAATAGCCTGCTTAATAGCTTCTACCTAGCTAGCAAGATACAGCCAAAAATCTCATTGATAATCATAGTTAGGAGACTGCATAACTTCATTAAGTTTCTTTATTTTAAGTATTTTCATGTTGTGATGCACAATACAAATTAATTAACATAACTGAATCAACCCATATTCTCTCAATGAAATAACCAAGGTCCTAATGCTTTTTAACTCAATGAACATCCTGTAATCTGCATTTTATATCAAGTGACAATGTTGGAAAGTAATGAGGGAATTGACCTTTTGTCTTGATAGTTTCTGGTTGATAGTTCAGTTCAGACACTGTATTATTGCTTTACATGCTTGAGTTCTGGTAAACATTCTTCTGAATTAATATTTAATCAAAAATATAAGCTGTAGAATTCACCCCAGAATAAGAGTTTTTCAACAAATATATATTGTAGCTGAAGTAATAATGTCCCACCTTAACTGAAAAAGTAATGTCTCATCTTTACTCAAATGACCAACCAGTGGGGTTTTTCATCTGCTGTTTCCTGCCCTGCCAGAGGAGGGGTTTCTCTTCCCTTTGTCTCCAGGGGAGGAGCACAGTGGGACTCTCCCACAGAAGGATAAACACACGGCTGATTTGCAGTTGATTCTTTTATTTTTTCTCCCTCCATCAGCCTGACTGTGATACAGAGATCATCCATAATTCTGCCTTTTTTCCATCCCTTGCGAACAGGGCTTAGCAGGCAAATCCAATTAGTTAAGTTAATTCTCACATTTGAGTGTAGGGGTTCCTCATTGCATGCACTCCATCTGAATGAATAAGGGGTTTTTGGCAGCGGATGCCTAATTAAAACCTTTAATATTTGATTTATTCTGATCCTAAACAACACGCATACCTAGAAGGGGAAGCGAAGCAAATGGAAGCGTGACCATTCCTCTTTAGCCACAGTGCGTAAAGATACCATGTTTGATACGGCTTGATAATTAACAGCAGTTTTATTTCCTCTCTGTCTCAGATTGTTAATATGATAATTCATTTCAATTTCTGATTATGGTACCTTTTCTATGGCTCTTCAGTTGTGATCACATCTCGCCTTAGAGAAGAGAGCACTGGGACTCCCAGGTGGAAAAGCATTGGCTATCAGAGCAGCGATGTGCCCCACGGTCTGAAATTGATTCTGAATAGGGCCAGGACTGTGGCTGGGACAGCATGTAATTGGTCATGCTGTTGCCCAGTCAGCAGGGTATTCTTTGCATCATCAAGCAACAGAGACTGTTCTGGCAAGCTACAGGTGTCAGACAGGCACCTGTAGCCTACCTGCCTTGAATGACAGTGGGAGAAATGGGTGGATGTGGCATGGCAGTGGGCATTACAAAATTGGAGAATAAAGGGGAAGTATTGCATGAAAAGAACAAGAGGATAAGTATATGATCCCTGTGTCTTGCCCCGCCCACTAATATTCGAAGAGGCAGTAACTTTAAAGTTTTTCTTAGCACTATATCTTTGCTGATTTTGTGAGAGGGGTGGTAGTAAGACTGTCAAATCCCTTCAAATCTCACTGTTGTGATGTACTACAGACAGGTGCTCTTATCATGGAAGTGGAGGCAAGTTGTTCTTCTAGTGTGAGAAAAATCTCAAAAATTGACAGGACATTGACAGCAACGGCTGTCCGATTCAATTAGATGATATGAGAGACTCAAATGCATGTGGAGTCAATTCAGCTGGTGATCTGATCAAGGATGCACAGTTTTTTTCTTGTGGCTGACTCATCATGCACAAATCCATTTCCTAAGCTGTTTTACTTGGTGGAAGGAGGTGGCGCTGATTGATGATGCATTGAAGATATCATGGAGTCTTATTATCTACTGTGGGCCAAATGATTTTCTTCTATATGAGTGACAACTAACCACCACAAACTCACATGTGCTCTCTCTCTCTCTCTCTCTCTCTCTCTCTCTCTCTCACACACACACACACACACACACACACACACACACATTTTGTGTAGAGGCATGCACAATGGTGTGCAGTCAGTCTAATCATAACCAGTTTGACCCTTGGATGACCATTTGATTGGGAACACTTATTATTAACTTGCCCGTGCAAATTTGCTACACCTTTACAGATTCAGAGAGTATCCTGTTCTGTTTCAATCACAATCACAATTTGTATCAGCGGATGATACATTTTGAAAGGACCTTACAAAGTCTAACGTTGAAGGCCAGATGAAGGGAAAAAAGTGGCAATGACTACATATTCCACTGATTAAAATAAGATAGTGGATGTACCCTCCCATTCCCATTTTAAAATCTCCCTTGTTCGCATCAGCCATAGCATCTGCACAAATCTTGTCTGATATAAGTCAGTTATAATTTACCTCACTAAATTATCTCCTATTGTCAACCATGTTCCCACCCCCTGAGAATAAAAAGGATATATACAAACACATTATTCTACCTTCCTTTATCATCAGTGAGAATTGGCAAAATACGAATGAATTTCCATGAAACTCCATGCCTATCTAACTGTTTTATTTGGAAGTGTATCAGGCTAGAAACGCATGTGTAACTGAATTAGATTAGAAACTGATTAGAAACTATGGTTTCTGATTAGAAACTATGGTTTTCTGTGCACATGCCCTTTTCTGTCCATAGAAATTGACAGAACACAGCAGTGATGGACAGCTTACATTCACGCCAAGAGAAACACAGGATCAAATACAGTTGTTTCAAAGAAGGCATTATAGCTTAGAAACCCTCAGACTGCCAGTTTTAGGGAGGTACAGCATACACTGTTTACATCTTTAAAAAGCAGTTACAGCTAATTGCATGGTATCAGGTTGTGCCAAATGATATTACCTTCACTTGTTACAAAGGCTAAAATAAGGTACTTTTATAATAATAAAAGTGGTAATAGAATGATCCCAGCAATATAATTACTTGTTTATTACCAGGTCCTGATGTTGAAATGCATTGATCTTAGTTCTGCAAACGTCATTGCATTTGTAACCTGCATGCAGGTTGCATTAATAATGCTTACTCAACACAACTGCAGTTACTCTATATGTTAATATTTTATGTTAATACTCTATATGTTAATATTATTTGTTTCTAAGTACATATGGTATTGTAATTGCATTTGACAGTATTCAATTATTATTGTCTCATTTAATATTTTAAACAAATCAGTGACAGAATTAACTGGTCTAAACAGTGATGATCAATACACAAGTACCTACATTTTATGTAACTTATCACCACATCCAATTTATACTATAAACGATTGACTATGTTTGATTTTTTTGGCCTTGCTAAGATGACATTGCAGGGACAACACATGGATCAATTGCAGGATTCAGTGTAACTGAAACAGTAAATAAATAAAATAAATTAATATATATTTTGATAATATATACATAAAATTGTCAGTGATTCCTTTGAATATTGTGGGGTGAGGTCGTAATGACTGTGATACGTTTTGGTGGGATTTGGTCCTGTGAGAAATCTCCAGGCATGCTTTATTTGTGTTTGCATTTGAGACAGTATGGGAAATCGTTCGACTTTGAAATCAAGCGCATTGGCTTATTACTTAACTGAACAGTCAGGGCCCTGCCGTGTGAAGTATTGCAGGGATTGAGAGCTCGATATGAGTCTGGGAGGCCGCAGCCCAGTGAGGTTGTGTTTGCAGGTCCTGATGCTAATCTACAGAAGAGTGTCTCCCAGGATGCAAGCAGTGCACTGCATGCACAGGGGATCATGGGAAAAGCTTTAATTTGCTCCACTTGTGCAGCTTAAGGCATTTTCCCTGAGATGTAAGTAGATTAAGGATGCAGTATTGCTCAGTATGAAATATCAGCAGGTAGATAATAAGATATTGTACCACTTACCATTTACGTTGCAGGTTTAGTGTTATGGACTTGATCTTTGTGCCACATTGTTTAGATTTGTTGAATGGAGGCACATTTTCACTTTGATTGCTGGCATGAAAGGGGCTCCCTCAGGCTGTCCCGGGGTGACCATAGTTAGCAGGTGGCTCCTTCCTTCCAAGGGTTTAACACTCACCTCCGGTATAAAACAGACACTTTATCCAAGTGGCTCCTGAAGAGAGGAACAGTAAGCAGGCCCTGCCACCATCTAAGTGACTGAGCACATTTTGTGGTGGCAGGGGTAAATCTCAGGACTGAAGTTTGAAATAGAGACCTGATTGAGTTTCTCTTTGCATCAGACAGTACTGACAGCTGCTTCATAGGTGGCACATGTGGCCAGGGATCACACACTAAAATGGCATACTCATTAGGATGATGATAGAAGCTTTTCATCTATCTTAACCATATTTTAGGGTGTATATTCCCACCAATTACCAAATACCCAGAGGTCGATTTGTAAAAAAAAATCAAGGGGGGTGGTCAACCTTGTAGTGGGAGGATGGTGGTACATGCCAAATTTTTTTTTATATTCATACATAATCATGAGAAAAAATACAGAAAATGTACCTTTGACTCCTATTTATCAATATCAAAAACTATTTAAAAAAAACTATTCAGCTATTTATTATATTATTTTATTTATATAATAACAGCAATGATATTACTAGTTTTATTATTTTTCATTGTTATTTATTATGACCAACAAATGAACATGTGAACATGCTATTATCTGTGACAGTCTCATTCAAGATTAAACAATGGCTGAGCTGTTGCCAAAGTTTTGTTACATAAGGGACATATTATCTATTACTAATAAAACATGAGACTGATTATCATCTTACATATCATTTTCTTCTTCTTCACTAAAAAACTTCTAAGTTCCTGTTTAACTGGTTGTCTAGCCATTTTAACCTGGAGCATCTGCAATCCTCTCCAAAGCAAAACTGAAGGTGAAGTTTGATTACCAATGATCTCAGCAATCAGTGGTATAGCAGCTGTATGTACTACATAGGTTGTGACCTTGCTATTGTTGGGGCTATGTCATATCTCTTATCTGTATCTTGATTGAATCTCAGTTGAATAATAGCAGTTTGAAAAACATGCTGCATGTCCTGAGATGGGCTTTACAAACATTTGTTGATGGGGGATGTTGAAAGTGAAGTGAACTATTGATGTTAACTGGAGAAGACAAAATTTATTAATCCACAGTCACCTGCTGTCCTAATTATATATGTTTTAAATATGACTTAACTATTACCTTCCAATTACAGTAACAAATGAATGTCGTAAGAAACTATAAACCTACTCATAAACCTACTGTATTATCTCTCTCTCTTAAATATAGCTAGCTATTAAGAGAGAGATCATGCAGTGGTGTAAACACACTAAAGTTGGTATTGTGTTTTATCACCCTAATTACTGGGCATATGTTAATTTATTATACCCTCATATTATCTTAGCATCAGCTACTCTTTGCTGAAACGGGTGCTGAACGGGGGGATGGTTTGGAGAGGGCTATGGACATTGCCAAAGAAAAAAAAAATAGCCAAACTGCCAGTCTTACCTAGTCTAAGGTTTGTACCCAGCTAGCTAACTAGTAACAAAAATACTCTTTCACAAAAAAAAGCAAAGACCTAACTAACTGCTCCAGACTGACCTAACCAAACCAAATACACGGTGGCACTCTCTCCTAACCTAATGTATCTAACAACTACTATCCTAGGTGAACATGGAAAGTATGAAGTGTGGCAATATATTTACAGTATACCTTACCTGCCCTTCTTCCCAAACACACAACAGGGTAATGCACAAATTTTTAAAAGGGGAACACAATACAATGGTGTAAACAAAAACAACATGGGTTATATTATACAGGAGTTTGGAAAACAACAACAAGCAAAAAGTAAGAGTGAAATGGTGAACAGCAAAAATACAGAAGTCTCTTGAGAGCTGAGGGTTTAAAAACTGTCACAGGGAATATTGATTGGAGGGATAATAATACTAATACTAATACTAATAATTATTATATAATAATAATAATAATAATAATTTTATCATTACATTACATCTGAAAATGCATGTCTGATGGATTCTTACAGCTCTAAAGACTGAAAACAGCTCAATGAGGTATTTGAGAAGATGACACTGAAGTGTTTTGGCTTGTGTGTACAGTGCATGGTATTATTGACAAAAATATATATTGCATTGAGATTAGGAGAGTCCCAGATTTTCATACCTTGCCTGTCTGATACAAACATTCAGGACACTCTGCTTTTCACTGGTAGAGATGACAATTGCTATAATTATGGGTATTTGCAGAAAATCAGTTATTAACCAATAAGTAAAGGTTAAACACTGCATCTCAAAACTTTAAATTATCAAATTTTTGTCACAGTTTCAGAGCTCTGTTTTTGTTTTAGCAAGTTTCATTATGCTATCTAAATAGTCTGGAGCCTTTTCTTAATGAAACCATGCATGAAATGATAAAAAGGCCTGCAAGTTTGCTGCATCCAATCAGATTCCTTAATATTTTCATTCAAATAAGTTGGTAGTGGAATTTGTAGTTTATTAAAAACTGCAACAAAAACTAATGAATGATCCTCTAATGATAACCACTGCATAGTTATTTTTTAGTTATTGGAATCTGAATGCTACAGAGATCTGGTTAAAAGGGCAAAATGCAGTACTCATAATTGTAAAGCTAGCCTCCGAAGGAACACTTCAGTGTTAAGATACAAATGCAGGTGTGTCATTATGTAATGGTGGACTCAAACAATTGACTAATGATGGAAACAATTGCCTCAGAAATTATTTTAATCCCAGTGGAGGCAGTTCCAGTTCTCTTGGACAGGCCCATACTTGGATAAGTCTTCACAAACATAACTTAATCATCAATATGTACCGAAGTATGCTGTATATCAACAATACATTTCAAATATAGAAATTATATGGTATAATATACAAACTGGTTATGTAGTTTATAGTATAAAATAATGATAATTACTAATTTAAAAAGGGGAATGTATAATTTGGTAAACAATAACAATATGGGTACTCGTAGCATATTTCCATCCTGACTCAAATACAATGCTATAATTTCATGATTTCAGTCTGGAGAATTATCTTACACGTAAGGAAAAGCTATCCAGTTTGGGATTTTTAGTGCCAATGAATTATACAAACAATATTATACATTCATGACATGTTCATAAAGCATATGACTCTGTAAATCTCACAGGTCTTCTGCAATATATTTCATCTTTCCTTTTTATGCAATATTTTGAGTGGATGTTTTGATTTATGATTAAAGAGAATCTGCTGTACTTCTTTTCTTGTCCCAGGGCTTAAAACTCCTACCAATTTGATGTGGGCTTTAATCTTTCAATTGAGAACAGACAAACCCCACCCCAAAAGATGCTGCTTTGTTCAATGTAATGTAATGTTCAGTTCAGTTCAGTTCAGTATACTAACGCTAGTAATACCATTAGTAGTATGTTTTCTGTATAGCCATTCCCCTTTAATTTTTAACACTCAATACCAATTCTAATTGAAAAGATCCATCACTTTGTGTATGAAGCTGTTCATGCTTAAAAGCAGTATATCACAGATACTTTATCCATTAAAAAAACAAACAAACAAAAATACTGTTTAAATGTATTGCCAATTGCATCTTTGGTGACTCAGTTTTTGGCTGCCAAACAAATTATACTTGTTTTATGTAATAAAATATATAAATGGTGCAGACATCTATGACTCAATGAATATTTGTGTTATGTAACACTGACATATAGGGGGTACTGTATTTAAAGCTAGTGTCTGACTTCACTTCAGAGAGGAATGCATAAAAGAGAACTGTTTTCAATCAATTTTAAAAACTGCCACAAACACAAAACTTTCCCAGGCTCTTGTATATGTCATCCTGTTGCCATATTCTGCTCATAAACAGCACTATTCAATATATGAATGTTAATTTTACATGAATGAAAAGTTCCAACTCTTTCAGTATGCTAAAACTGAATGGCATTCATCTTAGTCTGGAATGTAATGCTGAGGAATAGTCAGTCAGTATGTATCAATGTATTTTTCAGGTTAGGTTAGTAAGGTTAATATTTTGTCTATCTTGATATAATTTCATTGCTGTTATTCTCTATTAATCATATGCTGGTTTTGTAACAATAAAAATATGGACTGGTATTACATTTATACAAATCCATTTCAGTAGATATTGGGATATTGTCTGCTATTGATTTTCTCCAATGCCACTGAGCTCTCCAATACTGTCACTATTGCTTGCAGCACCATCCTTTCTCTCAACAAACCGTACTAATTTTAATGACCTCATATATTTAGATGAGGCAATCAATTTGCAATAAATTTTTGGACTCCCAGGTCAACCTTTATCAGTTTTAATTTATTATGTACTTATCTACTTATTATCTACTCATCCACTTACTTGCAAAAACAAATATCAGAAACTAATGAAAGTGTTATACTTCCTGGTTTTGACCTACATGCAGACTCCATGGGGTGACATAGCATGGGTCCCAGTCATGCCCAGCCCACACACACACACACACACACATACACACACACACACACACACACACACACACACACACACACACACACACACACACACACACACACACACACACACACACACACACAGGAGCAACAAACCAAACACTAGGGGTGACCAAAAGGAAACCAGTACCAAATGGGCAGCCGCCTTGGACCACCTCAAACAGTATTTTTGATTTATTTTAAATTTCTAATGTGTGGTTGACATACTAGATTCTGCTCTGTGGTCTTATTGATTTCTCATTTCCATTTTATTGGTATTGTGGCAATGGGTTGATTGAACTTTTGTGTGAAGAAAATGTTGCTGTATATTTGGGCAACTGTAAGACATGTGTTCGACAGCAGAGTCTACAAAATCATTAATAAGAAGATCCCTTGCCTCAGCAGGATCTGTCATCTAGCTATATTTGGGATGTACAGGAGAATAGAATTTAATTTGAAGCCAGCTTTGTAGGGAAAAGCTGGAAAATCTATGCTATAGGACACACCAGCGCAGGAAAAGGTTCTGAAAAAGAAACCCAGAGAATTTCACATTGAGTTAGTACATGACTCTGTAAAGTGCTGTAGTGCTGGAAAAGCAGTTGCAATACAAGTTCTGTGTAATAGTAGCTGTTTGTGAAAGATCCAGTGATCTAAGATTTAATAACCAAACACCATCTTAGTCATAGTTTTTCTTGAGATATACATTCAGGGGGGTAGGAAGCTTTGAAAAGTGACACCCTTGACAGGAGTACATCTTATAATATTTGAAGTAAAATGCAGCCCATTTCATTTAAATACAATTTTATGCCACCTGGTGATTTTAAAATTTCTTGTTTGTTTTTTTGTTGCTTTGATGGTCCCTTCAACATTTGTTTGTCACAATCCATTTTACCCAGGAAACCCAGTGGCATCCTGCTTAACAAACGCATCCTTGCCCTTAATGTCACCTTCACCATCTGCCACTCTTACTACAACAGTGCGCCTATGCCGCACTACTTCAGCAATAACATTGACATAAAATGTTTCATTAGTTCACATGACTTGTGCAGTTATATTTTATGAAGGATACTTTTAGTGTCTGTTGATTTTAGGGTCATCCACTTGAACACAACCCTTTAATTTAGCAAAAACTTTGCTTTTTTACTTAGATTTTGTGAGGTACAACAATACTATAATCAAATTCTTTGAATAACTCATAATGTATCCATGAAATTAAACAACCTCAGAATATTACAAAGGGGCATCTTGTGTGAAGCGTTATAGATTTTTCATGATGCATGTTTTTCCTTTGTTCAAAATGTGATGGGTAAGATTTTGACAGCATTATATTGTATTTTTAGTTGAGCGGCACTGCCCAGCAGATGCTTCTGTGATGGCAGAAGTGACAGTGCTCAAGTGTAACGAGTGACCATAACAGTGCAGGTGGCTGAAGTCATATTTGCTCCAAATATTTCCTGTTTTTTATACATTTTCTAAGCATTTACATTAAATAATGACAAGGGCTGGTGGCAATTAGTTGGCACACTGTGTGCAGTAGTGTTTTAATAGCCTTAAAAACCCGGGAGGAAAAGATGGTTTATATATACATACATATATATATATGTATAGGGTAGAGAAAAATGTAGGGCAAAGAAAGCATTTCATTTTATATGTATGGTTTGGACTCTCAAACACAATGAAACCATTTTATCATTGCTTCTATAAAGGATCAAGACTGAGGGGTTCAGAAGGACATAGCTATGAACTTAACATTATATATTAAAACTGGACAAATCTGAGGGGGATGAATGGGAAAGTTGGTTGATTTCTGAATGACCCATATTTCTGTCATGCTAATTTGCATAACATCTCTGTGAGTGAGTAAAAACTTAACAAACACAAATGAGTGGGCTCTCAGATTAATTACTGTTCTGTCTTTGCATAAGAAATATTTGAAGTTAGTGAAGTTAGAAAAGAGTCAGCATGGATCCCTTGAGGTCTCAGTTACTCTGTCTTTAAAGAAACTGTTACAGTGATTTTTTTTTTTAAAAATGCAAAAAAAAAAAGTTTTCCTTTTGTTTCCAAGCAAAAAAGCAACATATCCCTCCTGTACTTCTGACAGTGAGGCTGTGTGTGTTGGGGGTGGGGTTTGGGGGTGATGTGTCCACTCCAGGGAGTCTGGATGCTGTAGAGGGCCTGGGATCCTCATCCACTATCAGTGGACAGCAGGGTGTCTTTATCACCAGCCACGCACAGAGGCTTGTGTTCTGCCATTCTGGCGTGCCACACAGCCACACTGGCACTGCATCACAACAGCAGCTTTGGAGTAGGCCTAGTGCACTGATACTCCTGGGCAGCACTGAACTTCTGACCTCTCAATCCCAGAGACAGTTACTGCTGTAGTAGTTTCAATGAAAAAAAAACCCATATGCAATTTATATATTTTCTTTTTCTTTTTATTTAATTAACAATCTTGCGTTACAAAAGGTGTAACCAGTGTAAGAGCCAATCTGCCAAAAAAGAAAAAAAAACTGAGCATGCGTCTGCTTTTTATGTATCCATTTTTCCGTTCGCATTCTGTTGGATGGGGAGGAAATGAGAAGTGGGCTTCGCTGTGATTATCTGCCATCTGTTGTTGTCACTGTCTCCAATTGCCTCGGTGTTCCGTAAAAAAGCTTGCTCTCCACAAGGACCTGAATATGGAGCCAGAGTCGACCGCAGCTGAGCTAGTGACCGCCTAATCCCCTTAACACACAGGACGAAGCAGGCACCAGCTCTAATTGATTCTGAAATGACTTGGGCTGTATCTGTGTAGAAAATGAAAGGTTTTAGATTCCCGTGTGGGAAGCGGTGAAAGAAGCCGGGATGTAAGCCCAATGGTCGATGCTTTTCTGCGAAATCTGATAAGAGGCTTAAATTTGTGTCAATGTTTCGAATGTATAGATACAGGATGTGTGGTGTAGTACATATTCTACATACATCTAATACTGGCACACAATATATGTCTTAACCTAGTTAATTTCCTCCTGAGAGGTGTTATCGCTGAACAGAGAGGTGGGAAAGATTTTCCCCTCTCATTTCTGTGGGCTTTCACATCACATATTTATCGAATCCTCTTTCAGATGCTGGAAGGCAGAAAAAGAGATTATTGTGGTTCCTCTGAGGACAGTCCTACGTGCCAGAATGTTTCTTTCTGTTTTTTAACCAAGCCGCTGATTATGCTGTCAGAATTATTTTTGTATGTCTCAATTTGCAAATGAGAAGCTGTCTCTATTTCTCCATGTCACATGTCAGCAAACAGATGTATGCTATCTTGCAACCAATTCTGCCCTTAAATTTAAAGGGGATTGAGAGGGAATGATCCCACAGTCATTCTGCATTCATAATCTTTGGCATTATTCATGAATTAACTTCATTATATCTTTACTCAGAGGAGTGCTTTTTTACAGTGCTTTGTGAAATAACTGAAGGTGGAATATGTATTGTGAAATAATTGCATTGCATTTCATTTTTGTGAGATACAGAACAATTTAACTTCGAGACTGTTTCATGAAATACTTTCCACTATGAATTTATCAAATGAGATTATTTACACAAGATTTAATAGCATATAATATGTCAAGAAAAATTATAATGCCTTACATTAAAATGTAATGATGTACAATTAGGCAAACTTGTGACAGAACTCAATTTCACAATGTGCTAGACAAACTAATGACATATTATGACTTTGCCACCTTTACTTTGTGTATGATAATAATAATAGTAATAATAATAATAATAATAATAATAATAATAACAACAAAGACAATGACAATAACACTAATAATAGTAGTAATTATTATATTATTTGTAGTCTATTTTGGTAATAATGTGAATATGTTTTGGTTCATTTGTACTTGCTTTAATCAATTTGCTTTCTGTTCAGTATGAATAGTGACCCTTTCCATCATGGTCACTGGTAGTGCATTGCCCATTCAGCTCCCTCTAGTGGCAGAGTCTGGTGCGAAGACAGGGAACAGCTTGACAATTATTAAAGGAAAGGAGACCTGTCTGTCATCTGACAGCTCCTCTGACAACAATAGGATAACCTATTTTCTAATCAAACTGATCTGTGTATGATTGTGTGGTTATCCTGTCATTTATTGGTTTGTGGAAAGCCATTATTGTCAAACAGCATGAGATGTTTGTCCCCGTAGAGTGAACTGAGCTCTTGTTAGTTTTCTTGAATCTGTTCAGTTTTTCATCTACTACAAGCAGTTATAGTAAATTATAGGTTTGAAGAAAACAATGCTTTATGAAAATGTACAGTGCAATACAATATCATGTAGTATATATTCACAGTGAGTGTTCCAATTACAAGATTACACAACTGACTATAAATGAAAAAGGTTTGTATACTCAAAGTATTCACTTCATTTTCTACTCAGCTGTGGCATGTTTTGGTGTAAATTTGGAATATTCAATTGAAATACTGTATTACCATAAAATGCTACACATCATGGTGGCATTACAGAAAAGTACATACTCACATGCTCCCATTATTTGTAATCAGGATTAACCTAACAATATTAAATTCTTATATTCATGTGCATATGACAGAACAAGGGAAAGATAGAAAGATGAGTCATTTTCTTTATAATCTGCAGTTTCCTCCTAACTGCTTTTGATGTTCAAAATTGGACTCAGATTTCGTCCTCTATACTTTTTAGAAGACAAAACTCATTAAAAGTTGTATTTTTGAAGTGATTAATCTCATACCAGTTAAGCCCTTTGTCAGAACTTTACTTTTAAATATAACAATGCTCACAATGTATTAAACTAATGAGCAGCCCTGACCTACATGTGGGCCTAACCGCCTACCTTCTGTAACTGTTGATTGGATTGTGTCTTATCTATGTCATCTCTTGCTGTCTTATAGAGAGAAATATCAGAAAATGTATGTCCATTTACATTTATGCAAATTCCTAAACAAGAAATAAAAGTTTACATATTATTGGATTCTGTCTCTTACATTACATAGCAGGGCTTTTTTCAACAAAATATAGTATGTTGTTATTATATAAAACATATTTTTAGTTATGATATGGTAAATAAAGCATATTCATACCTATCTGGTGTTATTCTGTAGCTCTTTGCATACTTCTCAATCTTGTGCTACTTTGTGGTATAGTTAATTCTGCCACGGAATGGATGGCGCTGATCTTCACACAAAGACAAAAAGTCAACAGTTCCATGAAAGATTTTTATACAAAAGAATTTTTTAGGGAATTCTGTAGATATACTCTCTTGATTCAGGCCGATAAAATGTCTGTATGGAACTGAAGCAAATCATTATTTAATTATCATTCTTGCATGTGCTCTAACCATGTATGCCAAACTCAATGAAGCAAATTCAATAAAATATTGATAAAAAATACAAACAAGTACATGAAACAAAGACTTTTAAACCATATGGTGTGCACTAATAAATAAGAACAGGGCACACACACAGCATGACATCCATTTGGGCTTAATTAAAGATAACATTGTAAATCTGTAACAAGACCTCCTATTTATCTGCATTTCTACTTACAAAAGAACAAATAAGGCTACATTTTGCTGGAGGGAAAGAAAATAGGATAAAGTTTATTTACCTGACCTTTGCATGACCTGTGTTTTCCTGTTACATAAATTGTGTTATGATTTTAATTTAAAATGTGTGGAAAGTGGATTTTGTTGCCAGTGGCAGGATTCTGTCATGGTTTTCCTGCATGGTATAAGGTCCCCTGTCAGAGCCGCAATAGGGGGCTGTCTCAGACTCCAACTGCACATTTCTGAGGTTCCCAGATGAAAGCCCTTTTCTTAGAAAAGGGGAAAAACAAACAAATAAATAAATAAAATGTAAATTTCACAGAATAAAGAAGGGAAAAGATACAGTGAGATGCAGAGATACAATGTGATTGTGAGATGTAATATCCATTGTGTTTTGGCACTTGAATTTACCTCTAGACTGAATGTTGTCTTCCGCCAGCTGGGACTGAGCTGTAATGATGACCTTAAGAAAAACACACATATGCCTGTCCAAGGATGCACAGGTACATAGCTTACATATTTATAAAGTGTCTCTCTGCTCTCTGCCCAGTAAATTAACAGTCTAAATAAACTCTTTTTGGCCATTTTTGTTTGTAAACGACCAAATTACATCTTAGTGGCGTAAGTTTAATAATTCATGGCAAGGACCTGAGTTTTACCCTGCTTGCTTTATCAATCTTTGCTCTTTATCTGTTTTTTAAATTGAAT
This sequence comes from Albula goreensis, assembly GCA_022829145.1. NCBI lineage: Eukaryota > Metazoa > Chordata > Actinopteri > Albuliformes > Albulidae > Albula > Albula goreensis. The sequence continues at coordinate 13,929,407 of CM040747.1, read as the reverse complement.
TAAAGTCAATCCAGGGACTGTTTCTCAAAGGGATTTGATGCAAACTACTTGAGATATCACCTCCCTCTGTGCCTTCAGTCTCTGGGTTTGTGTATCTGAGTTGAATTCTAAGCAACGATTAATCCCTTTGAAATTGAGTCTCGTAGCACTGCCTGGAATTAGGGTGCTAACAAGAACTCAATCAAGAGGATAAGAGAATAGACTTTCCATGGCAAACTCACCAACTAGGAACCAAGAGAAAGAACCCATGTATGTACCCACAGCTGGATGTTTATCTGAGTAAACTGTTTATGAGAATAAGAGGGCATGGAGCAATACCACTGTGAGGATACATCCTCAAGTGCTTTGCCAATCAGTGCAGTCATCACTTATGGTAAAAGACAATCTAAACTCAATTGTGGTGCCTGCAATGGGAAAAGTCCCAGACTCCGCTGGTATGATTTATTTCTCAAGCACAAACTTCATATGACTTATCTGTTCTGTGCAGTCCATACTGTCACTGAATCATGCATGTGTGCTTGAGCTACCAAGAATCATGTGTGTTCTCACAGACAATACACTATTGCATATGTCAAGATAGAATTTGTACCTTAACAGGATGAGTTTGAATTCACTCTCAGTCGTTTGCATGCTAAACATAAAGTTAGGCAGTTCATATTCCATAGCCAATGACCTGCCACAGAAAATGAACAACTACTATAACCTGTATTTATGCAAACAATATTCAATCATTTTTCAAGATATAAACAATTTGGGGTTTTATTTGGGATTTTAATATCATCCAAATCTCATACAACAGTGTTTCACCAGCAGCCAAACCTTCCAAGCAGCAGCACTCACTTTCAAAGCCACATACTGGTTTCTAACATCCTGCTGTTCATCCACTGACTGTCAGGACCAGAATGTGATTAAACTGGAATCCTTCACAAACTGTTATTGCAACCCCCCTTCATGCAGGGAACAGAAAAGATAATGCAGCTATATAACAACACGGCTCATTCTGCTGGCAGTGTCATACATGTTCAGTAGTTACGTTTTCACAGTTGAGAGAAACAATTTTTAAAGTTGAGGATCATACCTCCTCAATATTTTAGATGTATGCAAAATATATACTTTATTTATACATATATTCTATCAAATGTTCATATGTAAAAAAAGAAAATAAAGATGAGAAGTATGTTCCATTGCTTAGCTTGAGTACTAATGCACAATTAACATGCTGATCATTTATTTTTTCTAAATGTTGAATATCATTTTTTATTGTGCATTAAGGTAATCCATTGCCTTAATACACACAAAATATGATTCAGAAAAAAAGTACTCTTCCTATTCAATTTAACATCACCCTCATCAGGTAGACATCACTGAACTGAAAAGCTTCATTAAAAAAAGCTTCAAAAAAAGGTTTTGAGGAGCAAAACAAAATGCTTCAATTATACTTCCAAATTTCACATGAAAGGAAGTGAGACATAGCAAGTCTGGCAACTTGTTGCTCATATCAATGGATGGGTTTGTGTGTGTGTGTGTGTGTATGTGTGCATGCGTGCATGCATGCATGTGTGTGTGTGTGTGTGTGTGTGCGTGCATATGTGTGTGTGTGTGTGTGTATGTGTGTGTGTGAGGAGTTAAGTAGGAGGGTCCTTGAGGGGGCCACTAAACAGCTGAAGATAAACACCTCACAGAAATAGTCACTGGCAGTTACAAACACAGAAAATGTCCGTGCATAAGACTTGGCAGGACTCAGCGCCAGGTCTGTGCAAATGGGGAGAATGGGCCACCTGGAGGATAATTAGGTGTGCAGGCTGTAAGTATAGAACTGACTGAACAGAAATGATTTCATTAGCTGCCACCCCTTTCCCCCCACCACACACACACACACACACACACACACACACACACACACACACACACACACACACACACACACACACACACACACACACACACACACACACACACACACACACACGTACCATTGTCCCCCAAGAATACACCTGAATCCTGAATTAGAGCGAATACGAAAAAAAGCTAAGTTGCTAAGCTGCCTGTCAGGCTGACTGGAATTTTAAGACGCTCAATCCAATTACGCCCGGCCCTGTTCAAGATGGGGAAAGAGGGAGCGCACCTTAATTAATCATTCTTTGTGTGAAGAGGTACACATCACGCCCTTCAAACATGCTGTTTCTGTCCATGTTGTCATTTTTGAGATAAGCAAATATACTTGGTTTTTTTCCCTTTTTTATTCAAAGATTGTGATTTTGAGAGCTGGTGGGTTTTAAAAGGCTATGTGAGGAATGAACTGACAGTCTTTTATGATTCACACAACAAAATTTTCATTCTGAGTGTAGTTCAGCTATTTAGTCATCCCTTACTCCCACATGTGCAAACCGAAAAAGAAAAATGACCTGCTTCCTCTTCATTGTGAAATGCCAATACCAGTTTAATAAGGAACTTTCAGAGCTCTTTTTCAGGGTCACTTGAAACCTAATGTTACAATGGATGGATACCATCTTTAAAATAGTAGTTTAAATGTGCATTTGTTTTTTGTTTTTGTTTTTTTCTTCTGAATTAGTCAGTGTGGAAGTCTCAGAACACCTCTTGATAAAACTTTATAAAGTGGCATTGAAATGTTAAAGGATTAATGTTTCACTGACACACCAAATACAAACTGCCTAAAAGCATCATGAAAAATCTAAAGGTAGAGTGTACACAAACATGTTTCGGATGCATGATTTCTGTGTGATTTTGGGTGGAAGATTAGTTATTTATTTCTGTCAATAAAAACACAAATTTTTCTATGATTCAGTAGATGGTGTTCAGCTCTAAGGATATGAGAAAACCTATGAGGTTTTTAGATGCTTGACGACAATGTTCTTGATGAATTGAAATTCAAGTTTTTAAACCTACTTCTAACTCTCACTCAAAAGAAATTTTGTGACTGATGTAAAAATCCCCTCGGAGCAGTATTGATGTTTATCAATTGATAAATTGAATCTCAGTTAATGTAATAATTTTCCTCAATTAAATGGAATTGACTCAAAAACTGGCATTAAAACCCTGCTATTCTTTAACCCTTAACAATGAAACACTCTCCTGTGTTGTCGTTCATATTCAGTATACTGTTCATTGACTTCTCTGCTACCCTGTGAGCAAAAGGATGCCATCAGCAGCCACCAGTTTGCTTGCTCCCAGCGCTGCACCAGGCTGTGCATAAGTTCAGTTGTGTCAGCCAACATTCCCCACCGCACACCAGAACACGCGTAAATAAACAGCAACATATGATGCCGCTAATTAGGCAGCTCTGCGTTTCCACTTGGTTTTTGAGGAAAGCGTGGCCATCACAGATGTTATTTTTTGACATTATGCTCCTTCTATAATGTTCATGCTCGGATCCATGGTTATTATGATGATAATCGTGCGCATGTTTTTGAAAAACCCACACAAAAAGTGTTTTTTAAAGTATTTTGATATGGAGAATTAATTTGTCGGTTAATTAGCAAGTCAGATTTAGTCATGGCAGTTGGTAAAACAGTAAAACTACCTTAAGGCAGTATCTGACACTGCAGTTGCAGTATAGCACTGTTTTAGTCTCAGGTAGGGTATTTCAGGCTATGTCACAGTGTATTGAATCAGTGTGGCCAATGTAAAGAAGTGCCATTACACCTGATGTATGGGATTTCCTACTACGTTTTGACTTATGCTTTCATTTCACCTTAAAACCAATGTACTTTTAAGTCCTTCCTTACTTCACAATTTAGTGGGTAATGAAGTGCACAAAACCATCAGAGAACCACCAGAGGACTCGCCCTTTCATTTCTCAATTTTTATTCATTCTGACATCTGAGCACTACATTTTCCTCCTCTAGTGAATTACAAGTAAATGGATACCCTTTTTCATATTTCCCGCAACATGTCTGCAGTTTATGTTCAGGTGAGTGTCCTGGAGCAATTAAACACATTATATTTTTATAGAAATTGTATCAGTTTGTCTGGTATCAGTTTAATAGTGACCACCTCACACTGGTCCCATGCCAGTGTGCAATGCATTGGTGTGTATGTATGTGTGAGAGAGAGGTAGCAAGCTTAGATTTGTATGTGACCATTGTTTTGACTATTCCTCCTTTATTAAGACGAGATTATATTTCCAGCTGAATTATTAATCATTCAATTTATGCATCACTGTCCAGATGCATGAAATGAACTGTCATTACACTCATACCTTACAAAATTATGAAAAACATATTACAGATAAGAGGCCATGTCTCCATGTCTGTCTACCAAGGAGACTCTATTCCCTGGTCTGTTAGTCTATTCACCATCCCAGATGCTGCTGCCCGCATTTTTCAGGTTAATAAGTGTGTTTCTCTTTGGGGTCATGCTCAATCAGAGCACTTCTTTAAACACCAGGAATGCTGATTGTCAGTTTCCCTGCTCCACCTGACCTCTGCCTTTGATATCTGACCTGGGAGCAACCCTAGCTGGAGCGACACCTCACCACTTTGCCTCTCGATCTCCGCAGGCCCATGACCTGGCACAGGGGAGGCGAGCGTCGCCGTCAGCCTCTCTGCGCTGTCAGTCATGACTGATACCCTGTCCTTGGGGTCGTGCCTAGTCAGTGGGTTCATCCAGAGTCCCTGGAACTGAACCATGCTGCCCTCGGATAAGTCATCTGGATGAAGTCTGTGCACTGCAGCTGACAGGCTCCAGCAGATGCCTGGATCACATATCACTGCCAACATGGAAGGATTTCACTTGCTTCTGTTAGCAAAACAAAAATATTAAACCACTAAAATGACATGCAGCTATATTTATGTGGCATTGCTGCACAGAAGAAGCAGTAGTTGAATGACTTTTTAATGCTTGAACCATATGTTTTGAAATATTCATCTCTGTGATTTAAAATATAAAGGTAACTGATATATATCCATGCATTACATAGCACAATACTGGAAAATTCAAACCGAACGTGCATGTAGCTGTGCTATTTATGCTATATCCATGCGACATTTATTCTAAATCACAGTTTTGAGCTGTGCAGTGCATTTGATGAAAGCAGAAAAACTATTACTTTTGCTATGGAGTCCCAAAACATATGCCCCCCAATAAGAATAAATGGCAAATTTGCATTAATTTAAATTATCAGCAGGGATGCAGAGGTGGGCTGCTGAGTCCTGTTTTTGGTTTTCCTTCACCTCCCAACTCACACACACGTCACAAATAAAACCTGATGGGTTGTGTGACTTTGTGGAGTGTTGATTATGGTGCAGGACCTGAGGGTCATATGTTTGTGTCAGGGTCTGCCAGAATGGCAGGCTGCAGGGCCAGAGAAATTAGTGTGAGCGCTGGGGAGAGGTTTATTTGGTGATACGGTGGGTTAATCCAAACTACATTAGCTGAAAGGCTGCACCTGCTCCTCCTCTCTTACCTGCCAGGAGCAGCGTGGGTCTGGTTGGCCCGGAGATGCTGGATGCCATTTTATATCCCCCAGAGCAGAAATGGAATGTGACTTAAATACTAGCAGTAGTGAGCAGCACAAGGAATTTGACTGGTCAATTGATTGTTCAGGTGGTAAGTCAATTGTTTGGTTTTTAGTAACAAAATGGAAGATAAAGGCAATACCATGCCACACATAAATTTTTTTTGCTTGTTTAGAGAACTTTAAGATGGAAGATGGAAATGAATCAGCATTCTCTTTCTGAATGTTTTTCTGAGGAATGAGTAAAAAATAGTGAGTGTATGTGCTGCCTGTGCAGCTGGGTTTTGCCTAAGCACTGCTCTGTGCAGTCTGTGCCTCCAGAGCTTTTGACACACAGTACAGTACCTGAAATGGAATTCTTGGAGCTGAGCAATCTGATCCTGATGGGTAAGACTCTCCAGCAGAACAGGAGGTAACTGATCGGATGGGGTGACTGACAAGATTGGTAGCATTGATACGGTTGTGGTGAATTGGATTCCTGCAAAGTCTTGCGGGGACACGTCAAATGGCAGTCCCATCATCAATTACCAGGGGCACTGAGAGGGACGTCAACCTGGTAAGGCCATGCTCATGCGATCCAGTGGAGAGGAAGAACACTGCTATAATGTGCAATGAGGTCTGTAGGCATGCACAGGCCTGTAGGTGGAGCTGTCACCCATCGTGCCTCTCACACCACACCAAGGTCATGTTGACAGTGTGTTTCTGTACTCCCTTTTGCACAAGTCCACTTGTAGTGAATGATAGCAATCTGACTGAATGGCACTACGGCATCATTCTAAGATCTCACATTCTGCCCTTCTTGTGGATGCACCCTGACATGACAACATTCCAACTGGGCAATGCAAGTCCCCATGCTGTTCTGATAACAGCAGCCCATGGCTCTCAATGACATGTGACAGTTGCTCTACTCACCACACTTAAGCAGCATTGAACATTTGTGAGGAACAATGGTACATAGGATCAGGGGCTCAGAAACCAGTGAAAAGGTACATGTTCCTTTAGGCCTCTATAAAGCAGTACAGAATATGAAGCACATATGTTATGTAGTGCTTATTTTAAACTGCATTTATTCCCATGGTGAGTCTGGTGACAGCATCCACTACTTGAATTTGACTTTCACAATGCATACCCTTTTATGCACTGTGAAATAGAAAATAATATTGATGACAAATATTAATCACAATGATGAATTACCTGCATAAATCATTATAATACATCAGTGCGGTGCATGTGTCAGAATAAACTTGCTAGCAAGTACACAGAATATATTACTAGAAGATGTTAGACTCTGCCAAGAGAAATTTCATCCATTTTTACACATTTTCTGCTTAAGATTTCAACAATGATTCTTCAAATTAACTTGTTTTAAGACTGAACATCCACAACAGACACCATGTCACAAAGCTAGGAACAATTTTAATCATTTAAAAAGCTACTGTGGCGGTCAAAGAATGTAGCTCTTGTAGAAGGCATACCTGACTTACATACATCATGTTTCAAGTTGTGGTATCAGGCAATGTCATTTATGTACACATCTATTGCATCTTTTTTTAAGTGATCCAGTGTATATAGCCAATAATAGCTAATGAGCTAATTAGGTAATGGCTAAATAAAACTGCACTGGTCCCATGAAAAATTAACTACTGCAGGAAGCAATGTACAAAGTCACAAACAGTACATTTTTGTTATGCTAGTTAAAGTGAAGTTATCTTCCTCATTACCAAGACATAGGCCACAGCAGGGGGATGGCTGATAAAATATGAATTACTGGCCATACCTCTGTTTTATTTGGATGGTGAATTAAGTCTGTAGCAAAGAGGCCTGCTGTTGCATTCAATAGCTATCTAATTTCTCTCGCAAATAGTGACTATGGCCTATTGTATATTATGTTTTTTTCTGCTTTACATACCAGGTAGTGGAGAAGCAAGCAGTTAGCTACCATAACTGCTTACAAAGTTATCATGAGAGAACTAAGCCAGTGGATGGCCTGTCCACCTTCTGCAGGATGGATAATATGGCCTGGAGCAGAATAAAAGCCCTGAGGACTGAGCTCTTCTGGCTTACACAAGGTAGAAGCTTTAATTTTAAATGAATAAGCAAAAATGGTATCCCGAGGGTTATAAAATGAAGGTTTTATCCTTTCTCTATGCACTTTGTAGATACTTACCTGTTACAAAACATCTCATCCAATATGCATAAAAAGAAAAAAGAACAAGTGTGGGTAGACCCCATGGTAAGAGGTGTGATGTACCGAAGTGCATATGTCCACACCTGTACGAAGACGTCTAACAGATTCATTCTCGTTTTATCTTGCTGAGGCAGTGATAGTGTGCCTTATTACCCAGCCCAGTGGTTATTTTTCCTGTGATATAAAATTAAATTGGAGCATACAGAATTAGAAAAAGACTTTGGGAGCACAGTCGGGTCATGTCTGGATTGAATCATTGTACCAAAGCACAAAGTAATATGACTAGACTAAAAAGACATGATTCTTAATACTTAATCCCTTTAGTATTTGAGTTTAACATTGTAACATGAGAATTATCATAGCCATTTGATTTGTTTGGTATGTTTGTTACTAATAAAGGCTGTTACAACCTAATGGGGAGTAAGGAAAAATGTAAGGGAAAAAAAAATAGTTTTATCCATATTGCAAAGGCAACTGGTGATCTGACAGTTCCCTCGGCAAATCTGACTCCCACCTGCAATGCATGTCTGAGGCTATCTTGTCAGTGCCAAGTGTGTTGTGTTGACATAAATTATTTCACAACTATGGGATAAAATGTTTTGATATGACTGGAAGAAAAGAAAGAAAAAATATAAACAGTACTTTTCCTATTTTTTTCTTCTCAGACGTCAAGAACCACATATTGCCAATGTTTGCTTTAAAATGTGTCCAATTATTTACTCAGTGTATTGTGTTTGTTAGTTTGTCTAAGTCTATGTGACTTACCATTGCTAATACATTTCTATTGCTTTATATACTAAGCAAAATTTTTGTTCAATGTATATTTACATTTGTATGTCTTCGTCATCAATGGCCCATTTAAGGCTAAAATGATTCTTGATCATCTTTATTTTATTTCCATAAAATCAAGAGGCAAGGGTATTTATTGTCAATAATTTTATTTGGCTGAATAAATGATGATGCTTGAAAGTTGTTTTAATAATGCATGATAGACTTTTTGTTATTGCCAGCAAATACCTATACCTTATCAAAATAGGCAGAGAAGCAGTATGTTACTTCCTTCATTTTTTTTCTAAATATAAGAATGTTTAATGAACTAGGCATAATTATGAAATAAAAATACCCCAGTATAATGACTTAAGCTTGTATGTGTTTTAGCTTTGTAAGAGCTGCCTATTATGGTTATTCTTTGACTGTGCTGTTATCGAAAACATGTGAAATTATCACACTGCATAGGTGCCTAGCCACATGGCTATATGGGGAAAATTGATGAATGAGGTATCTAACACCAACTCAGACTGAGTTCTGTTACCAAAACAAGAGGACCAAGGTGAACATTCATTAAAGAAATATCAGAAAGTTATTTATCTTAGCAGAATTATTAAAGAATGGGGTAACCTATTGGCAGTTAAACAGAAAACATGCAGGTGAATGCTATGGCCAGGCTTGATGCTGTATTAGATGCACTTGCAGGATGGCCATGGCTGAAAATGTCTGCGTAAACATTACATACAAACTACAGCATGTTTTGATTGGCCCATTACCATACAATTCTACCACTACTAGAATACAAAGCATAAAATAAAAATCCCGAAATGAGATTATTTCAGCTGATAAGCGATTTAATTATAAACAGTTGTCTGCAATTTGGTGTATATTTGCAAAGATTCCATTTGAATATTAGATTAAAGAGCATGCTCTGTAGACATACAGGTATTAATCATTCATAAATGTCTAATTACCTTCTGTTTGTCAGGGTACAGTATGGATTCAGGCGCAGACAGAGTAAATTAAACCAATGTTTATTTCAGCCAAATGAAATGTCCAAAAACGAGGTCAAGGCAAGCACGGGTCAAAACCAGGAGATCAAAAACAGCACCAAAACACAATCCAAAAACACGGTAGGGAAAACAGGCAAAAGTCGTAATCAGGCAGACACAGCAATAAGGTACAAATCAGGATCCAAAATCAGAAAAACGGGTAAACAGGCAAAAGTCAGGACAGGCAGGTCAGAACAGGAAAAGGCTTGTAGCGCAACTGGAAACGAAGTAACAGAGACGAACTCGCGACGAACAAAGAAACACAAGGGATATAAATGCAACAGTAACGAAGTGAAACAGGGAACAGGTGAACTAATGGGCAGGTGAAACAGATCAGTAGTTAGCAATGAATCAATTAAACAATCAAGCTGTAACAAGGGGACGGGACAAGGACATGCAGGAAACAATTAAGCACATAGACAGGGAAAACAAAATGAAACAGAACTAAGCCACCGGTTTACTGACAGTACCCCCTTACGACCGCCACCAGGCGGTCCAACAGACCCCCAGGATGCTGCTTATGAAAGTCACTGATGAGCATGGGGTCAAGAATGTCCCGGCTGGGACCCAGCAGCGCTCCTCAGGGCCATAGCCCTCCCAATCCACGAGGTATTGAAGTCCACGACCCCGACGTCGCACGTCCAGCAGGCGGCGCACAGTGTACGCCTCAGTGCCATCTATTAGGCGTGGGGGGAGGGGCTTTGGGAGCGGGACACAGGGGGCTGCGGCGGACGGGCTTGATCCGGGACACATGGAATGTGGGGTGGATGCGGCGGAGGAGCGGGGTAGCTGAAGACGAACAGCTGCAGGACTGAGCACCTTGGCGATGGGGAAGGGACCAATGAACCGAGGAGTCAGCTTACGGGACTCCACCCTGAGGGGAAGGTCCCGGGTGGATAGCCAAACTCGTTGCCCCTGCAGGTAACGCGGTGCTCGGGAACGGTGGCGGTCAGCTGCTCGCTTGATCCGGCGGGTGGCACGGAGCAGGGCAGCCCGAGCACGTCTCCAGGTCCTCCGGCAGCGCCGCACAAATGCCTCCGCTGACGGAACCCCCACCTCCTCCTCCTGAGAGGGAAAGAGAGGAGGCTGGTAGCCCAAGCAGCACTGGAAGGGAGACAGCCCGGTGGATGTGGAGGGAAGAGAGTTTATGGAATATTCCACCCACGGCAACTGCTGGCTCCAGGACCCTGGCTCCTGTGACGTGAGGCACCGCAGGACAGTCTCCATCTGCTGGTTGGCCCGCTCGGCCTGCCCATTGGACTGTGGGTGGAAACCTGAAGAGAGACTCACAGTAGCACCCAACAATTTACAAAATGCCTTCCAAAAGTGAGAGGTAAACTGGGGCCCCTATCAGAAACCACATCAACAGGAAGACCATGTAAGCGAAACACATTAGAAATTAACAGTTCTGCAGTTTCCTTAGCCGATGGCAGTTTGGGGAGAGCCAGGAGATGGACCGCCTTGGAAAAGCGGTCCACCACAGTCAAAATAGTGGTGTTACCATCAGATGGAGGTAGGCCAGTGACAAAGTCCAGGGCGATGTGTGACCATGGTCTCCTGGGAACAGGCAGGGGTGCAGCAGACCCACTGGAGGGGCAGTGGAGGGCTTATTCTGGGCACAGACAGAGCAGGCAGATATATACTTATGGATGTCCTCCTCCATAGATGGCCACCAGAAGCGCTGAGCGAGAAGGGCCTTGGTACGGCGGACTCCAGGGTGACACGCGAGCCGAGAGGAATGCCCCCACTGCAGGACCTGGGCACGGACAGACTGCGGAACAAAGAGACGGTTAACAGGACAAGCACTGGGTGCAGCACCTACCCTCCGCGCTGAGCGAACCACCGCCTCAATGTCCCACAGAGCCGCCGACACCCAGCAGCGAGGGGGCAGGATGGTGTCGCCCTCAGCGGGCCCTTCTGTGGCTGCAGACTGTCTGGACAGGGCATCGGGCTTGCCGTTCTTGGAGCCAGGTCGGTAGGAGGAGAGGACAAAGTTAAAGCGAGCGAAGAACAAGGACCATCGAGCTTGGCGGGGTTGAGGCGTTTGGCTGACCGCAGGTATTCCAGATTTTTGTGGTCAGTCCAGACCAGGAACGGAACCTCTGAGCCCTCCAGCCAGTGTCTCCATTCCTCCAGAGCCAACTTGACAGCCAACAGCTCCCGGTCCCCGATGTTGTAATTCCTTTCCGTGGGGGTCAGGCGGTGTGAGAAGAAGGCGCATGGGTGTAACTTGGCATCTGCAGGCGAGACTTGTGACAACACAGCTCCTACCCCCACATCCGAGGCATCCACCTCCACAACAAATTGCCGCGAGGGTCTGGCTGAACCAGAATGGGTGCTGTGGTGAAACGTACCTTGAGCTCCGGAAGGCAGTATCAGCAGATGAGGTCCAGGTAAACCTCTTAGTGGTGGCAGTGAGAGCAGTGAGGGGAGCCGCCACCGAGCCGTAGTTCCGAATGAATCGGCGATAGAAATTAGCAAAGCCCAGAAAGCGTTGGAGGTCTCTACGGGATCCAGGCTGGGGCCAGTCTACCACTGCCTGGACCTTCTTCTGGTCCATCTGGATGCCCCCTGCTGAAATCACAAATCCCAGAAATGAAACAGATTGCTTATTAAACTCACATTTCTCGGCCTTCACAAAGAGCTGGTTCTCCAACAGCCTCTGAAGCACCTGGCGGACATGGTGGGTATGTTCTGTGTTGGATCGAGAGAAGATCAGGATATCATCCAGGTAGACATATGTGAACTGGCCAATCATGTCCCGGAGTATGTCATTAACCAGGGCCTGGAACACAGCTGGAGCATTGGTGAGTCCAAAAGGCATAACCAGATATTCATAATGTCCTGTGGGCGTGTTGAATGCTGTCTTCCACTCATCCCCCTCCCCGAATACGGACCAGGTGATAGGCATTGCGGAGATCCAGCCGTGAAGACAGTTGCCCCCTGCAGAGACTCAAAAGCAGTGGACATGAGTGGCAAGGGATAGCGGTTCTTAATGGTGATGGCATTGAGACCTCGGTAGTCGATGCACGGCCGCAGTCCGCCATCCTTCTTACCCACAAAGAAGAAGCCGGCCCCAGCAGGAGAGGAGGAAGGTCGGATGATGCCCGCTGCCAGTGACTCCTGAATGTATTTGTCCATGGCCCCCATCTCAGGACGGGAGAGAGAGAACAGGCGACCCTGGGAGGCGACGTACCCGCAGCAGGTCTATAGCACAGTCATAGGGGCGGTGGGTGGCAGCGAGGTAGCACGGGACTTACTGAAGACCTCCTTCAGATCCAGGTACACAGGCGGCACAGCAGACAGGTCTGTAGTCTCCTCCGGAGCAGCAGCAGGGCTGGCAGGAACCTGGGCGTCACGGAGACAGTGTGACAAGCAGAAGGAACTCCACTTCAGGATCCGGTTGCTGGTCCAGTCAATCCAGGGTTATGTTTGACGAGCCAGGGTGTCCTAGCACCACCGCTGCTTGAGGAGAGTGGATGAGGTAAAACACAATAGTCTCTCGATGGTTGCCAGAAAGGAGCAAACTCACCGGCGGTGTGACATGCGTGATGCGGACGAGAGGAGCGGCTGTGATGGCTAGCGCCTCCAGGGGTTCCTGAAGAGGAAGGCTGGGCAGGTGGAGCTGGGAGGCAAACTCAGTGTCCATGAAGTTCCCATCTGCTCCTGAGTCCAGAAGAACGGTGACAACCTGGCGAACACCATCCACTAGGAGGGATGCAGTCAATAAAGAGCGGGCATTAGTGGATTGACAAAAAGGGGTTGCGCTCACCTGTACTCCCCAGCTATGACGGAGCGTTGGCCCTTTAACGGACAGTTCACAACAAAGTGGCCAGGGTCCCGCCCAGTAAAGGCAGGCTTTGGATCTGATGCGGCGTTGTCGCTCAGCAGGAGTAAGATGAGTGCGGTTACTTGGCCTGAGCTCGGGGTGGTGTCAGAAGTGCTCCGAACTGCTTGGGACCTCTCCAGCCTCTCCCTGCGTCGCCAGGTCAGACGGTGGTCAATGCGGATGGCCATTTCTATCAAGGTATTGAAATCCTCAGGCAGGTCATGGGAGATGAGTTCATCCTTGATGTCATCAGCTAGGCCATGGAGGAAGGCATCATACTGGGCTTCTTGGTTCCAGCCGCTGGTGGTTGCCAGGGTACGGAAGTTGATGGCGTAATCTGAGACTGTACTGCTTCCTGCTGACTCGGAGCATCTCCTGGGCGGCCTCCCGTCCGTGGCGAGAGCGGTCAAACACCCTTCTCATCTCCTCCATGAACATGGCGACTGATTTGCAGAATGATGATTGGGCCTCCCACACCACTGTTCCCCACTCTCTTGCTCTGCCAGTGAGTAGGGTAATGATGTAGGCGATCTTGGCCTGGTCTGAGGGGAAGGTAGAGGGCTGGAGTTCAAACACCAAAGAGCATTGCAACAGAAAGGAGCGGCAGGCGCCCGACTCCCAGCATAGGCCTCTGGAGGTGGTAGGAGGGGCTCTCTGGTTGGGACAGCAGCAAGACTCCGAGAAGTTGTCAATGGAGTGGCAGCAGTAGACTCTCGCCCCAGCTGGAACTGTTGAAGCTGGACTGACAGGTTGCTCATATTGTCAGCAAAAAGATATGAGAGTCTGTTTGACCGAGTCCAGTTGGGACTGGTGTTGCGCCAAAACTGCTCCTTGCTGGTCCAAAGTGACCCGATCTGGCTGCTGTCTGCTGAATCCATGTCGGGCGAGTTCGTACTGTCAGGGTACAGTATGGATTCAGGCGCAGACAGAGTAAATTAAACCAATGTTTATTTCAGCCAAATGAAATGTCCAAAAACGAGGTCAAGGCAAGCACGGGTCAAAACCAGGAGATCAAAAACAGCACCAAACACAATCCAAAAACACGGTAGGAAAACAGGCAAAAGTCGTAATCAGGCAGACACAGCAATAAGGTACAAATCAGGATCCAAAATCAGAAAAACGGGTAAACAGGCAAAAGTCAGGACAGGCAGGTCAGAACAGGAAAAGGCTTGTAGCGCAACTGGAAACAAAGTAACAGAGACGAACTCGCGACGAACAAAGAAACACAAGGGATATAAATGCAACAGTAACGAAGTGAAACAGGGAACAGGTGAACTAATGGGCAGGTGAAACAGATCAGTAGTTAGCAATGAATCAATTAAACAATCAAGCTGTAACAAGGGGACGGGACAAGGACATGCAGGAAACAATTAAGCACATAGACAGGGAAAACAAAATGAAACAGAACTAAGCCACCGGTTTACTGACACTGTTATTCACACTATAGCAGAAGAACCCTTCCATATTGAGTTTGCACTCTGTTATGACTCTCTTCATTGTACAAATGTTTTGTAAGCCAGTGTTGTTCCTTGCACATCTCAAACTAGAAAAATCTGCATCACTGACAGTAAGATTATATATAACTTGTACTGTTTATGTATTTTAATAACCACTGTATTTTGATAACTGTGTGGTGGTGAGAAACAACCTGCAGGTTTTAGATACATGTATACACCTCAATGACCATGTTGGACTATGCAAATAGCAAATCCATACAACATGCAAAAAATAAATTGTCAACACTTAGGGTCAAGGAGGATAACTGAATTTGTTAAAAAATGTGGTCAAAAGCAGTTCTAATGTATTGTTTCAATAGTAACTGGGCATCATTGCTCATTTGGGGGAAATCTGACCCGGAGCAGAAACAATATTTGTTGCTGTCCAGGGTCTTGACCAAGGTACAACAGCAAATGGTTTTTCAATTTCACATTTTTACCACTGGCTTATTGATTTACAAAACAAAAAGCTTAGTACTTTTCAAACCCAACACTGTTTGATGGAATAAAGAAAGCACAGAGCTATTTGGCCTTATACTGAATGGAAGTCAGGTCATGCATTCTGTTATAAATGACACAGCTTTTTTGTTTTATAGCTCATAATAAATTGAATATTTCATGAATCTACAAAGAAAGTAATAGGTATGTATTTGCCACCACTGTGGAAACATATGGAATTATCCAAAAGCAAAGATGTCCAGAAGATGACTAAATGGGAGCATATTGAACTGCAGCAATTGCTTTTTCATCATTAAAAGACGCAAGTGTGACTACCAACAACATGGGAGACACTTCACAGCTCACAAAGGATGTATCCACGGACTTCTCTCTAAAGAATTTATAGCATCATTTGCTATGATTTTATTTAGTCATAAAATAGGCTTTAAGGAAAGAGAAAATAGAATAAGTGATGAAAAAAATCTATGGAGATTTAATTGAAAAGCACCTTTCCCAACGGACTGATGCATTAAGATACTACCATTTTTGTCTGCCTTTTCATTACAGAATTGACTGTCCTATCCTTTGAAATGTTTACTTTGAGCAGTGAACAGAAAATGATTTTATATTATAAACACACTCTCTCTCCCAATTGTCACCTTCTTAATATTTCCTTATATATACTTTTCCAGTAAATTATTTTCTTATATTTCAAAACGTTATCCATCTTATTCAGCATTTAATTGACATGCCATTGCTGAAAATAATGTACATACTCAGAGAATTCCTACAAGTTACAAAGTACTGGTATTGCATAATCTTGGATTACATCATAATTCAACATCAGCAATGTCATTTTGACTTGACCAGGAAATAATAAATGTTGATTGAAAAGCCATATTCACATATTCAGATCCAATATGGATAATTTGGCTCTGTTGCATTACTGTCAAGCATCAAAAGAAACATTTATCCATCAAGTAAGTAATATACTGGCCACTTAAAAGCATAAAATATCATGGCTGAAAGGTTCATCTGTCTTTGGAGGTCCAGCAAAGATAAAGATGTTGTACAATACTATAATCCCTCCTTCTGGACATAGTCTTAAAGATGCACAGGTGAGTCTGGCATTCTCCTTCAGGAGATAAAACCTGACAACGCTTGTTTCACATTTCAGGACTGCAGTTGGATTATTTAAAAAAGTGCAGCTGAAGAATCGGGAAGAACTCTTCACACTTAAGTATAGGCATTTGAAAATAGTTCTAAAATCCAAATTGCTTTTTGTTGTGAAAACTGCTACAGCTTTCAGTGGTAGTGGAGAATCTAGTGTGTCAGCAATAATAGAGACAGAAGTTAGAATTAAAGTCTATTTTATTTAAAAAGTATTTGGCTGTACTATAGATGAGTACCACCACCCAAGAGAGACCAGTTTCTCAGCCATGCAATAAAACTGCTTTAAGGAAGCACTTTAATATTAGTGTCAGGAATCCCGCAATGTATAGACAGCAACACATTACTATATCAACATTCCATTAATAAATTTCACTCTCATATACTGCAACTCGATATAAACTCGATATATACAACACGTACTAAAAGCTAACATTTGTCGGATGAATTGTAAATTGAGTTGTAAATGTAACTTTATAAACATTAAAAACAGCTACCTTACACATGTGATTTTATGTATGTGGGAAGCAGAATGCAGACACTACCACTGGTTTGGGATAACTGCCCATTACAGTTGCATGATTGTGCCTGTCCCATTTCTGTTTAATTTTGATAATCCATCAAAAAAATATCCACTATGTCATTTACAGACAGTTATGAGAACAACTATACTATGAATCACAGTTTAATGGCCAGAGAAAAACTGCCTTTGGGAGTAACAGCTTTATTCACATACAGTGAGTGTAGCTGGAAAATTTACATCCTCTTGATTCAGGATCTTGTAGTTCATAATCTTTGGACTGTGGTGCACAACTACAGGAATATCTTTTAAGATCGCATCTTCAGTGCAATGTGTGATTCATGATCCTTCCGGCTCCTTCCAGCTCTCCCTCCCACTGCACGGTTTCAGGAGGCTGGCCAAAAGAACCATCCGTATCTGAGAATGGAAATGAAAATGACTTTGTTGAGTCTGCCATAATTTCCCCATGGCAGGCGAACGGGAACATGTCGCTCTCTCCTCTCCTTCCTGCACCATGTTTACACTCATTAAATGCTGAAAGCCCACGCTGTATAGACGAAGGCAAACCGCATTGTGTCCTCCTGTAAAATACAGACATCAACTTTCTCTCTCCCTCTCTACCTCCTCCTCTTTCCCCCCTCTTTGTTGCATTTTCTTGTGAAGCTGGCACACTTCAAAGCTGTCAGATTGACAGCACTGCAGACTGAAAGATCCTATTCATCTGCTGAGAGGAATTACGCAGGCATCTCTCTTGAGCGCTACTTCAGAAACGAGCTCTCTTTTCTTAAAATATCTGGCCTCTGTTTGACACTGCCAACACACTCACACACTCACACACAAATACAAAAAAATTATCTGCAGTACAAATAGGAAAACTTTTTGGAGAAAAGACGCGCAAGATTAAGATGGTTAAGCACCTCACAATGGCATATCAGTGAAATGTTCAGTCAGATGCTAAATGATATAACATCGATGGTGCTTGCAATGTTGTCATCAACAGGAACACAGAGAGGGCTCTGCTCGACAAGTGTATTTCCTTCCTTTGGAAAGGGAAAATAATCTCCCAGCACAAACCTCAGGGTGCACTCAGCAACCAGGTAGAAGTGCCAGGGGAATGACGAATAAGATGCCGTGTATGCAGTGCTAATGAGTTTTCTGCTCCATTGTCTCCTTGTCAGCCTCGTACACCTCCAGTCTATTGGTGGTCCTGTTTTATTGTGTTTTAAGGGACAGATGAGACCCAATTTTTCTTGGTTCCTTGTGTAATATAGTGGCGTTGTTTTCTGTGAGCATGCTTGACAATACCGGCCTTGTCTGCTATTGGTGAGCAACGCATTGTCCCTGACCTACCTGCCACACAAATCTCTCAGTACTATAGACTGGTCCCGATAGTGCATTATGTCATCCATCATGCCTTTAAGCCCCCTATCTCACCTTGTATCACAACCAAAGGCTGTATATCACCATAGTAATCAGAACGGCACCAGGGTACTGCAATGCCATTGGGACGAGCTACTGTTTGCTCTCAGGCCAGGTTTGGGAAGGCTACTGAGACTGAGTCTCGTGTCCTAATTAAACTGTTAAGGATGGTCTCAATGCAGCCTATAAGCAATTTTGGAATGACATTTTCTTCCTGTGAATGCTTATCAATGGCTTGGCAGCATCTATGTATATGCTGATACTGTGTGTGGTGTGTGTGTGGCCTTGGGTAAGGTTGTCTGCTAAGGCAGTAAATAATAGCTTTGTTTGTTTTGGAAAGAACTTCATTGCAGAAGATGCACATGAGACAAGATAAAGGTTTGACATAATACTCTATTTGGAACACATTTATTTTCTAGCATTTGGAGTTGCTTTATTGTATATCCAGCCTTGGAGTGGTTGCCAGATTCCACCATCACTGCACCCTTTATGAAACTGGCAAGCATGCCCGATGAACAGACAGAGTCTACGTTTGGGAACACTTTGAGGAAGGAGGTCTTGAAAAGGAACTGGGTGTTGCTTTGCCCGCGGTGAGAATTTTGCCCGAACAGGGCACAGGCCTGTGGGCCATACACAGTATGTGGAGCGGGAGACATGGACATTTCCATTTCATTTTCGATGCATCCCGGCTTGGCTGAGGGAAGCAGACATCACTCTGACTCCTCTGGCCTCTGGGGTTGTTCAGACCGACACACGCTGAATTCAGAAACCATCTCTGGTATTGAACTCCAAGTAAATTCCCCCCAGGCACAGGATATCAGAACTCCACAGCGTCCGCCGTTTTACTCTTTCCACTCCTACTGCTCCTTAGAATCAATGCACCTCCTTTTCCTGCATGACCAGAGGGAGCCTGAGGGTGAGAGTCATATAGCAGTACGTATCCCATGATCCTCTGTCAGAGCATTACTATTAAACTGTGCAAGTTTAAAAAAGTAACCTTCACCCCTGTGGTATTTTGAATGATACTTTTTTTTGTCAATTTTTGCTTGGCTTTAGCACTAACCAGTTTTACCCCATCACTTCGACCTCTCTTTCCCCCTCAATCTGATATAACAGCATGACATGCAATATGAGGTGTGCATTACTACCCTTACTTTATGCTTGTTTAGTATGTGAGGTTTAAACTCTACAATAACAGATTTAAAGTCTTCACACTGTCACACCAAATACGATTTGAACTGCATAGAAACATTTTATGTCCATTTCTTTCTACCAACTGGCTGCTCCCTATGAAAATTCAAATGCTGTACAGTACTACAAAAGATATCTGTGGGCCTCCAGGTGGTTCACGCAGAATGCTTTTGCTTGCAAAGCTGACATGAGCCCTGATTGAGACCTGATTGAGTCCCAGCTGCGCTATAACTGGCTATGGCCTGATGTCTCTATTGGTGAGGCAACACTTAGCCCAGCCTTACCAGGAAAGATAAGGGCTGTGCCAGTTAAATTAGTTAGTCTCATGGCTCACTAGTGGCCACTCCTGGCTGGTCAGGTGCCGGTTGATGCAAAAACCGCATATACAATCTTCATATGTAGTATGTGATTGGTAATGTGTGAGAAGTGTGGAAAGAAGCAGTCATCGTCTTGTGAATCAGAGGTTTGGGTTACTGCATAAAGCTAGAGGCTAGACAATTTGGCTGTATCTGAAAGTTGTAGACCAAGTAGCTAGCATGAATGCTACAACGAGCTGCTGCTATTGTTTTTTTGCTGTGTAACCTATAAACACAAATCTGCAGTTTAAATAGCAAGATTACATGACCAAATGAACACTGGACACTCACTGGTGGCAATTTTAATTAGCAAAGCTAATTTGTAAGGGTAATTCTACCGAGCTGAGCACTACAAAACTCACTTTGAGCTGTTGAGATTGCTGTGAAGCTGGAAGGCCAGTAACAACACAACATCTTATGAGACAAACCTTCCCTCCCATCTCCCATCTCCCCAATCACCGCCACCCCCCACCCCCCACTGCCCACACCAACCCCCAGCCTTTGGCGGACGTGCAGCAGCTGCTCCAGGGACAGCTGTGTGCTGAGGCAGAGAGACTCAACTAACCTCATACACACGCCCCATCAATCATCACTGACAGACATCCATCATTATTCGCATAAAAAACCCACCATCCTCAATGCTGCCTGACATGCTACCTTCACTCTGGGAGTCTGCTGGCTCATGAGGGAAACATCTGCTTCGTGCTCCCCATATGTGCACTCATCAGATGACCAAAACATGTACAAGACAACACTTTAAACAATCAGTGGTCAAATTGGATTGGTATGACACCTATCTAAAATCACAAATAATAATCGAACATTTCTGTGTTACTTTTTTAATTTGAATTATGAACCAATAAACAAGTACTAAAGAATCACTAATCACATAGTAAAGAAAATTATCTCCCATTGTTATAATCTGTCACCATGCCACCTTAAAAATTGTGAACACCATCTGTGATGCTAACAATTTTTACAGAAATATGCTTTTTTAGAAAGAGCTTTATT
Organism: Albula goreensis; assembly: GCA_022829145.1. NCBI lineage: Eukaryota > Metazoa > Chordata > Actinopteri > Albuliformes > Albulidae > Albula > Albula goreensis. The sequence continues at coordinate 13,908,493 of CM040747.1, read as the reverse complement.
CACAACTCCTTTGTACTTCCTCATTTCACATGCTAAAGGAATTATGGCACTGACCCAGTTTCACATGTCTCTGAGCTAAAGGAAATCAAATCTCTAAAGATGAGCAAAATAGTGAATTAAGAGTATAGAATTTTTGTTAACAGTTTATCGCTAACTTTTTGAACTCTGTACTAAACTAATGTCCCCAGCTGACATCCTGCATTTGCTGCCGAACCATATTACGTCAGAGTTTCAGAATAAAGGCTTTTTCAGGACCTTTGTTGAGAGCTGATGTAACTAGAATAAAAACCAAAGCTGTTTGAACTATGAGAAGTTTAAAAGCAGAGTTACTCTGTTGTAATCTCCTCTGATAGAAAGAAAGACCCCGTCAGAGTGGCCCATCTACTCCTCACAAAGTTTTTTTGGGAAGGCTGAGGCTTAGAAAGAGATTACAATGGATTTAACACTGATCCCACACGCTCTTATGCAAAAATAAAATTACGAGCCACAGGACACTATGGCCAACAGTCAGCGGCTTATAGCAGGTATGTGTGGTGTTGTCTGGGACTATGTGTGACAAGATTTAAAGCTTATCTCCAGGGGAGCTTTTCTTCCGATCAATCAGTAACAGTTCAGTGGCACATACTCCTACCTCCTCATTTTACAATCTACACAACAACAAAAGGAAGCTGAACAAAGATGTCTCTCTTAAAGGCTGTAAAATACATGAAGAAATTCATCATCACAGAGTGAAGCCACAATAAATGTGTGAAGGTGTACCATGTCAAAGTTGTTATTTGTCATTTGTTTGTTATGTCATAACACACTGCTAAAATTGCATGATTCCTATTTCTTGAACTGATGCAATATAGGTCATTACAGCATAGATCTGTATGCACCATCAGAAGAAAAAAAACTTGGCTGTATGCAGAGGTGATGAATAATTTATTTACCAAGATTGCTGGGTAAAAAAAATCTGATGTCTGTGCATTGAAACTCAAGGAGCCTTGGAACATCCAGCTGTACTTGGTATGAGTCGAAAAGGTTGCCTATCAAGGGACCCAGCCAAGTTTTGTGTGATTAGTCATGTTTATTACCTCTAAGACAATACAATTTCCCAAAAGGCTAGAGTGAAAGGGGTCAGAGAGCCAAGCATGGATTTTGTTGTTTCCTTTTTGTGTGAGTGTTTTCCTAAGTGAAATTTGTTATCAGTGTACATTTACTTAATTTGCAAAGACTGTATGACCTCTTTTGCCTGCTGCCTGTGTCTTTTTTTTTTTTTTTGCTGCAGGGGCCCAATGATAATAAACTCATCGAGTGTCTGATGCAGTGTCAGAGCCACATCACATTCCAGAATATTCTCTTGTCTGAGTCCACAGCCAAAAATGTACCCATATCATGATATGATTGCATTAAATTTCAGGGAGTATGCTTAAGTTATATATTTATAAATAAAATATATTTTATTAAACTTCAATATATTTAAGTTTAATAAAATATCAAGACAGGGGAAAGTGGGAATGAGGTGTAAGTATATGTATTCTCTATTTCTCTCTGCCTGGCATACTGCAGTTACTTCTGCTTGATATCTAAAGCAAACTCAATCTAATCCAAGACAAGCTTTTGGAAGAGAATACCTCATCATTAATTTTCTCTTTCCTGAAATTCATGTTCATTCCATAACATTGCAAGGAAACTTAAGACAGCAGCTCCCTTAAGTAAACACAGTTCACATGATTTAGCTTCATTCCACAGGAATGTGAGAAAATGTGTAATTTCAAGAGAAATTCCATATGCTGACAGGCATTCAAACACATTGATGCTGGATTAATTTTCTAACCCACATTCAAATCATCGAAAGTAAAATACCATGGATGACCCTTTTTAAAAGAGTGTTCTCAGGATCTGGTATTGCCTATGCTTCCTGTCGGCAGTGCGAACAATAGTTAACCAAAATGTGATGGGTGACCATGAATGCCTTATTTTGAGCAATTTGAAGTGCAATATGTGAACAGAAAGCAAATACAAGTGTCTACTTGTGTCCATTTTATTATATTTTAATGATGATTTTTTTTCCACCACATAGATAGTTCATAGAACTATTTTTGAATTTATGAAACATATGACCCATTTCAATTACCTAGCTGGCCAACCTAGGTTATCTTTATTATATTTTAATCACTTGCTAGCTGCTTATTTCATTGTTGTATTGATAGTTTTTGTTGAACACCTTGGAATACACCTTGGAATACCCCCTTCTTCTTTAAACAAAAGAAGATCAGTGGTTTTCTATGTAAAGGCATATTTAAAGCAGGTCAAACCTGTTTGGCTCTACAAATGATTAACAGATTAATTATAAAATATTACTAGTATCAAATCAAAACAAGTCAAAATAGACTATTCCATTTCAGTGCCATTGGCAGGTTGCTAATCTGCAAGAAAGCAAACTCATACAGCCAATAAGCCCTCACGGCCAGCAATTAAAGTCCTCAATTTCATCTTCAGTAACATTGGATTATAGACTGAACTACATCTCTGTATTCAGGATAGTGCAGTACTTAATGACTGAGTAAGTCATTTCTGCAATAACTACTGAAAAGAGATACAGGATATTTCCCTTTAAGAGTATTAAAAATAGGAAAACACATCAGAGATTGAAGGAGGTCCTGCAGTATATGAGGAGTTTTTCAGTTGTATCCTGCTTTTGCATGTGATCTAAAAACTCTATAAGTTTTATAGAGTGAGTGATCAACACTCTGACATATGCAGTGCATAAGTAACGAATGCACGCACGTTTTCCATCAGGCAGAAATGATGTAAGCCCTCTGGCTGTACTTAGGCTGTCTAGCAGCCTAATATTTTTTAGTAGCAGCACACACTGTCCTTTTTATTAGAGTTTATCTTTCAAAGTAGAAATATAGATTTTTAAGGGAACGACAACAGGGAATATACATTTATGTGGTATTTGGTTATTTTTTTTATTCTGATATACCTTCATATCTTTACAGTGCTATCTAAAACATATTTTTGCAGGGTCTGTATAAAACATTGAATGAACTCCTGCATTCTAACTGAAGTTTTGTGGGCCCTGCCCAGCCATGAGTCCTAGAATCTTCACCACTAGTGATGACCAGGTCAAGTTCTGCTGGAATCAATGTGGCATGGTCACGCTTTCACTGATATCTTTCTCCTGAGTGTCTGTGCAATTGTATAGAAGGTGATTGGGCCAAGACAAAGTTCAGGTTTGTGTGTAAGAAGATGTCATTCCTGAAGATACCTCCTCTGGATATGTTGAGTTTGCACACAGGTGTTAACACATTGATGCTATATCCATTGTTAGTTAGTCCTTGACCCCTGAATGTGGCTGCAGACATGATATAGCTGACCAGTGCACATCAAAGTGTCTGGGAACCTTGGATGTTTCATGTCTTTGCTCCGCATCCAAATGTCCCCCTCTGTTCTACCACAGTTCTAATTAAGACAGGCTTTTGGTTTTCTGACATCCTCAGCAGAGGAGATGAACATCATGAAAACCATACACCTTTACCATTTATACTTGGGAAAGTTAATACTACTTTACATGAAGATTAAAGCACCAGACAAAACTATCAACCAGTTAATTTGTAAGGACACCCTGTTCTCTCATGATTCTGGTATATAATAGCATTTTACGGTTTCAGGCAACTTAAGCATAAAAAATCAATTACTATAAAACTTGCATCCAGATTAATATTGAAAATAAATCTGTTTCTAATGCACTTGCTTCCCAGATATTGATTTCAACCGTTGGAAGAAGTCAGTTTTGTATTTAATTAATTTTATTGATTGCTTTAAGCTATATGTCCAGGACTCCTCAGTCCAAATGCTATTTCATATAAAGGCCAATACTCTATGACCCAGTTTACAGATACAATTTCATGAGCTAAATACTATACAGACTTACGATTTACATGATACAAGAAATGGCTTTTGTACAGACTTTTTCATAATTGTATGCTCTTTATCAGCTGCAACCAGCAACTCTATAGCTCGCTCTGTTGGTTGGTTAGTCGGTCGGGTCACAAAAATTTCCCCACCCTTTAGCAGCCACAATTTTTGCCCTAGGAGGCTGAAATTTGGCATGGAGGTCAAGTGTGTGTGTCTGTGTGTGTGTGTGTGTGCGTGTGTGTGTGTGTGTGTGTGTGTGTGTGTGTGAAGGTGTATGTTTCTGTTCATGCAGAATGGCTAAAAAGGAGTGTGGTAGTAGGAGTGGCCTGGTCGCAGATATTTAAAATTTGCGCTTGTTACAGTATGCATGTAAACATTTGAAGCATGTGAAAGAACATTTCAGATTCTTATTTGGCACTTCTATCAAAATAGGAAAATGTCTGGAATGTGTTTAGTAGATTTAGAGTTAAGATCTAGATATATATTTAAGGGTTGTTCTGAACTTGCTGAGAGATCATATCATATAGACTGTCAGGGTATTGACTTTGTTTGGATACTTTTGATTTTGAGTCCCTGCAGGGTATAAACTATAGCCATTTCTGTTTTGGCTACAACTTTTTCTCATCAATTGAAGGATATGGTATGCTTTCCACTCATCAAGAGTATTTTTCATTAATTTTATTGGCTGCTCTGCTGAACTTGTGATGTAAACACCCTCCATCAATTCTAGGGTCTAAGCTCTAGCTCTCCAGAAGCACCTGCCTACAGTCACCTCTGAGCTGTGCAGTCACTGCATCACAGAGGTATATTTGGGCAGGGCTGATGCAAGCAGACTGCAGGCGCCTAATCCATTAGAGGAGTCAGTCTTCCATGATTAGAGAGGGACAACTCAGCCAACTAAAACACTCCCTCCCTGGAAAATGCTTCAGCACAGGCCTGCCAGCCACAGTAAGGTAACTGCTAAAAGTCATTCTTCACATAATTATGCTACTCACAGTTGAAGACAACTGAAATAGTGATTGTTGATAAGAGATCATTGGTGTCAAACATTAAATATTTATGTGGAGTTACATGCCCTAAGTCTTAGCAGGCCGTTGATGTTGACAAATGGGGATATTTTGTGTTATGTGAACATTACTTATGTAGAATAACATTACATTTTTTAGAAATATCAGAAAGAAAGATGGTATCTGGAAAAACTGTACAGAAAGTCGTGTAATTCTGAGTTTGCTAGCCACACTACATGCTAAACTCAACCAGCTTGTGAATGGGCTGAATGCATCTTCAGTCCTTAATATTACCCTTAAGGGATGAAAGTGCAACTGTGAATTACCTCCATTAATGTACCCATGGAAGTACAATGATGCTCATCTTAAACTTTAATCTCTTAGCTAAATTTAAACAAAGAAAGCAGAGTCACTTTTCCTTCAGGAATACAATTAAGTATATTCTTTTAAACATTGAGTACAAATAACTTTCTCACTGCTTACACTTCACAAAGCCCAAACAAGACATGAATTTGACAGGTAGTATCTTATATATGTACTCTCATCCTGCCCTCAGAATTGATATGTTTTATTGCCTTTCATTTTTCAATCCTTCACGTTTTTGAGAACTGTTTGTTTTGATATCCTCTTCAGGGAAACCTGTATTTCAGTAACATAAAAAGATCTCATGGCCTACCACAGACTGACTGTACTGCAATACATGTCAGGGTGGCTGAAAACCACATAGCAGTTCAAAACTCTTTATGTATTTTCTGTGAATAAGGAAAAAAACAAACATACAAAAAACAGTAATACTCATTCTCTAAATATTTTTAAAAGGGATGGTTTGACATTCTTCAGATCAACATTATTAATATGAAACATCATAATATATCCCAATATATGTGAGATGGGGTAACACAAAGCACTGCTAACAGCTTGGTTAGCCAGTGGGGGCTGTGTGGGGGACACTCTGGTTAGACCTACTATGATTGTGGTTGTTCAGCTTGCTCAGCAGGCTGGCTGTAAGTGTGCACTCAAAGCGATGGAGCAATGGAAGTGCCATCATCCAACCATGAATGGTATCATTCAAATGAAGTGCAAGAAAAACTTCTCTCCAGAGATCAGCAAGTTCATCATATTTATTTTTTGCTTTTTCTTGTTCTAGCCCATTTTCCACTTTTCTGTCAATTTGGAATGTCCAGTTTTCATATGGAATCATCTGTACCATTGTTACTGCATCTCTATAAATGAAGGCTAGTGCAGACTAGCACATCACCTAAAGCCTGTGAGAGCAGCCACAGCACCTGGTTTCTCTGAGTTTTCTCAATATCACTGCACAGCCATTGAGCTGGAAGACAGCACTATTTGTGCAGCAGTTGCAGGCAGGGGGAACATGTTTAATCTGCCATGTTAGATTAGACATAGCCCTGCTCACTGATACCCTCCTTTCAGAGGAATTCAGAGAATTATGGAATCCATTTTTATTATTACAGCATACCAGTAATATCAATAACTGGAAGGACACATGCAAAGAGAAAATTAGATTTAATTTATTTGTGAAACTTTAAAATTAAAATGTAAACAGACAAGCAGTACAAATAGTTTTAATTCATTATATTTTAAAGTAAGAGAACAAATAGAAATTTTAGGTTAATCATGTGATTACACACAGCCAGAAATAAATGCTTATTAATTCATTTCTGGAAATGGATTTATTTTTAACCACTTCACATACATTTTGTTATTTATAATAATGAGCAGTTACACAAATATAAGTCACAAGAAAGTTACTGCATTTGAATATGTCAATATGCCAATAATTAAAAGTGTGGATATCAAGTATGAGTAGAAATTAAGATGCCAGGAAGAAAACATAGCCATTGTACAGAGTATGGAGACTCACTGACAAGATGTTGACAGGATGAAGAAACACGGGACCTGGGTATTCAAATGAACATTCGAAACTAAGGGTAGAGTTTTTCTAGAGTAGCGCTTCCTAAGTTTCTGTCATAGAACACATACATTAGTAAAAGTTTAAGTGACACTCAGTCCTATTGCATCATCAGTTTCACTTAGATTTTTTGGATTATGTAATTACTTTAGATAATGCTTTATACACACATGACTTCTCATTTTCGTATGTAGATCACGTTTTTAGATGTAATTTGTTTTTTCTCAACTGTGCATGTGTATATGCCGAGTGACTTCTCATTGCACTTAGTATAACATAAAAAACCATGTAAACTCCTTTGATCTTCATAATGATATGCACAAAAGACAATCTGCCATTATTATTTGTTTAATTTCTTATATGTGATAGCTGTTTTTATTCCATATTGCAAATTAAATGCAGTCCAACATCAACAGGGAATTTGTAATCAGTGGTGTTGATAAAATTGTTTAATTGCAAGCTAAAATTGGTTAGAGCTGACAGCAGAACTGAGAGCAGGTACATAAATTGTACACCCCAGATGCAGCTGACACCTGGTATAAAATGGCAAATATTGATAACAGCAGTCAAGTTTGTGCATGCACTGTAGTGTTACCTGTATTTGTATTCCACATAAAATTAATACAAATAAACAAGTCCTGAAGTGATTGTTTTTAATCCAACTCTTATAGGAAGCAGTCCAAATTGTAAGTGTGCTGTATAAACATAAAGAATGTTGCTAGCTGACAAACCTCTGTGGGTGAGGTCCTCCAACAATAATGTTACTCAAAGAGACTTACATGTAACTTGTGAACATCCATTATATTGAACATCCATCCCTTATAAAGAGAGTAATATGACAACCATTGTCTCTATTTTATTTCTTTAGGTTCCTCTACTCACAAATATATGTTACTAAATCATTATAACCTGTTAGTAGGTGGGAAAAAAATGGACTATTAGTTAACGACAGTATATTATACTTAGGAAAAGTACAGTTAATTAGCCTGGGTTACCAGACAGCTCGGATGGAATCCAACAAAGGTTAAATATTATGCATGTATTTGTCAACCAAGCTAGTAGACACACTGGGATCTAATAGGCTAGCTGGCTGGGTGTTTTAACGAAATCCAGTGCATCAAGTCTGCTTGGCAGCTTTGTATGAATAAATGAAACAGAGAAGACATCATTTTCAAGCTGGCAACAATGTCCTCCTTTAAAAGTGCAAATTTAGTCCAGGGTTATAGAGCAACCACAAAGTATTGCTACCTATCTGGGTCACAAATCAATGTGATGCATTTGGTGGTTGTTTTTATGCCTTTTTCTGCACATTTGTAATGCCAAACCATATTTACAAGGCATGCAGATCCAAGCAACTCATGCTGTCAATTCAAGAGAACTCAGATAAGCAGTCAGTATGAAGCACATCACGTCTGCTGCTTTTTTCAAGCTACAGTCCATAAATTGAACTTGCACAGACATGAGATACAGACTTCCCCACAGACTGAATTCCTCCCTCCCTGTCAAAGTGCATGTCCCTGCTGTAGTGTGCTTGCTCAGCAGTGTCTCAACAGGAGGGTACCCAGTATCCTTATGATGCATAATTTACATGAGAAATGAAAAAATATACTGCATTGAAATTGCTTTCTGATGGCTGCATTAACTGTAAGTCTCAAAAAGAAATGCTGTTCAGTTTCTGTCTGTTTTATTAATAGGCTTCAATATTTAGTTGGTTAAAATGAATTGAAAAGAATTCTATTGTTGAAGTAGATAAAGAACAATAATGCACTTTAATAACTGTGGGACACAAAGATGATGGTAATGGAGCAGAAGACTTCATTTTGTGGATGCATGGTATATGATGAACGATACACCAGTCTTCCCTCTCCTCTTTATTGGCTCAAATAATTGATATATTTATTGTTATTTTTCTTATTATTTTCTTATACTATCTCTTCTTGGAAAATGGTTTTCATGAGGTATTCAGATTTCAAATGCTGGCCTTTGTGAGTTTGTTATCAGGGTCAGCCTGGGTGTTTGTATTGGTCCACATACTGGGGCGGAAGGAAGTTCACAGCATGTCAGTGGCATCCTCTTGGGTCATGCTCAGAGTACGGCTCCTCAGCTTTCTGATAATGGACAGCTGTGTGATACAGTCTGCCTTTGTGCTGAACCTAGAATGAAAAATACAGCGGATAGATCAAACTAAAATCTGATCTATTTTGTGTCTCTCTCCCAATCTTCTATAATTCTTATACTTTTGATTATATTCTGATACTCATGAAAATAAACATGTCTATAATGCTTCTTTACATGAATAAACAAATTTGAAAGTAAACAAACTCATAGATTTTTGACCAATTTTGTGTCACAATTTTATGTATGGCACAATTTTATGTATGATGAAATATTTAATTGTAGGATGAAGTATTTGATTATTTGAAACCTACTGTAATACTTACAAACACAGTTACTGATGGATAAGGTTCTATCTACCATGACAAAAGGTAAGCTGTCTTATTGGCCATTTTAATATGTTGTGCATGTCAGACCTTTCTTAGAAAAGGTGGCTTTTCGGAAAAACAATTATCTACTTTCAATCCTCAATTTGAAACTTTCTGCACCTCTAAGAAATAAGAGCTATAAACAGGGCTGGTCACATTGGATTTCCCCTCAAAAGCAGCTGTTAGTTCAGCTGGGACACAAGTTGTTTCCCTTGTAATCCAATGACCTGATGAAAAGAATAGTTTTACAGATTATCTTTGGCATTCTTTCATTGTTTGTTATAAAATGTAGAATGATAGAGAATCTTCAGGAAAATGATTGAATCTGATAGTAGGTTTACTTTATGCTCAGCTTTTGACAAAATTAATGTTTTTAATGACATAATAGCTGTGATTTAGACTGTCAGTATTACATATTTAAAGAAAAGAAATAGAGAATTTGTTGTGGACATAAACAAACTTGTGTCTGTTTCATGGTTGAGGATGATGCTACATTGTTAAAAGATGTGAACGTATCCATGAAAAGTCATACCATATGTCTGCATTTGCCCCTTCCCATCAATACTAATGGGTCTATGAAAATATTACTGAACACAGCTTTTTCATGGCTGTTAATCCAAAGGTGCAGGGTTATACACAGAGCCCATTTTGAAAAGACATAGAAACAAGCCTTCTTTCCATAACAACCCTCTGTGTAAAGGTTACACTGAAACAGAGTAATGGGTTTCCCAGCACTCTGCAGATTTTTACCCACACGCCACCAAGCTGCTTAGGCCCCCTGTTCTTCATGCTCACAGCAGCTCAGATGATGTATATGGGGAATGGAAGTAAACAGAAGAAGGTTATAATGAGTTCCCAGGGCCTAATCAAGAAATAATTTAGGCATCACACAGGGAATTTACTTTCTCTTCCCATTGTGCTCAAAGTAAATACTTTGACAGAGACTAGCATTTTAAGAGTCATAAAATAGCAAAGGTTATCCCTCTCTATGGTCAGATTATTTATGTCCATTCTGCAATTAAATGTAAAACTGGTTATTAAACATAAACACATAATGGTGTGATGTTAATATATCTTTGTTCCTCATTTCTCTTTGACATTCATTTTGCTTTGAACCAGGGTGTGCATCCATTTAAAACATAAAAAATCACTGTCAGCCCTGATCATATGATTTTAATCTAGTGATAGCACTGCATGTTTTATCACTTATGTTTTCCCCAACATGTGTTTTCATTGTTTAACTAGCATATGCGATTATTATTTGAAATGAACCATTATGAAATCATTCATTCAAGATGTAAGCATTTTTAATTAAGTTTAGATGTCATTTAAGAGTGCAGTGGTGACGCATGGTTAAGTGCAGGAAATTGCTGCATTTGATAAAACAATGACTCATCAGAGAAGCAGAACCCAAATGTAGCTCTTGGCTCAAAGATGGTGACTCTGGATTATTGCAAGAGTTCAATGGTCACACCATGTGGTGTGTTTCAGTCTGTGGTTTCTTTCCATATTTTCAACAGATTATATGCAGAAATTGTCCATTCGCACAAAAGAAATAAATTATTGGTATTTGTTGTCTCAACAGATGCTATACACATAATATCATGTCAAGCATTGAAGTTTTTTTATGTAGTGACATTTAATTATCTTGTTTATTTATTTGTGTTCCCTTTATCAGGTATATGATGCGATGCCATCATCACATGTCAGACTATAGGTATAGGTACCAATGGATTATGTGTGCAATTCAAATGCAGACTAGGAAAAAAACAAAGAATTAAAAATGTGTTTCTGAATGGATAGTGAGTGTTAGACACACTGGTATGAGTATATCATAATCCATCACCCTGTAGGGGTTCTCGCATTAGGCTGTGATCTTTTTTGTGTGCCATGCCATGGATGTCAAAGGGAACAATGCCTTAAAGGACAACTGAAAGCTACTCAATCAAAATCTCTGCCCTAGCTGAATTTTTTTATTTGATTTGTACAATACTTTCAGGCTCCACCCACAAAGATGCCTCTATAAAGCCAAAAGTAACATAGGCTTACAATAACATGGGTATCTTAAAAAGGGTTCTTCACCCAAAAACCATTCAGTCAACAGCTGTCCTGTGGTAAGAAACATTCTGCTGAGGAAAGAGGCTGATGGAGGCTGACACGACTTTTGCAGAGTAGCAGACGGAAGAGACATATCAGAATGCACAACCTGTCATACCTTGCCATTGATGGGGCATGGCAACTGACAACTTAAGTGAGTGACTCCTATCACAAAAAAAACAAAGAGCTGTTCTTACAGTGGGTTAAGGAACAAAACAAAAACACTGGAGGAGCTGGAGAAACATGCCATGCTTTGATGAATACCAATTCCTGCTGTTTCACACTGATGGGAGGAAGAGAATATGGCACACACACACACACACACACATATATATATATATCACCATCAGTCCATGGATCCATGCTCCCTGTGTCAGCAATGGAGGCTGGGGGTGTAATGGTGTGGCATGTGATTTTGTGGCACACATTGTGTCCCTCAATACAAATGCAACAGCACTTGCATGCCGTAGTAAATCTGATAATTACTGCTGAACATGTGAAACCTCTTCATGGCAGCAGTGTATCACCCGTGAATGGGCTTTTTGTAGTGTGGGTAATGCTCTATGCTGCAAGGCTAGGATTATCCTGGAACGTGACAGTGAATTCTGTTTATGGCAGTGACCTTGCCAGTCATCAGATCTCAATCTACTCAATTTTGGGATGAGATGAAACAAAATGTTGTGAGTAGAGATCCCCAACAATAAATTTGCAACAATGATTGGAAGTCCATACCCTGACAAATTCAGGCTGTTTTGGTGGCAAATCTGATACCAACTGACAAAGTGCGTTCCCAGCATAAATTGTTAAAAATCGTAATCACCTACTCTTTGTTTCTAAATTAACAGTATTAAAAGTCAGACATGTTACAAAACAAGCTATCCATTAATGATGAACATATGCCCATAAACAGTGTATAATACATTTATGTGATTCTACTGCCAATAATTATCTTCCTCTATCAATAAAAATAAAATGGATTTCTGGGAATTATGATATGGAAATAATTTAATCAAACATATAAGAACATACAAATAATCAGCCAATCCATCAAGGTTTTTCATGTTCTTACATGACATTCTTGGTATTCGCGCAATAAGATTCATAAAAATAAAGGGCACACAAAACATTTTGTCTGTATCTGATATAAGAACCAGACATGCCTGAGAGAAGATCACAAAGTGAACTGTGCTGTCACTCGTCATTCCAAACTGATCACATATGCTAGTTCCTTAGATGGACCCATCTATATAAAACACATAATATCAAAAAGAGCAACTTGTCTTTAGATAGTAACATCACAAAGCCTTGATCCAAGGTACATGTTAGAAAGTTGGAAACATTTGGTTAAGATTTTTGGAATTGTATCTCTCTATGACAATTTTTGTGGAAAAAAATGACTTGATCACAACCAAATACTTTACATTGGAATGGGACAGTCAAAGGGTTGATACGAATTATTAGAATTATTTGAAAAATATATATAACAGAGCCTCTATCTATGCTGCTCTGTAAAGGTCAATAAATATAGCCAATGATACTTATACTTCAAGCATAATTTGCTGTTTCAGTGTGTTTATATTTTTATGACATTATGTTGTATACTCATGGGCTATTATATAACCTGTTTCTTCATCCACTTAAAAATACTTGAAGCAAAGTAAGGCTAATTAGTAATTGGTTTGAAAGATCAAGTGCCATGTAAAACTTCTCATAGCTATTCTGAATTACATGACAACATTACAACCATGAGAAAATGTGAACAACACACACATAAACAATTGTAGAAGCAGGCAGGTAGCTTGTGATCTTTTGCTGTGATGGCACTGGTAGCAATTATCAGCCACTCAATCCAACACTGATGTCCCAGCATGGTTATTATTGTCACCAGCATGCCATTAAGACGGTCAGATGCTCCAGTCTGTCTACTAACATGACAAGCCTGAAACCTGCTTGGGCAAGCTATGCTGTTTTTTTCAAAGTGACCTTTGAAAATTGTATACATCATATTAAAAAAAATATATATTAAAAAAGTTTAGAGTTGGCAAGCAATTATTCCAGAGCTAGCTATCATTTTGTTTCTTTATTTATTTTGTTTAGCCATTTATACGTTAGAACACAATTGTCAGCAAAGATGGAGAAAAACACACTTTGCAGGCTTGATTTTTGTGTTTCAAACAGCGGAATGAGGAAAACACCATGGAATCATTTCAGGACACTTTCTATGAAAAAAAGGCCTAGAGGAAATACTGCAGATGCGCTAGAGGAATAAAAGACATGCACACCCCGATTAACTACAAGTTCCCACAAAGAAAGTTGTCCTTAAAGAGCTGTGTCTGCAGTAGAAGCAGTGTTGCTAACCAAGGTAAAGCTGGCCTCAAGGGCATAGCAGCATTACTCCCCACTGGGAAGTGAACTCAAGACCCCTGAGTCATGTGTTCAAACCCCTCAAAGTACCTCAACATAACTGAAATGAGATCCCTTCAGATCTGTGAAGACGCAAAGCAGCGACTGATGGTTTCAGCAGTGTGTCGGTTAGCAGTGCAGCCATAGTCCAGCAGTGTCTGAGAGAAAGTGCAGCAGTCAACATCATTTGAATTCCACAGTTTCCCCCTCAGCAACCACATTTGACATTGATCCACACTTCAAAACCGCAACACAGCCTCACGCCCATTCCTTCAGCTGACACAAACAAATTGTTTGTGAAGATTCACAGCAAGCATAAATGCTCACAAAGAGTGTTGCCTGTTTCTTTCTTTCTTACAATTGACAGGAGCATTTTAAGATTCAGTCCATTTTACAACGTAAAGCACTTTGCTATCGGTTTCAAACCCACCTCCTGTCCACACATGACCGAACACATGTGCTTACATTTGTCTGGCAGGTACACTGAAATGCATGCTTGTGCACAAACACACTCCCAACATCCTCGGAAGTTACTCCTTCTAGTACAATCCCCACTCTTCAGAAGGGCTACAGTAAGGTCATTTTCTTACAAACAAAGACATTTAATCAGACTTTGGTGATGGATCACAGTAGTCTGCTAGGCCATGTGCTGCTCGTTCAGTTGTTCCTCATTTTAGGTCCTTGGAATGAACCAAATGAACCAACATTGTTATTTCAGAATTTCACAATCATATGCATTTTGGTATAAATTAATTGACTTTAGCGAGCGCCTTCCATTTCAAAGATTTTGTCTCCCCTGCAAAGACATGAATTGCATTTCCATATCACAGTCCAGTACAGTGTCAATCACATTCAATGGAGGGTGCTAATGCTTATCAAACAGCTCTTTCACAATGTAAAATAGCCCTGATTAAATATTCATAGCAGTAAGAAAGGGCTGATACGTTGATAGCACATTGATTTCATCCCCTTCAGAAATCACTCTCCATTTCTCATTCTGTGGCCAGCATCTTCGTTGGAATTTATATTTTGTTGGTCTGGTCATTAAAAACGATTATCATCCACAACATTGTCGGGTACTTAATTCCTGCTTCTCTTTCAAAAACCAGCAAAAGCAAAGCCTCAAAACACTTCATATGTAACCTTTTTTTCTTGTTTTGAAAGGGAATTCCTTTGTATGCTCAGACTGATGTTGTGTCATGTGATCTTTTAAAGAGACTTAAGCCCCGTCTTGTTCCCTGACACATTCCTTGAACTAAATCATAGCTGAGACTGTCCTAAAATAAGCAATTTCTTGGGACTCCAAATAAATGACACAATTTACATAAATATTGTCTGCTTCCCTGTCTTCCACCAAAGAATGTCACATAAAACTACTGTTTATCTTTAGTCTGGCTTTTCTGTTTCAAAGCCAACAATGACCTATTGAGATCACAAGTGCTCTTGCGCTTAACCCTCAAACTTGAACCTTCTTGGTGAAATCACAGTGATTTACGAGGTGTTAGACCCAATGCACTCCCCTGATTCAGATTTACAACATGAAAATGGATTCTTGAACATGAATTGTGGCCATTTTCAATTTTTTTGCATGAAGTCCACAGAAGACCATGATGGCACAGGTATGAAGAACAAATGGTAGCTATGTCACCAATCATCTATGAACATGTTGCTTGTTTCTAACTGAATGTAATTGCTGACTGGTTTATCAATGTTTACAAATTTTAGTCTATGCTGTAAGCAAGTTGGACTTGTTTCACACAACACAATATACCCTGAAATGCAAAGCAGGGAGAAGAACAATATTTAATATATGTATAATTCATGGTCGGTTTGAATTTTTACGAGGTGCTAAAACTGAAACGATATACACTACTCAACACTCTGTGGCATGGCATAAATTCTTAATATATTTTATGAACTGCATTGCCTCGTTGTGTTTACACAAACTAATAAAAATCTGAATCACTACAGTGTTAAAGCTTTTCCAGTGCACAAACTGTAATCGAAAACATACATGGATATGTCTGTATGACTCAAGTTGTCATGTTAAGAACAGGTCTGCTCAGTAGTGTCAGTGCCTACTGATAGCCACACACTGCAAATAATATTTCCAGTATGTACAAATAATATTTCAACATTAGCTTCAAAAAGAAATAATTCACATGTCTAATTTGAAATAGCTGATTGAATATATATTTTACATACCATATTTTCTATTCTTATCAAGATGAAATAACACAATATGGCAAGCATGTTCCTCATTACCTCATTTGGCCCACAGAGATGACCTGCACAAACTGGGTGGATCCATAAAGCAGACTCGACCTAACAAATGACACATGTTGGCACTCATAATTTGTCTGATGTTTCAATGTTCCTGTATGTGTCTTCAGGTTGAAGGGCTGAAAAAAATACAGATGTCAAACAAGGGGATGTGCTGGGTGTCTGTTTCTATAAACACTGCCATAAATCACACGTCCATGTGTTCACTCCTAGCGTCTCTTTCCATGGGCAGGAATTCAGTCTCGGGAAGGCTGTCATAGATCATCATGATAAGAGAAAGGGAGTACATCTTTTAAAGCCTGAAGCCAATGCTGTGTGCAGAATGCATGCATCTCTGTCCATCACCCATGATGAATAGACAGGCATCTCAGTGAGCAGGATGGGTGGCGTGACGAATTTGCCACATGTTTGAGTGACATGGTGTATGAAGGATGTCCCTTCCCATGCTGCATTCCCTTTCAAAGAAAGCTATTTTTTCGGTAAAATAAGGAGTCATGGTTGTAAATGATAAGTAATAATGCTTATAGGAAAAGTATTGAGGGCTTGTCATAAAACATCCCTTGTACAAGCCATAGGCCAATAGCTAGCACTTCACCATTGAAGAACATAACTAATTCATAATGTGTTAGTGTCTACAGTTTATGTACAGGCTAAGGATCAATAGAAAGCTTAAATATACAGCAACGGTCACTCTGAGGAAGTATATACAGTACATACATGCCTAACTGCATAATCATCACTTAATGGATATATACAATATGAACATTATTTTGACTCCTTCACAATATTAATTTAGGTAAAATGTTTGTGTCTCATGATGTATGACTTGAACATATGAATGACTGAAGATTCTAAATATTACTAAATATTGCTTGGTAACATTTGTTTATTATTCTTGCAGAAAAATGCAATTAAATATTTGATTAAGCATTTTTTTAATTTGTTATATAGCAGTTTGGTGGATGTAATGGTTTGCATGTATATGTATTTATGTTCATATGTAAGTTAGATTGGTATGCATGCTGCAGAACATTGTTTGGATTTATCACTCCTCTATGAAAATGACTGATTGGAAGATTTTTGAACCTGACATGCAGTTCCCTGTTATCTTCCGGTATATTGAATTGATCCTGCTGATAAATGCATAATTTGTAGGTTGCAGTAATTACTGTATCAATCCTACATGGTGAGCAATCAATACATTTCTTTGTTTTCATTAAAATGACTAATTAATCACTGTGTATTAATGAAAAGTGAAGCTAGTTCAGACAGGAAACTCAAATGACAGCATCTGACAGCCATCTGGAGTTTACCTTAATAAGGCTGTGATATACACCTTGCCGTGCAATAATATATTTAAGGGTACTCCCCATCCCTATACAGATACTGCAACTGCTATGCGGTAATGTTCTTATTTTCTTCTCATGTTTGCCACGGCCACCCCAGTCTTCACCTGCTTGCGTCTGATTTTCTGTCTGTCTTTGGGGGCAGGAGCAAGGGGTACAGGGGGATTGAGAAATTTTTGCAGCTAGCCTATAATTTATTTCAGTTACATAATTGCTGTTCTTCCTCAGCAGGGAGCATTCTGCAAAGAGGAGACTTCCACCAAAATTAATTTAATGACACACATCAATAAACACTGACATTGAATATGAAAATATTACCTGACTAAAATAATAATTGTAAAAGTACTGAAAAATGAAAAAGGCATCAAAATGTATATATGGTCTACAGCAACATGTGTTTCTTCCACTTGTTTGAAATATTCCCTCAAGGACTAAGATCACATGTGCCTGTGACAGTTATAACAGATGAATAACCTACATGACTTTTTCCACTTACAATATTGATTTCAAAACATATATTGACAGAAAAGTGATGACCCTTAAAGAGCGAGACCACCACCATCCCACACGAGGGCCACTGAATTGTGTCCCTTAAATTGTTATTGACATAGCTGTAGAAAATGGTCACGCGGTTGGTGGCGTGACAGAATGCAGATGTTTTTCTGCTACTTGACAGCACATTTTGATGAAGAGATTTGTTTTGAATCTTAATTTGAAGCCAAATGAGAGCAGGAGAGCTGGCAGAAAACCCTCCAAGCATACTCCGGCATGACTAAACACCAAACTCAATGAGTCATATTTCATCCATCTATCCAAACCATACCAGCGAAACATAATTAGGGTCTTGAGTTTTTGTTTCTTTTTTCATAAAAGAAAATACAATTGTGCTTTCACCATAGACCTACAAATATCCCTGCCAGCTATTCATTTGAACATTTTGTACTTCTTCAAATGTATCTACAACCAACGGGAAGAAATTAAAGCCACTAAAAAAAAGTCCCACATAAAAGTTAAACGTGCAGAATCCTGTTTATCATGTCTCAGATTGCAAACCTGCTTCTGATTGGGTGACTGAGTCAATATTGCAACAGACACAGCTAAAATGACATGTTGTTTTAAAGTCTGAAGTAAGAAGCCTGGCATTACAATCATGACCAAAGGAAGGCACAGCAAACTACACATCCCCACAATGAATTACCATGCAAATTCCAATCGATATCCTCTCATCCAAGCATACCCCCAAGGCAAACAAACACTGACACAGGGATACAGACATGCCCATACACACGTGCATGCACATGCATGCGCATAGCCATCAACCTGTTATGCAGAGGCATGATACATGGCTCTAATATGGAGACATTGAGTTGTTTTCCTTGGTTAGTACATTTATGGGTGCCCCGGCTGACCAATAGTGGCTGCTAGACACCAAAGAGACTATTATCTTCCCCCAGTGAGGCTGGGCCAGTTTTTTATTGACCAATGTGGACCTCTGGATATAGATGGCAACGGCATGGCTGGGACTTGAACCACCAGTTACTGGCCTCATGTCCTCTGCCAAAATGAACATATTCTGCCTGAGCCATCCAGAGGCCAGATGTTTTCATTAATTTTCAAACTGGGACTTTACATTGAAGATTTTTTTTCAGTTCCACATTTTGCATGTGAAGTGAAACGAACTTCTTATATACTTATATACAGTAAATCAATATACCCTGTAGCTAAATTTTGTCATTTTTCTGCACAGCCATGTGATTGCTGATTTACCCCCATTGGAAGCTGTCCCGAGTTACTCCACTCTTTTTAAAATGGATGCATATGTATGTGGCATTGGAATTTGGGTAGGTTGACACTTGGGTCACCAGACGAAATCAGGGTTTCTGTGACAAAACTGTGCAAGTGCAACTCCTGTGGAATGACAAGATAAGCCATCACTGAGTAACCAACGGTTCCAGCTAAAACCTCAAGACATTGATCTATCCACACTGTGGATACCAATGTAAAGGATAAAGGGGTACTCAGCACATCAGTTATAGCTTAATTACCAACTATCCTCCTAATAATGGAGGAAAATCAGAAGCTCTCAGCAGCTCATTTGCCAAAAGAGGCATAAGCTTTCCATTCAACAATTGAAATAGATTGTTTGCTCTTTTCTAATTGAAATTCTTGAAACCAGAAACGGCAGCTGAAAAGTTGAGGTTGGATACTGAACCATATGCAGAGGTCACCGTTTCATGCATGAATCAGTCTGCCTTAGACTGCTTGCCAAAATGAATAAATAATGAACAAGAAGGCAACTGTTCATTAACTTTGCTGTTTAGTTTAGTGCTACATATAAAAATTGATTGAGATACTCAACAAATGGAAGCATTATACAATTAAACACTGATGCACATATTCATGTTCATCTGTTTTCACCAGATCATCGGGATATTGCACAGTGTAGACATGTGTAGCTGGGATCTCTCTTGTTTACATTGTCAAGAATAAGTGCATTGCATTTGTTCCATCTCTCAGAGTCTAAACTGATGACGACTGCCTATGTGGAGACATAGTTGACAGTTCTAGGGCAGCAGTGAGGCATCATTTTGTGCCATAAAAAATAACTCACATGAAAATGAATCTGCTTTTCATCAAGAATTTTGAAAGTCAAACATATTTACAACTGCATTTACTTCCCTCCAATTCAGTGCATGCATTCACATCGTGGTCCCATTCAAAGCAGATTGTCTGTGGCCAATAGAAAGAAGACCCACATACTCTGACACATTTAATGAAAATGGATGATTGTTTGAGAAAGTACGGGCCTGAAAACCTGACAGTCTATTGTCTTTCTCCATCACTACATCCGAACGGACTCCATCCATTCATTAGTCTACCAGGAAAATGAAGACATCCCTGCCAACAAGAAATAAAATGGCTACATGCACATTGGAAGAATCAAAGTTTACCATATATGTAATATTGAGAGAGTACATATTTCCACAATTTAGTGCCAAAAAGCAGATTGAACTGTAACAGTACATAAATGCAGGCCAAAAGCATTATTACTGAATTATGAATGTCTCAAAAAGGCATTACATATAAATATGCGGTACTCATTTGCGAGTACTTCAGGTTAATGTTCAGATAATGTTTTTTCCTCCAGTCACCCACTAAGGACTCTGATCCCAGTCACAGAAGGCTAAGGTCAGTGTGCATAAAAATAGCCGCTGACAATCATTGCCTGTGATTTACAGAGGATGTCAATATCCAGATCATTACAACAATTACTGGATTACATTACAACTCTCCCAGTCAATACTCCCTGCAGCATACTTGGTAGTTGACAGCTAATATTTGCCAAAATATTAATATGCTTACATTCAAAATTCAACACTGTCAAAAAAGTGCCTTGATCCACTGTTTCAACAAATAGCTGTTCAAAATCTACTTGAAACACACATTCCCTCCTTCTGAAAGATACCTCTAACATTCTTAGTGCATTACCTGTGTAACAGGGCTGTGTTGTATGCCCTGCGTTTTATAAAATTACACAAAAATGAAGTTCTTTAACCTGACAAGTGTGTATTGTTCTAGATAGTTAATATCCCTTTAAGAGACACCTGCTTCTTTTGTTATTCCTTTGCCCCCCATAAACTTCCTGCCCCCCCTTTTGATTTTTTGTTTAATGGATGAGGTATGAATATTCATTTTCCACAATGAATCAAATGAAGTCTGTCAGGTTTTAAGTTTTTTTTGTTTAAAAGTAATATAATCATTTATATTATTTACTTTAAAACATTCCTGTATGTGTTTTGTGTTATAGTCAATACGTTTAGGGTGTTTTTAGAGTAGTAGTCAGTAATAGCCTATTGCTCTACACATGATGTAAACACCATAGTGTACAGTATTGTGTATTATATTGTCATGTTGGCAAGTGTGGGCAAAAGGAGACCAGGATATTGTATTTATTTTATTGTTGTGTTTTGTCATGAATGTTATGTTTGTTTCTCATACTAGTTTTAAGTTTTAACGTGAATGTTGAAATTGGTGGTTGCATGCTCTACCGTGTTGGTTATGGTGTCGTCATAGCAACGCCATTTCTTTAATACAGTGGTCCCAGTGGTACAGTGTTGATTGTGAAGAGGTGGAAGAGGTGTGTGCAAAAAGAGACCAGGATATTGTATTTACTTTATTGTTGTGTCTTGTCAAAAGAATAAAATTGTCAATGGTGACCGGAGTCTTCATTATTCACAACATGACGCAGAGAGAGAATTTCACCAGTCACACCTACATCATCTTAAACATAATTTCAAACTGAAAGCATAACAGACATGAAAGAAATATGTTTTGATGATCACATATTTCTGATGACCCTAATAATATATTTTGGTTTACACTAAAATGAAGAGGCTATTTATTGGAGAAATTTTGAACATTTGGGAACTGGAAATTGTCAAGGAGAGAGGTTCATTATAAACACACAGCTTAACCCATTACACTTCTTCCATAAGTCAAGGCCCAACCTTTCTTATTTTGTCTGTTTCCTCTGCATTGGCAGAAATGGTGTTAGCTGGGTTCATCTGCTGGCCAACAGCACCATAACCACACTTGTCATGGAACTTGTGTCATATTTCCTGATGAGTTAAACCCCTTGCAGAACAGAAACTTGCAATAAGCATTGCTTACTGAAGCGCGCTTCAGCCATAGAGCTGTGAAACTGCTGAACAGCACAATTGTCATCTGTGAAAAATGGAGGCGAGGGGGAGAGGGGACCAAAATAGCAGGAGGGCCGCATGGCAAAAGGAGCAGCACATGTCTTCTTTCAGGGGTGTTCCTGCGACTCCGCCCATACTTCTGACGATCAATCACCGCTCTGATCCCTCGTCAGGAGCTCATTCCTGACTCTAATTTTCCTGGCAGAAAAGATCAGAAGGTACGCAGGAGGCGATCTGGCCCTGTGGAAGGCAACCTCACACCATCTCCTACAATATTATACATTGCTCTTACCGCTGGTCGGAAAAACTGGAAAACTATATCTGAGACTTGATCACACGGCCATCTGTGTGTGCTGCATGGAAGGTTTCGAATTCCAAACGTCACCAGACACGTTGTCACTCTCACATAGTGGTCAATTGTTATCAAGAAAGCCTAATCGCTTCCTCTGAGGAAATGATAAAAATGTAAGTAAGCGATTTGGTAATCAGTACATTGGTTGTTGACCACAGGCAGTTCCATTGTGAGGCCAGTCACATGGCTTCGTGCAACAACAGTGGACAGACCATTAACGCCAGCTACACACTCTGCAAAGGAATTCACTTTTTGAGACTTCACTCATTTTCATGTGATCAGGAGCAGATGATTGCAAAAATCTTGCACAATGAAATGCGTTAATTCCCATTGCTACTGTAATGTATATTTTCCAACAGCAAAGAAAATGGACAATGAACACATCATCTTTGAGACAGAGAATGGTAGAATGAGTGAATTTGCTTGGTACACAAAGACAAACATGTAAAAAAGCAGATTATTAATTTATCGTACCTACCATTAGTTCAATAATGTATACTAACAGTGCTGTGAGACTCTCAGCTACTGAGGCCTAAAAATAACTCACACCCACCTTTATCTGTGAGGAGAGCAGAAGGAAGTGAAACGTCTTGATTTCAACGATGCACAAGATTTACCCCATGCCGAGATGCAGAATGGAGCGGTTGCAGAACAGCATGCATAATTCATGAGCCTAAATTAACCCTGAGTGGAGTCCCTCCATCAATCATAGAGCTCAGACAGTGGAGCATGGGCCAGGGGGATGGGGGGTAGGGGGTGGGTCTCCTCTCAACACGATAGCAACACCATGCTCATGTGTCTTAACTTGCCACTGGAATTAGCCCCCCTCTCTTTCAACAGGTGTCCTGTACTGTAATGTACTGCATGTCGGCACAGAGAGCATCTGGAAAAGTCTGGAATGGCCCTCTTTGAGAACACTGGTCAAGATCAACACAGGTGTTCTTTTTTCCTTTAGCTGTCTGTTTTGGAACTAGTGAATAGATAAAGGAGTGGTGGAGCCAGAAAGCTGAATAGACCTAAAGTTGTTTTAGAAAACTAAACCTCTTTGATATAGTGATATATTTAGATGTAGCAAAGCACAAATACTTAGGCAAATATCCCCTGCTTATGTTTATAAATTGAAAAAAAGACTAAAAAAAATCCAGAGAGTTTCAAATCCAGAGAGGTAAAGTGAGAGGTGAAAGTAACTTGTAAGAGCTTTCCCACTCAGACAGGATGAGGACTCAGATGAGAACTCCTCAGAGAATCTCACCCATAATATGTTTTGTCATAATATATACTCGAATCTCATTCTGTGGGACTATCATTTCCATCAGATATCTTGGTTAGTGTGCTATAGTAGATTGTTGATGGTGGAATTTAATATTTCAGCTTCACAATGTGCATTTACCTGAGCGAGCAGTGCACTACTGCCTGGCTGAAATGGAATCCACTTTATTTATTTATTTTATTTTACATTCCTGAAATACAGGATCATGTTTTATTGATTAGAGAGTCTCTCTGTGAGGAACATTTACATGAAGCCTTTTTGCACCTCCATCAAATCTTCCCTGTATTCTTCAAGTGCAATCTCTAAATTTGAAGGAATGAAATCTTGAAAGAAAAAAAGGCTCGCCTCTTTGATATTGACTCATGTATACTGAAACATTCTGGTCCATGTGTCCTGCATCCAACACATCTAATCAAATGTTCATGGCTCATGGATTTTTTTTCCCAAGTCACAAATTATCACACTTGGAATTGGTTCTACTTTCTGCTTTGCCAACATGGCAAAAGTGTCTTCTGTGTGGAAAGTTAGAGTCTGAGGGAGACATTAATGGTCACTTAGCTGAGGCAGGTCTGCTTTGGATCTTACCTCGACGAATGCATTAGTGCAGTTCTTTGGAGCATTGTGCTGTCGGAAATGAAGTCCTTTCATAGGCACATTAAACTACAGTCCTTCATACAAGCCGCATTAGAGATTCAAAGCATTATTCAGCGGAGAGAAAGGCTATTAACTCCGCTTTCTGGGACAAGTTCCAGCTCTGATCAGAATTCTGCTGTGTTTAAATCCCCACAAGAGTTCCTCAAACAGGCCTGTCGTTTTCTTCCGTCAGACAAGCCGTAGACACGGAGATAATAATGTTAGCCATGGTGGCCTTATATTGGGATCGTTGTTTGTTTAACTGCATATTCATTGGCTTTGCGCTGATAAAGTCAGGGCTGGAACTGTGGCAGCGCCACACCATTTTAGAATGTTTTGCTGATCTTACACTGGCACTTTATGTGTTAAACAATTCATCTAAATTATGTGTTAGTGTCAAACAACAGCCTATGGATTCTTGCAACACCCACTTCCTGGTACAGCCTCTATTTCAATAAAATAGAAAAAACAACAACATAACAATCCAAGCTAACTCACAAACATCTCAGCAGAAAAGTTGCAAATGAAAAGTGACAAAGTGTGTTTTATTTCCATACAATGCAAATGTTTTGAGGCAAGCCCATAATGAACTTTTAAATATGGTGTTTCTGCTCCATTGCAACAGAAGTGTACAAATACAGTATGCCATATTTTTTGGTCTAATAAAAACAGATGACAATGATGATAATTATTATCAATATCATTACTCACAGACTCTCAGGAAACTACCCTTTGATTAAGCATCTTCTCTTCTTGTGCCCTACATATGTCTTACATTGCCTTTTTGATTTATTTTTCCTCGTTTACAGAAATAAAAAAAAAAAAGATAGAATATCTGCTTGATTTGTGAAGGTAGCTTTGAATGTCATTAAGGAAAAGGTATTTCAGTGTCAATGTGTATGTGTTTTTGAACAGCATTGAGGACTGGGTTGTTGGAATTGGAAAATACACTAACAATTGTGCAATCCTCAGGCTATTTTAACTACCTTTCATATTTAAAGCATTTTCTGTTTCCCATGCAATTCAGTTTTTCTCCTATACCGTATACTGTTTTTCTATTTGGGTCAGGCAACAGTCAAGCTTCTGTGGATAGGAAAGCTGTCAGAAGAACCTTTCACTTGGCAATGACTGGCATAAAGAGGCCTCAGAAATACCTTAGTGCTGCCTTCATGCATAGCTCAGCTATGGGAAGGCACAAAGCATTGTTTTATGCCACTATAACAAAGTATTCCTGTGCATATCATTGCTGGCACAGTCCTTGTGGTAATTCCTTATTAGTTCTGTAAAGTCCATGATATGATTCAGTTTAATTCTTCATCCACTTGAAAGTATCATAGAAGAAAAAGAATGTTTAAACATTCTTAGAAAAAACACCAGAGTCTCTCAAGGATTGTAGACATAATATGTGATATATACTTTTTTCATTTAAAAAATATTCACCTACTGTGCAGTCTTCATGCAAACTCAGTGTATGAGTCTAAGCACATACATTTTAAAAGCAAGCAGCTGAAGAGGGTCCAAGTTTATCATATCATGTGAGAAACCAGCTGAAGATTATCGAAGTTTCTTATCGAACATTAAAAGGGTACCAAAAACCTTTGTTTTTGCCATATTTTCTGGTGAGCGCAAACAGGGCTTCTGTGTGTCAATCTTTAGTTCTTGAACTTCAGTGTGTTAAATGTATGGGCATCACTCAATGCATTACATTAATTCACTGGGTAGGACATTACCCAGGCTTCCATCTGCACCACAAAGGGGCACAGGGTTCAACCCATGGTCTAATTATTCCAAAACCAGCTGGTGAGTAAGGGCCTATGGCACTGTTGTGTAGGGGTAATGCCAAGCGTCCGGCTTGTGCACTGTTAATGAGAAATCCTTGAATTATTTTTTTATCTCATGAATCTTGCCATTCATGCCAACGGTACCATACACTAGGTCCAGATGGCCCTCTGTATGGCAACCTCTTGAGTACCATTCATACTGTGGTCTTATTTATTGCAAGACGACACCCTCAATGCCAGTAAGTATGGACAACATCTGCTAATGTGGCAACCCAAACAGACAAGGACATATGCTTGCTTGGTGACAAGTTATATATAGTATTTTCTGTCTTAACTGAACATTTTTTACGAGGGTAACTATAATCATAGTCACATCATGCATAAATGTTGCTTCTGTGCTCTTACTGTCTGAGAGAATTGTATGTCAAGACAAAAAACTTTCCAGCATTTTATAAACATGAGATGATTGGACAAAAATATATTAAGTAAATAAAATATATTGGGTGACCACTATTGTTTTTTTGGTGAGTAAAGTACTCATTTCACCTTGGATTCTTGGATAGCATGGCTTTATATTATTCAGACATTCATAATGGTTTCAACATTTTGCTTTCTCCGCTAATCAAATCAGAAATAAATGACAAGGGTATTTCACAGTCTTTGTCACATTATTATCTCCCCATAAGCTAATATACAAAAGGAAAACTCTACAATGCATGGAAAGAAAATGCAACACATAATATATCAACAGAATAGAACAATTAATCAGTTCCTCTCGAACATTAACATTATTACATACTTCAAATCAGACCCCTTATGTACTGTATGCCTGTGGAATGCTATTAACTGTACCTGTTACCTATTACGACTGGCAGTATGTGAGTTTATACCATGGCTTGGTTGAACTCTCATTTCTGATTGGCTGGGGGTGGACATTATTTCTAAATATGAAGTTGGTCCAGCAAGAATGGTAATGCTCTGTGCAATACTACATCAACTATTACCAGTGACCTCGATCATCTCTGGATTTGGCTTGTCCCCTTGATAGCATTCTATTAAGTTAAACAGGCTCAGTTTCATTAATAGCACCGCAATACCATTAAATATGTAATTCTGTGAAATAGGTTTTCTTAATCGAGAGAATATCAAAGTTGAAGTAAGTGACATTGGGCAAAGTTGTTTTGTGTTTTGAATATTTTTAAAAATTCAGTTACATTGCAATGAATGTATCAATAAAATATCTTATCTTTGGGTAGAGGCCATGGTAAAGGTAGAATAACATAACCCAAAGTTATCAGTTATATAGAATTATTGCACTCTGAGGAGAGAACACCTCAGTGATATACACGTAAATTACAGTGGATTCCATTTAATGAGCAAAATTAAACACATTAAAAAAGCTAACTCAGCCTTTGAGCCAAATTAAGAGGGAATGTGGAGATTGATTCATTGGAAGGCACCTTGTTAATCAGGATGTAGACATGGCATAACCCTTTGGGTTTAATGTGATCCGTATGGCACTGGCAGACCCGGCCTCCCTGTGTCACCGAGCTGTTATAACTGTCACATCACTGGCTCTCTTTCAGCAGATAAGAGGACTTGTAAAAAAGAACACTGAGCACTTTGACACTGTAAATGAAAGAATCCAACAGGATGACATGAACATGGACACAATGGCACTGGCATTTAACATTGAAATCAGTCATGCAGAATCAAGTCAGAGTTCAAGCTGAGTAGAAGTTGATTTTAACAGTTTTTTTTTCATGTAGTAATTCATTTTTATATATTTCACAAATTATTTAAAAAACACCTATCACAGGTGCCTTAAATTAACAAAATTCATATGAGATTAAATTTTTGTCATTAGATTTAAGATGACCCTTTTTCTGTCTTGATATTTTTTGGAACTATGAAAGTTTGATCCTTTCCTAAATTTGCCAGATCAATCAAAAGTGCCTGCTGAGCCCACTAGTGAGAGAAGGCCTGATGGTTACACTTTGTGTTTTGCTTAATGAAAAAACATTCGGGCACACTTTGTATTTCCTGAGATGGTTTCTGAGGGGTGCTTTCAAGAGAGGGCCAACTGTCTGTCACATCAATCACAGACCATCCGTCCGGCAATCACTCAGTGAGTCGGCAGTGGCATTGCCATCAATAAGGACACACTGACAGCCGGCTTCAAGAGGCCATAATAGTTCTCCTCCCTTGAAGTCCAGCCTAAACAACTCACTCCAGCAGAGCGGCCAGCTCTCTGCACTTATTTAAATGAAGTCACGGAGCACTGTGTGAGTCCAGGAAAGGACAAAAAGCAAGGAGACCCAAACCATGAAAAGCGATTAACATTTCACAGATTGTAATTCTGAGCAGCACCGTCGCCTCTATTGTCTTAAACTAAACGGATGAAGTGTCTGTTTACTCGCTTATTTCAATAGTAATTAAAATGATAAAATGGCTCGATCGGAGCAGGAAACAGCAAGCGAACTGCTGTGTTTTGTCACTTATGCACTGTGAATCATAGGCTTGTTAAATCAAATAAACACTGTGGATATCACCGCTTCCATTTTTAATCAGGTCATGAAAGCCCTCCATTCTGGGACTCCTCCAAGCATGAAGAGTAATAAGGATTGATTTATTTGATTTTTTTTTTTTTGGTCATTTATTTTTGTAAAATTTTTCATAAACACAGCACTTCATCACTGTATGCACATGAGGATACAAAAAATAATAATAAAAAAACTTTTCCTTAACATTTATTTACTTTCATCTTTATTCATGTTTAGTCTAAGAGAATCACACATTTCAGAATAATTGTATTGATCGGAGGCTGCAGGCAGCCAGTATGCTTTAAGGCGGAATTCTTGTTCACTATGAACAACAGAACAGAACTGCCAAGTATAAAGCTAAATACAATGGCCTAGATTCAAAATTTGCCTTTGACTTGCAAATTAATTTATCTGCAAACTAGCATCCTCAGAAGCACAGTCTAGCAAGTTTGAAGATGGTTAAATTTGCAAAACTTTGCTAGTGAATAGAAGAAACAATTACTTGAAGCTTATTGTCAGGCAAATTTAAAAACAAATATGTAAAGCTTACAGGTCAGTATGTCAGAAGTGGGGAGAGTATTAGGGAACGATAAAACTGTGAAGTTTATTAAAAATATGTATAAAGTTTGTTGCTTATTAGATTTAATAAGCTTTGTGCACTAAAAAAAACATGCTCTGTGTTTGCAGAGTTCAGTAACATTGTAGTATTTTAATGGCCACCGTTACATTTGAATCAACTTCAATTATTCTTAAAATTAGACTTCTGGCTAATAAGCTTTAGTCATAACTGATATGAAATCATAAATGGGAGTGGTCACTGTGTCAAAACAATTACTTCAGTCTGCAGAACCTCCAATGAAGTGCTACAACATCACCAGCATAGTTCTATCATGACTGGGTGACACTGCCTGCAGGAATGTGTGGATCATTGATTATGCTGAACAGTAAATATTTACACACAGGGAGGGGATGGAAATTGATCAAATATCTCTGTAAATTAGCCAGCTAGTTATCTGAATAGCAACCTTGGGTTCAAAAAGGTCTGAGAGAATTAATTGCATTCAGTTTCTCTTAAGAAGAGTTTGTTGAGTCATGTAATTAAGTTACAAAAAAGAGTGTGTCTCTCCACGTAAAAAAGTTCTCATTTTGAGTTGCATACTCTGTACATAATTAAATTGTAAAATCTGTGAATAATGACCAGCAATAGGTAACCTTTTCGACTTACTAAAATTTAAATAACAACTTTGTAAAATTCAAACCTTTGTTACAAATACTCCTCCGTAATATAGGGTATGATGCAATTTTAGATATAATGCAATTGGACGGTATTTTATGATTGAGAATATTTAAACACATCACATTCCAGCCACCATGTATTGAAACTTCCACTCCAAGTTATAAACACAAGTTTTATTTTGCCTGCATGCTTATTTAGCACTGCTCAAAGAGAATACATCGTTCTTAATAAATGTGCACATTCCCAGACCTCAACACACTCCTGGTATCTTAGTGTGGGCCAAAGTATAACCATGGACCCTTAGCAAGGACCAACATTTGTTCATGTCTGATTAGTTTACCAAACAACGAATGTATGACTGTGTTCAAAAGGTCTGAAATGCATAAAGAAACATGCTTTGTTGTGATATTCTGCATTGCTAATGATAGGTGGACAAAAATACCTTCACAGAATTTCAAAATTTGCAAATTTTCATGTCAACGCTGTGAATGATAATGTTCAAAATGTGAGCACCATCGAGCAAAGCTGTGACAAATGCAACAATTATGTATCACAACTAAATTGGGCATGGCTGGGTATGGCAAGCAGTCTGCATGCATAAACAGTCCATGCCTGATAACTGTATCAAATATTGAGATTAATGAGTAAATGCTGTTAGCAGACGCATTATTAACATGTGTGAAATGTGTGTTTGACAGCTGCATGTGGTATAGCTTCGTCCCTGTGTTTTGCATATATCTATCTGCAAAGGCCAGTAAGCATATGTAGTGTGAAGAACTCACCTGTGTCATAAGAACAATGAAAAATAGGCTTTTAAACCTTGAAAATATGAATTTGCAAAGGGTCTGAGCAGCATCGTATGTGTTTATTAATACAGTTCCTAGGGTTCTCAAAATGAAAATGGAAAAGTGGATGCTTGGAAAAG
This sequence comes from Albula goreensis, assembly GCA_022829145.1. NCBI lineage: Eukaryota > Metazoa > Chordata > Actinopteri > Albuliformes > Albulidae > Albula > Albula goreensis. Next base: position 13,877,594 of record CM040747.1, on the reverse strand, counting down.
CAGGCAGAGGTCCTTCTTCACTGTGAGGGGGAATAGGGAGGGCAGCTTAGTGACCTACAGCAGGGAAGTGTCAATTAATTCATAAAATACAACACAACAGAAAAATGGAATCTCATTTCTACTGACCAAGAAAAATGAACTCTTAACTCTTCCAGCACCACTGTTATCTCAGAATACTGTTTACTTCTATGTGGTTATACGTAGTTAGGACACAAAGTTATAAAATCCTTTAAATAGCATCAAAAAGATATCCGTTGTTTATGATGCAATCATAGGTTTGCAGAAGTGTTGTGAATATGCCTTAATATCCATTGCCAAAGATTACTAACTGTACGACTATATGGATCCTCTTTGTATTTTTGTCCATTGCCCATTTGTGGCTCCCTGCTCAACAGCCAATTTTCCAGCTGCAGTTCTGTAGTTGGCATGCTTTGTGTGTCTACTGACAGTGAGCCTTTCCCAGGGTGTGCCAAGGAACTGCTACCTCTCAGAAGCCAAGACAATTGACCATTTATCGCCCAATCAGACACTGGCAAGCTTGGACGGGTCAGTCTAACAAACCTATTTATTGCATAGTATTGCTATGCATTCAGTCACTTACCAATCTGTGGGATTTCATGACAATATTACAACACAGTAATAATAATTACAACATCATGATGCTGTTCTGCTTCAAATGTTGAAAAAGGGCCATAAGTATTAAATCTTGTCCTTTGAAAGTAAAACAATTTGAGCAAGCATGTACAATATCATTAGTGGAGCAGTCTGCAGTGAAAAGATGGCAGAAATGTGGGAGCAGTTGATTGATCCTTCTGTGTGTTTAATACTTACCTCCAGTGTGAGCTGTGAGAGTAACTTAAAGATGAGTAACTGGCTGGTCCATCCCTCATCCCAGACTGTCGTATTCAACAGCAGGCTGCCTTGTCCCATTGACAGGCATTGATTTAGTGGTCTCTCATTCAGTTTGGGTTCTGGGATTGATGACCCTAAGATGCAGCACTGTTACTTTGGTATCTGTGCCTTATCACGACTGTGATATCTGCTGGGACTTTAGTCCATGGCCCGTAATAAAAATGTGCCTTATTTTCCACAAAACAAGAAAGGGAGGAGTGAGGGACCAGTTTAATTATAGATGTTATACAATTATGGACACAGCAGAAATTGGTTATTTTCCAAGCGAGCAGTGTTCAGATTTATTACTTGATAAAAGGGTGTATGAAAAATTATTCATTCTTTCATTCATGTTTCATTCATTGTACATGTGTATTTAATCATTGAACATATAGTTCAGTTATTTGTACTAACACCTTATAATTTTTCCTTAATTTGGTTATATAGACACGCATTTCACTGCAACCAACATTTGTTTTATTACATTTACCCAGAAAATATACAGCACAGTGGCTGCAGATCTCTATCAACAAAGAATTTAGATGAGTCTGTAATACCTTATAGATTCCACTTCTTTAAGTATGCCTTCTGCAAAGCTTTCTAGCTCAGCTATGTTAGACCTGTATTCTTGGGTAATTTTAGAAAACAAAATCCATTGTGCCTATCTAGCATCAAGGTCATAGAACACAGACCTGTTTCAATCTCACAGTCAAAGATACAAAGTAGTCTAACACAATTATCTTGTTTAGACTCCACACTGGGTGGTAATCTTATACATGTTTATTTCTCTTTGAGACAGGGATTACATGGCTTTTGAACAAATTTACATTTAGAATTGCTTTGTCTGTTTGCTTTCTGGTCAGTTCCCTTTCTTGACAGTCATTAATTTTACTCTTTTAAATCAGCTACAGTCCATGAAGAATAAAGAATAAAAAAATATGTATTCAAATTAAACGTGGGATCCCAAGGCCAAAGTGAGGCATTTTGTATCATTCTAAAGCACATTTTGCATCCAGAGTAACAAAAGTCATAACACATGCCTGGTTTCAGGACCAGCTCACTTACTGTCCTTTGAATAACATTGACAGCTGGTAAAAGTAGCGCTGCAGACTCAATACAATCATCTCGAAGTTGTTGAAATCCCTTAATGTCCCAAATGTCCCTAAGTAATTATTTTGTAGTTATTAAATTATGAAGGACTGTGCCTTGATACTGCTCGCTGAATAATAAAAAGGGAAATGAATATTCATCAACAAACTAGGGAAAGTAAATATGTATTGACTTTTCAATTCCCCATAATTGGTATAATAAATGTGAAATGAGGTAGATGAGCAAAGGAATTAATTTTTCAAACAATGAAAGTGTTTTGCTGATCAGAGAGTGATGCCATCAGGTCTGACCCCTTTAGGCTGTGTAATGAGTGAGAGGTCTCACAGAGCTACCCCTCTAATAGGCTGGAGACAAAATGTGTTTCAAGAAATGGCCTCATTTTTTCTGTACAGGCAGAATTAACTTTCAGATGTGTTCTCTGCTCCTCATTTCCTTTCCAAACTTGACGTTTTCCTTTTTTTTTTTTTTTTGAAGGACTGTATTTGCAGATTCATCAAAGCTTTTATGCTGCGCCTCAGAATTTGTTCCAGACTCCGATTTCTGATGTTTGTTGGGAGATCAGTGTGAGCGGGCTATTGTGCAACCGACCTGGTTTCTTCCAACGCAATGGGAGGCCGGACACTCAGGCCAAGCCATTTGTGTGTTCTGTTTGCTCCTTTTAATAAACAGCCTTATACAGATTGACCCAAGTCATGACTCAGGGTCTCTGTTTCTTTGTTCAATTAACACCCACATTAAATCATTAATTAAATTTACAAATTCCTTTTCATCCATTGCTTTGGCTTGAATGGCTTTGTCGCACTGATAGTTTTTTTTAGAAAGAAATAAAGGACTATAGATTAAAATAATTGAATTCAGACTAAAAAGCAATGGTCCTTTTCAATCTGTTTTTTCCTATTTATGTTCTCTGGTCAATAAGCCCTTTGTGTCTTTGATCATAGTTTCTACATGCATACGGTACACATAAAACTGATTTTTGTACTGAACCATAGATATAGCCTACGGGTGGATCCGCACTCTGTGAGAACATATGGGGTCAATTAGACTGAGTTGGCTCCTGGAAGGGTTTCAATTGATCCACAATGGGGACCTGCAGAATAGGTGGTCTCAGGCCATTTGGCAAAGCAATTGTGGGCAGCCTGTGAGTTAGCAACATGAAAGTATCAGGTGTTAGCCAGCAAATGATCCGGGAAAGGTGAAACTGTGACACCAGATTGGCTGACTGAAGCCTTGTGTCACTACTGTTTGCAGATGGAGAGGCGAAGCAGGAGAGGGAATTGGTAGATGGCACACATTTCTGCAGAGCCCTGTGGCAACTAAGCCAACACCATTAAGGAAACCCGGGAGTAAGCAGTTAACGCATGTAGAAACAATGCATGTTTTGTCTCCATCAGACACTGTTTTTTCCAGCATGTTTTCATTTTTCCAGTAGTATTTTCAGGATTTCAGGTGTAGATCTGCCTTGTTTAGAATTCCATGTAATTATTTCTCTTTCTCTAACCCCATAACATTTGTAACAGTGCACTCTGTTAAGATTTTCAGCCATTTGATAAAGTATGACACAGAACAAGAGCCATTTGGGATAATTCAAAACACAGTAGCAGAAAACATTTTTGGAATTGTGGTTAAATATATTTCAAGTCAAAACTTAGCTGAGCTCTCATAATATCATACACATGCACATAGACTGAAAGTTGGCTTGTTGGTGTCCCATTTGAGGTAAACCTAATTTAGAGGAAAATAGGGTAATATATTCCATGGGACTTGATCTAAGGCTAAGAGCATGTTCTTGGATCACAATCACTCTCAATGGCTTTAAGCAAAAATCAAATACAGTGGAACATAACAATATTCCAGTCGTTGAAAAGTTTTGAGTAAACAACATACATAAAGTCCTGTTTACCTTTTGGAGGATACTGTTACCATGCAACCCATTTCTGGGGTTTTCTATTGTCAGGTAAATAAATAAGGGAATGAATACATGAACGAGAATTGAAATGACATTACCATTTCCTCTGTGACAAAAAAGCTCTTTCACTAGCAATTTTGAGGGTGACCTTTCATTCTAATGAATCATTTATGTTACCTCAGAAAATTCCTTTCACAAGCTGAGGAATGAGGGCCCATCCAGCCTGTGCTGAATTCATCTGTGAATCTAGGGATGGCCTATCCATGTATCTTCATTAAACCGTGTGTGTGTGTGTGTGTGTGTGTGTGTGTGCATACATGTGCCTGCGTTCATCTTCAGGGTGGGAAGGAAGTAAGGGAGGAAGGTATGTCAGGCAATGCTGCAGGTTCAAGGGACAATTCTGCCTTTCAACCGCTTCTATTTATTTCCTGCCTGAGCGCTGTCATCGTAGCCGGACTAGATGAAAAGCATTGTCGTGTAAAGAAACTGAAATGAAAATCCTACTCGCCCCAGCAGGAGAGGGAAGGGGGGTGGGGGTATTATCCCTGACTCAATGGCTCTTCCCCAGGATAGTATCTAATTCTGGGAGGAAAATTTCTTCATATGGCCACCTGCCGTCATCAGCTTTGTCCTGGGATCACAAGTTGTTCTGGGTGACCGGTCTTAGGACACGGCGAGAGGAATGCACTCAGCTTCCCTGCTGACATTTAGATCTCTTTATTTTCTCAGCGCCTTCATTCAGCCAAGAACAACCAGCCTGAGAGAGGTGGGGGAGGGGGAAATGCCACAGGGCCTGTGTCCAGGATGAGGAGCAGGGGAGCGGGAGACACCCTTGGACTGGGGTGTGAGACAGGGACAGCCCATAGGAAACCACGCACCGCTCCAAACTGCCTCCCCTTCCACTCTCAACTCCACGCTGGTGGGCTGATTGGGGAGAAGTAGAAGGCTTTTCTAAGCTCATGTCATAACGTATTGTTTTTGCAGAAGTTTTGAATAAAAATACATCTGAGAGATGTAGCTCTTTTTTAAGCCTCAATCGCAAATAGGTCTGCCCTGTAAATAATAGATTGATCATGTAGCAATAGTGTTCTATTTTTAGTTTATAAAACAAGCAATGCTTAAAAACAATCCTTTGTAAAAAAAAAAAAAAATGAATAAATAAAAAAATACTGCCCATTATATATCACATTCCCAGCCAAAATCTATTTTAAATATATGAGTACTGTATATTTATGTAAGGCATCTAAACTACCATCTGCTGAAGAATATTATGCTACAATAAGACAATACCTCCTCTGGCTAACCATTTTCCCCACAAGTTCTTTTTTCTGTTGTTGTATAAGACAATACATTTGTGTCCACCCACATTGTGCGGCTGAATTGGGAATCAGCTGGTGGCAGAGCAGACTGCTGACTTCAACACTTCTTGCATATCAAGTGTTTCCCCAAGCTTTGGGCAGATGCAGGTCTGCATGGACCCCTTACGCAGTTTAACGAAGACAAAAGTTCCCACACTAAGAGAAAAAAAATGGATCCCAAAGACAATGCTCATAAGGATACCTTTTGTCCCTTGCACATTAACTCTGCTGAACTAGTCTTGATAATTAATAGCGGGATATATTTTTCTTTAGTTCCTATCCACTCTCCTAAAATGAAAGCGTTCCCATGTGTGTCATCTGTCACATAAATCTTGTCACAGACAAGCTCTGACTTAGTGGTTGTTGTTTTTAAATTAATAATATCATTATTTGGAGTTCCCTCTGGACTGTAATTGCAAACAAATTGCAAGGCCCTTATCATGGAAACCTGTGAGGTAAGGAGTTATGAGAGAGTTTTGTGGCTTAATCAAAGTTTAACCCCTTGCTGAGATCATTGAAATTGGCACTATGAGATTTTATAAAATAGAAATTGAACAAAGAAATGTTTGTTTCTGACAATCTGAAACATGATATTTAAAAGGATCCAAAAGAAAGGGTTAATCAATGAGGAAATCTTTCTCTGTGTAACGTATAGTGACAGGCCACCCTGAAAGCCATACATAAATAATCAATAAACCAAGTTTTAGGTTTCCTTCTATTGATTTTCACACAACCAGACCCTTTAATGTTCTAAAATGAATGTGTAATTTACCAATATCAGACTGTTTTAACACATGATTTCACATTATTGCATTCTGTGTCTTGTTCTCAAGTAAAACAAAAGTTGTCAGCGCTGGAGCCTCTGAGAGAACTGCGTTATTTGAAGTGTTCTTCTCAGTGTGTCCTTGATCCCTCAGATTTTAAAGTTAGGCCTGCCCCAAAATAATAATGTATGATCTGATATTGAATATCCATTAACAAAAAGGCAGTGCTTTTATTTAACTGATTAAATGAGAAAGAAATGAATCTAATGAGAGTATTATTCATTTTGACCAAGCAAATGATTTGGAGCACATTAAGGGCCGAATTCAGACCCATGCTTAAGTGCGTTTTCTGTGTAAGTCTCCCATTCTCACAATGATACGTTACGTGGGAAAAAGCACCTAAGTGCAGGTCTGAATTAGGTCCTCAGTCTATATGTATTCAAATCCTATTCATTTCCTGATGTGTTTTACTTAGAGAAGAATATGCTATATATGCAACAAGTCCATCACAGATAAAAAAAATCATATGAGAATTGCACATGTAAAAAGGTGATATATAAAACTTTTAGCCAAGGGCACATGCCAATATTCTGAAAATTGTTTAGGACAAAAGACAGTTATACTGAAAAAGGCATAGTAGCTGACATAAAACCGCTTTGTTTTTTGAATGTATCATTTACAATTCAGTTTATGCTGGACTGAATTTCTGTATTTAAAGGTATCCACTTTCAGTAATTTTAAACAGAGAGGTGTTTCTCTGTACTCTGATTGGATAGTGTTGGTCACACAACTCCTCTTTGTTATTGAATCTCAGTGGTGCAAGAACACAAAGCATCATCTAACCTCATTTAATTCAACCAAGATGCCCAATCAGCATAATGTTTGGCTGTGATAACCAGCTCCTTTTTTCTCTGTGTTGCATGGCTTTGGGGGTGGAAGTCTACACATACCCTTGTGTGCAGGAGAACCATTTCCTCAGAGTAGACCCTTGTCCTGTCTAGTTTTGTTTACTTTGAACAAGCATGCTTAAGAAAGTATATACCTACATGTATGGGACCTGGTAAATAACTCATTTGGGAAATACACTGGTGACATTTATGATCCCAATACTGCCATGTTTTTCTTCCATGAAACTTGATACATGTTAACAGACTACACCCAGCAAAATTTCTGCAATTCATGTGTGAAATAAACACCTTATTATGCATTAATGTAGACTTGTGCTCCTTCTGGCCCCACTCGCCCCTTCTCCCCTCTGCTTTTTCTCTCACTCCCTCACTCCCTCTTTCATGAATGCTCTGAGCTCGTGGATGAGAAAAAAACGGTGAGAGCCTAATGATTGAAATGTGTGCTAATTCTCAGTCGGGTTAGCGCTCATTATCTGAGAGGATTCATCAGATTCATAGAGGCGGTCCACTTAGCAGAGGCACTGAGATGCAACAGCTGGCATTCATTCCCAGTCCAATCATTCAAAGGCTGCATGCCATTGGATCTAATGGTTGATCTGTATTTTTTTTTTAGTTATTTATTTATTTTGTTGTTTTCATGTTTCTTTCCTGCTCCAAGCACTAATAACTACCATCCCAGGCATGGGAATGCTACTGCATGCAATAGCCAGAAAAGAAAATAATAATTTTTTATACTGAAAATATTGAATCCGCAAAAAGGGAATACAAGATGAACTAATTCATAATATGAGTTATTGTAAGAGCAGGAAGAAGAACGGTGTTATAACAGGCTGCTTGGTGCTTTTGTGTTGTTTCACTGTACTTTGTGATGAAACATTTCTTTACAGATTTTATGCTGTCCCATGCCATATTCATGGCAAACCCACATGCAGCTTTTATTTCACCTGGCCTGGAATGTATTTTTCTTTCTAAAATAACAAAAGCATGAAAGCAAAAATGTAGTTTTAGACAAAGTGCATTTCAGCAACACATCAGACTGACTTAGCTCCTCAAGGTGCCCTTATATCCATAATAATTGCACATGTTTGTATCCACAATATTGTCTCTTGTTTTAACACATCAAGGTCAACAGGGATTGCTCTGAATGTCTGAAACTTAAACAGTGTGATGCACATGTAAAGTTTTGTATTATCAGTTTTTTCTCACTCTGGAGAGAAGACATAATTTACACCAAAACTGCAGGAAGGGATATATTGCAATAACACCAAAATGCATTATACCCGCATAATATATATGACAGTTTCTGGAAATAAAATGTCTACATAAAACTTTCCAGATGGGGATATATGTGGTGGCAGCCAGACAATTTACTGTTGTAAAAAACCAACAACTGGGAGGAATTTTCTAACAAAGCAGGTAATCTGAAACAGTAGCAAGGTTGGGTTAAAAAAAAAAAACACAGGAATGTACAAGTGGGAAGAATCAATCACATAGCCCCACCTGATTATCAAGTGAAACAGACCATCAACCCAGCACAGAATCTCCCTCTGTCAGTTGTGGCTACATTAATCATCTGGGGCTTCGCCAAGTCAAATATAAGAATACAAAATACCATCAAATTAGAGTGTAGCGCACAGACTTTTCCTGTTTCCCTGTGGGAAGTCCAGGGAAGACTGTGGCAGTGTGTGTAAGCTTATACGCTTCTTCCCTGCCTTATGCCCCATGATTCAGTTAATGTCATTGGGCTCCCAGGATGTTAACAATCAATACAGCTTTAGTGTAAAGCAGTGCCCATGGATGTATTTGTAAAAAACATACATTATATTGTGTTACACACAGATGCAGTTTTTTATTATTTCTTTCTGTTTCAGTAAAGTGCTAATGGAGGTGAGTATGTTTAAAATTACTTTTACACTTTATTATTTCTATATTTGCTTAATTAAATAAATGTTACAAGCACAAAAAATGTGACACTTGTGTGGGGGTAAATAGTGATTCCCTGGTGCAAAATACTGCCTTATTGTTGTTGGTTGAATATTGTTGTTAGAATAAAAATGTAGAGAGCACCACATCAAACACAGTTGTGGTTGCTTACTGCTGCTCTCTGTGAAACACTGAGTTATTGCAGAAGACCTTCAAGAAGATACTGTTACATTTGGGCTTAATGTGACATTAATGCCTCACATTTGTTTTGAAGGGTACATGTGTATTCTGACAAGGGACAGCAAAGATCTGAGATAAGTCAAAGAAGTTCAAAGAAGCTAACCCTTTAATGTCAACAACGCAGCTGTGTTTACAGAAATGCCTTTGGAGGGGTCACCATGGGGTACCTCGTCAGGGACCAGGTGACGTAACAGGCCTGTGAGGTGACCTCCCTGCTGTAACGGGTTTGAGAGATGAGAAACAAGGCTTCTGATTGCAGCCATGTAGACATATTCAACACAGCGATTTACATTCCACAGGGTTTAACTATACCCAGGAAGCATGCTCACGTTTATTGTATAATTCCAGAAGAAATCAACTGCAACAAATGGATATAAGTTGAATTGTCTAACTGTTCAGAGAGGGAGAGAAATAACCTTTAGTTCCAATAAAATTAGCTGGTGTTTTCCCACTGAGATTTGATTTTTCCTTGATGAAATTGGCTCACACTTTGTTGAAATTTGCACACACACTAAGTTTATGTTTTGGTTTGGAGATACTTGGTTTGGAGATAACTTTAGGAGTCATAGAATATTGCGTTGAAAAATGTTTTGAAATTACTTTCCACAAGAAAAACAAGCAGCAATTCGATTGTTGGGGCAATATGAAATATATTTGTATATGTAATAGAATGTGAACATGTGATAGTCCATTCCCTCATGAAACCCCTGCAGAAAAACAAATGCTGAACTAAGAGGACATGGTAAATGAATTTTCCCCAGTGTTTCCCATTGAAAGTTATCCCTTTTGGATGTTGTTTTTCACAGGCACTTAAAGCTATTTAAAAGCAATTTAAAGCTATTAAATAGGATGTGAGATTATTGGCACATTTACAATATCAATTTGGACTAAGCCTCAGAGAGTACTCAAGACTCCCTTTTTGCTTTTGTCCTTAACGCATTACATAATCTTTGACCATTTGCTTTTTTATATATGTTCAGTGACACAATTACAGAAACACTTTTCGCCACATCTATTTTTGGAAAAGAAAGAATACAAGAATACAAATATAAAATGAATGAAACATATACATAAACAGATAGTTATAATTACAAGTAAAAATGAAATAAAAATTGAAAAGCCCTTCTTATAATAGCTCTAGTATATAACTATTTGTGTATAGGATCATAAGCAATCGCCTTACAAGCAGACATATTTGGGTTAGAAATCCATACATACATACAGAAGACATGCTTTGTAATGTTAAGACAGTTGACACTTATTCAGTGCATAGAAAATAATCTTTTTAAATATTTTACTGAGAGGGAATTTTTAAAAAATCTACACAGAGGACCTGACCAAATGACATGAGCCTCTGCCTCCTTAGAATCAATAAAGTTAAACACACTACGGTGAGAGCCGAAGAGCAAACTGTGTCCTGATGGAGGATTCAATAGCCGAAAAGAATGCGTGGGAATGGCGAGGGCTGGAAGGAGCCCCAGCCTCACAAATTCTAGGGAGTAATAGAATGGGAAAGAGCAATTGACCCATGAACCAGTCTGAAAGAGAAATCACTTGTTCCAGTAATGACTTTGCTTTCCACCTCACCAGAGATTCTAGATATACGGCCCATGGTCAGGCGGAATACAAATTCCATGGATCTGGGTTGTGTACTGCTTCTCACCAAAGCCAAGTCGGCTCATTGAATTTATGATCAAGTTTCTTCAGAGCTATGCTGCATCTGTAGAGTATGAATCAAGAGAGCATGCAAACGCTTATATGGTTATCAAAAATAATCTTCAAACTGGATAATATGTCTGTTGTTGTTATTCATTGTTTATGTCCTTCACATTACTGCTTCTGCTTCCATTGGACAACAGCACATGGAAATGCAAAGGGAGAAGTATATGTAGGAACATTTCTTTACAACAATGATCAGTGAGTCCACTTTGAAATTCCACTGGTTGCAAATCAAGTAATTAAGTGCATGCGCCTGATTTGATGTAAAAGTTTATGTTAAGTATTAGGGAATGTCTCTATGCTAAGCATTTTAAACATGCAGCTGTGATACGTTTCTGGACAAACCAATGCCCAACAATACATGGAGGAGCTGATAAAGGAGCACAGACAAAGAGACAAATCATTACTCTGTCCTATCTTTGACCAGTTCTAGTGCTGAGTGTGTCCCACCATGTGTTAAATTAGCCTTGCCCAGCCACCCCTCAAAAGTCTCTGTGATCCTGATAAGTGGTATTAGCTCTTCCCGGCCCCCCATGGTCCACCCCCCACTCCCTCCGCCTCTGGTCATCTTTTAATCGTCCCTGGTGTTCCGTCTCAGTGATACCTACTCCTCCACAGACCCCCGCCCCGCCTGCCCACCCTCATGCCCCCGATTTCACTCTCACTCTAATGCCTTCCCCCACAACTTATCTGTCTACACATTGCACTCTCTCTTGGTGACAGCCTTCTCCAAACGACTCCCTGATAGCCGGATATCTCCGCGACCAAAACATGCCCCTCACCACGTGCCCTTTCTCGTTTGCCCGGAGCTCCAGCTCTGGTCATCTGTCTTCCTCAAATCTATCTAATGCTGAGTTTCCCAGGCTCTCCACAAAGACTGTGAAGGCAGGTCTTTGCAGGCCTGAGAGTCAAATGGCCCCGGTGTGTATTTTTAGAAGCTCAGGAATAGAAAAATATGGAGAGCGCAGAGTGGGCCGGGTTCGGGCTGACAGATAGAATGTGCGCATCAGCTCTAAAAATGTTTACCATTTTTCCCTTGGCAATTTGGAGAAGTTGACAGGACTTGAACACAGAGAAAAGTCAAAATAAATAAAGAAATAAGCCATCAGAGGAGCATAATTCTGTGTTTTAGAAACGCACAAGGATTTTTACACTGCGTGTGTATTTATAGTCCTCCAGGGATGGCACACATTCATAATTAATATTCAACTTAGTAAAATGGACTTTCTGTGTAAATCCATATGATACCCTACACTGAGAAGCTTGCATTAGTCAGCAAAAAATGAAATTCAAGTACACCTTTCTTTTGAATTATCAATAGAAACTGAAAGAGTTATGATGTAAGGTGTGTGATTTTCCCCCTCAGAGGACAGGTGATAGATACATTGCGTGCCAATACTAATACTGAAAGCATACTGCTGATATTACTAAATAAATGAACTGAACTGAAATGAGCAGTCATGAAGTTATTTTGGGATTTGGCTTGCTCAAGTACATAAATAGCTATCATGAATGGCAAGCAAAATGTCAACTTCATAATTTTCTTAAGTGTCTCTAACTGTCCCATTGCCATCAGTAACATTTCTTCTATTATTTCAGCTGTGTGTTGTTAAGTTATAGTATACAATCTCTAGAGAATGACATGAATAGACAGAGATGCCTGCACATTGATGTATTCACCCGACTCTGCTTTTACGCCTTGTGCAGGCCACTGATACTTGAAATGTTATGTTTTTGTAATTAAAGCACCTCTGGGAGCATGTATTATAATGTGTGGCGTCTCTTTACAGTTGCATTCCAGGCACCTGTAGAATTTTAGTGTTCTACTAGGGCCTGGAGTGTCTGTACTGCATCTCTTTATTTGTAGAACAAAGCAAACATGTTGCGGACAGAGGTACATCATAATTTTGTGTTGAAAATTAGATACACTAACAGTTTTTTGGTGGGTATTTTAGTACATCTCTCTGTAATATACCAGTTTTCACTTTTTTTATGTGAGATGTTGAATGTTCTGTTTAAAATTCATATTTCAATATTCGGCATCATTAAATAGAGATTCACAATTGTATAACAATTGAAAGACATTAATGTTGTAACACATCAGCTGGCATCAGTATTGAACTGCTTTATAAAATATGCAGCATCTCCTACATGTCTTTCTGTCTGGCCTCTATCTCTATCTCCAACAGCTGCAATGTCTTGATCTCGATTTTTTATCAGACAAGTAATTCAACAGACAGGTTTCTGCAGAATTGACAAAGTCTCATCCAAACTGTGAAAATTCTCAGTTGTTTAGCGAGAATGTTTTCCAATGTTCCGCCTGAGGTCCTGCATCATAAAATGATAATGCACACATTTCAGAGAGTGGGGTTGTGAGCTTGAGTGGGATGTTATTGGATGCAGCATATGTAACCTTTTCTTCAACTTTTGAGAAAATACTAAATCTGAGCAGTATGCACGGTATGTTTGGAATACATGAGACTGTCTCTGTACAACCTGCTGCTGCACATGATGGAATGTTTCCTTCAAGATATTATTAGGGTCAGACATGGAAGGGGTGAGACATAAGGCTTCCCAGGGGGGCTTTCAGGAATAAATTGGGGAGAAGGTTATATTTCACTTCAGTCCTGTTAGAAGGAGAGAGTGTCAGAAGGTCACAGCAGGAAGAATCAGCAATTAAAGAGCAATTAGCAGTGATATTCATATTTTAAAATACAATTTTCAGGCAAATTATGGTGGCTAAATATTATCCAACAGCATTGCATAGAAATGGCACCAAACAGTAGCCTGGCGCTCCTGAGAAAGGGACACCACAGTCTAATGGTGTCTCTGGTTCACAAAGCAACAAAGAGCAGCTGTTACTAAAGCCTTGTCCGGCCACTTGGAGGAGAGACAGGATTTTTTTTTTTTTTTTTTTGCATTGAGACTGGTAAACTGTCACTTTCAATTGCCATGAGATGACTTATGATCCAGGTTTGAAAGCTCTTGTCTCACAAAATTTAATTGCTTCCATTGTCATGATTCTTCTCTTCTCTCTGTGTCTGTTTCCGTAGCATATCAAGTTAAATATTAATTGTCTGCTTTGGGAAGATCACTTATCACATTGAAATCAAATACTGCAAACACTGAAACAAAGTTTGCCTGTAGTTAAGTGCCATTGTTTGTTAGAACCATTAGAACTGGGAGTGTGTACGATGTGAAACTGGCTGGTTCCCTGTCTGCAGTACAGAGAAGACACCATAAAAACACATATGAAAAGAGGTAATACAATATGTGACAAAAGATCGATCAAAAAGAAACTTTACTCCAAGGATATTATTTTATGTATTTGACCTTCTTTTCCCAAACAATGGGTTTCTTATGCAGACCATCCTGACTGATGAAATAAAAAGTAAATGAGATGCTGTCAAACTGTGTAACACAGTACCCATAATATACTGTCTTTTGTCTTTTTTTTTCTTAGTGGGGCAAGTGTGTATTACAAATGCCATAATGTTGTACAGAGATTTGATGCTATTTATTTTGTATTATATCTATCTGAAACATGTCTAAGGTGTGATCACTCACCCTTAAGCATGCAGTGGCAAAAGGTCTCAGACCAGCTGCAGAGGGCTTGGATGCATCGACCTGGATGCATTGACCTGCTACAGACTGTGTCACAGGCCCATCCATGGATCAAGAAACAAGCAGCCCAATGCAAACTACAAACCTGCACGCACGTCCAGCCAGGCCTGTCACCGTGTCATTACCGTGTCCACTGTCAGCTTCGTGACTGACCTCCGAGATAAACCACATTCCACGCCTCTCTAAATGATTGATGTTGACAGGAATACCAGAGTCATGCAACCACTTTCTCCCGCAAAAAAAAAGTGGTTGCATGAATGGTGGGAATAAAAAACAGAACAGGGGTAGCGAGATTTGGTATGTGCCTGGCTTAGGCATGGCCTTGCCGGTGTCATGCTTCCCATAAACCTTTTACTGCAGAGGTATCAAGTATGTTATAATAGCACCACTGAGGTGAAGGATCTCAGTAATGCTGAATGCAGGCCACGAAAAGCAGAAATGCCATATGTCCGTCTATTTAAAACTGGGTCGCATTATCCTGCTAAATCATCCTTGTCAGGTGGTCCTGAGAGAACTTAAACACTTTCAGCCAACTTCACAGAGCCTAGTCTTTCGTGTTACCTCAGGAACTACCGATACTATAGTTCCCCAAGATTCACAATATGTCAGATCTCTATTTAAATTTATTTTCATCAAAAGGATGGTCCTTTTTGTGAAGGTTACACGGACAGCGTTCCGTGCAGCCATATAAAAAACAGTGGGGTTTCCTTGCATTTACCATAGTGTAAGGACAAAGTGGAGTGCTATCGATTGGCAAAGCGCTGTGCCGCTAAAATAACACCAAAAACATTTATAGGATGGAGCAGGATGGCTTCCTCGTGAGTAAATCAATCTAGCTCACACTGGGGGCTGATGTGAAGCAGTCAGGTCCAATTTCACTCACTACGCTTCCCCACTGACAGGACCATGTGTACACTGGACTGCTAATTGGAAGACCTGTGTAAATTGCAGAAAATTATCTGACCTTTTTTTGTACAGATCACGCACAACAAGCTTATTTTTTCGATTCCTCCTAATGTATGTCATTGCAAGTGCAGAATAAATCCAGACTATTACTGGGTGGTGCATGGCACCAACATTTCGGTCAATTCATGGTGACCTCCTGCCAGTTTTGCTGCATATTTGTCAAACATTTTGTTTCTACTGACTCACTGTCTGCTGGATTTTTTTTTTCAGTGTTCCTTATTGGTGTTACAGTGAGTTATAAATGAGTACATCCAAACCGAAGATTATGAATGGGATGATGATGCCTGTAATAACTTCACATTATTGTTCAGGTCACCTGACATGTCCGTACTAAAGGTGGATATGTATCATAATGGCCTTTGATCAGGATAAAAATCATGTACCAAGTGACACATACATACATACATACATACATACATACATACACACAAACAGACACACATACATGGTGCATGCAGACAAGAGTCATATGGAAGATCAAGAGTATCTGAAGTGAAACACCAATGTGCCTTGGAGTGTAAACTGAGATTTTCACGTTTCCTCTGGCCCAGGGCATTGCACACACAGCCCCGTTCCAGCTATGCTCAATCGCAAATGGAAAATGAAAAAACCAGAAGGAAGCTCTCTGAACCATGGTTTACATTAAAGTTGATGCAATCCTCAGCTTGGAAATGCTTGGAGGGTTCATTCATGATCACAGCTACCCCAAAGTCATTGAAACAGAACACACCGGCAAATCAGTTTTTAACAAGGCTGTTGTCAGGAGAGTGCTGCTTGTCGCTTTTCAAAATTTCCACCCACTAAATCTACGATATTGTAACAACATGCAGTTTCAATGTTTTTCGCATGTGCTGGACTGACCTTCAAACAGCTCATTGTGACAGTTCAGAGAGGACATGTCACCAAATGTAACTCCATGTCAGCTGTGGAACTTTGCAGTAAATCAATCAATCAGCTGTGAATCAATAGAACATCGACTTGTGCAATGTCATGGATTTGAGCAAATGTCCCCCCCCCATCAGTCTCTTGTACCAAAGGCCTGCAGAGGTGACCTGCTGCCACCGCACGTAGCTGAGTGGCCACAGGGAATGTTCTCGTTGATGGGGAGGGATGTGGAGGGGGAGCGGGGGGTGGAGGCAGGGGGGTGCGGCTCTCTGACACAGAGAACAGATGCCTTACACTAACAAACAGCGCAGTGGGCCACTGCCTCCCACTGCGATTGGAATCTTCTCTGTCATAGCAACAGGAAGCCCGAGACTTACAGCTGGCTCAGTTGAGGCACAAAACCAGCACAAAAAAACCACACAGGTGATATGCAATTCAGCCAAGGGTTTGTTTAGTGTGTTTTTTTCCTTTCTTTATGTTTTGCAGTTCTCTTGTGTTCAGATCCAGTTATTCGTTCAAAAGAATGCTATGTGTAGGAGCTCTCCATCTGCAACAAAAATACACGTACATTCGACTCATATATCAAGGGTGTATTCTGTGATCTTAAAAACATAAATCTGAAACACAATCATACTTAAAAAAATAAATTAGGGATAAGGTTAAGTTAATTTTGAATTATGATAAATACTACATTTACAATAAATACAAATATCACTACCACAATAACTGTGGCTGTCTGCATTTGCTTTGTGTTGAAAGTAATGTATGCATTTTAGTTACTAAGCATGTAAATGTACATTACACCCCTAAGTGAATGAATTAGCATATTGGCACATAAAAATGCTAATGAAACAGAAGTGTTAACAATCAGATTTTAAGTATCTTAAACATCTTGTGTATTGAGGCAAAACTATTGACATGTGCCAGTTATTCATTACATTCATCAGGTAATTGTTGAAGGTTTGACGTATGTGTTACTGTGCATTCTGCATTTAATTATCTTAACATGTATTTACCACTGACTAAAGCTTTATGCAATAAACCTGAAACTAAAAAGCTGCAGTGAAGTGTTTCTGAGCAGGGAGCCCCATACATCTTCACTTTACATTATAACCACTGAGATCCATTTACGTTCAAAACCAAGAGGCTCAGGTTTGCTTTAGACAGACTTGAACATTGAGAATAATTTCTTATAACAATAGGGAAAAACATTTTTAAGTGACAGACTCATGACAGACCCAAATGACAGTCATTTCAGACCACAGGTTCCCTTCCATTGTGTCTGTATTGACCTTTGCACTTGTAGCTTCTGCCCCCTGTTTTACACATTTTTTAAGGGAAATTGGAAATGAACTAATTTCCTTTCCATGTGTAGTGGGGATCAACATAACAGCTTTGCTTTTACCATGCCAGTTTACCACACTCCGCTGCTTCCTTGATGGTCTGATTTTAATGGTTCAACTAGGGTTTATAATACACATAGTTTATGCATATCATATTTAAAGTTAATTTAAAATGCTATTAAAACATTAAAATACTTCATTAATAATTTATTAATTTTATCCTTCATTTCCTAATAATAACAACAAAGTGTTCATTATCAAATAGAAATGTATTATTAGTTAGGAATATGTGAACATGTGTAGACCTTTTTGCATTGTGATTGAGTTTGTCCCTTATCATTTGGTACATGTATATATGCATACATACACATGCACAAATACTCTACACCAGTGGCGGTTGGTGAGTTGCAAACAGAAGAAGCTCATACCTTAGCTTTAAATCTGTCATTAATTTCAACCTGTTCCCAGTAATCTGCCTAGATTAATAATAAAGTGAACGATTCACAGAATAATCAACACCACTCGCATAAACGGAGAAAATGATTATCAATGTCATTTTTTTGATAGAGTTACTGCAAACTAGTTGAGGCCTGTGTGCTAGACTTTATTGTGCATTGTACTCAACACAGATGCATTATACAGATAAAACATCCAGTTTTTTCTAACCTGAAAGTTTGATCTCAGAAATTGAGATCGATTTCAATACCTTTACTTCCGTTTTATAAATCTGAATTTCGCAACACAAGAAAGCTACAATGTAAAACACATTAAGGGCTTAGTTTTTCAATACATATTCAGATGATTGCCATCCTTGTTAAACAATTTCATGCTGTAGATTTCTTTGTATGACACAAGCTTCAGACAATCCATGATTTTTCACGAGCATTTAAACGGCAGAATCTTGCAAATTAGGAAAGCACATTTGTCATTAATATTCCTTGACGTTGGGCAGAGAGCAAAAAGTACAATTATCCACAAATGACGAGAATGTGTGGGTTTAACAAATGCTACATTGTTCAGTAAAGAGAAATAATACTATCACAAAATTAATACTGGTAATCATTTACTCTATTTACACGACTGGTGTTAATTATTCTGTGAATTGTTAGTTTTATTGTTAATTTAGGCAGATTATTGGGAACAGGTTGAAATTAATGATAGATTTAAAGGTGAAGTTTGTGCCTCCTCTGTTTCCAACTCACCAACCTCCACTGCTCTACACACATTTCCACAGATTCACAGTAGAAATACTTATTGCACATTTTGGGTTCGGCCAAAGTGCACAACATCACCATGGGCTTAAAAAATAAGACACAAACATGCATTTAATTAATCTACCATGAATATTTCAAAGTTACATCCCTTTAAAGCAGGATTATTATTTGGTATCTAAAGTTATGGATAAATTATGAAGAGAAACAGGCGCAGCTTGCCTGCATTTTAATTACTCCCTACTGCAGGGGAAATAAAATTACTTTTCATCAGCTGCCAAGTAGTCTACCACCTACAGTAGTGGAGCTAGTCTTCCACATTGTTGAGTGCCACTCAGGCAAACACCACATTCCAGGCTGATACTTGAACTGCAGCAGTCAGTGCTTTAGCGTAGCTCAAAGCCAACGGTTTGTGATCCTAATTGTAATAACGTTCAGAGGTTTTATTTGTAACACCATATAAGAAAACAATTGTGAGGAAGTAGAGCCAATTGTGTGTGTGTATGTGTGCATGTGCATGTGAATGCATGTGAGTATGCTGTGTTCGTACTGAAAATAATCATCCATAGACACATGAGGGCACATGATTTTTGGTTTTTAGACTGATTACAACTACTACTTAACCCTTACATACTGTTCATATTTGATGCCTTCATAGTATGGTCCGGGTCAATTTTGACCCGGGTCAAAAATTCCCTCATAAAAAGTGTCTGTAACGACTTTTGAACTACAGATCTGTTTAGAATGTATAAATAGCCTATCTGACATTAATACATGGCTGATTAATCCTTAATTAATGTTTCAGGGAGCAGGGAGAGTGTAATGTTTAGGTTTTACAACATTCGTTTTTGCAAAAAAACATCTATTATCACACAATATCATGTCCTATTTTACCTAAGACATGAAAACATAACAGTCATAATGATCTAAATATATTTAATTGAAAGTGAAAATTGCAAGAACATCCTAAAATTGTTTGGATTTATAATACAACCATATATAACCATTATAATCATTGAACACTGTCCTCACTGCAATTCTGTGCATTCAAAGTAGTGGTAGGAAACCTTGTGTGTGTGGGACTTGCACACATGTTTCCCACATTTGCAGCAGTTTGTCCCTGTTTTGCAGTCCTTTTTTGCAGAGCAGAAGTTGCATCTTCTTCTCTTCTGTCCCCTTGTGTTGGCTTCTTGTGTGACGTTGATCAGGGCCAGGCTCAGATCACTGCGCTGCCTTTACCAGAAGCCTCAGGTAGGCATAGGTCAGCCACATTCATGATCTTCCATTCTTTACCATACCGTTTAGTCCCCTCCCTGTTTATCATTTCAATTACTATTTTTTCAATGGTTGGAGGGAGGAAGAGCTGGAACAAGCTGACAAAATGTTGGGTGCATGGGAAGAAGCCAATCTTGTGGGTCCTGGAGTCATTCGAATGACATTTTCTGCAGCCATCCTGCCTGCAACTTGATGTGGAAGTGAGGTCCAACTGATAGCACTGTTTTTCGACATAAATGTCTCCCTTGCTGCTTGCTCCTCTCCCTCAGAGTCATCTTCATTAGAGGGGCTGTAATCAGAGTTTTCCTCCATGTTGTCTTCCTGCTCTGACACATCCATCTCCAAATCACTGTCTGCTTCCTCATCTTGGAAGATCAGATCTATGGCTTCCTGCACAGTAACTGTTGCTGCCATAACCTCAGTCACTGAAATGGCAGCTCAGGTTCCTTTATAATCCTATGCCCCCTCCAACCCCTATTTTGATTGTTTTTTTTTTAGATTGTTACATTGTTGTTACATTGCAGGTGCTTGTGCTTGCAGGTGCAGATCTCTTGTCTGTGTCAAGGCACCCTCTGACCTCTGTATGACTTCTGTTCCTTATGTGCACCATATATGACCACTACTCTGCTGTTCTACTATTTCAATGTTTTGAGATTCCCCCATGACTGTCTCTGCGGGAACCTCAGCAAATGTGGTGGGAGCACAGATAGTTCTCGTGACAGTGCCAAGGTTCCCCATCAACTCTGTCACTACTGTCCCATAAAAAATACAGACAGACATGGCATGTACAGTTTCACAGTTTCAACATTCCCTAAAACCACCATTTTCCTTGATTTGACCCACACTGGTGGATCTAAAATCCATCTCACTAAGTACGGGTCAAATTTGACCCGGAACAGCCCCAATGTACAAAAATTTGTAGCACCTGTAAAAAAGAATAAAATTTTAAAATATTTTTATTTTTGTGTATTTTGGGTCACTTTAGGAAAAGTCATCAAATTACAGGACAAAAAAATGACGTTTAGGGTATTTTTACTGCTGTCAAATGTCAAAACGGGTCAAATTTGACCCGAACAGTATGTAAGGGTTAAAACTACTGAAGAGAAGTCTAAGGAATATCACAAATACCATGGAAACATGAAGTGTGTAGGAAACATGTGAAACCATGTATATGCTGTCAAGGAACATTTTTTCTTAAACATTTTTTTGGTATGTAATAAATCATCAAGTGTCTCTGTGCTGGTCCACTGAGCCTCTTAGCTCTTGCTCAAACATGCTCCACTCCACTGCTGGTGATCTGCAGGACAATCTCCCCAGTCAGCCTGTGAAAAGGGTCAGGACTGGGGGCTTGTCTAGTCCGAGGTCTTAAGCTGATCCACAAGGACCCTAATCTTCTTAAAACTGAGGTTCCAACTGCCTGTTTATTAACCCATCAGCAGGGTCTGGGAACTTCTCTGTGCTTAATGTTCACTTGATATTACGCATTTAGGCAGTCTTGGCAGTTTTGCTTCATTTAATCGAGCAATAAACTCAAACTACCTTGTGATCTGTGGAACATAGTTGCTGTAATGGTTTTTAATGACTGTCAACCTGCAGTATTACCTGCACTTTGGAAAACTGGTCTTTGGCGTCATGGTCAATTGTGTAAATGGCTTGTAAGGCCTTTGTGTAGACAGGAAATAAATACTTGGAAATCAATCACATAGATTTGTGTTTTTTTACCATGTGCAGAACATTAGGAACTGAACAATTCAGTGGCTCCATCATGAGTAGATTTAAAGCCTGACCTAACAGAGTCTGTAATCCCATAAAGGCAGATTTCAGTTGGGCCGCTGTCAACATAAAACTTTGAGATGGCCAGGCTTAAGTTATTCAGTCTATCAGACATTAGCCAACGTCGCTGTTGAAGAATGTAAGTGGAAGAGACACACCACTGTGGGCATTTTCAATTGCTCCTTCCACTTACTCAATTAACTGTGAAACTAGCAAAACCTCCCCCACTCCTTCCCCCACCCCCATTGCAGCCACTTGGCTTCAAAAGCAGCTTGGCAAAAAAAAAAAAAAAAATCAAAGGTGAAAATAGGGCAAACCACTACCTCCTGCAGAGCCTGCAGATATCATAGTATTTCGCTGCAACATACAACACAGATTCTGCAATATATGTTGTAAATGTTTTCTTATTTAAATTACTTCATTTTGAGAAGCAGAGATTGTCAGGTTAATTTTTTTCTATCCCCCCAGATATTGATTAGCAATGTTGTGCTTCCAGACCTGCAGAATGGACTTTCTGACACTGTGATGTGTTTTCTCACAGGGGTAGAGGGGGCACCTTGCACAGAGCATTCCACCCAATTTCAGCCCTGCGTGTCCTCAGAGCAGAGCTGGGATGGGAGGTCACTTGCAGGGTGGCAGATAAGTTCTCTGATAGGCTTTCAAGCAAGAAAAGAGTACCAGCCCTCCTTCAACACTTCAACGCAATGTTCTTATACTTTTCAAGATAATAGCACTACCACTACTATTACTATGAGCAGTAGCACTACAACTAATTCTTCTATTTTGCACACTTCTCTGGTGTTCATTAATTGTGACTTGAGCATAAAAAAGGACTGCTTCCTGTTTCCAAAATCCAGAGATGAAAAAAAGCACCCTACCTCTGTCTACCGGCCTGGGCGTCCAACAGTAGAATCTTTAAACTGGTGGCGGATTGAAAAGGCAGAGTTTTTCCCTCATGACAATCCTGCCCTGGCGCTTGATGTGATGTCAGCCCAAGTGACACGGCAGCTTCGTGCTGCTCCCGCCCCCGGACAGGTCAGCTGCAGCCCCTGTCAGCCTCTGCCTGCTGGGAGCGCTTTAGCCCAGATGCCGAGTTGACCCCTGCACCCTTGTGTACATTGTTTACCCTGAGAAGTTGGCACCTGTACAGAAAAAAACAGGTCTGCTTCCTTTTCTTCAAAGCAAATTGACAACTATGAGGTTCAGCCTAGCTCAGGTGGCCCTCTGGGGCTGCCAGAATCCGACGTGGGCAACAGTTTCTACCTGACTGTGAGTTTAAGTATTTTTCAAAGATTGACTATACTTCTTTTTGGTGTTACCTTGAAGGAAATACATTTCATAAACAATAAAACTCATGCAAATTCACTGCCAAATAACAAATTAGCACAAAACAATGCAGAAGATGAAGAAGCTTCAGCTGAGACTTATGGTTCCCTGCTGGATTTCTTAAGATTTTCCAACACTAACTCTAAATAGTGTCACACAATAATGGAAATACTAAAATACAACAAATTAGGTTTTAAATTCATTTGACCTTTCAAGTCAGAGGTTAAAAGAATGGACAGCAATTAAAGACAAGCCCACTTAGATTTCCTGGTTTGCTGAATAGTGTTCTATTCTTGGTGAGCATTAATGCATGAGTAATTATGTGGAATTATTCAATAGGAGCATAATTATGCAAAGTCGTTTAAATGACAGCCAAATCTGTTGCATTATGTTCATTGTTTTGCAAATGTGGTTGATGATTGTGTTATCTGTCTCTTGCTTAGCAACACCTGTTTAGTATAATTAAAACAAACTTTGACATGGGATGTTGACTGCAGCAATCAACACACTCATAAATGACATTTTTTTCCGGGTAATAGCTCTCCAATGATGAGTTCCCTTATGTAGGGTGTCTACTCACAAAATAGCAATATACTTCAATAATTAAAATTATGTTTTAATTTGATATAGAAAGTACAATAATTACACCATTGAACTTGGATAACATTATATCTAAGCAATATCACATGAGAGGAAATATATTATTGTGCATATTAGCACAGGTATGTATAGGCACAGCATGGAGTGAAGTGCTATGCTGATATATTGAAATACATTGTAACATGCAAACTCAAGTGTAATATTTCTTTCATACAACAGTTTTATGCTACAATTTCACATCGCATGAAAAATATATGTTTTAATTGTTTTCGATTTTCTCTGAAAATACTTCCTACAGCTGTCACTGTTGCCAAGCAATTCTATATATAAACACAACGGCTGACTGGCTAGCTGGCTAGCTAACTCACAAATCTAGCCACTGTGTTAATGCGACTGTGAAATTGTATCACCATTGGTTGTCATATACATTCCATTGATTGTATGACTGTTATGCATAAGTACATGGCAGGGGTGACTGAAACTCCACATAAACATGTTGGGTTTGACTACAAACAATGATTGCAAAACAGATGTTATAAAGTGAATTGATACAAGTCACTGTAGTTAAATCCATAACTGAGAAGAGGTCTAAGCTAGTGATAGCTCATGTGGCATCATTCAGACAGGTAATGTTAGTCATCAACTTACCATGTCAAATGAAAGCAATAATATTAGTTGAAGTTAGCAATGCACAAAGTCTTAGAGTTTTAGCTCATTAGCCGAGAATGGCCAGACAGCCTGGTACTAGCTTAACTGAATTGATATTTCACAGCGCAAAAAAGAGGCTCCGGGCATGTTGAATGTTGAACATGCATGTACATTTTGAATGCTGAAAAGGACACTTCTACTTTCATAGCCACGCATTGCAATGTTTCACCAGTTATTGAGAAATTGAGTGCTCCCTCCAGCCAGAAACTATGACTTGGTTAAAAACTGAATGTATTGCTACAGAAATTAAATCAATTACTTTTATTCAGGAATGTATTCCTTTTCTGCAATAGAGTAGCGCAAGGTATAAACCTGCTTGTAGGTTTATACCTTGCAGTATACCATGCACTGCTGCTGTGGAATTGAACAATTGATGACCAATTACTTGAAAAGAGAAAATACACACAAACTGATTTCTGACAGTATGAACTTCCACAGGCCATGTAATTACTGACAGTTAATGATTAAAATTAAAGGAATATGGAATTGTGGTGATCACAAATACTAATTAATATACAAGAGGCCTGTTCACTTGATTTTTCAGTAAAGCCTGGAAGATTAATACATTTACTACAATATGGTCAACAAACACAATAGTTGTTGGTGTGATTATATTGTGTATAACTCTATCCATTCAATTTAAATAAAATGTAAAATTTGATCAACATACATTGTAAATTCTGTATAGATGAGGCTAAGGAAAAATGGTATTTGGAATTTCTGTGGAGCTGAACTGTAATGTAACTAAAATGGGATCACCTATGTCCTCAAACAAAGCTCCCAAGAGGTCAAAGTCAATAACCCATTACATGGATTAAAAGAACCTTGCCTTTTCTTTGCTGCTCTGCACTGGCCAACAGATAGCTTCTGATTTTTATTCATTGGTTTCTATCGCAAAGAAATAGTTGGTAAAGAATGTGTCAGAACCAATCTAGTATCAGGCATACTTACTCGACTGAAAGACATGCTGTTCTCTACAACACTGGACTTCCTGCCACACAAACAAACAAAAATGCCTTTATTTTGTAGGAAGTAGTTGCAAGCTTTGCACAAAATCCCCCACGATCAACCACCGTGGTGAGAAACACATTCTAGTTATGAGCTGACAACACACTGCTTTTATTAACCATGGTTTTCATGTGTGACGGATCTCCCAAGTTATTTCAGAGGTGCGCAGCTGATTGTATCTAACCTTAGCTGTGAATCTCTTAGTTTTGGCCGTTTAGAACATTTAAACTGATGCAGTGTGAAATGCAGCTGGTGGCAGGTTTCCAGCTCCCCCTGCAATTTTCAGTTGCAGCAGGATACGATGTTTCCAGGCAGATACACTTATATTTTTCATCTTAAATCCATGGAAGCAAGCACTCCATCACCATATAGACAGCTGCTGTTCCTTGGTATATGTATTTTGTGGGATTCAAAAACAGCAAGAGTTTCTGATGCAAAACATCTATGAAAGCATTATGTTTGATTTCTGGTATGTCAAAAAGGTAGGATACCAATATACCCCCAATCTATTAACAAACATACTGATTTCTTTTTTATTCAGATTCCTCCAACATCAAACTTTGTTGTACAGGAAAAAGAAAACATGGCTTTGAAAGTGTAATTTCAGTTTATATTCTCAATTCCATAAGTCTGAAAAGAAATAAACACTTGAGCTTTGTCATCATAATCTAATGCAATGTTGTAAGGTCAGCAGAAACCTGAGCAGCAATAAGAAACACAATAATATGTATTTGTATCCCATGCTTCATATGAGGATATTAAAACAGCGAGAGAGGACCTCGCATTTTTTTGCATTTGGAAGGCCTATGTTCATTTGACAAATTAAGCACAGGGATGACTGAGTGACGAGATTGATGGGAATAGATTTGGCCAGTGGGAATAGGGCCATTGTACTGTAGCAAACTTCTCTTTACCCAGTAAACCACTGGATCTTTACCTGTTGTTTCATTACACTGTGAGACAAGTCCATTGAAGAAACAGACTCCGTCAGAATCTTGGATGTTGGTGACAGAGTGAAAGTACAAGAAATTCTTACAATAATTGACTAGTAAACATCAATTTAACACTTTAAATTTGTTTTAATTGTTGTCAGATCATGTTCTAACATAAAGTCATTCATTTAAAATAAGAATAATTTCAGATATAGCAATTTAAACATTTACTATCAGCAGTTTTCCAGTACAAATAATTTGGTGCTTGACTATAGTGACAGATACTTGATTTAACAAGGTAAAATTCTTATAAGTACTATTCTAATTCAGGTACAAGTTAGGTACACAGGGAATGTGTGAGGCAATTGACAGAAAACACTGTGTTTGGATAGGATAAGGGGCTGGATCTCAAACAGAAACAAAATGGCAATCACAACACAGAGCCTGGGCTGTGCCTGAAATAATATGCTTCATGTGTTTCAGCATCACAGGCTATAAGCAGATGGATCAGAATTAAACCCGGTTAAAGAAAAATGTCATTTACCATATGAACGTCATCCAAAACGCAATCTGGGACAAAAATATTCCACCTGGCAGAGGAGTAAAATCAGATGCGGGTTCACAATAGGGAATATGCCCTTTCCCCTTCTTCTTTTCTTTCCTGAAATGCATGCCTCGAGCTGAATGGAACAGCATAATATTTCTCTACCAACCCGCTTTGCCTGTTACATTTTAAACACACCACTTGCACAGAACAAACAACGGGAGCTGTATTTCAGGAATGAACTCTAGAGTGTGAGGAAAAATAATTAAAGATTTCAGAGTCAGGGAATCAAGCTATTGTGTAAGTCCTTATGGGGAAATGTAGGTGTGAAAGGGGCCATGGGGTGGGGACCAGATACAAAGCTACAAGCAGCAGTAATTAGTGGGTCTATTTATTCCTGCTGGGAAAACTGGTTAGGGAAGATCAGTGAGCTGGGATTGATCTACCCCCGCCCACTCCTCCCTGATTTTAATGACAGCCCCTATGAACACAAGCAAAGCAAGTAAGTAGCCAGTGGGAGAAATTAACCCTCAGGCAGCAAGTTTGTTTCAGTAGCCTAGCATGAGTCCAAAACGAAAGCTGAAGGGCTTTTGTGGTTAAATCCAGAGAGGCAAGGTTTAGCGAACTGTCTCACTTCCTAAAAGCCTAGCAGCTGCTCGGGTTTACAGGCCCAATCAGCCTGTGTCTGGCTGCACTGTGTTCAACATTTGTGGCTTCTTTCCAAACAGAGGGAAAGCTGCATAGGCACATATAATCAAACCCCAGCTTTATTCTGGTGCACCGTTTATCATAAAGGTTATGATATTTAAGCAGTCACCTGTTGTATAATGTTCACATGTGGTTTAATGTTACACTATGGGTTGTAATGTTGCTTTTTCGTTCTTCGCATTGTGAACTGCCATATAATGTTTCACAATTCAGGCTAACAAACAGTTTTCATATGATTTCATCAGTTGAAGCATTTTTCTAGAAAATACTTCAATGATGTTCCAGTGTGTTAAAGAGGTCAATTTTACCTTCTGTCACACAATGCAGTATAGTGTATACTATGACATATGAGAATTTTTAAACTGGAATTTTGGGGTGAACTATTTCAATTCAGAAAAATTATATCCATGTAATATTTCAGCCTGCATCTGTGAATCCATTCAGACGTGAGGAAAAGGATTATTTGTGCCAGCTGCTTCCAATAAAGACAAAGGAGAATGCAATTATCTCATGTGATATCTAATTATGTTCATGCGGTATTGTGTTTTCCAATGTTAAATGCAGTTCGTGATCTGCTGTGGTGGGAAAGAGGCAGTGAGCCTGTATGGCAAATGCTGCTTTTGGATGGGAGAATACCACTGAAGATGAATGCATTTGAATATAAACTACTTGCCAGTTATCCTTGCCAGTGGCTACGTTTGCATGGTGTGTAAGTTTGCAATTTTTGTATCTATGATCTACTCCCAGCATATCCTAGGGTGTAAAATTATCATGATTAAAAAGGTCATTCCAATATATTTTTACCAATTGACACAGTGAAATCATAATGGTTTACAACCACATCCCTAGATGAGATGAGACATATACATTTTTTCATCTTGAGAATCATTTTACACAATATATAATGGAATCGCTTTTCAACAGATGGTGCTCTAGCCATGTTAAACTGAATTTGATCATCTTGTACATACACCTCCCAGTAATCCTTTAAAGAGTGTGAAATGGGTTTCTGCTGCCAAAAAAATTAAAACTGTTAACTGAACATGAAAATCAAATATTCTGGTTCAGCTGAATCTTGTGTCTGTGCATCATTTCATAGCCATTGTTACGCCCTGATAAAGACCATGATGAGAGGACCTGACAAAACAATTAATTTTGATAAATGTCTCCAGCCCCTGTTACCATGGCAAATAAAATCCAGAAGTGCCATATGCAAAGCGAAAAAGGGCTACAGTGCATCTTCAGTATATATGAAGTCCAGTCACCTGAGCTGCAGTCCACTTTAGTTTACTTACAGACTGAAGTGTGTTCTCACTTCAGCTTGTACTGCTGTCAGGGCCTGGGAGCAGTGCGGCGAGCGATGGCAGCATTTCCTCTTCTGCACTGTTTCACAGACAGCAATTCCCATCCTGGCACTCAGGATCTGCTCAGCATCAACATTTCCTTTAGATTTTTTGGCACAGTTTTGTATTATCAGCATCATTGTTTCTCAAATAATGTAGCCAAATATTTCCTTATTGATGTTTTGGAACCAGTTGTAAGTCACATTGATAATTGATTCTTAGAAATAAACTTATCTATCAAACAAATCAAACACGGTGTATTATATATGGCAAGAAAATTGCTTTTGTAAGTGAAAAAATATATTGCTGCATAGACATTTTTGAGGGGTTTTCTCTTGCTTACCCTGCAGCAATGAAAACCAAGGAACTAAAGGACAGGTGGAAAGGGCTAGAATGACATGTAAAGCTGTGCTGATTGATATTAAGATAGCTTTAGGGTTGCAGTAGATATGTTGCCATCATGGGATGTACTGTGCTGTAAGGTCTGCCTTCATTTTTTTGTCAAACCAGAGGGTTGAAAAGAATTAACTTTTATTGTGTGCTTTTTGTTTGTCTTTGAAGAGAGCAAAGATGGACGCACCCTGTACAGTTTCCACATTACTTTCAGTGGCAGTGTGACAGTCAGTGAAAGGCAGGAATGCTAAGCGAGATCAATATCATGATCTGAAAGTTCAGAAAGGATTCATCATACAATGAAGAAAAGAAAATATGTTAGTGGAGGTGTTGTTTTCTAGTTTTTGAACTGATGAGAAAAAGAAGCCAAAAACATATTCTTCACCCATTCAGGTTCTTCATAGTAGGCTTGGACTTTTTCCTAATCATCCTTCAAGCCATTTATGGGAAAGAAAATGTTATTTAAGAACCTATACATAGGTTATTTTTTGTTGTTGTTTTTCTTATTATCACTTTTTAGCATTTAAATGTGATATTATCATTTTCAAGTTAACACAAAATCAACATTAGGATTCCATAAGTTGGCAGGTAACCCCTTTGAGTTAGCTGATAATGATAAATTTACTCTGTGGTGCCTGCCACCTGGTTCTTTCAGCTTAAGGGACTAAAACTGTATGATTTGTTTCTGTATATGTTATGTGTGGTTGCATAGCTCTGAGTCATGCTCTGTCTTTGACCCACATTGGTATGTATTCAAAACATGTTTGTAGGTCTGTAAGCAGGGGTGGGTGGTTTCATCGACATTCCTCTACAACACTGAAGACATAAACATTTAGCCTCACAACATTGCTCAGAAAAATCTGAAAAGGCCCAAAATAACACAAATGGAGAAAGGCTTTCATCATTGCACACAAGTGTGAACATATATGGCCCTTTCATGGACACAGAGGTACCAGACATAATTAAAATCAGACAACGAAGCAGAATCCTTAGATCTTACGTTATTCACAGTTTCACAGATCCAAATAAATGCAGATATATGAACATCAAAATTGTTTTTATGTTGTCTGTTATCTGCGAGATTTTGTTTTTCATATGTGTGTGTGAAAAGCTCCTGAAACATGAGGGAAATGAGATTTAAAAATAAATGTTTTGGAAGGAAATGTGGTCTAAGAGCTGTCTTAGGATGTCAGTCAAGTGTCACCAATTTGACAGAAAGTGCATTACCGATAGTAGAAGAGATGTAAGTGTCCATTGAGCAAATCTAAATCTAGTGGGTAAAGCTGATGAGCTGTTAAAATGACTTATTATGTTTTCAGATGCCATATCTATTTTATCAAGGGAACAGAATTTCAATTTAATGGCAAACTATGACTTTATGTCCATCTAAAATTGTAATATGCTCCTGGAGCCTCCTTGTCATTATGTGGACATTATGAGGTGAAGGTCCTGGAATGAGGAATGATTGCTAATCTTATTCTTTATAATGTTAAGTTCTCTAATCATATGATGCTGAGCCATGTTGGGGAATTAAAGGGTGTTTTAGCTCACACGCTTTTGACTTTGAGTGTCGGTTTAGATTTCATATGTCGATTTGCAAGTTTAAGAAGATGTAAAGGACAATTGTTTCTTGATTTAATTATCTGATAACATTGTACAAGGTATGCTTTTCCAATTAAATTCTTGTATCTTCTTGTAAATTCTTAGCCTCTCTTGTCAATCCCAGCCAAAGCCCATGGTGCTCCCCATCCTCCCATTCCTCTGTATACCAAAGTTTAGCAGATATAAATCTGTGCACTGTCTGTCATCTCTCATACAGATTGTTTGTGTTTTTACTTGTCCAGAGACACAATGTAATATTTTCAATGTGGTTCATGTCATGGCATGTGCTGTTGTTGATATTCTATTTGAGCCCTGGGTGGTGAAACGTTTAATCCAATACCAGAATTTTGTCCAGTTCCATGCTGATATTTGACCATATTGCCCACAATATTTAAAACTTGTTGATATTTTGTAATAAATACTGAAATTAGACAAAATATAAAAAGTCACTTTACAATGACTATTCATGGTGATTTCACTATAACATGCTACTTGTGGAATTTGGAGTCATGCTTTATACTTCCACATGTATCACTTTTCTGACATTTGGTGATTCTATAGCTTGGCATAAATGACACCTAACACCTACCTAGAATACTTCAGCTACAGGTCTAATCTATAGAGAGGCAATGATATATAAACCAACATTATAAAGGATACTATGCAGGAACAGCAACTGCATAAAATGCTAACCTCAACTGATCTAGTCGATAATACAAAATGTGCATATTTATTCATCTCTGCATTTATTGTAATGAAAAGATTACTCCAGAAGGCTTACAGGATAAATCTGGGAAGACCTCTTGCTCAGAGTTTTAGAGGTGACTTTTGTGTGACATTGCTTTAAGGGAAATCTTTTTCATTTCTTAAATATGCAAATCCATGAAGAAATGGATTGCATCTGTAAATACTGTTTGTTTTTATATTCCCCTATGCTAAGAAGAAATGATTTATTATTATTGAATTTAATCGATAGATTAGGGCATACCATTTAATAATAATAATAATAATAATAATAAAAATAATAATGATTATTATTATTATTATTATTATTATTATTATTATTATTATTATTATTATTATTATTATTATTGTTATTGTTATTATTATAATACGTTATCAAATATTATTACCAATATCATTAAATTAGTCCTCACTAAAATGAAATGGAGGTAAAGCTACCTATCATGTGCCCATGTTGGTATTAATATGCTGGTAGCGTACACTTTCTGAGAGAGCGGTCGCTGTTGCGTGCCCGTACTTCCCAGGGCACCAGAATTAGCATGTGAAAAATATGCCACTTGTTAACTTGCGTGTGACTTTTGGGTTTGCATGGCTGTCAGCCCAGGGATGGTCAGACCCTCTCTGTAATATAGGAAGGGGGGAGGCTTCACAGAGAGACTGAGGGAGGGAGGATGGGAGACAGAATGGAAGTAAGGGAAAAGGGAAAGTGAGAGAGACAACAGGATGAGAAAATAAGGGAGAGACAGAGAGAGAGAGAGAGAGAGAGAGAGAGAGAGAGAGAGAGAGAGAGAGAAACTGTGGGCCTGAGAGGACGCTCATCTGCCACTGTTTTCAGGGTTGATGGGGTATGAGCAAAGCAGCGGTACATCTCAGCCTGGCTTCAAAGCCATGCACAACTCAGCACTTCTGCCTTCTCCTTTACCCCACCACAGAATTAATGGAATCAGGAGATAAAAGAAGAGAGGAACTAGGGTATATGTGTGGATCTCTTTAAAGCTTACATAATCCCCTTTGTTTCCCTTAAGGAAAAATTAACTAAATCTGAAGTCAAAAGTCCATGAGGAGGCCTAATGATGGTGCTAAGCGGAAACTTTGGAGGGAGCCAGTGGCATCTCAGTAATTGATGGTGTCGTGTGTGAGTGTGTGTGTGTGTGTACACATGCAGACATATGTAGATACTTTGTGTGAAGATTGTAGGAATGATGGAGAGAATTGTGGAAAGACAATTGATCTTTTAATGATTGTGGTATTTTCCCAAGGCCACTAATTAATTATCTGAAAGCTTACAGTGTCTGCCATATCTAGAGATGGTAATATTATTTCACAGCACTGGGAATTCCAAAACAAGAAGCTACATCATTTCCTTCAATGAGGGAAGACAACATAAATAATGCATTTTGAAACAGTAGGCCTGATTTCAATCAACAATCCTTAACCCTGCCTTAAAAACAAATCATCACATACAGGCTGGTAAGTCAATGTTAGTGAGTGAAAAAAACTATACCCTGCTTAATTATGAATCAAAGTAAAGGATAACTGCTAACTGGATTCAGGCCACAATAACCACAAACAAGCCATTAAGAAAATTACACAATAAAATGAATTGGAACACAGTTTCATTTGAACCAAAGTCCATTTGCCAGCACGTACTGATACTTTGAATCAGGAGGAGGTGAAATTGGCTGTAGTCCGCTTAGTGTACAACAACATCTCTTTTGATTTGTTTTCTTTTTTTGCATGAAGAGATGAAGCAGTAGGGAGCAGGCTGTGTTCCTTGGCTGAAGTGTCCTTATTTGAATCAGAAAAGCAAATGTTGTTCCACCATTTTCCTCATTCAAGCTTCCACCAATGAGAGAGTGTGTTCCACTCCACCATTGTTAGCTCAGAGGAGTCTTATCAGTGAAGTGCTTAGGATTATCATTATGACTGTAAATACTGTGCACAGAGAAGTACATTATGAAAGTGAACACAGCGCAAGTACAATTGTGAGCTATCTTCTGTTCTAATGCCTAAAGACAAGCCATGCATGCCTTTTGTGTACAGATGGAGATTGATGGGAATTGAACATAATTTAAACATAATTTAATAAAGATCAAACTATACAGATGTGAAACACAATGTGCACAGTGATGCATTCTTTGCATTCTGAGCAATTTAATGAGCCAGAATCGGAGGGACCACCATAAGCCCAGGACCAGTGAATATAATTAAAACACAGGTGTCTATACATCTGAATTCTCTTGAGACTACCTTCATTTCTCTTTCATAAGATCTATTCTTGTAATTTTTTCTCACTTATTATTTGCTTTACTTTTATGTGATTTCCAGTTTAATTAATGTCCCCGTATTTTCAAACATTATTATGTTTTTCTCTAATCTTCAATGACATGAAAATGCAAGTGTTTTTTTTTTCATAAACCAGCTTTCATTGTCTGAACTCATAAATTCTATAGGTAGAGGGATTTATTCAGCATGTACAAACTTGATGACATCACAAGCTTTTTCCTGAGTGGCTAAAAAATGGGTGCTACCACTGACCCCACCGAACAGATTCTCAAGTCTCGTCCTTGTTCTTGGTCTTGTTAGTTTAACTAAACATTTAGTTCACCTTGTACTAACTTGTTCTCTTGGTGATGAACAGACGAGAAAAATATATCCCAGACCAAAAAGATGTGGATAGAGTCAATACCTGTAAACACACACATTAAGAAAGACAGAAACCTGGCTAGGTAAAGCAAGTTCCCGTATTGCTTTTTGCAGTATGCAAATAGACATAAAAGAATTAGAAATGGTCAATAAGTAGTCCTGTTGGTTGATGAACAGATCATTGGAGTGGAGAAGACATTCATTTATCAGAGACCAGCGCTGCCAGGGAGCAGAGCAGTGCGTCTGGGCCAGGACTTGGTTCTCGGCTGGGTGCGCCACCAGACACAGGCTACGGATCACTGAATTGGATGCCGTCAGCATTTCAGAGCAGGCAGCTGAAGAAACAGTGAAATTATACACCAATCTGCTGGTCCTCCTTTCCGATGCTGTGGCTGAGTTCTACTGTTTCACGCAATGGAAATCCTAACTAGGTGTCAGGTGTTTTTCCCCTTCCTATATATATAGGCATTTGATTAATTCTAGCTGTTATGATAATGATATATACCTTCTATGACAGTACATTGAGTCATGGTCAAACCAATACCATCCTGCAATAAGGAGGAAGATAGCATTATAGCTCCTTTTCAAATATTTTGAAATAGTTGTACCTCTTCCACAATCACCCACAAACTAGTGACTATTTTCTACACAATAAAAACCATTCCATATACTGCAGGAGGGTTAGCCTCTCCAACCAATAAGATGTGGCAGCCTGTTGGTAGCTGCTGTGGAGCTTCACAGGGTCTAAACACTTCCTCTTTGGGGAATTTGGAGAAATTCTATGTTTTAGCACTTTTTAATGAAATTGTATTATATTCTATACATAAAACATATCTACCCCCATTGAATGAGCCAGTTTTTTTACTATGGAATCCTGTTCAGAGCGTAAGCTTATGATATAACCCAGACTCAAGCTATGGATGTGTAACAGTGGGGTTTTCACTCAAGGCAGGATACTTTAGTAAGTGAACCACCCAAGAGCTTAGAGGACTCAATTTGAGGTAAATAATCCCTTGATATGTTTGGCACACAAAATGAACTAACTTTAATGTTAACATCTGTGTAAAACTTTACTTAAATAACAACTTTGAAGCTTAAATAGAAGTCTGAAAATATTATTTCAATATGAAATGTATGAAAGAATATAAAAGTGTTTGCTGTGGAATATTTTTAACAAAGCTCTCCAAATCTGTGTTTGGTTTAAAAATAACTGTAATAAGGGATGTAATGGCATGCAAGCTTTATATTTTCTCATCAGAAATGTCTGGCAGAACTATAGGCAGGATAGCATATTATTAATTTGTCCAGGGCACTGTTGAAGTTGAACAGGGGGTACAATTAAAATATGGCTAAGGTTCAAATAAACTGAAAAACATTGCTCCAGTTTTACCTTTTCAGTCTATCCTTGGTTTCACATATTCATCCTCAAAGTGGTGTGGTTTCCAGACACATCGTGTTAAACACCCTGGTCACATATCCAGATAACTTATCAGCAGCCATTTGAAGAGATTTTTGTCTGTTCTTGATTTAATATTCAATCTTAAATGAGAAAGTGAGTGGCATGTTTAAAGCAAGTATGAAAACTGATAAACATGTTTCATATGCGAAACAAGCTGACATTTCCCAGGTCATCTCCTTCAACATATCTGAACATATTAAACATGCTTATCATAAACAACACTCACCATCCTCCTCACCATTCACTCTAACATCTAAGGTTGATTTATTTTCTTATTCTAGAACAAAGTGGCATGCGGTCTATCACTCACCCAAACATACACAGTCACATGCAAACCTTAAAAGCTGAAAAGGGCAGCCTTGGAGAAACCATGCCAAAGTATGTAGAGAAGCAACAGTAGCTCATGTGATGCTGGCCACATGAAATGTGCTGTTGAAACCCAAACTGGGCAGTTTTCGTGCTGCTGGATGTCTGGTTATCCTCATCCGTCACTTCATGAACCCACATGTACCACAGAGACTCTGAAAGACAAATGACACGTAAACTAGCTTCAACATCAGAGGTGACTTCCTGAGGCCTGCTCCTGTTGTGGCCACCCTTATGTAAGTTGCATTCAGTGGTAAGAAGCAGATGGAGGTGTTACAAAAATGCATTTTTTGTGCTGCAAATAATCTTATGCTGTAAATCAGATTAAATGACTTCAGATAATTACAATGGTTACATAAAAGAAGAATGTGAATTCTATTTAATAAAAGTATATTTGTACTGATGGCATACATGACTCTGTACAATTTAGGTTTGTAATAAAACAATTCACATTTCACAGCTTTTATTAACAGTCATAGACATAGGCCAACACTTAAGCTAACTATAATCAACAGTTTGGAACATCATTAAGTTGAAAGAGAGCACTGTTGATCTCAGTAATTGCAGAAGGCCTGCTAGGCCAAGGAACACCTTTTCAGTTGATGACTGATGTATTCTCACTATAACGAATTAAAACCTCCAAACACCTGTCTAACAGATCAGAGATGCTATTCTGGAGATGTGCGTGTGTCAATGACTATTGTTCCCAGAAGACTTCTCAAACAGAACTGCAGAGACTATACAAAATTCCAGAAAAAAGGTCTTGTGGACAGATACTTGTATGCAGTGTTCTTAAATCTTGTTAACGTAAAAACAGTGTAAAGTATCAGTATTCTGTGTGACAGGTGAGCCATTTCAGTCACAGGCAATGAACACCAATATAATGCTAAATCAACTGACTTTTTCAAACCAAAAAATACTCAATTCATGGCTGAATCCAATTAATATGAGTTTCATATGATGAAGAGAAAACTTAAGGCAACTAGCCCACAAAACAAGCTGGAGCAGAGGATGGCTTGCAGTACATGTCTGGCAGAACATCACCAGAGCAGATACTCAGAGCCTGGACATGTGTATGAGTCACAGACTTCAACTCTGCATACAGAGGATTCGCTACAAAGTGCTAAACATTACCACTATAATTCACATAAAAGCAATATGTCATGATGATGATCTAAAATTGGTGGCTTTGGATGAACTGTGACTTCTAAGGGCTGAACACAAAATGTATAAAATGCCCTTTCATAAAAAGCTGCTAATCTGCACTTTAATCACATGTAGTTTGTTTCATTAGAAATATAAAATTGTAGAGTATAGATCTGAATCATGAAAAGCATTTGTGTTTTTTTATTATAATTTTCAGCAGGGGTGTTGCATCATTTTTATATGTACATATTGTTCACAGCATATATTTAACTGAATTCCCTGGTGATTGTTTCACATTATTTGAGACTTTAATTAATCTTTGCCCAAGTCTGTAATTTGCATTTCATAATTCTGTTCTTCATGTAATCAAATTACAGATTTTAGATAAGACTAAATTGTTTTCCATACTGGATTGACGATTTGACTCATCACTCCTTAAGTCTGCCACTTTTTTACTGTCACATTATTGTGGTGTTGCATGCAGAACTGCCTCTGATATAAATAGTTTCCCTCAGTGCAAGAAATCATAAAAATCCCATAAAATTTAAATCAGAGGAAAAGTATTTTAGTTGTTTTTAGTATCATAAAATACTCTTAAGAGAAGCAAGATAGAAAATATGTCCTAATTAATACAACTTCTCAAATCAATATTGCATATTTGGAATCACCCAGGGATTAATTTTCCCCCAAATGTTTCACTAATAAATGAATTGTGACCCTGGGTATGAAGAGGAATGATGCAGCTGTTTGATCCTTCTAAATACAGTCTGATATGATTGCTGTCTTTGCTGAAGCTTTGTGCTTTTTCTGAACTAAACAGGAACAGATACAGATTGGAACGTGAGTATATCAACAAACTGATGTCAGGTGCAAATGGGTGTGAGTTTTCCCACAACAATACCAGGACATTTTCAACAGTTAAGATTTCCTATGGGGGTCCCATTCCATATTGCAGGTCTATAAAAAGGTTTAAACCGGCTGCCAATGAAACCTCTGTGTTCCTGCTCTCCATCGCTATTAAGTCCCAGTTTGGTGTTTTCCCCAGGGAGCATAGGTGGCTGCCACCCCTGCCTCCAGTCTGGATCAGACTGCCATGTGCTGCTCCAAAGCCTCTCTGCTCATGAACACACACACACACACACACACACACACACACACACACACACACACACACACACACACACACACACACACACACACACACACACACACACACACACACACTCACCCAACTCCTTGTTTCGTGCGTAAGAATAGATGCCAGTTTTGATTGAATTCTGGGGGTTAAAAAGCTGCATGTCTCTGCGTGCTGATGAGGAAAATCTGTTGTTGGAGGCAGAGACCTGATTTCACTGGAAGGAGACCAAAAAATAAATGAATGTGTAATCTGATGTAATAAACTATTTGGTATGCAATTTAACCTCTACTTACTCACATCAGAGACAGTTTTTACATCTCCTAAAGAATATACCTCTCTTTGCTTTGTAAGATTAGCTGCTGTAATAGTATGCACACTAATAAAAATGAATTGTTCTATTCAATAAGATATGTACAAAAACCTGAGCTCTTCAGAGGATATGAACAAAGCCATTGCTTCTCTGCCAGGTCACAGCTTCCAATACGATTTCATTACAGCCTTGCACTGGGAAAATTAACTGTATAACTCAATCACACCACTCCCACATCACTTTTAACACTAAAAAATGCAAGTGTTCTTCGACAATATCGTACAATTAATCATGTTTCAGTATTCAAGAGTATCGCCTCAAAGGTAATTGCTATATTACTTGAATATTGCCTTCTTCTGACTTGAAGCAAAAAGACAAGCATATATACTGTATATATATTGAATTTATATATTCAAACTTGTGTTATATGTTAAATGTTGCAAATGAGCATGATAAAAAAGAGGTGAATTTGGACAATGTTCATTCTGTCGAGTTATGTTACTCTAACTAGCAGCAGCACTAGCCAATTAAAGGCGCAGGTCTCTATCTAGTGATTTGCCTTGAACTGTTAAACCCTCTCCCTGCCCTTATACGCATTCACTCTCATTTTCACTATAATCAGCGGCCACCTAAAGAATACCGTGGACAGAAAGGTGTCAGGCTGAAACGGCTCTGTGTTCAGAATGCTTATAAAAGCCTCCTCTTGTTCTTCAAAAAATTACAAAAACAAGATATTCGTCTAATTACCCCTTTGCAGAAGTGAAAACCCCTTTATGTTACAGCTGTTACATTCTTTTTTTCCACTTTTGATCCCGTTTATCTCCTGAAAACAGAGAGGAAGCCTCCTGTGGTAATGGAAAGGGCTGTGGTGTCTGACCCTGTCACATCCGATTCAGGATAAACACTGAGTGTGAATGTTAATGAACAACATGTTGGTTATGAATATTCAAGATGGAATTAATGATAATAATAATAACAAAAAATGCTAAGGGTAATCTACTGTTGACAGAGAAACACAGAATGCTATCAACAAGGTTCAAATTAATGCATGAACCGACTGTAATAACGTTCTGTCACATTTTCTTTATTTTGCCATATATTAACATTTAAATACACCATTTATCTTATTGAGTAATAACTTTAAATCATTCAGCATATTGTGTAATTAAAGTAACTTTAAGCCAGTTTAATACTCTAATAATTGAGTATACGGTATAATGCAG
This sequence comes from Albula goreensis, assembly GCA_022829145.1. Classification (NCBI taxonomy): domain Eukaryota; kingdom Metazoa; phylum Chordata; class Actinopteri; order Albuliformes; family Albulidae; genus Albula; species Albula goreensis. The sequence goes on along the minus strand of CM040747.1, from coordinate 13,837,499 downwards.
TACTGGAACATGTATCAAGGGTAAAGAGGATTAACAATAATTTGCATAATAAACAGGCTAAAAAAATTGAGGTAAATAAACCTTGAAGTGAGTCCTTGTCTGCTTCTGTCCATTTGTGATGCACACAGTTTATTAATCAATATTTGTAAGGCCGTGATTACAGTTGTTTTATTTGTACTGGGTAATGGAGATTAATTAGTGACCTGCAAAAAATGCAATATGTAAGGCAATAATACATGTTTCTTACTTTAATTCATCCATAAGTTGCCAAGTCATCTAAACAACTGATAACTGACTTTGCACTTTTTAATTGTGTTTTCTGTTTATCTACATTCTTCTGTGTCATTTAAAATTTTCAGCAGTTCAGTCATTACATTTCAAACCTCTCAGGCAGCAATGCCATTCTAGTGAATCAGGTGACCAGACGTCACAGCCCAGACTTAGCGGGATTCTTGATATCGTGAGGTCACCCTCTATGGTGCACAAACTCGCTGTCCTCTTTGTAAACTGATGTCAGCATGGCTAGGGCCTGAGGGAGCAAAATGCTCTGCAGTTATCCAGCTTAATGGCTCTTTTCATTTAAACCACTGAACTTCTGACAATAAAATAAACAGCACTGCCACACAGAAATGTTCCCAATATTCAACTTCTGAAATTAAACTTTTATACAAAAATAGTAACTATAATTTTCTAACAATGTGAGGGTGTCAATTCCTGGATGTCCCAGGAATCGATAGGGACTAGGCCTAATATTCTCATTTTCTTGGCACGTCAAGCTTTTTAGAATGAGATAGGATTTTGATTTGGCCGTATGTGGAATGTTCCATAGCTATTGGCTAAATCATGTAAAATTACAGACAAAAATAACACTGTCATGAGTAACACTGAAAAAAAAACACACACACTGAGATGAAAATAAAAGAAAAGTGTCTAAGGGGTATTTTACTGAGGGCGCCTGAACCTGTTTCATGTACATGCTATTTCTACTGCCAACTTTTTCCATCGCTCTTCTGAACAAACATTCTTTTCAGATCTGCACAGTCTCAACTGTGCTTGTCATAACAATCCAATAAGCCCAACAATTTCATAGCACTTAATAGAAATGAGCAACTCTACTGTGATCTCAAAAAATGTACACCTTTGCTGTTTTTCCATCAGGAAAGCATGATAAATTTAAGCTTACATTCAGTATCCTGATATTTATGTTTTCTTTTTCTACAAAACACAAAATGTCCCTCTTAAAAAAAAACATTGCTGTATTAAACTACCCATATCCAATAGTGTTCATTATTAATTCACCTTAAACATATATAATGTAAAAAGTAAATATTTTATAAAACTTTCTGAGGTGCAAATCAAGTAGATAAAGATGAAGTTGCTGTCAGTTTCACAGTTTGGCACATTGTTTTGTTTTAAAAATGTGAAAAAGGAAAAATTCAGTTCCCTTTTCACATCACAACTGCTTTTGGACCTTTTCCTTTATCTTACACATGACTGTCTGATTTAAAAAACAATTTTGCATTCAATACACCCTGTATTACTTTTGAGTGACATGCATATTACACAATTTGAAAATGATTCATTCACATTTTAAACAGTACATAGCCTAGATACAAGATACTGTGATGAAGACAAAATGCAATACATAAGATATACTTTGACAATGAATACTTTTACGATTTCACACATTAACTTTATCACATTGGTTTGTGTCTGTATTACTCCAAGAAACTGCCATCGCTGACAGCTTAGTCCAAATTATAAAAACACCTTCGTGAATTCCTTCTTCTTGTCCCTGAAAACTGAAGCCCGCCTCTACTGCGCATCCATTCATCAGAAGGCTTTTGGCGAGCCCGTTCACCCTTACGTTGTGTGGCTATTTCTTCTGTCATTCCGTTTGAGAGGCATGGGGTATGATCCAGTCTCCGCCCAGTAGCTGCCGATGCTATTTGAGTGAGAGACGGATAAGCCGTATATTCAGAGCTGGTTCAGCGTCGTAAATGGCAAGCGAACGTTGTGGTGGAAAAGCGCTTACTGACTAGCTACAGTAACTTCCAAACGCACCATGGTTTCGACATCGATTCCTTGTCTGTGGATTACGTTTTTCCTTCATTTATGTTGTTACACGAACACTGGAATAGCACAAAATACAAAAGAAGGTAAGCGCTAAAGTTTACTCTCATCCTCGCATGCTGAACATTGACGCGACTGTGGTTAAAGTGACACACAAAGCAAAGCTGAACTATGAATGCGTAGCAGCGTTCAAATGGTGTGGATACACTAAAAATGTAATGACAGCGTAAAATACTTGTAAAATACTTAAAACATAAGAAATCAGTTGTGATCCTGAAGACTTTATAGCTACATACAACACACAAGAATAGTATTTAATAATAGTAGTTACATGGCAAGTGAATGATTGCATTATACCACAGTCATACTAATGACAGCAAATGGAAAACCATTAAACACAGGAAATTCTGCGTATTGATGTTGGAAAGTTTACCAGGAACAAATTATATTTTCCGTCAATCTGGAGTTAGGCAAAATAGCAATGTGTTAACAGGAGTTCCAAAACTGTCCTTCTCTAATCATCGTAGTAGCTCCATTTACGATCACATTAAATACATTGCAAATACAAAATTTAGCTATATTACTTATGAATCAGTCCTGATTGTCTTGGACTACTTCACTGATTCGCCATATTAATGGAGTTTTTAATGTTACCGTTAGAATAATCAACAAAAGAGAAGGCAATTAAAAGTGTATCAGTGTTAATAAGGGGGAATATCAACGACTGTTAGAATTGATAGTGCTTGTCTCAATGATGAAGCGATGTTCTGTTTTTTTAAATACAAATTTTGATAGTGCGCGTGGGATGTATTGTTTTTAAAATATAATTGTCTATCTGTACCTCAGCGTACTTGATTAGGTGTCTTATTGCAAAATTATGTTATGACCTTCACTACAAATGTATAGCATGAATTTCACATTTTGATTGGTATCAATATACCAGTGGCTATAATATTGAAAAATATCTTAATGGTCATCTTACAGTATTTACATTTCAAACATGTGTGACACCTTGCCATATTCTCATAAATGCACGTGTAAAGTAAATATTGTCACCAGCCGTGTATAAATAATAGTGTTCCCTGATTAATTCCATATAATACAGGTCTGAAAGCAACGGGTGCGATTAGAAGAGGTAGACAAACTGAGACTCCTCGGCCGTTGAAAAAGTAACGCGCGCACAAAGCATTAGACAAGGGGTCTTCTCGGAAAATGAATCGTTCGGAGTCCTGGACAGTGTGCTTACTTTTACCTCGGCAAACAAATTCCCCAACAGGCGCAAATGCGGGTTTTTCACTCCCTCATTTTGAATTTCCTACGTTTTTACTTCATATTATGATGTTGAGCCAATAAGTTAGTACCTCAGACCAGTGTTAAAGCTGTATATAATACAACATCTCGATTAAAACGCGTGCATACTGGGTTACGTCGCCACTGAAAGCAGGTGCTATGTCTCTTGTAACATTTTTGTATTACAGTCATACCAAAATGGTAGCGTTGACTAAGTTTGCCTATGGCGATGGTGTCGTTAGTTTCTACCACCAATATTTTATAGCTAAATTTTAAACATAACATCACATTCTTTACTGCTAAAGCGAGTGAATCGAACGTTGAGAAAAAAAAATCACTTGAAAGAGAATTCACATTATTTTTACACGTCTTCCCAAATGTACAGCACGTCTCACTCGAGCAACTGCGTGTTTTACTAGTGGAGCAGGTGTCAAGCCATTGCATTTTAAGTGTGTGATTTACTGCAGTGGATGTCAATTTCTCTTTGATGTAATTGCATATGAATCACATTAGGAACCAGGTGACCAGCTTTTTTATTTGTCTTCGTATTTCGCATGAAATGATCATTCTCATGAATTGTTGCGATTGCTCACATCGGTCTCTAGGGAAATACACCATTAATTCCATGCTCTTTTATTTTTTGCTGTTAGTGATCCTGTTGGATTCTAAAGCTCAACAGACAGAGTTGGAGTGGATTTCCTCTCCTCCAAGTGGGGTAAGTACTCAATTGCTAAATTACGGTATCATTCGTGAGCAACCAAAATAATGAAGGCCTACCGGAATATTTTGTTTTCTTGTCAGTTTCCGTTTGGGATAAATCCACCGGTGGCATTGCTCACTCAAGGATAATCCATCTCGCTTTCCGCTTTTCTTTGTTTTCCGGGAACAGCAAATTCAGACGAATATAATAGTGCTTCGAAAACGTAGTTTAATTTAATTGCTACTTATATTTTAAATAACAATATGGCTATGGTGTCTTTCTATATTATTGAATGCAGATGTAAAAGTGAGGCGCTTCAAAACACCTACACTGGGCGCCAAAAGCAGTACTCTTTTAAGGTGCCAGTATGAAGCGGTTGCTTAAGATACTTTACTTTTTTCAGAACGTCTAGTAAGTGAGACGTTTGTAAGAATCGTTATGAAACTTATGTAGATGGCTCAGCTCTGTTAAACATTATATTTTACATTACATATTGTATCTATTAAAACTTTTTTAAGGTTCTGGAAATATAAAATTGAGTTGAAATTGAATTGAAATATATAAAGAAAAGAAAACAATATCAGGTAAAGAATGAAAGGACAAGTTGTTTCATTTAATAATGTACTGAATGACAATTAATCCCACATATCATACAATGTAAAAATGGAGATAACCAGAAATGCTATTTCACAGTACACTTCATTGATGTAAAGACGGAGGTTATAGTTGCTGAACTGTGATTTTGGAGACTAATGGGAAAAAAAAAAAAAAAGTTTCTGCTCAAAGAAGCCAGGGAATCACCTTGCCTGCTGTAGATTTCCTTTGAAATTTGCCCAGAATCTCAGACTCTGGGTCTGAGAAAGGCCATTTGTGCACAATGTTTGTTTATGTAAATCAAGTCAATAGACATGGCATTCCGAAAGTCCAGGCGGTGGGTGGCATTTGTGTGGAGGGTTGATGCTAGTTTTGTCTTCAGGATTTGACTTCTGGCCTGATTTCATCTCGCCTACAAAATACTTTGGCCTTAAAGTTCAAGAATGGATTTAAGGCCTTGGTTACATCATCATTGTGATAAATTAAGCAGATGTTTTTATTTTGTATCCAGCTGCGATAAAGAATATTGTTTAAAAAAAGGTAACACACACTTCGCTTTTTATCTGGAAGGAAAGCCAACCCCTGGTATGAAAGCGATATAACTGGTTTTTACTGGTTACCAAGAAAAGCGTTTTCATACTTTCTATTGCTGGTAATTCTCATGGGTGAGCCTGCAAATTATTCTGATTATGTTACCAAAACATTGATTTGTATTTATTTTTGTGTATCAATCCCTAATCTACCAAAATGTTTCTCATGATAGATGCCACAAACTAGATTTTATTTTCTCCCATGAGCCTGTGTGAGCCTTAGGAATTTTAAATCAATGCCTCTGTGATCTAGATTATTGGAGTTTTCAAATGGAAACAGGTGGTGTGAGAAATAGCATGTATCTTTTGGATAAGCTAGTTTAAGATACAGCTTGATGGTTTAGAAAATAGTATGAAGTATATGTTGGGTTATTCTTAACTCTAAGCAGAATTGACAACTTCAATTTAGTGTAATTCTTATTTCACAACATGTTAAGCTGGAGATAGTTCAGTAAAATTAGTTTTTAAACTGATCACAAATTAATTTCTGTTCTTTATCAATTAATGTATTTTTGTAACAGACACCATATTTCTGGGTGAAATTTGTAGATGTCATTTTTTCAGGCTTTGCACAAACAGAGATGGGTATAGACAGTGCACCGTAGAGATCGGCCTTATAGTTATTTTCACCAATAATTGATGCTGGAACTTAATTCTTAACAGCACTCTGTATAGAAAAGGTAGTACCACCTCTAACTGGCAAGTTGTATTTAAAAATGAAATGTATACATGGCAGTATATGTATATATGTATATATATATATATATATATATATATATATATATATATATATATATATATATATATATATATATATATATATATGTTTTTTGGCTTACTAAAGAAAAAGTGGGTTGGGATAAACTCGCTGGGTGTGTTTTTGAGTGGCATTAAACATTACTGTGTTAATGGCATTAACATGCTGTTCCTGTCTTGTCAGTGGGAAGAGATAAGTGGACTGGATGAAAACTACACTCCCATCCGTACGTACCAGGTCTGCCAAGTTATGGAGCCCAATCAGAACAATTGGCTTCGGACTAACTGGATAGAGAAGGGTGATGCCCAAAGGATTTTTGTGGAACTGAAGTTCACCTTGAGGGATTGTAACAGTCTACCAGGTGTGGTGGGGACGTGCAAGGAGACATTCAACCTGTATTACCAGGAAACCGAGTCTGAGGTCGGCAGGAATATACGAGAAAGCCAGTATGTGAAAATTGACACTATTGCTGCCGACGAGAGCTTTACCCAGGGGGACCTGGGGGAAAGGAAGATGAAGCTGAACACCGAAGTGCGTATAATCGGGCCCCTCTCCCGGCGTGGGTTTTACCTGGCCTTTCAGGATGTTGGGGCCTGCATCGCCCTGGTCTCCGTCAAAGTGTATTACAAGAAGTGTTGGTCTATCATTGAGAATCTGGCCACTTTTCCTGACACAGTGACCGGGTCAGAGTTCTCCTCCCTGGTTGAAGTGGAGGGGATGTGTGTGAGTGACGCAGAGGAGGAGGCAGAAAATTCTCCCAAGATGCACTGCAGCGCAGAGGGAGAATGGCTGGTGCCTATTGGGAAATGCATCTGCAAAGCTGGATTTCACCAGAAGGGTGATGCATGTGAACGTGAGTAGAGAACTTTCATTAAAATGTATTTTGTCCTCACAATGTTAAATGCTTCCTGTATCATGTAGTTCAAATTTAACACTGAGCCTTATTGATAATGTAATTCTCTTGCTCAAAAGGATAGTGATTTGAGTGATTAATGATTTTTTTTATTTTTATTCAGTAACTTGAAAGGGATTGAATATATATGAAGGGAATTAATGTAGACATGAAAGCAGTTTGTACTAACAATAGTAAGCTGCAGTTTATATTTGTTTTGACAAACTTTATTTTAATATTTGAGTTATAATTTGCTGTTGCTACTCATTAACATCAAAACATTAATTTATTTATTTTCCAGTTCTATTTGACTTGCTAATTCGAGTAAAGTTAATTCAGTCAAACATGCAATTGACAAATAAGGTCATGTCAGGAATTTGTGATAGCAAACATAATTTGTTTTGCCGATTTGACAGTGCCGTAATGAAGGATAAAGCATGGGGATGTAGGATTCTTGATATTATAATTGGAATTCATGGTAATTGTTTGATTACCAGGCTCTTAATTTATAGCCGTAACTATGTTGACACTAGGATTAAATGATAACTTGCTCTTCAGTTTAGCTCTGTGCTCTTCTGTAAGAGAGTCTTACTGGCAGCTGGCCAAACAATCACTTGCCCAGTACACAGGTCTGGAGGAAGTCCAGGCAATCTTTCAATGTCTCTCTGCCTTTCACCAAAATGACCGTGACTGAGAGGCCTCAAAAATAGCAACCTCTCTGTAGCATGTAGCCTGTAGGATACACACAGTATAAAGGCTCTTAAAAAAGGAATCTCTGTCACAAAATGTCGAGGACTTGTTTTTATTTTTGAACACCAAAATACAGCGGTTTCAGAACACTTAAGGTCAGTTCATTTCTGCAAAGAATTATTTTTGATGGCTACCTGACTGCTCAGATAAAAATTGCCACGTATATAAAAGGAAGCCATTTACCTCCAGGAGTTTTAAGGCCTGTCTTGTCAGACAACCTTTTGTGTGTAAAATAGGCTTCCTTCACCTAAGCAGCTTATAAAGTATGCAAACCCGCAATAATTGAGCAGTGTCTCTCACAGTACAAATTAGTGACCCATGCAGCCTTTGTGCTACACATTTATCACAAGTTACCGTATGAAGGGTACTTCATAAATGTATTATACTTTATAAAAACCTAATAGGCTGCCACCACCATGCTGCCGCTAATGTTTTGAGAGGTAATTTAACAACAAAGAACTGATTCAAAACCAAGGGAGCATAATGGTCAGAAAGAGAAGGTTTTCTGGTTATTTGGGTTGTTATAGAATAAATACATAAATTGCAAGACGTGCATTTTATGTCTCAGTGGAAAGTATTCACCCCAAGAGCAAACGAGGACATTATATGATCTTCCGACTGAGTACAAACCACGTAATAGCTTTACTTAATATAAAATTAGAAACCTGCTTGACTGATTATAAATCACTGAGCATGAAGAATGGTGTATAGCACTGAACTGTAGCCCTTCCAAGCAATTAAACAATCCTATTCAATGAACAAAAGCGATAATTGAAACTGTTGGTTTTTACCGTAAGGCATCCATTAGATAATTGTGACTGCCTCTGAATAGCAAGAGTGTCTTCAGAAACAAATAAATAAAAACAAAATGTGTTTAGCCAATCACATTTCTGACCCACTGTGGAATTTGCTTTGTATCCAATAACCGGTTTTATATAGGATTTTTAAATCTGTATAATAGATACTAGGCTCAGCATTTGATAGCTTATTATACAGTGATATTATAATGTTTAAATTACTCACTGAGTCCATTCCAAAAGTAAGTATATTGACTGAGAAGTACAACATTTTATCTGTCAATGGAAATCTGTCGCAGTACACTTTAAAACTAAGGTCTTTCAGAAATGGGGGGTGTTAAGTGTCTTGTGTTGTCCTGTGTTGTGAAGTGTACATCTTGTGCAGACTGCACAGCCCCCTTGAGCCCCCTCCCCTCTTTTCCTGTAACCCCCTTTTCTCTGGCTGTTAGTCATTTCTTCTCTTACCCTCTTACTGTGTTTCGCAGCTATAGTATTTTTCCTGCTGGTCCGAGCACACAACAGATTGTGAGTGTGGAGCGGCCAACATGAAATATGAAGGAGGTGGGAGTGGGGGGGAGTGACAGAGAGGAGCTGTCAGTCATGTCATCTGAGAGGCCCTCCCTATATGTGTATGCATGGGACTTCCCTAAAGTGTGTTGTGATCAAGTCATTCATCACCATCGGCCAAGGGACTGCTTGTCTTTCAGGTCCCTCTCCATCTCTCTCTAACTCTTTGTGGAGTAGTCATCAGCCCTAAACACCAGTCGAATGTTGTTTCTTCTTTCTGTCCTTCCTCCTCTGTTTTTCTCAGTCTCCTTTCTTATGCTGCTTTTTTCCCCTGTGAGAGAGAATGGTTTCATGGGTGTTGGGGGAGAAAAGGCGTTTGAAGTGGCTTGCCACATGCACAGGGTGTGTTTGCATAGAAATGTGTTGAGTAACTATAGAGCCTATTCATTTTTAAGTCTTCTTTAGCACTAGGCCTCTGCTGAAATGGAGACAGTGAGTCTTTTAGGGAAACGAAGCTGTGTGGACAGACATTGGTGTCTTTGTTTCCCCAATTTTGCAGAGTCCAAGGAATGTGCCTTGGATAATTTAACGCATTGCACAATTACACAATCACTCCTATCTCCTGACAGTAAATTGCTCACAGTTGACCTTCTCATCTGTACCTGACTGAAAAAAGGTATATCTTTTTCACGCCTAGATAGACCACTCTCTGTTTTATCTCTGCCGCTAGTACAATTTAACAACAAAATTAACATGAGGATACTGCAACATTAAGAAAACACTGGTGCCATCAATCTCCTGTGAGTCAGCAACTCTGACAGAAGTTAGTCAGAGAGTGATTGATGGGCAGAAACTCAGGGGAAGGGCTCAGCTATTGAAGTTGACCACAAAAGCCAAGGTGTGTCAAGACAGCATGGCTGCCAGGTCCAGTCCCAGGCCCAGGGATGGCCGTGTTTAGCATTTCAAATGAATCCGGGAGTCAGAAGCCGTTACACATCCTTTACACCTCCCTGATTGATAAGGTGTATATTTGTGTTCCAAATGGTCATCCATTACAAGTGTTAGTGAGCTTAATTATGCAAATAAGGGGGAACAGTCAGTCCACAGGGGATACCCTGGACTTAAATCATTTTAAATTATTTTAATTTGTTGATGGATGGGGCTCTCGTCACTGTCACTGTCAGTACTGCATGAGAAGCCACATTCTCGCAGTGACAAGGGAGATTTCTCTGTTTTGTTGGTGGTGGCAGGTAGCATGGTAAATGACACAGATGTGGCATTGTGTCTTTGGTGTAGTAAAGCTGACACGCTGACAGCCTGTGTGTGCTGTGTTATTGATTTCTTCTAAACTTCAAGACTTTGATAGCATCTTACTTTCTGCTTTGGCTTGTACTAAAAAACCAGGTAACACATCAGAAAAGTTTTTTAATAGAAAATTATATTGTTATATTGTTATTAAGGTATTGAGTTCCAATTATTATTTGCACCATCTCATTATGAGTAGCCTGGTCATGTATGTACATACACAGTGATTTTTGTACATATTTTACTGAGCCCTCTAATGACAGAAATTATCAATAAACATACCTGCACACACAAATGCACACACACACACACACACACATGCAGAGAAACATAGGAATATATGGTTGTTTTACACAAGGAGAACAAGTCACTGGGAAAAATTGGAGGGCTTTCACGCTACAGAGCGCTTCTAAGCCCGTTTAAAAAGTCCTCTGTCTGTCTTCAGGGTGTTAGGGAAAGAAGTGCAAGGTTATGTAATAAGTTATTGATTTTCTCCTTAAGAGAAGATTGAAGTGCAGAGCCACCCTTTCAGAGGCTCTCGGTCGAGCAGAGGCGGTGGCAATAGGGGCCTCCCGCCTGGCTCCGAAGGTGTTAAGATCCTGGCCCAGTCACATATCACTTTCACCCAAATGCCACGGGGAAACCGCACTAAACGGCGAGACATTGTCTTCACTGACACCGTGTTCGCCTGTCCGATCGCATCCTTCCCAACAGACAGTGGCAGGCAATTACAAAAAAGACATCTGTGCCAAGGTTTAGATAGCTAAAGAGAGTAAGCTTAAGAGCGTAAGAGGTATGGAACCAGGGATCGATGAAAACGTCTAGACCTGTTAGTGCAAGCAGGGATGAGGCCCATGGAGCCGCTGGGAATGGGCTTTTGTTTCTCGCGAGGAGGGGGCCGGAGAGGTGACTCCTTAGGCGTCCGGGGTCAACCACGACGATCATCCATCTTCCGTCAGTGGCAGTGTCCTGTCAGCTTTGAGCTCACGTTACTAAGCAGAAGAGGCAGGCCTCCATTGTGGCTGCCAGCCTGTTTGCAGCCAAGTGTAAATGAAGTTAATATTCACTGACCTTATGCATAGCCAATCAGGGACCTGGGTGTCACCTTGGAGATAATGCCATCTTGTGCACAAATCACAAAAGGTTCTTCTCTTTTTAAGGTTTATGCCTTTTGGATCAGCTCACATGTCTAAAGCATGCGCCATCACTGAGAATGAAATGCAAAACCTCATGTTGGGAATTTTCTGCTCAGTTTCCTTGGTAGTTTATTTGTATTATTATTTTTTTATTTTCCTAATCTACAATTTTTCTTTCCCCCCAGAATTTTGCTTTGCTGGAATCCAGTGAGGGGTTAAATAGTGTGCTTTTTTCCCAAATAGCCCACTGAACAGATTCTGTGTTTCCACAACCATTAAGTGGATTATTTTTCATTATCCACTGATTTATATTCATATATACATGAGTTAGTTCCAGCAGCTTTTCAAGCAGCAGAGTAGGAAAAGCTATTACCACTTCTGCAGGGCAGAGGCCACATTTGCTCTCTGTCTGAAGTGGACATAACTGTTCATAAGAAGTAATTCTTCCAAAAATGTATTAAGTATATATTGAATTCAAAGAAAAGAACATGCTACATGTCACTTAGAAAAAAATAAAATATAAATAAAACATAACTGTTCATAAGAAGTAATTCTTCCAAAAATGTATTATGTCTATATTGAATTCAAAGAAAAGAACATGCTACAAGTTACTTACAAAAAATTAAAATATAAATAAAACCGTTCTTACCCTGCTTTTAAGTCACTGTGGCTTTAGCATTTCAATGTGGATATTTACTAAAAAAAAAAACAATGCCTGGCATCAGATCTAAGACCTATGTATTTTCCATTCTGTACAAAATCTGACATCTTGATGCATAATGGAAATTTTTTTCTGTGAAAGTGAAAGTTAATTATCCTGTACCAGGCATTTTAGCTAAGGGTGGGGGGCTATTTGTAAGGGTGACACTGGATCCAGCATTAAAAATGAATAGCTTGTTCATTATAGCATGGCTTTCTGTTCAACATTTTAACAACACTCTTTGCCCTTTGACTTTTCAGTAGAGCTGTGCATTTTGTTAAGAGGATACCGAAAAGCTTCTCCATTTCTCTTAAAGATTAACTTAAAGCATTGAAAATGCAATAGAGTGATATAAAATATGTGCTTCAGTACAAAGCATAGGAATATAAAATTTAAAGTGTAGTAATATTGTACTAACAATGCAGAAAAATAAATCTCAATTTCTTTCACAGAGAATAAAAAATGCAGCAAAACCTGTAGATGACCGATGACAAGTTAAAGTAATCAATTTGTTTTCATTGGAAAAAAAATATGTTTTCCAAGCCTCTCCTCAGCAGCAAATTCTACATTTTATCATTCAAAATCTGACTTGCAAAAGTAAGAAAAACAGGGCTTGGGGCTGCAGTGTTTAACGTAAATGTGACAAGCAAGTTGACCTAATTATCTTGATTATTATAATCTATAACTGCATTGTTAGCTTTTATTTAAATGAGGGCATAGACAGGGAGTTGAGTGCCTGCGCTTGGAGTGGATGGATCGTTTCCCCCGACCTCACGTGATGACCTGTATGACCCCCCGCTGAATGATGCATGGGCCCTGCGGCGGCGACGCCCCTCTCACCGAGAGCGCGGGCACACGGGGGCACGCCAGCGGCCCTTTTTCGCGTCGCCTGGGGGCACAAGGGAGGGAACCGCCGACAGGTCAAGCGGCTGGTTTGACATTGTCCCTGCATTCAGCTGTCCCTGCCGCAGAGCCTGTGCCGCAGAGGTCACAGGGGGCAATCTGGTGATAACGTTTCTCCTCGTGCATCCTGCCATTTTTTTCTTACTGCCGATTAGTTGTGGTGGCGGAGGGTGCTTTGGGGGGTCTCCGCACCTTCCCCTTTTATCTCCCGAAATAACTGACTTTCTTTTCTCTCTTAAAGTCTTTTATCAGAAGTTCTTTCCGAACCATCCACATCCACCCATTACAAGTGACAGCTTAGCTGTTTTTTTTCTTTCCCCGCCTCCTTCTGAGTTAAATGAACTAAATGAAAGTCGATTAGGCAGGGACATTTTCCACGTCAGGATGAATTCGTTTGGAAAGCCTAACACCACATGATGAATGGAAGCTGCAAAGATGTTTCACGAAGAGAACATACATTTTGTGGACACACTCAGTTTCTGCTCAGGCAGAACATGTGCAATAAATTATGTAATATAATTGATTTAATGTTAAAGTGTCCTTTGTTTAGAATTGTCCTGTAGTTGTAATAAATCAGCATGGAAACAGAGAGAGAGTGTGCTGCGCAGGTGTTCAGGTGTTCAGAACTGTTGTAAATGTTTTATTGCACTATTGTCAGCACTGCAGGCCTAAACACAGTGAGAGTAGGTAACAAGTGTGAACGCTGCAGGATGACTTCATTTATTCACTTTATCCTCTCTCTCTCAAAAAAGGAAAAGACTATAACACTAAATCAGAGCACTTCAGTATCAAAGAGCAACATGGGTTACTAGAAAGTACACATAATGTAACATTAAAATAGGCTTCAGCTTCTTTCATCTATATTTCCCTGTAGAACAGAAACAAATGTGCTGACTGATGGGAAATAAGTAGATTGATGTGTTTGTCTGTGGCCAACATTGGGCAAAGAAATGACAGTTGATAAAAATGGAACTGATTTTTTGTTGAAACTTGTAGGTTTCTCTGAACTGTCATGTTCCCTTCCCCCTTCTTTTTGTGAAGGAATTTGGATTTCACAAACACATTGACCTGAATTAAAATTTTTTCCTTAAATGTGACCCCTTTTTCTTCACTTGCATTTGAGAGTCAGAGCTAAGGATACATGTTGACGGTACAGTCCATTATATTTTGTGAAGTCATGAATTTCACTTAACACCAGCATTGTGTGTTTGTTGTTTATTTGTATCAATGTTTAATGCTACATATGATTAAGCTTTGTGCTTAATCGTAAGAAACAAGTACCATGCACTTTCAAATCTTCAAATATTTAATTTTGAAAATGTGTCTGTATGTGGAATTACATATTACACAGTAGGTGGTCTTAAATGAATGTGGTTAAATGAAGCCCCATTCTTTAGTTTTTAGAGCACAAACTAGGATGTCCTTTAAGGCAGTGTAAGAAAATGCTAATCTCACCCGTTTCACATGGAAAGCAACTTATCCTCCACTGTGTGCAGGTATCCCAGAAGAATGGAGTAGTTGTTCCTGATGAACTCACAGAAGTTGGGCAGCTCATTTCCAGTAATGCGTGGAGTTATGCGTGAATTAGAGAGAATATGATCATTTCTTTTTTTCATTTTATCTCCCGTTTCTAAGGCTTATAATCAGCTTTTTTGACATCTTGTTTTACACCCTTTCACCTAGACTTAGGTGTGAGCTTTTTTGTAATGACCCGGCTTGGATGCCGAATGTGAAACATGCCTTGGATGGCTGGTCCACACTTTCAAGAAGGGCTTCAATATGTTGCTGTTGATTGTATGTATTAGGGCTGAACAATTTGGAGAAAATATCTAATTGCGATTTTTCTGAAAGATATTGCAATTTGATTTGAAATATAATTTTTTAAAGTCAAGCTTCAGGTCAATATTCACTGTGTAATAGATTTAAAACATGTGATGGAGCATTACCACATGAGATACCATCAAAATATTAACTGCTCTATATTCTAATTCAAGGATGAGAACTTAAAGATACGAATTGCCTCCAACATGTATTTATTTTTTTGGATCGGCATAGAACGTAGAACAATCAAGCATAGAACAATTATCACGAAAGCTGTGACTGTGCTTAATAATAATAAAATCAAATAATTCCAATAAGAAAATAATAGGACTTTTCTGTATACACTGTCTGACATTCTCTGACATTGAAATATGTAGGTCATGCACTTATGGATCAGGAGCAGCATCTAAATATTGCACATTCTGAAATCAAGTTAAATAAAGTAATAATAATTTTTATGGCTAATTGTGAATTCTAATTAAAATTTAGGAACATTTAAGAATGGTATTGTGTCATTTATTTAAGATGATAGTGGGTGTAATTCATACTTGGCAACTAAAATGTAAAGGAAATAGCAAGTGCGGTTTGGTGAGGTGAGGTTCGGGCAATGCTGTGCCAGTTGAGAGGGGTCTATTACAATATTGGGTATTATAAATGGTAAGTAGCTACACAGTACGACTTACTCGTCAGACATACTACAAGCTACAAGTAAGACATACATACATACATTGAAACAATGTTTCGAATGCGTCTGTGTTAGTTTTGATGATGTTCAACCGATTAGAATTACTTTCATGGCAGCCTTTGCGGTTTGCTAATTGCATTTTTTCAATTTGCAATTTTGATTTGAAATTGTTTAATCATTCAACCCTAGTATATATTGCCAATGTACCCCAGATCTAGAGGATTAGAATTTAAATTGCGAGTGTGTTTGAATGAATAATTGAATAAAATACTAGGTTGTTTCTCTTTATGTTCAAATAAAGATGATTAACACAAACATGCAGGTAGAAAGTACTGATTTGAGAATACTACAGATGCATCAGAGGAAAAAGAAATAGGATTGCTTTGTGAAATGCGCTCTAGGGCAGCCTGACATGTACTCTGTATCAACACAACACAAAAAACATTAGCCTTGAAACATGATCAAATGAGCTTTTCTAATATGTAGTGCATGAATTTCATTTGGCCTCTCAAATTGTATTGCTATCACCTTCTATTTACAATCTCTAATAGTTGGTAAAACCAAATAGAAATGTAATGGCCAATTAATTAAATGAGGCTGATGGCATACTGCATATGAACAACAGTGTGAAGCATTGATAAAACATGTTGCATTTGTATGCAGGTGCTGCAGGCAGTGCAGTAGGCCTACTTCTGCATATTGACTCGCATGTATATAATGTAACTAGACAACACCCTCCATGCCCTGACCTTAAAACAAATGAACACACAAACAAACACCCCAAAGGAAAAATGAAAAGCACATATTTCATGACCAATCCAGGGCAAGCTTCCCATCTCAGCTGAACTGTGATTAAAGTTGATATTTGTAAAGACGATTCCCCCTCAGCCTGGGCGGTGAATGTTTAGGGTAGACAGCGGGCGTTTTAGAGGGAGAAAATAAACTGTTTCCTTTATCGCGTGCGACCTGCTCCGCCTGGCATTCATCAGCAGCCAGGCCGGCGTGGTCGTCCTGTCGGCTGCTCTTTCCCTGTACCTCCTTTATCACTCTAATGGGGTGCTATCTCCAAGTTACTCCCCGTGTCTCCTGTGCCACACGATGGACGCGCATTCTTTCCACACGGGCTTCTGACACGCAGGCGGATTCAACACATAATCAGGTTGGGTGGGAGGGTGACTGGGGGATAGGCCCCAAGCCGGATGGGGAGTGTCACCTCAGTCCGTGGAGAGGTCACCCGGAAGTCCCTCTCTGTCTGTGTAAGTCAGTGGCACTTGACCCCCCCAACCCCCCCACTGCCAGTCCTCATTGAGGAGTACTCAAAATCAAGTTCTCCTCCAAGCCTTTGCATAGCTAAAATGAGATGCATTCAAGGAAACATGATATCTCTCTTCAACCCTCTAGACCTGAAATTGCCTCTGCCCTTGATGGTAGAAATAGATAGCCACCTGATTTAATAGGGGGGTTAATGGGATGGGGGTTGCTTTTCAAATTTTTGCAGACTCTTTAAAAAGGTGATCTGTTGCTTTATGGTCATAGTAATACTAGCTGCAAGGCACACTGTGAAATCTGATCTGTCAATCAAAGTGCTGCATTAACTGAAGTAAAACAACTGCAGTGCCATTGCACAACACCAGGACATTAGTAATAATTATCAACTGGTATGGCCACAGGAAACAATATCTCAGACTGTCACAAAAATGTCACCATGGGTTCAAAATCTCATCCATCTTTTTTCTCCTCTTTTTCTTCCCGTGGCCCTTTCTACAGTTTGTCATTTAATCGGCAAACATTTTGAGCACTTGGATGCAATTCAAGAATGTTAAAAAGCTGGACAGAAAAAACTAGTATCTTAAACCAATAGAGCATTTTATTTTTGTGTGTGTCTGGATGAGATAACGCTCCTTTGTTTTATCCGCAGTCTCTCAGTGAACAGCGCGATAGAGACATTTTTAGTGTTGTAAGCTGGAGCTTATTCCTAACTGAGTTCTAAGGCCTTTCCTGTTCCATCAGTGCAGTATACAAAGAAATGCTGACTGCAGTCTGTTTTCCTCTCTCTGACTGAGAAGGCTTGACCACTGGAAGGCAAATTACAGACACAGACTCGCTAAGAAGCTTGGTAGAAATGTCAGACCATTTTTACTCTTTTTTCAGTACTCAGCCTCAGCCTTGTTTTCTAAGTAGTGACCAATTTCTTCATGTAGTAATTGGGTCGAGTGTTTATCTCAGCCCTTCAGTCATTCGCACTGCTAATGTCAACAAGAATGCATTAGCAACTGTTGATCTGAAACAAGGCAGTGCTACAATGAAACTAGGCCTGTTCTGTGAAAAAATTATGCAGTTAAACTCAGAATCATCATGTGAAATATAAGTCATTTATGATTACTGGAAGTTTGTCTTTTGACTGGAGTCATGTCACAGATTTGTTTGATTTTAGGCCTTATTTGTATGCTTTTTTTCCAAATCAGACAAATTGATAAACAAAGGCTAATAACAAAAAATAAGTAAATTAATAATAAAAACAGTAACATTTCTTGCACAGGAAACTTTTACACAGGGACTGTTTACTTTCCAATGCTCTTCTTTCACTGGCTGCAATAGCACCAATCTTGGGCTGATCGCTTTTCGTCTGTCGTATGTCTGGAGCTGGGCTCCGTGTGTGTGCAGAGAACGAGTGAGCTGTGAACCAAGCCGTGATCCTCTCCCCCAGATGCTAGCCCTCCAGCTCAAAGCTCTCCAAATGGGGAAAGACAAACAGACGCAGTGATTTATCACAATGTTTAAACAGTCGTATTGTTAGAGACGCTTAAACGACATGTGTAGCCAATCCGTGACTGTGGTGTTGGCAGCATCACGTGGCTACTAACAAGGACTGCAATAAAAAACAGGGTAGCGCACCACTGCCATCAGGATGGATAAAGCAGCAGCTTAGTCAGCCTTTTACTCAGATATTAATTTGGGATTCATAATATTTGTGTATTGTATGTGAAGAAGGAATAAAGAATTATGAAAACAACAGTCTTTTAAAAAAGGTCATTTAGACTGAAATTCACTCAGCAGGATTCTTGTTTTGTTGTAAGCAGTCTTTACAAAGCAAACCTCAAGGCAGTTCAGAGCACAAGGCTTCTCTCACCTTTTCAAAATCCTGTTTTCAATTACACATACTTATAGGTAAAGAAACACGAGATACAATCATGCTCCCCCCTTTTTTCTATCCAGAGAAAGGTCTTATTTCATTAAGCCAAGCAGTGAGATAAATGCAGTGTGACAGGGCTTTCATGTAGTTGAAACTGGAATACCCTCTCCTCCTTACATTTTATGGCATGGCATGGAAGTGTTAATGTTGCAACCTAGATTTATGTTTTTTCAACCTTTCCTGCATCAAATATATGGGAAAGTTTAGACTTTCTAAAACATATGGGCTATTGTAGATCTGGAACCTTGGTATGAACATCTATATTTTTTCCTGTCAGCTCACAATATCTTACTGTATCCTGAAAATGACAATTTTAAGGTTTGTAGTTTAGGATATTCACTGCATACATGTAAAGAAAATTTATATGTAGACACAGAATGCTATTTAGTAGCTATAGAAAAGTGATTATGTGGCTTTGTTCACATTCTTTCACTGTGTTTCATGGAAATTTGCTTACACAGCTAGTTATTGTGGATTAAAAGTGACTAACTTTAAGTGTGAAGACAAAAACCTATTTTAACACACTAATTCTAATACAGTACACACAATATATTTTGTTTTGGATAATTGCAAGTTTCCACAGCTGTGATTTATGTTTAAGTTGGTGATTGTCTGTAAACTAACTACCAGGAATATATTCATATGAAATTATAATATGAGATTTTTTCATTGAAGTTGTGAAATTCATGTTTTCATTGAAAGTTACACTTGATTATTTTATTTGCATTATGATTATTTTTAATAATAGTTCACATCTATTGTGGACATAACTTTGAAAAGAACATTATTAATAGAGCTTATCCAACACTAGTGTCTACATTATTTATCACCATTGAGTTGGTGTGTTACTACAACCCATGAGTGTAGCCAGTGGCAATTTGGGAATAATTTATGAAGTGTCTTTGATCCCTGACATTCATCATACCTTAATCCTTTTAAAGTGAAAAAACTAATTTATGTTTTTGCAACATGATGTTGGGGGGGAGGTATTGAGCCCCTATATTGATTTTTTTTTCATAGTATAATATATTTTTTCAAGTATAGCAAAGGAGTCACGTGTAT
This sequence comes from Albula goreensis, assembly GCA_022829145.1. NCBI lineage: Eukaryota > Metazoa > Chordata > Actinopteri > Albuliformes > Albulidae > Albula > Albula goreensis. The sequence goes on along the minus strand of CM040747.1, from coordinate 13,817,744 downwards.
CCCTGCTATCCCTGTAGTGGAGATTTTCGCTGGGTATGACTGATAACATATTTAAATTCAGGCGGGAAGTTGTGGAAGAAAATTTTTAGCACTGTAGCACTTGCTGTCAGCTATAAAACAAGACATGAAGGCAAACCAAACATTCGTAAAACTGGAAGGTTTTTTATTTGAGTTATTCTTTCTTCTCCCTGTATAGCCTGTGGCCGTGGATTCTACAAGTCTTCCTCCCAGGATCTGCAGTGTTCCCGGTGCCCGGCCCACAGCTACAACGACAGAGAAGGCTCGTGGCGCTGCGACTGCGAGGACGGCTACTACAGGGCCCTCTCTGATCCTCCCTCTGTGGCCTGCACAAGTAAGAGCTGCTGCCTGCTAAATATCTTCATTTGTAGGCAACAAGCCCTCTGTTTACTGTCTGATTAAACTGGTTGAAAAAGGGGTGTAGCTTTACATTTCTACCTCTGAATTTCTGAAGTGCCTTTCAACAGTGGTTGCCTTTTGAAGTGCCTTTTAAAGCTTTCAGTGAGCACCTGTTCATCCATGTTTACTGTCTGTTTAGCTACTAGTTGGTTTCTATAAAATAATCTTCACTACTTTAGGTGAATATGGAAAATGGAATTTTAACCATGCTGTATTTAAAACCTATCTGACAACTTTGTCATCAAGACATGTTTACCTACTAATAGGATTTTGCAAGACATTTTTCCAAGCTCCACCTCTAGGAGTTTGTGATTGGTCATATTACATTTTTAACACAGGATACAATATGGGTGGGATTAAGGCCAGCCAAGAATGTAAAAAAAAAAATCTTGGCTCCTGAGGCCTGCTGAACTACAGGCCGCAGGGATTCCAAAATCTTTTCACATAACCCCCCCCAAAATGACCACAATGGACCCCTTTCACCTCAGTGAAATGAACTGTTAATGTCCACCTTAGGCTTCAATGTAGTAGCAGTTTAAAACACAAGTATAGCATATTATGTCTAAATTGTGATGTATTTATATTATGGATCTATATAAGCCATGCAGATATTTTACATGATACAAAATAATTTCATTATTACAATGATCAAAATATTATTTATTCAAAGATCTGAATAAAAGGCCAAAATAAGCAAGTACACGTATTTGATTAAAAAAAAATCATAATAGGAAATGCTCTTTAAAGAGTTTGTGTATGTTTTTTGGCAAGCCCCTTAGAGCTCCTCTATGTACCTCCAGGGACCCCTGGATCCCAGTTGGAGACATTCTTCCCCAGGAGACCATGCCCTGCCTGTTGTTCTGTGCAGTCTTATATCTAAATGCCTAAACCAGGCACCAGAGTCCATCCGCCTGCTGCCATTCAGTATCCCTCAATTCGCATTTATAATTATGTTTAAGGGCTTGGTTGTGTTTTTTTTTTCCCCTGTTTTTTTTTTTGTCTCCATGGGTAGCTAATGATCACTGGAGCAATTTGCCATTTCCTGTCTAAAAGATTGCAATTATAGGCAGCCCGGCAGCTTCTCATGTCTCCATTTGTCCCGGTGAGTGTGGCAATTATGTGACAGGCGTTGATGACTTGTTTACTTGGGTGAGGGGATCCATTTAGACGGGCGGGGCTCTAGCTTCTAAGTCCCTGAAACTGGTTTCAGTTGCAGCTTCGGCTCAGAGCAAGTTTCAGAGATGGATAGGGGAGCATTGAAATTAGCTTACTTAAACAAATGGTATCCCACAGTGGGACAGGACTCCCATTAAGAAAGAATCTGGAAAATTAAAGAGTTTTTTTTTGACAGGCTGATTCATCGTTTGCGCCTTAGTCCAAAAGTTTTGTCTTTTTTCCCCTGTGCTAACACTAGTTTCCCTTCCAAGACTTAATTCCGTGACTAACTCAAAGGCAGAACACACTGTAAAGCAATTTGATCTAATTGCTGCCCGGTGCCCTCCAATCAGTAAACCGGGGAGACAAAAGACCCACATTCACCATGTAACCACTCAGATCATTTTATGAATGACAGATCCATTACTTTCAACTCCAGCACTCTGCTGTGGTTTTACTGTCTGGAGATGAATAACGTGCTTTACTGTTCCACATTTGGTACCCACTTGACCAGGGGCAAAATACACACGCAAGGAGAAGAAGAAAAAGAAGGAAAAAATTAGTCTCTTTGCTGCTCTAGCTCCAAGTACTATAATGAAAACTGGCCGGCATGTCTGCACGTCACCATTTATCTCAATTATCTCAGGATTAACTTATTTTGACTACAGAAGTTGTCAGGGATAGAGATTTTCTGTGTTGGTTTTACAATGGTATTGGATTGAATAGTAATTGGATGTGAATTTACATGCTTTTGAATAAACAGCCTGATTGACAGATCCTTAAATGAGCACTTGGAAACCTACAAAATCTTAGGCTCATGACAAACAGCAAGACATCTCTTCAGAGCATGGATTAGGAACGTCTTTATGAAATTCCAATTGTGTGGAGATATAAAGAAATAAGAAATGTTGTAGGTATATTAACGGAAGCATCTCCCTCAAAAATAAATCTCACTCTTAATTTTCACTTTGAAAAGGCATAAAAACACAACACATCCCCTTTGATAAATTTTTTTTTTCCCCAGCGTATTTACACAATAATCCTGTTGGTATGGAAGTCAGTCACTTCATTCATATGCAAACTTCTGAGATAATGAGTTATGCGGGGGGTTGGGGCATTGCAGAGTGTTTTTCCTTTTGGTGTAGTGGGGAGACATGGGATGTTGATAGGTTTCTGAGTCCCCCATCAATCATGCGACAGCTGTGAGCAGCGCTGGCACGAGCAGAGCCTGAAAAGGGCAGTTGTGTGCAGAGAGCCCCCCCCAGATCCACCCGCTCCCCTTGTCCGCCACCTCACCAACTTGACATCTCTCAAAGCCTCCATCCTGCCAGCAGTTGCTAGGGGACAGAGTGGGGGCTGGAGAATATGGAGCCATAAAGAGCGTCATCTCTCCCTGTCATACACAATATCCTGCTTTCCGCAACTTCTCGCTCATCGTTGGGGAAGCATTACTGGCCACAATACAGGAGCTGGGCCAGGGGTCAATACAGATGTGTGTCCATAAAGGATTACTGCTTGGGTGGTGTGATTTACTGTCATTTTCCTCCCCCGTGTTAAATCCAGGTGGTTCATCCCTTAATTTAGTGACTAGATTCTTAATAGGGGATGGATTGGCTAAGCAACTGGAGAGTAGTTTTCAAAGCAGCTAAGCGTTGGATTCTCCTTTCTCAAACTATGATTTACTAAGGACTTTCATATTTTATACATAATACATATTATAACCTAATAAACATTTAGCTTCAGCATATATTAGGAGAACTAGAGTTGTATAAGGTAAGAAGTACAGAACAATATGTATATTTACCAAACATAGTCTCCATTGTCTGCTGTCTTGGTGTTATGGCCATTGCAGCAGTGAAAATACGATGAAAATACATTAAGAATCCAAACATGTAATACTTGCATGAATTTATTATTCCAAGCTTAAGACAAAGAGCCATGGTTGTTTCATTTGAACAGTGGATGTCATGACATATCATTTCATGGGCTGAGCTGAAATTTTTCAGCTGAACCATTTGAGCCTGGAATCCATTAAAGGGGTGAAGGGTGTAATGTGAGAATGTGTCATTAGAGGTGCATATTCTACTGCTAAAATCAAAGTTTTACCTAGACAGACAGACCAGGGAATTTGCTTTATTGCTATATGGAAAGAAGGTGACACACACTCACACACACATCCACATACACACACTCACATGTACACACAGTCACATACACACACACAGAATCCATTGAAAGAGACAGAAGCTTCAGTATTGCATGTGATTAAGATGTCCTAGTCTATGAAGGATATGGATGGTGAATTTGTGAAGTGAAACTTCATTCTGGGGGTGTGGGGGGGGAGCATAGATAAGACAGTGAGAGCTACAAGCCCTTGAGCTCAGAGGATCAGCAGACAGACAGCCGGAGCTTAGGATGTGTCGCGTCTCTGAGCCTTAGGTAAGGCACAGTGAGAAGTATCTTGTCCTAGTGAGCAGAGGCAGAACATGGAGGACAACAAAGGGGCAGAGAGGATGGACATCGCTTTTGCCTGGGCACAAGTTTGATGCTGAAATGGCTCTGTTGATACAGCCCAGAGGTAAACAGGGAGTTGTGTAAAAGCACATACATACACACATGTATACATCCTATATCAGTGTGGTTTCCATGATCATCAGGTTTGGCTGTGTTACAAAGGAACCTGACCTTAAACCCCCACAAAATCAGGCTTAGGGTGACTGCGGCACAGGAAAACTTCCTTAAGAAAATAAATAGGAAAAAAAACATGGAGAGACTCAAGAGCTCTAGCTTCCTCTTTTCATTTGGAAATATGTTTCAAAAATATTGGCAAATAAACTGATACATATTTGCATTTGGACAGAAATGATATTTGCAAATTCATGCATATGTGAAGAAATTAGAGCCAAATAAATTATATATTTATATGAGCAAAGATGCAGTAATATTATATCAGAGTGATTGCTGGAATAGATTGCTGTAACTCAGTTTTCTGATTTGAAGACAGTTCAGTTTGGTGTGGCAATATGGCCGTGATCATGATCTTTGGAGTGTGGTAAATGGTGGAGGAGGTGGAGGAACTACTTATATGTAGAAATTAGTGGCGTGATTCAGAACCACACAGAGTTTGCACATGAAACAAGAAACATTAATTCAAATTAATTCATGATTATTATTATAATTCAGCTATATCAGCAGCTCCTGCCACATTGCACCATTAGCATTTAGTGCTAGGGAAAACATTGCCTTGATTTTTGCTACTTGAGACCCACATTAGAGTGATTGCTGAATAAATGAAGGGATTATTAATAAATGTAGCCATGGAAATGTAGAACAAACAAAGCACACAGAGATAAAACCCTTCTTGAATATTGCTTGTGTCCCTGAAGTGGATTAGGGGAGTGTGAACATTAGTATCTGGGCTGATGTCCTCTTTTCCACCTGTGCTGCTGCTTCTCAGGTCCTACTTTCAACCGCAGCAGGTGGAGCTGTTCATCTCCAGAGTCAGGGACTCCCACTTTTTGGGGGAACATGGAGGGAGGTCTCTATCTGTCGCCTGTGGCTGTAAAATAATTTCCTGGCCAATTGTATATGATCATGGTATCTTTGATTGCCTTGGTTTTTTAAAAATGAAAAATGTAGGTTTGGTACAATGAACTAAATCTGTCCACAAAACAGCATTTAGAAGCTTTAGGTCAGTAAGTAAGGCGTGTTAGTGTTATTTTTTATTGATGAAATGTATTTAGCACCAAGTTAGTTGATTAGTTGACTGACTGTTGTGCACTCAAGGTTTGAATGAGCTCCACAGTACATCACTTCAGTACTCAGTACTGGTGTTTTATCCTGAATCATAATCATGGTGAAAATAAAGATAGAAACAGCAAATGTAACCAGTCTGGCCTGTTTGTCACATAAAAATGTCTGAGGCTGGTGAAAGTCTCCGTTGTTGAGTTGTTCACAGCCAGCGATTTCTAACCTGGCAAGACATTACTGCTGAACACAGCCCGTCAGCGATAAGCTGCGACCTGGCAAACCTTGAGTCATATCGCCCCGCCAAGACTGAGACATCATTATGCTCCATCTTTGCAATTGTTTTCAATCTGCTGGTTGCTACATCAGAAACACTAGGTCTCTGAGTACAGCCTGCACACTGGCAGTTCATCTGTGAAGAGGTGGCTGCACGGCCATTTTTTGTTGGCCAGGGGACCACACAAGGCCTCAGTGCTCACTGATGTTCAATGGTGCAACAGAATGAGATGGGGTTAGGAGCTCCAGACTGCCTTGCCAGAAAAAACAACCTAGTCCTCTGATTAATCTAGATTTCATGGATGCTGATCATTTCCATTTGCATGACACAGATATGTTTAGAGATGCTCTAAGCACTGTGTAGAATGGATATTGTTGTCAGGGCCAGAGTGCATAGTCAGTGCTGAGCATCAGTTGTAGTTGCAGTTGCAGGTGTAGTGATGGAAACCTGACTACACAGCATTGTCGTGATGGAGTCACTCCTTTCCCTCCTTACTCTTTCTGGCATATTGACATTCCAGCAGGACATTTCTAACATTGCTGACATAGAACAGCAAGATGAGAATGTGACAATTCTCATGGATCCTGAAATCCCTTGACATCAGCCATATTAGTCATTTTTTGGAATCAGTTGGGGAATAGGATCTATGGCATATATGAGTGAAGCGGGACATACTTCTCAGGGCTATACAACAATGAGATGACCCCAAATGATGGTATCTGTACACTGGGGTAAAGTGTGTGTCACAGATGTGCAGCTGTAATGGCCTGTGGATTGTTTGTTAATACCCACTGGCCTGTGGGTTTCTCTGTATATCTTCAGCTTATCAGCTCTGTAGATGGAAAGTGTTAAGTGGCATATTGAGGTTACATATAGGCATATTGAGGTTACAGTCCAGATGCTCAAAGGAGTTTTTTTTTCCTGTTTCCAGGTAAAAAAATGTTTTAATTTGTTAGAGGTGTCAACTTTCTTCTCATGTTCTGCAATTTTATAGCAAAAACGGCTACTTTTAAATCCTAGTGTTATGAGATGAATTCAATTTATTGAATCCCATCATCATTTGGAGGACCATGTTTTGTCATCAGATGCACTCATGGGGCTACTTTAAAGGAGTGGTTATCGAGTCTCAAGTGGTGGCCATTGTGGTGTGATAACTTGGATTTAATCTAATTCATGAATTAGTTATGCTTTATACCTGCTTATTTCTCACCTGCTTGTTTCATCATGAATTTTAAGTGTCCCATTTCAACATTAACCTGCAACAAGCAAGTTGTTTATTTCACAGCACCATCAGTATTGTTTTGAGAGGGCTGTCTGAAATGAATTCCTCAGGACTGAATAAGACAAATTATGCCTCAACTTGGTCCTCTTCTCATGCTTTGGTGAAGTGTGTACTGAGTACTCTTTGTATTTAAGTTGTGGGTTATTGAATCTGGTTGTGTATATGTGTAATATATATATACGATTGTTAATAATTAAATATTATTATGGTTTTTATTGTGGTTTTACTTGCATTTGGAGCCGTTAAAGATACTAACTCGATTCTTCACCTATTCAGAATATTTTTAATAATGTAACATCTGACAATATGTTCACATCATCATGATGTGAACACAATTGCAGGCATGACTAACACTATTGGTATGACTATATAATAGCAATAGTGTATATACATTGCTACTGCCATTATGAATACTGCTACTATTACTATGACTACTATGACTGTAACTAATAATAATATGAAGAAGAATAAAATAATAATATACTTTTTCATACAACTGATAAAAAAAATCCCACAGAAAAAAAATTGTGTGATATACTGGCATCCCATACAGTAATGTCTTGTACAGATTTTCTCTTTCTATGTGTATTCAAATCTTACAATCCTTTCATGCTTATTTTCAGTTCTTTCCTTGCACATTCATCCTTTTACCGTGCATATGAGACACCACTCCTGTGGCCAGACGGCTGTCGCTCCCCTTGAGGTGGTAATTCTACTCTCAGACCGAGTCCCTAATGTCATCTGGCCCTGTCTCCCATAACAGGACCTCCCTCAGCGCCACAGAACCTGGTCTACAATATCAACCAGACCACGGTGAGCCTGGAGTGGAGTCCCCCGGCGGACACTGGCGGCCGCAGCGACGTCACCTACAGGATTATGTGCCGACGGTGCAGCTGGGAGCCGGAAGAGTGCATGCCATGTGGAGGGAACGTGGGCTACCTCCCACAACAGTCTGGATTAGCCGACACCTATGTCACAATCCTGGACCTGCTGGCGCACGCCAATTACACCTTTGAGGTGGAGGCAGTCAATGGCGTCTCAGACCTCAGCCGTACGCAGCGCCTGTTCGCCGCCGTCAACATCGCCACCGGCCAAGCAGGTAAGGCTTTTATACTACACTGATGGTGGGCTGAAGTGTTACTTGTCTCTCACACATGATTGGGTTTCAAAATGATGTAAGACTATGAGCATGAGGACAGCATGCTGATGTGATCAGGGATTGGTTTTAAAAATGGAGTCACAAAAAGCATTATTTTCATATATGTGGTTTGAAAGCTCCAGTAGCTGTTTGTAAACTTGACCAACAAAAGATCACTGAAAACACAGTAAAACACAGTGTTATTTTAATACATTTTCTCTGTGGCCTATTTTCATCGCTGAAAGTTCATCAGCGGGGCTGTGGTTGCACACCAGCAAATGATGGGCAGTTTGGGTAATTTGTAATACAAAGAGATTACTTTGAAGTGAGATATAGCAGAAGTACATGCCAAAAAAGACTTTCATGTGTTAACCAAAGAAAGAACATTCTTGTCAGATGATGCAATTCAATGAATTACAGCTTGAATTTACATGCTGCTTTTTTGTTTTTTTTTCTAAACTCACACACAGCTTTTCAAGTTCACATATGACTTTTTTGTTTTAAAACATGCACTCATGATAATAATATGTGCTAACAGTACAGGATGGTTACAGTCATTATTAGAATGATGAGATTTTCCAGTACTATAAGAAGCAGTTTGTGTCAGCCCCCCTTGGGAGCCTACTGTAATTAAAATGCTGTGTCTTTGGCAGCAAACTCCTGTGAAAGCATGGCGGACTTCGAACTTTTTAATTATTTCCATGAATCCACTAAACAAGAGGCTTTCTTATGCTTAAGCATCCATGAATCACAGTTCTCCACAAAAATGTGAACATGGTGTAGTCATTAGCTAAGTATTGCCTCCACTGATTCTCACTGCACTGTTTAAATAGACTTGAGTGAAGGCAGTTGACCCATAGTAATGTCACAAACAGCCCATCCTCATTTTCCTGCTGACTCAGACTGTACCAGCTGGAGTATACCCAAACACTCATTTAATATGCTTACAAAGATCTACTTTCCTTCCGAACAAAACAAACAGAAAACCTCTGGCCTGCACAAGCAAATAGGAAGCAGAGATAAGAGAATGTGTCAAAATATTGGTCTGTGTTTTGGACAGGAACAAGACTGTGTACAACAACAAGAAGGCTGCCCTTGTTTATCTATGCTGAAATAGAGGCACTTTGAATTTTGATGCAGGAGCAAATCAAAGACTTGCACACTTATATGCGAATGATAGTTAATCCATGCCTGGCAATGCTTCTGTTTCATGTGTCTCCACATGCATTCAGTCTCACAGCGAGGTCACCACATATGAAGTGGGTCCACCAATTTCATAGCCCAATACACAGCCCTTATTGGTCCACACTGCAAATTTTTATTCCGAATTCTTTTATTTTTTACATCAGAGAAAAGAACAAACAGAGGAAAAAAAGAACAGTAAAAAAAAATGAAGCAGGCCACATAGTAATCATCCCATTCGCAATTTGCCAAGGGCTCTGACAGAGGGAGAGATAATTGCTGCCAGCCAGCAGAATGAATGTGGGACGAGCTGAGAGGGATGATGTATGCTCGGTGACAAGGTTCGTGACAGAGGCTCACGCAGGAATGTGCTGTGGGTAGCCATGGCAAGGACACAAGGACGTAGGAAGGAGACCCGTGAAAAACAATTAACACGGGCTCTGCGTGAGCCTCTCACAATTACCCACGGCATGTCGGCGGCACCAAATTACTGTACTGGCTCTCTGCAACATCTTGCCTTTAGCAATAGAAATAAAAACAGGTGATTGATAAAGTGATTTTCACTTAAATTACTGCAAGTACCTTTCTTTTGTGCTACCTTTCATGCTTTTCACATGTCATGCCATTTGGTAGGATTTTCATCAAACAAATGGTAGAATTTTGAGTAAATATTTTCCCCCCTTCTTTAGACAACCCTAGGACACTATAAGACAAAATAATAGCCTGGCTATAAAGATATAGATCTATAGGGTACAGCGACCCGTGTCCCTGAGCCCTGGCCACTGGTCCTTTAAAGCTTCATTTTCCCATGGCTGAAGATGTGGACGCCTGAGAGCCTTGTAATTGGAATGTGGAGAGCTTTAAAACAATGACCACTTCCTGGGAGCACACAGCACTTGTTAGAGTGACTATATTATTAAACCTTTACGCCTCATCATCCAGAATTCATTAACCTTTCCCAGGCTGGTGGAAGAGTCATCTGCCCAAAGAAAAGTGTTGAAAAGAGGCAAGGCACTCCCTCGCTCGTGTTTTCCCCTGTAAAGTAATTCACCAACACTAGAGAACGGGGGGAGTGAGTACTGTGTGACTGCAGATGGCAAAGCTGCATATGAGGATTTCGCACCTTCCCTAATTACACCACAGGAAGTGTCTGGGGGTAGCGTACCTATAGTCAAAGGTGTTGAGCGCTTATTGTTCCCTGAAACCTAATTACCTCGAAGCCCTGTCTTTAATCGGTTTAAATAGCTGATGTTTTCAGACCTTGGGTTCATAAGCTTGATCTTTTTTAATTTCGGTTTTGTTCTCTGTTGTAGAGATGTAAATTTGTCATCTTAATGCACTGCATAGTTGTGAAGGGATGCAGGAGATGTCACACAGAGCGAATATCAATCAGTGCCCGATCGTCACCTGACGACTCTCTAAAGCCGCCCCTCGTAGGCTCTCTTTCAAGACATCTTTCGTGCAGCATGCTGGTAAACAAGGCTCTTTTGTTCTTTCAGACGCCCGTGAGAGGGAATTGCTTATAGAATAACCATTAATATTTATTCAAGAAAGCTTTCGCATCTTTGAGGCAGAAAATTCACTGTGGAGAGCAGTACAGAAATAGGATTGGAGTCGACCAGGGGAATGGGCACAGGACCTGTGTGTGGGTATAAAATCCTACAACAGAAAAGTGAGCAGTTGCTGCTTAGGCATGAACAGCAAGAAGCGTAAACAATGTAATAAAGGAAAGAAAACGAGAGACTGTGGAAATTGATTTTAATGCTGACTGCAGCTCTCAGCTGTAGTTCAGTGTACAGTTTATATACACACATATAGACAATGGAAGCTGAGTGGCATTATTTGTTTTAAAGGCCTCCAGGGTGGGATTCTGAATGTGTCCAATTGTTTTACTACCAACTTTTCACATGGTTGTTGTGGAATAAAGACTTTAAATGTACAGAGATTACACTTGCATAATAGTTGACTTTATTTTTGCATTTATTGCAGTCAATAAATGATCAGCTTGTATTGTTCTTCAAAAAGCCACAATGCTCATTGCTTCACTATGCAAGTATGAAAGTTGTTTGACAAGCATGAAGTGGAGGTACCTTAACTTCATTGCTATTCCATTTTATTGTAATCATATGCTCATCTGCCATGGAGCTTTCTGTTCAGGCTTCCTTCAGGGCTATCTAAGGACATGTCTATTTCAGTCACTGGAATTGGATGTAAATTCACAAGAAGGAAAACACAAATCGGTACTTTTCTGGGAAACAGATTCTCTGCAGGGACTCCTGTTGCTTAGCCCCATGCCTGCCCTGGTGTTAAGGGGAGGTGCAGCTGGTATTGTTAGCCTATTGAAACATTTCAGAGGAAAAACAGACTATTCCTGTTTCTACCTTTGCTTGGTAGAGAGGGGATGAAAGCTTTATGACACGCATGAATGTAAGTAAAGCATTTCACTTTGATCTGAAAAGCCTTTCTGCCAAGACATGCGTGAGGGGAAAACATTGTTGAAAAGACTTGCATTTTATTAGTTATTATCAAGCTCATTCTGTAACTTCATGCCAATCATTGCATGGTAGTGTGAACAGAATGCATTATGTTGTTTTTATCTGTGGAACTTTACCATTTCAACTTGTAAATTAATGAAAAAAGAAAAATTCTGTGAAGAAAAACCATAACTGAACAAAACATGTAGTCATACATGCCAGTCCTTAAGACACTTGACTGGGAATTTACTAAGTCTGTTTATCACTCCAGAATGGATATTGTTCAGTGGATTAGTAAAACTAACACTTTTGGGAACAATAAGGCTATTGATTTATCACTTTTATACCCTAATCTGCCATAATGACATTAAGCAGTATGGATTGATTGATCCAGAGGATTCCCATTTGACCAGCAGCAGGCGGTGTAATTTCCTAGTTAAGCATATCCGTCTTTGCAGCATTTGTCTGTGGTTTTACGTTACCTGAGAGCCTATTTAGTTTCTCTTATTCTCTTTCTTTTTTCACCCCCCTCCACACACAGTAATTTGATGAGCACTGGGCAGAGCGGCGAGATTCAACAGCTGCAGTGAAACTGTGGTGGTCTCAGAAGACCCGACTCGTAGTACTTAACCTGTAGCTTTCTGTAAATGCCTTCTGATTTGTCTGTCACCCAATCCGTCAGCAATGAATAATTTTCATGGAAGGTGCACTTTAATTACTTTCCCATTTAAATGGCATTATCGTGCCCTATCTAGGTAATTAATCTCCCCAAGTATCCTGTTTCAGCCTTTTATTGCTGGCAGACGAGCCCCCTAAATCCCCCAGAATCCTCTGTGCTTGAATGAGCGCTACCTCACAGCAGTGCCTGTTCCATTTCCACCACCCCCCATCCACCCCCACACCCCCGTCGAGTCAGTCGGTCGGTCCCTGTTGGGGTGAGCAGGCTGGCGGCAGAAAAGACCCCTCTGTCTGGGAACAGAGAGCTCTAAGCATTCCGCCCACCCTGTCCAAATGATGGGCCATTACCCCCCTCTCGGAAAGGACACCACAGAGATCACACTCCACAGAGATCGTAGAGACCAGTGACTGACGGATTTGTTACCGTTCATTGACCAGTGTCAGAAAAGGTGGCTTTTTCTTTGAGCCTGTTCTTTTTTTTCATATGACACTAATTAAGGGTACTGTACATCTGTGTATCTCCTTAGACTCACTCCTTTTGTCTTTCTCAATTCACTCTAGTTTTCTGTTCAAATTTCATTTTAATTTCATTCTTCTACCTCTGCTTCTCTGTGCGGCAGTGTGTGTTAATGGAGACGTATATTTCATGATTAAGTTGAGGTTCCTATATATGAAATACATATATATGAAATACAAACTCATGCTTGTGATGATGATGTTCCATCTCAGTTGGGAATGTGTCAAAGTTAAAAGGCAGGGATGATTTTTATTCATTTTCATCTTTTACCCCAACTCTCTTTTTTGCAGACGTCGAGATGGAGACGTGTTTAATTATTTAGCTTCCACTAAAGCAGCAAGTGCAGTTTCTGCCTGCTGAGCTATTGTTTACAGTAGCAAAATAGAAACCAAAATTTTACTTATTTATTTCCCTGGGAATCCTCCCCCTATAGAATTTATGGGATATTTTGCTAGCATTCCTTACAAATAAAAAAGTTTGGGTTACTGTGATATTTTCATTACATTCCCGGAGCTAAAAAAGAAACATCTTGATTTAAATGTTATGTAAGATCATGAAAATTGTGAAGTAAATGTTTTAAAGCAACCATACATGTGAATCTTCGGATTCATCGGTCACTAGCCTATATATTGTCTGTCTATTGCCCTTGGAGGAATCTGCATATTTGTAATTCACAAATGTGCCATACTGACCAGTGTATCTGCAACTTTGACTGAAAGCAATGCTTTTATCCAGCTTACCCAATAACTTACCTTGCCAGTATGGACCTCTGGCCATGCTGGTAACAGTATGTACCAGTACACAACCATGCTGTGAAGACACACCTTTTTATCTGTGTGCCACATGGTTGTTGTACAAAAGATGGTGCCTGACTATATGTGGATGTAAGTAGTCCTATTAAATGAACTCAATTTTAAATTAGCTGTTCATTTTCAATGAGCTGCTTTTGAGTGATCTAAGCTCATGGTCATTATCTATTAAATAAGATCACATGAGGATGCTAAAGATGGTGGAAACAAAGGAGGAGAGTGAAAACAACTTCACATAAAATTCTCTGTACGTGTTGCAAAAACAATTCCCTCACCATCGTGCAAAACTGAAAATGAGGATTCTTTAATGAAGTTTCATGTTTACTTATGCCGTTAAATATATTCAGCTTTTAACATGTGTCTGTAATCCACACTGCATAATGGTGCTTGTTAAAGCACTGTTCCAAAAATGATTTGTCCACAATTTAGCTCACTGGAATGGAATTTCGCATTCTGTCATTACTAATGAGAAATGCTGATCTTTCTGACATTGCTCTTAATTAAATGAAGTAAATTGTAAAAAAAAAAATGTTGCAGTGCAATACTGTATATCGAAAGAATTCTGTTAGCTAGTACTTAAAATCTGGTCTGATTACAGAAAGTCAGTCTTTAATTTTCGCTTCTTGATAAAGGGCCGTGTGGACTAGTTGGACATTAAAACTGCTGTATCGACTTTTTTGTGAAAATATGGAAAGAATGAAAATGCCTTGAAATGTATTCAACACAGTGTATGTATGAACTGTTTATGAAGAGCAAACAGGGGCTTTTGAGTGCGTGCAATCTTTATATTAAAGTACCTCCACCTGCGATTGAAGCAGGCTGTGTGCTGCCGTGGCATGTGGTGGCTGTTCACTTTATTGCCCATGGGCAAGCTGAAGGCCCCAGTGCATACATGCAGCTCCACCTGCACTGCTCTGTTTATTTGGAACACATGGTCCCCAGGAAAATAGCAGATCCAGCCGTGAAACATATTTCTGCAGTTTGAAGTAGCCGAGGTATCAAAGTGTTTCATTTCCTGTGTTGGGATAAAAAAAGTGTACACACACACACACACACACACACACACACACACACACACACACACACACACACACACACACACACACACACACACACACACTGGCAGTAATGTCCAAATAACACTGTTTTGTGGTTGTTTGCCAGTGGTGATAGTGGGATTGTGGGTGTTTGATAGTGGCAGTGAATTCCCTTGTCTGCAGTTAAACAGCAAGTCACCTTCTAGCCACAGGTGGAATCTTAGTGTTTGTCAAAGCAGGAGGTAAGATGTCCTCAGCTATGCAGTTTTTGTGGGTGCAGGAGGACTTATAAGCCAGACAGCTTGGGTGGTTTTAGCCAGTTTGAGTAGTAAAAAGCAGACCTGTCACTGACTGGAAAGTGGCATAGGCAGTCAGACTCTGTAAGGTTTGGAGCTCAGCATAATTAATTTCATGACCATAATGCCATAGTTTTATGGAATGAGGAATGTGTGCAGTGTTCAGCCATGAAGAATAAATGCTCATACTTTAGCTGCCAGTAAAGTTAGTTATTGTGCTGCTAATTGTATCTTGGTCACAAAACTATGCTTAAGACTCCTTAAGCAAGGAAGCTGCTTGTGTGGAAAAACAGATTTACAAACATGTTTGTGTCTTTCAGTACCTCACTGAGTCCACTGTCCCCATACTGAAAAGAACTAATTACATCCATGACCCCCTCCTCCCCTTTACGAAAGCCCTCGCATTTGCAAATCACAATGAGTTTCAGTCAAGACCTCTCTTGCAGAAAAGTGAATTTGCTAACAACTGGCACCTCCAAAAAGCCTGCCAGTAATTATTTGTGACCTTTTGACCCCAGAAGCTGTTGCCTCAGAGCCTCGCAGCGCACCCTAATCTCGGTTTCATTCCCGCACACCTGCTTGCTCCCTCATCTGTGCCTCTCACCACCTTGCTTGACATCAGCCCTGCACTGATACCTTTTTATCAAAGTGGAGAGAATATATGACGGCCATCTGGCACGGCGCGTTTAATGACTCAGTATAAAACAACAGTAAAAAAGATTATGGCTTCCACAGAGGGAGCGGGAGAATTTGCGCCGGAGCAGATGGGAGACACATCTGGTCCGAAGGATGTTAGGAAGGGCACCAGGGATGCGTTGACTGGAAAAAGCCGCCATGCACTTTGAAATGTACCCCTCTCGTCTCTGTACCGTACACCCCAATGATCCATTATTCAAGCTTGGTTCAGTGTAAAGTCATTATTATTTTGGTCATCTCAGGCATACTTTGAGAAAAAAAGTCTTGAGATGGAGATGTAATTGTGAGCTCCATAGCCTTGTGCAGGAGAAGGACTGTGAATAGCTTTTTCTCTCTACTTCAGACTGTATGGTGCACATCCTGGGGTGAGCAGACATCTGTGATCAAACCAGCAGAATTGAGGCACAGGAAGGGAACAGCAAACTTCATTTTTCATCAGTTCAAATCTTATCGAATTGCAAAAGAGCTGATCCATTGCTTTCACAGTCCCATACAAGCACACATCGGGTGAAAAACTGAAATGAGTGCATTTTTTTCTTTGAGTCTCATTATGTAATTAAAAATCAGTTTCTTTGTTGGAACTTGATGAGATTTTTGTAGGTAATAATAATAATAATAATAATAATAATATCAGTGTCTTTCAGAAATGACAATATTCCAAAATACCTGACATTTCATATGTCGCTCTAATTATATTACTCTATTTCCATTGTCAAAAAGTGCCTTTAAATAGAACATGGTACAGTTCATAAAAAAAGTAAAAGTTAATATGTAAAATATTTAATTACGTCCAGAGGGATGATTGTGACTAAGCAGGAGCAGGTTGCTTTCTACCTGAATTCCACCTTGTCATTTACAGTGCATTGTACAATATATCTTATATGCTGATTGGTAACATCAATAAATCAATATAAGGGAATTATTTGTGAGGGACATAAATATGACATTAAATCAATGACTTAATCACAGCTATCAAATGTATAATATGAGCACAATATGGTTGCACTTGATCATGTAAAATGGCCAGTCTTTAAACTTCACACTATTTATGACGTTATCATGTAAAAGACTAATTTTATTTGCACCCATTGGGTTTTGAATTCAAAATTCTTGCCATACAGGTAAAAATCAACAACTGAATAAAAATTATAATCAGCAACTTTTTCTTTGTATATGCTGGAGTGTGTTTTGCTTCTTATGTGCCATTTCCAGATTTTATCTTATATTTTTTCTTTTAATGACACACTTTGCAGTTATGGAATAAATTAATGCACTTTCTCTGTGAAACATGAAAAAGGTGCTGTGTGCTTTCTTTTGTGGTGCTCATACTCATCTTGATTTGCTCAAAAATAATTTTCAAAAGATGCTTGTGTTTACTTCCACTCATGGTAAGTGTGAACATTGTAAACGTGTTTTATAAGGACAGAGCAATCAACAGAGTCTGTTGAATCAACGATGAACTGCAACCACAGCAGAGGTTTGTTTGTGACTGCCATATTGGCTTTCAGGTACCTATGCTCACAGCCCACTGCAGCTGCAGGAACAAGCGCAGTTCAGGCACCTGGGAAGGCTTTGTCACATTGTTACCCTTTGCTCCTATTAGACACTGTAGCTTGTGTTAGACCACACTAACATTCTTTACATTTGCATGATAACAGGCCAACATCCTCCAATTAACTAGTGACAAAGTGGATTTGGATTCCCTGAGCAAACACACCTCATGACACAAAGATGGAGCAAATCTGTTGCCTGCTTTGTGCTTGCATTAATTGGGATAGGGGTTTGGGATGAGTTCAACACCCTGAAAGCAAACGATGGTCCAGCCCTCCCACGTGGCTTTACACCTCTTTAACTTACAACACATGCTATGATTGCCACATAGTTTGATGTTCCTCAAAATACTCTGCACATCTACATTTTCTCAGCTGTTGTCTTTTTAAACTTCTTTTTATTTCCTTTTATCAAGTGCAGTCATACAATACAATCTTGTGAATAGTTGTATGTTACAGGCATAAATGTTTTGGGAGCTGGTTTGTAGTCCATGGATCTCTGCAGCCTCCTTAAACCATCATAGATAACACTGTAAAAACACTGTAAAGTATATAAATGAGGGTTGTCCCTAGCATCACAGACAAGACATTTTAATATACATTGCAACAGGGACATTAATTGAGTACACATTACAAAAGACAATGTCTACATTTAAATCAGGACTCAGCTGTTATCTTAAACAATCTTTTCTTGACCTCAGTCTGTATCAGATGAAAGCCCAGTGTTATTTTTTTCCAAGAATAGAATAATTCTGTCGTTTGGCTCAGGTGCATTTCATGATCGTGAAGTTCACTTAATCCACTGCGCAGTGACTGTTTTGTCTGTGCAGTCACCACATTGATGGTGGTCCTTGGTGTGAGAGATCTGCATCACAAACACCTGGACCCCTGCAGCAGCACCACCGGCTGGCCCTCTCCTCCTGAATCCTCAT
Source organism: Albula goreensis (assembly GCA_022829145.1). NCBI lineage: Eukaryota > Metazoa > Chordata > Actinopteri > Albuliformes > Albulidae > Albula > Albula goreensis. Next base: position 13,799,557 of record CM040747.1, on the reverse strand, counting down.
TGTGTGAAGCCCAAAAGAAGTGGGTTATGGATATGAATAGCTGGACCCACTATTCTTTGGTTTAATAGTGAGGATTAGGGGAATTCATGCCCATAAACAAAGAACAGGCTGGGGCAGCTTTTTTAATTGTGCTGTTTGATTAATGGCAGTTGCATTAGGCCAGGCATTTTAAAGAGACAACACAATTAAATTTGATTCAAGGCATTGACTGCTGATTAGTTCCATGTGGAGACAGTGAATTTATTTGACCATGAGCACACGTTTTCATTTGTAATAGATTAGTTCACATCATGTTTTTAACCCATATAAAGCACATCTCAACAGAAGCTTATGTTGATATTATACCTGCTCCCTATTAAAATGAATAAAATGAGGTTAAAAAAACACCAGTGAAAATACCAAAGCTTTTACTCTTGAATTTGGCTGTGCTCCAAACTTTAATCAGTCTTCCAACTTCAAAGGCATGGCAAACCTCTCTATTTCCCTTGCATTTCAATATTTTCCACTTGGTACGGTCCTTTCATACTCAGAGGGAAAAAGTGTTTCATCTAAAGTGGATATAGCTGAGTTTTATTTTACTCTGTCCCAGGTTCTTTATTTAAAGATACTTGCAGTAAGTCCAGCACAAAGCCCTAAACGTGTCTTGCTTTGATGCTAAATTAGACAACATTATTCTCTTAATGGGCCAATTACAAAAATGTTTTCAGTGATTACTTAATAACACAAGATATGTTACACAGATCACAAGTCAATTATTACAAACGAATCAGTGCTTTTTCTACAGCACTTAACCAGCAAACCCAATTGATTTAATTAGTCTGACCTCCACTACTGCGCTACTTTAAACTTTGTTCTCTTTGCTACCGATGTTAGATGTTCAATAGGCTTTGAAAGCAAATGATTGGGACTTCAAAAAATATGTTTCTCTCAACTTAGTAAGAGGATTATATGTCCAGTTGTGAATGGAAATATGTAGTATTGACTGTAAAATATCTTTGGAGTTCATAATAATTGATATTCATATTGAAAACGCAGTTAACCGGAAAGTTCAGATGTTTTTGGCAGTCAGAGTGTTTAACTGGAATGTTTAAAGAGGATAGATAAGAAAATTGTACCCATCATTCTTTCCCTGGTAGTAATAAAGCGATGACACTGTTGAGAGACAAGAGTATTTCGTAAGTCTTCTGTTCCGGAGTGACGAAGGGGTGGCGTTAAACTGCTAGTAATTCCGGAACTGTAAACAAAACAAAAATAGACCTGCTGTACTGAAGGATCACATGCTTAGAGTAGTTTAGTTCTCATCCTGAATGAAAATTTCTCAGTGTATTTATAATAATTTTCATGCGCTTATTTATGCAATTTTTTTAAAAGTATATTTTCTTTACATAGCTTATGACAGGAACGTAAAGCTAGCCTCATTTAGTCTGGTGAATGTAGCTGGCGCAGAGTGGTTTCAGGACTCTCATGGTCTGATGGAAACAGAGCAGTGTTGTTGAGACCCAATGAGGACAGCCCATTGCTGATGTATAGGGGTTACAGGACACTGTTCTTTGTATGCCAGCAACAGAGTGAGTCCCTGTGGTTTTGACTTTGCACTGACAACATGAGAGAGGGCATTGTTTTAGCAGGTAGCGTGTCAGTCAGCACAGTTTCTGTTTGCAGACATTTCACATCAGCCTCTGATTCCAGAGACGGGTCTGACTGTGGAAGAACTGGTATTTTGGTCTTGCTGTTAGATACCTGCTCTGGGTTCAGTAAAAACTGAGGAGTGAGGTTCTGAATCTGTATTGTTTGAGACCATATGCAATCTTGTAACACTGCATCTAAAAATCTAAAAAAAAATCAGCTCTGAAAATTCTGTTGAAAGTTCAAGAAATAATCTTGTACCTTTTAGTGATAAAAAACATTATTTACTTCATTTTTGTTTGGTAGCCATTCACTAATCATACTTTGTTAAGCTTTTGTTTCTTTGTAATTAGTGGGCCTATTGATGATCAGCATTGGTCTTGGGTGGGTGGTCTATCTGTTGTTAGTATAATCTGTTTCAGATGCTTAGTTTTAAGAATTAACGAAGCATGCGCCAAAATAAGGGCAAATATCTGTAACAACGACCCAGGGAGTTTAGTGTGGGTCCCTTTCTGTCTGTAGCATCCTGAAAATAAATGTGGTATATCTCAAATACTTTTGAAAGAGTTGTTTTATCATTTCACAGATGATAATCAGGTGATTTATTCATATATTTTATTTCTAAGTAGCAAGGCATTCAGTAATAATAACAACAACAACTAATAATAGCATTTTCTTGTCAATTCCAATAGACATAATCCAATATTTATAAACAAAAGTTATTGTTGGTGGAATGGTTCACACACTGGATTGAATGGACTTGATTTAAGTTATATGGCAGTTATAGAGGAAACCTACTGAGTAGAAAGCCTTTGATAATCATTTTTGTCTGTAAAAAAAATTGAGCATATCGTCTAAACCACATACAATGTTTTGTCATTTAGTTTCCGTCGGCTGTAAAGTAGACCTCAGAACTAAAAGCAAACAGATTAATGATAATGTAACTCTCTGGTGATGACGGATTTTAGCATACAACAAACAAAGCTGCAGGATGACTAAGCGATGCTTGCGCAACGGCAGTCTGCAGGGCTGGAGGAGGGTTGAGCTCTCCTGTGTCTGGAGTAGGGTTACTCATCACAAATGTTGCCAGCAATTGTAGCAATCACAGTGATTACTCGCTTGTGAGTTCAGTGGGCGTCTTATGCTGCCTTTCTTATTGTGTCACGCACATTACAGTAATATGTAGGTTCAGGTTCAGGAGACAGCTGAGCTAATGTCCGTTTTACTTGATCATAAATAATTTACTGTCATTTACCATGTTTGTCAGCACATTCGGTTTAAACACTTAAATAATACTGATGCCTATTTCACATTTTATATTGAAGTTTTATCATGTTAATTACAGTATATGTGTCATCCTCAATTAAAGTACGTTACATATTTAATGAGAGGCATTGTGCCCCTTTTCAGTTTTAAATGTACAAGTGAGGTCATTTTCACATCTACATTAGCATCTATGTTTTGTCTGGTGTTGAGGGTAATTGTGTTTGGAGAGGACATGAATGTTGCCAGGCGGAGCCGTGAGAAGGATATTGGTTTGGATGGTAAAGTACTGACAGGCATGTACATACAGGTCAGAGTCTCTCAGTCCAGACCTGTGTCAGCCAGAGAAGCAGGGAATGTGCACTCAGCCTCACCTGGGCCATAACCAGCGGTCTTTAGAGCTCGGGGACCACGGCCTCAGGAGAAGCAGGCAGTCATGCCATTAAAGGAAATTGCATTTTCTTTATTTGGTTTTTGATCTGCTATTAAGCTGTTTTTCATTTTCTGTTTTGTCTGGAATGAACAGAAATATAAGCATTTTCTGAACAGAACCAGCGACTCTCTCCACTCTGTATATATATCTTGTTCTTTCTATCTACATTTCTGTCTTTAATCCCAACTCTCTTTTCCTTCCTCTCTCTCCCTTTGAAGGTAATTTTGCTACAATGGACCGTGTCCACACTATCACAGATGTGCCTCTGTCTCGCTGAATGATTTGATTTGCGCTGACCGAATTAAATATCACAAAATACCCAGCTCACACAGAGACGATGAACAGAAAAAGGCTGTATTGATTGATGGCTGCATGAATTTCATACATGCTAAATACAGCCCGAAACATTACAGTACAGTAACTAGATATTCCAGATGAGGATGGTTCAATCCAGATGCAGATCTATGCAAATAGAACCCATAGGTAGGGGATATTTTCTTCATACTTTCTAAAAGCAACAGGCTATGTCTGACCCTGTGGCAGAATCAGCAAAAATATGCATGGCCTGAGCACTCAGAGCTCAATTACAGGCAAGGCTGGAGGGGCTCTGGGTATGGTTTAGCTGGATGGACTCCATCCAAGATTGTGATTAAAGAGCATATGAACGCTGATTAATATGATCATCTTCTTGATGACAGAGGTATTTCTATAATAAATGAATGTTTATGATGCCAGTGCTGGCTGATCATATGTTCCCCCTGCCTCCAGCACACTGTGAAATCGTTGTGCAGTTTTAATTTGAAGTTCTAATATTAGCGCTGCCGCCAAACACAAGATTTACTTGCTGTTGATAAGAATGTGAGAAAATGGTCTGCTCACTCTGTTGGATGTGAGAGGTAAGTGGCCTTTTAAAGGCTAAAATAAAAAAAAAATAACTCTAAAGTATCACTTTAGGTTTTTTGACCCTTCCACCTCAGACACATTTCAAGTATGCCTCATTTTTGAATAATCTCCATGTTCAATGCCCGTGCTGCACAGACATCCAATCATTGCTTCATTTGTACCCTGCAGCCTAGGGGTGTGCATTGACATTTTGCAGAAATAAGAGGCTGGCAGGCCTTGGGGCTGGTTAGCAAATCCTCTGAATGTCCATAGTCACCAACATATCCTCCAGAATACAAGCTATTCTCTGTCATTTGGCCTCCCGCCCCTTACTTTAAAGCCTTTTTTTGTATTAAGATAAATGATCGAGACCTCTTGTATGTAAACAGATCTCTGGCTCAGCTGCTCATGTATTTGGAGAGACTGGCCTTGCAGGTGTTGTTCCAGAAAAGGTCACCAAGATGAATAATAATGGAAGCTAAGCATTTATAGTTTGTTACTTGATTTTCATTCTTCATCTGGCTGTTTATTTTGAAGAAAATACATTTACAGAAGCAGTCACTACAGTGTTCAAAATATATTTTACAAGACAACTTTATAGGACATGGATTTGGATGGTCACATAGTCGTGTTTTTTTCTGTTTGCTAAACTCTTCGGATGTCTGGAAATTCCATGTTGTTGAATGCCGTTCTGTCCATGTCAGAGAAGAAGTTCTCCTAGATTTACTTTAAGTGAATTCAGATGAAAACCGACTGAACAAATCGTCCAGATTTATTTACAAATCCAGAGAGCTTTGGCTTGATTTGAACCTGTTCAGTTATTTCCAATGATTGCCCTGAAACTTGTACTATTTTAGGCACAGGCCTGTTGTAAGTAATGATTAAGATAAACAAACTGAACAGCATACTCATTCATAAGAATAAGTGTAACAAAAGCTGAGCTCTGCATTGCATGGGGTTTAAAAAAAAAACAACTGGCAGACAAAGGCTAAATCTAAGCTGTGCACATTTCGGGTATCCCAAGACAACATGATCACTTTGACAAACAGAGTTACCTCAGAGACACTAAGGGCCTTTGGAAATGTTGTTGGAAGGGTGAATAGTAGCATGCTTAGGTTTTACATCCTCTTTTTTCCAGAAACTACTACTTTTAAATTACTTTTAAATCTGATTGTGGAGATGCACAACAAGTAGCAGATGGTTTTACAGTGTCTGAATGGTGTGCATAGGTTTAAAGCAGAAGTAGTGGTCCATATTGAATAATTTTATTTTTTTTTTTACTTGAAGAGTACACAGTTTGTTTGACACAGTAGAATTTGTTGGTATGGTAAACAGAAAAACATCGAGCAGTGCATTTACAGTGTATTACAGTGTGCAGCATGTATTGATTGTGAGGGTTAAGGAAGGATGACAGTGTGAACATGACAGACTTGTGGCAGGAAAACACCCTCGTGTGTCTTGTTTGGGTCCACTCACAGGACTGTAGGGTAGCTAATGTAGAGCAGAGAGATACTGATGATAGCCTGCCAGCCGGGGCCCCTAATTTGGACACTGACACAGAGTAGTTGAGTGTTTTCAGATAAGTGGGGACCCTGCTGGCTAAACAATTATGTAACAAAGCTGACCTGAGATTTCTGCATCTCTTACACAACCAAATTCCGTTTGGAGAACATGACATAGTTCACAGCATGAATCCTGTCACAGGTTAAAATGAACTTGCCGTCTGCACGCGATTGAGATGTAATCATGCGAGGTCCGTAATCTGTGTCCGTGTCAGTGTACCGTGAATATTAAAGAAATCCAGAGAAATTGCTTTAGCTGACCGTGTCAGGTGAGTGAGGGATAGTGGAAAAATGGGATTTCAGTGGTCTACACAAGTCTCTGCTACCACATGTTTGCCCACACTACCTCAGACACACCACATAATTTATGTTTACTTTTTTATGAGGATGTGGTCCAGTGTGTTGTAAGAGTTTGATTTCCTTTTAAAAACATACATTGCTTCAGGCATTTCATATAAAGTCATAGTGGACTATATCTTCTTCTTTTAAATATTACATTTTCTTTTTTTCTCAGGATATTTTTAATGTAGTCATACGGTGCTACAGTAACATTTTGAGAAGTTCCAAGGCACAGGAAATTGGTTTCGTTATCTTTCTGTTGATCTAGAGAATACGAATGAATGTATGATGAAAAGGTTTTAGAAGTTCTTTGAGGATTGAAATAATGATGTGGAACTGTCATTTTTTGGTGGCACAACCAAGTTGTCAGCGTTGAACTGTCAAATACGTATTAATCATCTCCCCATCAGTGCTGAAACTGTCAACCTTCAAATGGAACATGAAAGCTCAAACCCAGACCCTCCCCCAAATGGTTTCCTGCTAATTGCTTTCAAGTTGTGACTTCCTGACCTCTGCTGAATGCCCTCTGAATGTTTTCAAAGTCCTGCATTGTTATGCAGGTAGTGCTACCTTCTCTCTTTATGCTCTGTTGCATACTCTCAAAGCTTTGTGATATACTTAGAATACTTGAAACTCATGCATCCCCTTATTCAAGACTCACTTCATAAAACTTAATTTATTAATGTCAAAATTTAGTGGAAAACAATGAACATGTTAATTGAATGTCTGATTGGCTTGCTTTCCAGTATGCGTACAAAAAAACTAATATAAAATCCAATTTCTGTCATGTTTACAGGTTGAGATGAAAAACATTGAGTATCCTGATAGAAATACGGATGCATATTTCCCTGTGTCAGGTTTAAGTGTGGGTGTGAGCTGGAATATATAGCTCTGTAAGCCTCTGAGCAGACTCCACCCTGACATCATAGCCATCAGTATGAAAGCCATAGCTTTGATCCCCTTTAAAGAAATGAAAGCATTACTGAGCAGGCTGGGCGATTTACAGCCATGCTGGCTGCTTTCACTGTGTCCCTCCCCGATTATAAGTGGAGGTGACAAAAACTGTGGGTGGCGGGCACAGAGGAGAGCACATTTCTGTGTCTGGTCTCATCGCCGTGGCGGACATAGTGCTGCCGGACCCACGAGCGAGGAACTTCGTCACGGTGATTCCACCGGCTCCCTGCGCGATGATCAAAGCCTGCGCCCATCATCATCCGCGCTTGTATTTTCTGAGTCAGTGAGCCTCAGCCCAACTGCACGGAGCACAAAAGTGAATTCTTTTCCCTCCATTTTCTCAGGCCGTGTCTCTCACTCGTGCAATGCACTGAGTGATTGACTAACCTTCATTGCCTGGACGAGGCTTGTTCTAGCCCAGGCAACACTTCACCTCAGGGTGGGGACCTGGGGTTACAATGAGGCAAGCACAACAATCTCACTCTTCTCCACAACAAAACATTCTCTAGAAACATAACATTTAATACGTGAGCCCTTTTTTTAAAGATAGTTTCAATGTCAAATGGAGAAATTGAGATGACATATTTGCCTTGTTAGTGTCAGTTCTGAGATACCACCATAGGTGTGACAGTTTCATGGAGCCCTGAAAAAGATGCAAGAAAAAGAGCCCAAAGTATTGAAACATTTGTGAATTAAAAATGAATGCCTAGGAGTACAGTGTAATAAATCTTGTTAAGATAGGGAGGAATCAGGAGTATTTTGAAGAAAGTGAATGTTTCATAACACTACTTTCAAGAGTAATATATCAAACACCTATTCTAACCTCTTTGAGTCTTTATAAAAGTATGGCCGATTGCCTTCAGATACTCTTGATAATTCCTTCATTTGCGTGGTTCTTGTGTACAGTAATCCACACCAAATCTCACGCTGGTTTTGTATCATCCCAAAATGTCAAAGAGAAATACTTCATTTAAAGATCTTTTGAAGCCTTCTTGTAATATTGTATTTTTCAATACAAGGGAAGGAGAAATTGGTTATTTGAGCTTTACAGGCTTGATTTAAGTAGTTCGGTAATTAAAAAATGAGCTTATAGCCCCATTATGGTTCATAAGCCAAGCAGAAGAACAGGAAAAGGAGCTTATATAATGAACTGACATTTCACTATTACTGCCACAGCACTGGTAGGTCCATCCGGCTGAGCTGAAAGAGAAAGATATTAATATTCCCATGTGTAATGTATTCTTAATGTATTGAAATGCAGGGCATGATAGAGAGGGCCTTCCGAATGAATTAGCTTTACAGGGGGAGGCATCAGGGTCACTAATACGTTCCTTAATATTGCAGAATAATTGCACAAATGCTTTTCCCAAACAGTCACTCTAAGACAGCCATAACAATTATACAATTTTCTGGTACACTTAGTCCCTCAGGTATGTTAAAAGTCTTTGAGTCCCTGGCTGGGTCTGGCCTCCATAATGCTAAGTATGTCATTAATGGCTGTTACAGGGTACTCACTAAATAATACACAGGAGAGAGTTGGAGAGAGAACCTGGCCCACTGGCGTTAACAATGAACCAAGGTCTTTATTCTCAATATCCTGAAATGGAGTCAATAGCCAAGTGGTTATTTTTCTGAATAACCTGTGATTTTTTTTTTTTTTTTTTTAGCATGCCGATATAATAATGTTAGCAAGCTTTGAGGGCTGGAACCTTGTGGACTGTGATTGATTCTCCCTGAACCGCGAGCATGTGCTGGCAGTCATGAGCAAACGATGACTCAGAATGGGCAGCAGGCTGGATGAAGGTGTTAGTTTGGGTTTTGGGGCGAGTGGCTCAACACTGTAGCCCTGAAGGTATGTCTGAGGGACGTGACTTGTGTATGTCTCATGGGAAAGGCAATGAAGGAGGGAGGGAAGGATGGAGGGGGAGAGAGAGAGAGAAAGAGTCAGGGAGAGAGAGCGATAGCATGGCTTGTCCTGGAAATACTGCACCTTAATTACAGGGCTGCAGCTCTGTGCTACACACAGTTCGCTTCCAGGGCTGGGTCACTCACTTTTCTTCCAGATTTTTCCAAGAAAAGAATGGGATATTCAGAGAGGCATCTTAAACTTCCAAACAAACTGCCAATGTGGCCAAGTGACAGACAGTAAACTGTAAAAAGATCCAATTACTGCCTTACAAGTGTTTTCAGTGGTACAAATGTCATTTTAAATTGCATCTCCCCACATCCTTCACAGAAGTCCTCTGTGGGTAATTGACACTAGCCGCATGCAATGAATTGCAAGGGAGGCTAAAACAAATGCCAGATCAGGACTGCTGAAAGGAACACAATCTGTAGGTGCCTTTGGTGGTCATAAATTCAGATATTCTGATGAAACAGAGAGAGGGAAAACTTTATCGGAAGCGCCAACAGAATTTTTCCTCTCTGAACTTCTGGGCTAAAGTGAAAAAGTAATCCATAGTGGCCTATTCGGGCCTCTGTTTTTGGTGAAAAAAATTATTGAGTAAAGGGCGCTATTCAGCACAGCCACAGTATACCCTGCCCATGACTTCAGCTTCAACCGCTGCATTTTCTTACTTTGTGACTTTTTGAACTCCAGTCACAGCTCAACTCATGACATGTAAGAAGTAAAGAAGTTATTAATGTTCCAATAATTCACCAGAATGATTTATGTGAGAAGGATATATGGTCTGCCTGTGTGATTTAATATGAAAATTCTAAACTCGACTGTGGTTTCCACAAGACGCCTCAGCATTCATTGTCATATCCGTTTCAAGGATTCAGAGGGCTGCTAATGAGGATTTAATCCGCTTGGAGACAGTATTATCAGGTCTTTCTGTTGCCAAACTAGGGGTCAGCTAATGACAACAACCTTTACAACCTTTACTAGTCTTGGATCAGGATGAATAACATGCATGTGCCAGCAGCTGCTTTGCTTTATGCTCTGTACTTGCAGAATGCAGCTCTTCGGAGTTCCATTTCTTCAGACTTCCATTTGGTATAGAGTAATCATAATATAAGGATTTAGTTTGAATAATCACAACTATGAGTACATATTTCAGTGCAAATCAAAGCAAAACGTTAACTCAGACAGAAAATGGATAAAGATAACCCATTACTGGCCTACAGAAACTTAAATCCCACTGCTTTATATACAGTTGTTGATGTAAGTTAATGAAAAGTAAATTAAAATCCACCTGGTCTGGTTCTGTTGGGTTTAAAGTGTCCATTCAGTTTACATTTTGATAGTTATCCACAGAAACTTTAAAACTCACAAAACTCAAACAAACTTTCTGATGCCAAAGTTAATGCTAAGTGCGACAGGTAATTGCAGAGCATTAAGGCTGCATTGAGGGGTTGCAGGTATACCTTTATAAAAGCTTTCTAAATGCCTCTGTCACCAGGAGAGTAAGTGCCGGCAGTTCCGCTGACTTCATTTGAATTAATTTACCTAATTGTCATTCATAACCCACACGTTCCAGTTTTACACTGACTGGGATAATGCTATCTTCCGCTGTTTGCACTGTAATTGAAATTTCTATTATGAAGTATAAACATTTAGGGGCTGCTGCGTGAATATTCATCAGGAAGCGGAAGAGAGGAGGAGCGCCCCTGTGTTGTTGTCACAGCGGCGGGGAGAAGGGCCCGGCGTGGGGCTGATTGTGCCCGGCGCGTGCTCCAACTCATCCAGCTAGAGTTTGCCCAAGTGCTGATTGACGTGTCTTTCTCAAACAGCTCCCTCCCAGGTCAGTGAAGTTATCAAGGAGAGAGTCCAGCAGCGGAGCGTCCAGCTATCCTGGCAGGAGCCTGAGCAGCCCAACGGCGTCATCACAGAATACGAAATCAAGTACTACGAAAAAGTGAGCGAAACACACTGCCACAGAATTCATGCATGTGCGTGCACGTGTTTGTGTATGGATGTGTTTGTGTATGTGTGTGTGTGTGTGTGTGTGTGTGTGACAGAGAGAAAGAGAAGGACAGCGCAAGAGAGAACCACACAGTTGCTTTCCAGCAAGGCAGTAGCAGACAGTTCTATTCATCACTTCCCAAGCTGTCTCTCCCTCTCATTTTATTTATATCCTCCTGTCAGTCTCCATGCTATCTGCATACTTCCAGGTCGGAACGACTGAGTGTGTTGTCTTTGTCCAGAACATTCTTTTCTCCATAATTGCAATAACGAACGAGGTGCTCATTACATTTTCGCAAGCGTATGGCCCATCACCACACGCCCCCACATACGCACCAAAACTTCACTACATCACAGCCTCTGGACAGATTAACAGTTTGCTCCCACATCGCCTTGACCTCCCCGTGTGTGTTCTTGGACCCCTTAGTGTGTTAATCATAAGAAAATAAAGTAGCTCCATTGCAGCAGTAAGAGGAGTGAGATGTAGAACAATAAAAAAGCCAGATAATTATTATGGTGTGAAATCATACTGGCTAAGAAAGAGTCTCTCATGTCACATGCTTTAGCTGCTGTCCACCTTGATGAAAAAAAGAAGAGAATGACTTCTCATATTATAAGCTCTGACATTCCACTCACACTGTGTGGGAGATTTATAATGTATAAATCACCAGCATAATATTGATATAACAGTTTATGCAGTCTATACAAACTCAGTGTATTCAAATGCTTTGCATAGTAGTCATACTCCTTTTCTCTCTGTCCTGTCATATATTCCATTTAGTTTGCTTTTCCAGATATACATTTTTTCATAATGGTCTAAGTGAATTGAAATATTATTTAATGGTATAATAATTCGTATTTTTCATAACTCATATACGTTTGCGATTACAAAGACAAACACACTGTACTATCAAACAAGAGATAGTCAAATTCCTAAATTGTAAAATTAGTCATTTTGATGACAAATCAAAAGTGATTTCTGTTTTATTTTTAAAGGACCAGAAGGATCATATTTATTCAACAGTGAAATCGAAATCCACTTCAGCCACAGTGAACAACCTGAAACCCAGCACAGCGTATGTGTTCCAGATCCGTGCCTTCACAGCAGCAGGGTATGGAACATATGGTCCCAGACTGGAGGTCACCACAAAAGAGGAGGCAACAGGTATGTCCAATGACATGATAACTGAGACAACAACAACATCAATAACAATGTCCTGCTATCTGATAATTATATCTGATAATAATAGCAGCTACTAAAAAGGAAAACATTCAGGTAGTTATATTGTAAGGTGAAAATGACAATTCTGGGAAAAATTATAACTCAGGAAAAAGTGGGGTATGTGTCTTGGGCAATTTAATTTACTTCCAAAATGTGTCTAATGTCTGTCTTGTTGTCGCTGAAAAGTGTTGTTATTGCTAAAAAATATAATTTCCTTTAATTGCACTATCATATGTTCACTGACCCAAGCACAGAATAGTATATATCATTGTGAGCATAGTGCTGGAGTTCCAGAGGGTGTGCCAATTCAAACAGTCTTTCATCACTAAATGAGTTCTAAATGAGAAACAATCCAACCTAAATGTGTCATTGTTTCAAATGAAGGTTACCAGCCCCTCATCTGGGATTGTTAAACACACATTTTAAAACGGCACAACGATGCATGTCGAGGTCCTTACAGTAAAAATAAACCACCCTTCATTTCGCTGCAAGGACAAAAAAAAGTGTTATCGCACTATAGACAGAAGCTAATGTATTGCTTAGCCTTTATCAGTATAATTATTCTTTGTTTATTCACAGTAATGATGACAATGATTATCATTGATTATTATTATTATTATTATTATTATTGTTATTTGAAAGCAGTATATGCTCCTTTTTTGTATATCTTAGTTAAACAGTTGACTTTTGCTTGTTTTAGCCACGATTGTCTCCAGTGAACAGAACCCGGTCATCATCATCGCAGTGGTGGCCGTGGCAGGAACCATCATCCTTGTGTTCATGGTGTTTGGCTTCATCATTGGGAGAAGGTACGCTCTCGCGGGCCCCATTGACTCTCCGCTGCTGTGAGTCTCTGCTTGTCAATTAGCTTTTATGTCACTCACGGGCTTCCATAGCCATGGAATCTGCACACACACCATCATGTGTTGCATGCTGTGGTAATGGATTGTGGTCTATCATTTTTCTGAGTTTGCACTGTGAGAGTACCCACACTATATTTTGCATGTGTTTGTAATGGTTCTATTCTGAACTATAAGTGCTTTCACATATGCCGTTTTTGCCTCGTTTCCTTTGGTCTGAAATAGGCTACCTTTGAGCCACAATATTTTAATGAATGCTGGCAGTATTAATAAAAGCAGTGCTGTTGTTTCCATTTGTACATTTTTAGTCAGTTACACATTGTCTTGTAGCAACCTATCCATGACTTCCAATCACAACTAAACATCCCACACATTTCCTTTTCATTTGCCCCTTATTTACTTATGTTGAGCAGTCACTTGTCCTCTCCTAAGGCAATAATATGTGCAAATCACAAGGGGACTCAGCATGTTGAACTGTTTCCATGTATTTATCAAATAACAGGACACTATCCATTTCAGCTCACTTCCTTTAACAGTCATCTGCATGATATTATCTGTTTGTTATTTGTGCTATTGTATTGTTCTATGGTTCTGCTGTTCAATTGAATTACAGAGGAACCTTATACTGGCAGTGGCTTGCTTGAATTACATTCTGTGGGGAATTTTGATAATAAAAATGAGAAAAGCATGCATTTTATAGACTATTTTATTAAGTTAAACTAGTCACCATATATTTCACTTTAAAAAAAAAAAGTTTGTTAAGTTTGGCCTTTACTCAGAATTCCCCATCTTCAAGAATTCTGTGACTTTTTACTCTTTTTAGATTTTTACATAACTATCAGAATGTTTACACATTGTGCTACATCTCGACTGTCTAAGGTTTTAGTACAGTGACAGTGGCACAGCCATCCTCAGATTCTGACACAGTCCTTTAGATACAGCTCTTATCTGCCTCTATAATCAAAGACTTCCGTTGCACAGTTCTGTTTTCTGCTTACATCATGATTTTATTGCTTTCAGTTGACTTTTTTGTTTTTGCTTTTCCCTGTGAAGGCACTGTGGGTACAGCAAAGCAGATCAGGAAGGAGACGAGGAGCTTTACTTCCAATGTGAGTGCCGCTTTTCATCAACAGCCTTAAACAACTCAATCACTGTGTGTCAGGAGAAAGCACACGGGAAACAGGAACTGCAAAAATATTTAATCTCATTTCATTTAGTATGCTTCTTTTTAAGGCTGATAACTATCACAAGAATATCTGTTTGGCATTAAATTAACAAATCTGTCAAGATAAAAAGATTTATGATGTTAAAATAAGTCTTGCTAAAAATCTAAACAGTGCAATAAAAAAAGTGAGAAGAGGAGTGTCATTAAAAATACATTGTCCTGTACATGCAGTTTGTAGAGAGGAGTGGAGGCTCTCCTGGTGCTCAGTGCTGAGATCTACACAGTTCTCTTAATCCCAAGGTTTCCCTCCTTGGCTCCTTTACCAATAAGTTTTTCACACCACCCCTAATGATCCCCCTGGAGATGCCGGTGCAGACAGCTTCCCGGGCGAAGCCGTAATGATCTGTGCTGTAGGCAAACTGCTGATTTGGAAACAAAGGGTCAGGGTGTCACATGGTGCAGCGGTGCAGGAGGATGGGGGAGAGGGGGTTGGCAGGGAGAGGCAGGCACGCGGCAGGCCCCAGTGCCGCTAAGTATCTGACAGATCAAGCGCTGGGCCCTCCTGCGAAAAGAGGCCTGCCACTGGATCTTATAAAGGGGATCCGCTCTGCGATATTAAATGACGAAATGCTGCCAGGGCGACAGAAGCCAGATAGCACGTAAATTCGAGTTGTAGGCCCAATTTGTCTGCCTTGTAGCTCGGAAGATTGTGATAAGACGTCTCCTATCAGATCCAGTGACAGCTTGGATGGACGAAGCAATTATAGGAGCGAGTGGAGAAAATATCTGTTGGCATCGCTCCTTGCCAAAGCTGAATGCATTCTTGTTTATGTTATTGGATAGGCCAACATGGTTTTGAAGGCTCTGAGGATATTGCATGCTTCTGTGTAAGGCAGGGTTTCGCCTGGAGCTGATTAGTAATTTAATTACGTTATTTTGGTGTGTTTGTTTTCTGTATGTTTTGTCGTTGCATGCATTACTTGTATGGCATTAAACAGCTTGCAGTATTGAAGTTGACAGGTAATATTGTAATTAGGGAAATTTGATGTAAACAAATTAGGTCAGCGGAAGACATTAAATTGCCCTAACATACTGCAATATTTTAAGGTAATGTTGGAAATATAATAAGACCTCGATACAAACATTTTTTCTGACAGTTCCAGAAAATAAAATGGGAAATGAACAGCATTGGCATGTACAGCGCAGACCATTTAAATCTCCTGAAAACACTGAAACCATTGAAAGGATTAAATAAAGAGAACAAGCATGTTTTGCATGTCCTTCATACCTATGACAGCTGTGTCTTCAGCCTCATTTTTATGAGTTAGAGGTTGAAGTTACCTTGAGGTTACTTGAAAATTGCACTCCAAGCATTTTACATTGCAATACTGCAAGCTGTAATTTGAAATGTAGTACAATGATCCTCTGATATTAACTGTTCTTGAATTCTAAATGATTTTAAAATTAGCAATATGTAATTCATTGTGCTCTAAGTCTTAAACAAATGTAAACCAGTACAGTCTTAATGCTTGATGTATAGATGAGGTTTGTATAACTCATAACACTTCAATTCAGGAATAAGGTTGGGTTTCAATTATTTTGAAACAAATTAGAAAGATAAGGCTTTTAGTTCTCATAGAGTGGTAGGTAGTAAAGTATCTCTGCATGCAACTCTGTCAACCCTGTTTTGAGGAAACGCTAAAAGAGAAACATAATAGTGCTTTCACATCTATTTAGATATAAAGAAAAATATAGTCTATATTTTTTCAAAAAGACCTTTTGACACACATGCTTTTCATCAGTGCACTGTTTAGTGATTCCATCTGAATCGTTGCCCCTGGTAACCATTCGTCTGTCAAGCGCTCTCTGCGCCGCGTGCATATTTAATCGTAACAGTAATCCTCTTACCCTTCTACAGTTAAATTTCCAGGCACCAAAACGTACATTGACCCTGAAACCTATGAAGACCCAAACCGAGCGGTCCACCAGTTCGCCAAAGAGCTGGATGCCTCCTGCATCAAGATTGAGCGAGTTATCGGTGCAGGTGAGCCCACTGCCTCTCCACTCTTTTCCTGTTTAGCTGCAACAGACCACCATACATCACACTGACAGCTAAACATTTACATCTTCAATTGGGGAGCTGTTTTCTGCTCTGTTTATTGATAGGGCAGTTTCGAGAGGAGAGAAAAAAAACCCCATTGCAATTAAGACATATTCTGCATGTTTTAGACAAAGGATAGGAAGATACACACTGCTGATAAATCACTGTCACTGTGTTTTAAGAATGTGATTGAGTCTGCAGGCCTGCATCCTGAGCATGTGCTCTTCTGTGTCCCAGTTACAGAATATTCTCTAGTGAATGACAACCAGGCTCAATCCTTACTCTTTTGCAAGCACAGCTGTTATGTCTGACAGTGCGCTCACCTGTTTGTCAGGCATAAAACCCTTATGAGCTTGCAGGTTATGACTGACTTTATTTTGTGCAGGGGAGTTTGGAGAGGTATGCAGTGGACGATTGAAACTGCCTGGGAAAAGGGACGTGTCCGTCGCCATCAAAACCCTTAAAAATGGCTACACTGAGAAGCAGAGGAGAGAATTTCTTTGTGAAGCAAGCATTATGGGCCAGTTTGACCATCCTAATGTGGTTCATCTTGAGGGTGTTGTGACCCGTGGTGAGTATGAACCTCCACCATGATGGCCCCTTATGACACTTAGGAATTTCTCCTTGTTTTAAATCTTAGACTTACAACAAATACACAAACACACATACAAACAGACACACACAAACACACACACACACACACACAAAAATAAGGTTATCAACAGTTATGCATCTGAACAGGTAAGAGGAAAAAATCCTGCTTATGCTTGGATTCAGGAAAGAGACAGTTTGGAAAACTGTCTTGATTACTTATCTTTTGAATGAGGTTCATTTGAATGAGATTACTCTGAGACATGAGGTGAAGCAATTTGTAATATAGATATGGAGAATTAAATTAGTTTTTCCTGTGGCATTGCTGGTTAAATTACAGTGTTTATATATTTAATAAAAAAATTGGGAAACAGAAGAGTTAAAAAGTGAATTAATACTTACATGCCTTCTTGTAATTATATCCTTTCATGCTTATTTTCAGGAAAACCTGTCATGATTGTGATTGAATATATGGAGAATGGATCATTAGATGCATTCCTAAGGGTAAGTAAAACCAATTATATAAGTAATAAACATATCATGCAATTAAAAAAAATCTTTTTGGAAAGTTTGTGAGAGACTTGCTGTAATCACAGTAAAATTATCAGCATCGGTATTTGTACAGACTTTGGTATGCCCTGTATATATGTACCAAATTTCATTAAAAATTAATTTAAAAAGTTGTGCACATGTATAAAACATTGTTAGGAAAATTATTAGCATTCATTTTGACAGAAATAATGACAGGCAAAGAGCATTGTATTGTGGCAGATTGCCTGTCAATTGCAGTCAACAGCCTGTTGTGTGCCTCATCTCTGTGCAGAAACACGATGGTCAGTTCACTGTCATTCAGCTGGTGGGGATGCTTCGGGGTATCGCAGCCGGGATGAGATACCTCTCCGATATGGGATACGTCCACCGGGATTTGGCAGCCCGCAACATTCTTGTCAACAGCAATCTTGTATGTAAAGTGTCCGACTTTGGGTTGTCAAGAGTGATCGAGGACGATCCTGAGGCTGTCTACACAACGACGGTGAGTGAATTAAACACCACTCTGCCTTTGTTTCCTCTGCCTCGCACCTCAGAATGTGTTAATAAGACCATGGCAGCTACAATGAATGAAACTGAATTCATTGTTTCTTATTTGTATTTTTCTTTTTTTTTTTTTGCCTGCCTGTGTATGTTCAGTATGCGGGCATTCCCTTATTATCAAAAATGCCTCGGCAGCCATTAACTGAAATCATATCCATGGTGTTCAATTGGTGTTTTAGGAGAATATTCAAGATGTAATTAATTGTGATCTTTACCCCAGAAACTGACCAGTGTTTTACTGAACAGGGTGGAAAAATACCAGTTCGTTGGACAGCAACAGAAGCCATCCAGTACCGCAAATTCACATCCTCCAGTGATGTGTGGAGTTATGGGATTGTCATGTGGGAGGTCATGTCCTATGGGGAGCGACCCTACTGGGACATGTCCAATCAAGATGTGAGTTTTTGCTTCACATGTAACTTAAGGCTGTCAATTTAATGAATAATGCTGACAGCATTATGTTTTTTTCCATTTCATTGCTAAAATCCAACAGAATAATTTATCATAAATATGCTCATTTTTTGTATCTGCACAGTAAATTCACCGCATCTATTCAAATGAGAAAGAAATGACATGCATTACGATTATCTAGCCTAACTTGTAACCTCTATAATGCATTTCGTATCCTCCATGACCTCTAATGATGATAATGATGATAGCTGAATAGTTTCATAGAAATGCACTTATTCATGCAAAACTTGAATCAAGAGCTTTGGCCGTTGTTTTGTTTCAGTTAAATTGGGACAGATGAACATTGCAGTGCTGTTCATCTTGCTGATGAGAAAAGTGGCTTTACAAGGGTTAGGTACATTAAAATTCCACCAGTGCAGTGATGAGATGTATGAAGTAAAGCATTTTAATCCCAGTGTGTTTGCAAGTATGTGTCTGATGAATGCTCCATGTTAGTCTGATCCTTTGCTGAAATTAAAGATTATGTAAGACTCCAAATATTCACAGAGGATAAACACACCAAGATTGAGAACTAAACATGATTTATATATTCCAACCCTGCCAAAGTGTAAACCCCGTTTGATTCATGAAGTCATGTAATGGGCCAGTTTAAAGCCACCTAAGTTTATTCCACAAGAAATAAAATCTGAGGAAGGTAGGTGTTTCTGAATCTGCCTTTCAGGTGTGTTTAAATGCTGTTTGTTTGGTATGTGCTGGTAAAACTTCTTGACTCTTTTTTCAAAAAAGCACATAACAGAGGAGTCAAACCAGTTAAATCTACAGCCTCAGGTGCCCTTTAATTGGCATGCATGACATGGGAATATTTGACAGCCTTCAGTGTCAAAGATTTTGTATTTGTCAAAATTTTGTCAAAATTGAGGAAAACAATTCATCTGTGTATTGTGCTGAAATGGAAGTATTATAATTTCCTCAAACATTTTGGTGTTATGACATTTTTTCTCCGAATCAGTTTTGTTTTGCTTAAATTTGTTTGACAGAAGAATTGTGTACTTATCTTCTTGTCAGCCCAAAAAACTGTGTGTAGTTTACCCATCATCCTATCATGTGGTAGAAAAGATTAACAACTGATTTTATTTTTTCATGCAGTTGTGCTCAGAACTAGTCAGTTGGTGGTATAAAAAATGTGTTTTTCCTTACATTTTAATCTCTTCTTCAGACCCACATGGAATAAAAATATGATCAACATCTATTGGAAGTAGCCCTCATGTATGCTGAATTGATCACTGAAAGTTCTGGCATGGCAGACAGTGACATTTGTATGGAACTCTTTTCCTCATACAGGAAGATTTGTTGTCTGGTTTCCCTCATTATAGTTTCATATTTTGTCCTTGCACTCTTGGTAGTAAGCAACTGCCTCTGGTTATCCTACTTTTCCATGAAGAGTTTATTATGGACATCACACACATTTATACAATGAATAATTAAGTAAGGACTGCTCTTCTGAAGGGTAATCTTAAAGCAAACACTTCCTAACTGTTGTGCATTTTTGGTCCTTCAGGTAATAAAGGCAATTGAAGAGGGGTATCGTCTCCCAGCTCCGATGGACTGTCCGCCCGGTTTACACCAGCTGATGCTGGACTGTTGGCAGAAGGAAAGAGCTGACCGGCCCAAATTTGATCAGATAGTGGGCATCCTCGATAAAATGATTCGCAATCCAAACACTTTAAAAACCCCGGTTGGAACATGCACAAGGTAACGTTTGGCTCTTATGAATGACTCTCACCTCCATAAACCCCAGCCCATGACTGTGGTGCTTTGACTTTATGATGTGCAGGCCTGATCCTGTCACTATTTTGTGTGTGTTAATGCGACATTATTTATTTTCATCCTTTGCTAACTTCATTAGCAGGTCTTGCAGACTATACACTAGTTGATTTATTGGCAAGGGCCAACAGATGAGATATAAATCGTGCAGGATCTATAAACCAAAGCCTCCTCTATAATTTTATGGTCAATAGAAAGGCTTTTAAATCAATCCTTATAATGATTCCTATGACTTTAAAGTTCTGTGGGAACTCCCGATCTTACTGTGGCATTTGTGAGATGAAATCCCTTTACAGTGGAAACACGATCTGTCTTTGTGAAATCAAGCACATAACCAAAAATAAATAAATAAATAAATGGATTCATTGAAGAAGGTTTCTTAGCTGAAAGTAAAGCTCTCCAACATCTTAAAGTGGCATTTCAGATCTACATCATATTTAGTACTGAAGTGAGAATGGGATATCTTCACCCCAAAAATGGGTAGAGTTACAAATACCTCACAAACACAATGATTGGTTCAAAACAATGAGCTACTGATAACATGTGATAGCGCCACCCATGTTTTTGTGTCATGATAACATATTTTCCCTTCATGTTTTTATATGGTGGAAGTAAATTTAATTTCACTTTATTACTGAAATACATTATATGTATGTTGAATAGCATTGTAATAGATCAGTAGATAGTGACACCTATGTCTGTCAGTAGCTTTATGAGTGTAGATAGTAACATTTATCTAACTCTGTCCTGTTCCCAAACTTCCTGTTATATCTCATGGCATTTATTGTCCTCCTCTTGTAGGCCAATTAGTCCTCTTTTAGATCAGAACACCCCAGATTTCACCACTTTTCGCTCTGTGGGGGACTGGTTGGAAGCCATCAAAATGGACAGATATAAAGACAACTTCACGGCAGCTGGATATAGCTCATTGGAATCCGTGGCAAGGATGACTATCGAGTGAGTAAACTGTCTGTCCTCAACTTCCTTGAGTACAGTCATTACTGCTTATCTGATAACATTTATGATTTTGCAAATTATGTGATATTATCTATACTGTCATTTATTTAGAAGTGCTACGATGTATGCTTTCACTTAATTAGATACCTAGTAGCTTAAGCATTGAGTTATATTTTTTGTTGTGCATAAAACAGATTTGTAGCAGCTATGACTCGGTGATCATATTGATAGATTGAGCCACAGTGTTGTCTGACATGATAACACAGTCGCAGTGCAAAATTATGTGGCCCTATTCTGAAATAGCATATTAAAGATATGGGCTATTTTTCATGGTTCATACAGGGTTTCTTTATCCAGTAAACTTAGTTCAGCTTGAAATAAACAGAAGTGTTGTGGTTGTTTACAAAATCTAACTGCCCCAAAATTGCCATTGAAAGTTAAAGATAAACGGCTTTGAACTTCAGTTGAATTGCTCCATAAATCTGTTTTTATTGAGTAAAAAGGTTCTGCTTATTTACGTTCAGTTCCAGCTGTTGAACATACCAAATCAGGCTGACAACTGTTAATTTTGGAGTTTTTTTCAGTTGCAGGCTTTGAGTAAATTCATACCCCTGCTATAAAACAGTCATTTTAAATCTGGTACCTGAAGATTCCTGCAAAAACAACTTTATGTATTTGCAAGAGAATTCAAAATTATTTGAATTGGTCTCAAGTACAGTGACTTATGTTCTAATTAATGGATAAGGCTATACTGCAGGTTTATGATTTCAGTTTTTTTTTTTTTTTTTCATTTTTTATTTTCATTTAATGAAATACCTGAGGCTATAAATCCTTGTTGTTTTGGCTCTCCATGGTTGAGCGCGGTGATTTATGACTGGATGTTGTCTCTCCTAGGGATGTGATGAGCTTGGGAATCACTTTAGTAGGCCATCAGAAAAAGATCATGAGCAGCATACAGACTATGAGGGCTCAGATGCTGCACCTCCATGGCACGGGTGTGCAGGTGTGACGGACAACACTGCCCCCTGTGGGGAGGGCAAAGACTTATACCGAACAATGCCGCAGTGCTGCTGTGGATAATCTTCGAATAAAAATGTGTTGCTTCCCGTGTCTGACTCTTATGGATTTACAGAACTTTAAAAAAATCATTCCTTTGTTCCTCGGCGCTGCTGACGAGAAGGATCACGGCCTTTTCCAGGCGCTGAACAGGAGAGAAACTACCTGGACATACACAATTTTCACATCTCTAAGGAACTCTGAACCACATATCAAGAAAAGGGGAGCATTTGAAAGGAGGCTTTTTACTTTTTAACTTTTTAAGATTTTTTTTTTTGGCCATAATTATTTTGGATTTCACTCAAAGATTTGGACTTGGTCCTTACAGAAACGCTAATTTGCGTGCAGTGGTGATTTCAGTACTATTTTCATTATAGTTTTGTTCATTGGTGTCAGCCATAATGGTATGGTGTGGTTTGTAACCTTAGCATTTGTTCTGTTCATTATTTCCTTCCTGTTTTTTTTTCTCATCTGAACTTGACAACAGGGTAAAGTCTCCCATCCAAAAAGTGGACTAAATATGGCTGACAATATGGGTATTTAGGCATGACCAGTTTGTGTTGAGACACTCTTGGTTGTTTTAACTGTTTGCAGTGAGATTTTGCCCCAATATTTTTCATTAAAGTGAAAGTAATTTCTTACACCACATTTGCTGTTTTAGAAAAAAGTATATTCACTTGGATTTGAAGCTTAAGGGGTGTTTTTAAGAATGCTTATTTGAAAAAAGGTCATATTTTATGAAAAAGTGAAACAACACATAATAAGAAAAGGATATTCATTATATTTGTGAATATCAAACATGTGGAGACTTTTTGTGCTACCACTAAAATTATTTTAATCTTCTTAATCAAGGATTATATCCTGAGAATTCTTTTTCAATTATTTAACAAGAACACTTCACAGATAGCACTATAGAAAGATTGTAATTAAACTAAAGGGCAGATTCAAGAAAATGGAAAAACGTTTAGCTGTAGTGATACCTTAAAAAACATATTACTTAAATTTAAAAGATAATATTACTTTTTCATAGTAACTTACACATGTAGAATTATCTTCAATTTGAAAACATGTGCAAGTCGTGTCTAAAACCAACACTGCCTTAGAGGTGTGCTTTTGTGTAATGTTTGTTTTTTCAGGTATCGTTAAAGCAGAAACGCTTTGCAGTTCAATCTTCCTGAAGTCTTACTTTGAGGAACAGATTGTTTGTTGGTTTTCCAATAGTGTTGTGGTATACTTCCTAGAACTTGAATAATTGAAATGAAATGAATGAAACAATGCTTTCATTCAGAGTTTGAAGTGATAAAAAATTGTTTGTGTACGATTAACGGTACAGTTAACTCGACCAAACAGAGCAATAACAACTCCAGATAGAGCATGTCATCTTCTGAAATGTCTTGGTGCTAGGTTTTATAGATATGCTGTGGTGTTGGGGTGATGCTTTCAGTCACTGAATGGATTGGGGTACACATTGACCTTTTCTGAGAAGCAGGTTGCCTGGTGAGCCTTTTAATTATTTATTTATACGCATCTGCTTAATCTGTCCGGATTTTTGTGTAGCTGTAAAAGACATGAAATTTTGTGTATCCTTTTCCCTTCTCTTTGCTTAATAGGTTTAAAGGGGCACAATTACAAGAAATGGCCTCTGCACAAGTGTGCTTACAGCCAATCTACCAGTGCCATCACAATCGTCTTTGTACAACAGATGAATGTGCTATCATGTTGAGAATTGTAGTATTTTGACAAATTATTTCTTTTTTTACTAAATATTAAGAAAATATACACATAGATATTTAAATATTGAGTGGTATAGGGGTTGTTTTGAATTCAAAATCCTGAAAAAGTGGAAAAGCTGTATAAGCAATACTTTTGAGAAGCATCTGATTTCATGTATGGAGCAAAGTGTACATCTTAGCTAGGAACACTTAATTACTTTTCACATGAGAGATGAGTCTCCTCTATAAGAACCTGACTGCCTCTTGGGTGGTTTCCTTACAAATTAATTTTACTGGTATTCTATTATTTAGGCATAGTTGGGGTTCAGTTTGAGTTTGATGACATGATAATAACAAAGAAGAGCTGGTTTCCGAAAGCAGGTGTGCATCTAGAAGCTTCCATGGAGAGTGTGACTCATCTTTATTTAGACATGTAAGACAACAGGCAGTCACTTCCAGTCTATGACTCCTTTATGAGAGATTTTTGTCAATAAATTGTGACTTGTGCCTGGACATGTCCTATGAACCATTTTCATCCATGTGGTTAACCAAACCAGGAACCTGGGGAGTCTGCCCAGTGCCCATGCAGGGACTTTGGAAGCAGGCCTCTGTCACTGACCTTCTTTCTATCGGTACAGCAAACCTCAGCAATTGGTTTTCTGCCAAACTTTTCAATTGAATACCAGCATAAATGCATTAGTCAGCACACCCCCTCCCCACCCCCAACACTACCACAGTCAGCTGTTCCAGCCGCTGTGGATTGCTATCAAAGGATCAGCCCTGATCCGCCCTTATAGGCTGGGCCTTGATGTCATCCCCTGCACCCCCCCCTCAGGGTTTCGGTTCCTATAGAGACAGAAGGGTAGGCCAACATGAGATTATAACATGAATATGTGCAGTGGAAAAAAAATGATTAGAAGAGGAAAAGTGTTAAATTGCAGACACCCCCTTACAAGTGTGGCAGATGTTTCCAAAGAGTTAAGCACTGTTGATTGTGTCAGAAAGATCTTAGAGATCTGAGAAAAATAAATAAAAAACTTTGTATATGGTCTGTTGTAAACCTTGTAAATTTTATTTATATTGTTGTTTTTTACACACATTTCTCTGTAGTGAGCTCTGAATACATTGAAAATGCACTATATTTTTCTATCTCACTTGCAGAAGATTGTCACCCTGATTATTTCAGTTGTACATAATTTCTCATTTAGGACCAAAGATGGCTTATAGGTTTTCCATATTTTTTGTTTGTTTCTTTGTCTGTTTAATTTTTTTCATTTGTTTTCTTCTAGATTAATGTACAGTAATATGAATTGTCAATGTATTATTTATTTTTCTGTGATGAGAGTATTGAAATTATTCACTGGTCAGAAGTATTTTTCCCCAACAGCAGAACTGTAAGATCATTTACCTAGACAATTTCTTGTTACATAGACATTTCTTTTTTGCTTTGTAACCTTTGTAATAGACTGTACATATATTTTTGGAAATATAATACAATCTCTACAGAAACCTTTTTTTCTGATGAATCTGTCACCCAGCTGACGTAATGATTAGTGGGCTTCTTGTTAAGAGGTGATGTCTGCTGCCTTTGGTTTCTCATTGGGGGCTCAGTAAATGGTAATGGTTGGTTGCTATGGGATTACAAACCACTCTGGTGTAATCTTAATGAATCCACTGGCAATTAATTCACCACTCAATCAGACTGTGCTCTGTCAAAGTTGACAAATTGCGCTTGAGTTTATGTCACAAGAATAACCTATTTGTCCTGAGCAGTGTGTGTGTGTGTGTGTGTGTGTGTGTGTGTGTGTGTGTGTGTGTGCACACGCGCGTGTGTGCATGGGCATGCGCCTGGGAGTTTGTGGACCGAGTGAGCCAAGAAGGGTGCCATTAAAAAGACATTATCAGACCTCCAACATAGAAAAAATCTAATTAAACTAAATCTTCTGGGAATTAAACAAAGAATCTTTAATGGCTGCATAAAGATTATATCTCCTCAGATATTCTAATATTTATTTTATTAAGTCTGGTGGAATCTTAACATCTCATCCCAGAGGCAGACTGAATTCAATAATAAAACATACATGTATCCGAAATGGTTTGGCTCTCATCTGTGTGATGGAGCAATGCCACCTCTGAGAAAAGGCAAAAGCACTCCCCTGCTCCCTATTCTATCACTCCCTACTGATCTCAGTTCAGTGACAGCTAATCATGTGAAGTTCTTCCTTCTACCGAGCTGGTACTTCCACTGAGCAATAGAGCTTGAGGGAGTGGGTAAGGAGTAAGATTTTTTGTAATGTTGCTGCATTGAAATTGCATGGGAGAGAAGTGTATGTGTGCGTGTGTGTGTTTGTTGGTACTCATTGAGATGGAAGGGACTTAATTCAGAACAGGCTGCACTTTACTATAAAGCCTAATATTGGAACAAGCTAATGGGATATTACTCAATCAGATATACTATAAGGAAAGGGAGGGGGTTCCAAATGCATTGTGGGCAAAAATGGTTCCCTCCCTCCCATGTGGGTTCAGCTCATAGCAAGGCAATCAATAAAAAAGTCAGTACATTTTCTCCTTGTAATATTTCAGGTATGGGTTTCTTCTGTTTTCTCTTGTATGGAGGACAAATTGAAAAGTAGCCAGTAGATTAATCATCAGATGGGCAAAAAACAAAAACCAACAAAAACCAAAACACCAATTGCAAGAGAAATATTTTATTCTAAGCCTTGATCCTTAATCAAAGTCTAGCATTTGTTTCTGCAGTCAAACAGTCCATCTACATTGTATGGAAACAGCTTCATCCACCCCTGAAAAATGTAGCTCTAGGTCATGTTAATATTCTGTCACATTCTCTGACCTGGCTTTGAGCAAATACTGTTTGATAAAATGTCATTATATACATTCATGTGTAAGTTTAGAATCTAGAGAATAGATGGCATACAAATATAGTGCATGTACCTCATATCACTATTGTACTCTGAGGCATTCAGTAATCATCTCAGCGAGGATATCCAGATGAAATCCTAATGTAGTGGTATCTCATTGGAGGCAGTTTAAACTAATACAAAAACTGTACTTGGCAACTTACCTCTGTTTGCTACCCAGTCTAAACACAATGGCCCACTATTCTGTTATTAGATCTGTTGGTTACCAAGGGAGATTGGAAAATATTTTATGACATGTACCCAACAAATTCTCTCTTGATGCCAATCATGGACCAATCATTCAGAATGTTAAAAAATAAAGCCGTTGTGGTCAGAATGATTCCAAGGGTAGATATGTAATCAGAGTGTGTGGACAAACAATAATAAAATCTGTCATGGGGCAGGGAAGGCTGCATGGGAAGAGCATGGTGCTTTAGGACAGTTAATCAAAGGTAATCCGAGAAAAGTCATTGACTTAGCATTGTGCTATTTCTCAAGGTTTATGATCTAAAAGTGATGCCATTCACCGTTGATGAGATCAGTAATGTTGAATAATGACTAATGACAGCATTGTCTGTGTGTGTGTGTGTGTGCATGCGTGCGTGTGTGTGTGTGTGTGTGTGTTATGGGGGTGACTGAAGGGGAAAATTTTTGCGATCGCAATAGGAATGAAAGACATGTTTCAAAAAATAGATGTGTATATTTCGCACAGGAATTCAGTCATGTTTAGTTCAAAACTGTGTTCCACTCAAATATGATGTACCAAATATGTATGTAAAGTGAAAACCACAGATGTTCAAGAGCCAAGGTTGCAATGAATTTCTCATCTTGTAGATCTCGTATGCAAAGAGGCGTATGAGAAAGCAGGTTTAAACATCTGTTGCCTGTTTTTATTTATATTTTTAAGGGATAGATGCTGTGTTTGTCCACAACAGATGTGTTAGCACAGTGTCTTTGTCAGTGGAAATGCAAACTTGCAGTGAGTTTTTACATTATTAGCAGTATTTTGCTAAACAAGCAAGCTGTTTTCCAAGACTGACATCCTGTTAAAGCTACTGCACCCACAACGAAACACTGAAAATTTTTTTCATTGTTAAAGACAAAACACGATGCAATAAATCTGGGCTGGAAAGTAACCATACCCATGATGAATTTAACAAGTACAGATTTGGGAACAATTTGTCCATAGACTACTTTTATTACACTATGGTTACAGGAACAGCTTGTTGATCGAACAAATCCAAGTTATTTTAAATGAAAACATATTCTTATTATTCCATGGCAATACAGTGTCCCTGTAAATGTGAAAAATAATGAATTTGCTGCTGATACTGGCCTGATTGGTGCTAACACACTTTATCCATCATGTCCTCTCACATCTATGGACATGCAATTATTACTTGGTTTCATATGCAAGTATGGATTACCTAAGAATCATTAGTTCATCTTGGAGAAATGAAAATAAGACTTTCAGACCACAGGCTCATGCTAAGCTGATTGAAGGTGTTTGCACAAGGCACTTTCATGGATAATAGGTCCCCACATTTGGGATGCAAATCTAACATTGATACCTTGCAGAATATCTCTTGCAAAAATCTCTTTTTGATGAAAAGCACACACAACAGATGTCAGGTATTTAAAGTTTGGATTATGAAAGGTATTTAAGTTGTACACTTTGTACCATGATATGCGCCCAAGGCTATTTCGCTCAGAGTAGCTCTGCTGACATTGAAATTACCCTGATTGGTTTTATGGTCTGACTCATGGCACCTTTCAGCATTAAGAATTTAGGTGGTAGTAAAATGTGTCTCCTCCTCCACAGTGTGCCAACCCCTAGGCAAATGATCAATTTCACTGGCTGGCAAATGTCTCTTTGGAGAAAGCTGACGGTTTTGGCAGATATGATGGTATCCTAAAAGACACAGCGCAGTAAAATGAGTTATGACATCTTAGCTCAGCCATTAGCAGGCAACTGAGAGTCTCAGAGACTCAGAGGAATCGAATGGTGCCAACCCACCCCTTGTTTCCAGCTCTTTAGCATCTATCATAAAGAGCAGACGATGTGATGCAATGTGACATTTTGAGGTGTGAAGCATTTATGATGACAACTGAACCCACAGACACTAAATGTCGTCTTGGAATAAATTAAACAGCGGCATAGGCATTAAACAAGTACAACCCTTTTGGAAAAACTTTTGACATTATAGCTAATGTATCTTTTTTGCCTGACAGTCATATAGAAATGATGTCTTTTTGTTTTATTTGTTATTTTCACAATGATTTCTTCAGTTTGCAGTCTTACTGCCCTGAAAGAACAGATACCCTGTCCCTGTGCAGTGCACCATGTAACAAGGACTATGATTATAATTGAGCAGGATTCAAAAGACCAGACAGTCATATCACAGATTGCTGATTGAAATTTAAATAGCTTTCATAATCATCAAATAAAATATAAAAATATATATATTGATAAAACAGCCATGGTCCATCATAATTAAGAAAAAAACTGCAGTTCTTGAGAGTACTAGTGATTGCAGAATGTCTCACATAAAAATGAGAAAAAATAAAACTGAATATGTTAAAGAAAACAGTTAAATCAGGTTTGACCTGTGACAGCAGATGCTGTCAGGGTTCAGCCAGTCAAAGTTGCCTCAGAACGAGTTCGCTAAAGTTCAGGCCAGAGCCAGGCATGCATTCATCTCCTCAGAAATTCATTCACTCACTGACCAGTAATGTGAGGAATGAAGAGGCACTGAAATCAAAGAATGGCCCATTGTGATTTTTTTTTCTTCAAGAAGAATGTGTGCAGGCTTTGTGACACCATTATCTCTCCATCTCGAGTCAGATGTGCGACATCATTCACGGAGAGATCGGAGGTCCCATCAGTTTCAGAGTGGGCGACTGAGTACACAGGCCAGATGGGCCGATGCTTCATTGATCAGTGAGGAGGAAGTGATACTGTACATTGTGAATCCTTCACTTCTGCTCACTTTTTGTCACAAATGCCACAAACTGCATTTACATGCATGACAGACCACAATGCAATATGATTTTGATTCATTCATTGTAATTCAAAAAATGTCATAAAGATAAATTACAACCATCCATCTGGTCTGTTTTGACTGAAATATTCATCACTGTTTTTTTTTTTTTTTTTTCAGATTGGCCCTTACCCCACACACCACTGCTTACAGCATACTTTACCATTTAATCAGACCATGGCTTATTTTACCTTATTATACCAAATGACTATTTCAAACAGTAGCAGAGGCCAGTCACAATATAGAATTACACTGAACAAAACTGCAAATCATCAAAAATAAATATTGTACTTCTGGCTTATGGAATTTACGTATTCAAACTCGGGAGCAAGTAAAATTTGGCCTTTTGTGTTAAAATATTTTTTCAGCTATATCCCAGAATTTATTCAATATATTCATATGGGTGTTTCCCTTCTATACTGTTTCATATTTTTTTAAGTTCAGACTGAAAATCCTTGTACAAGCCTGGGAAAGAATGTGTTTGAGGTTGAAACATTTGGATAAGGTGAACATATTCTGTTCCAGATACACGTCCCTTTACCATTCGCATGTCCAAAATTCATGCCATTTTGGGTGGTCCACTTTACCTCGATCTGCCTGACTCATCTTGACATTCTGGGGGTTTTTTATTTTATGTTTACCCTATTTTTCCCCTTTTCCCTAACCTGAATTCAACCAAAATAGTTGACCTCTGATGTTGAGGCTATGTTTTGTTTGTTGTCATAAACAACTAATTAGATCATAAAATCATGTTTAAATTACACCTGTGCAGTCCAAACCAATTTGACTTCACTTGTCAGACTGTAATTAAGAACATTTCAAACGTAAAAAAAAGTTGTGGATTTTTCTTTTTAACCTTATTTTTTTCCCCTTTTCCCCAACCCGTTCTCAACCATACTAGTTGATCTCCCATAACAACTATGTCTGCTGACTTCAGGGGGAGGAGGACAAACAAGTGACTCCTCTAATTCACATAACAACAATCCTCCCTTCCCTACACACTGAGACCACATAACCAATCAAATATTGCCCATGTCTTTTGAGGATTACCAGGGCAGCATGCACTTAGTCCATGCATCTATAGGCAGCTGCCTAACCTGGTGTGACCGCTAGCAAGAGACGGTCCCAAGGAAAATCCCGGTTTACCTTCTGCCTTTCCAGCCAGAAATGCCTTGACCAGGACTCAATCAAAGGGTTGATCTTTTGCATGCAGAGTGTCATTATAGCGTGAGTCACCTGGAGACCCCATCCTGATGTTCTTTTATCTATTTATTACATCCTGCAGTTTGAAAATGATGTTGTACAATGATCCAAGTCTGAAAATTCTTGTCAGTGAAGTATGAGTAATTGGGCCATAAAAGTCCATTTTCTGACTTCCTCCAGAATGATTTTCCACATGCTGTGATGTATGTTCTTGCATATATTACCTATATGATGTATCTCATTCTGAGCAAATGAAGAGTTGTTAATGAAGAGGAATACTGCTTTGGGTAAAACTGGACTATGGTCAGATGGGGTGGGCCTTTAAATCATACATTAAAATCAGGACATCTCTCACTGTTCTCATGTTTTTCCACAACTCTTTCTTTCCTTCCCTGTGTCCATTTTGTTGTTGCTTTTGTGTCTTTAATGCCAGCCCAAGTACTCTCGGTGGTCTAAGATGTGGGATATAAATTAAATCCATCAGTATGCTGCTGGGAAACAGTTCTGGAGAGCGACACAGTGTTTGAGAATGTGTATTAGAATAACAAAGGGATGTTGCCGCATCTGACCAAAGCCAAATGGTGCCTCCAGTTAACGACCTGTTACCAGCTCTCGGGTGGAACATGGAGTTCTTCATCACCATATATGAGCCATCACATGCAAATGTATTCCCATAACTGTACAAATGTTGACCACACATTGTAATTGTTGAACATGTTGCTCCATGCTTGGGTTCTCACAGCCGACTGTATAAGAAAAGTGTCTGTCTTCAACTGCGAACTGGGATCCATCTCTTCATTAACAATATAGTAGCATAATTTCATTGCTTGAGACTATGGACAACTAGTGGCATGTCATTGATGATTGTCAAACAGAATTGTCAGAATGCCAAAGCGGACACCTTGAGGATAAAAACTGGAATTCAGCTCAAGAGCACAGACATTCACATGCTAAAATTATCCTAGAGTCCTGGAGTCATAGGAATGAAGCACGCATTAAAAACCTCTGGTATGGAGGACCTTCTAAGTTACTGTTCTCTCATGCAGTAGGCTACAAGAAAGTGCACTTCAGAAATAACTTTCTCCCATTTCCTATTAAAACTCTAAATAAAAAATGAATGGACATTCATGTTTTCAATGTGAACTTGGCCACAAAGTAACCATTGGGTTGCACATATCTCCTGTTATAATCAGCATTGTCTTGTTTTTGCATTGTGCAAGCTACACAGCAAATAGCATACCTGTATTTAAAATACAAGTGACAGTTAAAAGTAAAAATTAACCTTTACAAAACTTCACTAAACTTTCACCCACTTTTTCAAAGATAGTCCAAGGCCTGTGTACCCTGCCACTGAGAATTCCTGGTTGATTAAACACATAGCTTTGGATAAAAGAAGAAACTGAACCAGACTGCACTTTTGATGAGCTCCATGATGGTTTAGCATACATTGGACTACATATACTGTATACCACTGAAAGGCAATTGAAATTATTTCTTATTGTTTTGTGCTTCACAGTAAATTAACTATTCACAAGGTTATGCTGTAATGTTGTCCAGTCTTAATAGTGAAAATATCATAATGAGATACATTATTCGGAAAAACAAACAAATTGGAGGATTTATCCACCTCATAGACATACACATCTCCTGCCAAGGTCCACAAACACACACACACACACACACACACACACACACACACACACACACACACACACACACACACACACACACACCAAGCCCCATAGTCTTCCTCACATGCAATGCTTGATCTCAATAAAAGGGATAGATAAAGTCCCACTGTAAGTGATAATCACAGCACATGATAGCTCAGAATAAATAAGAGCATGCCATTAGGAGAGGTGTACCCAGAGGGGCTGAGCCTTGCCTGGGGAGCCGGGCTGATGAATGAGGACAGCACTGCTGGGGGAACCGGCCACCCGCCAGGACAAGCAAGCTGACGCCCTGAGCCCACCCTCACTGCAGACCCCTAATGAAGCTCCAGTTGATTTAGGGTGAGTGTTAGACTGATGGGCCCAATGGGACAGCCACCATGCCAAAAAATAAAGGGGAAGAAGAGGAAAGGACGAACAGAGGAATGACGCAGCTCTCTTGTACGACAGTTTATGCAACAGTTAATAATGGGGCTGCAGAGAGCATTTCACCGTCATGGTTCAGGGCTTATTCATCCATTTAACTCAATGGTGGGGCAAGTGTAGCATGGCATGCTGGGTATGGCACCACAGCTTCACTTTTCATACACAATGGAGTGTCAGTCCATGTTGCTGATATGTAAGGTTATGTGGTCTCAGGTGTATTGTCCCTCCTTTGAATACTTGTTTAACAGCTTCAGCCTCTATGATTTATGCTGTACGCATCCCCTCTGCGCCTCGGTGTGGTTTACTCACAGTAAACTGGATTGCCTTTACCATCACCTTCAGTGGAAGGTGGCCGTCATGCATGATGGTAGGAGGCCAGATCTCCACTGGAGTAAAGGTTTGCCAGCTACAGGGCCAGCATCCATCATGGCCTGATTTTTCCACAGTAACTGATGAGGCTGTGACATTCTGATGAGCAGAGATGCATGGTAATAGCATATGGACATGCACTGAACAACTCTAAAGCTAACTTTAACACATTAGCATCCTCAAGTGACCTACTTGAAGAGAACCCACTGGGATTTAATTGTGCTTGGGAGGTGGAGATGTTGCATTTGTTTCATTACAGTAGATTCCACATGGTTTTTGAATACATGACTTGCTATGATGAGTGTATGTATATGAGAGAGTGTGTGTGTGTGTGTGTGTGTGTGTGTGTGTGTGTGTGTGTGTGTGTGTGTGTGTGTGTGTGTGTGTGTGTGTGTGTGTGTGTGTGTGTGTGTGTGTGTGTGTGTGTGTGTGTGTACATGCATACACATACTGGCAATGTGCATATCTTTCAAATGTGCATGGCCATTTACCTATTCAAATATTCACTTCGTGAAACATCTCATATTTGGTGAAGATTACTTTCAGAACACATCATTTCTAATTTTCCCCCAGTATGGAGATTGTCTGATTACTAAATTAACATCTTGGCCTTCATTCAACGAGTAATTGTTAACAAGAAATCTTGCTTTCATTTGCAATTGTTTGTTCTATTTCTGTGATGCAGCTGTCAGCTGCAGTTCACATCTGTTAGAAAATTGGGTTTGTGTGCATGTGTGTGTGTGTGTGTGTGTGTGTGCGTGCTTGCATACGTGCGTGCATGTGTGTGTGTGTGTGCATGTGTGTGTGTGTGCGTGCTGTTGTATGTGTAGTGGTAGACCAATTTCTTATTCTTCTGTACTGCATACAAATCTCCCAATTGTGCAAAATTGTGTCAGACAGAAAAATGTATTTGAAGACTGATTGTGATGATAAAATTAATTAAACAGAGGGTCAAATTTTCTATTTCAAGCTATGTTTGTGAGAACAACAAATAAAAATAATCATATATAATGAGAGTCTGAGTAGTGATTTGCTTTGATTATTCAACATTTTAAAAAATATGAGTCATTGAAACTGAACACAGGCTAAGCACACCTATAGTATCTGATAATATCAATGCAGTCAAGAACATTACTGCAGAATGGAAACGGTGAAGGACACTTTATTATAAATAACAGGATCATTTATGAACTTCTGGAAGCGAAATATAGATGATGGTCCCATTAACTCACTTTATTTTTAAAGACAATCTCTGTTGTTTCATGAAATTTCATTTTGTTTCACTTATCAGGCTCGCTTGGAGCCATAAAAACATTTTTAGTGGTTTTTGATATGTTTTAATTTGCCACGATTTGTCTAGGATTTAGGTTATTTGGCACTGCAGTATTGGTAGGCCCTTTGGGAGTAATGGCGTCAAAGAAAGAATGACCAAGGCATTTTTCAGTTTTAAATATTGTGCTTTTTTGACTGTAAAAGCAGTTGATATAATAACTCACATTGAATAACTTTCATCTGTTCACATGTGGTCCCAATGGCAAAGTGGATAGCTAGCCAACAAGTGGAGATCATTTATGAGGAGATATAGTGTTCAGCAAAGACAGGAAATCAGTCATATGTTTCAATGATTAGTAACAATCAGTGCTGATGTGAATCAATGCATGATCATCGTTTTCAATGCTGATATCTCCTTTCCCTGCCTGCTCGGTCTTAAATACAATTGTTTTTGGCCACATAACCTTATGATATCATACTTTTAGGATCCTGCCAATGTTTACGCTCCCTACAAATTAAAGCCCTTTCTTTCATGGCATATTAAAACATAACAAAACCCACATAAAAAGGCTTCCACTGTTAAAGCTGTTCCTGCGCCATGTTCTTAATTGTTGACAGATAAGTGACAGAGTAACATCTGTTCAAACAGCAGAGGCTTCTTTAATACCCTTTTTTTTGTGAATTCTTTGATTTGGGATTTCACAAAAAATATTTTCCATATTTCAAAGCTTGGAAGTATTTTCTACTTTTCCTTTCCTATAAAGCCCATATATAATATCCACATCCATGAGACCTTCTATTAAATAGAACTGTAAAAACACATAACTCATTTTCTCATTACTTGGCACTGTAAAATATTCCAAAGTTTCAAAACTGTCAATGTTAGGTCCAGATAAGTAAAGAGACTTCATTCTGATTTAAAATACTTTTTCAAAATCAGTGTCATATGGAACACAAAGCTTACTGGATCCATGTCCAAAGACCTGTATTTTATATGGTGTTCTGATTGCCCTTGAGTGCTTTCATCATAACTATTGAAAAGAGATAAGGTCATTTGTGTTATTGATAAGTGGATCCTGGCTTCACAAAACATTCCTGCAGCTATTATCTTTGTTGCTGTGTTTACCCAATATATATGATAACAATTATCATAATATTGTAAGACACAATACCATCCATCTTTTAATTTCACTGAAGTCTGATTATAAATTATCAATGAGGTATGTGTGGCCAAATTTTACATAATGGTGCTGCTTGTACTGTATCTTCTGAATATTACTATAGTCTTGTGTGAAAATTTTGTGTGCAGGGGAAAGACACCGCTGAAGAAAAAAGAAAAGTAAGATACACTAAAACACTGCAACATTTCTCAATTTAAATTATACTTTTGCAGAAAAAAACTGGCTACATTTAAAATATTTTGCTACACTAATAATAAATGCATACACTGTAAAGAGTGATATCACAAACTGTTCAGGTTTATTCAGCTCAAAAAAGTTTGCTGTGTATCAGTTATTTAAGCATCACATACTATACCAACATACTATACAACTGATTTATTGGCTGAAATGTATTTTTTTGTGCAATAACACATATAAATCCTCTGTCAACATCAGTCTTAATAACGAAAATATCATCATGAGATACATTATTCGGAAAAACAAACAAATTGATCTGACATCAACAGAATTCTTCAGAAGAAATTATACACATTTAAAATTCATTTTATAATCACTCCTAGTGCCAAATATTTCAAGAGAGAAGCTGCATTGGTATTTGGTATTGGTAGTCAAAAAAACCCTGAAATGAAATATTTTTGGATATTGCAGTAGAGAAAACAAATATGTATTTGGAAGAGTTTTCATTTGTTTTTTCGTTCATTCATTCTTTTGTTCGTTCGTTTGTTCATTCTGTCGTTTGTTTGTTCATTCGTTCGTTCGTTCGCTCATTCATTGCTGCTGTTGCCATTTTTTTTTCTGACAAAACCATTGAAGAAATAACTTCCTTAGTAACACAATGGTCTTAACAGCTTTAATGGCATGTGGCCTAGGGAAAATGAATCCTCCTACATTTATTTTCAAGATTTGCATATGATTACTTTTCACTTCAGCACCCATATGTTCCACCTGTGTTAATTGGTTTAGGGTAAGATGGAAGTGGGGGTGGGGGATTCTGACAGCAAATTTACTGGCACAATATTCAGGAGAAGCAGAGCATGTGAAGGTTTCAAGCCGCACATCTGTTTTCTCCTCTGTGGTGATATTTTACACTACAGCAGTGGTACTCAGAATGGACAATACTGATTGCATACTGTCTGATTGCATATTTGAGATCATTCTAACAGTGCAAGCAGGGGTTGGCTGTATGGATGTCATTTCAGCTGATGCAGCTGTCCTGTAGTGGGTTGTTCCACTGCTGCTGTCACTACACAAGTTTGACCATATACCATCCACACCTCTGTGCACCAGTTTTAGTCTGCATTCTCATTTCTCTCTTTGGTCTTATCTTTTATTTCATATTTGGAGTATGTAATTTTATGTCATGCTGTTCCATGGATCCATGGGTCCACATCCTTCTTTTTTGCTCATATTCCTCTAATATGTTTCAACGTAATGCATTTACCAGTGTAGTATGGATCTCTTCACCATGCATTCTCATTCAATATATCATTTTCCTGCTGATATTAGCTTCTTACTTTACAACAACAGTGTATGTTTTCAATATCAGATGCCATCACAAGTAAGAAGATGACTGTTTTTTGCAAGAGATACGAAAGAGAAGATGAAAGATAAGGGTTTAAACTGACTTGCTACAATCGTATGTATGTAACAAATTCTGTAATGAATACTTCAGGAGTTTTTGACCACATACATTTTTATTCTTTTTTAAACCTTTTTATTTACTTTGACAAAGGGTAAATTTTCCTTGAGTACATTTTTGAATATGTATCTGCACTCAAGTACAGTTATTTCTGTACTCTAGCCACCCCTGCCCTTTTCCTTTATATAATTTTTACATTACAATGCACTGAAGTATGAAACAAAAACAGTATATTTCAATACAGTATATTTCACACTATTTCCATGACAACCACTTGTCCACTTTTGAGGAAACCACATCACTTCACAACTGTGTTATGGTATGTGGACCATCCATATGGGCAGTCTTCCTTCTGCTGTGGAGGACTTGCTGGGAACACAGAAAAATCAATCAGGTCCCTTGGCATATTCATTCTCAGTGCAGATGTTCACTGATGGGGGAGCAGAGGTTACAGGCAGACTGTGATATCTGAATGCATTAGCCTTCCCTGCTTCAGCCTTGTCTTTCACTGATGCCTCCATCATCTGATGAAAAATGGAACTTACTGAAAGATAGAGGAATTGCAAAGGACAGCTTTGTGTTAAAACTGAAAAAATAAAAAAATAATAAAAAAATAGCATGCTTAAGTTGTAACAAAGATTTGC
Organism: Albula goreensis; assembly: GCA_022829145.1. Taxonomy (NCBI): domain Eukaryota; kingdom Metazoa; phylum Chordata; class Actinopteri; order Albuliformes; family Albulidae; genus Albula; species Albula goreensis. Next base: position 13,761,237 of record CM040747.1, on the reverse strand, counting down.
TGCACTTTAAGGAGGGTGACCATATCTATGTATGAGTGAGATTTATCTTGCCTGGCGTAAAAATATCATTTTGCAAGTGAACAATGCTTTGCCCTCAGCATCTAATCAGAATGCACAACAGAGTCTCAGAATGCAATCTGCAAGCAGCCTTCGTGCTATTTCTGTATTTCACTGTGTGTAAAGATTACCATCATTCTTAAGGGACAGGATCTTTTGTTTGCTGACTGTAGGTCAGTTGCAGTATTGACAAAAAATGTTGCCTTGTTTCCACATGCATTTTTAACTAATTCCCCATCCTTGAGGTCATTTCTGAAAAATAAGAGCACATCCATAACAGGGCCAAATAATTTCAATTCAGTTATTTAACATCTTCTGTAATACCTGGGCAATAACAAAGCACTTGCCATGCAGGTCATAGACCACAGAAATTCAGCAAAATGGGCTTCATTGAGAAAAAAAACAAAATGTAATGCTGTTCAATCTGAAATATCCAACATAACTGGACTTGTTTGAGTTTATTTATTTCTTTATATCTTTTTTCATATATTTTACAGGAAGCATGGTTACGAGTAACAACAGACACCCCCATCTGCACCTGGACAAAATAATATCACACAATACATAAATGAAAATATACTAGTCAGGTAAAATGTTATCACACTTTATTTACAGCCACTACAAAATTAAAACTACTGTATAGTGTGTACTACCCAGCCAATCAGTAATAAAGAGGGAAGTTGTGTCATTTAGTGTTGGAGATGGGGGGAGGGGGTATCTTCAGTGGATACACACAGTTTGGTCTGGATAGGAAATGCTAATTGCATTTTAATGTGTCATTAAAAATAAAGCCATAAATCAAATGGTAGCAGTATAATTGGGGTTTAGAGACATAATATCCCCTTAGGCTGTATAATCCCAGTTTCAGAACAGTGGGAAGAGCGAACTCTGAGCTGTCCAGGAAAAACAGATAGCATATAATTTTTCTACATATGGCACATGGTCAGTTCCTCAAGTGCATTTTGAAGGCATAGACAAACACCAATAAATGATTTGCTTGTGTAAGATATTGGCCTGGATTCAAAATCATATTTTTTATGTATGCTTAAATTTTGCACTGCTTTCCTTCAGAAACTCAGTTTGGTATTTTAATTTTTTGTATACTCTGAAATGACAAAACTGTTTATGAAAAATGCACTTTTATTTGTGAGCCAAAGTTGAGGAGTATTTTCTGTGGGGAGTTGGGTGAATAAGCTGGGGGCCACCCTATTGGCAATTCCATTTCTGGGAAGGCTGGATCATACACAATGATGTTTTGTAGCTGTTGTGTCCATACCTTGCTGAAGCAGTCAAAATGGTTCCTTTGCTGTAGAGAGAGAAAGGTAAACTCTGCATTATAGCAGTATCCCTGATGGATATAGGTAATTTAATAAAAAACAATAATCGGACGAGGTTATGGTGCAAGTATTTCTTCTGTCCCAAGTCGAGAGCAGAATGAAAAGAACACATGCAATCTACTCAAGAAAGATAGCTGTACTCACTGTGCTTGGCTTGAATTTCAATTCCTCAGAGCCACTATTTTGGTCGAATAAGCAGCAGAGAGATAAGATTAAAGTCTAAGGTATATGTCCCCATGTGTGCAAGCCACTGAGGAGTCATGAAATAACCTCTCTCCTGCAAAATTGCACTGGGTGTGTCAGGGTCAAAGGTTATTACAAAAAAAACTAGTCTGAAAAAATTCATAACAGTGCCACAGGAGGGAGGGATCTGACACATTTTTCACCCCAGTTATATCCAATACCAACTGAAACTCCCAACTTGCAGCTCCCATCACTACAACATCCTCCGTTAATTTGGGGATGCAGCACACATGCATACGCGTTCTCTGGAACGTTTGCAGTCAGTCGACTGCTCCTTTTCCACTCTGTGATCAGCCAGCTCAGCCACTGCATCCACTGTGCTGGAGGGCTCTGCAGCTGATATCACCAGAGCCAGCAGAGTGGAGCAAGCACACATGCCACCACATGAGTCTGCTGGAATAATATGAGGGAGTTATCCTTCTGACTGTCTCCCTCACTTCTTTACTAAGGCCATCTATTCATCACCGTCTTGGAGTGCTGGCTTCTAGCATGGTCTTGATTCAGTCAGGGCAGTTGGATGCATTACCGCTCTATACTCAAGTGTCTCAACCATGATCACAGCTCAGGAGCACCAGGAGTAGATTGACATGGGCCCTGGATAATATTGGAATGTACTCATAAAAAGTGAATGTATTTAACTGGGTCAGTGTGCAGAACACTGTTTAGTCTGGTCAGATACCCCAGGGTAATGTAGTTCACATTTATGCATGTGCCTAACATGGTTATTACATTATGCAAGACATGCTTTCAGATAAGATATCCATCTCATTGATCTTTTAGTCGTTTTTTGATCGTTTAGTAAGATAATTTGGACCATATTAGATACTGTTACACTAGAAATATAGTATCTGGGTAGAAATTACAGCACTGAATTTTGTTGTATTTATGATAAAGCACCTTACTAGTAAGTGGTTTTAAATATTATATAAATGTTTAATATTTATTTGATAAGATTGCAAAATAAGATGACAATTTGCATTCTGAAATGAAAAAAAAACATGTGTATTTATTTCATCATTCATCTTGGTCTTTTCACTACCAATTAATTTACAGCTGTGGCATGAAGTCCCCGACTACCACTTATGTCTGGAGGATTATATTTATGGTGGGAAAGCTACTGAACTACCTGATGCTGTGTAAACAAAGGAACAGAAGGGGGTGAGTGAGAGGAGAGAGGGTGGTTGGGGCTCACCTGCCTTGGAGCTGCAGCTTTTGAATTCAGGGTGACACACTCAGGCACACTTTGAATGATAATGATAGCTTGGGATTTTGGGGAAATATTCACAGTTATGTCAGGCTGCGGGCCAATGGGAGCTGAGGCAATAAGCCTCACAGTTTTGGTCTATCCCTGCTATATGCTGGATCAGGCAAACCTGTGTGGTACATGCAGTACAGCTGACAGTGCTTTGGAGATTCTAGAAATGTTATCCAGCTTCTCTGCACAAATGGGAGAGGAAAACTGCAAAGAGCCAAATTAAAATAAATATTAAAAGCTGCAGCCATTTCCTCAGACATGGGCTTTTCAGGTATGGTGTGTTTAATAGAATTAAGATGTACTTAAGCCCTTTTTTGGACCCAGCAAAATGCATTTAAAATATGTGATCTGTTTTAAATATTCCATGCATTTTACACCACCGTCAGATAGATGTGGAATGAATAAAAAGATATGAGTGCACACAGACTAAGTCCTCTGTGGAGGATCGTACCTTACTATGAAAGCCCGTGGGTGTCCCAGTAATTACGTGAGTCCAAATCACTATTCACACAGTGAATCTAGGATTATTTAAATTCCAGATTGATTACTTGTTGTTGAAGAAGGTTTTATTTAATGTCTTACAATTGTCAAATACACTGTGACATAATTGCCTTAAACAATATATTACAGACTGATTTTGAATGAGTAACCACTAATAGAGAAGGATATTACATGTTAGTAAGGGTATGGTAGTGCCCTTTTTTTGTTCAATGTGATTTTGGGGACATTGGTTTTCTTGACCATTAGGCTGAAAACTGGTGTGTGTGTGTGTGTGTGTGTGTGTGTGTGTGTGTGTGTGTGTGTGTGTGTGTGTGTGTGTGTGTGTGTGTGTGTGTGTGTGTGCGTGCTTGCGTGCGTGCGTGCTTGCGTGCGTGCGTGCGTGCGTGCGTGTGTGTGTGTTAAACCCACACTAAAATATTTCAATTATACATATTTCAATTATACAAGGCCTTGCCAGTTAATATTTTTTTTAATTCATTGTGCTGAAGCTTATGAATCCATCCCATAGTTTCCTTCAACATCTGAATGCTTAAAGAGAAGTACAACCTGATGGCCAGTTATACAGTAATGTGGGATAATTGGCATAATTCCGACCAGATCCTTCAATGAAAGGCTACATGATATGGCTCTGTCGGGATTATCAGTAACAAACCAGTTATCCCAATAATAGAAGTCAATGGGGAATTTATCTGAAAGCTTGTGCAGACTCTTAGGTAAATCCATCTGATAATCTGGTGTGGCCTGACATTCCTCAAGGAGGGCAGTGAGAGAGTCCAGATAAAAGCATGACCAAGGGGATTATTGTTTCTCTATCTTTAATGTGAAACAATATGCACTGAATTATGTGCATGATGTTCATATTGTGGAGGGAGCCTTCATGCCCCCTCTCCCTCCAAAAAGTCAGGTTTGTGCAGGATGAACAGAGGGAAGAAAGAGGGGAAATATTATGCTTTAAAATTCTAGTCATTTTTATTGTTGTCCCACAGCAATATGTCATTGTCAAACTCTTTATCTGACAGGCGCACTCTGGCCCACAGACAGCCCTGGGCCCTCTGGGAGATTTCACGGTGGCTTTCCACCCTCCAGCCCCCCCATTTGACTGTGGCAGGTGTTGAGTCATCACAGCTCTATTAGCTCCACCATGGCAATGAAAGCACATTAATGTGATAGCAGGAGATCTCTGCTCATTACTTAGTTGAGGGGCTTAGTTGACTTGGGAGCTGGCCTCTGCAGAGTGTCTTGGCCCACTGAGGGCCCCTGCCAATTCTAAGCGGGCCTAGAGTCTCAGATCAAATGCTCATATGCACATCCCAGCTCCGGCCACAGCCCGGAGCCCCCCACTTCACAGGATCATCCGAATAAAAGAAAATCTCTTTCACCCCCCCTTTCCCCCAACCCCCCTCTAGCCACCCATCCCAGCATACAAAAGACGAGGACAATGGGTGACCACTGACAAGACCCTTCCTACCCTCCCCCACTGTGGTCATCCTTCTTGGCGTCTCCATTCACATGCAGGACAAAGCCACGACGAAAACTCTGCCATGCTACGGGGGCACGCCCCTCTCCTTCCCTGTCGTGCTAATCTCAGGTTGGCCCATCAAAGAGAACCAATGAGAAGATAGCTGGCAGGCAAGCCTCACAAACCCATCCAGGTTTGAGATAATTAGCCGGTGGATTTCCCATGTCCCCTGTGCGCTTGTCACTCTGAGAACACTCCTTTGTGAGAGAGACCTTTCCCGGGTCTGAATGGGCTCCTGGAGGTGCCGAGTGGCCGGGGCCAGCGTTTCAACCCCTCAAGGAGCTTGTAATTATACTGCTTTCTTTCCCGTGTGGGGCACTCCAACTCTTCAAGGAGATTGAGGAAAATATATAAAAATGTGCTGAACCACAGTGAACCAGATTCATTTGTATTTTTCTTCAGTAGCTGTCTGTGTACACAAAGCTCTGGTACTTCTTTATTTTCCTTTTTTTACATTAAGAATCTCAGGAGTGGGGGACGAAGCTTATTCACACTGTTTTCACTGGCAGAAGACCAATGAAGATAATAGCACACATAATTGTGTTTTTTTTCTTTTCACATTCATGGACTGTCATCTGGGTAAACTGAGATCAAAAGTTTTACATTCTCACTAAATATACTGCTTATGTTCTAATTTCCTAACAGAGTCCTCTGTGATTTGGGGGAACCATACACACTTACAGATGCAATGTTCTGATTCATTTCACACACTGTACATCCACTGAGGCAAAGTGTTTATATTTTATTCTAATTTTAAACTGTTATCTACTTCCCCTTCTTCATTTGCAGCTATAAAAGGACAGATCCTTTAAAATCCCTGAAACATAAAATAAATAAAAAATGCATTAGCTCTTCATGCTATTTATAACTTTATTCCAGACATTTCTTTTCACCAATAATGAAATTTCATCTGAGGCACTGTGGTGGAAATGAATATCATATACAGTTGATTGTGCGTTTGAATTATTTCAGAACCCATAAATAAACTTATGTATCTGGCCAATGGTTTTTTTTAATACAAATACTACAGATTAACCAAAGGGACCTTTGTAAAGTATCTTCTTCATTTCCCTTAAAATGAGCTCACATTCAACTCTTACAATGCTTCCTTATTGCTTTTAGATTTTCAATTAGGGAGCAGTATAATTTTTTACATATTTTAAATTAAATTTTAAATTAAAAACATGTAGTGTCATTAATTATGCCAAGCTCATATTGCTACTGAAGCTTTGTAATGTGAAAACATGAGACACATTCTGCCATGAGCGCGGCTGACCGGATCAAGAGGGCTGGGCTTGGTCTTGCCAGGTAGCGCGTGAGTGATTAACTCGCTGGTTCTGGGGGAGACACTGACAGCAGTGGCACTAATGTCCCAGTGGGTCCCCGCAGGACCCCCCACTGCCAGCCGAGCGCTGCGTCTGTCATCCGCCAGACACCTCTGCCGTGTCTCCTCTGGCGGGTGGCAGGGACACATCTCAAAGGATGCCCATGTCTTTGCATGCCCCAAAGCCACCTGAGAGGAACACAGCAAACTCTGCCGCTGCCTGGAAAAGTGGGTCAAACAGCTGCTGTGGATCCTGCCTCTGAATCTGGGAGAAATAAAGCGCTCCTACACCACAGAGTCTCTAATGATCCAATAGGACATGTGTATGCCGTGAATATAAGTGTTATCACATCTAACTGAACTGTCAGATGCATTCCTCTGGAGTAAGTCACTTTTGATAATGAGTTAAAGACCTTAGAGCATTCCTTATACTGTGCATACTTTTCACATGGAAAAGCCAGTGAAAAACTTGTCAGTGGTTAAGAGGTCAACACGCTTAGCTCCAGTGTGGGGCTAGATATGGGCAGTCCACATCCAAAGTTACAATAGCCCAAGAACAATCAACTAAGTGAAAATGGTTGAATCAATTAGAAAGAATTTTACCACATATCCATAATAATTGAATATGGTCATAACCCTTACTGACCCATTACTGGTTCTTGATGCAGAGGTAGCAAATTCATCTGTGGGGGTATTTTAATAAAGCTGTTAAATAAAGTATTGATTAAAAAGGTCAGAATTGGCTGAGTCACACTCCAGATAACTTAAGTGAACATTATGCAAATCACTGATTAATATAATAGTCCTAACAATGACCCATGGGGGGAAAATGAATCACATTTCAAAGGGATTTAAATGAGAGGTTCCATGATATATGCACAGCACTCTACCAGTATCCGTTTCAAGGTGATGTCATCTATTTGTAAAATAAAACTCTCTCTTATTTGCATTACACAAAATGAATTTAAATAGGTACAGATGTTAACCTTTCCAAAGTGTTTGAAACTCTACACCTGCAACAAGATCAATGCATTTTGTGGTACACCCTTCCACATGAAACGGATGTTTGGCAGGTCGTTCATGACTTCTTGGATCTGATTCCCTGACCTTTGACCTCACTACTAGTAAGGTATTTTTAGTCAACAGAAAGGTGGGAGGGTTCCAAGATCAAGGCTTCACTGAAAATATCACACCATATTGCCAAAGATGACCTGCAGTACATTTTGGAATTTAGAGAAGGCAGAGAGTGAAGTAAAGAAAAATCTTGTTGAGGTGTTTATCTTATAATAGGAAAACTATACTATACTATACTATACTATACTATACTATACTATACTAGTTTAAGTCTGTGCCATTTTCTGTTAAGGCTACTGTCCAATGTATTTCAGGCTTAGCACAGGGGCTCTGTAGAGGACACACAGTGATTATAATCCTGGGGATATATTTATATTTATATACATATTCCAAGGGAAATCAAGGAATCGAGGCATGAATGAGGCTCATAGTGTAAATCCAAAAGAAATGAATCTGTTTTCTGAAGGGAAACATTTTTGGCTGCCTCCCACTTCCAGTTTGTATGATGGTAACAAAGAGGGGTCCCTAGTTTAAGGATTACAGGGAGGAAAACAGAATCTAAGAGCCTGCTATTTTTATAGTATAATTATTCAATTAAACCAAACTGCCCTGAATACCCCAGAACACACAGTGGAAGGTTCTGGAGACAGATTTATTTTTATGTGTCCATGAAACCAAAGTAAAAACAGCAAAAAAGTAAAAAGTGTGACATTTACAGGAATAGACTACAAAATGTACTTTTTTGATGTGTCACATCATCTAGTATGCATTAAGCATTTTCTCTGGAAATCTAGATTAAATAATATGGTCCACAAATTATACTGTCACAACACATAGGGAAAAAATTCCCAGGATCACACAATATATTGTTGTGTGCTTGTGAAATACATAAATACATAAAATGTATTTATGTATGAATAAATACATTGAACAAAGTGTAATATAATTTGGTATGACAATGAGAGGAATGTTGAATCAAAGTGAAGAATGCAGATTGACATGTAAGATCTACATAGGTGGAGTCATTCTTAATACTTTTTTACATTAAGCTGATATTAGAGAACATGAGCCATTTCTCCCTTCTCAGCACAAAGACACTAGACTAACAGATGGGAGCAATAGCATAAAGTGGGTGAGACAAAGCATAATTTAAATATGAATGACAATTTAATGACCCCTTCCCATCTATTGAGTGTTTCTGCAATTTAATCCACGTTTTGTTGCTTATGACATGCCTAAAACTCCCAAGATGCTTGTAATTATATACGGTAATTGAGTTTGCCGTGATTTGCTATGCGAGTGAGTCTAAAACCAAATGGGGAGCCATAGCTACATTTGTTGTTCTGTTGAAGAATGACAGTGATCTAAAGGCGCAAAGACAACAAATGCAGTGTGTATTTAAACATCCGGTGAATTTAAATGAAAGATGACATGTCGAGAGGAAGGGGAGTGGGCCAGGCTGCCTTTTTCTGAGTACTGTAATTAACTTCTGCTCGAATGGGATGACAATTAACGCACTACTGTGTTTATGACAGCTCCACTAACATTTTCCTACTGTTTCTGTCAGTGCCCACAGGAGAGTGCCAGGGTGTACCTGTCTGCTCCTGATCAGGTGCACCTCCTTCTCCAGGCTCAGAGCTCTGCCTCAGTGCATACATTGCCACTCCCTGCTGGGTTATTTACATGCTTTCAGATAAGACATTCTCTTAGACACTGGCAACTCAGCTAGTAGCAAGGACAGGGTTTCTGTTTTATGGCTTTTAGAAGCAAAATGAAAAGATAATTTCAGTAACAAATGAATTAAGTACAGCTTGATATATTATAAGGTTCTGATATGTATGTATATATTTTTTTAAACATATCATAACTGACTTTCATCTAACTGACTTTTTTCAGCATTCATCTGAAAGTTAAGTTGTGAGGGGGTTTATTGCTTTAAACAATACAAATTGCCATGCTGTATGTAGCAAAATCTCCTCTGTCCCTGTGGTGCTGGCATTTCTCCACTTGGATAAGTGCCCTGATACATGGTGGCTGAAAGTGGCTATGGAGACTAAAGTGGAGCGGAGTTTGTGGACCGGTGACCGAAAGGTCAAGGGTTCAATAGATGGGTGATTTCCCTCAGCAGCTGTCATGCCCTTGTGCAGAGCCCTTTTCCTGGCCAGACCCACTTTAATTCCAGCTGTACAAATGAGTCCTAGGATCAGTTTGGTGAAGGTGTCTGCCAAATCACACAAAAAGAATTATCTGTTTCATCTGTTTATTTCATGCTATTTCCCCCCACCAGTGTCACAGCTATCTGTTTGATTGTTATAAGTACACATGGCATTGCAGGCTTAACAGTTACAAGCATTGTTGTGAGCAAGCCAGCTGCAACTTGAACCATGGATTTACTTAAATTTGGATTCATGGAACAAAAACAGAGCATACAGTTTTGACTGATAATTTACATTTCAGCTTTGATCCAAATAGTTGTATTGGTGTTGCCCTTCTGCAAACAGAATAATAATACTAACCCAGTTACAGTAACTTCATATGTTTTATTGATGCTAAATTCCTTGAAATCCCTTCCGCCTGGTGGTATAACGTTTAAGCATTTTTCATTGCTTATTTTTCTTTGTATGTATGTTTTTCCATTGACTTTGCAGCCTAAATCTGTGCTGTCCAGCTGATCTATCTGTAGGAATTCCACTTGGTACTTAAAATAATAACAAAAAACTCAGATCATCTGTTTATAGATTATGGCATAACTATAACAAACTATAAACAATAATTTTAGATATCAGAGCCTGAAACCATTCACACAAACATTTAAAAGCATGTACAATTCAATGAAAACAGATTTTGGCCATATTTTAAGGGTGTATATTATTTTATTTTAGCATATTAATATGCATTCCATGCAACATATTCACTTGTCGCCAGTAAAACACATACAACTCAAAAGAAATTTGGCAGTAATGTAAAGTCAGTTTTAATTTAATATCTATGTGTGTCATTAGCGTAAAACATGCCAGATAGGTTAGCTGCATAGCTAGATGGTAGGTACACCGAGGTAAATTGTGTATTGTTTTGTCATTTTCGATGAAACTGCTTGTGATCTACAAATATAGAAAATATATTATAATAAATATACAATTGCATTCAAAACAAAATAATTTGTTGACAAATTAGGTCAAACAGGATGCAACTATGCCCATAAGGTAGCTATAGGGTTTATGCTTACTGCTAATGTTATGCAACAGCTTATCCAGCGCACACAATTAACAGTGTGAAATAATGCTAAAATTATATCTTATCATTAATGTCATAGATTGACATGTTTTAGGTATCGCAGTAATATTATTGCTGCTTAGATGTATAATTCAAGTTTGCTGGATTATTTCCTAAAGGATAGCAGTTAGTTGGTCTGTAACCTCTCATAATCCTTTCATATTCAGCTAGAATAGAGGTTACAATATCTATAAGTTTTACTTATGATTTTTTTTAAGATGAGAATATGTTCTTTATTAAATGTCTCTTTTTTTCAAAGATAACAATCTCATAGAAGAAGATAGTGATGTACAGAGTATGCACCCATGAATAGATCAATTATGCCTGTAAAGAGAGGCACCCTCACAGGCTTAACGTAATTAAAGTTACCCTGATTCCCATGGCAAAAGAACAAGTTTCCCTGAGTTCTGCGCAATAGATCCTTACAGAGAGTCAGACAAATTACTTGAAATAATCTTTTGATATAGGCTTGATCAAAAGACCCAGATATTCCCATGTGCATTATGATCGTCTGGCAATATTTGGGCAACCAGACATACTCTAATTTTTTAATCAACATGGGACCACCTTCTTAAGACCATAAATGCCAGATCTCATCCATTCCTTAACAAATACATCTCTCCAGTTTTCTTTTCTGTCCAGTTTTGAATCACAGCTGGTCACACATCTACTATCACTATCAGGGGTGCATTTTGATGGTCATCATCTGGTGGCCTGTCTGTGCACATAATCACATAATGTAGGAGGAACTAATGCAATGGGGATCTGAAGAATCATTGGCCTGTTTAGACCTACCTACAAAACCAGATATTTTGCTGTTATGATTCCCAGGTCATTGAAAGTACTGGTTGGCTAAGGACATGGAATCGAACCTATGATTTAGGGTCCAGACAGTACTTGTGTGTTACACCTTTACCAGAGTTTTTTGGGAGCCAGGTTACTATCTGATTCCACTTAGATGGTGACTACTAAACAAATGAAATAGCAGACACCTCAGGCATTAAGGTCCAATCTCACATGCTGACACACCCTCCACACACTCCACAGTTCAATGGCATTGGGAGTCATGTGTACGCCACGTGGCACCCCCACCTCCCAGCTCATTGTCCTAGAAAATAAATTATTTCCCATTTACAGTCCACTGTTTTGCAATTGCATTTAATTTCATAAACAAATTTCTTGGGGAAATGCATATATTAATTGTCTAAGTAGTTAAATGTCAGTGAAATCAGTTTGAACCATTCTCTTTTCCCCCTTTTTCTTTAGATTCAATCTAGAATCAAAGCAGAAACCCAACTGTGCTTACACTGCCTAATGCAGTCAGCCAGCTTTATGAGCTCAAAGAAATTACTTATGACTTATGACTCATGACAAGGGCTTCTGAAGACTTTGATTCCACCAGAATAATATATAGTAATTAGCACTGCTCCTTTAAAGTTGCATTTTTAATATGAGTGGGTCTCAAGTGTTGCTTTATATAAGTATTATTTGTCTAGCAGTGTTGAACTTCTGATGCAGTGTGCAATGAGAAACAGGATATCACTCAGAAGTTGTTCCTATAAATGTTCAATTAAAAAAGAAAAAATAATCACACAAGCAGGCCATTATTCATACATTTTAATAGCAGGCTAGAACCTAACCAATATAACAAGAAAATCATATTTGCTCATTGCTATTAATACATGTTATTAATTAAAAGATAAATAGCAAACCCAAGATGTTTGGCTGCTGAATTTTTCCAATGCACTGTAAATGTGTTTTATGCAATGCAAGGTTGCCTGTATTTTAGTGATATTATGGCTGGGTTTTATTTCAAGCGAACACATGACTGATATGCATGGCCTGCTCTTGTAATTGTCTTGGTGCTTTGGACCCAAAGACAGACGTGGTACTCTTTTCAGACCTGTAATATATGCGCTAAAAATGGCTATAAAAGTGAATTATCACTTCAGACATTGCTATGGGCATGCTCTAGCCTCAAGAGATGAACTTCAGAGTGCTATAGACAAGCAGAGCATCGTTTTTTACAAAAACATCCAAATCTGCAGTCCTAGGAAGTTTGCTTGACACTTGCTAGCTGAAAAAAGACAGTCACTTGTTCATCACAAAATCACATAATTTACTTTGAAATAATTAAACCAATTAAACCTTGAAATAACTAATACCATAATACTGCACTTACTCATACCACAGGAATGAAATCAAAAACTGATTTTGTTTACCCATGCATGGCTGTAACCTGTCTTATCACTCAGTTATATTTAGTAATTGTATAAATGTAACTGTCTGTACATGCCAGGCGACCTTTAAAAAAAAGTTTGGTCTCAGTTTGGTTAAATGACAGATACATTTTTAAAAATGTGAAATGAAAAAGGGTTCATCTCAAGATCAGCTTGTGCTTGGGTCTAGGCTTCTGAATTTATAATACTAAAGCACACTGCAGTCATGGCTGGCATTTGTACATCTAAATATACAAGGGAGTTAAAGAAAGATGGTTGAGTAAAAGTTGGAGTGAATCAGGGTCAGAGCATGACTTTGTATACTTTGGGCTTTGGTCTGTTAGTCCCTGATTTATGTTGCCATTCTCTAAATTGCAGTTCAGGATCAGTTAATCGCTTTAAGTATAACACTTTCAGGAGTTCAGTTGCCCATAGATTATGTCTGACTGACATAATGGCAGACAGGCGACCATTAAAGCAATTTATTTAATCGTCCTCCTAATGACTCAAAACTTCAACAATCACTTAAAGAACACCTGGGGTGAGACTGAGCTGTTTAATTCTATCAGCAAATCCAAAACTTTATTCATATGATGCTTACCTTTTAAGATTTAGTGTAATGATAGAAATAGTAAGACAAAGATTAACTTTCTGTATATTTTTCTCCTCCTGAAAAAACACATAAAACAAAACAAGACAAAATAATTGAAATGCATTTAACTGTTTTGATTGAAAAATATAACTTACCATTGTGTACGTCACATAATCCATTACAGGGACATGTTCATTACAGCATTACCAGGCAGTATTTTCTATCAATACCCTTTGTTGATGATGTCTCTCCATGGCAGTTATTCTTCAGCATGTGTTAAACATTCAGCCATTCAAAATCAGTACACTTCATTGTCATAGCATGTATTTATATAACTATTGTATATTCATGAAAAAATAAAGAGTAATAAATGAATGAATTAATGAATGGATGGATGGATGGATGGTTGGATGGATGGATGGATGGTTGGATGGATGGATGGATGGATGGATGGATGGATGGATGGATGAATGAACAGTAAGATGTTTCAGTGCCAATTGAATGGATATATTTATATATGATATGGATATATTTATGGATATTAGCCTTTCAAAAGCAAAGACAAAATATCTACCCCAAATTGAGACTACACTTGTCTACCTGCACTTTCTTTTATCTGCTGTTGGACAGACTTACAATAGAAATCTGGAATCATGCAGGATCCCACAAAAGAAATGATGAGCAACAATGCTGATATAACTGGGCAAACTGTGATTTATAGATTCAGGATACACAAACCCAGATGTGAGCATCAAGGAAAAAAATGTATATAAAAAAATTCTTCATTCAGTTTTAACACACATATGATACACAATATTTCCTACCTATCAAACATATCGGAATATATTTTATTATTATTATTATTATTATTAATAATAATAATTATAGTATAAATGTTTAGGGTAGTGCTAGTATTTCTCACCACTGTTGATATTTCACGCACATCTGTAGCTTTATTTTTCATTTTTTCTTTAATGCTTAGTCTAATAATTATAAAAATGATAGTCAGCAGCCCTCAAAAATTCAGTTTAATCTGGTTTATGGTGTAACTGTCAAGAGTCGCATAGCAGTAATCCTGTTATTTGTGTAATTTTTCAAACCAGTCGATTTTTCAACTTCAGCTTTAATAACTGTTTATTGGTCTCATGGATTAACATTAAACTTAATAGGATTTGGAATAGTTCAGCTCATTCATATGTCTGGAAAGAGCTCAGTGAAAGAGACCATAATACTTTAATTACATAATTTTTCACACAGCTTTTATATAAGTTGTAGTGCATTTTATTTTGGTATTAACATTAGTATTAACAATTAATTTTGTAGCGGTCAAAAGGAGAATTCCATTGATAGTAATAAATTCATTACCCCTGGGTAAGTACAACATTTGACACCACTAAGCTATGAAGCAGCACAAAACTGGAGTGTTAACAATTTTGGCTTATTCAGATCTGACAGATGCCTTCAAGCTTGGTTATGGTATACAATATATAAATGGAAAAAAGAGGTGAACCAAATAGGTTTACGAGGGATCAAGGTGATACTTCTTTCACTTCAGATGAGTTCTCCTTTTTGACTTTAAAATTTTCAGATGGCCAGGTGATGCCTAGCTTTCACCTATTTTCCAGTTTCCCTATCAGCGAGAAAACAATCATGCACAAACAGCCAATTAGCACAGAGTTTTCTATACCATCTAGACTAGACTATACCATCTAGACAATACCATCCCATCTTAAAATGTAGTTTGACCCCTGTACACATTGTTTTGCCATGTCCTTTTCACATCAACCTATAAGAATGTTTTTTTTGTCAATGTGAAAACTTCCTTACGAAATATTAGAAATTTCCATGGACTACTTGGACTATCATAGTAATTGCCAGGCTGGCCTTCCAAATATTATAATGTTACCCAAGATCTGAGAATTTCTCTTAAACTTCCACAGCATCCCCTCCAAAATCTGGCCAGGGTTACTCTATAGCTTGCCAAAAAAGGACTTGATGTAGTAAGTTCCAAGTAGTGTAAAATCTGTATGGATTGGACAAACTGTCAGTGACAGAGAGACTTGAATGGTTAGGGCTTCAGGTTTGGTCGTCTGTCCTTCACCATACCTGGCTTGATGTTAACGATCATTTGATAAGTTCCAGGACAAAGAGGACACAAAGAAGGATTCATCTCTGATGCCCTTTTCCTGTCAGCAGTCGAATCAAACAAAGATTCCTCTTACTCTCTGCCCCACCTCCAAACAAACTCCCACCTCCGCCAACCTTCCATCAGAGAGATTTCAGGTGTGACCGAGTTGAGAGTGGCATCGTCTATGAGTGAAGCGCTATCCGGCTATCCTTTTTATTAAAACAGAATTTCTTGTTTAACCTTGAATACTCAAAAATAAATATTTACTGGAAACAGTGTGTTTGTCAATATGGAAGTAAAAAAACTGCTTTCAAACATCCTTGAAAACAATCAATTACACAAAATCTGTTTGTGTAAAATTATGTTGTGTGGGTGGGAACTTTATTATATATTATTAGCCCACTCTGCCTGGTGGAAGTGACCGGTAGAATTCCCCTGCACCTTCGGAAAGGCCTGCTAAGGATCCGAGGTTGTGGAAGGGATTGGAAACAATTAGCATATGCTAACAATTTGTCGAAATTCCCAGAAAAGCTGCAAGCCTTTTCATTTTGTGAAGAAAGATTTTATTAAGGTGACCTTTTGGACTGTCAATGAGCAGCTATTTTGACCAAGTCAATTAAATGTTAAAGTGTGAATTAAAATGACACCATACTTCAGGATGCATAAAATATAATCTGGATATACAAAAACTTTAGATGAAATTTGTTTCTTTTTTTTTGTCAATGCCCCATTCCTTCTCAAGGGAATGCTTGCGGCATCACATATGCGTCCAGGGTATTGTTTGTGCTTTTAAATTGATAAGTGAATCAGAGGGGTATTACACATTAATTATTAATTTCACAATGTGACACAAAAAACAACACAAGATCAAGCTGCTAAAATGAATCAGAATGAGTTTTCTGTGTGCAACAAAGGAAAAGGGTGAGGCACTGAATATCAATGGGATATTTTTCAGGACTGGCTGTAAGTCATAATAATGCTGTACCTGCACCAGACCCTGTGGACCAGTCCGTTAATGACCTACTGTATCAGATTGAAAATTGCTATTGGGATTGCCTAGGGATATCAGACTGCCTCCACAAGCACACTCCTGCCAGTGCCAAATAGAAAAAATATCACATTTTATGAAAATTGCAGAACATTTATGGGTTTTTAATACATTGAATTTGCAACTATGCAACCACTTAAAATGTGTCATTAAATCCATGACAAATCTTTAAAAGGTGGAAAAGCCAAAACCGAATGACAGCTATCAATCAAAACCTACATTTCTGGACAGAGCAGACTTTTACCTTTTAATTTAAAAATTTTCCCATCAGGCCTCACATCTGTGGCAATATGCAATCTTACTCCACATGCCCTGGACAGTTCTCGATCTAAGGCACTTAAAATGCTCTTAAACAAATTCATGGAGGTGAATGAAGCATGGAGTATCCCTATCTCTTTGTGCATCTCCTCATACTTGTTATGCCCTAAAATGGAAAGTTGCTCCATACACCATGTCTGGGAGAGCCAGCCTATCAGCAGGAATCTCTGTCTAATTTCACAGCCCCCATTTCAGACCCAAATGGATGGCAGACCGAAGCCACAGCTGGTTGTTACCCGTGGAAAGATATCTACAGTGACATGACTCGTTTGAACCAAGATTTTCTCAGCACAACATTTTCTACTAATATGATTATTTTCAAAAGGCATTTGAAATACAACTCCATTCTGGAATCAAATATGAAATTATTTAGGTTTAGCTGGTCTCAGTGTAAACTCTGAAATCAGGTCTGGAGATCTTAGGTATCTGAATAAATCCAGCTCTTGGGAATCAGATTTGGATTTTCCCATTTAAATCTCACTGACTTGTAAATTGGAGGGTTGGATTTCTGTGCTGTACTAGTTATGCTCACTACAGCTTAACATCAGAAGCAGAGAAACATCCTTTGACTTTTTTTCATCATGGCCACTGGATGACTTGTTAAAGTGTGGTAAAGCACAGATAGACTGACATTTGACCACAGCTTGATTCAACCTTGAGTGAAGTTTCAAGCTGAAGTTTGAAGAATAGACTTGTTTATTTGTGGTGTTAGATACAAACAATATATTCTGAGCACAAACGTGATTTAATCAGGGATATAAGCAATGGAAAATAAATCAGCATTCTGTACCTATTGTAAATTACATCCAGGGAAATATGGAACTATATCCAGGGAAATATGATTACACGCACCATGTATACCAACATTGTGATTATGTTTTGTTACTGAGGTGCCAGATAAATACAGCAGTGTAATGTAGGGTACACGACGGGAGTTTGACAAAGGCATAACTGTCATGCAAATGAAGTGGTCCTGATGGATACACAAACCTTTCCTCCATTGTTTGTAAAAGTAGTAATTGTGTTATTTAAGGAACTTGGGGAAATGGGGATGTACATACTTTTGTAATGAATGCCATGATGAAACAGGAAGGAAATTCTGAATGCAAAGTTTACTTTGCTGCTCATTTCACATCCTGGAACTCCATGGTACAGAGAATTTTAGATGTGCGTTGCAACCAATATGTTATGTACTTTCTTTTTTTAAATGTTGTCAGTTGTTCAGCAGTTTCAGTGAACATTTTTTAACAGAGACTAGGATGTCATAGAAATTCATAATATCAGCAATGAATTTATGCCATTCAATGTGTACTTGTCAGGACTCCCTGATGTAACTGTACAGACCCACCGATGGGAATGTTTGTATGGACAAGGAATCACTAAGAAATGGGAAAAAATGAGGAATTTGCATCAGCAAAGTATACTTTTTTATCCAGAGATGAATTGCAAACCACAGCATTCTCTCACAAATGAGTCCAGCACATTTTCAGCAGAGACCCTGGCCCATCATGACCTTTACATTTAAATACCAGCACTCTTCTCAAAATGATTCATTTTTATATTTAAGCAGCAGTCCTCACAGAGGATGTAAAGCATCCATAAGATATTGTTTTTTCATCTTCAGAAACAGCAATGCTAGCTACAAATTAAGGTAAAACTCTGTTAGTTTTGTGTTTCAGAAATGTGTTTCCTATGAATGTCAAATTCATATATATTTTTTTAATGAAAGGGTTTTCTCTACGTCTTTGTAATTTGGCAGAAAATTGATACTCACCCCTTTGACTTGTGCGTTCCCTATCTCCCTAGCAATAAAACCCTGAGAATATGTCTCATTTATAGGATTCAAATAGCTTGCCTTTTAAAACAGATCCTTCTCTCACAGATAATATCTCAACATGGTGTTCTCAAAATCATGGTGAACAGAACTGTTATTATTTCACTATGAAGTTGTTTGGGATGCAATATGATTTTGGCATAACTAGCTGTGTGGCTATGAAAAACAGAGGGTCCATTGAACCCAGAGCCTACCTAAGAGTATCACTTGGACAAAGCCTTGCAGGGCTGTGTAATTCCCAACAATTAGACATCACAGATCATAGCACTGATTGACTTTCCACTTGAACCGACTCCCAAGAACCGACTCTCATTTCCTTTAAAACACTTTTTGGAGCAAAGTCAAAAATGTTCTTAAGTTGCTATACTTAAACAGATGAGAAAATGAACTCCTTTTTCTCTTTTTTTCTTGTGCAGGACCACAGTTTTACATTTCCTCCCAACTTTGAATTGGTGTCATCAGCAATCATCAGCAACTAGAACTGATTCTATTTTATATGTACATGAACTGCATTCTCTTTCTGAAACAGTATGTGTTGGATAACAAACAATAAAATGTGTGACAATAGAAATGTCAAGCTGATTCTAGATTCTAGAAGTTTCAGGATTACCTTTCTTGTGAGAATGGAGTCACCAGTTAAAATGTCAATGTAAGCAAACCAGCACCTCTACTTCACCAATTAACCATGACACACTGTTTCCTGGTGAAGTGTGGAATATTCTGTCCTTAGTTTTCAAACTGAGACACATGATACAGTCAACTTGTTGAAGAACAGACCATTTGAGAGCAAAATGTGTCTCAATATAGAAAGGAGAGCCAATGTAAACACAGTACAAAGTCTATGCTACTGCAAGAAATTTTATTGAGGACATTCACCTATGACTGAAATGTGCTTCCAAATCCTGACTGCATGATTTGTTTTAAAGAATATGTTAAACTCATTAATGATACAGGTTTAATTGTCTTTAATGCCATCTACCAATCTATCAGATGTTAAGATGACAAGATTGACATCCATCCATCAAAATGGAAATTTAGAAGTCTATGTCCATCTCTCCACATCTTACCCCTCCAGAGGACAGAGGGATAAATAGGCAGATATAACATGCATGATTATCCACAGATTTGTATATATACATTGAGGGTCTAAAATGTGGCCAAAACTGTGCAACAGCTGAAAAATGGTAACATGTCTGAAGGGAAACTTGCTCATCATCTATGAAACAAGGTATAGGCATAGGAAAAGGTTACAATTTTTTTTTTTTTTTACAAACATATACAGGGAGATCTCCGCTCAGACAGTTCTATGTATTGGCATTCAAATGTAATAAAGGATGCTTATGTGTATCCTCTGTAACTAACAACAGGAATAAGCTGATAAGCTTGTTGTGGGCTTGGCTGTGCAGTCAAAGCTAAAGTAATGAAAAATGTAAACCGGCATATAGCATGCATTCACATAAATAACCACGACAAGACTGCAGCCCAAAAGCACTGGCTCAATCAAACTGTTTGGTGGTTCTGTTGAACTCCTTAAACTGAATGTAGGAACATAAAAGTTGCTGCGAAAGCTCATGTTGTTTAAAATAACGCTGCAGGTACTTTTTTGATGTTTTTTTTATGTCCTGCTTTATTTGCACATTTTTTTACTAAGATTCTCACATAAATTTTCTTTAAAATGGCACATGCATTCCCTTATTCCCATCTTGAAAAGATGTCCTGATTGCATTATTTGATTTAGATGACCTTTTTTAAATTTCTGCCTTTCCTTAAATTGCATTGTGCTGAATGGTTTCAACAAAAGGCCTTGAACCAAAGAGGGTCTCATTATTAAGAGGCTAAAGTCATAGCTCTCAAATTTCAGTCGGCCCAATACTTGAGTTATTTGTTGAGGGTGGGAAGAGGCTGTGGGCAGACTTGTGGACCAGAGTGGAGGAAAAGGCAGAGGACTTATTCTTTGTAACAAGCTTTACGAATTTCCTGTGAAAAAGGGACACTTTCTTTTCACAACTGTGAAATTTAGCTATTATTTCACTTTCTGTTCAAACGTGTACTATTTCAAGAGTTATTTTTTTGTTATCAGTTACAAGGTTAGCTACCTAATGTCAACAATCTTGTTCATAGGATGTTGTATGTGGACTGCAGGTTTATTGTTTGGTACATTGAGATTACTCTTTAGAAATTTTATCCAGTTACCTAATTGTCCATATAAAGATGAAAGTAAAATAAGCAAAGCTTTTTCTAATTTATTAAAAACAGGCATCTTACAGGCTGTGTCCTTTAATACAGCCTGGTGGGTCAGGTCTACCCAAATGGAAAAGTGTATTCACAAGCAGTCCCTAACACATCTGTAAGAATTACTTTTTAAATGAAAAGTTAAATAAATGACACACATACTTCAGTTCCTCTGTGTGTTGATGCAGTTGCACCCAGCCAGTCATTGATCATATCAGTCACTGAGCCTTCTTTGGGTTTCTTAGATATTTAAGAAAATATGTAATCTGACTCTTCAAGGTTTCCAATCAGAACTGCTCCATAGGTAAAGTAGAATAGTTACTGAAATGAATATAGCTCACATTATTACAAAAGAACTGTGAATGCGAGGCTTTGAAAGACAGTAATCACTTCTGTCGTTTTAAACTTATTTGTACATGCTTTTGAAAGGACTTGCATAGATGACACTTTCACTGAAAAAAGACTGAATGTATGTACTTTTTCTTGAAATTATGTGCATTTGCACTGATGGATGTCTGTGATTTGAAGTTCCTAAGGATTTACCAGCAGGGCCTGTGATTGTGAAGAGCTTCTGGGTAAAGCACAGAAATGCCCTCTAAATCTGTTATAATAAACAACAGGATTCTACCAGTATAAAGCAGCAGGTGAACACAGAGGTCATTCTGTATGAACTGTTTCATGATGTGTCAGTTGACCTGTCCTCAGAGCTGTGTCAGAATAGTTTTTTAAAAAAACAGCAAAAAAGTTAACCAAGACAAAAATAAATGCAAGGGCACATTTTATCGAAAAAATTCCACTGTTCCTGAAAACATTCTCTGTAATGTCCATCTCTGTTTCCCATCTCTAAAATGTCCACATTGCACAAAAATTGCATAGGAAACAGAATGAAACAACAGTAATATTCAAATGCAACACAGTCTATGGATCACCTGCTGTTCTGTACTGTCTAGCTTGTTAGCACTAGGCATATTATTGTGTCATCTGAAACCCTTTTATTATTGCTGGCTAACTATTGGGCAGACTGACTGAGATGAAACATCTACCTGTGTGGATATCTGATTAGAATCAGAATTATATTCTTTTATTTTAGTTTCAACCTATTATTTCTTACCAAGTATTCTTGAATAATATATTCAGCTAATAATACTTTATGCTGAATAAATTCAAAAAGAGTAGTATACTTGCTAACCTCATTACTGGAAAATCAGTGGACAGAGTGAAATGAATCTGTGCCAGGCTCTCCTTATAAACTCAGTTAGCAAGCCAATGGCATTACCTGTGCTTTTATATCTATACTAGCAGAGGTGAAGTGATGGCTGTCAAGACCATATTTTTGCCACCGTTTTTGGTATTTTTTTATATATGGTCCCAACCTGCACACACAATGTCATCTATATGTGATAGCCCTAAAGACTGTTGTTCTCCAAATGCAGCATAAGTAAGAGAAATCACATTGCATCCATCTGCAGATACACAGTATGGAATGCAGTCCTTAAACAGAGCAAATAATTTAACAAGCAAAAGTGCTCGACTTGCATGATAAAATGCCATCTGGCAACACAACCATGTTAGTGCTCAGGTACTAAACCACAGAATCATGTAAAAATAAACAAGAAGTGTCTATGAATGATAGTAATGAATATGTTTATTTAGATGATTTATTACAATGTGTTCTTATTTATTTAATTTTTAGGGGCTAAAATAAAGAAACCCGCTTAATCACTTTGGGATACCTGCTGTGCAGTCTGTTTAAATGAACTCTATGAGACATCACCATGGATATGTCAAGTACACAGATGAAGCTGTTTGTGTTGAATGCATTTTAAGTGACCCAATTTTTGTGTGAGATTATTTTGAATGGTAAAAATTTGTGCTGTGCAAACTTCAAGACAAGAGATAATTCCATCCCAGTGGCAGACTGGTTTGATATTCAATATGGACATCTGACGGCAGCTGTGTTCACCACAAATAGTGTATAATCAGTTAGTCTAATATCATTGAAGTTTGTAATTTAAAATGTAGCAAAATTTATAAATAGTGAATTTTGTTATGGTTTTGTTTATGTGCAATACATATGAAACAAATTTAGAATTAATAATTTGTTTGTGCTAAATAATGGACTTGAAGACAGTTGAACTGTCAACAACTGTAACAATTTTGTAACTGTAACTATGTGTATGTGTCATGGTATTGAGTTTACCAGTATGTGGAATTATACTGGGGGGCCACTTGACAGGTAGTCAAACAGATCCTATATGTTTAAATGTGTGTGACTGTGCTTCAGTGTGTAAATTAGGAAAGCTCATCCTATTTTCCTATATTCCGTTTTTATAAATGTCAATCAGTCTCTGTGAGCCTTCAGTTGCATGTCCACCTGTTTACGGAGGTCCTCACTGGGCTTCCCATGCCAAAGAACTGAAAATTCAGTATGGGCCTTAGCTGGTTTTATGATCAAAAATCAACGTTCAACTTTTGTGCCCAGTTCTTGTTTCCATGGCAACACAAGAACGTTCAACTTCTGCTTTTGCTGACAGTTTGCATTGGTACTTGCAACAAATGAATGCACTCGATTAAGAATAGAGCTTTTATTAGTGTGTTTGGCCATCAAATATGTATTTAATTAATCACTTTCAGCTGTAAAAGATGAGTTGATAGCTCCATTGTATTTTCTTTCTTTTTTTTTTAAAATTCTCATGAAGGCTTCCACCATTATCCATGTTACGTTTGTAGCAACTGACCTTTAGACACATTTTTGTTAAAAACTGATGTGAGAAAGAAGATGTGAAAGGCACGATTGTTCCAATAAAAAGGCAACACAATTTGCATTGAGATTGAATAGTTAATGGCTGTTAATCCATCTGTTTTGGAAAAATGTGATGAGGAATGATAACGGCATTATAGAGAAAGGTTTTAACACAGAGCTTTAATACAGAGGGATTTAGAAGGTAAGAGTTTGTTAGCACTCCTTTTGAATTTGAATGAAAAACCCTGTTATATTTTTTTGAAATTTAACTTTCACTACATCTGAGCTACCATCAGCCAGATTTAATCAGTAATTATTGCTGCCCTATGTAAAGTGTGTTAAAAATTAAATTATGAAAAATAGACCATAGTTCTAGATATATCTATCTGACCATAGAAAGGGAAAAATACAGTTTCCACTTAAATTACTTAGGAGGACAAACATCTACTGTGATGCCTTGGGCATTTTACATATACGTTGCATCATGCCCACTAAAGAAAGCAGGGGCTAAGAGACCATCATGCAGATGTATTTCCTTATTTATTTTTGCCTATGTATAATTTCCTAATTATGTCTCATAATTTGACCATCTACTGGGACGAACCTACAATTAAGCTGTATAAATCATGGTATATAACATAATATATTATTATGTATTATGTCATATATTGTTATTCGACCATATTTGAGGATTTGTTAATACTACCTAAAGTTATTGTTTAGCGGTCTCAGTTTTTTTTAAGTGAATGAAAAACAGGGCCATAAAGTCACAAATGACCGAGACAGATGGGTCCCAAAGCTCTTTCAGTTCTCAGAATATCAAACAGCGAACACTTGGAACACCGTGCACCTCTGTGCACCAGCCTCAGCTATTGGTGTAAAACAGCCCTTTGTGGTCCCTCTTGTCCATCCTCCGTTTTCAATATGTATGACTGGAGCACTGGGCTTTAGGGGAAATATTAGCAGTTATGGAATCCCCCATCTTAAGGCATGCCTTAACATTTTCCATTTTGCTGCAGAGGCACATTTTTGAAATTATGTGAGGTTTGACATAATTCGCTCAAAAATCACCACGTGGCACCTTTTTCTGAAGGAACATATGTGTAGTTTCCCACAGGAAATGAAATCACGCATCCAGTAACACAACCACTTACAGTATACACATTTAATGAATATCCATGAATCCCCAATCATGAGGAGTGAGATTTCAGGGTGGCTGAGAGGCTGTGTCATGGCAAAGAATCACATCGTAAAGTAGGATTTCTAGTAGTAGTTCAGCTGTTGTATTGTTTTGAGCCTTTTTTAACATGGAATCTGGCTTATTTTATACAATGCGGTACACATTAGCAACACATAAGTAGTTTGCCTCTCACAATTGAAATTTGCTTCCAATTGACTGAATGAGGGTATTGTATGAAAACATGGTTTGTACAATTAGTAACTGAAATAAAATGGGAAAAAGAAGTTCACTATATGCCCAGACACAGGAATACACAGGAGCCCAGATGAAAATTGCAGGACTATAAAATGCATGGCCTTAAGGTTTTCCTGACTGCTTTGCATGGTGGTGAGGAGGCAGAAGGAATGCAGAACAGACTTGATTATTAGCATGGCTTAAAGCTGACCACCACTGCGCTCTAAAGCAGGTCAATTTAGCCAAGTGATTAGAGTGAAACCTTGGCCATCCTCACAGCGAACTGAGTGGAAGCACCTGGGGACCACAATGTGGTCTGGCCAGAGGTTCTCTTGCTGTTAATCATGTGCTTTACATACTTACATTCACAGTTGGTTTGATCAAATGATTTTACAAACTGGGTTGATAAAAATATAGAATGTGTTCATAAATAGTAAATATATTTACAGCTGTTGCAATTTTGGTTCCCAGTGGCAGTTCTGCCAATATATGTGTTTACACAAGTAAATAACCACATAGCAGCTGAGTGTATTTGTATTTGGTCAAAGTTCAAATGGATCGATACAGCATCTGTTTTCACTGAAGCCAGTCCTCGAGTGGGCCAAGTAAATGCTGAGAGCATCATCTGATGAACCAGCTGTAACCTTAAGCAATCAGTATATCGCTGCCTTAAGAGCTTTCAATAAGCAATTACTCATGAAATAAACAATCATCTATTTCATTTTATACAAGTCAAATCACAATCATCAGGACACTTCTATGTAGTACCAAGAAGAATATCAAAGATAAATGCAAAATGTTTCTTCCTTATCATATACATGTAAGGTTTAAAAGATAAATTATGACATGTTTGCATTTAAGCTATTTTGTATGCTAACTCATACTACAACAATACCATTTTAAGGTGTGTACATGCAGCATAGAGATACCTACAGACCCAATGTGCAGGCTGCATGTAGTGTGAGCACATAGACTGATGTCAAGTTCTTGGGAAATCGCTAATGGCTTCACTCAAAATTAAGAAAATACAACTTTTAGGAACTCTAGACGAATGGTTAGTCATTAATAGTGTGACAAAGTGGCAATCAAAATTTGAAAAGTACTAACCACTTACAAACTGAACAAATCTGAAACTGAAATCTTAAAAACCAAACCAAATACTTGCTGACTGCTAAAATTCTATCATGTCGCTAACTTCCATGGAAGTAATTATCATTACACATCAACTTGGCATGGTTGCTTTTTATAATTATGAAAGCTAAAAGTATAAAATTATGAAAACTGCATGTGCTTCATTAATTGGGAAATGAGATGTCAAAATTGACTCAGCCCATAAACTGGAGCTCAGAATAATATTGATATCCATTTTGCAGCTATTGCCAGCATTATAGGCTCTGACAAAATATTGTGGCAGCCAAATAAATGTTTCTGTGCTTATTTTCTATGTATATATCTAACTGTAGTTACAATACCTCTGTTGAATGGTGAAACCTTCCACACACACACACATATGCACGCATGAACACACACACACAAACACACACACACATACACACATGCACACACGCACGCACACATGCACGCACACACACACACACACACACATTAACTTTGTGCTTTAACCCAAGACTGAAGTTGTCAGCACACAGGTTCAAGAGAATTGTTCAACAACAAGAAGAAATTCCTAAAGACCTGCAAAAAGAAGTTCTTAATGTCTATCACTTCGTCACCTCAGCCAAATGGTCATTGTTCATGACTCCCCCATCAAAAAGGCAACGGACAAAAACAGAATATATGGTAGAGCAGCAAGGTGCAGTAGAAACCACTGCTTACCAAGATCAACATGGTTTGTGAAAACTTTTATGTAACAGGACCTGGATAACTTTTCATCATTGAAGGAACTACGAATTCTGCCCTGTATTAGACCATATGGGTGAATATCTGGCTCTACTTCTGTGAACCAAAGCAAAAATGCAGGAGAGTCATAAAGCAAGAAAGTGTTCTGAAATACAAACAAACATGTCTACACTAGCATGGTTTACAAGCAAGTTTTGTAATGGCCAAAATAAAATTCACAAATAAACTCAATTGAGATATTGTTACAGAGGCTGAATTCATGAGCCAGACATGTCAATGAGTTGACTCAGTTCTGTGTGTCAGAGTGGGCCAACATTCCTCCCTGGAGCTTTAAAAGAGTGATTGATAACTATGGAAATAATCTGGTTGCAGTTAATCCTGCTACAGGTGTCATAACCAGTTAGTCTAAGGGGAGATTCCTTTTTCACACAGGAGCATTGGACATTACATAACTAATAAAAATGTTTGTATTATTTCTTAACTCATTTACTTAATATGAGCTTTTGGTTTAAGATCCAATTATATTAAGTGTCAAAAATATGTAAAAATGGAGAAGATCGGATGGAGCGAATTTAAAATTTCACAAACTTTTTTCACAGTACTATAAATAACATGCATACACCATTGCTGTGTATAGGATTAAAACTGCATCATTATGATCTCCCAAGCTCACAGTCAGTTCTGTACATAAAGACAGTGCAGGCATTAAGGAGTATCCAGCAGGTTCAGCCTCCAGCACATCACACAGTGATGGAGGTGCTCAGAGCTCAGTGCGCGGCCTGGCTAACGGCCCTGCAGCGGTGACACACATCAGGGTTTGGCCCAGTCTCCAGGCGGATATCAGAGTGATGAAAGATGAAGAAGGCCCGGCCGTGCAGAACTAACAGACAGGCGGACCCGAGAGGAGGGAGCTGTCTAATACACTACGCCCCACTTCCCCCTCCTCCCAATCTTATCTCAAATAGAGAGCTGAGCCTGTAATCAGAGACCACTCCACCATCTTCATCAGCTTCACTTGGCTGATGAGGAAGAACGCTTCTTGTCTTTGTAGGCAAGTGCATTAATCATTTCACAAAAGAAAGAAAAATCCATGAAGACAAAAGTCAAGTGCCCCTTCACTCTCATTAATATTCTTTTTTAAAAGAGTAAAATGGCTGCATTTTCTATGCTTTTAGTATTCCTAGTATAGAAAAAGTGCATGTAGAGACATGTTCAGAAGTTTTTGGCTCAAGTTATATTTATGTGGATATTTTTTTTTTTTTTTTTGGATAGGATCATACAGTACAGTACTTGTAAACAATAAATTAATGTAAGACTTATTATATACATTCTGCACTTTTGCTCTTTGAAGAATGGAAATTCAGGGTAAAAAAAATCCCTTTCTTAGTTAAAAATACAATTGGACTTAATTGAATTATTGGCAAGTTGTGCCTGAATGAATGGAAATGTATGATCAAAACAAGTATTGTGCTTCAAGTGACTTCTGAACTTCTAGAAGTACTGCAGCAGCCTGTAACAAACAAAAATCAATATGAATGCATTAGGTTGAGAAAGGAATAATAGTACAGACAAACACAGTACTAAAATATACAGATTCAGGGAGTCGGATCAGCAAGACTGTTTAGGCAGCTGGTGAGTTCATCTGGACCACTGGCATGATCTGGATTGCATTCTGACTGGGAGGACTTCAACAGAGCTGTGTTCCATGTTTTGAGCAACACAATCTGTGTGATTCAATTGCCAGTGCCACTGGTATTCAAACATTTAACATAAATAAATGGAAGATCAAATAATGTTGTAAAAATGACATCTTGCAGGAACTGATTCGATACAATAAAAAACAAATAGTTTTAGATTTTATACTTAGCATTACAGTAATTGTGTACAGCATACGTGAAACTTCAGTTCAAATGTTGGTTTAATCCAGACCAAAGTCTCTTTACCCTCTGTTACTGTTATGCCCCCTGCAGTAAATAAGTAGGCTAAATAAATGAACAAATGAAGTTTTGAGGAGAAGCTTGTTAAAAATAGGATCATTATTGTTGTCAGTTAGCCTACTTCTCCAGTAGTGCAACAGAAACCAGCCACTTTGCATTCATATGAATGTATCTGTCCTTTCTCCTTAAATGACTCAGTAAAAGCAAAAGTCGGACATGGCAATATTCCCTAATCGCTGACAATGTGCTTAGCATAACTATTATAACCTTAATTCAGGGACCATCTAGACACACTCCAACAGAGTAAAACTGACAAATTTTGCTTTTAGAATTTTTTTAAAGGAAATCTCAAATACATGCCACTTGGGGTGAAAACCTGAACAGGTTTCTCCAAAGTGAATATATTGCCTGGATACTGTGCATTACTTGGTGTAACTATTAAAGCAAGAGTACTTAACGTCAGTTTAAATTTTTACACCAAACTAAAAACAAAACAAATGACTCCATCCAATTCAAGGAAATACCTGCAAAAGGGAATCACATAAAGAAAAACAAAATGGTTCTCCGTATGTCATGAACATAAAGGTTAAAATGGAAATAGATTTATTACTAAGTCCTAAATTGCAACAAAGGAAATCAATAGCAATGGAGGAACGATCTCATAGACAACAGTGACTGTCTCACACATCGTTTCATGGGTGCTCTCAAGTATGTGCTGCATGTCTGAAATAAGGTCATGACTGATTCTCCAGGCCTCTGTACATCTACTGGACATTGAATGTGGACTTTGGCCTTTCAGAGTTGCAAAGGACCCAGCAGAGTTAAAATTTTGTTTCTGTTATTACATTCTGAAACTCTTCTTCCCAGGCACACTTTTATGGTCAGCAGAAAAGGCAAACATCATATGAATGTGAAATCTCTGATCTAGCTTTAAGAGATGACAGGGGAAGGGTTGAGGATTGCATTAATAGAGCATAATTATTTGTAAAGTCTTTTGTAGTTTTATTATTGTAAAGTTAAAATGTGTTGGAATTAGGAAAACCACTACATCAGTGTTTTTTTTACAGAAGCAAAAAAATCATACTATTTTCTGGCCTGTTTTTTGTAAAATCTATGTAATTCAAGCATTTTTGCCACACAGTTCTTTAGCTCATTCAGACAAGTTATTTTTAAAACATCAACATACTCTGCAATCTCCCGTGTCACACTTCCAGCTTTTTTAGTGAAATGCAGCTATGTTGAGATTCAGTAAACTGTCAGCTCATCGCCCCAAATGAAATCTTGAGGTATTTGAGCCTAAATATTCTGATTAATCCCCCTTGTTTGCTTG
Source organism: Albula goreensis (assembly GCA_022829145.1). Taxonomy (NCBI): domain Eukaryota; kingdom Metazoa; phylum Chordata; class Actinopteri; order Albuliformes; family Albulidae; genus Albula; species Albula goreensis. The sequence continues at coordinate 13,731,002 of CM040747.1, read as the reverse complement.
GTTTTCCCAAAGGAAAATGGGGAACTAAATTAAAGTATGCAGAAATGAGGTGACCTTTGCAGATGACACATCCTGATGACTGAGGGTGAGAATTTAGCACTCCACCAATGACCTCCTTTGCCTTTAAGAGAATTACAATTTCAGGACACGTACACACAGGGAGATGCAATAATTTGATTCAGCATGGCTAAGGGATGTAATCTTAATTAATTTTTACATTGTTATTTAATTAAAACCTGAGCATGAGTGAAATAAATCTGCTGATAGTAATTATTTGCAAATGATCTGACAACAATATTTTATGATTCCCAGCTGTTGCAAACACTAAAAGTATATCTTGCATTTTATTCGCCTCACAGGTAAACTAAAATCTGTTTTTCTCTTCACTCAATTGTTTTTGCGATCTTCGTCATAATCACTTTTATGTAGAGGCATGTCTAATATAATTAGTGAACCAATATAAAATTTTAATATGAAACTTTTTCTGGTATCCCTATTCCGTTGCATAGATGCATTTTTCTAACATAATGTCTTATTTATTTACTTATATAGGTACTCAGTGAAGGTCTTTACTGTACCTTTACAGTGTTACTTTAGCAATCAGGAGTGCCCTGAGAAGATCATAGCTGTTTTTAAAGTAACCAGGTGGTTTGAGTGAAAGGACATCACCGGATGGACAGCAATTAATACTGCCCCTCTGGCAATGTCCTTCTGAGACAAGGAGCCACCTGGCCAGTACCACAACTGTAACAGTAACAAAGCCGGAGATCAATCTCTGTAGCTTGGCTGCCTGAGGGTTGGCTGGTGTCTTCATTGATTTAGCCAGCCTACATCTGAGAGCCATAGAACCTTATCATGCATTCAGATGGTCCTGTGACCATTAGAATGATTATTTAAATGCCATTTTAGAACTCAGTGTTAAGATTTTCAGTCACATTATATCAACCAAACTCTTCCCAAATTTTTTCATGGAACTGTTTCAAAACACTGCAGTCTGAGGATGGCATATGAACAGAAACTTTCATAGGTTTTTTTTTTTTTTTTAGATTTTGCAGCTTCTGGCAAAGTATTCTTGTGTAATATGATAATCATATTAATCCAATAAGATGAAAAGGCAACTAAAGAGATTATATAATGATTCCTTAAATGGCTTCGGTGAGTATCCTGTAGAAGGTCACTACCTGCATGCTTGAATTCATGAAGATTTTTTTATGACTTGTTAGACAGCTTGCAGATGTGTCTAGATGGTCATGAGCGAACGAATGAACAAATGAACAAACGACCGAATGAATAAATGAACAAGCTCTTTGCATGAGAGTTTCCCTTCTTTGGCCAAATCATCCTAACTTAAATTGCTCAGGCTGACATGGTATGTTTGATGATGTCAGATGCAATAGAAAAGCAATCTTAGGAGAGTTACTGTAATGTCAGATATAAGATCATTTACATTTTTATTGTACTGTGCATGGCCATTTACTGTGTTTGAATAAAATATTGGCTATGAACATAATCACAAACTTTCAATTCATCACTAAAGGAAAATTAATGTGGCTAATTTGTAAATGGGACATTTCTTACTGATTGGAGCATCAAAAAGAAATTATGAAACATTTATATCCTTCCCCTTGTTGAACAGAAGAAAGTGAAGACACTCGAGGCCTTATCCAACAGCTTGAAAAAAGAAGCTCTTGTCACAGGCAATATGCTTTCAAACAAGCATGGATGTAAGTTTGCAATAGGCGGCAATATGTTTTTTTTTTTCTATTTTGTGATTATAAATATGTACATCTGCCTGACAGAGCCTGTTAAATAGAATTTTAATTGATTAATTTATGACTTTATAATTACTGATAAACAACAGATTGAGAATAACAGTTGAAAAATCTGCATATTTATTTAATGAGCATGTTACCATGTTTGACATATATAAATGTTGCATATGTTGATGTTTATTTCTATATTCCAGCAAACATTTAGTAAGCATATGTTAGAGGTGTTATAAACACCTATATATTATTTCATATAAGTGCCATTCATGTTCCTCTGTTAATTGTAGTGATTCTCATGACTTCAGCTTCTAACCCTTTAGGTCAAGGTAATATCCAGATGTACATTTATAGAATGAGTTTTCCAGGAAGGAGATGCTGAACCCCCAAAAATAATATAAGTTGACCCAATAGGTTAGGGGTAACTAAGTCAGGTCTCCTTTGACTTCCTAGTTTGACTTTGCGCTTGGGTGGGTATCGCAGCCAAACAGCGATCAGGCAGCAGGAAATTGATGCCATAATCATGCTGCTGACCTTGAATACTGCCAGTGGTCAGGCTCCAAACCCCCTGATCACCTCTTCATATTCATCATACATGGCACACCACAACACATAAATAAGGCATGCCATGGCATGGATAATAACACACTTCCTGTTTTTCCAGCCCTGCACCTATCTGACCCCCTAACAGCTCATTTTTGTTCCCTGATGACTGAGAAAATTGCTTGTTCTTATATTGCTGGACATGGAATATATGGATATTATACATACATACATACATACATACCCTACACAAAACTCCAACCTATATTAAACTCTACATATGGTTTATGTAGTTCTCCAATGAAAAATCATACATTTTCAAAATACTTGCATTGAACACTAGAACAATACTGTTACTGTCTTCTTCTCCCACCTTACAGTGCCAATTTTTTTGTATTTTGACTAAAAATGGACTTGATATTTGATTATAGTTGTTTATGGCAGGTGGTTTATCTCATTAGTGTTGTTTGATTTATATAATCAATGTGTCTGAGAAAGATTAGATTTTCTCTACAGTTCAGGCTGCGTGATGAATGAATCACACATCTATATTTGTTTGTATTACATATTTTAGCGACCCAGCAGATTTCTGCAGGCATCAGTTTGCCTCAATTACTCAAGCATTTGGAGGAAATGACTACGGTTGATTTTTATCTCCATACAGCACCAGATGCAGTGCAAAGCAAATTTATGCTGGAACAACAGTGTGCAGGGCTACGTTATTCTCAGCTATGAGGACTGACTGGACAAAGCCACCTTCTAAATTTATTTCACTATGGAGGAGGGGACGCAGTCAAAGGATATCAGTTTAAATTTTATATTGGTGCGACAATGCATTTGATTAGTGTGACATTGATTAAACCACTCTCCTTCATATTTCCATGACTTTGCACAAAAAGAGACCTGCCGACTCAGCAAAATGGGGTTCTTCATTGGGAGAAAAAAAAAATGTTATTCATTCTGAAGTATCAGAATGGTAGGAATAGTGTAAGGCTATTCACTCAGAATCAGAACACCAAGAAAAGACATATATGGCCTCATTAGTTTTTGAATATGTGCTTTAATATTTCTAAATATGTTTTATGCAATTTGTTTAGTTTTCATGGTGTCCCAATAGACTAATGTGAGGGATGGAATCAGCAGTTATGTTACGAGCAGTACTTTGAAATACTCGTTTGGTGTTTCATATTTTGTGTTAACTAAATCTCAATCAAAAAGGAGCATACACATGCTTCATGTTAATATTAATACTTAACGCCAAAATGTTTCAATACACATTTTAATATCAACACTTTAATATGTTAGCTATTTACTCGGTATTTTGTTTGTAGTAGTTTCCTGAATTGTGGCCCTATTGTAAGAAAAAAATTCTCTGTGAAGCTCAGAACATGTAGTGAAATGTGATTATTGAATGTTTTTGTCTCAAATAAACTCAGTTGAAAGCTATTTGTCTTCCAAATCTGATACTTATTGTGGGGCCATGATTTAGAAACTTCATTATAACAACAGGCAAAGTGTGACAACACATAAAGTGGTGTAATGAGCACAGCAATGTGAATAAGTCATATGGCCTAATGGTAATCAAGGCTGGTCCTATTCCTGATTAGGTGTTGCATATTCAAATATTGCTTTATTTTTTTTTGATAATTTTGTGTACCAATGTAATTTCTGTAACATAATTTTAATGACAATAGTAATAATGACAGTAGTGGAAATGTAATACCTATATAGTGAGATATATGTGTGCATTGACTTTGCAATGACTGTCATTGGATTATAGTTGTAGTGTTTGTTATGAGATCAAGCCCTGCAACACTTGTTTGTTCATTCAGTCTATCATGCAGGGCCTGTGTGAACTTGCTTTGCCCTGAAGTCTTCCCTGCCTTTTCCCCCCGGTCTATATTGGTGATAATCCATCACTTTTGAAAGCATTTGGCATAACATTCACGTGTGCCATTTCAAAAACACAACTGGACTTTGTTAAGAGCTGGCTGTAGAGTCCGCTGCATGTGAAACTTGAAGAAGGGATACACATTGAGCACTGGATTCCAGCAGCTGGATACATTTAATTCTTATTAAGCTTTGGCCAATCTTGTAAATTCTTGGGATATTTCCAATGAAAATCGCTCAACTGCAATTTATCATTGCAGATTTTCTTAACCTGTGGCTAGCATTGGTTTGAGTGTATGTCCAGCATTGTGGACAGGGTGTCTGACTCTTCAGTCTGCTGCTGCACTTGCCACTTGCCACTTGCATGATCACAAACTTCACACCTATGGAAGAATGAGTGCCTCTTCATGCTTTAAGAACTTTGAGCCCATTTATTCAATTTACAATGCACTGAGGTAACGTATAGATCAGTATACACAAGGTGCAATTCAAATCCATCCTCACCAAAGGTCCTGGCCATGGACAATAAACAAGTCTACATGCAACTAAATCATCAATGTTTCAGTTACCCAAACAGTGATATGGCACACATGCACGCACGCAAGCGCACACACACATGCATGCAGAAGTACAGAAATATAAATATTCACATACAGTATAAGATATTCCGATATATAATGAGAAACATGTTACCACTGTGTGATGAATCCTTTAGTCTCAACTGCGAAAGACATTTCCAGCGAAAGCCACTGTCATCCTTAATCCTAATATATTATTTATTGATTCAAAACACATGAAAATAAGGGTTCAGTCAAATTATCTTTTTTCAACTTCCAATATAATTATACATCTAAAAATAGCTTTAAAAAATTGACTAACTTGAAAATGTGCTTTCATGTACTTCGAAATAGTGCAGCTCTAAAATTTCAATGGCTCATTTTGATACAAATACTAATATATTTTATGTTTTTGATGTAATGTATTTGAGCTGCTAGCAATTCTGTTTTGCATTTTGTACGTTCTTTTGTCAGTGTGATGTATTTTTCTCTCTCAAGACTGTGTTTTCTACAATATGAAATTTTTCAACACAGATCAGACACAGGAACTGACAGAAAAGTTCCCAGTCTATGCTTAATCATCCAAAGCACAAAATTATGCGGGAGGCATCGGTAGCATGTGGCCTTTTGCCTGCCTGGCTATGCAGGTGATGAGGCTGATGGATGCTGGGAGTGTTAATGATTGCCTCAGCATTGTGGATGACCCAGGCACAGCTGTGAGTGCAGGGAGACCCAAAAAGGCACTCTAGTCACTGTCAAAACACAAGTGATCATGCCTGGTGCACACGGTAAGAACCTTTTAAGATGTAATATCTGCCACCTTTTATCTCCTGCTTGAAAAAGACCATGAAAACTGGTCTTTGCTATAGCCTTGTATGAGATGTGTAGCTATATTAAAGAAATTGCAAAGCTTAGAAAAACATTTCAGTTACTGCCTCCAAGTTCAAACGATTTCTGCAGAAATTAGCTTGGAAGGACTGTGTTTTGAACCCTCACAAAAAGAGTATGGCTTGACCTGTGCTAGTGCTGCTTGTAAAAAAAAAAAAAAAAGAAACAAGATATGACCCACATACTAGGAAGTGCATTCTGAATCTGACTCTGTGTGAGGCAGAGGCCGGAATTCTAATTAGACATCTGACGTGGGACCGTCTTCAAAGGCCACCGTGCAACACTCTTGACCCATGTGCAGCCCCCACCGGCCCCCTCGTCAGAACCAGGCTTTATGATTTATGCAACATCAAAATAACACTGAAGTGTGATGCCTCGGAGGACCTTCTCAACCCCGCCGTCAGCAGCAGCCGTAACAGATACCCCCAAAGAACATTGTAAGGATCTCCAAGAGCCCATTAGCGTTATTTTGAACTCCCACCCAAAACACATTAGACTACACAGGCTTTCAGAGGAATGGTTCAGGAGGAGGGGGGGACTAGTGGAAGCACCTTCCCTCGGCAATGTTGATTGCCTGTCTGGACAGGCTAAGGCTCAATTGTGGTGAAAAAGACAATGGATTTCCATTGTTACCCTTCTGCCAAGTTCTTTACTTTTCTCAGCCCCTCACAAGGATCCCAGTGGTCACAATTTCTTCAGTGTACTAATGGACAGCAGCTTGTCCTTTTTTCACCTTTTGACCTTTTGACCATGGACAGGCATCAGAGAGGGAGGGCTCAGAAAGTGAGTGAGTCAAATGGCGAATTTCTTTTTATCGCCAGGTGAATGCAGGATAAAAGCAGGATGAAAGTGGTTTTAGATCACACAAAAAACATGTCCTGACGCTGAACAATGAAAAGTGACTGGTTAGCCGTGGGCTGAAGACCAGACCATTGTAAACCAAAACATATCTGAAGAGTGTCTAATAGAATATTTACAAAGGATAGGAAGGATATGAAGGACTTAACTATCTCCCTGATAAATCATTCATTTTCAGATCAAGATGCATGACGTGATGAAAAATTCAAGTTACACAAACATGCCAATCAGATCTTCCCAATTAAATATTCATCATGTCTGTATCATTTCGCCTCAGAGTACGACACTTGGAACTTTACTTTCTTAACATGGAGTTTCTTTCTACAATCCCTTTAAAATTGTGAAACGCATGGGACTTAATTGTTGTAAAGAGTACATTCTTCACCAACAGTGGTACTGAAGGTAACAATTTTTGCTATAACCTTTATTCTAGTTCCAAGGCATGGCAATTGTAAGTTTGTACTGCAGTATTTTAAAAAAAAGTGGTCACCCTTATGTTGAAAATTGCCAGTCCAAATATGGTCAATTATGTAATCTCTGGTTATAAGTGTGCAGTGATATTATACACCATTATGGTAAGTAAGTGTATTGTATCACAGCTGTTACTGTATTGTGTATTTGAGCTCAGCAATAATCTAGTATCACTCAGAACTGGAACTATCCGTTTTATGAAAACATTATGGAACACTGAAGCATTGAACTGAAAAGATGCATCCTGCTTTAAGGCCATGCCTTTTCCTGTTTATGCCCCATTTTCAAGCTTAAGCGTAAGGCACATCTTTGAGAGCATATGTGATTTTTTTTGCTGGCCCTTAAATAAACTGAAGTTGCTTTAAAGTAGCTAGGCGCACTTGTTTGAATTCCTCACTGCACATGCTCTAATTTCTTAAAGGAGTGTAATGACTGAGGCCCAGAGTATAACAATGCCCTCTCAACTATGAGAGGTTGACGACTGCAGATGCTGTCCACTAAACAAGTGCAAATTAATGTGATCAGTGATAATAGCTGCCATATTTGGACAATAAGGTTTTATGCAAACTTGAGTGAGTCTTGCATGAGGATACTCCTGAGAATTGTATGCAGCAGCCTGTGGAGTATAACATTCCAAGGGTGAGGAAGTGCCAGTCTGACAGACAGTGCAGTCAGCAGGAGTCAGCTAGGCATGAAAATGGCCAGGCAGTGAGGGAAGCAAGGCCACAACTGTGAGTGTGTCTCCAAAATGATGGATTAGGAACCTGGGATACAAAAGCAATGATAAACTCTCTGTGGTTGTGTTTACAGAAAAAGGGTTACAATGATAACGTTTGTGCTTACTTGACCAGAAAAGTAGGCTTCTCTTGGCTTTGAATTATGTGTTTTTAGCCCCTTTTAATGTTGTATGAGTTTTCCATGGTTCGGGTCATAAAGTCCGGGACAGGGAGCAAAGAACAATGAATTGTTTGTTTTGTTTGGATGAGATCCTTTGTAGTGAAAGGGCCATTCACTGTTCAAATTGTATAACATAAAGAGGCGCGGCAATAAGATCAGACCTAATAATGTCTAACAAGGGAAGGGGAACATTTAATAAAGGAAAATGTTCCTTTTTTTAGATTAGACTACATAGGATTAGTTTTATTCAGAGTACATGTGTGCATATATGTGTCTAGGGATGTGTGAAATTGTATGCTACCCACATCAATGAAGTTGTAGTTTCATCTTGGATAAGTTTCAATTAATGATGTGCAAGCTTGCTAGTCTTTGAATTGGCCATATTTCCTGGGGAAAGACAAAATAAACATTCTCTTTCCTGGTAAACATTTCCTGCTGGACTAGGCAGGACAAATAGTGTTGATTAGTAGTTATGTTCTGCCCTCTGTGAACACACATTTCAACTGTAATAGAGTTACCAATAGTATAAATAACAGCTTTAGTAGTCACATATAATACAACTTTCACATGAATTTAATGCTAATCATAAATCATTAGTTGCACATGTATTAAAAACCATATCCATTGATAAAAAGAATTGCACCATTGAAGTTCCTGGGAGTCTCATGAGGTCACATGGTTTATGGAGGCTCAAATACTTCCTCAGGCATTACCGTTCCCATTGGGAACTTTTTGAATAGGCCCTAAAGCAATTCAATTATAATATTTAAATGTATATAATTGTGATTTAGACAGCTAAGAGATGCCATTTACTATATTTTGCACTAATCACATCATCAAGGTAAAAGTTACCCATTATGGGTAATTAAGGGGCTTTTCATAGCTTATAGCTAACATCAGTTAGCCAGAGAACGTTATGGCTATGGCCTGGATTAACCAACTTTAGCAAACATTGATAATGTCAGTCAAAATCTAGCTTGCTGTCTAAAAAGCTTGCCTGATCGTTAGATGTGCCTTTGTTCATTAAGCGTAAACACTTTTTTGATATTTGTGAATTTTTCATCCATTTTTTTGCTAGTTTCCAGCAAGTCATTTTAATTTTATAAGGCTTAATTTGCAGGAACGGACACATAGTTAGACACATAGCTAATACCAGTATCAATTATCAGTCACTATGAAAGTTGAGAATGTGTAAATTGTTTGATAAAACCGGTAAGCAGTACAATAGAAGGCCTGGCTTAATACCTTCATTTGTAAAAAGAAAAAAAAAAGAAAAAATGTTTTGAGGAGATTTTAGAACAAGTCTTCATTTTGTATTTATCTTTTTAATTTTTTCTCATTCAGTTTGTTAATGCAAAAACTCTGAAACCATTCAGTATGTAGAAAGGATCGATTTGGGAGTTCAGACTCATTAACTCATTGCATACTTGGCTTCCACTGCTGTTCCAATGCTATCATGTTTGTAATATTACTCTCCAAAGCTCATTATTAATGAGAAATAAAAATATGTAACATCTGACAGCAAAATTAGGGACTTTTTCATCCATAAAGAGAAATAGCAATTATTCACATGTGAATGCATCCACATTTGAAAGTAATTTGGCATAAAGTTCTATGCTGCATTTGGGTTACCCTTCAATTTCACAACACACTCGATGAGAGAGGAGGCTTGGGCAGAGTGATTAGCAGCCAAATAACAGATTTGCTTACCTTCAGTGACAGCTGCATGATTCTGCAAGTTGTCATACCTCCTGCCAAGTTTAGCCAGAAAACAAACAAACTGAGAAATGCAAAGTCAGCGATAGCTGTATATGTTATCTTAGCATTTTAATGGTTGCATTCCTTGTAAATGCAAGCATTCCAATCTCAGCATCTTCCAGCAAATACTTGAGAAAACACTGCACCTATTGGTCATCTATAAATCCTTCATCAACCTAATTTTATGAAATATGGTTATGTTTTTGTTTATCATGCTAATAAAAATAAGGGTAAACATAAAATTAGCCTTATAGGTTCAGAGGCCTAAGATTGATATTTTGAAGTGAACAGAACATGTCTTACCTGAATGCTCTTCTTTTCTGTTTTCTCCACTTTTAGACATACTAAGCCGCAAGTCTCGCAAAACATAACGGCTATAATACATTGAAAGTTCTGTGCCTCACATGCAGCAGGTGAAAAGCCAATTCTTTGCTATGAAACTGGTCTAACAAAAGAAAATCCCAGCCCACATCCAGCACATCAGCCATAGGGAGAGGTCAGAGTTTGGCCTAGTTCCTATGCCATTGCTGGTATGGCAAGAGGTTCACATCGGTGAGGAAACAATTAGCCCCACCTTGCTAGGGAATGGTTGGAGGTCAGCTAGTTAGTTTTGCTGGTCTCATTACTCCCTAACAACCACACCTGACCTATATACATTTTGCACAATCCATTATTTTTCATTCTTAAAATATTTAAGAAAAATGCATCTTGACATAACAACATGTGTCCTTCAGAATGTGAAAGGAAACAACGGGTCATTAGATTGAACTGCATGTGCCCTTGAATAGAATTCAAAGTCCATTTGGCTTGAATTGCATATGACCTGATAGATACTAAGGACTATTCCTTAATAAATTTGACCCAAAGTGTATTTGATTTGATTGCTACACTGTCAATGGTTGAATTTCATGCATATGGAAGAGTCATATATTGCCATGAGCAGAATCAGAATGTACTGAAAAACTTCAAGAATGTAACACATTCTTCTTTGTTCAGGGAAGTTGATTTGTGTTACATGTTTCAATGTTATGGCTGAGGCTCAATAAGCTGACTCAGCATATTTACATGAAGAAAGCTGTATTGTCATACAGAATGTGTCCACTGGTCCTCTACATACACACCCACCTTGTTGCCAACAGGATATTTACACAGATAACTTATGTCACTGTGTGGCACTCACCCAGACCTGCTTTCTCCATTTTCAAAAGTGATAGCATAGAAGTGCATGGCACAACTTCTGCCCAATGAGTCTGTAATGAAAGTTCCAGTTACATCATTTAAAAACCTGTTACTGTATGTAACCCCCTTTTTCTATACCATATCTAAATATGCTCAGTCCATTTTTTTATTGTTGACAAAATATCCATATCATCCATATTAAGCTTGAATTGCATTATTGTGTATGCAATAAATATGAATTTAATTATCGAGTCTTAAGTCATTGAATGCCAGTAACATCAAGTTAATCATAATCTCATCCCAAGAGCCTGTTAATGATAGTCCTGCACTCTCATTAACGTGATGATCTGAAAGGCACATATTATGCAATTGACAGCTCATTTTCATCATACAGTATGAATATGTTTCATAGTTAATCACTGCCATAAAGGTGATAATGTTCCTGAGAGTTCAAACTTCTTGCTGATGTTATATCAAAAAGACTTGTATAAACACACTCATGCTGATAAACTATGGTAAATATTTTAATGGTGATGATGATGATGATGACTCCATTGGTCCATTCTGTCCCAAAATATATATGGAATAATAAATAACCACCCAACTAAATAAATGTATCCTTATGGGGAGAAATGTACATGTGATGAGCAGAAAATGGAATAATCAATAAAAAAATCTTATGAGTGTATATAAACCTTACTCTGTCACTGGCCATGGGAAAAACCCAAACAGCAGATAGTACTGTTGAGGGTGTTGTAACTGTACTGTAAAGGGTGGGGATGGAGGGTGATGAAGTTTGGGTGGTGACAGGTGCAAGCTCTTCCAGCCATAATGTGCTTTTGGATAGCTGAAGAATGGGAAGGGATCATATAAATGCCATGGCCACAGACTGCCTCCCCTCAGACAGTCCTGCACTCACATTTCCAATGCAATTTGACAGTTTGTAAAATGTAATTATTGCCAACACTGGTTTAATCTAAGACGGCATTTGGCATAATGGAGGGGAAATGGCCAGTACCACTGGATGAATAAATGGATATTGGAAAAATAATAATGGAGGAAAAATCAGACTGCAATTATAACACACAGGAGTCCAGAGAGATATTTCAGTTTTTTGTAATTATGTTTCCTGTATCCTCTCAAAAGAACACACGGAATACCTACTTTATTATTCAGCCCCTTTTCAACTGAATATATTTAATCTTACAGAGAATGGGTATGATTTCACATCAGTATGTATATGAGAGTTGATTTAAGTTAACAGTGTGGATGTTAACACACACACACACACACACACACACACACACACACACTCCTCTCCCCTCTGCCCTAACCATTGTTCATTGCATCTTTGCAAATGTGTACAGTGCATGCATACAGAGGCAGCCTTCACACTTCTCACACCCTTTTCAAAATGGCATGACATCCATATTAATGATTGCATAAAGTCTGTCTGCAGATCCAAGTGTTTATTATAGCACGGGTAAGCAGTATGGAGGTACATTAACAGAAAGAAAATGATCATTATTATTGCCATCATCATCATCATTGCTATTATGATTTTAATGGAAAAACATTTTAAAGTGCAAATTATTTTGAGTTTTTTTTTTTTTTTGAAAAGGTCACATATTCAATTTCAAACAGAGATGATATTCATGTAAAACTCAACAAAAACAAAAAAAAGCCAGCAAATACACTTTAAAAAAAAAAAAAAAATAATACATATATATATATATGTATATATAATAGTTTATTATTATATAGTTTATATATATATATATAAACAAACTAAATACTCTGTACTTGCCAGTCAACTTACTGGAGTTTGGTTCCACAAATGTTAATAACCATGAATACTTTTAAGGTGAGTGTGTGTGTGTGTGTGTGTGTGTGTGTGTGTGTGTGTGTGTGTGTGTGTGTGTGTGTGTGTGTGTGTGTGTGTGTGTGTGTGTGTGTGTGTGTGTGTGTGCGCGCACGCATGCGTGAGTGTGCATGTATATGTATATGTATGTATGTACACCCCGTCCCCCCCAAGCATAATCATCACACACATAAATGCCAATATTTCAATTATTCAATTAATGATTCAGTCAATCAGTTTAGATTGGAAGACAGGAGGTGTGTGTAGCGTACACATGGGTGTGAAGAGGTGAAGCATTCACACAGCAGGCTTGGATCTGACATTATATTCCTTGAATAAGCATTAGATTTCACATAAAGTACTACAATGCATAATTATAACAATGCATGGATTTCATGGAAGATGTATTAATCTGTTGTTATTAAGCATAACCATTACAGTTATCATTGTTCCATTATTCATATGTTAATACTTTATATGAGTGCTTTACCATGTATTGGAATTCAGGAAATGCTGATAATGCTGTGGCAAATAGCTGCACTTTGTTACAAGCTAATTAATTGCTGTAAGGGCAGTAGAACACATCAAAACCTCTGTGTTGTTTATTAGAGAACTTGTGTCTGTGGATAATTTGCTTTCTAATTTGGTTGCTAATAAGCTTTAATTAGTACTATATATATATATATATATATATATATATATATATATATATATATATATATATATATATATATATAAACCATCCCATAAAGTTCTATCTTGTAAGTGTGAACCCCCTCTCACAAATGGAAATACTCACAATTAGTTTGACATCATTTAGTATGCTTTTGCCTTGTTCCGTGCATGGATGACATCGCATGGATACAGCTAAACAGAAGACAAAACATTCCTCAGCAGGCTGCATTTCACTATACATCTCTGTAGACAGGTTTCAAGGCTTGTGCTTTAATTATCATTTAACACATTTGGACAAGTTTATGTTTTTTTCTAAATCTGTCCGGATGGTGAGATGTTATAACAACTGATACAAAATAATGTTGGGATAAGCAATTTTTGTATTTTCAAAGAGGTGGTCTTTCTTAGGCCATATTTTCCATCTTCTTTATGTCAGAAACCCAAGTACACAAATATATGTGTTTACATATCGAGTAAACTGCTTTGCATTTATTTTCTGAATGGTTCTATAAAGTGCAAACTTGGGTTTGGTGTTCTTGTGTTTTATGTTGGAAGAAACAACAATGGCTAATGCTCAAGATTTCTGTTGCTCGTGTCATGACAGGAATAGCCATGTGGTTCCCTGCTGGGCTCAGACAGGCAGGTTAAGGTTTCTACCATTCTGTCACATTTACAGACAGTGCTTCAATGGGATCACTGTCCATCACTTCTAGTCCAGCTCTTACCAAAAAGAGAAAATACAACGGAAAAAAATTGTCTTTACAAATTTAATAATTGAGACAAATATGTGGAATGTATTTGAATATGTTGCCTCAAGATAATATCTTCTGTATAATTTCCTAAGTAAATGTATGATGGGCTAAAGGTCACATTTTGCAATATTCTCCACATCAAGGCTCATTTCTAATAAAGACAAAATGCCAGCCAGTCCACACTCAGGAGGTTAAATATCCAATGTGCTGAACTGAGTGTAGACTACCTTCAAAAACATCTTCAGAAAAATATTCACATCTGCAAATTTCATAATGCATGTCATAATGGGGTAAATCCCTCTGGTGACACCAGAGACATGTCCCCAACAATTTAGAAGGCCAATTTTGACCCCAGAATATTTTTTAACAGTCATAAAATGTACATTTTCTGTCAAAAATATTTAAAAAATAGATTTTACATCCAGCATCCAGGAATTTTCAGCATTCACATAGGGTATGCTGTCCTATGTTGTTATTGTAGCACAAATACAGTTGTATATCAGTTTTTTAACACTTCACAACATAATTGATTTTACTCAATTATCAAGCTCAGACTAACTCGCCTTCTGTAAACAGGACTAAAACTACTACTCCCATGATTCATTTCCCTGTGTCTGACCTTGACCAGGAAGTGTCACTGAAAGCTTATCAAAATGCATTTCATTAAATCCATATTTGAGGTGCCAACAGACTGAAATAGTTATTTAAATTGCCAGAGCTAGTAGCATAGAAGCAACTGCAAGTTTTTTTCATGGAAGGATACAGTAGAAATAATGTAACATCTCTAAAGACATGAACTGCTCATGATTTAAGGGTTTTGTATGATATCTATACATATGAATGAATAGGTTGTGCATGTGGGGTTAGATTATTTGCTTGCATGATTGGAAAACAGTACCAAAACAATATAACTTCACGAATATACAACACAGCACTTTAAAAAGAAGCCCTCACACCTCAGAGGAAGGGGAAAGTATACTCTACAGCACCTACTGACCAAGATCATATCATGGGTGTATGATAGAAATTGCATGACTAATTGTAATGTCATTGATTTGTATGGCCAGGACAAATGAACGCTAATGTTTCTTTAGGAGTTGCATGGTGATTGAGGATTTTGCATGAAGCCTTGTTTTTATACTCTGTTCATTTTCCTAAGGCTGTGCTGCTACATTTCCAACATCTGGCATCACTTGCAGTGTTTCTAAGGTTTTATGAAGCAATAAAAACACAGTTTCATTAAAAAACCAACAAACCAATAGTATCCTGTATGTTATAATAACACAATTTGTGTTATGATTAAAATTTGTGTTAAAAAAGAGCATTCCTTGGCCAGTGTCAGTGGTGTTTTATCAAGCTTGTGTGATCTTGCCCCACTACTGTACAATGGAGTCTTTTTTCATATGACTAATGGACTTACACTTCTCAGCCAGCTCTTTCCTCCTTCAAGATCCTATTTCACTGGTCTTATTTTATTTATGAGCATTTGTGACCTCTAATGATGTGCATTGTCTCTTCAGGAGAAACATGCCAACAGTGTAATGGCCTGCCAAAAAAAACTCACTCATCCACAAATGTACCGATTCAGCCGTTCTGCAGAACAAATTTGAACCACACCAGTCACAGCCATAAGACTCTTGATACTCCCTGCCAAAACACCCACATGTGACCCAGAATGTCACGGGCTCGGCTTTCGACCATAATTGACCATACAAACACACACCCAAAACATACATTCTCTGAGACAATTTTAAAAACACATTTCCATGGTAATCTGGAATGCATTATAGCATATACTTTCAGAATGCTTTCACTAATGATAATATAGTTGGATTTTTTTTTAAATTATTTTATTAACGGAAGACAGAGGCCTTAAAACAACAAATTATGAATATAAAAGTTAGCAAAGCTATACAACATTCAGCACAGCTTTGTTCATCTACCCTGCAAGGCTTCCTCTACCCAAGAAAGCTGGTATATAAAAAGATTTTATGGATACATAGCTTTGCAGATTAAACTTGTGGGATTGGATTTTTTTATGAGTATGGCTTCAGAGACATGTCTAACCAAAAGCAAATTCTTCTCTACTTTTATTTTTATTCCTATAACCTCTGTCTATTTTCCACAACACAAACAGAAACATTTTTTTTTGTTTTATGTGAGTTTTCTAGACTTCCAAATCTGCATTTTCAATATCCTCTAAGGTTTTAAAGTGCTTTTTTCCTCTGAATGCAACCACTGACTTGTTGCTAAATGTTTTCCTTTTTTCTTCTAGCTAGCAATTGTAAGGAGGCTTGATGCCACTTTTTTGCCTGGCCTTAGTGCTTGCTTGTGTAGGTTGCACATTGCTGTCTTCCTTATCAGTGATTCTGGGTGTGTGCTAGCATGCCCCTACACACCTCATCTCTTTTAACCCTTGTAGCTCAGGTTCAGTGGCTCTAAAGGAGCCTGCACCTCTCCAAGGCTTGTTATCGATCGGTATCACATGGGACACTGCGTTTACTCACAGAGCAGGGGGCGCTTTTACAGTTTGTGTCAGGGAGGCAAAAAGCTACAAGGTCATCAAAGCAAGGTTTTTAAGTGGGCAAGCATGATATCTTGATTGCAGCACATCAAACACTGCATGGATTTGTGTGTGGGCCTGCAGATATGTGTTGTTGCATGCATGTTGTATTCACACGGAGTCCAGTGACATAATGTTTAATTTCATGGGATTTTATAATTTATCAAGACTATGATTTCTTAGTAACAATAATAAATTATTTTAATGTCCTTTAAATAGGCAATGCAATTCAACAGCTGAATGCAAAACTGTTTCTGTTTCAAAAATAATTTTCCACAAAAATGATGGCAGCTACCTTATAGTATTGCCCAACAGACTGTGGGTGGACAGCCTTGAGAGAGGGATCATCTGGAGTAGAAACAGAGAGGACAGGCTTTCACTGCTCTTGCCAGAATCACAGCGGATTTACAGCAGTACGCCAGGAAAGAAAACATTTTAATGAGACATGATACCACATTCAAGTTTTTTTTTTTTTTTTAAATATGAATGATATATTCTTTTGGTTTTAAAGTCAGTGCAGTTCAGGTATTGAGTTTGTGTAGCCTTGGATTTTTCAAAATTTATAGCTGTCTTAGATGAGTGAGAAAGAGCTTAAGGTGGCTGCCAGTCACACAGAAAACAAGACATGTTTCTTTGTGTTTGGTCCTCAGAGCAACATTGCCCCACACATAACATCACAACTGGGAATGCAATGATGCTTTGGTGCACCGCAACTGCATGGCCTCTCAGCCAAGGACGGGCCGTCGTAGACCTCATTACCCATGAATCAGGCAATCAAGCTGCTCGCCCCGTCACCCTGGTGATCCTGGGTTGTGTATTTTGCCACTAAAATATTCAAAAACTTGCTTTGTGTACTTTCAGGCTTTTCTCGGTTTGTTTCCATGGTCTTTCAAAGGAAAACTAGCGCTGAATATGGAAGCGCTGTAGGACATCTAAGCCTCACTGGCTCCCCCAGCAGAACCTCTCCAGCAGGAAAGTTCATGCCATTTCCCCGGCTGAAATGTTAAGACCTCAAAACTTTTTAAAAAGAGACACCGTCATAAGATTGTTTCATTTCACAGGAAAAGATCATTGTGATTGAAAAAAAAAGTTTCAGAGTTTGCAGTGGAATAAAAATAATGAGCAGTAATTGCCCTGGGCTCTCTGTCAGCCAAAGTAAAATCAGGTTTTAATATTTGTCACATGTTCATTAGGTACACATACCTTTCTCCCCATGGCCTAGGACAACACTTGCTGAAATGCGGCTGGAGTGTTAGGCTCTGTACTGTCTGCAATTAAAAAGCTTAATGTTTGCTATAGTAACCCATGCATGTTGTTGAGACAACACCAACAAAAAAGAACCACACACTATCTGTAATGTATTTCTCTTATCCGATTTTAGTGCATTTCAAAGAATGACCTACCTTGAGAAATATGCATTACTAATGAACAAAATTATGTCCACATGATAAACCTTTCTTGTTTAATCACTGTGCATTTGGAGTGAATACTGGGGATTAAATCATTGTGAATAAAACACAAAAAGGTAGGATTTTCCAACCATCTGCACCTATTTTCTGGAGTCATAAAACCTAAGTGAAGATTTCAGCGGAGCTGGTACATGTGTATACGTGTGAGATGTGTTTTATGTGTTGGATGCTGTAAGGCAAAGAGAATGTTCAGGGTCACGCAAAAGTGTCCTCTTTGGAAGTTCTAAACTGATTGAGGCTGACGAGTGGGATGCTCGAAGGGAAGCCATCTGCCAAGAATTGCAGGATGTGGAGTTTTACAATACATTGCACAGTAGACAGACAGATGGGGGCAACATGAAGAAGCCTGAGATCATGGAGAAAGGGAACGTCATGGCCCGTAATGAGGGGCTTTCAAAAAGGCAGGAAAGGATCACTCTTCGGGTGGTGAAAAATTGTCACTGGCTGATTCTCAGTGACTTCACCTGATCAGCCATCACAGGCTGCCAGGCTGCTGTTCCCTGCATAGCTGCCGGTCTGACATGTATGAGCGAGGAGACCTCCTGACTCTCAAAGAAAACACTCGCCTTTTGTCTCCGATTTTCCTGAATGGCATGTTTATGGGTTTGCATGTTGGGTTTGAGGTTCATGTCTCATCTGTCATTGTAAGTGCAAAGTGAGATCAAGTTTCTGCGTTCCAGTGTGCAGTTGCACTGTCCATAACACCTTTTTATGAGTCATCTTTCCAAAACCCGTATGCAGCAGATGCTGCTTTATTTTACTGTATGGGCATGTTTTCCTTTTTCATTTTAAGACATGCTCAAGATAGAGGTAATTCTGAGGTCTCTTGTGAAAAGATCCACAAAAAGCTCTTTTGAAACACATTCTTTACAGTGACAGCGCTTTTGTGGGCAGCAGTGTCTCTGGCTTAGGTTGTTGTGGCATGAAGTGGAGCATGTCAGTTTGGTTATGCCATACTGTTTTTTTTTTTGTGGTCAAATGGATTTTGAAAGGCAGACAATTTGAATCCAATTCATACTGTTGTTATCTGTAAACTGTGCCACTTTCTTGACTGAGATCAATTTAATTGTACATGTGGATGTGGATCTGAGGACTCTAAAAGACAAAAGTAGAAAAAAAGAACTGAAACAGAACTTAATATACGCTCACAACATAACAATACACAATTTTACTACACAGGGCACCACTGCATCTTAAACACGTTTAACTGTCTTTTATGGCAACATGTTTTGCTTAAGCACACTTAGGTTATGTGCACAATCTGTATTTAAACACTATGCCATATGGTCCAAATTTTGATCTTACAGTTTAAAATATTTTGC
Source organism: Albula goreensis (assembly GCA_022829145.1). Taxonomy (NCBI): domain Eukaryota; kingdom Metazoa; phylum Chordata; class Actinopteri; order Albuliformes; family Albulidae; genus Albula; species Albula goreensis. The sequence continues at coordinate 13,711,553 of CM040747.1, read as the reverse complement.
TAACTGTGCAGTCTATTCTAAATGCATTGATTTCCCAGCTGTAATTGTAATCACCTGTACAGCACCACTTAGCTGTGATATTTACATTTCAGATGAGGACAGCATACAAATGTAAATAAAAACAAAATGTTAACAGCATTTAACGCGATGCTTCAGTGCTGCGACAAAATAGTTAAACATTCAAAGTGTTAGATCACATTGCATTCTTGGATAGAAAGCATGGTACATAAAATCAGACATTATTATTTCTAATTTGAAAATAGACCACTGTGTTATTTCCAGGAAAATACATGTATTCATGAAAGGAGAAATAATTTCAACTCAGCATAAGTAAATATAATTTGCTTAATGTGTTCTTGTTGATGTTGAAGTAACTTCAGCATAGGATACTAGCATAGTTAAGTTATTTATAGCATGCAAATTTATTAGGCTTATGGGTCCATTGAGGAAGAGATGGACAGAAAGGTATGTATTCCTTGTCCATTGGGGGCCTGAAGAACTGAAATCTTTATTTTGAATTTTTCATTACAAAGTACAATTTAACTGACAATGAGAATAAACTTTGTATGGAGACTACAATGTATATATTATTCCTGTCTCCATTAAAACAGAAGTTATTGATTTATGTATCCTATTTCCAAATGCTGTTCTGATATGAAATATCTGGACTGTGATTTGGTTTGCAGTATTTATGTGTAGTCTTCTAAGCAGACTAAAGAAACCTGGCTTAAGGTGACTGACATCCAAATAAAACAAGAGTGCTTTTTATTGCTCTCTGTTATCCTCTCTGGACTGAAATTGCTCTGCGCTGAAAATCACAAACTATGAAAAAAACTGAACTTTAATACACCGCCAACTGGATCATCAACTGACAAGGCCTGTGCGATGTAGACCTCATTACTAATGCATCAACAGACTGTCCGTTCACCCTTTGTGATTACAACGTCCTCTGTAGAGATGCGGGGATGGAGGAGGGAGGGGGCAAGAAGTCAAGAGAAGAAAAGAACACCTTTCCCATTGTTTTTTTCCCACTGTATTTCTGGCAAATGGAGTAAGATGGACATGTTTAGCTCCTGAACCTGACAGGTGGGATGCAGGCTGAACCCAGGCTGTAAATGCAGAGCTGAAGCCTGCACTGCAGGGATTCCTGTGATGATGGAGTAAGTGGCGTCTCCGTGTGCTGAAGCTCGCAGAGCAGCAGCTCCAAAGACAACAGACAGCACTAGGAGCTGAGTGAGGTTTTTTCATCCCTCGCTATGAAAAATGACAAACAATGTTTTTTGGGGTTACTCCTTTCAGTAGCTATGCTTTTCATGAATAAAGCACCAAAATAGAATGATGGATATTGATTTATTCTTAAATCCACCGTGCTTTCAAGTGCACAAGTGCCATTAAAATGTCTGTGTGCATTTCTTGAACATTTATAAACTTCAAATTTCACACTTTCCTTTGTTATTACATCATAGACCTTTCTGAGGCTATAAAGTGTCAAGTTCTATTTTGTATTTGGCATGTCTTTCCTAATTGCTGTTGCAGACTTTTAAAAGATTATTTTACTCTGGAATTCTATAAATATTTATTAAAAATGCATGTTGGTTTAACAAGGACCATTGACCCATATGTAAACAATTTATAAAGCCAGGTCTAGGTGATACGGAGAGAGAATCTTATAATTTCATTCTATATTGAGAAATGCAAAGGCCATTTTTGACGAAAGTTAACTACTTTTTCACTGTCTTTTGAAACCAGATGATTCATGATGTAAGTCAGACTCCATTTATTTCAAATCAAAGCTGTGACACAGAGCCATGCTCAGGTACAATGTTCCGAACCTGTGTCAATTCCTGTAAAGACCAATAAAATGATCTTTCCCACATCACAGCAAAAGTAATTAGGTAATAATGACCTAGAGTTCATCAATGTCCATGGTGGTTTATTAAATTTCAAAGAACAACGAGTTGTGATTATCTGATTATTCATTTTAAATTAGCAGAATGGTGATATGAAAACTCTTATTATTCTAGAGAAACTCCAATATATACTCTGTAATTAAGCCATTTTTGGATTGTCTCTGTAGTGGAATTTTATGATTGCTGGATATGTATTTGAGGTATTATTTGGTATTTTAATGTTTGTTTGGTATTTCCGTGTATGCTTGTTTATGAAATATACATCTTTTTAACAATTTCTCCTGTGTGAAACAATTTTAAAATGCTGAATCACACTGTCAAACAATGTGATATTTAATCCAGTATTCATTTTCATATCCAAATCTTTTCATTTATGTTTATGGTCCACATTTTTTGAATGTCAAGCATATCAGGGAAAACTGTTTTTGCAATGGATGGGAAATAGTACGATTCATTCTGCTCAAAAAATGGTTTACATTTACATTTCATTTTTGAAAAACAGTAATCAGATAGTAGCAATTATAAATGAAAAGTGGCAAGGTATTGCTTGATTAACACATAGTTGCAAAGAGAACATAAATTTGGACATGTAAAAACAGGACACATTGGCTTTAGGCAAGCAGTGGTGGATGGACAAAATGTAACAGTAGGATCATATTTGATACACTTTAACTCTGATGCACCATCCATCCATCAAACAGTCCTTGATACAGGAAGATGTAACGTTATTACCAGTGAGTGTCAGACTCTGATCTATGATGTTTAGAAGAGCTTTGTTGTGCAATGACTGCTCTAATCAATGCATTCGGAATGTTTTATGGCTCAGAAGAAGATTGCAAAAGAGTGTGTAATTTTATTATGGCGCAAAACACGAGACAGCTGCCAAGTCATTAAAGCATGTTGAGTTTGGTGGTAACAGAAGCAGCTGATTAATGTTTGGGCATTTCATTAATTACTATGCAATCATAAACTTGAATTGTAATTATTTTTTCCTGTTATATGATGAAGGAATGAAGCAGTAATGAGAAGTAATGAAGCAGTCCAATATTTACACTTGTATTCACTGTAGCATTACATTGACAGTTTTGCTGCAAGCGTTACTCAAGGAAGCAGAAGTAAACAACTAGCAAACAAGACAAAGAAAAAAAATTATATGTCCATCTGAAACAAACAAAAAAGTAGGTTAAACTCAAGCTCCAGCTATGACTGGATCAGGTAATTTGGAATAAGGGGGTTTCCTGTCCACTGTAAATTGCTTCATCAAGCACTCCCCCAATACTCAGGCTCTTCCCCATCACCCTGGCGATAAACACCCCCTGTCCACCACTGCACTTCATCCCAGATTTATTATGCATTTTATAGTGGGCGTTTGGGAGTCGCAGGCTGTGTTTCATCAGACCCGCTACGTGGGCTCCTCAGACATCGCTGTGCCCTGATTCACAGCGACGGGCTGACCTCTGTGCGGTTGGGGTTAAGAAGAGGAATGAGCAGCTGCAGGATCGCCTTTCAGCCCGAGCACTCGGGTATAACTGTGCAATTTGTTTTACCTCTGTGGTCAATGGCTAACCGTCTGTGAAGCTCAGCACAGGCAGGTCTGTGGGGTGAACAAAACAGCAGACCACTCACCTTGACCAGACCTGTGCTTCTTTCCCCTCTCCACATCCACTGACAGGCTGCTGTCTGGGAATGTATCTTTGACAATGGGGAGATGTATCTTTGCAGATGGTGTTTTTTTAGTTCCGAATTGAGTGGGATGAGTTTTTACTTGCTCAACTTCTGTTTTTCTTTTTTTTTTCCATCTATTGTACTGCCTGTTCACAGGTTCACTGTGATACACCCCTCATTATGCTGAATGATGACAGTTTGAATCTGTAGCTTTATTGGTATAAAGAAAAACTTATTAAAGTGTTAAGGGTAATTCTGAAAATATTTAATGCAGATCCTTTGCCCTCTAAGCCTGATCTGTGTACATCATCCAAGTTGCTATTCATATACATTATTTATCTGTCATTGATTATTGGATATCTCTATGAATGGGATAAGATATATGACATATGTATACTGCTGTTATAAATTTGAACATTGCAGGATGAACATGTTATGTGGGAAATGTGACCCATGCTTTAGAGAAAATTTTATTATGAAAGGTTTATTTAACCTTGAGGATAACTTGTGAATAAAATTGTGGGTGCCTGTAATGTTTACATATTAAAATAACAATTCTACCCATTAATCATGGTTATGCATATGACCTTTAATGTTCTTATTTTATTTTAATGTACTTCATTTTAGTTTAATTGCAAGGAATGATGGCATTTTAACCCCCAAATTAAAGTACAAGGAAAGTTGCTATTATTTGATTACAGTACTGAAATGTACTTCAGAAGAAGTTTGAGTAGTAAATTATATAAGAGAATGTTTACATATTTGCATTTATTCCTTTTAATTGACTGTAAAATATACGGCATGGGTGCACTCACAGTTAGTTTGTATTTCTATCATGTGTGATCTGTTGGGTATCTGCTGTCAGCAATGGTATAATTCTAGCATATTAACTAATAATTTCCATGCTCAAGCTCAAAAATGTAACTTTGCTTTGGGCATAATGTAGTGTTTCATCTCTTCTCTAAACATACTTTTCATTTCAGCAGGCTTCAGTCTTACATATCACTATATTTTCATTTAACAATCGATATAACAAAATAAAAATGCTGTATAAGCACTATATAATGTGAATATGCACCGCTGGGACTTTCTGTATTAGGACTCAATACAGTACATAGGAAAAAGAAGAGGAAGAGTCTGGATCATATGTGTTTATTTTGTGTATGATCATATTTTACATCATATTTTTTAAGGGTGAACACAAAAAGTAAGAAAACAACAATAATTCATATTCTCATGAAGCACAATTTTGTTCCTTTCTTTGGCAGCTTGCTGAAATCCTTGGCCCTTGCACAGAGCAATAGAAAACATGATGCTGATGTTGCACTATACAAGATATACAATAGTCCTGGTAATACATTTATCCTCTTGAGCAATTGCGTTTTCATAAAGCTGTGTTGTGGAGAACATGAGCATGTGTTCATTTTAAAATGTTCTGTTTAAAGATTTTTAGCATAGTGTGCAATATGTTGATTGCCTTATTTTATTTGCCCTGTAATTCCATACCATAAGCATATATTTCAGGACAATAATTTTGTACAATAATATCACTAAGAATGGGCTGGGATTTTAAAATAAAATGGGTTGGGAGGATTTTATTTTAAAAATACTTACACTTTATATGAACTTTTTTACATTAATTTTTTTTTCCTTTTGAAATCATTTCTCCATATACAGTTTTATTATGATTGTGTTTGTTGTGCTGGATAGTTCCAACAGTAGTGTTACCCAACAGTGGAAACACATTCTTATTTTGTTAAGCTTCACACTCATTTTGTTCTTGAACTAGGGTGTAAACGTTTTTTGTTGCAAACCAATGGAGATCACACATTTACTTTTTTCATTGTGTACCCATTCATTTCATAAATTCAATCAGCATAAAAGGGATGAACATAGATCATTAAAATCTGCATTGAAAAGAACACAGAAAACCATTACCCAAAGACAGTTCTTCTTGATTCCAAGCAAAGATAATTGATGTGTATCAAGAATGCACTTTCTTCCATTTCTCTTAAAACTTGTAATCTCCATTAACACTAACTCCGGTATCTTGACCACTTCTTTCATAGTCTGGCTGAAGCTGTACTGTGTCAGTGGACTTGCAATCGGACGTGTTTGTACAGCTGTAATACCAGAAAAGGGTTATGATCATGCCATATGGAGTGCTTCAAGCACCTGACCTCCTGGAAAGGTCCTATGGTGACCTTGTACTGACCACACTCCATAGAGTTTTGCCTGATCAGAAACAAGGAAGCAGCCTAATGTGTGGTATATAGCAGTACGATATCTCCTTGTCACACTTCATCTAAACTGATGCATCACAATTGTTCACACTGCTCAGGCCGGGCAATTACAGTCCAATTCCAATCTACTCCTCACTGGCACTGTAATGAAAAATAATTAAGAGGCTGAAAATGAGTTTTCGCATGAAATGGTTTTGGTGGTTGAGCACAATCGGCCTTGGCAGATGGCTGCGGGTGTGTTTTAATATCACAAAGATAGTTAATCATCTCCAAGGTGCATTCTGCAACAAAAAACTTTTAACATTACTTTTGCCGATGGAGATTAAACAAATACAGAGGTTTTGTAATGATGAATATTTCATCCACAATAATCAGTCTGTGAATTGTGGGGGAATTCTTTCCTTCTTCCATACGGTCATCTCATTCTCTCCAATATTCAAACTAAACCTTGAACCATTAAAGTGTAGCTCACTCAATATCTTTAGGTTTGTAGGATGTTTTTAGTTTTCATTTTAGAAAGGAAAAGGGCAAAGTGAAAGGTTAAACCATTATTTTGGATATGAAATTTTCCAGAGTTTGCTCTAAATACTAGACATCAGAAAAAACACTGTGTTTAGAGGACTGAATCATCCCCTCATTCATTAAAAAGATAACCTGAAAGTATGTATGGTCAGCTGTGTAAAATAATACACAATTTACATGTAAAACAAGAGTTTATGTATGGATGGTGAACCATTTTTCATCTGTCAAATTCAAAGGAAATTCATTTCCATTAAAATGTCCAAATTCAAAGTCATTTAGAAGAAGGTAAGTTAACCAATGCATTGAAGTGCAAGCTATTTTCCTGACCTTTTTCATAGAGTGGTCCTCATTGTCCTCCTTTTTTGTAGTAGCAATGGAAATTAGCTGTGTGATAAAGGGTTCTGGGCCCTGACTGCGCAGGCCATAGGACTCCTCACAGTCTGCAATGCTGGCAGTCTCATCGTAAACTAATATAACATCCTCAGCCATAGCATAAATCACAGCAAGGAGAGTTATTTGATGCCAGTGGTGAAAATCAGCAATAATCCGTTGTGACATTCTTATCTTGTTAAAGAGCAAACTGATTATACGAGGAGAACATTACCGCTTGCACAATGCCGCTGTCAAATGGCTCCATTTGCTCAGTAATAGCACACAGCTGACTGCTATGTTTTATGGGATTTCAGGTTGTTTAGCTGTGTAGCCATTTCCACACAAACTGCTGTCAAGCCGCTGTTTAACCTGACAGGGCCTACTGGTCTAGCGAAGGCCTTCGCAGCATCCCACAGTCACCCGTTCCAGCATTGCAGTCTGAGGCTAAATGCAAATATTTCTGCCTCAGCACTGCATTGACCTGCTAAGATACTTTGGAATTTTTTTTACTTAAATAGCATATTTTCAATCCTTAGGGAGTATCTAAAATAAGAATGAGTTCTTCACACGTTGAAGTCCTAGAATATACAGGAAATCTGGCCCTAAAATCCACTTCATAATGATTCACTCAGCTTCCTCTGGCCCGTCTTTTTCCTCGACCTACTTTTCAGCAGACTCTGTTGGACTTACATGCTGTTTTGTTTCTTTGCTCCGTAACTTAGAAAAAGGAGATGCAGTCTTTTAAAAGTCTACTGTTGTCTCCTGTCAAAATTACACTTTCCTGAAATTTTCTCTTTTACTTGAGAAGACAGGTAGATCAACTGCACTGATAACTCCATTGATGGTACCAGCTGGGACCACAGGAAAAAAAACCCTTTTATTGAACTGCCATATTGTTGTTATTATGTGATACCATACAATTCAATAGAACTGGCCCTGGAAGACATTTCATCATTCTATTTTAATATTCGAGTGAAACACGCTCAAAATACATTATATTGTATTAGGTTATTTTGTATTCATCACATATCCAAATTCTTTTAAGGTCCAAAAGATTGTATCTTGCAGCCTGAGGAGGAGATATGCTATGCTCACGCCACTAAATCTGTGTCACAACCACACAGTGTGTGCAAACAATTGATATTTTCAATGTGGAAAAGCGTCAGTTCTTTGTTTGCTAGAACATGAACTGTGGATCATTGCTGTGCCATCTGTACTGCTCAAATATCAATTTTAGGAGGCAAATGCATCTTACGTAAACCCGTTATACAGTATATGTGTATATAAAAGTGTAAATGGAACCAGAACTTGAGAAAGTTGTGAGTATGGAGCACAATTGAAAACACCCATGCATGCGTTTGCATTTCAGGTCCAGTTGCTTGGAGTTTCTGTTTTGAAGAAAGTGTTTTAAGCATGAAAAAACACCAGACCTATGTCTGAGATTCGGGGTCATAGTCGGGTTCAGATCAAGATGTTTGGTCTTTCCACATCAATCTTCATCTTTCATTTACATCAGAAAAACCATAGAGTAGAACATTATCCAGAATGGTCTGAGTGCAGTCACCAGTTCCTCCCCCTGCTCGCTATCTGAAAGCAAACAGTGAGAGTGAAAATCTTCATCAATTACAATAAAACTGATGTTTGGCTGACATTCAAAATGCATCAGCGCTGCTTCCTCTGTGTAACAAAAACACATACAAATAATTTAACTGCTGTCTAGTCAAATGTCAGTATAATGAATGGACATAGTCAAAACCCTGACAGGCTAAAAGTAGGCAATATGATAGATATTATCCTAATGGTAAAATTAGTGTAATGATATAGATATTTACTTGTATCACACAGACACACATGCACACTTGTACTGGAGTGCCAGCATAACTTCTCACTGTAGTCAAACTTTCTTAGCTAATCCACAGAAATACAATATCATGACCCAAATACACAATGTGATTGTATACTATTAAACCTGATTCTTGAAAGGGTCCATGGTGCTAACTAGAAAACTGAATGGATAAAAATGACATATCTCACAGCCACATTCAAAATAAGGCAAGGACAAGATTTACTGCAATTTAGCATGAAATTGTGAGCCTGAAACAGTCTCAAAAAAGAGAAACTTTTAAAATAAAACAAAAAAAAAGATGTAAATCAAGGAAGGAACTCAATGTGAATCATTTCCCTAATCTTTCCCTTTTCAGTGTGCAACACAGCTTTTGGCCAGAATGAAAACTAATGAGGTTTATTACAGAGGAAATTCCCCCTGCAATTTATACGTAATATTGCCCGGGCTCCACAGAAGATAAAGGTCTCATTTTCATCCAGTTAGCATTTCCTTCCATAATGATGTAAATGCCTTCACGTGTTAATGAGAACTGACCCTGGCCAAAGCATGAGGAGGCAGTCAGAGTTCTGGGAATTGCGGATGTCAAGGGCAAAAATGAAAAAAAAAAAAATCCTAAACATAAGAGAGGGATGTAATAAAGGTGTTGTTTGAGTCAGCATGGATAATTTTAACTATTCTACCCTGAATAAAACTTGCACTGGTGGGCAAAGTTTTGGTTCGGGGGCTATATGTGGCGGGTAATAATAGCATTGTGAATTACTGAGTGTTCCACTGAACAAAATGGCTGTCTGCTGGCTGACTGCATTCCAGGTAAAGGAAATATAATGTCTTTTTCTCATCTATCATATCTCTGACAGCTATCCTTGAGATAAATGGACATCTCTGAGCAGGAGCTGAGGGAGGGAGAGTTGTCTGTGTCTCTTAGTGGATGCAAACCAGGACAGAAACATAAACCTGTGTCAACTGACAAACGTGGCAGTCTCAATATGTTTGATCTCCTGTTTCACATTGCCCATAGGTGAGGCTGCAGTATTGCCTCTTTTCAAATGGGGGCCAACTTAGCCTGTTTTATAAAGAGCATGATTGTTTGTTTTAGCCACTTGTGGGACAAACCCTTGTTTGAAGTATTTTGTCATTTCATTGGCTCCATATCAGGCTGGGAAGTTGCTGTGCGCTCCAGACATAAATATCAGTGGAGAATTCAAGATAATGCAGTCTCCAAAACATTTAAGCAGGAAAGAATGCATGTCTTTATACGAGACAAATCCACACCATATGTGTTTATGTTCAAAAAAAGGGGTTGGTCTGCTTTTCTTCGGAAAGCAATGATCAGGCAGGAAGCTATGCACAATTCTAGAAAAAAATAAAATAAATAATTTAAAACTCTCCAGTGGGCAAAATCTGAGTATGCTCCTTTCTTATATACTATAAAGAGATACTGCCCTCACTCTAGCCTTGGAAATACTAGCATCAAGAGTATCCAACAACATATGGCCAAGTAACAACATATTTTTCAATTTTAAAAAAAAATGTCTGTGCAGTAAATAAGAATATATTTTCCTTACAATCTCAGCATTTATTTCTGTTTTGGGGGAGTCTACCTTTTGTCATGGACCAGTGTGTAAGTCTTTTTCCCCTTTTCATTCATATACAAGTAATTATTTTACCACCAATTATAGTTGTCTCCATCTCACCATAGCCACACACCCCGTATGTGGAACAGGCAGTCCTAATCAGTCCCAGGCATAAAAAAGCTCATTTAAGCGTAAGTGGTGTGCATGTGATGTGTTCTGGGGTGATGTACGTGTGCTGCTCATTGGACATGTCATGTTTATTAGAGGAGGTTGTGAAGTCAGTGAATGCACAGCACAGACATTTCAAGAAAGGCATTTTTATTGGTTTCAGATGTTGTTTCCATGTGACACATGGAAAAATATATGTATGAGGGTTTTAGCAAATGTAACAATCATTATGGTCTTGGTAGAAGCTAAATAGCATAAATAATCAAAATAGCAGTTTTGTATGATCTTATTTGGCTCACTGCTGGACCAGCATTGCTTATAATATAAGTAGTTTCCACAGTAATGATGTTTGATGATGTTTTCTTCTGCATAAGCACAGACATTTTCAACCCACCCACATATTGTTTACAAACACCATGAAATTATGTTGAATATAAATAAACCCTGCATGCCTGGTTGAAGGACAGATGTGAAATTCCCATTTGTGTCACAACAAACCAAATGTAACAGCACTCAGCAATAAAATGCTTTTGACGCTGCAGTATGGTCTTGGTCATGTTTGAGCTGCTCTGTGTTTGGAGCATTGTTGGGCTTCATGCAATTAATATGCAATGTTAACAAAACGTTTATATAAAACAGCAGCAATGCAACCCTATTTTCTAGGAACGTTATGGATCAGCCCAGCTGTCTGAGATCATTTTAAATCATTCTTTCCAATGTTCTCATGAGAGCCAGATGGGAATAGCAGGTACATAATGTGGTTTAATTTCTTTTTTAGGTCTATATTAACTTTTGTAACATGCAAAATGATCTTAAAATCATATCCATGTCTTAATTTTTTAATAATCTTTATTTCTATTTCAATGTTTTTTTAAGCTTTTGGTTTCTTTAGAATAAATAAACAGAACTGGACTTATTCGATTCAAACTTGATTTCATGCCGAGTTCCTGCATAAAACTGGGGTGTATTTTAATAGCTTTTGACAGGCAAATCAAAGATCAGGATGAAGCTCTGTGCCAAATGGCAGCTCTTTATTAATTACGGGGCAGGTAGGCATCAGCCATGCAGAAATCACTGTTCACCTCATACTGCATGAAATCTGCTTCAATTATTAATGAAGCCAGAAGCCCTTCTCTGATGGGGGCAGGAGATAAATAAAATGTCTGGCAGTCTAACAATGCTCTTTACTGCCATGAAACAACAAAAGTAAAAGGGATATGAGAAATTTGGTTTATTTAAAAAAACATCTAAACAATTATACGTTTTACATATATAAGCACACAATGTCCCCAAACATCCAAAAATAAAGCTGGAGGAAGAAAGAAATAAAACAACTGGGTATTTTGGAGGTTCTTAAACATTTTCCTTGTGCTACACATTGTGCAATAAATAGAAATATTGTTATATATATTATAAAATAAAGAACTATTATTCATTCATTAAAAAATATGTATTAATGTAATGCAATCTAATTCACTGTCAGTTGAAAACAGAGGGTTTAAGTTGGTGAGTGATTGGTGAGATAAAATGATGATGGGGAAAAAAGAATTAGTTATAAATAAGAATGTTGCACTTCAAATCAAACTCCATTGCCTCATGAAGGAGCAGTAGATTCTGTCTCAATAAAGCATGAATGCATTGTAATAGTCTTTTCAGAAACTGCAGCCAGCTGTCACAGCAAAAACCCTTCTCATATTATATATTTTAAGTAGCACATTTAGTATCCTCATAGCTGAAGGAGGATATATAAAAGATCTGAATGCCGTGCATTAAATGTCCTCTGGTTAAATGATTGGATTAAACCATAGCAATAATAATGTTTTGTGTTTGTCACTCCCAAGTGATGTGTGTCATATAATGCATTTTTGTATTTTCAATGCATTTCATTTATCTGGATACATAATATCTGACTTATGAAAAATTATTATTTTAAAAAAAATCATCCTTTCCAACTCAGTGCTGCAGAAAATTTTGCAAGGAAAATATTTTATTGTATAGCAAACTGTCTTATTAATCAATATTTAGTGACATTGCATATACAGATCTAAGTGTGTCGTTCCTATGGATCCTTCCATAAAGAAACGGATCAGCCAGATGCAGAGAGGGAGGAGTTTGCTTAATATAGAGCTAAGAGTTTGAATCCAGGCTCCAGGTCTCAGTTCCCTGGGCACATGATTTCAGTCTTTTACTTTGACCTGTTTGTGTTTTCATGTTGGCTTTTCTGTCGAGCAGGTGATGTACCTGAAAGCTGCATTCACACAGCCATGAGCATACAAAGGTATCATGGTAACGCACTTTGCTCAATTCCATTTCTCAACAGGGAATTAATAAACCGCACTTTGCTAGGACTGCTGAAGCAAGCCACAGTTATTTTGGCAAAGAAGAATTCAAACAGTAATGTATTCCTGCATTTCTATTTTGTTTTGTTGGAGTTAAATTTAATGCCCAGCTGATGTGAATCATGCTCCTTGCTTTATTTAAGTTTTTCATCTCAGTTTGCCTAAAAATAACATTATGACATACATAGGATGTTGATATGAGCACTGATGGTGATAACATTTCTGAAGTACATGTTGAGGACTTGGTGCCTGGTGTCCAAATGACATAATCACATCTGTTTAATTACACAGAAATCTTTCTCTGCTATGATCCCTCTATGGACTATGGTCAGTGACTAAGAATTATGTATCTAATAAATGATTTATTATGACAGAGGCATTACATTGCTGCTCTGAGTAAATGGTTATATTGACTGATACTTTCTCTGGAAAATGGTCTTGTTATGACAGTATACCATATTTGAAGTTTAAAATGATCCATTACTTGAAATCTTTATTACCGGTGTATGGGGTGCTTAGTACATGTTTAAATTAAACTTAGACAGTAGCACATATTAAGGTTAGTAATTCCAGGCTAGAGTATTTCATTTTTTATTACTGTTTAAAACTTCCTACAAACAGCTAATGACAATCTAAAAAGAGATATATAAACATTTGAAAAATAAGCTGAAATTATGGTTTATGGTTTATGAATCAGTTAAATATTAACATAATATCAGTTTTATAATTTTAGTTTTATAGTAACATTTGCCTGGAGAAAACCTATAATAGTTTGTAAAGTAGGATGTACAGGTTTTTTTCACTTCTTTTATATTTTTGTGATTTTTAATAATTCACATATACATATATTTTAATATGTCCTTATTGTTAAGTATGTGTTGGTTTATGAACATATTTCATGGGTTTGGTCACAGCCTAAATAGTAATTTTGAAGTTGGGAAAAATGTGATAGTGTGCGAATTCATTTGGCACAGCGAGTGCACTTAGCGATACTCGCTACAGTTAATGGCAACTCACAAGAGCTTGCTTCCGCCCGCTTGTTTACACTCTCATCTTGAGCAGCTCCATCAAATTTTTCCCTGCCTCTGATCTGATGGCCAAAAGCTCTTGCTTTGTTGTTTTTCCCCTTTTTGCAGAATCAGTTACTGTCTCTTTTGTTGGCCATTTTGATGTGTTTATTTGCCTCTCTGATTTCTTTGATCCAGCCAGTGCAGGGGAGATGAGAAAACGTATGCCTGGAGAGAAATGTGCGAGAGCTAAGCGCTGTATCCACTCACAGCGATCAAGGACAGCTGCAGGAGACCATGCTGAGCAGATGTGGCTGCTCTGTGATCATGACCGTCCCGTTCACCTGAGAACATATACACACACTGTGAATAAGGCAACAAATGTTGATACATAAAACATACATGATATTTGAGACATTAAAGGAACATATTCAAAACAGCCTTGCATAAAGGTAATATAATGAAATAATAATAACATAGAATATGGTGACACAAAACTTTCAAATGTACAAAAATATATATATATTTGGGTTTTATTAAAAAAAAAACATAGATTCTCTAAATTGAGAAAATTCTCCATTAAAAAAAAGATTAATTATAGTTGACTTCATTGGTGAGTCTATTAATGTAGTATTTGATCAGTACTGATCATCTAAACAAATGATACAATCATTTAGCATCAGATTTTGAATTATTTCCAGCATAATCATGCTTGAAAGGAACAGCATTGATCTGCTGCCTCAAAATGCCCCCTTCAGAACAAGGCAGACTTCATTATTTAGGCAGCCACATATTAATTCTAATTGATCAATCCTGCTTTGATGATCTACAGCTTGCTCTCAGTTTATTGGCAGCATCCATGTTTGTTATTATTTTACCTAATGGCCTAATCTGGCTTATCATAATGAATGAGGTGTTTCTGCAAAGTGCTGCATGTGCAGCTTTTTTTTCTGTTCTTTTCTTTATTATCACATCAACCTCTTCCTCAAGATGAACATTTTTAAAAGGGTCCCATGATTTTGTTCTGCTCTGGATTTACTTAAATGACACGCACCCATATATTATCACAGGCAAATGGAAGTGATGTCATTCAGAAAAAAAGGTTGAGTGAATGTGTCGATCCATACCCTGACAGACAGGCAAGTGAGCCGTGGTCAGGTTATGCTACTGAGGACTGGCTTCGCTCAGGAAATGGACACACTTTTTCTCAATTGATGTACTTTCACTCAGGCTCATTAGGACTGCACATATGTTGAGTTTTCATGTATACCACTCTTTCCAGTTTGCCAAAATGTCCATGTTAGTCTTTTTTTTTTCATTTTCTCGCACAGGATAAAACCTTGTTTCTGTATATAATTATTATTACTCTGTATATTATTATGGATTATTAACATCATTATACTGACAGTAAATAATGTTATCATAGACTAATTACTGTGCTGTTTTAAACTGGCTCTATGGTTTACATTGTTTTCCTGCTCCAAATAATCTCTTTTGTCAAATAATCCGTCAGTCCACGCTCATTTTAATGCTCATCATTATGCAAATGTTTAATGTATTACTGCCAAAATCTGGAAGTGATGGAGTCATAGTGCTGGAGAAAATGAAAATCCTACCATTGATTTGAGTGTATTTCTTACAGAATTATACTGAAATAAAATCCGGAATGAACTCTAGGTACTAAACATAATAATGTTACTGTTAATGTTAAAGTTAATGTTGCACACATGTTTTACATTAAATATTTATAACAGTGGGAAAAATCTCCATGACAATGATTTTTGCTGTGAACAGTATTTTCTTTTGATTATGAAACATGTAATGTCCACATATACAATAAAGTTATTGACATCCATGAGAAAGGGTAACAGAAAAAGCTAAGTAACAAAGATAATGAGCTGCATTTAGGCTCAAACGTATGGGAAATCTATATTCTTTTATAATGCAATACTTCGGTTTCAAAACATGGATGAAAAATATTTATACCTTTAAAGATTATCTCAGATATAGATAAATGTTAAGGAACTGTACTGTGATCTTCTGTACGTTGTTGTTTCACAAGGGAATGAAAATTAGGTAACATGCATGAAAAATCCTCACAATGGGAAGAGGCAAAGAACTGACACATCAAAAGAGGCAAACAGTTTTTGAACTCAAATGTCAAGTAATGCATACAAAAATACATGAAAAGTGAATATACTGCTTATTACTACTAAGGCAGGAACCAAAAAGTTTAGCAAAAGAAGAGCAGTTGTTACCTTGTCCCCAGACCCAGTGGGGAAGACAGTGAGGGAGGCAAAAGGAAAGATTAAAGGGTGACTGTTGGACGACTGGTCTTCGGATTACCAAGTCTCCAAATCAACATATATAAATACATGCATGTCAACAGGCTGTTTTCCATGATACCAGAAGACCTGAGTATAACAGGCACACTGATGTATCTGGGGTTTGCCAAATGCCATTGGTACACTGATTGAAACTGGATGCTATTGTCGGATGACACCAAAATTGAAATCTTTATTCACAAAAGTATGTTTGGCATCTGAAAAGAGACGCATACAAACAAAAGAACCACATAGTATTGTGGAGTATGGAGATGGACTACTAATGTCAATGGGGCTGTTTTGCTGCCATTGGTCCAGGGGCCATTGTTAATATCAATGGCATTAGGATGACCAAGATGGGTCAAAACCTAGAGGCATCTGCCTTATGCTTATGCCTTAATGCTTAGGGAGACTGAACCAAGCAATATATTTTAGTTTTAATTCTGCTAAGGGTCTCTCTTACTGATATGAGATTCAACTGATACCATCATTACACCCCTTTTTACCAGTTAGATATGTTTCTTTTATTTTATTTTTCTTGTTTTCTTTCTTTTATATTATGTTCTATCAAAGCTCAATTATGATTAATTTATCATTTATTTATAATTTGCTACATTTATCTAAACTTTACATTTATCTCACACTTTAAATTAAATGTTGCTTATAAAGTCTTTATGAAGCATACATAAAGCTTTCATAAACACTATATAATGCCTTCATAAACCATACATATGTGAATGTCATACTTCATAAAGTGGCACATAACACTTTCTTATGCAACTCATTATACTAAATGTGACATAACCAAGAATGTCACCTGGCTAAAAGCTAAATGTCATAAAGGGTGACATAAAAAATGGATTTATGATGCTAGGCTAACTGTGGCATGACACATGATGTCACTTGGGGTCATGAGTTTGATATTGTGAAACTATCTAAATCTCTCATATTAAAAATGTGTCAAACAGCTCTGATAACTAGAGGAATTAGTGATGCAAATGGCCTTTAAATACTATCACCTACTCCTAGCTCAAAGGGATGTCACTGTAAAATAAACAGTAAACTGTACATTAGTGACAGTAAACAGTACATTAATACTCCACTGCCCAATGTTTTAGGTATTTTTTAGGTATTGTTTTTTGAATAGAAGTTCAAAATCAGCCATAACTTTGGCTTTGCAGTGGAAAGCCATGAGATGTTAAACAAAAGGAGATGATGCAGAGTCAGAAACATCACCTCAGTACCTTAGAGTCCAGTGCAAGGCTAAGACTGACTATAGGTCAATGGCATCTTGTGAGCTAAGAGTAGGTGACAGTATTTATAAGGCATTTGCATCACTAATTTCTAATTTCACGAATTTCATTTAGTCATTTTTAATATGAGAGATCTTTATCACCATAATAGCATGAGTCAAGGGGACCAATTTCCCTTGGGCTGATCTAGTTTCACAATATCAACCTCATGACACCAAGTGACATCATATGTTATGCCACAGTTAGCCTAGCATCATAAATGTATGTTTTATGTCACCCTCCATAACATTTAGTCTTTAGGTAAGTGACGTTCTTGATTGTGTCCCATTTGGTATAACGTGTTGCAAAAGTTATGTCTCACTTTATGAAATATAACATTTGCTTATGTATGGTTAAGCAAATGGTTAAGGCTTTTTTATGATTTAAATGACCATTCAAGTGAATGTGAAAGACATGCTGAAGTGAGCCACTGTACATTCAGTTAAGTCAGTTAAAACAACAGCTGGTCTTAAAATCAGGAAACACTAGGGGAATGCCAGTGTCCAAATTTAGAACTACACTGGTGCAAGAGGGCTATAATCTCTTTCACTACAAACCAGACCCCAGATCAAAAATATTCTCTAATCATAAAAAATAATGCTCAGATATTCCTGTTGAATGCTTTTGTGAGAAGTACACAAAATCGTACTCTTCTGTTTCAGCAGCTTGGCTCTAGGTGTTTCTGAGACCTCATTCCCTATCATTTTGAGTATAAAAACCAAAGAAGATGATAAAACTATGTTTTGGGTTTTGCCTTTTCAATGAATCTTTTTCATTTAAATATGTTTATTGAAACTGCTCCATACCCTTCGATTACCAGTATGTACAGTTGAAAAAGAAAGTAAATTATTGTTTTTTTTTGTACATCTTAAATAATAATGTCACAGAGGTAGCAGTATTGGGAAACCTCAGCATTGTTTGTCGATAAAAATTCCAATTTTGGTTGAATTACTTAATTTTTGTATAATGTCTTTTTTTACAGAGGCTAGAAACCAGCTTCCTTCCTCATGAACTGAATCTTTGAGCTTCTTTGGTGCACATGTTCTCTGACATTTACATTACAATCCAGAACATTCTTGTTATTCATTTATTCATTAGTTAATTCATTTCTCTGCTCTTGAATACAAATATGATCGTGACCCATCTTGCCAAGCCTAAGCGTTTTATGGGAATTTAGGCACAGAACTTTATGCCTTTCCTGCACATGCATATTCATCCCACTATAAATGAAAAGTGTGCAAAGCACTCCACTGATAACCAACACCAACTGAGGTACTTGGGTATGGAATGAATGTTTTTCACTCATGGGTGCTGTAAAGGGGTGAAAACCATGAATGATTCAGGGCCCCAAAGACGTTCATCAGAGTTGTCAATAGGCTACGGGGTTTGCCCAGTGTCATTTTCCTTCAAAGTTAAATACACCTTAAAATGCAGGTTTGATTCATATCTACATTGATGAATATTCCAGTTCTCTAGCTTTACATAAATCATGTTACATAAATAATTATCATAATTTTAGGCAGATGCATCAGGTACAATTCCATTTTACTGGTTATTTTATGAAATTCTGAGTTAGGCAATGACTGTAGGGTCCAAAAATATGTTCATTTTCCGTTTGTACATGATGACAGGAGGAGTCATGCCATGGTGTTTGTTTTAGCAGGTCACATTCTGTAGGCACCCATCAGAGGTGGAAAACCCTGGTTTCAGATAATACTATGAATTTGTTCCAATCATGCACTAAACTGGCTGATTTCACTAATTAGCTCCCCTACTTGGCTAAAGAGTTGTACTAATTAGAATCAGCTGGTGCAGTGAATGGCTGGAACAAATGCTTGTTAGTACTCCTAATTTCCAAAGCTGAGGTTTTCCACTTCTGGTAACCATCACTTGTCAGTTTTTGCATTTTGGTTTACTCCTGGTAGCACAGGTTTACAGTGTCTTCACTATTGACATTTTAACCTCTCCAGGAAATCTGAGTAATGAATGTGCATTTTAGAAAGAAGAAGGCCCAGAGCCTCAAGTAGGCTGGGCTGAGCTATGCCTGTTAAGATGAAACTGTGCCAAGAAGTTTAACTTCACAACATTTCATGTGCGCTACCCTCCACCCAAACAAATATATCTCAATTGTATGATGGTTATCCATAGCTTCCATTCATTTGTTTAGTTATTCTCAGAGTTGTCAATGTCTCTTAGCTGTATCTACATAATGAAATGATATAGATTTAGTGGCTTAATCAGTATATGAAATATAAAGCAGAAATGGGATTTAATGAGCCTGCCCCATGGGAGCATAAAATAATAATAACCTGGACTGCCTGTGTTCAAATAGAAGAGTATACAAGCACACTGACAACCTGAGTCATACTTTTGAAAACATTCTCCATGCCAGATGGCAAACATTTGTATTCATCACGTTCGGCTTATTTTCAGGGTTTAGCATGGCCATTGCATATGGCACAGTTGCTCGGTGGATATCATCGACTGCCGTTTTTCTTGATTGCGATCTGGAAGAAACTCCTCCACTCTTCTCTAATTTAACAGCCTGAAAGACCACCGTCTGTTTTCCATGGCAACATACTTCAACAGCCTTATTGAAATTGCAATAAAATGCATATGAATTTCCACTGTATTAAATTCAACCAGGTTTTTTGAAAATAATATGAAACATTGAAACTCATAAATCTTCCAGATTTTTCTTCTCACACATATTTTAAAGTCCCACAACCTTCCGCCTACTCCACCACAAATGTGTTTCCGTGAGAGTGATGGACTATTCTCAGATTGTTTTATGCTGTTTTACTGTTTGCTCTATGATCACTGCGAATTTTGCTGACAAATATCATTGAAAGGTGGCAAAAATGATGAAATTTTAATGGTACGGTATAATATCTAACTGCATGTATTCCAGGTGCAGGGAACAGACTCATTTGTGCCCTGGAACACTGTTTGTGATGTAGCTGCCTAACATGTGAACCCAAGCCAGGTGTGCACAATCGAGATTACCTCGGACATTTACGTATCTGTAATTAAAACAATTGTAATCTACATTACAGTGATTAGTCCCTCAGCCAACCATATTGACAGAACATACTGAATGTTTCCATTTTTTACTTTCTTTTCCAAAGATACGTTGTACCCTACCTAAAGCTCATTCTGTGTGTGTATGTGTCTCTCACAGGCCTTGCCTGTCTGAGCAATGCAGTTTCAGGATTTGAAAATAAGAAGAATGTTGCACCTTCCAATTTAATTATGTCTGCATGGGTGCTAATGATATATGTGCATTTCTATGGATTGCTCTGACTTTTGAATAGGTAGTGGAGTTTTGACCATCTTTTTGGAGGATCCAGGGTTTTTTATCTAGAGATGCTATCAAAGATGCATAGAATAATCACTACTGTCACCTTGTGCCACTGCTACCAAGAACAAATTAGTGCTATTGTGACTTTTTGAAATGCCAAAACATATTGTTCTATTTAAAATAAAAAGTAAAGAATATATGATTTATGAATGCTCATGGGTTTACAAAAATTGCTGGGTTATGCACAGATAAAAAGGTGTGCCTGAGTGTGCAAAAATGTCATTGATACCAATATAGTGGTTAATTTGATAATTTACACAAATACAAAAAGTTTTATTCATGAGGCTTTGTACTCATCACCAATAGAGTAAGTGGTTTAAGTGTTCACCCAAGTCCTGAACACTAGATTTCAGTCTGCATGAGCAATTGTTACCAGTTGGTGCTAACCATCTATTTTTGCCCCTAGAAATAGTTCCCCAAATTTAGAACTTTCTTCAATCCTTAAGCAACATTACACATATGTGCAAGGAAATGGGGGTGTGATTTTAATTTATAGCAACTGCACACACCAAGGTTTACCGTAGTTCCCCTCTCTTTAGCCTGGACTTCTCCCAGGTGCTGTATAGTACCTGAATGCCCTCGAGCTGTTATTGTGCACAACCATGGTATTGATAACAGCATACCCCTGACAGTAGAATGCTTAGCACCCCCAGGTAAGTACCACAGGTGTTCACAGCAGCCCAGTAGTCATCAACTGACTGACCCGAGAGCCCCATTCGATTAGTCTGACAAAATCTATCTGCAGTCATAGGTGACCCAGCTATTCACAGTTGGCAGGCTACTAAACCATGCCCATTTCCTTAGCACAAAGTACACATAAAAATGAATAAGACACAAACAGAGAATGGGGGGATTCCTTTTTCAAACAGAATGGGAAACAATGCCCAGAAAAACCTGAAAAAATACTGTCCTTGCTCCACAGTGTTGATGACCTGTGTCCTCCTTGGACTCTGTATCGCTGATGCCTCACCCTGATGCATGTCCACAGGTCTCAGACCTGTTATGGATCAATCAGAGAAGTGAATATTCCCACTAGAACTCACCATCTCGCCGCCACAGCAGAATGGAATCAAACACGATTCCTTATCTGGTCGGTGACTATTCTCTTTTCCCCTTCTCTGGAGATCAGTCATCTCAGTTCCAGCCTGGAGAATGTCACCTTTTTCTGCATTTTCAGGAACCTTGGGCTTCACAGTGCTCTCACCTCCTGTGGGGTCAGGTCAAACTCAACACACCAATCTCAATACATAAAACAGGAACATTTCATTTTCTGTAGTTGCCCAGAGAATATGTACCTCTTCTCTTTCACATCCTCTTTCTGTGCCTTTCTTCCAGCTTTTCATCAATTCCACTCACCCACCCACCCACTGCTGGGGCCAGCAAGCCTCAGGTATGTAAACCTAATCCCAGGTAAGGTGCTCAGCGACCCCTCACACCTGCCTATAGTGTATCTGCTTGTCACACATAATCATGATAAACTAGCTTGGCTAAGTGTGTAGTCTTGTGTTCAAAGCAATATCTTCCAGATATCTCTGACCTGTCTTTCAAAGCCTTTCCTATTTTCACCTGATTAGCAAGTTAGGTGACTTTGATACAGCCTTCTTAGTTTTTTTGTTTTGTTTTTTTTTTTTAGTGGCAATATAAAAGTGACCATTGTGAATTATGCTATTATTTAAATTCTATAAATCATGTGTGTGTTCATCCATCCAAAACCAACATGTTTTCATCATAATAGAAAGAAAACTACAGCAATAGATCTACCCATATACAATTGTGTGTAAAACTTTTTTTAAAGGAATAAACTAGTTAAGCAGTGCTATAAGCATTTTAAGTCCAGCTGGCTTGTCAAAGAGCACCCACATTTTTGTTACCCACACATTTGTTTATTGATGACACTTTTTCAAGGGACCTTTACTCATGACCTGTCCTGTATGACACTTAACCCTTTCCACTCCCTGAAATGTAATCGCACTTACTTATGGCATTAAAACATACAGAGTATAATGTTTTCCTTTGAAGAGCACAACATATGGCTTCAAGGGCAGCATGGGTACAGTTATGAAATCTAATAAACAAGAGATTCAAATCCTTTAAATTGGTATATTTTGACATTTTATGTGTGTCACATAAATGTGTGTCACACACAGTCTACTTGCAATGACGCTCAGCCATATTTTTTACACAATTTCTGCCTCACAAACCCATTAGGGCTTCTTTTACAACAATTAGAAGCCCATCCTCTGTTTGTTTGGATACAATCGTCACTTCCGCCTTCCCTCTCTGTGTTGCAGGGCTGCCTATTTGCGGACAGATGTCTGCTCTTCATGAATATTCTGTACACCACCAGTTGCTGACACTGTCAGTGCAGCTTTGATCTTCATTTCAAAAGAAAGTTCTGACTGTGCCAATGCCAGACACTTTTTGTGACTCACAGTACATTAGCTGTTGCAACCTGTTTGTTTTTGGATAGTAATAACATAGTGATCATGAAAGCATTGGGTTTTGACAGTCCATGCTTTTGTTTCATTCAGAGAAAAAAAAAACACTTGCAGGCAGACCAGTCTGCTGCCTTCCAGGTGACAGTAGTTTGTAAATAGCTTTGACAAGTCAGACTTTTTGATTTTTCAAAAGTGCTTTCAGCCTAAATCAACTCTTAACATGCATGCTTTTGTACTGTCATACTACTACACAATCCCATAGAAATTAAGAGATTTTACACAAGATAAAATGGCCAGGCATAAAAATATTTTATGTATGTTTTCCTAAATATTAAATATATTTGATATGCACACAATGCACAAAGAAACATCATCTCACAACAAAACACACTGATTTTTATTTTGCTTTTAAACAAGCAGAATAAATGAATTCTTATTACTGCTGGAGTCTGAGGAAATTGTGCCTGTTTTTTTTTTCCAAAGGATGTTGTCACAATCCAAGCACAAACACACTGATGTGCTTCCTGGGTGGAAAGAGTAAAATGTGCTTCAAGGAATGTGTGAGGTGCCATTTTGTAAAGTTGTTGTGACACTGATTGCCATGCAAAGAGATCAGACCATAAACAGTGGGATTATTGAGTGTCAATGATGCTGATGCATCTCAGTGGCACTCCAGTAAACAACCATGTTGATCTTTTTTTAAATGCGCACAAAGAAAATGCTGGTCTCTGCATGTCTTTGCAAACTGCAGCTGCATAAGTGGTGTGCTCGTCTGGGTAAAAGCGGTTGGGTGGTGTTCACTTCTCTCATTCTTTCAACACGTCCAATGGTCTGTTGTGCCTCTAATGATATTGGTGTCTCTCATCGTGTCCTTTGAGCATTTTCCTATCTCAGAATCCCTTTGTTCTGCACACTCCGTGCAGGAATATCCCCTTCCAGGCCTTGACTTCTGAAGAAATCCCCTGGTTCTCCATCCCATAAGACTTATGGCTCTTTTTTACTCTTCAGCAAAGTATCTCTGGAGACGGATACAGTGGGGCTGCTTTTTCACCATTATGATTAATCTTCTCATTATTGCACATCTCTTTTAAAGGTAGAATTCAGTCATAATTCATTATTCAACATGTTGTATTGTTTTCTGTGTGTTTTTATAGGCAGCTGAGAAGCAGGTCCAAAGTGCATTACACTGTAGAGTGCAACCTTATTCTAATTTTGCATGACTAATGATATGTTCATTCATAGTGTATGAGAAAGGGGAAATATTAGAAACATTACATAGTCATGTCCTTTTTCATATGCCATAAATGTATGCATTTCTTTGGGGATAAATTCATCATTCTGATCATTTTGAAGATAATGCTTTTTTTATTTTACCACTCCTTATTGGTGAAGATGTAATCCAAAGTCCAAAGTAGCTTACACTCTATAGTGACCTCAATGACCTCGTGCATCGGACACTTTATCAGAAAGATAATCATGCTCAGTTTTTAATGTGAGTTCCTGATGCACTGTAATGATCTCATGACAATGTATTAAACTTTTTTTATACATTTCTTTAACAATTCAAGACACAATAGAGTGAACTGAGATGCTAGAGTGAATCCCAATAGTGATATTTGTTCAGAATGTGCCATAAAGTAATATTCCCATTTGTAAGAATGCACATTATAGGTATGGATATGGTTGGAATTAATCGATGCTGTCACATTATCCCTAAATTGAACAAGCATAATGTCATCTATGAATTCATGCACTATCATAAAAGACCATTGGTACTGTAAGGGCATTCTGTCAGAAATTCGATTTTTAACAGTCCTAATATGAAATTACCCTCAATTCAAGCAATAAAATGTTATCTGAATGCACAGACACAGTATGAGAATACATTCCAATACCTACAAAAAATGTGAATTTGCAACAAATCCTGCAATCCATTGGTGCTTTGTGCTTCACAATACAGAGTCCATGGGCACAATTAAGTGGGGTAGTTGCCCAGGTGAGCTCCAAGCCATCAGCAGATGTCTGAGCAGATGCTTCACATTGCCATGTCTTCAGGTCTGGCCGGGAACAGGGAGGCTGGCCGTGTAGCACACACGGACGCATTGTATACAGGACAAACAAACAGCCAAAATGCATTCACAGGGTGCTTAAACCAGTGTAAGATATGTTCAGTGGGCCATGAACATGGAACAAATTGTCTGGTTTTTGGCAGTAATTGGCTCTGAGCACACGCACACATCTGTATGCAAGAAGAGCAATGTACACATGCATGCAAGCATAAAATGTGCATACCCATTAACAGGCACATACACAGACACAAACACACACACACACAAACACACATTTACACACATATGTATATCAAATGAGAAATGCCTGCAGAATGTAGGTTGCTAATTTTTGAACACAGGTGTAAATCCTCTTGTGAGGATAATTGTTTCTTCAATAACATGAATCTTCACAAAGAGATAGGACCTCAGGGCAGATCCAGTCTAGCACAAAGTATTTAGCCAAAGGGATACAATAAAACAAAGTCAGTGCTGAATCTACAAATGAATCAATTGTTTGTCGTACGTTTTACAACATCCTGTTTTTTCCTTACCATTGTTTTGGGGCATTGCTACAGAAAAACGTTCTGTGTCAGAGTGAGTCAGCACTTGAAAGTGAATCACACATTATTGGATACAGTTATATACACCCAAATGTTGGAGAAAAAAAAAGATAAAAATGTAAGAACTATTACTTCCTGATGTAGGAATTATACATATCTATAAATAAATACAATGTTTGCAAAATCAGCATAATTGTGGAATGAATTATGTTCATTCTCTGTATTTGTTCAATGGGGACATCTAACAGATACATAAACATTACAATGTTGTCTTCCGTTATGGTCTGAAACCAGTGTAAATAAATTCTGTAAATTCTTGTAAACTAGCATTTGATTTCATCATGATTTGATCTTATTCTGTGCTTCAGGATTGCATTTGTAACATCTAATTATTTGGACTGATGTGATGATATATGATATATAGCTGTAGCAAACAGAGTGGAAATCAAAAGCTACAATGCATACATTACTCCTAACTTTAAAGTTAAATCAAAAATCCCCTTTTTTGGGCTTTTCGGTGGCTCATACTGCAATGTGTGAACAGGTTCCAAAATCTGGTATCAAATCCAAACTCTGCCAGTGCTGACTGTGGCTGGCAGGCCCACAGGGTATCACATGATTGGCTGGTACATCACCCAAAGAGGAAATCTTTGGGTGGGGAAGACAATATCTAACCACTCAACAGTGACCCCTGCTGGTCGAGGAGGAATCCATGTCTGTCTGCACAAGCTGCACATGAAGCATATTCCTCTGGCTCATATCTGGGCAAGCTCAACTTATGCACTGTGATTTGAAAAGAGGCAGTAGCTGGCATTTGTTTAACAGAGAGCACATGCTTATCTGCATGTTCCAGAACTGACACGGGTGGCTATAGTGATGGGCGTGGCTGATGGGAGAAAACTGTGAAAAGCATCTTTATAAAAATCCATTTCTTTGAAAAGAAATCAGTCCCTTTCTGTTGTCTTTATTTACATAAGGGAGTTTATATATGTTTACCATTACCATAAATGTCCACAGGTATAAAATTCACTCCAGAATAATAATAATAATAATAATAATAATAATAATAATAATAATAATAATAATAATAATAATAATTCTCTCAACATTGTCAGGAAACTTAATTCATTTGAAAGATTTTAGGAAAATTAATTTTACTATCATAAAATCAAGTTACCATTAATAAAACATTGATGAATGAGAATGTGGGTTTTGCTCCTGGCTCACGTGTTTATTTGTGTGCCGAGCATTCTTATACCTGGAGAAAGTGAATGATGAGGTACGCAGTGAAAAAAGGAGCCCTCCTCTCCAAGATGAACAAGCTCTTTGACCCAAGCCCCGTTCCTCTAAACATGGTGTTCTCTAATTGGGCCTGGCAGGACTTGGGCTGTCTGTGCTAACGATGCCGACTAATTTAGCGGAAGCATTAACGGTGGCATGACATGGCAAGGCCATGCCAGAGAGAGAATAAAGTGGCATCTCAGGGAAGGCAGATGCCTGGCAGAGAGTGGCAGAGCACTTACACCCCTGCTGTTTCTTTGTAGAGGACCCTCTTACACTTCCCCTCACACACCCACACACATACGGGTGCGCAATATGGACATGTCCTTCCCCCCAACTCGCCCCCCTCAGAGTACATTAAAAAATGAATGTATGAATATATTAATGAACACTGAGTGTGTGATAAATTAGGATTCTGGCGTTTCCACAGCATCATCTCTACCTCAGTTCTCAATCATTGAGACAGTATCAACAAAAACCCGTACATTCAATGTGATCATGCATTATTCACATAGTTATTTTAGCTATCCTCTTAACATGAGTCAGTATATGAACCTTTTCTCTTTTTAGTGTTTAGGAAAATTTCAGAGAATGTTTGTTAGAAATGGCATATTGCACCTCAGAAAAGATTGCAAATGTCAGAATTATTTTTTGTTGCTCTCTCTCTGCAAAACATCCCAGTGCAGAGCAGAATGTTGCAGACAATGCTTTCATCAGTGCTTTTCGATCGACTTAATAAGAGAGTATCATCAACTGTGAAGAGGATATGAATCCCCTGATAAAGAAAAAAACCTGGCAAATTTAGGACTAGAAACATAGTGGATTATACATTGCATGCTAATGTATTGTTAAATAAAGGGAAGACGCATCACTTTGTTTTATCCACAGCAGCCGATCGTCAGTAGGAAGAGCTTGACGTTGCGGCAGTATACGCTGCAGGCTGTTCGAGCTCTGCCCGCGGCTTTGTCTTTGAATCCCTTAATGAAGATCTTCCGCTGACAGAATCTTTCCTGGAGTGACATGTGCCGTGCTGAATGCATGTGTGCACATTCTAATGCTTGCATTACCATTAATAAATCCTAACCTCTCACATTCAAAATGCAGTTTCCTCCAACATCCAGCCTGATTTCCACAAGTGCTTGTCTGATTCCCCTCATTAGTCTAATGAATAACAAGCAGTTACAATCAATGATACGGTCATTAAGGATAAAGAGAACAGACACATGATCGCTCTAATGTATTACTTATGCCATTTGATTGACAACAACACAGCCATCAATATCCAGGGTAATAGTGTTGATCAGCCTTTAATGAGGAGTTCCACAGATTTTCTGCTTAAAGCCCCACAGTAGAGCTACTTTCAAACAGACTGCATGATACTGAGGCTATAGAAAATTTATAGACTCATCTCACACTACAACAATAAATTTGGCATGCCCACGATGCACCAGTAAGTGAAAAATCAATTGCATCCACACAGGCCACATTTCTTTAAGTTTTACAATTTATCATTAATATCTAATTTATGACACTGAATTTCAAATCAAGACATCAGTTGTCAGTGTACAGTTACATTGAAATACCACTGATATCACAATATAATTTGACAATAATGTCCATTAAATGCCCTTTCAAAATGTGCTATGGCAACATTAAGTATGCCAGGGTTATATTCTGTGAATTATTCATAAATGAGCTTTTCATCACTGAAGGTAGATATGCACAAATATCCTCAGGGTGCCAAGGCTGGTTAAATATAAAATGTAAAAATGCTTTTTTCTTAAATCCCTCTCTTAATTTGCACACAAAACAACTGTCAGTATGGTTCAATATAACTTTGGGTCTACTGGGCCACTACACTACAGCTTAAGACATGGAACACATTGTTCATTTTACTTTTGCTTTATTAGTGCAGACAAAGAGTCATTGCTGAAAGGAGTGCATTTTAAGCATGCAAGTGTGAATTGTGTATCAGTAGCAAGCAGAGACATGACCGCAGGTATTGCTTTGTGAAATGCATCAACACCTGAATGATTTGGGGAAACTTGTAGTCTACAAATTTAAATGGAGGATCCCTTGTATTGCCAGTGGGTCACACAGAAAAAAACTATACTGGTCCACTGCATGCATAATTTGGATTGACATAAAATTGAGTGTTTCATCACTGTCAAAAAATGTAGTTTGTCAGGAATGAGGTGGGGAAATGACACGATGTGTAACCATGATATTTGCGTAGGAGTAGAAGAGAGAAGAAATTTTGTTATTAAGCCTTTTGGCTCGAAAGTTTATTACTCGAAATATTATTTACCTTTTCAACATTTCTCTGTCATGACAGCAAATTTTATTTCTTTGTAAACATTATATTAATATTAAATCTGTTTCTTGTTGCACTCACCCAACGTGCTAGGAGCTTTATATGGCAGAACTATGATCACGTCACTGCAGAACCTTTTAGGAAAGAACTGCACAGAATTTCAAACTGCACTGAGGGCATTTCTCTGAGAAAATTATAACTAGTTCACCTGCTGTTATTATTTTACAGTCTTATATCAGAGGGAGCTGGAAATAGTTTTTAAAGGTCCCAGGGAACAGCTCAATAAATATTAGAAAATGATACCCCAGGAAAATGTTTGAGGTACAGCAAGCACACACCAGCAAGAGTAGATGGCATTTATAAGGTTGATTTATAACCACTTGGCACTTCCAACCAGATACTGTACGTTTCCTGGGTTTAAACTCTTTGAAATGAGTGCGCTCCTATAAAATCCATAATGCCATAGTAGAGAGAAATACCATGGAATAGTTTAACTGATGGCAGGGAATATTTACATCTATCAACTGCAGTTTTGCTTCTTAAAGTGCAAAGACTGTACTTGGGGTTTGATGCTTTCTTGTTCCTGCAAAGCATGCTGGTGTATAATTTCCCAAAAAATAAATCTGGCCCACATATCATATCTTATCAGTCACAGAGAAATGAACTTTACAACACTATTGTTTACAATACAATATTAATTTTATTAATACATAATTACATCTGACTGCCAAATGTGTTCAGGATTAAAATCTGTTGAAGCTGATTTTGCTGTTGCCCTATAGCCATTGCTGTTGCTATGAAGTACACTCTCCCTGATATATCTGTTTAAAATATCAGCATACAAAATAATTCTTACAGTTTAGTTTTAGTGTTTATTTTCAACTCAGATTTGTATCTGCGTCCTGAAACCCAAGGTTTCCCATGACCTCCACTGTGGTAATGAACAGCCCTTTCCAGTTGGATCTATTGAACTGCTTCATGGTAGCATAGTTATTTGAAGAACCTTTGATTTGCACTGCATAGACATATGTTGTTTAATCCACAAAAAATATTATTTTCATCACGCAAATTCTATACACTTTATACTCACTGTGAGTCAACCATCTCATAATTGTCTAAATTTTGGGGAAATCTTTATGGATAAATTTGAAGTGTCAGCCGTGAAGAGAAGCAGAGTGAGCTGGTGAATTTTATGTCTCCCCTTGGATTTTTGGTACTGAAAGAGAGCCACATCATGCGCACTATGCATAATTCCCTTTCGCAGATTGAGTGGTTAAAAATGTGGAAAGCAACAACAAACTTTGAAGTCTGCTTGCCTTTCAAAGTGGCATGGCATTAAACAGAATTACAAAATGCTGTTGTATCAAATATATAAATGTGTAGTGAAAGATTAATGTGATATGAACTTTTGACCTGAAGATGAGAAAAGCTGTGGTTGGTAACAGACTGAATAGCAACCAATGGCAAAAATGCATTTCTTTGTCAAATAAATGTGGTCATTGTTTGACAGCTAAAAAAATGATCTGTACCAAAAAGCTGTTGGACTGGAAATGGAAGGAACAATAGTGTGATCTCTGACTTGCAAAGCACTGCATCTGT